>JAODLM010000843.1:3740443-5130665 GCA_036937905.1 Salvia rosmarinus
AAGCCCGTCCCTGCGACGATAAACCAAGAAATGCCGAGGTCCAACCACTTCTCCAACACCTCGCCTCCTTCGCTTCCTCGCTTCTATCAACTCTTCCCTTCGAAACAACATTTTCCCCAAGGTTGAAACCGAAACCGCTCGCAAACTCCTCTACCTCCACCCAGTAGCGTCGTCCGGCGGTTGCCGACCCATCGACCAAGATCCGCCCACATCGTGCCCCTTCGCGCACATTACGCCGCTAAAATGAGTTCCGGTCAAACACAGGGCTTATCGCCGCCAAACTATCCGCAACTCATTCTCCACGGATGCTCTCCTACCACTCGACGGAGCCGAGACACATGGAACACGGACGAATCTCGCTAGATGCCGCAGAGTCAACCGATAAGTCAGAGGACCCACACGACCCTACCGCCGGACCCCGATTGCGGCGCAGATTATCTTCCACATCCTCGCAAGTTCCATTGCCGTCTCCAAATCACTGGCGTAACAACCCGAGTGCATCATGGATCGAGTCGACAAGCCCTTCATGAAATAACCCGATAATGCTCATCATCGAGGCCCGGAACTTGGCTGGCCAATTGTACGAACAAGTTGATATAATCCTCCACCATCCCTCGATCGTTTCACGCCGGCCGACGCTCAGCGAGCTTCCTTGAAACGTATCGAATCTTGCGACCATTGCGCGAGAAAACTCTTCCTGTGTCAGCCTCGGCTTGCGGGAACGTAGCCATGTCACCCAAGACAGTGCTGACTCTTCCATAGCTACCATCGCCAATGCTACTTTCGCCCGCGCCGTCTCGTGAATCTCGAACTGTTGGTTGGCGCGAGCCAACCATCCAATCGGTCTGACCTTGAAGGTCGGTAATGCAGCAGGTTCAGCGGTCCGCGTGGCGGGACATGAGGCGGTCGATGCCCCTCCCGATCCTCGGCACCGAACCCCTCCGATTGGTCGTCGCGTCGATTGCTGCTGCTGGGCAGCTGTTTCAGATTGCCCGCGAGAGTTCCGCTAAGGCAGCCGTGATTTCGCCAATTGGGTATTCACCGCCAACCGTCCCTTCATCTCGCTTTGCTCGATTTCAATTTTCTCCATTCTCTCGCTATTCGATCGTGTGTTGGTCATCGTGTCGGGGGACGGGATCCGGCAGGTCGGACCAAATTGATAAGAGCAGAAATTGAGAAGAAGATAATCAAACGGGAAAAACTTCCGTCTGCCAAGCCAAGTGGCTCCTAATCGATTAATTCCAAAGATACTCCCAAAACCCTAATTAAACAACTTAAATACTAGATAAACCTTCCTACCAAAAATAGCAATCTAATAATTAAAAGTAACTGAAATAACAAGGCCCGTGACAAGGCCTAAGCCCGTCCCCTGCGACGATAAACCAGCAGCTGCCGAGGTCCAGCCACTTCCTCCAACACCTCGCCTCCTTTGCTTCCCTGCTCTCTATCAGTGGTTCTCTTATATTCTCAAATATCCCTCTGAAGTATTATTTCCTTAATATTATGCTTCTCAAACCTGCATTTTCCATTGCTAACCCTGAATCTGAATCTGCACTTCACTTTATTGAACAAATTTCTTTTCTGTGCGAAATTTAACTTTCATATCAACCTTTACTCTTCACATGAAAAATCTGCATAAATCCAGAAAAAAAAAAAATTTGATCTTCCTCAAAAGATTGTCCTGAATGCGAAGTGATCCTTACTAAGCTCTAGATGTCCCGACCTAATTACTTTATGATATCAGTGAGAACAAGACACAGTCCCAAGAAGAGCACGCCATTAAAGAATAATCTGTCATTTGGCATAAGGAAATACAACATCTTTCTTGGTCTTTGTAGGTCACTTGTAAGGTGACTTTAATGTTATAGGTGATCTGTGAGCTAAATATTATATGACTTTTCTAGCCTCTTTTAGAAAGGAGTCTTTAGATGCCTAGCAATGCTAATAAGTGGGAAGTTATCCCCAGTAACAAACTTTGACCTTATCACAAAAAATACATTGATTTGAAACTTTTCAGTACGAATCATTAACAGTGATTAAGATTTTGCTAACAATTACCGTATTATGCTATGAATCTATCATATTCATTGCATTGTTTGTTGCAAAGACTTTTATAGTTTTATTTTATTTTATTATCATTTCTAGTGGCTCTTCTCTGATGAACATTCTAGAGCTAATATTTTCTCAAAGAATCTAAACTGATGTTATCTACACTTATGCAGGGTGTATGGCAGCCTTAGATGCAGAACATTACCTTCAAGAGATTGGTTCTCAAGAGGGTAAGAGTGATTGAGCATTAAAGCTTATTGGAATTAGACTGGATGAATGTTACAGACATTTCAAATCAAGAAGGGTAAAACTAGCCATGGTGCTACCCTTATTCTATTGTCTGATATTGGTGCTAACTTATTATGGTTGAATAACATATATTCGTTTATGAAATTATAATGTATTATTTTAACTTGATTATTACTGCTGTTCTATTGCTTTTGTTAGTCTTTTCCTTCTTCTTCTTCTTCTTCTTCTTCTTCTTGCTGCGAATTTAGGCCCATAATAGGGCTGAAATATCCGCTCTGCCAAGACTTAATTGAAGTCGAGTGTAGACACAGACCTAGACCTGCTTATATATGTTGGATTAGATTCATGTTCTGTTGCATAAGGACTTGAATTTGACTTCTATCACTGTCGGTTCCTTTCCTCTGCTGATTCTGGCCCGAATACCCTAGGCTCCTTGATTTGAACATTAGGTGAGTTCTGGGTAATGTTATAAATTCTGTCCTATTATTTTAATATGCCCCATTGTAGCTCTACTGTGTATAGGCACAGGCTTAATAGGTGCCAATGCTGCCTTGCCTGCATTACTATCTGCTTCGGCACAACATCCACACACGCCCACTGACCTTTGATTGTGGGTATAACGGTTATCCAATGACTAAACTGCATGTCGTTGCAATCTTTATACATATGCTATCCTTGTTTGCTTTTGATGTCTGTGGTGTGATGAAGATCCCTGAATCTTGGTTTGACAGATCGTGGCAGTTACGTGTCCAGAATCTGAGGAACTTAAGAGGGTGGTAGTGTCTCACCCGGGTTTGATTAAACCCCTGAATTGGTTGTTTATGAGCATATTATGAGTTCTTTTAATTGAATTCATCAAGACTTGATTCAGATTTCTTTTCTAGGTATGGAACTTTTGAATTGTACTAGATTTGCAATTTTATAAATCCCTACTACAATGTTTCTAGGGCTGCTTTACTTAGAACAGTTACTACTTGGTGGATACAAGGTAGAGTACGGTGAAACTAATAATAAATTAATGTTATCTGTTTTTTTGGTATACTTTGATGCATCAAGAAGATAAGTCATATTCCACCTATTTATTTAGGCTGGATACAAATTCTTATTAGAATCACTAAAACAAGGATTAAACAAAAATAAAAGAAATTGAAATTGAAGGGAAAAACAAGATATGAGTGGAACACAAAAAACGGATAGCGAATTCCCAGTGCTAATTCATGCCAAATGGACTTTAAATTTACAATAATAATATTAAAAGCGTTAGCTTGTGCAAGATAGTAAGCTGAGGCACAAAGAACAACAAAATATATGATAAAAATAATTTTACGCTCAAATATATACGACAAAATCATGCATTATCCAGGACCTTCTATGGTAAGTATTATATCCTTAAACCTCCACTTAATAAAAAGCATTGAGGATAAGCGAAGTGTATGAATTAAAATTTAGAAAAATTAAACAACAAAAATAATATAAAAATTAATTAGTTATTACACAAATATAACTAAATATAATGTAAAATCCAATACTAAAAGAACAAAGGGGAAAATGGTCCTTGTTTCGGATTACATAGAATTAACTAATCCTGAATGACCAATTCATGAGGAATTAAGGTTTGGAATTGGAGATTTAGTAGTACATTATGAATAGCACACTTAACATGTGCCTATTCATGAGACAAAATATAAGAACAAATGCTGAATGTAAATAGAATTTAAAAATGTTGTAGTAGGCAACTATTAAACTATGTAGCAATATATTTATTCATCCAAAAGGGATAATATCATATTAGTAATCTCAAGCACCTTAGTTAGCTATGTTCTATAATCATACATAGCAACACTATACAAACAGAGTCACCTCCTTCATTGGTTCTTGAGAGACGGAGAAAGCAGGCCGCGACGGCGACGGCGGAATAGAAACAGAATGAGCATGATTTAACACAGAATGAGCAGCAGCGTTGATAGGTGACAGAAACCTCAAATTCTGACCAAGAAGACGACCATCATTTGTAGGTGTGTTGAAGGGTCGGAATTACAGTATAGGGTGGGAAAGGGATGGTACGGAGCGAGGACCGGATTCAAAGTGAATGTTGGGGCGCGGTGGTCGCCGGCGTCGAGCACGTCTCCGTCACAAGTACTTTTGAGCATGGCTGGCAACTTGACGGGGTTTCGGTGATGACGTAGTACCTCGAGATACTCCGCCAATTTTCCTTCTGGTACAAGTTAGCCATGGAAGAGGAGGGTTTGGAGCAGAGAGGAGTTGTAGAAGGAAGTGTTTTTGTTATAATCTATGAGCTAAAGCATAGATACTATCATTTGAAATTTTATACTGATGAACTGAAGTTCATTCCATGTGAGTAAGTTAATTGAAATTTAATTTAAATTTTGTATAGTAGTTGATAGGATATTACCAACTACTGCGCCAAAGATCGCGCCCAATACAAATAACCTCGACATCGCTCGGCCGACAAGTTCGCCCAAGAAGACTTCCATCAACCAGTGGGAACGCAGAAAGCTCGGCCATATCTAAAAGAATCCTAATTGAAGAAGGGAAGATCTCGAATCCTAGTTAGAGAAGATTACGGATTCAAGATCTAGGTCAATACTTTTGTGTATAAATAGAGGCTAGATTAGACGAAATAGATCCATTCACACTCTTTGTAATCACTTCACACCTTCAATACACAAATACTCTCTTCGCTCCCGTGGACGAGATCTAATTCAAAGATCGAACCACGAAATCCTCGTGTTCTTCTCGCGATTTATTTCCCTAACGAAATTAAGATCGATCATCGCGCCGTCTGCGGAAACGAAATTTTGTGCTTCGATCAACCACCGCTTCTGGGGAGATAATCATGACCGGTACACCGAAGTCATACATCCGTGATCGCTTCGGCAACAACGACGCCGACAGAGAGAGCACGCCGAGCCTCGCCGGAAGAGCCCATCGAGAAGCGAACCCCGGCGGGTCCCCGAGCGCTATCGAGCGGGCGCCCCACCTCGCAGGAAGAAGTAGGACACCAGAACCATGAAGGACGCTATGACAATCAAAGAGAACCTCCGGCTCAGCAGATAAACCTTGACGACGCTGTCAAGGGGTTTCTCGAGAAAAATAAGGAGAGCTTTCTCCAATACCTCAGCGAAGCACAAGGTCGACCACGTCCTGAAGACAGAAACGCCGAAGCCTCATCCAGATACGAGGCACCGCAACGAGAGGTCGGGGCCCAAACCGACCGCCCAAGGAACGAGCAGCGCGGGAAAGAACGTCGGGATCACCACGAGGCCGACCCCGATCGCCACGAGGCCGACCCCGATCGCCAAAGCGAGTTTGATCAACGAACTCCGCCCGCTTCCGCGAACAAGCGCTGGGAAGAACGTCGGGATCGCCACGAGGTTCGACCCCGATCGCCAAAGCGAGTTTGATCAACGAACTCCGCCCCGCTCTCCAAGGAACAAGCAGCGCGGGAAAGAACGTCGGGATCGCCACGAGGCCGACCCCGATCGCCACGAGGCCGACCCCGATCGCCAAAGCGAGTTTGATCAACGAACTCCGCCCCGCTCTCCAAGGAACAAGCAGCGCGGGAAAGAACGTCGGGATCGCCACGAGGCCGACCCCGATCGCCAAAGCGAGTTTGATCAACGAACTCCGCCGCTTCCGCGAACAAGCAGCGGGAAGAACGTCGGGATCGCCACGAGGCCGACCCCGATCGCCAAAGCGAGTTCGATCAACGAACTCCGCCCCGCTCTCCAAGGAACGAGCATCACGGAGGAAGGCGTCAGGGTCGCCGCCAGGCCGGTCCGAACCGCCGAAATAAGTTCGACCATGGTCGCCACGAGGCCGATCCGAATCACCAAAAGAGTTCGATCGCGAACTCCGTCCCAATCTCCAAAGGCGGCTTCGATGGATACGGAGAATAGTCACCCTGCTCAAACAGATACTCCACACTCGCCCCGGATAAATATCGGTGCCGAGCATCGCCTATGACGGATCGAGGACCCACGTAACTTCCTCTCGCAGCTCCAATACAACATGATCAACCAACGCCTCAAAGACAACACATGTGCAAACTCTTCCCGAGCTACTAGTCGACAACGCCACGGTGGTTCGACGATACCGCTACGAGAAGCATCGGCCCTACCGCGATCGATGGCGGCCTTCCATCAAGGTTCTTCCGAAAGCGGAGTCAAAGACGCCGTCGGCACACCTCCTCACCGTGAGGCAAAGCCGAAACGAGTCCATCAAATGACTTCATGACGAGGTTCAACAAGGAGTGCTTGAAGGTCAAGACGTGAACGACCTACTAATCATCTCGCCTTCCAAACGGCATCGCGGGGCCCTATATGAGAGATCGCTGGCACGAACCCCGCATCGCGACCGAGCCGCGGCGCATAGCCGACCGGTTCGCCAAAGCGGACGAGGCCGATAAAAAAAGCGCGGCTGAAAAAGTAGAGCCCTCGAGAGAAGGAAGAAGAGACGAAGGACGGAGACGGAACCAAGGCCGACGTAAGCGCGCTTGAGAGGATACGCCAACCCATAAAGTCCGTGATAGTCCGCGACACCCTGAGCGACCTCAATACACCCCATCGACGGCCGAGGCGTAGATCTACGCACTCCATATGAACCTGTTCGAGAAGCCTCGACCGATGACAACAGGGAAGAGGTGCCGACCCATGGATAAATCCTGCTCATTCCATGACGATTACGGGCACGACATCGAAGAGTGCAAAGAGCTCATGGGTGAAATAGACGCTTTGGTTCGTGACGGATCCTTGAAGAAGATCGAGGATGTGGTCGCCAAGCCGACCAGAGTCAAAAGAAGAAAAAGCAGAGGTCCTTTTCCTCTACCTCGCCGCCTCGGACGAATCCATAAGTGTAGTCTTGCACGAAGAAGGACGCGGCTCCCAGTGTATTTCATCACCGAGCACTAAAAGGCCTTAAACGAGGTATCGCCCTGAGAAGCTTGCCTTAGCATTGGTAAACGCGCGAGGAGACTACGTCCATACTTCCATGCACATCCCATACAAGTCCTCATCGACTACCCACTTGGCAAGTATTGACGGCTCCAAGCCTCGTGGAGAATCGTGAAATGGGCAATCGAATCGGGCGAGGACGATATATCCTTCGCCTTACGTGCCATCAAAGGTCAAGCCCCAGCGGATTTCTTGCCGAGGCTAACTTCGCCGAAAACCGAAGCCCACCGAGTCCGTGACGACGATGCCGCCGAACCCATGGTTGAAACACCGAGGAGGCTTGCAACTCTACGCTGACGGGCTTCGAAAAAAGGTAGCGGAGCAGGTATCTTACTCCCAGGCCGGACGACTAAGAGATCGCCACTCACTTCGATTCACATTCAAAAATACGAACAACGAAGTGGAGTATGAAGCATTGATCGCAGACTTCGCCTCGCTCAAAGTCTCCGACACGAGCCGCAAGTTCACAACGATTCTCAAGTCGTCGAAGCCAAATGTTGGGAAAGTACGAGGCAAAAAGCGACGAATGAAGAAGTATCTTGAAAAGCAAAAGCCTGCAGCGGACTTTCTCTCACTTCCAGATAGTTCGCATCCCAAGGGAGCAAAATAGCCGAGCTGACATCTTACGTAAGTTGGCCTCGTCATCAACGAGCCCGCCAGTAGAGGAAGTCCAAAGCAGAAGCATAGATGATGCCGAAGACGGAGCCGAGGTCAGCGTAGTCTCGGATGAAGAACTCAATTGGATGACTCCCATTCGAGAGTACCTGGAGAAGGGCGAACTGCCCCATGACAAGCTGGAAGCTAGGAGGATCCTGAACAAATCTCTGCGATATACAATTGAGCAAGGGGTCCTATACAGAAAGTCATATCTCCAACCTCTCTTAAGGTGCTTGGGTCCGAACCGAGCTAACTACGTTCTACGAGAAATACACGAAGGATCGTGCGGAAGCCACATCGGACCCCGAGCCTTGTCAAAGAAAGTCATGCGACGGGGATACTATCACAACAATGTTCCAAGACTCAATGGACCTCGTAAAAAGTGTCCGGCGTGTCAAATCCATGGAACGCATTTGCTACCGCAGACCGACCTCACCTCCATACAGAGCCCTCGCCGCTTATGCAATGGGGATCGACATTGTGGGCCCTTTCAGAAAGCACCGTGACGCCCAATTTTAATTGTTGCGATCGACTACTTCATGAAGTGGGTGGAAGCCGAGCCTCGCAAAGATTACAAGCAAGAACGCCTCAACTTCGCTCGAAGAACATAGTCCGTCGCCTCAGCATCCTCATATCCTCCTTTCGGATAACGAACACAATTCACGGATAAGACATTCAAGGATTGGTGTGAAGAGCTTGATCCAACAAAGTTCACCTCGGTGGCCCATCCTCGCAAATGGTCGGACCGGTTACCAACAGACCATCGTAGGGTCTAAAACTTCGCCTCGACCGAGCGGGGGGCCTCGGTGGAAAACTCACATGTGTCTTATGGTCGCATCAACAACACCCTGACCTCGAACGGAGAAACACCCTACAGCTTGGTGTATGGAACCAAGCGGTGATCCTGCGCAGAGATCGGAGTACCGAGTCCTCGCACCATGACTTCTGCTCAAGCAAATGGTGAAAATCTACGAACCGATCTAGATCTACTCGAAGAAAGAGAGACCTCGCCACATCAAGGAAGCTCGGTACAAAGCAACAAGTAGCTCGGTATTACAACCAGCGTGTTAAAACCCGACAATTCCAAGCTGGCGACCTCAGACCAAATAATGAAATCAAGAAGGTCAGATGCAAATCGGAAGTCGAAGCCACACGGGAAGGACTCACCGGTCGACAAAGTCCTCGGCAAGGGGCCTATAAGCTCGCCTAATTGTCCGGTGAGCAATTACCCAACGATGGCACATCATTCATCCAAGAGATATTATGCATAGGTGACAAAGGTCGAGTCCTGCTCACCGTGTCTTAAAGTCCCTGCTTAGGGTCCGAGTCTTATTTGGTGGTCGCGCCTTTATCAATAAAATTTTATTTTTGATGTTTTATTTGTCACCAATGCATAATTGATCTTCACCATATATCCTCTTCGAGGACCAATTCCCTCGACGGAGGTCGATTATCTTCGCTTCATACGAAGATAAATTTAACGCATGCCTACATACGAGATCGTAATACCTTCGCCACGTCAAGACAAGATTTCTATGTAGATGAAGGGACCACCCTCCCGACGACCTCGGCAAAAACAGAACCATACCTATATACGAGATCGAATACCTTCGCCACGTCAAGACAAGATTTCTATGTAGATGAAGGACCACCCTCCCGACGACCTCGGCAAAAACAGAACCATACCTATATACGAGATCGAATACCTTCGCTTCGTCAAGACAAGATTTCTATGTAGATGAAGGGACCACCCTCCCGATGACCTCGGCAAAAACAGAACCATACCCACGCACGAGATCGTATACCTTCGCTTATTTCAAGACAAGATTTCACGAGACGGAATAAGGGACCACCCTCCCGATAACCTCGGCAAAACAAGAACCCCTACCTTCAGACGGAACGGATCCCTTCGCTTACTCAAGACGGAGCTCCCTACGAGGACGAACTACCTTCGACGAGAACGGATTCTTCGCTTATTTCGCGTAACTCTCTACTTAGGAAGAACTACCTTCGATATTACTCTTGTTCAAAACAAAGTCAACGCGAAGCAAAGAAATCATTCTTATTAAACAAAAAGATGTACAGGTTACATTTACGAGGACGGAGCGGATCGGGTAAAGCTGAGCCAATCCCTTGAAAAATCGGGATTCAGCAGCTCATCTATACTAATCCTACCTCTACCTCGTCCTCGATCTACGCCACGGCCCCGCCAAGACGACCTTGGTCGCTGACGATGCACTCGCGAGCTCGACCGCCACTGATGACGCCCTGCCGCCCCTGAAGACCCACGCCGCTCAAAGGCACAGCACGCCTTTCTTGAGCACGCCACTCCGGTCGTCATAATTTGATCGACTATTCGTCCCCGTAGATGAAGAAGCCTCGCATCCGGCCAAGTAGTTCTTCGTCGTGGTTGTCGAGCAACGACGGTTTTGTATATGCTCCCGAGCCTTTTAATTCATCGCATCGCTCGTGAATCGCCGTGAGGTCCGACCATATTCGCGCGCACCGCAGACAACGGGCGGCACTCGACAACCTCGCTTCAACTCCGGATAGTCATCCCACCATTTCGATGGACGACCTCGCGTACTCGGCATGCTCTTCACCATCATCTCGCCTTCTCCTCGCGACCTCGAACGCCCTCTAATTCCAAAAGGCGAGCTCGACCTCGCCACGCCTCTCCCGAGCGGCTCGCTTGACATCGACTCACTTTGTATATGATCAAGCCGCCTTTATATGAAGGAGTTCGAGTTTTTCAACTCAAGAGCCCGCGACAGTCTTCGCTTTACCAACCAAGGAGAAGCATCAAGCATTTCGAGACAATCGAATAAAAAGATAAGTTTCTTAACATAAACTTGTGATTTTATTAACATGCCCTTAGTAAAAATCGTGATACATTTACATTCGTGAAAAAGAAAAAGGAGAAAAGATGGAGGATCAATCGACCTCCGTGCTTCGCCATGTCAACATCCGCCGCTCAAGCCTCGAATAGCCTCACCTCTTCCGCCCTATCTTCGCCCGCTCACCTGGCCTCGAACCTCCCGAGCCCTCCCCGACCCCTTTACAATATCGACCATAAAAGCGTCGGTCGGGATCCCGATCCACGATGACGCCAACAGACTCATGACGTAAGAACCAAGAGGAGGCAAGGTTCAGTAACACCGAAGCTCCTTCAGCCGCGGACGAGCACATCAAAATAGCCCGCCAGACATCATCCTCGGTCTCCTCGCACCCATATTTGGCTTTGTCGGATCCGGTAGTCTCGGCGACATCTTCAATGGCATCCGAGACAACATTATTAAGGACCTCGCGCGTCCGAACTATCCGGAGAAGTCACGACATGAACAACCTCTCCGCAAAGGCACGGCGTGTCACCTGCGAGCTCGCCAGTCCGCCTCCCGACGGCGAACTCGTCCATCTCGCCTTCATCAAGGCGACTCGCCTCCGCCGCCTTGGCCTCGCCGCCTCCGCTCGAGCAGCCTCCGCCGACCGCCCGCCGCCTCCGCCACGGCCGCCCGCCGAATCGCCCTGCCCTGCCGCTTTAATGGCCGCCAGATCCGCCGCCTTCGCTTGACGAGGTCCGGATCTTAGCCTCGGCCTCGGAAATGTCTTGAACGAGGAGGGTCTTCTCCTCCTCCACCTCCCGAGCATACCGGCCACCTCACAAACTGCGATACGGCGCCCTTCAAATAATCCGATAGAAGGTCGGACACCTCAGCCACCACGTCCTCGACCCCCTATACAAAATACACCAGGTCAGAAAAACATAATTTTCATACAACTACAAGTATAAAAATTATACGCTACCTCAGGAAAGAGACGAGGCGCCCGCTTCGAGCCGATAATCTCGCACTCCGCCTCAGCAGCAACCGAGGACTCCGGAATTGCATGCTTCAGCCTCTTCATGCGCTTGAGTGGCGGCGGTGAAGGAGACCTCGAAGCCTCTCCGCTCACTTCGTGAATGTCCTGGACATCCTTCAAAGTCGGAGACGGCAGCTCAGCCGCAGAGATCGGCTCCTTCCTCTGCTCGGCCGCAGAGATCGGCTCCTTCATCTGCGCGGTCGCAGAGATCGGCTCCTTCCTCTTCTTCCTTTCTTTTATGAGGTTCACTACCAGAATACAAAAGGTCAACATCAACACATATAATAATGGAAGAAAGAGAAGAGAAAAGAGGGGCCTCACCCTTCACCGACTCCACCTCGGTGGCAGGATCATAAGGGCTGAGCCCCGCCGCTGCAAGCTCGGCCTCGGAGAAGACCTCGTCAACAAGGTCTACTTTTTCCAACGCCTCCTCCAGGTCACCGAAGCCCTGGTCGACGATCACATCGGCGATCTTATCAGATCGCCAGGCATACTCCATATGTCCCTGATACCGGCAGAAGAAGAACTTCTTCTGCCAGTTGGAGATCTTCGACTTAATCTTTGCTCGGAATTTCCTACGGGGCGATAGATAATACCACCCACGGCCGCCTTTCGCTGTAAAAAGCGAAGGACAAGCCCCAAGGTCAAGGAAAATTATGCCTATAGCATAGACACCTAGGGCGCCGATCTCGGAACGAGTTCGGCGAGAGTTGAGCAAGAGATATGCCAAACATCTCGAACTCGACGATACATATGGAAAGGAAGACGCAGCACCAGCCTTGAGGTCGCCTTCATACATGGTAATAAACCTCCGGAGGGCACAGCCCTGTCCTCCTGGACGGGGCAACGAACTCAACATCGAGGAATACTATACCGAAAGCGATATCCCTAATATCGATATGCTTAACATCAAGAAAAGTAGACACTTTATCGCAATCCCCCACCGGGGAATCGCAGCTACACTCGTAGCGGGCATATGAATACGTGTAAAGACAGCAGAGACACTAATGAATCGAATGGCGAACGACACTATTTGACCGAACGGACGATCGATCGAGAAGAGGAAGCCATAACTCATCGTTGTTTATCGCTGAAGATGGCAGAACTTCAAATCGCCAATGGCAGAAAGATAACCGCTTTCTTCGCAGAACGCAAGGAGATTTGAATTTTAGAAATGTGGAAAGGCAAAAGTGATACGAGATATAGCGTATCGTGGAAGATATACCCCATTATGCGCTTTATCGGAATCCAACCGCCGCATTAAATGCGATTAAATGCGTATCTCGTGTCTCGTACTCGACAACGGCGTAAAATCGCGAGTTCGCCCCGGCTTAACGCCCGTCGGTGAAGCCCGTCGAAGACTTCGTGAACGCCGCCAGTGAAGCCGTCAAGACTTCGTCAACGCCTCGCCGGTGAAGCGGTCAAGACCTCGCCTAACGCCTCAACAGTGAAGCCGTCGAAGACCTACCAACGCCCGCCGACGAAGCCCGTCGAAGACCTCGGCCGAACGCCTCGCGGCGGCGGGGCCAAGACCTCGGCCTAACGCCTCGGCTGTGAAGCCGCTAGAAGACCCCGCCTAACGCCCGCGGTGAAGCGGCCAAGACCTCGCCTAACGCCTCGGCTGTGAAGCATCAAGACCTCGGCCAACGCCCGTCGAAGAAGCTCGTCATGAGACCTCGGTGAACGCCCGTCGTGAAACCAACAAGACCTCGCCTAACGCCTCGACAGCGGGTGAAGCCGGTCATAAGACCTCGCATAACGCCGTCAAGTGGAGCCCGTAAGAAGACCTCGGCCTCCTTAGGTGAAACCACCAAGACTCTACCAACCTCGGCAGGTGAAGCCAGCAAGAACTTCGACTTAACGCCTCGGTAGGTGAAGTCAGCAGAAAGACCTCGGCTTAACGCCTCGTCAGGTGAAGCCAGAACACCTCGGCAAGAGAAACGAACAGCAAAATGACCTCGGTAAAGGCCTCTGCGAGCACGGCATTCGATTAAACGACGCCGAAGCATTGACACGCACAAGTCAAGCCCAGAAGGGAATGTCAACAAGTCATTCACGCCCGCTTCGTCAAACTCGACCCACAATCCAAAGACGACCTCGCTTCGTCTTTTGGGGGTTGTGATAGGATACGCCCAACTACTGTGCCCAAGCATCGTGCCCAATACAAATAACCCTGACATCAAGCTCGGCCTGGACAAGTTCGGCCCAAGAAGACTTCCATCAACCAGTGGGAACGCAGAAAGCTCGGCCATATCTAAAAGAATCCTAATTGAAGAAGGGAAGATCTCGAATCCTAGTTAGAGAAGATTACGGATTCAAGATCTAGGTCAATACTTTTGTGTATAAATAGAGGCTAGATTAGACGAAATAGATCCATTCACACTCTTTGTAATCACTTCTTACACCTTCAATACACAAATACTCTCTTCTGCTCCGTGGACGTAGATCTAATTCAAAGATCGAACCACGTAAATCCCTTGTGTTCTTCTCGCATTTATTTCCCTAACGAAATTAAGATCGATCAGTAGTTAACAAATATTGGTTAATGTGTGAGGCACAAAAGTTTGTCGGTAAACAAAAGAGACTTGTTCTAAATGCGATAAAACAACTATTACCATTCACTTATAATTGAAAATTTCAGTTTTTTATTTTTTTTAATTCCATGGAGAACCTACAGGAGCTACCTTCGATGTACACTGGATGAATCTCACGGTCATATGCAATAGTCCACAAAACATGTAAATCATACTTGAAAAACTAGTGAGACAGAATCATACCTACAAAAGCATTAATGGGGTTCGAACATGTGACGTTTTCGTTGTATAAACCCACTTTACCAATAAACCGACCCAAATGGACGAACATTTTAGCTTTCATACCATTGAATGGGCATAGTTCTCATTTAGCGTTTATTAATCTAAAATATGAAAGATTTGTTATTTACCAATTTATGACTTGAATAAAAGATACTACTGTGTGTTTAGGTGAATGATAGAAACTGTAAAGTTTAGAGCTATAAACTCAGAAAACGCAAAATACAGTAAAAAAAATACCACATGCACAGCATCTATGATCAATATAAACTTATGCTAACCCAAATAAAATACGCTAAATTTACTTTTTACCCACAAATAAAAACATACAATGGTTATAAGTGTAAATATACCATGAAATGTTATACCTACTAAACTCGTTTGCTAAGAATGATACAATGAATATTATAACTATGACGAGCAGATGAGCCACTAAGGAGGAGAGTCGGCTAACAATCATTTCTTTCCCTTTATATGGTGTCAAATTGTCGATATTGTGTTCATTGTTATGCAAGACCACTGTCACTAGATTGAATCACAGAAATGGCCAAAATGTATTACACATATATTATTTACTATTAAACTAAATCCTATATAAAACAATGGCCAAAATGTATTACACATATTTTTCGTGATTCTATTAGGGGTGAGCATTTGGACGGTTCGGTCCGAAACCGAATCGAATCAAAAAAATCGAACCCGAATTGACTTTAAAAATCAAACCAAACCAAATCAAACCCAAAATTTTCGGTTCGATTTGATTTGGGTAAAACCGAAGAAAATGTAATAAGCTAATTGCAAATTTAAATTCATAATTTTAAACTAAACTAAACTACAATGATACTAAAAAACAATATCATAATTCAAAAAAGTTAATCTCACTAGTATTTTCGATTAATGACTTATTTAGCAATATGTAGCTAACTGACGAGGTTTAAAATTATGCTAGAGTTACTATTATGTGAAAATATAGTTATCTTTATTACTATAACCTGATGATTTATTACCAATTAAGTACATTGGTAATTGGTAATTAGTAAAGGGAAAGAGATACATATCCTAACATAAGAATTATTTTTATATAAATTTGTATAAGAGAAAACATCTTCTTCTACCAAATAATTGTGCATTAATTATTATACTATTCCTTAATTGTCAACACACATTTCCAAATCTATTTAATGATCGAGAGAGCATAAATTAAAGTGAAACCTTAGTACATATCAAACTTACGCTTACTTAAAAAATATTCGGCCGGGTTCGGCTATAATCGTTATTTCGGTTAAAATCGAACCCGAACCGAATTTAGTTGGTTTTTATTACGCCAAATCGAACCGAACCGATTTGTTAAAAAACCGAACCAAATCGTCAATTTCGGTTTGATTTGGTTCGGTTTGTGGCTTAGATTTGGGTAGGGCCGGCAATTCGTGCGTGTCGGGTCGTTATCGGGTCAACACGATAACGACACGATCCGATAAGGCCAAACACGAACACGACCCGTTAAGGATCTGTCGGACACGAACATGACTCGAAATGTACTAACACTGACACGAATACGAATATGACACGATTTTTTTCGTGTTGACACGACACGATACGACACAAAACGATAAATTCAAATTAAAATCAGAAAATAAATTAATAAAAGAAATAAAAATATATAAAATAAAATAAAATTAATATTAAATATTTATAAATATTATCGAATTATACGAAAACGACACGATCCGACACGAACACGAATGTAACACGAAAATTATCGTGTTACACGAACACGACACGGATCCGATACGAACAAGACACTAAATTATCGTGTCCTTATCGTGTCAACACGATAAGGATACGAACACGATAAGGCTGAACACTAACCCGTTAATTTCGTGTCGTATTCGTGTCGTGTCAAAAATTGTCAACCCTAGATTTGGATTTGCTTACCCCTAATTCTATATACCACAACTCAAGTGATACATAATTGATCATAACATATATTAATTACTATTAAACTAAATCAATGATAATAATATCAATTAAAATATAATTAGAAAGATATTTTAGATATAATTTTTTTTATATAATTTAACATACTATCAAATAAAAGATTATAATTATAAACATTAAAATATATTTTGCATTGATATCTTATATGATAAAAGACACCATAGCATAGGAAACGAGTTGTATTATATAATAGACACAGAAATCCTCGTCTTCACCTATAACACTAATATTCGAGCTTATTGGAGCCAAACTCGAAATCTTAAATGGTCAACAATAAAAAAATAATAGAAAAAGACTGCAATTTGATCGCATTGAATCTGGAGATCCTCTCTCACCTGTCACCAGAGATAGTAGATGTGTTGCGAGTTTAAAACTGTTTGGTTGTGTGAAACTCATATTTTATTATAAATCGGAAGAATCTTTTCAATAGAGAGAAATTGCAATTGCAATAAAATAGGAGTCCATTGTAACACAACACCAACACGCACAGATCAGCGCGGCACGTTCTTGGATCGCCACCCATCTCCCTATTTCAACTCCCTTTTCGATCCCAAAATCACTGCTCTCTCTCTCTCTCATCAACATTGCCTCCCTCACTCGCCCAATTCACTGCCTCAAATAAATAAAAGTTTTTTTCTGTCTTTTTCCCTCTCCCAACTCGCCACAAAGCTACCCTTTTCCCATCCTTTCTCCCCCCCCTAAATATATGTATATATAAAGGTTGCGGTTTTGGTGGCATTGCATGTGCTGCTGTTTACATGCTGCGGGAGGGCGTTGTTCTTGCAGTATCATATATAGTTGATGGAGTTCTTTAGGCCCTTTTGATTTCAAGGTATTCTGCGTGTAATTTTGAATGTGTAAAGTTTGAATCTTTTTTGCAATCGATTATTGATGTGCATTGTTTCCTACCATGGAGATATTTTTTCATGTGAACCAACGTGACGATCTATAGTTTTTCTTGAATCTGTGTGTTTGTTTTGTGTGTCATTTGATAAACATCCTAATAGGATTTTGTTATTGATCTGCAGTTGAAACACCAACATTACAAAATCTGGGGCTTTGCCAATTTGTTGGCATTGGCCTTCATTGTAGCAGAAGAATCCACTTTTCCTGTGAGAGAGTGTGAAATTGAGCAATGATGAGGGGAGCTGTGTTTGTAGCAATTGCGGCCGCCATTGGAAACTTCTTGCAAGGATGGGATAATGCTACCATTGCAGGTATATTTGCATTTGCTTATTATACTTCTAGTAATTCTATTTCTCTATGTGCCACTCTTTATTCAAGAAACTAATTTGATGTTGAGAAGATCAATATAGATACTAGTCCTTCACTCACCATGTATCGAATTTGTGGAAAGACCAATGATTTCTATGGACTACAAGTCGATCTTCTTGATCTTCAATCTCTTATTGCTGTGTTTTGTTGATCCACTGAAGATATTGAATGATGAATCACCCTTTAAAAGCGCACATCCGAATTATTTTTCAGGATCTGTGCTTTACATCAAGAGGGAGTTTCATTTGGAGACACAGCCTACAATAGAAGGGCTTATTGTTGCAACCTCCCTGATTGGAGCAACAGTCATCACCACATTCTCTGGACCTGTAGCTGATTGGCTCGGACGTCGTCCAATGCTAATTATCTCATCTGTTCTGTATTTCCTAAGTGGACTGGTCATGCTGTGGGCTCCCAATGTGTACATGCTCCTTTTGGCAAGGCTCTTGGATGGTTTTGGGATTGGCCTGGCGGTCACTCTTGTTCCCGTCTACATATCCGAGACAGCTCCGCCAGAAATCAGAGGATCGCTGAATACTCTTCCTCAGTTCACTGGCTCTGCTGGGATGTTCTTGTCATACTGCATGGTGTTTGGGATGTCGTTGAAGGAGTCGCCTAGTTGGAGAATGATGCTCGGGGTTCTCTCTATTCCTTCGCTGCTCTATTTCGCATTGGCAGTGTTTTACTTGCCTGAATCCCTAGATGGCTAGTGAGTAAAGGTAGGATGAAGGAGGCCAAAAAAGTTCTACAACAGATACGTGGACGGGAAGATGTCTCGGGTAAATTGCTATTTAAATCAAACTGTTTAAGAATGTTGAAATTGTTATGCTAAAAGACTATACATGTGCACATTTTAGCCAGTTTCCAAATTGTTGCTACTATTTAGTTTTTGCAATAACTACTTTATCGTCGAGTATGTTTTTCTCAAATCTCTTCTTAGCGAAGTTATGATTTGTAATGAGTTCCGTCAAATCCTGTCCGATCTATGAAAAGGTCAATTCAACTGTCTAGGTTTGAACTAATATGCAATGGAGATTGTTAGGGTGGACCTTAGCTATAACTCCCCGATGCTTAAGTTAGATTAACTACGAGGGGAATATAGTCTAAATGTACTACTTCTAGTTAAACAGGTATTTATAGCTCTTTAGTCAGCTGAGAGCCTTGTGGTTGCTCAATTCAGTATTTTCTGGACATTGTAGTATTTTCTTTGATACTGTACAACTTGTTTGGCGTGTGTTATTTTTCCTAAGGGGATGTTTATTCTTTATGGTTGATAAGATACATGATTGAGTATTTTTATCCTCGTTACTAAGATTTCTCCAATCCTACTCTTTCAATGAGATATGAATCAAAATTAGTTTAAATGATAGAAATTGTCAAGGGCCTTGGGGTATCCGTATCCCAAAATTCCAATCCATCTAAGTAAGCAATGAATTAGCCTATACTATTTTTAGCTATCTAGACTAATCCTCGAAAGTAAACGCCCCCTAAATGAATTATGAGAAACAATATGTATGCTCTGATTATCAAACCTTGTTTTTGCTTATTGACAATTTTTCACAATGCTTTCTTAGGTTTAAGTACATAAATCTTGTCTTGCTTGCTCTCTTTGCCAACAGGTGAAATGGCTTTACTACTCGAGGGTCTAGACGTTGGAGGTGACACATCCATAGAGGAATACGTCATCAGTCTCGACAACGATCTTGCTGGTAACCAAGATCACGAAGTGGAGAAAGATCGTATCAAACTATACGGCGCTGAAGAGGGCCAATCCTGGATCGCCAAACCTGTTGCCGGACAGAGCACTCTCGGTATGGTCTCCCGTCAAGGAAGTATGGCTAACCGGAGCATGCTTATGGATCCGATGGTCACTCTCTTCGGCAGCGTTCACGAGAAGGCCCCGGAGATGGGGATGGGAAGCATGAGAAGCATGCTTTTCTCAAATTTTGGCAGTATGTTCAATGTAAACCCCGACACTCAAGCCAAAAACGAGCAGTGGGATGAAGAGAGCCTGCAACGTGAAGAGGATAATGCGTCCGACCATTCGGGAATGACTCCGACGACAACATGAGGAGTCCGTTGCTCCGCCAGGATACGAATGCCGAGAAGGAGAATCAAGGTGAGCAGCTCGCCAGCGTTGGAATCGGTGGTGGCTGGCAGCTTGCGTATAGGAAAGACGAGAACAACACGGGAGGTCTTAAGAGGATCTATTTACACCAAGAGGGCGGTGCTGCTGCATCGAGGCGTGGCTCGCTTCTTTCCATACCGGGAACGGATGGACAGCAAGATGGGGAATTGGTTCATGCTGCTGCCCTAGTGAGCCATTCTGCTCTCCGTGTAGATGACGTGACGAGCCATCAATCTATCGGTCTGGCAACGGATAAGAAACCGAAAGATGCTGCTAAAGGTCCGAGCTGGAGGGATCTTTTCGAACCAGGAGTTAAACATGCGCTCATTGTTGGTGTAGGGCTTCAAATTCTTCAGCAGGTAAATGAGCCTTTCAAAATACCTTGCTTTATGCTAATTTGATTCATGTGAGCTTTCATTTAAGTTGCTTCACCAATAACTTATTATTGCATATCTAAATAATCCAATGATCATTGGCATATTATCCTTGAAACTTCATTCTTGAATTTTCCATCTTCTATATATTGATCCTACTGCTTTGTGATCTATGATACGCAGTTTTCTGGCATTAACGGAGTTCTGTACTACACGCCACAAATTCTGGAACAAGCCGGCGTGGGAGTTCTCCTTGCAAACTTGGGGCTCGGCTCAGAATCTGCATCTCTTCTCATCAGTGCTCTCACTACGTTGTTGATGCTTCCTAGCATCGGTGTAGCAATGAGGCTCATGGATATTGCCGGCCGAAGGTAATCCTAAATTCTCCCAACTCTTCTACTGCGCTTCTCTTCATATTCCCCCTATTCATGATATGTCAGTGTGCATTGTTAGTGAATCCATCTCATGATAAACAGCCATGTTCGATAATTCAAAAAGACACAAAACATCGTTCAAGTTTCACTTTCATGTTTTTCCCTTCTCTGCGTCAAAGCTTCTATTTGTTTATCTAGTTATTTACTTCGAGGATGATAGGGTAGGATTGATGTGCACAACATAGCCAAACATTCATGAATTTTTATCAAAGAGCATTGGATTTTTAGGGACCAATTGATTAGGATGTAGACATATGCCTAACTTGACATGGAAAACTCTACTTATTACTCCTCCGTCCTCATTTAAAGTGTCTCATTTCTTTTAAGCACATGTATTTAGGAGAAATGTATAAAGTATTTAAAGTGATGAAAAGTGGGTATGGACCTACACCTTTTGAAGGATAATTATTTCCTAAAATGGAATGGGACAACTCAAAAATGAAAATGGATAAATGGGATGTAGGGAATAGAAAGGAATTCAAACAGCGACATTTCCAAAGAAAATCGTGTTCATACTACAACAAAATTGTCTAGTAGTGACATAGTTATAGAGACATCAACAGAAGTATCATAAAATTTGTTACATCATTAGGCGTAACAAAATTTATCCATACATGCATCGATATACTTTTGTTACATATAAAAATATAAAATTTAAGTGAAGTTTGTTGCTTACAAAAGTTAATGCACCCTCAAATGTCACTAAATTTCGTGGCATGCTTTTATTTTGTGATACGCATTATAGCTACCCATCACGCGATGTCACAGTTTTATTTAGTCACACTTACAAGTCTCACAATTCTTCAAAATTATGTCACTGCCGGAACATTTTATCATAGTGTCATGTCTCATTGCACATAATCACAAACCTTTCTCCCTCCCTGCAGGTGGCTCCTCCTCTCGACTCTGCCCGTGTTGCTGCTGACGCTGATCATGCTAGTGCTCGGCAACGTGATCAACCTGGGATCCATGGCTCACGCCGTGATCTCAACCGTCAGCGTGATCGTCTACTTTTGCTGCTTCGTGATGGGGTTCGGACCGATCCCAAACATCCTATGCTCGGAGATCTTCCCCACCCGCGTCCGCGGCCTCTGCATCGCCATATGCGCCCTCACTTTCTGGATAGGAGACATCATCGTCACCTACAGCCTCCCAGTGATGCTCAACTCCATCGGCCTCGCCGGTGTCTTCTCCATCTACGCGGTCGTCTGCAGCATCGCATGGGTCTTCGTGTTCCTCAAAGTGCCAGAGACGAAGGGGATGCCACTCGAAGTTATCACAGAGTTCTTCGCAGTGGGTGCGAAGCAAAATGCAGAGAGTGAAAGCTGAGGATCACCTCAAGGAAGATGATTGTTTATTAAGATTGATCACAGTAGAGAGAGGAGGAAAAAGAAATGCTGCAACATCCCTTGTGTTTTCATTATATGTTCAGTTTCTTTAGATACATCTACTCAGATTTACGTTCGATGCTTCATTATATTGATTTTTCGGTCACCACTCTTCTCTATCTTATTCGAATATTATCACATAAACTTTTTTTTTTTTTAAGAAATGTTATGATAATGGTGTATATTGGGAATTTTTTGCTTTTAAGAGTTTGAATTACTAGCATGTATGGCCATATTTTAGAATTTGAAAAGAATGATTAATTTGAGGGAGATATGGTGGTCAAAGTGTATTTCAGGATAAAGTGCCTTGTCAAAAGTAAATATTTGGTTTTTTCCAATTGATCATAGATTGATTATTTTTATAAAGGAAAAGAATAACGCCAACATATAATAAAATTTTCATCAATATACCTAAGACTCCAACTAAGTTGATACTCAATCTATTCGTTAAAAATTTATTTGAGCCCAATTCGATAAGCATATTAAGCAGGGTCAGATAAAATTTTGAATTTTTTAAAATTTAAAGTTCATTGCAGATTGGAACTCAAGAAGTAAATTAATAAAAGTTGCATGAAAACATCAAACAACTCGAACTTTCCTTGATTAAGATTTGTTCAAACTTCTTGATATCATCTTCTTGAGTATTAATATCAATATTAATATTAATATTGTACGCTATTACAAATAGAAACTTTGGAAATGAAGCTTAGTTGACTAACTATTTTGTAAGTAACTCCGAGTTACCTATACAAGAGACCAAAATCGAAAATATATTTAGAATGAAGGGAGTTTCCCATTTCATATAATCGAGTAAGGACTCTAAATACTTAATTAATTATTTAATTATCCATTAGTTATAACCTTGGAAAGATATTTATGTTTTAATTACTTAAGTAAAAAATACTTATTCTAATGATAATGCATTTCTGTTATTTTTTTCTCTATATTGGCAATATTTTTAGCAAATTATAAAATTTCAAATTCAGTGAGCTGCTTGGATCAAATTTCGCGATTACGACAACCGTAAAAGAAGATCATTGTCTTTTTGGAAGGATTCGAGCATCCATTACTTGAGCTTTAAAATACAAAACTAAGAAATACTCCTTCATTCCATTTAAAATGTCTCACTTTCCTTTTGGATTGTCTCATTACAAATGTCTCATTCCATTTTAAGAAGTAATTATCCCTTCAAAAGTTATAAACCCTACCCACTTTTTAACACTTTAACTACTTTATATCTTTATCCTAAATAACCGTATCCAAAAGAAAATTAACATTTTAAACGTGAATGATGGAATATTAAAGATGTTACTTATCACAAATAAATTAACAAACCATATAAGATCTTGAAGAGATGATAAAACCTAAAAACACTGCGTTCAAAACTTTCCAAGAGAAACAAAATTTATTAAAATGTACAAAAAAAATCTAAATATCTAATCCTAATACTGTAAAATTTTCACATTTAAATATAGACTTAAGCAAGTAGAGCAAATAAAGCTGAGGGAAAATTTTGAGAAAATCTAGCAACAGCCTCACTTTTGCTGGGTGGGAGCCGGACGCACAAACGAGAAGTCGTCTTTGTTCCTCTCCTGTGCCTGTCCATTCGGAGCAAAATCTGTGTCGTGTTCTTCATCAAGATCGTGATCGTGGTCCAAACGATCATTAGACCGTATGATCAAGCTGGCCGTGGGTGGTGGAGGTGTGGATGGATCATCGAGATCAGATGCATCCTGCTCTTCATAACCAAACCCCCGAGTCGAGTGACCAGTGGTCTTGAAACGCTGAAGCATTGCACCTGTAGGATGGAACGGGGACCCCATTGAAGACGTTGGGCTTGCGTTCCCACCCAAGGTCCGCGTGGGGGTGCTTCCTCCCCGCCCTTGCTTCTTCTTCACCGCCATATGCCACTTCTTGAGGGCCTTCGAAGTTTGCTCATCAAAGATGGTTTTCTTCATGTTTGACCCCATCTGGATTGTTTTCAGTCAAGACATATGGTTAGGTAAATTCTTTTGGAAATGATGGACACTTATTCGGGAAGTATACTGCATAGAATTTACCAACAAATTGAAATTTCAAGATTACCTGAGCAATGAGGGCATAAAGTGGAAGTGTAATGTAGCTGCACAAACATAGGACTGCAACCCTAAAAAACCACCAAATTGAAGTCATTACATCAAGAATGCATGGAATCACGATTCATAAATGGCATCGAATATTACTTACCCTATACCGATCTTGGCAATTAGAAGTCCAAGATTTTCATGGATGCAAGAATCGATCCCAAACTCGTACTGCACGTGAGAAAATTTTCTCTAGTTAGCGACATTGTAAGGAAGTTTATATTCAATGTTGACAAGGTTGGTGAGACTCATTACCCAGATCCACAAGAAGTACGTCACTTGGAACGCGTTCTGCATAGATGATTGCGTTGATTAGCATAAAATCAATTTTCGAATTATATGCATAATTATGATTACTGCAACACTACGGTAAATCCTTTTATTTCTACTTTTCAATTTCATTGCTCCTTTTTAGGATTCAGCAATTGTGAATGCTATGAATATTTAGTACCTGAAACAGTACAAAGTGTATGAGATGCAGCACCAACCGAGGCCGACCAAACCAGAAATATTTGTCGGAGCCTTGAACCAGAGGTATGCCCTGGACCACTGCATGTCTATCTGTTATCTCAAGGGCCATTTTTGTCAAAATAGCTTGTAGTTTTGTTCCAACAGCCAAGATTATCTGAAGAAATATTATGTCAAAATAGGTTTTTTCTTCTCATGTATTTGTAACTTGTATTAGTGATGATCTTACAATCACAGGAATTAAGGATGCCCAAAATAGTGCTCGCCACCCTGAAATAGTTCGAACGACCAAAACAATATCTCAAGAGACTAAATATAATCCAAGGAATTGCATGAGAGCTCTAGAATAACAGTAACATACCGTGAACGTTTAGGAGCAAGAACACCACGAACGATCCCCACAAAACCGGACTGTCAACATAAAACGAAAAGGAAAAAGAAATCAGCCATATATTTGTGGGTAAGAGAGAATTCTGAACTGATGGAAGAAGTCGTCAGAAAACCAAGCATTCTATCAAGGATATTTACCTTACTCCAACAACGGTCTTAAAGTCATCTTCTAGTGACCTTTTGATGTACTTTTGGAAGTTGAACTTGCTTCCTGGGGCCAAATGAACCTAAAATAGAATAAATACTTATTGAAAAAGATCGAACAAGGAGCAAAAATGACTAATTAGGTCAGTGAAAAAGATGACACTCACGGAAATGAACCCATTGCGTAAAGTCAAGTAATCAGATCTGCTAACAGACCTAAAGAATTGTCGACAAAAGCATCCCTGCACGAAAAAACGCATCAGCAAGCTACAACGGCATAGTAACCACAGCAATCGAGAACAGAAGAAAACAAAACAGAGAGAAAGAGAGAAGGAAGTTAAATCTTACAATATAGAAAAACACAGGTATCCGGGTCCAGAAACTAGTGTGTGCCCTCACAAAAGATGTCTCGTGAGTAAGCCTGAATCTTGAAGGATCTGTAAGGTCCACAGATAGTCGTGTAAGGAGATAAAGTAAGATACCAAAATTCACGACAAATGAAGCAGAACATATGCAATGATATACCATTAGAAAACTCATAGTCGTGGGTAGAAGTCTCCTGCTCCCATCCTTTCCAGCCACGAATCTGCACAACATTTAGATATAATATATCAATATATGGATATATTGATCCAAGAGGCTCAGTTCTAGATCCTTTTTTACTTCTAGACCAAATGTAATCCTCACAAAATAAGCACTTGCTAGAAAACCAGTATAATAGATGAGACATAAGAATAGATGCAAAAACACGTCAATGAAGTAAAATGTACCTTCAGTCTTCCGAGAGCCATAGTGATAGCACTGTAGCTCACGTGCAAGACTGCCAAAAAGAATATAAGGATATGTATCTGATGGAGTCCATCCACCGTTATAAGTGACACACGCCCCTTCTGCAAATGCCAGATTAGTTAAGCTATCAGACCGTGGCTTTAAACTTGCGTGGGAACATCGACCTCACAGACATTCACAATTTGGAAACGAAAAAATCCAATATATGCACCACAATAGTGAGCTATAGTAGTATATCATTCACAAGAAGTTGGCACAAAGAAAGTTCTCCAACTACCAACATAGTCATTGCCACCAAAAATTATGCAAAACACAATATCAAGCATAAACAAATAAATTTGCTGAGGCCAGCTTCATCTTTACCTCCACACATTTAGAAGCTTTGCCAGCTAAAACACGGCGTTCAAATGACAAAAGCCTGCGACGACTCTCTTCCTTATCTTTGTTGTAGTCTTTATTAGCACAAGGCAGCATGGTATTCGCAACATTTTCAGGTATGCAGATTTCAGCAATGTAGTATTGACTGAACACAAGGGTTAGAGAGATGAAACCAAGAATCATCAACTCTGCAGCACAGAAACAGATTTGAGTTATAAAATCCAAGGAAATTTTGCATCAAAAGGAAACAATGTAGCTGCGATTGAAGCAATGATATATACCAGCTTTGACCTTCTCCAGCGCCTCATAAAGAGCTTTCTTATGCCTATCTGTTAACCACTGCAAAAAATCATCGAAACGAATTAAGTGCAGTAAAATGATTTATGAACACAATGCACAAGAAAATGAAGAGGAAATGAAATAGCATCACGAATGCAAAACATATGAAAACAAGACAAACAACGAGGCGAATGATAGCCTTTTAGCACAATTTTGAACAACAAAGGCGTTTGCATTGCTAAAAATTATAAGGAAACCAGACATAGTAAGAATCTAACTCACAACTTATTAATAAAATATGAATCACAACAAAGAACAAACTAACAAGAACCCAATTACATTTCTTTCTTTCTTTCTTTTACTCTTGCGATCCTTATGTTCCAAAAAAAGAACACACTGTTACACGAAACTAGAAGGCGAAAAATCGAATTTTTAGCACAATTTTAATCAACAAAACCGTTTGCATTGCTAAAAAGTCAAAGGAATACATATATAGTAAGAATCTAACTCACAAATTAGCAATAAAATATGAATTACAACAAAGAACAAACTAACAAGAAAACCAATGACATTTCTATTTTTCTTGCTATCTTCATGTTCCAAAAAGAATACACTATTACAAAGCCCTGTCCAAACTATTATTCATAAAAACAGCTATGATGCATGTTCACAGACATAAAACACAAACTCATGAAATAATTTCTTAATTAGGCCAAACCTCAATACAAAGAAACAAGAAACACAAGAACCAAATCAAGAAACAATCTTGCACAAACCCATTAGGCCATCGGCGTCGATTTTCTCACCGTTCCGATTTTGTGGAGAAGCTTTTCTAGGACAATAGAGATGATTATAATCACGGCACAGACACCAGCAACTGCCCATGTTGCCGTCTGCTGAAGATCTCTCTCTTTATCCCCCGTACTAGGCTCACCAGCCATAGAAATTCACACACACACACCAACACACAGTCAAGAAATATGGCTCTCCTTTTAAAGTTCTCACAATTTTTGCAGAGATATTCAGCTTAGCAAGAAAAATGGCAGCTCTTTTTTTCAATTCTCACAATTTCTGTAGAGATATTCAGCTTAGGAAGAAATAGCTGCTCTTTCTTCTGACCTTTGAAAGCAACTACAACTTTTTTGCTCATGGTTGAAATAATCAAAGATCACTGTAGTTGGTCGCGACAGCCCATTTATTGAACTGTTCGGAAAAAGGAATGCTAATTTTTAATATTTCCACGTTATTCTGTGTAAATTTCCTTAATTTACATGAGGAAGATGGAGTTTTTGTGTTCTTTTCTTGTCCTTGATTTTTGAGCGATGATTTTTAAGTATGAAATTCGCGATTTTGGCACGTCGTTTACGTGGATAATTAATGTTAATCTTAAACAAATCTAGATCTGATCTTGGGACCGATTAACAAGATTTTATTACTTTCAAACCTCATATATTTATGTATTTCAAACTTAAAGCTCGAATTATGAGTAAGAATTTTGTACTACATCCGTCCCACCATTCTCGACTGTTTCGTTTTAGGTTGTCTCAACAGTTGGCGCGCTTCCTAAAAGGAAACAATTTTATACTAAAAAGTATCTCGAATTTCGTGTCACCTACTTTTTACACACAAAACACAATTCTCCTTAATCTACGTACAAAAAGAAAGGAGCCAAGAATGGCGGGACGGAGGGAGTATTAAATATTCGGTTAGTTAGATAATCAAATCGAATCGATGATATTCAGTTAATCAAATAAATTCTACCCGTTTTGACTCGGTATTCGATATTGTAATTTTAAAATTATCGATTATCAATATACCTAATAATCGAATGGGTACACCGAAATAACCAACAATAATGTGTACATATATAATTTATATCAGATCTCTAATTGTTTTGGGAAAAGTTGTCGTTAGTTATGAGATTCACTCTTTTTCTATCGTATGGTAGTTTTAATTCCATATATAACACTCAGTTTGACAGATTACTTATTTTTTTTAGATTTTTAGCTGAGTAAACTATGAAAAGCACACAGACAGCAATATGGCTCAGGAGTTGGTCAATGAGATATTGTTGAGGGTGCTAGTGAAGAAGCTATTTCGATGCAAGCAGTGGTATGCTCTCATCGAGAGCCTGCGTTTCGTAAAACAATATTTCAGACAAAAGAGCAATCTAGCTCTCACCATTCCTCCCTCCCATTGCTCTCGCCTCCAGCTCTGCGCGGCTGCGTTGCTTCTACTCGCCTCCCAGTCTCCCACGCGCTCGCCTCGCCTCGCCTCCATCTCCAACTTCCCATGCCGCTCGCCTCCCACCAGACTCGCCGCTGCTCAATCGATTATTTGTATAACCGAAAAATGACTGGAATAACAACCGGTTTTCCTAGTAACCAAATCAACGATTGTTTGTTCGGTATTCGGTATAATTCATATTATTTTTCGGTATCGAGTAACCAATTTTTAGGTATTGGTAACGATTCTAAATCCAAACTCGAATATTAAAATCCACTATTTTATTTATAGCTGATTTTGGTTACCCACATCAATAAAAAAAGGAATAATATTGCCTCTAAAAAGATTAACATTATCACAAAGGCATGGCATTTCACGTAAGTCCAGTCAACTGGACTTACGTGAAATGCCATGTCTTTGTGGACTTTGCGCATGAATTGACTCTGCCAAATATTTTAATCTTAACAATTAATATTCAACGTTGACTCTATAGAATTTCCCTATCACAAATACTCCCTCTGTGCCAATAATGTTGCCCTTTTCTTTTTTGCACGTAAATTAAAGAGAATTGTGTTTTGTATGTAAAATAGTGGTAAGTACAAAATTCGAGATACTTTTTAGTGTAAAAAGTGTTTTTTTTTTATACGGGCCAATTTAATGGGATAGCTCAAAAAGAAAAACGTGCCAACAATAATGGGATGGATGGGGTACAAGAACATATTATGTACTAATTTGTTAACTGAATTTGAAATATTTATTTTTCGAATTAGAATCGAAATGTTCTAATTAGTAAAATAATATGCTGGATCAGTCAACAATTTTGTACTAAATGGAAGAGTTATCAATATTAAGAGTTTTCGAAAGATTAAATGAACACAAAATGGACGTAAAAACTGAAGCCGCCAGTTTAAGTATGAATATATTAAATAATTAGCGTTAATTACAAGCGAGGTATAAATTTAATAAAGGTTATATTAATTATATTATCAATTAAGTCCTCAAACAGAAAGTACATTGTCGTATAATATTTAGATAAGTGTATATCAAATAAACAATAAAAGACACACTCAATGGAACAAGAAATACATCATTAAAGACGTAGGTTTCGTCAAATTTTATGGTTCAACTTTATGTTTGTTGGCTTATAAATTTTGTCTTTTTCAGTTGGTTTACATTGTAATTTCAAATTTGTAACATAAAATGACAGAAAACTAGATAAATGCCGAATATTTATATTAAAAAAGATTAAAAAAATTAGCAACAAGGAGACAAAAATCAAAAGGAAGTCAACAAGGAGTTTATCTTGAAAATGCATGATCAGATCAGATTGAACTTAAATCTTTGATCTCACATATTAATTATTTTTTAGATCAATATATATTATATTGTGTATTTTTATATCATATATTATTATTAGTACATGAATTATTACCATATACATGTTTATTACATATAATGGAAAAGATCGATAAAATTAATTACAGGGTTGAAAGTTTTGGCGCCAATTAAGGAATTGTATATATATTAAAATTCGAGGAAACAATTAAGGAAGTTATTGCAATGTCACGGTCTTGTCTTACCTACGGTTTCGGTCGTGGCAACTTGGCGTGTTCCACTTTATGGCTGTCAACTTTATTGTCTTAAGAGAAAATTTAATTAATATGGGGCCCCCACATCATAATCAGTTTCATATCGGTCATAATCAAATCAATTTCTAATGACTTCATCTAAAAAAATCTATTTCTAATGACCATCATATAATCTTATTTTCTTAATATTATATTCCTTCCCTCACCAAAAAAATCACTTTTATTATTTTTAATATTTATTAAAAGTACATTATTTTAAAAAAATCTTTATTATCTAATCTTACAACTATTCATTATTTATCAAAAAATTATTTATTTCATTCATAATTTATTATATGGTGAGATAATTTCTCCGCTTAAACAATATTCATCAATAATGTTATTAAAACTCATGTCCACTATAAATGATACAAGTTTGATGAACGGAGAGAGTAGATAGTTATGTTATTATTAGATTTTGACCATTTTTCTACTAACATGTCACTTGTAAATAAATATGCCTAAAGTTTAATTTTGACGTTGTTAGTGGCCCTTTTAGGGGTGATTTTTAAACTTAACAAAAAAATTGGTATTGCTAGCCATATTTTGCAAAATCATATTTGAGTTCATAAAAATTGTGATAGACGCTTGGGTTCACCAGACAAATAAGAGCGGGTTCGTATTGTTAAGAAAAGGAAGGGTTTTTTTTTTCATTTACGAGTTTAACTCAATTGATTAAAAGTTAATAAATTTGGGATTAATTCATTTGATTAAAAATTAATAGATTTGGGATAAAAAAAGAAGAATGGAGAAATTGCAATAGACATATCATTTGCCTTGGTGTAGATCTAGTCTTTTTCTTCTTCTTTTATTTATTATATTGACATTTGAAGTATCGAGTTATTATTTGGTCCAGATCTAGTTTCCATAGTGAGTCATGCGCGTGTGAGGAGGTATATTTTGTGGACTATGTCATAAAATTAATAAAATACATCTAAATTTTATTGTTTGTGACTTTTGAGGTCCAAAATGTCTTGATTACCCATTCCATACCTTGACTTGTTTCGAGCTACACTCAATGTGAAAATTTTCAGCTCTGTGACAATAAACTTTTTCTTAATTAAATTTGGTATATGAAAATTATCAAGTTTTCAATAATATAACATCATTATAAAAATGATTAAATTTTATAATAATATATGTTATTTGTCTTACAAGGCTGTAATTTGATATGTTAGTCCCACTGAGCGTCTGATTTCACACGCGCGATCATTGAATATTTTAAACAGTTGTGTACTTCTTTTCCTTACATTGACACATTACCCTTTGTTAATGCAAATATTAAACTATTTTCACTTACGCTTGACCCCACTTTCTTTAAATATTGTTAATATGTTTATTTTTGGGATTTTTTGCACTTGTGTATTTTATTATTATTTGGTAAGAGGGCATAATCCCACGAAGTCGAATACGTTAATTTTGAAGCAAATCAATATTGCATTACTTCACTCATTATCAAGTTTGAACTAAAGTGGTGTGTGTTGACCTAGTGGTAGAGTGGTTAATGCCCGAGCCAAAGGTCTCGGGTTCGAGTCCACCGTGACGCGGCTTTTAAATTTCTATATTAAATTATCAAAAAAAAGAAGAGGATGTTTGGTTGAACTTATAAACTCTAAAATATAAACTTTTTGTGTGCGTGTGTTGGCCTAGTGGTAGAGTGGTTAATGTCCGATGCCAAATGTCTCGGGTTCGAGTCTACCGTGACGCGGCCTTTAAAATTTCTGTATTAAATTGACAAAAAAAAAAGTTTTAACTAAAGTGTCTACGTGTGTTGGCCTAGTGGTAGAGTGGTTAATATTCGAGGTCAAAGTTCTCGGGTTCGAGTTCACCGTAACACGACCTTTAAATTTCTGTATTAAATTGACCAAAAAAAAAAGTTTGAACTAAAGTGTCTACGTTTGTTGGCCTAGTGGTAGAGTGGTTAATATCCGAGGTTAAAGTTCTCGTGTTCGAGTTCACCATAACACGACCTTTAAATTTCTGTATTTAATTAACATTTTTTTTTGAATTAACGTACATATTCAAAATTAACCTTTACGAGTTTGATTTGAGATCGAATTAAGAGCGTACGAATGAATTACATTAAAGTTGAGCTTGATAATACTAAATCTTAGTTTGTCATCTCATCATGTCCTACCTATAAAATTATTCTAATGGTAAGTTATAATTTAGGTGTATTACACCTAAATTTAATTTATACTCTAACTATAATAGTGTCTATATATATATATAATAATGGGAAACTTACAGTTAGGGATGACAATGGGTCGGATCTGGACCGGATTTGGCTTGGTCCAGATCCAGATCAGATTTTTTTTGCTTTGGTCCAGATCCGGTCCAGATCCATTGGGTCCAAAAAAATTAAATCCAGATCCAGATCCATAAGATCCACAGGGTCCAGGGTCTAGACCCGGATCCATATGTTTTCATTTCTAAAATAAATTCTAAATCAACTATAATTCATAGTAACACCATAATAATCTAAATACACAATAATACTATAATAATTATTTAGAATTTTTATAAATATCACTAGGGTGTACATAGAAAATTATAGAGAGGTCTGCGATGGGGTGGAGAAATATTACGGTGAAAGGGAAGAGGAGGAGCGTGAGAGTGCAAAGAGAGAAGATAGAGTGCATTTACAGAGAGAGAAGATAGAGGCCGAGAATAAATAGGCGCAGCTATTCTTTCTCGTTTCCACTTGCAAGTTGGAATAGCAAAAAGCGACAATCTGAGAATATGCAATTTGGGATTCATACTGTTGGTAGTGGAATTCCTAATCATTATTTCCTCACCTATGCAGCATGCTCAGTGATATATAAATCAAAGTCCAACATTGGGAAAAAGAAGAAGGGAGAAATCAAAAGGAAGAAAGTGAAAAGAAAAAGAAGAAAGTGAAAAAGAATATAAAATAATTATTTAGATTAACTAATTTAATTATAATAAAATAATATATATATATATATATAATTGGCGGGTCCACGGGCCGGATCTGGACCGGATCCGGGTCTTAAAACCTTTGCTCCAGAGCCAGATCCGAAAAATTGAGATATGCTCCAGATCCGATCCAGATCCGTCGGGTCCAGATTTTTGAGGATCCAGATCCTTAAAAATGGATTTGGATCCACGGATCTGGACCGGGTCCTGGATCCGTTGTCATCCCTACTTACAGTTGATACCTGAATAAATCTCGTATTCACGCGATAAACTGAAATTACAGATGATAGATAAATCATACTTAGAAAACCAAATATGATAGATTCGAACTCATAAAGACGTTAGTGTGTTTTATTTTTTTAATATAATATAGTAGTGATGGGAATCCGCGTGTTATATACGTTAGCTACTAGTTGTGTCTCCATGCAACTACATGTTATCTTTTTGTTCTCTAGTTATAGTTGGACGACTTATTCAACTAGTCATTTTCATTTCATATTTTCCTTTTAGATAAGTTCTTCAATCAGTCATTTCAATCTTTTTTGATGAAGACTTGGCTTACATGTTGGACCAAGTAGTTTTTGTCTCTTTGACCTAAATATTTGTCTATATTTCTTCGATCAGTTATGTTGAATGTTACATATTAGCCTTACGTTATTGCGAGAAATAGTCTTTTAGGAATGAAAAAATATTGAGCCAAAATGGATATGGATATTTCTATTTATCCTTATAAAAAAATAAAATTGCACCCCTAACGTCGTTGCATTCAGTGGGGTAGTCTGAAAATTTAAACGGGAGAGGCTATTGTTCAAATTCTATATATGAGTATTGTGGAAAAAAATTGATCAAATTCAAGAGAGAGCCCAACCAGTATCCCTTGGCTACGCCCAGTGAAGGAGCCAGAAATTTTATACTGGGGCCCAAATTTTTTTAATAAAAATAAAAATAAAAATAAATAATATTATTTAAATTATATTACAATATTCAAAAAATAAAAGTTAAACACAACCACATCATAACATTTCCCTTCTATTCTTCATCTTCTGAAATCACTGCATAATAGTTTCATTAGTGATACGAACACATCCTTCTCAATATAAGAAACTAAGTAATCATTCAATAGTTGGTCTCCCATACGATTGTGTAGAGAACATTTGATGAATTTTATTGCTGAAAAAACTTTTTCTACTGAGACAATTGCATCGGGTAAGATCAATGACAACTTAACTAACAAATAAACCAATGAAAAAACTTCATATTTTCTTATAGAAACCATATGTTGAGAAATACCTCCAATCCCTGATACTTGTGAAAACTTTTCATTTATAAGCACATCGAAAATAAAGTTTCCAAGTTGATTTTCAAGTTCATACAAAGTAACTTCAGAAAATTCAAATGAGTAACACCTTGCAAGGCGAAGCAGCTTCTCCGAATCAAATGCATAAACTTGACCTCATTGTTTCTCTTATGCAGGAAGTGATGACAAAGACTCCTTTCAGATTTCTTAACTAAACAAACACAGAAAATATACTACAAACATAATTTATCAAATCTCTTATAAAACCGAATAAAAAAGTCTAATTGTGGAAAGTTAACTAAACAAACACAGAAAATATATAACTAAAGTTATTATATTAAAACTTAGAATATGCAAAATAAAAATGAAAAGTAATAAAGAAAAGCTTAATTAATGTGCTTCGTGAGTCAGAACTAGTTTTTGGCTTTTTGTTTGATACAAGATATTTTTATTTCATTTGTAACTTTTGTAACATTGAAACTTTGATACAGAGAACATGTAATTTTGTAGTCACATATTTTTAATTAGGGGAAATGGTAAGCTTAGACAGTAGCAAAAGAAACAATCAAAAATAGCAATCTAAATCATGATTCTCAGCAAGAAAACTAACTAAATTACATAATAACTAATCTAATTTGATAATTTTAGAAGCAATCAACACATTCAATAACCGAACAAAAAACGAGAAAAAGAGGGGAATATGGTTTCTATTGCAAACTCCTCAAAAATTAGAATAAAACTGTTAAATTCAGAAGTCACCAGAGTCAGAGGGTCGTCGATGTCTGTTCCCGGATGAAAGATGTCAGAGTCTTTATTGTGGGAAGAAACAGGCAATGAGAGACAGAGAGAGAAGTAATCTGCTGGGTGAAGCTCCAAAAAAGATTATATTTTAGACATATTCAATAATATATTAAAATTATAACTAAAATATGAAATTACTAAAATACCCCTGCATTTTTTCAAAATTACGGGGGGGCCCATGGGCCCCCAGGCCCCTTAAGGCCTCCGTCCCTGGCTACGCCCCTGACTACATTTAAGCATATAAAAACGACGTCATTCCAAATAGTTTTTATAAGAGTGAGTAAATTTTATCCTTGCTATAATAAAACGAGTATTTTTCAGAATTAGTTCAAAGTTTTAACTGATTCTAAAAGGAATGTCTTTATTATGTAACTTAGAAAAAGTTAACAAAATATTTGTTAACATGTTTTTATGTTTGGTAGATTGAATGCTTGCATATAATATAATCGAAATGGAAAGTGCCACATAATTAAGTCATGATAAAAGGTCCCGGTATCGGAAGAGACGCCGCAAGGCCGACTCTAATTGCTTTTATTGAGGTGATCCTTATCAAAACAAAATTCATTTGATTGGTTAACATATATCCAAGTGGATAGGAAGGAAAGAAAGCTTGACCTCAACTTGTGCCCTTCTTAATTAAATTGGTAGATTTTAATTGAAACGCAAATATATCACTCCAACACAAATTTCAAAATAAAAAGAATTGAAAGAAATCAAGAATAATTGAATGTTTAACTTACTAGATTATCTTTTCTAGAATGATATTCTATATCATATTCCGATCATAAATTTGTTGATATGGTGTATTCTAGAAATACAATAAGTAACTAACCCCCCAATTATTACAACATAAATTTGCATTTTATGAAAATCATGTATAAGACTGCAGCTCTAAAAAGAAAACGTCATTAAGTATTAAGACCATACATGACATGTCATCTCAAATAAAACAAAACAAAATAAAAGGCACTAGTGCATGCATAAAATAGAAATAGAAATTTAAAGCATTTAAAAAAATAATATATACTAAATTTAATTGAATTATATAAGAAATGCGTACCATTGACCATTCACCATATAAAAAATCAAAAAATACTTTTTTAAAAACCACATATGTATGCTTTCTCCAATGATCATATACAAGATTAATTAATTTTAATAAGTACCTAAAAGATAATTGCTAGAAACAATAGTCTTCCAAAATACTCTAGAGGCTAATGAGTTGGAACACTTCTAAAAATTAAATAAAATCAACCAAGAAAAATTTATATATAGAACGAATATCAAGCAAACAAGAATACCGTGAAACATATTCACAATATAAGATCAAATCTAATTGTGAATTAAATAGGGAAACAGCAAATTTCAGTCAAGCTGCATGCATGAAGCCATTGAACTCAAAATTCAAATCCATGGTTCAACAACATACAAAACTAGAGCCGGCAAAATTGGCCCGGCACGATGGGCCAGCCCAGGGTACCCGGAATTGGGATCGGGTTGAGTTCGTAAAAATAGTGACCCGAAAAAAATCGGACCTAAAAAGCCCGCCCACATAGTCCATCGGGCTGATCGGGCTTTGGGGCTAAAATGCCCGGGGTTAACGGGCCTAAAAGCCCGCCGACACATTTAAAGTTTTACAATATTTTACATTTGATGTTTGATGATATTTGAAACTTTAAGTTTATCTTATTTATGTTGAAATTGATGTTAGACTTGTTAGTAGACTTAATTTATTTTATTTACTTTGGAATTGATGCTATTAGACGTAATTTATCTTATTTACTTTGAAATTGATGTTAGTAGATTTAATTTATTTATTGTTATCATACTTTTTTAAAATTAAAAATAATGTTTTATTAAATTAAATATTAGGTGGGTTTGGTCCGGTGGCCGGTGACCAATCTGGGGTGAGCTACCATATTTTTAGTAGATAGCATTTGGTAGGCCACCGACCCGGTAAAACAACAAGCCCGATGGACCAGGCCGGGCCAGCCCGACCCGCCCCTTTTGTCAACTCTACATACAACTAGAACATGCATGCTCTATTATTCAACATCAAGAACACTGCTAGCTAAAACCTACTTTTGAGCCATGATACTCATCATAAATGTAATTTTATGATAAACATCCAATGTCAACAAGTGTCGCTAATTATTTATAAAAACAGGGTTGTACCACACATGTATTTATTTGTATGAATACATCATCAAACTTTTACCGGCATAGATAAGCGACCAAAGGTATTTCATAAACATATTTTTTCGTCTCACGAGGGTGGGGTGGCAGGATATCGTGTCAAGTCGAGCCGAGTAATGTAGGAAGAGATCAAGGAACCGCAATACAAATGGTGACCAATCTTGTTGCAGCTTGTAACTAATGAAAGGTCCGGATCATAGTAATGTGCAACCGGTTTCCCCTCCAAATCAACGGCAATAGTCCCTCCATTTTTCTCCATATTAGGCCTCCCTACGTACTTCTCCAACATCCCAATCGCCTTTCGAATTGAGGGGTATCGTTGTAGAATCTTAAAAAAACTCGGTTCCTATGAACATTATAAATAATAATTCAATACAAGCGCAGTAAAAGAAACTCAAAACAGTATATGTCACGTGTATTACCGAAGACAGTGCAATCCAGTACAGACCGTGGCCGTCGTATCTTATGTTGTCGGGCAATCCGGGCAGATTCTCAACAAACATTTCAACAGACCCCGCCGAGGGACCTTGAATATAGTACTTCTTGCACCTCATCCTGCATTGTTAATTTAATTGGATTTTGATATTCAAATCATCGGTGAATGCAATAGGAGACGAGGAATGAGAGAACTGACATTGCTGTTTCGCAGACAATGACGAAAGTCTGATCAGCGGAGACGGCGACGCCGTTTGCAAAGTAGAGGTCTTTCAAGAGAATTTTTGTTTGCTTGGTTGATGGATCGTAGCTCATGAATCTGCCGTGAGCTCTGCCTCGATCAAGTCGAAGAAGGCGTGCTCGACGCTGTGTTTGTAGGAAGCATCGGTGAAGTAGAGCGTGCCGTCGGGGCCGATATCAACGGCGTCAGTTAGCTTGAATTTTAGGCCTTCGGCCTCATCACTTAGTTGTTCTATGACGCCATCTCTACTTATGTTCAGTAGCCCCTGCAACCAGTGACGGATACACTATTAATGGAGCTATGACTAGAATTTAAATATATAATGTGAATTTTCTATCAATTTAAAATTTGCAAATAATAAAATATTAATAATAAATCTTGTCATTACAGTAGTTTTGAGAATCGTGCTGAAATTACTAATTTGGATAAAAATAATAAAAAACATATTTATAATTTATATAGCGAATTAAAGAGTGAATATAATTGCAGATCAAATTGATGCACTTCATTTAAATATCTTTCAAATCTCTATCTTACAAGAACTATATATCAGCCTAGTAAAACGGGCCCAACGCACTGAAAGCCAACATTTGTCAGATTTCTCAATCGAATCTCGATTTACAATTCATTTTCATTTCTAGATCTTGTTTCGAGAAGCTAACCTGAAGTTTATGAGAGTTTAATTTAAATCAATTTCACAAGCCCAACCATGATTTATTAATTTTCAAGCGGGAAGGAAAAAGACGAAATTCATTTCAAATGCCTGAATTTTATAGTCACGTTTACAAAAGAACTATTTTCTACCGACCGTGAGAACACATCATATGATATAGGACTATCTTTTTACCTACTATGAGAAAATATCATATACTATAGGACTGTTATTTTACCCACCGGGAGAAAAATATCATATAATATAGAAATGCTTTCATATTCACTGTAAATATGCGTTAACGTATCCATTACTAATATGAAGATGCCTCATAGACAGTAGATCTTCAGTATCTGTCGCCATCATATTTAGAGAGTGTTTGATTCAGTTTATAAGTTTCCTAGCTTAGCTTATAACTTGTTTAGAAATTTATATGTTTCAATAAAGTGTTTGATAAAATAAACTACTTACTCCGTCCCACCCAAGATGACATGTATTCCATTTTAGGATGTCCCATCCAAGATGGTCTGTTTCATTTTTAGGAAATAATTATCTCTTCAAAAGTTATGGGTCCTACATACTTTTTATCACTTTAACCACTTTATCCATTCTCCTTAATAACTGTACCGAAAATAAATGAGTCTTCTTGGACGGGACGGAAGGAGTATTAAACAGTTTATAAGCTATGAAAATAAGCTTCAACAACTTATAAGTTCTCCTAAAAATAAGTTTCCCAACTTCAATTTATTTTTTCATAAGTTTATAAGTAATACTCTCTCCGTCCACAAAAACGTGCATCGTTTTTGGTGGCACGGGTTTTAAGAAAACTATAATGAGTGTAAAGTAAATGTGTATAAAAAGGTGTGTCATTGGGATAATAAATGAATATATTAATGGATTGTGAGTGTAAAAAGGTGGGCCATGAGTGTTTTTTTGTAAATAAGTTGATAAGTTGAGGGTAAAAATGTAAAGTTGGTGTTTCTAAAAAAGGAAAGTGCACATTTTTGGTGGACGGACCGAAAAGGAATTAAATGCACGTTTTTGGTGGACGGAGGGAGTAATACATTTATCAAAATAACACTATGATTAGTATTTTCTATATATACACTATCAACTTCACGTATCGTCAATTTTCTCTCTACTTATAATTTTCTATCTAACTCACGATTCTTTCTATATCTTGTAAGCTCAACTACACTTTAATAACTTATAAGCTCTTTAAAACAAGCTTAGCCAAACGCCCTCTTAACCATGGTTAACTTTATGTTTTATAAGCTCTCTTTACGTTGCAAATATCATATTATACAAAACTTTCTCAAAACATAATTAATACTCCCTCCGTCCGGTGGCTTGGGGCATTTCTTTTAGCACGGAATTAAGGAGAGTGTTTAGTGTTTAAGTGTATTGGTAATAAAGTGGTTTATGTGTTAAGTATATATATTTTGTATTTTATTTTATTTTATATTTAAATTTATTTATTTACTTAATAAATTTATTTTAAATTATTCTTAATTTAATTAGCATATTAAAATTAATTTAATTTTTTAGTTAATTTAATTTAATTTAATTATTTTAAATTAGCATATTAAAATAAATTAATTTAATTTTTTAAATAAATTAATGTTTTAATTTAATTTATTTTTAAAAATAAATAAATTAATTAATTTTTAAAAAATAAATAAATAAATTAATTTTTAAATAAATTAATAAATTAATTTATTTTAGTTAAAATTAGCATATTAAAATAAATTAATTTTGAATTTAATTTAATTTTTAAATTAAATAAATAAATTAATTTTTAATAAATAAATAAATTTTTAGTTAAAATTAACATATTAAAATAAATTAATTTTTTAATTTAATTTATTTTTAAATTAAATAATTAAATTAATTTTTAAATAAATTAATAAATTAATTTATTTTAGTTAAAATTAGCATATTAAAATAAATTAATTTTTTAATTTAATTTTTTTAATTAAATAAATAAATTAATTTTTAAATAAATAAATAAATTTTTAGTTAAAATTAGCATATTAAAATAAATTAATTATTTTAGTTTAATTTATTTTTAAATTAATTAAATAAATTAATTTTTAAATAAATAAATTAATTAAATTTTTTAGTTAAAATTAGCATATTAAAATAAATTAATTTAATTTAATTAGTCAATAATCAACCTAATTAATTAACTGTTAATTACAATTAAAATCCTTATTTTTGTTAATTATTTCCATTTATAGAAATGACTCAAGTTAGTTGGGACGGCTTAAAATGGTATATGACTCAAGTTAGTTGGGACGGAGGGAGTACTAATGAATCTTAGATTCGGTTAAACACAAACTTGTCGACATAAAATTTTATTTAAAAATTTTGTTCATCTATCTACAAATTAAAGATTAATATTAAGAATAATACATTTCCATACAAGAATAAAATAAACACACGAATATATACAATTCGTTTGATCTTAATTAATTTTCAAATTCCTATTGACGTGATATTGGAATTTATTAAAATGATTTATATTACACAAGAAAGACAGATAATAGTAATAATATACTTTCTCCCTTCTTTTTTAAGTGTTACATTAGTATTTTTCTTTTGTTTTTTAATAAATATCATAGTTTGCAATTTCATAGTAAAATTATAATATATTTCGTATTTACCTAATTTAATATCTTGGAATTTGATAATTAGTTGTATGAATGCATTTATTATGATAATTAATAAGGTTATAAATATAAATTTACTTATTTTCTTAATTTGTGCAATTTGACAACAGATGACACTTAAAAAAGAACGGAGGAAGAATCAATGAAAATTCTATATCCGGAACTGTGATGCTAATTTCAATGTTTGTTATCAATTCTAACCTAATATAAGATTTTTTTAAATTTTATACTCCATCTGTTCCGTTATTGTTGGCTCGTATACCTATTTGGACTATTCTATTACTGTTGGCCCATACCAAAAATGAAAAAAAACTTACACTAAAAAGTATCTCAAATTTCGTATCCCACACCATTTTATAAATACAACTTTTACTAATTCGCATGCCCAAAAATAGTGAACTTACATTGAGGGAGTAATCGATAAGAAAAATCTTTAAAAAATATAAGAGTTAGATATAATGTTCTTAATAGTTTTAGGACATGCTAAAATAAGACTATTTGGAGTCACTTTTGGGATCCTTACCCCACTTTTCGATTTTTATTTTGATTCTGGTTTATATTTTTAGTTTAATTTTGTAGTAGTAATTAAAATTATTATATCTAGTATATTTAATTATTTTCAGTATTTTGTTACAATTTTTAAAATTAACAATTAACTATTAAAACTCGATTATCTCATAAGTTCTATATTTATAATAAATATTGTTACAATAATAAATCTATTAGGAGGACACCAGTGGACACAAAATTATCAAGACACAGAATCCGAACAGATTCAAAGTCGCATATAATCATTGTAATAATGGCTAATTAAGACTTCATATCACGTGCCATATAAGACGAAAAACAAGTTCAGTTTGTGTAAGTCACCTTGTATGCATCCGCAACGATTACTTCACCGTGGACCCCATGAACGATCCCGAGCGGCCGGCCGCCGGTGTTGACCCACTTCTCCGCCACCGACTCGGCGGCGGAATCCTTGAAAGTGACTCGGCTGATCCACCCATCTTCACCGCCGGTGTACACAACCCCAGTTTTGGGGTCATAAGCAATATCCTCGGGCCCCACCAGCTTGCCCTCTCCGATCCGCTCCGAACCGCGCAGCAGCCTCTCGTTTCGCTTCGGTGCCACCAGAGGCGGCGCTCCCGTCCGAGTCAGCTCATGCTCCGGATACGCCGCCACCTCGAACGGTTCCAAACGGTACAGGAGCGCCGCCGCCAGAACCGCTACCGCGGCGATCGCGACGGCGGAGTAGGATACTATATTTGCCATAACTTGAGATCTCTCCTACTCCCAATCACCGAAAACCTAATTTCTTTTTTTTGAGATATAAAACTATATTACTTTTACTACCAGTACTCTGCCATAGTAGGCTTCAATATTCTTAATTTGTTTGGACGATGATATAATTAAAATGTTAAAATATCCATCACACTGGGATCCACAAAAATTACGAAGTCATTTCTTTTAACACATCTAAGCTAAATAGATGTTTAATTTACTTTATAAACTAAAATAATTTATAAACTGTTTTTTAAATAAATTAAAAAACAGTTAATAAATTATTTTTGGGGAGCTTATAAGCAATTTTTGACGCTCAACCAAACTTTAAAAAACAGCTTATAAGCTATTTTTGAGAGCTTATAAGCTCAGCCAAACACTCAATAAGTATTGACCTCAAAATACACGTATTAAGGAAGCGCGCATATTTACTCTTGTTACTCGTAGTATAGAAAATTGAAAAGTTAAAAAAGATGTAATGATGATACGGGTAAAATGAAAAGTTTTGTTACTCTACTGCATATATTACTAAAAAAATCGATAGAAAATTACGTTATGTTGTGATTTATAAATATGATTTTTTTAAAAAGTTAATATTACATCCATCATATTCTTGTTAGCTCGTTTTCTTTTTTTTAGTTGTCCCATTATTATTGGTCCGTTCCAAAAAAAATCATACTAAAAAGTACCTCGAATTTTGTATCATACACTAATTTACATACAAAACATAACTATTCTTAATCTACGTGTAAAAAGAAATGAGTCAATAATATCGAGACAAAGGGAGTACGTTATTTCTAAGTGATAGTATTTCAATAATTTATTTTTTTAAGAAGACTTCGTCAATTCATGGGAAGAAGTGTTAGAGGATGGATAAAATTATAATTAGAAAAATATGTCAAGGAGAATGTTTCTTCGATTTTTTTTCTACTTCCTTTATCTGCAAACAGGAAATTCTATAAAACATTTATGTATAGTATCCCCTCTCACATGTTACTATTTATTTAATTTTATTTTACTATGTGAGTGCACTACATGCACATATTCTATAAAATTTATCCTATAATAAATCAATAGAAATTAAATATAAAATATATTTAAATAGATAGCAATAAAATATTGTTCTAAACATAGAAAGTGAAGAATAATTTAAATTAAAGAATCCTCTAAAATATCAAAAAACAACTTTGCAAATTACCACACAATCTATCGAAAATTTCATCATATACAATGTTAGTTGTTGAGTCGTGCATCTGATCATTCTCGTCATAAATTAAACTTTTAAGACCTCTTTTGCTAGTGACACGCGAAATTGCAATGTAGAATTAAGCATGACACAGGTTCGATGGGTAAAGTACCGTGTTTGAAAAAGATTGTACATGTCTCTTGTTTATGTTCATAGCAAAATAAATAGTTTTTATATTAAGGTGATGCATATAGATCTCATATATAAGTTAATTGCATCGAGTTTCGACAGAGAATCCATTACGCTGTAATTTATAATTAGGAATTTTAAAAACAATTTAATACTTAGCTATAATTCAGTCACCCACAGTTATTGACCGCGACATAATATATCGATGAAGTGATGATGGGGCTAGAGTTCATCGTGAGTCGTATATCACAGTGGAGCAAGACGATGAAATGAAATGACCAGGTTATAGGGTTTAGCTAACTAGACCAGTCTATAATGTATATACTCAAAACAGTTTTAAAAAATTATTTTACTACTCGTTTTTATCTTAAACTTGTATAGTGATACTCGTAGTTATCCAAACTCGTTTAAATTTCTAAATACAAGTTGTTACAATAATTGATTGTCCGTATTAACAAAAGCTTGAATATATCAAAATAAAAATTAATAACAAATATTATAAACATCAAGATTCAAAAAAAAAGAGAAGATTTCATGTATACAAGTCAATTAATGTTATAACCCATTTATAACTTATATATCCTTACTTGTCCCAAACCCGATTAAAAAATAAATTTACTATTCGTTGTGGTAAAAGATCTCCTTATTCTAAGAACTGTAAAAACTGAGAACCAAGCATAATTCTAATATTAAAAATATTATTTTATACGTACAAAAATATGATACTAAAATCATTATTTTACACGTAAAAAAGCATAGTCAAGAAAACATTATCTTATATATAAGAAAGCACATTCATTTGAAAAAAATCAATATTAATCATTCATAAATCAAGATCTACCGACTAGATTGGTTTCTACTTAATATAATCACAAGGATTTTAATGATGTTTTTTTTTTTTTTGCATACTCTGGTCAGGTCGACCTTACATGAGGACAATCCATATGTTCCACATATGGGGGATGATGATCAGAAGCATATATATAAGCTTCCGACACCTATACGTGGGTGATATACATGATACATACATAGCGTTTGCAAGTAACATCGACCTGATCAGATTTTTTGTATTTTTCTTGTGTGTATGTTTATATGTCTCAAGGATAAATAAACAATTGTCCATTTACGGGGTTCATCAAAAACAATTTATACATTGTACCCCTAAATGTTGGTAAACTTTGCTAGCTCGACGGCCTAACTTTATAACTAAAGATTTAAGATTAGAACAAAAAAATTATGGTCAAAAGAAATTATAATCTGAATTAGTCCGAATATATGATATCACGACATAACATGAGTAACTTGAAATAGAGCAGATCGATCATCTTAATACCCATAAATATTGGATAAATTTTAATCCCTCAAACTCTCATTCACATTATACTATTTTTTTTTATCAGTAATCTAATTATACATTACAATGAACTTTTAGGGATAAATGAGTTAATTAAAATCTCAAAACTAAAATGTTCGTCAAGTCTAACCAATAAGTTTATAAAGAACAATTTGCCACTCAATTTTTGCATTACTTAAATTGAAAATTGTTTTGCAGACGACGCTAAAAAAGGGTGACATGTTTTCAATAAACATGGTCTCCACCTTTTCTCGATTCTCCGACGATTTAGATTCTCCCCACCGTCGCGCCGTTGCCGCCCGAATTCACTAACCAACGACAGCTTCCGTACGCCGTCGTTCGTTCGATTAATTGAAGAATGATTGAATCAGGACTGCATTCGTCCCAGCTTTGGAGCACAAGAGACAGAAAGTGCCTCTCTTTCCTCCAATTGGAAGGCCACCGCACAGCCACCCTCCTCCAAATCCATGCATTCATGCTTGTTCACGCACTCGAAGCCAACATCAACCTCGTCACGAAGCTCATAACCACCCTTTCCGCCGTCGACTCGCACTGCGGCAGTCTCCATGCCCGCCGCCTATTCGATCAAATGCCGCACAGGTCCGATGCTTTCCTCTGCAACACTATGTTGAAGTCGCATCTCTCCTCCCGCCAATTTTCCGTAGCCGTTAGGCTTTACGTTCATCTGAGGAGAAAAGAGGGCTTCGTCCGGATAACTACACTTTCTCCACGCTGTCAAAGTGCTGCGGCTTGAATTTCTTGACGCGGGAAGGAATGGAAGTCCACGCTCATGTTGTTAGGTACGGGTTCAACTCTAATTTGTATGTAACGACTGCGTTGGTTGATATGTATGGGAAGCTGGGGCAAATGGGTTTTGCTAGAAAAGCGTTTGATGAAATGACCGAGAGGAGTCCGGTGTCGTGGACTGCGCTAATCAATGGATATATCAGGGGTGGAAATATGGAAATTGCAAAATCAATTTTTGATGGGATGTGTGAGACTGAGAATGATACAGCTGGTTTCAACGTGATGCTTGATGGGTATGTGAAGTTAGGGGAGATGAAACCGGCAAAGGTGTTGTTTGATGTCATGCCACAGAAAAATGTAGTGTCTTGGACGACTATGATCGATGGGTATTGTAGCAATGGCGATGTAGATGATGCTAGGCGGTTGTTTGATATGATGCCTGACCGGAACTTGTATTCTTGGAACACGATGATTGGTGGGTATTGTCGGAATAAGAGACCCCATGAGGCGGTCGTGTTGTTCGAGCAACTGCTTGCGTGGAAAGTGTTTGAGCCGGATGATGTTACCGTTGTTAGTATTCTTCCAGCAATTGCGGATTTGGGTGCTCTGGATTTGGGGAATTGGGTCTATAAATTTGTGAAGAAAAAGAAGTTGGATAGGTCTGCAAATGTTTCCACAACATTGATTGATATGTATGGAAAATGTGGGGAAATTGAGAAAGCGAGAAGAGTTTTTGATGAGGTTGAGGCAAGAGAAACGTGCACATGGAATGCTCTGATTAATTGTCTGGCTCTCAATGGGTGTGCTAAGGAGGCACTAGAGGTGTTTATGGGGATGAAGAGAGAGGGGTTTAATCCAAATGATATAAGCATGCTTGGCATTCTGTCGGCTTGCAACCATGGTGGTTTAGTGGAGGAAGGAAAAAGATGGTTCAGTAAATGGATGCGTTTAGACTGACTCCCAAAATTGAGCATTATGGTTGTTTAATTGATCTATTGGGTAGGGCTGGGCATTTGGAGGAAGCCGAGAGGTTGATCGAGAGCATGCCTTATGAGGCCAATGGAATCATTTTGAGTTCTTTTCTTTTTGCTTGCGGTTATGCTAAGGATGTCACCAAGGCTGAAAGGTGGTGAAGAAGGCAATTACTGCGGATCACTGTAATTAATGGCAACTACATCATGCTGAGGAATTTGTATGCAACTGAGAGAAGGTGGAAAGATGTGGAACAAATCAAAAGAATGATGCTAATTGGAGGGGCTAAAAAAGAAGTGGGATGTAGTGCCATTGAGATCAATAGCCAGGTTTTGGAGTTTGTGGCTGGGAATAAGAAGTTTCCACATTTGGTCTTGGATCATTGCTGATGCACATGAAGGTGCAGGAGCCCCCCTTCAGTATGTAGGATGCAAAGCAAGCGGAGATTATATGGATGCAATCTTATACACACAGAGACATACACATGAACAAAAAAAGATTTTCAGAACTATAACCATTTTTATGATGGAAGTTGCATCCAAAGAGTCAAGAACAAAGGATGTCCTTTTTAGAAGTCAAAGAAGAAGAACATCGATCAATGGTTCCATTATCCATACCTGGTATAGGAACAGCTACATATGCCATGACAGCCAACATGCTGGTGAGACAGTTTCACTATTTAAGATGTATCGTTTATCCCTGATGTCTTTTTCAATGGTGACAGCTTGTATTTCTGCCACATATCCAGGAACATGTTACTCATGCTATCACCTCATGAATGACTAGAGTTTGCTTGATAGTTGGCCACACTACAAGAAAACGTTAACGATTTCTTTGCACCAGATTTTATGGAAAATTCAGCGTGACATAAATAGCACTGGGCAATTATACCACCGTCAAATTATTCTTATAGCCAGTAAAATTCCATAATTGTATTTTTATTCACCAATGCTTCTATACAGAAGATATCAAATTTGAGCAGAAAAAATAGTATAAATAATAAAGAAAGATAAAATGATTCGATAACGTAAACGAAACACATTGAATTCGCCGAATCAAAGGATTTATATTTAAGAGAAAGAATTGATAAATGATTTCGTAGTTAAACAAAAATGAAATATTGAAATTGTTAGCCCCCTGAGGAAAAAATGGAACATTTTAAAATAAAATAAAAAGTAAACCTCAAATCCAAATTACAAGTTTACAACGACACACAAACAAGGAATTAGTGTCATCTGGTGAGAGAAACAATCAATCCACGACGCATTTAGATTCTTCCACGGCGCCGCCTCCGCCGCCATAAACCCCTACCTTCCTCCGCCGCACCTGGGGTTCTCCAGACGCCATTGTTCCTGCGAAATTCCGAAGCAATTCAATCCTTATAGTCGATGCACTGTGCTGTTCAGCTTTGCACCCACACCGAAGCACTACCCGTACCTAAAACCTAATCTAGAGCCCCCGCTGGTTGCACCACCGTGCATCCGACGTTAGAATGCTCGGTTAATCTCGATCTGCATTAATTCATCGATCGTTGTTCGGCGTCGCGATTCTCGTTGGAATTGGGGGAAATGGCTGGGCAGAATCCGAATATGGATCAATTTAAGGCTTATTTCCAGAGAGCCGATGTGGATCGGGATGGGCGGATTAGTGGGAGTGAGGCCGTTAATTTTCTCCAAGCCTCAAATTTGTCCAGACAAGTCCTCGCTCAGGTTCTACTATTTTGTGGTTTTCTATCTATTATTTCTTTATCAGTATTGCTCTTGTGTGCTCGCTACTCGATGATGAGATTAGTTGCTTTAACCACTCTACTAATCTTTGCGATCAGTCACCAACTCGCATCTTAAGATTGCTGACTGGTATGTTGGTTTACCATTCTTATCACTGGCTAATTTAGTTGAAGATGCGGGGATAGTTTCTTGTGGTAGTGAGTTTCCTTTGATTGACGGTTAGCTTGCTTAGTAACTAGAAGGTCATGTTTGCTGTTTATTTTTAGTTAAGTAGTTTCGGAAACTAATCATTGGATGTGAGAAGTAAGCAAATCCAAGGTACTTTGAGCTAAGAAACAGCAGAACATGTTTCTGATTATCTGATTTCCTTGTTAAGGTTAACTTTGCTGTTCCCTTGAGGATTTAGACTAATCTTAGCTTTCTATGAGGCAGCTGATATAGTGGATCTGTGAGGATCTGAAAGGTTAAACTTGAGGGGTCAGTTTGGTTTCTGTTGTTCAAGCTTAATCATCCATGGGATTTAGAAAGAGAACATTAAGTCCCATAGTTTTGAAGTTGGATGGGTTAGGTGTTAGAATGCTTCTCTGCTTTTATGTTTGTTTGTTGATTGACGTGTTTGTTTCTGATGCATGTGTAAATTGTCCGAAAATGCTTTTGATAATAAATAGCTTTTAAAGTTGGATGGAAGCAGGTTTTGTATAATTATGCTTCTCTACTTTGATTATTTGTTGTACAATCAAGGCAACACGTAGAGCAGAGGTGTAGGCAGTGGTTCACCAAGATAAAAACATGTAAAATATACCCATTCAATAAAAAAATATAATAAATGTCTCTCTCAATTCAATTTCCAAGAAACAACAAAAGCTTACATCTCTGAAAAAGTTAAAATTCTATTATTTGCGTAAAACCAAATGTATTTATCATTAAAACTGGTGGAATTTTTCTTTAAACTAGTCGATCAATTTTATGAGAAACTCGGCCGGTTTTATGGTAAATACGATCGGTTTATGGAATAAACGATCGGTTTTATGGTAATAATTAAAATTCGTTCGATTTTGTCACTTGTTATTGTTTGTACGTGTTTATTGTTTAGATTTATACTTGTTTGTTTTTGTGTTAATCGTTATTATTGTTTTATTTAGTTAATTTATTGTTTACGACATTGGTGAAAAATTTATAGCATAATATAAATTAAGAGCATAATGTTTCGAGGGAAACAACTTATTTAATTAGGCATCTCATTATCAATTTAATTAGCGCATAAAACCAGAAATAATATCAATTTTAGTGGTCGACCAGTTTTATTGTTAAATTCGATCGATTTTATTTAAATTTGATCGATTTTTTTGGGTAATTTCGACCAATTTTATTGTTTTCATTCTATACTTGTTTATTTGGTAGTTATTCACGAACATATGCAATTATTGAAAATTAATTATAGTGGAATTATAATTCATCATTCTAAATAAGCAGTTTACTTTATAATTGATAACACGATTAAACTGATAAAAACAATTGAGAATCATTGTGACCGGTCAACAATTTCGAATTATTTTCCGGTTTTTCAATTGAATTTTTTAAACTTCACCCTATTTTTTTAATTCATTATTTCTAAATAAATAATTTTAATTTATAATACTGTCATAATTTAATCTTTAATTGATAATACCAATCAAATTAATGTATATTGATAATACCGATCATATTTTATTTTATAATTGATAATTCTTTCCTATTTCATAACACCTGTCAAAAAATAAAAATCGATTGCTAACTCCACGAAAAATATGAAAGACTTGTCAAAGTTAAGAATAATTTCGATCATTCACTACTAAATGGGTATACTCCACATATTTTTATGAATTTGGGTAATTTCATCATATCACCATCTTATTTGGACATTTTGTCGGATTAACATTGTCCCCTAAATGTTGGTACACTTTGTTAGCTCGACGGCCTAACTTTATAACTAAAGATTTATAATCTGAATTAGTCTGAATATATGATATCACGGTATCTAGACATAACATGAGTAACTTGAAATAGAACAGATCGATCCTATTAATACCCATAAATATTGGATAAATTTTAATCCCTCAAACACTCATTCACATTATACTATTTTTTATCAATAATCTAATTATACATTACAATGAACTTTTAGGGATAAATGAGTTAATTAAAATCTCATAACTAAAATGTACGTCAGGTCTAACCTATAAATTGAAACTCGAGTTAGTTTATAAAGAACAATTTGCCTCTCAATTTCTGCATTACTTAAATTGAAAATTGTTTTGCAGACGGCGCTAAAAAGGGTGACATGTTTTCAATAAACACGATCTCCACCTTTTCTCGATTCTCCGGCTATTTTGATTCTCCCCACCGTTGCGCCGTTGCCGCCCGAATTCACTAACCAACGACAGTTGCCGTACGCCGTCGTTCGATTAATTGAAGAATGATTGAATCAGGACTGCATTCGTCCCGGCTTTGGAGCACAAGAGAGAGAAAGTGCCTCTCTCTCTCCAATTGAAAGGCCACCGCACAGCCACCCTCTTCCAAATCCATGCATTCATGCTTGTTCACGCGCTCGAAGCCAACATCAACCTCGTCACGAAGCTCATAACCACCCTTTCTGCCGCCGACCCGCACTGCGGCACTCGCCACGCCCGCCGCCTGTTCGATCAAATGCCGCACAGGTCCGATGCATTCCTCTGCAACACTATGTTGAAGTCGCACCTCTCATCCCGCCAATTTTCCTTAGCCGTTAGGCTTTACGTTCATCTGAGGAGAGAAGAGGGCTTCGTCCCAGATAACTACACTTTCTCCACGCTGTCGAAGTGCTGCGGCTTGAATTTCTTGATGCGGGAAGGAATGGAAGTCCACGCTCATGTTGTTAGGTACGGGTTCAACTCTAATTTGTATGTAACGACTGCGTTGGTTGATATGTATGGGAAGCTGGGGCAAATGGGTTTTGCTAGAAAAGCGTTTGATGAAATGACCGAGAGGAGTCCGGTGTCGTGGACTGCGCTAATCAATGGATATATCAGGGATGGAAATATGGAAATTGCAAAATCAATTTTTGATGGGATGTGTGAGACTGAGAAAGATACAACTGGTTTCAATGTGATGCTTGATGGGTATGTGAAGTTAGGGGAGATTAAACCGGCAAAGGTGTTGTTTGATGTCATGCCACAGAAAAATGTAGTGTCTTGGACGACTATGATTGATGGGTATTGTAGCAATGGCGATGTTGATGATGCTAGGCGGTTGTTTGATATGATGCCTGACCGGAACTTGTATTCTTGGAACACGATGATTGGTGGGTATTGTCGGAATAAGAGACCCCATGAGGCGGTAGTGTTGTTCGAGCAACTGCTTGCGTGGAAAGTGTTTGAGCCGGATGATGTTACCGTTGTTAGTGTTCTTCCAGCAATTGCGGATTTGGGTGCTCTGGATTTGGGGAATTGGGTCTATAAATTTGTGAAGAAGAAGAAGTTGGATAGGTCTGCAAATGTTTCCACAGCATTGATTGATATGTATGGTAAATGTGGGGAAATTGAGAAAGCGAGAAGAGTTTTTGATGAGGTTGAGGCAAGAGAAACGTGCACATGGAATGCTCTGATTAATTGTCTGGCTCTCAATGGGTGTGCTAATGAGGCACTAGAGGTGTTTATGGGGATGAAGAGAGAGGGGTTTAATCCAAATGATATAACCATGCTTGGCATTCTGTCGGCTTGCAACCATGGTGGTTTAGTGGAGGAAGGAAAAGATGGTTCAGTAAAATGGCTGCATTTAGGCTGACACCCAGAATTGAACATTATGGTTGTTTAATTGATCTATTGGGTAGGGCTGGGCATTTGGAGGAAGCGGAGAGGTTGATCGAGAGCATGCCTTATGAGGCCAATGGAATCATTTTGAGTTCTTTTCTTTTTGCTTGCGGTTATGCTAAGGATGTCACCAAGGCTGAAAAGGTGGTGAAGAAGGCAATTACTGCGGATCCATGTAATGATGGCAACTACATCATGTTGAGGAATTTGTATGCAACTGAGAGAAGGTGGAAAGATGTGGAACACATCAAAAGAATGATGCTGATTGGAGGGGCTAAGAAAGAAGTGGGATGTAGTGCCATTGAGATCAATAGCCAGGTTTTGGAGTTTGTTGCTGGGAATAAGAAGAAGTTTCCACATTTGGAAGCGACATATTTGGTCTTGGATCAGTTGCGGATGCACATGAAGGTGCAAGAGCCCCACTCCAGTATGTAGGATGCAAAGCAAGCGGAGATTATATGGGTGCAATCTTATAAACACAGAGACATACAAATGAACAAAAACAGATTTTCAGAACCATAACCATTTTAAGAATGGAAGTTGCATCCAAAGAGTCAAGAACGAATGATGTCCTTTGTAGAAGTCAAGAAGAAGAACATCGATCATCCCATTATCCATACATGGTATAGGAACAGCTTCATATGCCATGGCAGCCAACATGCTGGTGATACAGTTTCTCTATTCAAGATGTATCCTTTACCTTGATGTTTTTTTCAATGGTGCCAGCTTGTGTTTCTGCCACATATCCAGGAGCATGTTCCTCATGCTATCACCTCATGAATGACTAGAGTTTGCTTGATAGTTGGCCACATTACAAGAAAATGATAACGATTTCTTTGCACCAGATTTTATGGAAAATTAAGTGCCACTCTTGATTTTTGATCTATATGAAGAAATGCAAAATTTATGTGGTCAGAAAATGACAAATTAACCCCGGCCGATATGGCCATTAAGAAGAGAAACTCTCATTTGAAGTAATTTTTTGAAGTATATATTTTACTTAATTGTCATGTGATATAATGCATCAAGTTTCTAACTTGTTTTTGACCTGTCTTGATTTGCTTTAGGTTCAAAAGGACTTTGCTTTATGCATTGTGGTTGTGAGGCCCTGCCGGGGTTCCATTTTTCTTATCTGAAATTAGAGTTTTGAGTATTGACCTGGAAAAAGAGTTTCTTTTTGTGTTTAAATATCAGAAGAATTCTTCTTGATTTTATGGGATTTATTGCTGTCATCTAAATTTTGGGCCGTTTTAACAGTGAATATTTTGTATCAATTCCCAGGAATGAAATATTTTATTTGGGCTCAGGTTGGACAGCTGTGAATTTCATGGCTTCTCAGAAATTAGGGAGCCATCATCAGAGAATTGGAAGTTTCAGATTTTTATCACGGGGCATGGCATGAAGCTAGGATTGAGAGTATCGCGGGTATTTTGCCCCGTCTAGTCTGAATCTTAAGTCTTAGAAAACAACAATAAATATGGGAAAGAAGAAACAAAGACAATGATGAGAAGCATCCAGTGTTGTGAATCAGGATTCTTTCTTCGAATGATTTGTTTAGTTGTTTTGTTTAGCTAACATGATTTGTTTATTTTATTGGCTTAACACAAGATGCTGGAGATGTAGGGGCCAAGTTCATCATGAAGCTGCAAGACATGGTCTCACCCAGATGTGCAGACCGGATAAGCTACTTGAAACGAAGCTCCAGATGTAGCTCTGCATCCATACGCCTATTCTAAAAACGTTTCTCTTCACCTTCCTTTCTTCTAATATTGAGAATCCTGTCCATATGCTTCAAAGCTGGATTGTGATAAGTGATGTCACAATACATCTCCATTTTTACTGAAAGACGAAAAGGTATGAAATGAAAGTCTCCTATCGTTTTCTTGAGTTTGTGAATCGATACTATTGGTCCTGTTACTTTTCCTCTTGTGTCGTGCGTAGTGACTGCAGATTTCTCCGCCTAAAAAGATGGATTGTTTTTTGTGTGCAGTTGGAGGAATGGTTTTAAAGTTGTCTTTGGGTTCGTGTGCACTCGCCCTATTCTCATCTTATCATTGTTATGTTTGAAGTTGAAAATAATGCAATAATATTAGGGCTATTTGTCAAGAAATTTACCAACTTTGACCATACTTTGAGTTTAGAGACGCTTTATAAAGCGTTTCAATAATGACAATCACTTTCTATCATAGAAAAAATAGATAAGTCCAAGATTTTCTGACAATCGAAAAATGATCGTGGTAAGGATTTTTTGAAGATTCAATTTTTAGGTTTCTACATTTGTTTAGTCTAGAAAAATTGAATTTTGCTACAAAGATAGTTATGTGTTTAAGACTTTTCTAAAACAAAGTGTAAAATCAAAATTGGTCAAAATAAATGAATTTTTGATAATAAATTTATTTTTGTTATTCCTTTTTTTAAAGTTATTCCTGTCTTATTCTTATTAACTTGTTATGGTGGTGATTCGAATATGGAAACTCAAGTTATTACAAACTTTTGGAACTGAAACGAGTGAAAAGCAAATATATATGTATTTTAGCTGTTGTCCGGGATAGAATTTCGTCCCAGAAAAAAAGGAAAAGAAAGAAAAGGTTACGACGTGAATACGTAGCTAAATTTATTCCACTAAATATTGTTAAATGCTTTTGTTTTAATGCCGCCACTATATGTCAAGCCGCCAGATGATTTTGTATGTGATGAAATAGTAGTTTCTAGCAAAAGCACTCAATCATCAGGTGGAAAATAAATATAACAATAATTAATAAGTACAACATAATTATTTTCAGTTTGACATAAATGGCATTGGGCAATTATACAACCGGCAAATTATTCTTATAGCCAATAAAATTCGGTAATTGTATTTCTATTCACCAATGCTTCTATAGAAGATATCAAATTTGAGCAGAAAAAAGAGTATAAATAATAAAGCAAGATAAAATGATCGATCACGAAAACGAAACACATTGAATTACTTGATAAATGATTTCGTAGTTAAACAAAAATGAAATATTGAAATTGTCAGCCTGAAAAAGAAAAATGGAACATTTTAAAATAAATAATAAGGAATCCTCAAATCCAAATTACGACAGACAAACAAGGAATTAGTGTCATCTGGTGAGAGAAACAATCATTTTTTCCCCAATCTCCCCCGATTCTTCCATCACTACATTTTCTCCGACGCTTTTAGATTCTTCCACGGCGCCGCCGCCGCCGCCATAACCACCGACCACCTCCGCCGCACCTGGGGTTCCCAGACACCATTGTTCCTGCGGAATTCCGAAGCAATTCAATCCTTATAGTCGATGCACTGTGCTGTTCAGCTTTGCACCGACGCCGAAGCACTACCTGTACCTAAAAACTAATCTAGAGATCCCGCTGGTTGCACCACCGTGCATCCGACGTTGGAATGCTCGGTTAATCTCGATCTGCATTAATTCATCGATCGGATTCTTCGGCGTCGCGATTCTCGTTGGAATTGGGGGAAATGGCTGGGCAGAATCCGAATATCGATCAATTTGAGGCTTATTTCCAGAGAGCCGATGTGGATCGGGATGGGCGGATTAGCGGGAGTGAGGCCGTTAATTTTCTCCAAGCCTCAAATTTGCCTACACAAGTCCTCGCTCAGGTTCTACTATTTTGTGGTTTTCTATCTATTCTTTCTTTATCAGTATTGCTCTTGTGTGCTCGCTACTCGATGATGAGATGAGTTGCTTTAACAACTCTACTAATCTTTGCGATCAGTCACCAACTCGCATCTTAAGATTACTGACTGGTATGTTGGTTTACCATTCCTGTCACTGGCTAATTTAGTTGAAGATGCGGGGATAGTTTCTTGTGGTAGTCAGTTTCCTTTGATTGACGGTTAGCTTGCTTAGTAACTAGAAGGTTAAAGCATGTTTGCTGTTTATTTTTAGTTAAGTAGTTTCGGAAACTAATCATTGGATGTGAGAAGTAAGCAAATCCATGGTACTTTGAGCTAAGAAACAGCAGAACATGTTTCTGATTATCTGATTTCCTTGTTAAGGTTAACTTTGCTGTTCCCTTGAGGATTTAGACTAATTTTAGCTTTCTATGAGGCAGCTGAAATAGTGGATCTATGAGGAGTTTGGTTTCTGTTGTTCAAGCTTAATCATCCATGGGATTTAGAAAGAGAACATTAAGTCCCATAGTTTTGAAGTTGGATGGGTTAGGTTTAGAATGCTTCTCTGCTTTTATGTTTGTTTGTTGATTGACGTGTTTGTTTCTGATGCATGTGTAAATTGTCCGAAAATGCTTTTGATAATAAATAGCTTTTAAAGTTGGATGGAAGCAGGTTTTGTATAATTATGTTTCTCTACTTTGATTATTTGTTGTACAATCAAGGCAACACGTAGAGCAGAGGTGTAGGCAGTGGTTCACCAAGGTATTAGTTAATATTGAAGAGATGTAGGGTATTGCATGCTTTCTTTCATCATAAACATTACCTTTATGTCTGCAAGTAAAAGTGTTTTCATACTTGTTTATAGTGCTATGGTACCTACTGTAATTCTTGCTGCTCTTTTTTGAATTGAAGAGCTATTTATTGCTTCAGCAAGAACAGTTGTGAGTCTTGTGACAATTAGACTGTCATGCAAATACATTAATCTGTTGCAACTACAGCAGTATGCCTTTTGGATATGTTTTGTATAATAGATACTAAATAATAATGCTTTTGTGCAGATATGGACCTTTGCTGATCAAAATCGACTCGGTTTCCTGGGTCGTCAAGAATTTTACAATGCTCTTAAACTTGTTACAGTTGCTCAAAGCAAGCGAGATTTGACTCCAGAACTTGTGAAGGCTGCCTTGTATGGTCCAGCTTCATCCAAAATTCCTCCTCCTCAGATAAATCTTGGGCTACTAGTTCCTCAGTCAAATGCAAAGGCAAATCCATCTCTGGCACAATCGGCTGGCCCTCCACCCCCCTTGCCAGATATTGGTGTAAATAGCCAGCAGGCACTTCTAACTCGGCCAAACGAAGTGACAAGGCCTCAGCCTTTACCGTCTAGTTCTGGATTTCAGTCTCAGCCAATTGTTGCAACCCATGGTATGCCTGGGACTGGTTTGATAACCACAGCTCCTCCCCCTAATTCCTTGGACTCTCTTGGTGGGAAAGTGGATGGCTCCCGAGCTGGAATTTCTTCTCAAGTGTCCAACAGAAGCTTGATTCCTTCTGCAATTCAGGGTGAGTTTGGCCAAACTGAGTCACCTATGACTCAACTGAAAGCACCAGACATCAATGGGTCACTACAATCTGCTTCCTCCACCTTGGCCAGAAAGGATGACCCAAAACCACTTTCAACAACAGGAAATGATTTTCCATCAGACTCGGTGTTTGGAGATGTGTTCTCTGCAACATCTTCTCAACCACAACAGAATTCCTCTGGACCTGCGTATCCAACAGGTAGCGGACCTGTCTCATTGACAGGGAACTCGGTGTTATCTAGAGACCAGCCTTCAGTTAAGCCAAATGATGTTTCTCAACCTCCAACCACTCAAGCTCAGCAGTTCCTCTCCGCTGGGAAAGCAAGCCAGCATGTTTCAGCACATAAACCTCCTCTGTTTCCTGCTGCAGCTGGACACTATCCTCCTGCAACTGGACAACATCCGCCTGCATCTGGACACCATCCTCCTGCTGCTGGACAATCTAAGTCTCCTTGGCCAAGAATTACCCAGTCTGATATTCAGAAGTATGGCAAGGTTTTTGTGCAAGTCGACACTGACAGAGATGGGAAAATTACGGGTGAACAAGCACGCAATTTATTCTTGAGTTGGAGGTTACCTAGAGGTATCCTTTAATCCATTTATGATCTGAAAAGCTAGTTTTGATCTATGCTTCCTCTGATCTATTTTTCTTTTCTAGCAATGCTTAAAAATCGTTAGTTGACAGTGGATTTTTTCCATCTACCCTGGTAATAGACTTGTGCTAAGTTATTGCAGTTTCATCTTGTTTATAAGCAGTTTCTTTTCTCTCTACAGCAGGTCAAAACTGATTTGAAGGGTAATAGTCTCTTATAGGTCGTATCTGCCTTGTGAAATAATTTGTGATGAGTTCTGACTTTGTTGTATCTGCTCTTGCTGTGTTATAATTTTTAATAGGAAGCAGTATTTTGATTTCAGTTTCTGTCGTAGTGCTTGATAAAGCTATGTGTCAAAGCTTTCATTCAAATGGTATGTTGATATTCATAGTTGGCTGTCTGTCTAGGCTTCTTTCAATGCCTGAAAGCTACAAGGAGGAGGTCTACAGACTTTGCCTATGTTGAATATCATAGGCCTAGTGGGAACTCAGATGTATTATAGAGTGGTAAACGTGAATTTTCGAGTGCAGTGGTGGGTAGACTATCTATCCCTATCTCAGTGCCTGATATGATTTTATCAAATTTGGGAAATTTCATTAGTAATAAAAGGGTAAAGTCCTGTGGGGGGCTATATTGTCCTTGCCTTGTGGTGGTCCTTTTGGCTTGAAAGAATGAAGTCTCAAACTTAGGCGACTTATTTTTAATGGTATTTGCTGGCTGGATCCTGTGATTGTTTGTAATCTTTGTAAAAAGCATGCCGTCCTTTTATGATTTTTGACATCTTTAAAAAACTCTATCTCCTATCAATGGCTGCCTCCTGCCTGTTTTACTGATATCAATTTTTGTATTACTTTTATTAGAGGTCTTGATGCAGGTCTGGGACTTGTCTGATCAAGACAATGACAGTATGCTTTCTTTGAGCGAATTCTGTGTTGCTCTCTATTTGATGGAGCGATACAGGGAAGGGCGCCATCTTCCTACAGTGCTCCCTCACTCTTTTATATTAGACGAGACATTGTTTGCTGCCCCTAGTCAACCTACTTCTGTACATGGCGTTACATCTTGGAGACCACCTTCTGGTTGACATTTATTCCGTTCATTTACAATATCTACGTCGGAATTTGATTTACTCGACTCATGATCTGTCTATTCTTTGTAAGGTTTTCAACAACCCCAAGGGACTAACAATGCAAGAGCTATTCCTTCTGCTGGTCCCGGAAGGCCACCACGTCCAGTCCCTGTTCCCCACTCTGATGAGCCCATTCAAGAAAAGGCTAAAGTTCCAGAGCTGGAGAAGCATCTTTTAGACCAGCTTAGCACAGAAGAGCAAAATGCATTGAACAAAAAGTTTGAGGAGGCAAAGGATGCTGAGAAAAAGGTGACTTTTATTTTACGTCGATGTTCTCTTTTTCTAGTAATTCACTCTTGTTTTGGATGCTAAATTCAATCTTGTTGTGGTTTTTGTGCTTAAATAATTTTGGTTACAATACTGGATAGAGAAGTTATACTGGTATAGTCTCATAGTCATAGATTGAAATTGTGCATACATATGTATTAGGACCACCTCTTCTATCCCAAGTTCCCAACCCATCCTTTTCCTGTTTTTTCCCCTGTACTCTTTATTCTTATTGAAGTCACGCTTCAATAGTATGGTGTGGTCAATACACAAATTGGAAATCAACATTTATGAAGTGACACCTTTTTAGGGAAGGTGAATCTTAAAAGTCTGGTTTTTGTTCAAAGCAGAATGCTTTAATACTGGTCAAATTAATATAGTTTTCTTCTTACTTTTCTCTACATTTCTTCAGTGATTTGAATTGACTAGTTACTTATAGCTGTTAGTGCATTGATTTGAACTCATGTCATGTAGCATTTGTTTTTAAGACTTCTAAACGATTAAATTTAATGTTTGACTTGCTATCTATTGTTTCATGATTTTTTTGTCTTTTTGTCTGAGGGTTATGCCTCGCCGAGACAAAACGCCTCAAGTATGCCTTAGGACTTCTACAACATTGGTTTTCCTTGTGGGTGATTGACAAATGACAATGTAGTGAAACATTTGGGTCAAGATTCAAGGGCCTAAACTTTCACTTCTCGTCTGGGGTATTGTTTGCATTTACCATAGCGGCTAACTTCGTGATAATGAAAGTTGTATGCGTAAGGAAAATTATCATCCTAGTATCTCAATATAATTTACAAGTCCCAAATATTGTTTTCTTTTACATAAGCTATACCCTATGATAGTTGATAATTAGTTGACTATTGATTCTACCTCCGGATGATGGCCCTGGATATTTTGAATGTGCTAAACTCTGGAAACTAGTATAGAGGACAACACTGTAGAGACTGGAGAAGTGACCTATTTTACATGTGAATTTAACCTATTCATTGTCTAAATTTTTCATTTTAGCTTACTTCTGAACAGCAGTAAGGTTGCAATAGATGTTAAGAACGGTTGACATAATGTGCTTTCATGGCAAGCACATGAGGTTTCTCCATATCCTTTTTTTTTTTGGAGCTACTCTGCCTATCTTTGCTTTGAGTAACCATTGTCATGTTCAGTGACTGCAACAATGTTAAGTGTGCTAACCCCAACCTTCTGTTTGTTTGGTTCCTTCAATCACAAGTGTGCAGCATACTGTAGCATGATCCTTTTATATATCGGTCTCGACCAACCCCTCTCTTGCAATTTTATATTATTTGTGGTGGATGTTATGGTGAGCTAATTGTTCATTCTGGGTGTGCTTTATCTGGGAGTTTACTTTCGTGATTTCTAAGAAATTGCAATTAATTGAATATGCATTAAAAAGGAAATTATGTTTTCCTACAATGGAGCATTATCTTTAACTTTGGCTTGTAGTTGAGGACAATAATCAAACCAAGAACAGAGAATCTGATATCAGTTTTCTGTGATTTACCCTGGAACCTTCATTTGTTTGAACATGTGATCTCTTTTATACAGGTGGCAGAGCTGGAGAAGGATATTCTGGAAGCTAAACAGAAAGTTCAATTCTACCATGCTAAGATGCAAGAACTTGTGAGTTCATTGTTCATTTCATGTGTGAGAATGAAAATGCTGGCATAAAGACGCAATTTATGTGTGTGCGATCTGCACTTGTTCAATTTTTAATCTCAAAAGTTATCTTGTTTGGGTTTTTTCATTTATCATGCTAAGTTGCAAAAACATTAATTATATATCATTATCTCGTGCTCAACTTTTACCTCACCATTTTTTTTTCAGTTTGTCGATGTTGCGTCACTATACAGGAATGATATTAATAAAATGAAATTCCCTTGTGATTTCTTGTGAACTTATGACATACCTGCTGCATTCCTGATGTACCATTTGATTTCAGGTCCTGTACAAAAGTCGATGCGATAATAGGTTGAATGAGATCTCTGAAAAAGTTGTAGGGGACAAGAGAGAGGTATATTCTTGGATATGAATCATTCATGTCCACTTTTAATTATTATTTGTTGACTCATTTGTCTGAGCTGTCCTTCCTCAGGCTGAAGTATTAGCGAAGAAGTACGAAGAGAAGTACATGAAAGTTGGAGATGTAGCTTCAAAATTAACAATTGAAGAGTCCACATTTCGTGATATTCAGGTAGCCATTATATTTGGTTCCTCTGTCATCTATAACAATGGTTGGATTGTATGATGCACTTTTCAGATGTCAGATGATACTATTTTGATCATTTCGTATGCAGGAGAAAAAAATGGAACTCTATAGGGCAATTGTTAAATTGGACCAAGAGAATGCAGATGGTGCTCAGGTATGTACGACCTCCAATTGATTTAGTGGATACTTGTTAGAATTTCTGAGTAAAGAAGGTTCATTGTCCACCAGGATCGAGCTAATCAAGTCCAATCAGATCTTGAGGAACTAGTGAAAGCCTTGAATGAACGGTGCAAAACTTATGGATTACGTGCAAAACCAACTTCACTCCTTGAGCTTCCATTTGGTATTCACAATATACGCCTATATGCCATCATCTGCCTGTCTCGTAATTTGAATAATTGAAAACCACTTTATTATCCCTAGTTTATGCAAATTATGTTTTAACACAAGTTATTGGTACTTTCGAGTTTTATTTGTCTCTGCAATAGTGCAATCTAACTAATATGTGGTCCATATATCAAATCCTGGTATTAGTTTTTATGCAAATTTGGTACTAAAAATCTGTATATTAATCTTTAAAACATGTGATGTTTGTGGTCTATAATCTGCAATGCACAGCTTCAGTGTTCTCTATTGTTCAAGTTGTTGTTTTTCTTATGCTATATGATTTTAGTATTGACCTCTCTTTGGTTATTAAGGATGATGTTTCGTTTCATACTTTGATTTTGGTTGGTAATTTATTTTTTTATTTAAAAAAATGCTTGACTAGCATTAGTGAGTCAAGCTAGTTGAAATAATCTACATTTTATCTGTACACTATCATCTTCTTCACAGTGCAATTCCCAGCATACTTGCCACCAGTTATAGTTTTAAAGAAGTGCTGATTTGGTCATATTTTTCACACGATTCATGAATATTAAGCTGCTGTTGTACTTGGAAGCCTAAATCCATGCTAACTAAAGCCACAAAAGACTCTGCACCTGGAAAGAAGCTAATTGAATGGAAGCTCAACAAATTGACTGCATTAAGCTGATTCAAATAGGATATGATGGAGTTTCTCATGCTTGACGACATATATATTTGTTCATCAATATTTAACTGCTAAGCTCGTGTCCAGGTTGGCAACCTGGCATTGAAGGAACAGCAGCTGACTGGGACGAAGATTGGGATAAGTTCGAAGATGAAGGTACTTTTTCTAAAGCCAGAAATCTTTTGGTGCTAAAAGTACTTCTGGATGCTACCAGAGCTCTTACCTAGAAAGAGAAGAGTGTTCATCTTCAGATAATTCCCACTCATTTGCCTCTGGCGGTGTTCATTCTTTTAGGATTCACCTATGTCAAAGAGCTTACTCTTGAAGTGCAAAATGTGGTTGCTCCTCCCAAACCAAAATCTGCCTTTAGAGAGAAGGTTTCTTCGTTTCATAACAGCACTACTGAAAAATCACCTTCTATGGCTGATGACGACTCAGAGTTGCCAAGTTTTGGGGAGAGAGCAACTGAGGATGACAGGCCAGAGACCAACAACTTAGCACATACAGCAAGAACTCCACCTGACACTCCAGCAGGAAGTAATGCAGTTGCCAGCCCATCCAAGGAATTCCGAGATTTGCGAATGAACAAGGACTTCAACATGAATGGCTCACCACATGCATTTGACACCCAAAGGTATTGGCATTACTTGCTTCTCCATATTATAGACTAAAATGTTTTTGCCTCTTTCAAGTAGACTGGCTAACTGAGGCATCTGAGTTCCTATCTAAAGGTTTTATTCAATCTGTTTATAAACCTTGTGGCTCTTAAAGAAATGCTGAAGTAATCTGATATGCAAGTGCAGTGAATATGGGGGTGAATCAATATTCTCTGGGGACAAACGTTTTGATGATCCAAGTTGGGGTACCTTTGATTCACATTATGATGCGGATGCAGCATGGGATTCTGGTTCTGTTGCTTCAAAGGTATGCTGAAAGAATGGTTTGGTTTCAGTAGTTTTTCCAGCTTTAATCTTTAGTTTGCGATGGCATCTTAAACTTTTCCCTTCACATTGTAAATCAGGACGCTGGTTCTTTGTTTGGCCCTGATGACTGGGGTCTAAACCCAATCAAAACCGGGGCTAGAGGCACAGACGCATCTCTTCCGAAGCAGGGCCCATTTTTCGATTCAGTTCCGAGCACCCCATCCAACACAGCTCTTCCAAAGCAGGGCCCGTTTTTCGATTCAGTCCCCAGCACCCCATCCAATAACGCATCTTTCCAAAAGCAGGGACCATTTTTTGATTCAGTTCCAAGCACGCCGCTTTACAACTTAAGCTCTCCTCATGCGGATAATCTGTTCGCAAGGAATAGTCCGTTTGCATTTGCGGACTCTGTGCCAACGACACCCATGTATAACTTTAGCTCATCTCCTAAAAAATTCAGTGAAGGTTCACAAGAGCAGCATTCATTTGACAGCTTCTCGAGATTCGATTCCTTCAACATGCAAGACAGTGGCCCTTTCAGTTCACGAGATTCCTTCACCAGGTTCGATTCAATGCGAAGCACTAGAGATTCTGCCGACTTTGATCAGGGATATTTCGCTCAACCGGAGACTCTCACAAGGTTCGACTCTTTCCGCAGCACTGCTGACTCTGATTATAATTTCGGGGCGTTTCCTCCACGCCAGTCGTTGAATAGATTTGATTCCATGAGTAGCACGCGGGACACTGATTATGGCCATGGATTTGACGACACAACTGATCCATTCGGGTCAGGTGAACCATTTAGGTCAACTCATGAAGCTCAAACGCCGTCGAGGGACTCTGATAGTTGGAAAGCTTTCTAGTTCCGCAGTTTTATCATTATATTTTTTGTTTGCAATCTTGTTTACTTTGGAGCTATGTTGTGTGGGGGTTCAAGTCCTAGGCAGGCAACTTGGTGCTTCCATACAGAGAATTGAGCGGATCAGTTTTCTTTTTTGTGTAATTACTTTACTTTCTTATAATTGCTCTTGATTATTAGTATTTTTGTTTTTTATTTTTGGTGTTGATAATAGCATATTCATTTTTAAATTCTAATATTTGTGAGAATTGTAAAATTTGTAATATTGTATGACAAGCCTTTCTATAGCAGTGTTTAACATTTTTAGACTTCGATGGACGTCTTTGTGGCTAAACAGCTACGTTCAATGGTCTGTCGGATTTGGAGAAACCATGCTTTCCGTTCTCATTTGTCACTGCGTTACGATCAACTTTTGTGTGGTGTTTATATATATATATATATATGGTAGGTCACGACAAATAATGGGTCCAGCGAAACAACAAAATGTGGAATGGTGTTTATATATATATATATATAACAAAATTTTGGGACGTTGATATATATATATATATATATAGAGAGAGAGAGAGAGAGAGAGAGAGAGAGAGCACCAACTTTGTGAAGTTAATATATCATTGTTCTCTATTGTTTCAATGAAATCTATAATTTACATGCTAACCCAAAGCTAATATGGTAGTTATTTTAAAAGGAAATCTTACGTCCGTTTATTTTGGCCTGATCATGAATTCTTCAATTCCGTCTGAAGCTTTATTATTGGTAAATGCTCTATATTCTTGAGAACCTATACTCTTCAGTGCTGTTTTGCCAATCGTCTCTATTGATCTTTGATGCAACAATAAATATCTTAATGCAAACAGTTGTAAATTAATAACATTGAGGGGTTGTCATAAAAAAAATAAATCAATGACGAAGCTGGTAGGCATGTGATATCCGAGGCTGAAGTAAAATAAATATCTTTTTGGCTTGAAGCAATTGTGTAATAGGTGAGAGAGAAGCTAGATTTAGCGGAAGCAATCAAATCCATCAGGAATAAAAGGGTGGAAACCAGATAAAACAAGCCATGTACAGAGACATTAGACATGGATCAAATTGCAAAAATTCGAAATCTTTCACCATATTTTTCTGAGGATTCTCATTCTCCTTGGCCAAGGCAATCTCTATCAGAATTGCTTGGTTTCTGATTAATTGAAAATAAAATAAAAGATACGGGAAAAGTAGCACATAATTGTACATAGGCTGATTGACAAACAACAAGTGCAAAGCATTCATTTATAATGTCAACAGATCGACAGCTGATAATTTCTTAAACACAAAAGCAGTTAATAGCATTGCACCCCCACTCACCATGGACTTTACCGTAGCTGAGTGTTGCCCTCTGCTTGAAATTTTCACCGTGAACTGGCGGATCCCGCTAACCACGAACCATAAATATTGTCGGTGAACGCCGTTATCGTCACACTGGACGTCGGGTTAGGATTTCTTTCAGCGTCGCCATGTGTGTTGGAGTGAGCAACGGCGATCTTGTAGCCTCTTGCTGGCCCATTTTACCCAATAAGCACATTACAAAATTAAAATTTCCATCTGAGTGTTGCCCCAAATTTCGGAACTGCTTTCAAGGACTAAACTAGATACATGTGCTATTAACTTCAATCAATAATATGTATTACAACAATATGCATCAATAAAAGCAACCTAAAAAATGAATATATTCTCGAAACAATGAATAATCTTCTTCTTCTTCGCCTGGAATCGAACTATGGATACCAACAAATGATTAGCATCCCAAATCAAATCCTTAATTTCTTGATTAGGACAAAAACCACATGAAAACAGTAGACCACGCAGTGAGAGCAAACGCTGCAGCTATGTACGTCCACAGAAACAGGACTGAACACTCTTCTTGTGCCACATCAACTAATTGTGTCATCGTACCTGTTTTTTCATTCATCCATTAAATAAAAGTTGAAGTAAATATCGATTATATTTTGTTTAGGGTTTAGGGTTTTAGGGATGAGGCGTACCTATGTTCATAGCTGGTGGAAGAGTGTACTGAACCATGAGCACGAACTGGAAGAGAGGATCGTTGGGGAGAAGGCCGAAATGCGCCGCTGCTTTTACAATTCCGATTCCTGCTGCAGGAAGCAACATGTATCTCACTACGATCACTACAACTGCCAGTTTTGGCTCCAATTTCGACTTGTTGAATCCTGCATCCGAACACCACCATCATCGTCGTTATTACTGGTTTTGAATTTGAGTGAATCTACTTACGCAAAGTTTGTGTATAATGTACCTTCTCTGAGGTTTCCCCCGAGGATGAGATTGATGCAAGGAATGGTTGCATCCCTAAACACACATGGATGCGCCCAAGTTAGATGAAAATCAAGTTAACTGGAGAGAGAGAGAGAGAGAGAGAGATAGGACTTAATTAACCTACCCTATCACGGTGATGGACTCATCGATCACTTTAAGCGGAGCATTGTCTCCAACAAGCAGGTTTCTAAGCCACGGAACAGCCCCAAATACGAACCCAATAAACTGAAAATAACCCAAGTATGAGTTTTTGTATATATGAGAGAGAGAGAGAGAGAGAGAGAGAGAGAAACTGACAGCAGCAACGACTGGGGTGTTTTGATTTCTTCTAATATTTGACGTGAAAGCCCAACCCATTTTTTCCAAGCTGCAGCAGCTGGCTTCAAATCCGTTGTCTACACAGATTCCCATTGGCAATAATTAGACAAAGATGCAAAACAAGAACTGTGAATTTGAACACACAAACACCAATCAAGTGACCTACACTACTATGAAGAAGAAGAGTTGTCTGAGAGGCTTCCAAATCCTTGTTTGGTTCATTTGGGGCTTTCTCCTCCTCTGCAGCTGCCAACGCTGCACGATATACGGTGCTCGAGCTTTGTATCAAGTGGTACGTGTATGTCCACATGTAGAAGCACCCTAGCTGCTCAACACATAATCAATCATATATTATTCAGCTTCATGTAAATGAACAACGAGTATTAATCGAACACTTGTAGCTAGTAATGAGATAAAGAGAGTGCTCACAGCCATTGAGAGGGAAGCATATGAGAGGCTAAGTGTTCTGCACGTAGCTTTCTCTCCAAAGGGGTTGCCGGCTTCTTCACACATTGCTGGGATTAGTATCACCATTATATTTCCCAAGTTTCCTGTATATTGTAACACCAATCAACAACGTATGTGTCGTAAAATCACCACATTAATTTATGCATTTTAGTGTCGTATATTTATGTGTTATCTAATACCCTCCGTCCCAATATTCTTTTTGGGCTGTCCCATTAAATTAGTCCGTTTCCAAAAAAGGAAACACTTTTTACAGGAATTTCGTATCACCCACTACTTTACACACAAAATATAACTCTCTTTAATCTACGTAAAAAAAGAAAGGAGCCATAAATAACGGGGCAGAGGCAGTATTTATTACTTCAATTCTCTGGGTGTGTAGAGATAGAGAGAGAAGTACCTGTTGCACACATAGCTACGACGAGATATTGGAGGTAGGGTTGAGGTTTGAGTATTTTAACAGCTATCCATCCAAGTGCGCCTCCTAACAGAAAGGTGATTCCAATGTTTACCGGCATGAACCACCTGCATGCATGTTTCAATTAACCTTTTTTTTTACCATCAAAAAACAGCTTTATTGATGACACGAACATGGAATGTGGAGAAGATCCTCCACAGACGATGGGGGTTCTATCCAAACGTGCGGATCAACAAAACTGAAAGCAAGCTTAGCTAAACAATGAGCTACTTGATTAAACTCTCTTTTAATATGCGTGATCAAGAAAATCGCCCTCACTACTCAAAAAATTACGACAATTTGCCGCGAGCACTCCCAACTCGGAATGATCTTCGATACTAACTTAACCACAACATTTTTCGTTTAATCATTCTAAATTACTTATTAATAATATCTAATTTGCATGTGTGAGAGCAAATTGAATTGAAACATACCATGAGATAAGATCTTGGAGGCTGACTGCCTTTGCAAGACTTGAAAATACCAGTGCTGGGGTGAACACTGCAAACACAATCTGCCACCACAACAAATCCAATTATTTATTAGCAATTAAATAATTCAATTATTGGAAATAACAAGAATATTTAACTGCCCAAATTTGCAAAAACAACCTTTTAATATTTTCCAGTTACATCAAAATTTCCAATAGCAAAACAATATACATACATTGCTAAAGTTGAGGGAGGTAGGGAGAGAGAAGTAATTACATACTCGGTTCAATGCTCTTCTAGTCTGAGAAGGGAAAAGCTTGAGATAATCAGAAGCCATGAAAGCTCCCATCATGCATAACAGAAGCACTTGCAGAATCGGCATCAGCGACACCTCCAACAATGACAGCAACCCCATTTTTACCAACCCACTTTTTTTTTTCTTCTTTATTTATAATTTCCAACTTCCAAAAATCCCACTTTTTGCTTAATCTGCCACCAAAGAAAGGAACATGATTTTCAGTTGAAGCAATTGATTTTTAGCACAGCTAATTTGAGAAAATACAAAACTTTAACGTGTATCGTAGAATAATGCAAAGAAAAAAAGAATTCAAGGTGACCTTAAACAGTACTCAAACAAATAAATATTCTTAAGACATATAAACATTAAATATAAATAAACTAAGTCAATGATAGTTTTATTATATTAAATTGAAGCGGAACAAGAAATGAGCAGTCTCTTCTGAAACGAATGTAAATTTTAATAATTGTATGAGAATTTCGATTTTTCTTCTTTCTCACTTATCCTTTACGTCAATCAATTTACTTTAGGAAAAAGAATTTGTCTAGATAGATTCTTTCTCAAATCATACCACATATTTGATTTTCATATATAGATTCCCAAAGAAAAAGTAATACTCCCTCCGTCCCATCCAAGAAGGTTCATTTCTTTTCGACACGATTATTTAAGATAATGGTATAAAGTGAATAAAATGATAAAAAGTAGGTAGGTCCCACAACTTTTGAAGAGTTAATTATTTCCTAAAAAGGAAACAGATCATCTTGAATGGGACAATCCAAAAGAAATACGGATCATCTTGGGTGGGACGGAGACAGGAAGTACTTATTTGGAAAATCTAGTACTAGGTAATTAGATCAAAGTCCAGAATTACGTCACGAGAATTAATGTTAAATATTTATGATAGAAGCAAGTAATTTATTTGGTCAATGAAAAGACAATTAACGTTAGTTTGTTATCAAAGTGGAAATCATGCAGTCACGTCACCTAAATTACATTCTCTATAAGAACTTCTACGCGTCAAAATGGTGTCTCACATTACGTAATGAAATTCGACTTTCACCAATGTGGCATCGTTATCACTAAAAATACACGTTAATCATTTCAATCAAAATTATTTTCATCCAAATATTTCCACCCTAAATTAGTAAATTGTACAAAAAATGTCGTTCCTTAACTAGGATTTTTTTGTATGATAGATTTCATAAATAATCAAAAACGAAGTTACTTAAAAAAGAGTAAAAAACAAAAAGAAAGTGAAAGCAGAATCTATGGTTTTTCTAAGTATGGATCACATGTCAGAAGAAGTAAAATGACGAAAACTAATATGTGGTTGTATAAGTTTAAATTTATTAATATGTATTAGCCGACGTACGTAATTCTCATATGATCGTTGAAAAAATAAAGTCATTTTTTTTCCGAAGTGGAAGTGGTTTTAAGAGACTCGATTCAATGGTTAAAGCTAACATTATTTGCTTTTGAAGTCAAATTACGTTTGAAAATGAAAATTGTAAATATTATTGAGTAAAAATATTACATTTTTTCCAAAAGTGCGAGACAAATTTTACTGTTAACGTCACATCACATGAGTAACTTGAAAAGCATTAAATTCCCAATTTTTTTAATTATCCAATTATGAATATTTCATTTCATTTTAAAAAATAATTATTCTTTCAAAAAATATAATCTATATCTATTTTTTATAATTTTAATTATTTTATACTTTTTTTTTAAATATACATATCAATTTTAAATAGGACGGAGGAGTAATGGATAGATTTTTTAGAAAAATATTGTCTAATAAATCCTCATTTTCAAATTAAGAGGTGGAGAAAGGGACAAAAGTTGAAAAATAAAAATAATAATATAAGGGTGATGTGGAGAGGCTTTTGTGAAAAGAATAGCATCGGAAAGAGCCAAGTTCTCCGTTGCTTTTAACAACTGACAGAAGAAATCTTGAGAAGAAATAGATCACAAAATCTATGAATATAAATTAATCCACACTAGACTCATTCTCTAATTCATAATCATACTCACCGTTAATTAAATGGAATAAACACTCCAGTTCCGTGTGTCGGCTCTGTGTGTGTGTGTGTGTCTGAGCGAGAGAGAGAGAGAGAGAGCATGCAAGAACAACTTCGTAAATCCTTCTGTTAATATCACAATAAAAGAAAGAATTTTGTTCAAAAAGCAGAGACCAGACGCACAAAATAGTAGAACCAAATGAAATAAGAATTAATAGAGAAAATTAATGAGATGAAATTAATCAAATGAACACACCTTAATTTAGTGAGAGAATTTGCAGCCTCGATCGATGTTCTCTGTGTGTGTGTTCCACTTTTGGGGTTATGATATATATATATATAGGCGACTGGTAGGTGCAGATGACTCACCTAATAGCTACAATCTGCGTATAGCAGTGATTGCGTAGCAAAATTATAAGTTTTGCAATTCGGGTTTCACATGTTTTCTTAATTTATTGGCCCCCTCCTAACATGCCATTTTCATTATTTATTACACGATAAAAGGAAGAAAGAAGAATCATTGTTCACACCATGCTTTAATTTTAACAACGTGAATTTCATGCTATTTCTACCATGATTAATAGTAATAGTAAAAGTAAGAATATATATGATGGAAAATGATCATTGTTGTGCGTGACTGGTCAGGAACGGCTGCACGTCAAGCAATGCTGACTGATCATGTCTTGAAATCAGCTGTGACTCATCGTTTCGTTTGTGGCAAAAATTAAGCCATTCCATTTTTATTTTTATTTTTTTTAAATAAGACTTTTTGGAGGGGGGAAAAATAAAAATTGGAGAGGATCGGAATAAATGTTACAGTTTTCTTCCAATAAGAACGTTTTCAGGTTAGAAAGGAAAGAGAAGCGAAGGTGGTTACCCAAAAAAGGACAAATAAAAGTGGGGAAATGAAGGTGACCCATCAAGATTCTATCTTTCACAAATTGAAAGCGTCAAAATTGTCGATTTTTTTTCATGGAAAAACAAAGCTAATTCTAAACAATCTCTTTATATATGCCTTGTTTGGCTGAGAGACCATACGTATATCTATTCTCTCTCTATCTTAATTAATTGTCACATATTTTAAGAGGCCACAATTATATAATTATTAAATTATTGGGTAAATATCAATTTAAACCATAAACTATACATGTTTTATCAAAAATATCATGTACTTTCAAAATATCAATTTAAACCCCAACTATCGTATTTTTATCAATTTAAACTCCAAACTATCACGAATACGGGGTATTTTGATACAAATATGATAGTTTGGGTTAAATCGATATTTTGAAAGTTCATGATACTGATAAAATATGTATAGTTTAGGGTTTAAATTGATATTTACCCATTATTAAATTAGCTACATGTTTGGTAATTGTGAAAACTATTAACTTGTGTGTTTTGCAAATGGTAAGTTATCACCTCACAATTAAGTGGTCTCAGCATATACATATATATGTACTACAACAAAAGTATGTGCGAATACAACAATTTTAATATGTAAATTTTAAGGTACTATATATACAATAATGATTATGTATATAATTATATTTTTATGTATTACGATAATACTTTATTTCAAGATAATCATAGATTATAATTAATTTATAATTCCTACACTTAAAAAAGTATTTATATAATCCACTTGTTATATCTATTTATGTAAGTATTTCTGTATTTGTATCCAAATTGTATTGCACAGAGATTGACGGCTCTAATGACTGGCGGCTCTAATGATTCACAGCTAGTCTGCAGATAAGCATCGACTAATCAAAACCGCGTCTATCTATACTTACCTATCCGTATTCGTATATAATAATGATAAAATAATAATTATATTAATTATTAATATTATTAATAATTAATAATAATTATATTAATTATTAATAGTTTATTATTATTATTATTTGTTGTTATTATTATTACTATTAATTAATATTAGTATTAATGTTAATATTTGTATTATTGTTGTTGTTGTTATAATTATATTAATTATATTAATACTATTATTTATTGTATTAATTATTATTTATTTTGTTAATATTATTAATTAGTATTATTTTTATCACTACTATTATATTACAATTATTTATTATAATAAATACTACTATTTTATTATGATTTATTATCATTTATTTTATAAGAAAATAAAAATAATTTGGTTAATCCCATATTTGTGGGAATATTAATATCATGGGAAGAGGAAGAATGACTAATCACATGTTCATGAGAATAAACATTCATTTATAAATGGTGTTTCATATTGTAAAAATCTTACTCATAGTATTGAGAATGAATGCATGAATCATTATTCATTCATACACATTCCATTTCTACGTTTATTTTAGCTGATGCAGTCGTTAATTTGCTGATTTAGGTATAGTGTAAAATTGCGATTATTATTAGCAATAATCTAATGATATTTATAATTTTAATTTTTTTAATCTTAATATGACATCCGTTTATTTTAGCTGATGGAGTCGTTAGTTTGCTGATTTAGGTATATATAGTGTATAAATTGCGAATTATTTTAAAAACTTTAAATTATACGCATTTATTTTAAAATGTCTCATACTATTCGTAGTATATCAACTGTATCCATATTTTCAATCCTTTTATCCTAAGTTAATATTAATTAATTTTTGCTGACTTACTGAAATCAAACATTAATAGTTAATTAAATGGCTTATATAAAAATAATGTTGAGTAACTTCATTGAATTTTTTTCTAAAGTGAAGAATTTAGAATTCAACTTTGTAAGTCAAGACTTCAAATATTGTTTGAGTTAGGCAAGGCTCTTGCAAACTATAATTTATTTAATTGGTACAAAAAGAAGTCGAATCTAACTAGAACATGTGAACATGATTCCTCTCTCTAAAGAAAATATAATTGTTACGTTAAACACGTCGCCGCATTACCTGGGAAATGGGAACACATGCCAAGAATAAATTCATATCTTCTTCTTTAATTTAAAATTATAATCAAATAACTTTATAAAACACTCATCACAAATTTAATAATTTAGGGAAAATCTCATTCATATGTACGAGGATTCATGAATCATAACTTCTATTTCACTCCCTCCATTTAGGAATGTCAATGGGTGGGTTTACTCGAATCAGAACCAATAAATAAGTTAGTTCTGATTCGGAACCGACCCATTAGACACTGGATCCGGATCGGACCCGGACCATCAATTATGGGTTTTAAGCGGTCCGGATCTAAGCGGGTCTAGAACCAGAATCAGACAAGAACCAAAACTAGAACCGAAACCGTTGATTTATAATTTAATGTGTTATGAGTGATTTTGAATCAATATGGATAGAACTAGCTCGTTGACAAGCCTATTTAAACTTAGGCTTGTCAATAGACGGGTTTTACTCGAACCAGAACCAATAAATAAGTATTGGTTACGGTTGCGACCGTAATCGATCCGGACCGGACCGGACCATCAAACTATGGATCTAAACGGTCTGGGTCTAAAGCGGGTTTGGAACCGGAACCAGGACCGTTGTTTTAAAACTTAATAGGTTTTGAGCGGTCCTGGATCGATCCGGGTAAACCCACCCATAGGGATGTCAACCGGGCCAGCCCGCTCGGGTTCGGGCCAACCCGCTCGGGTTATCGGGCTATTCGGTTCGGGCTATTCGGATTGATATTTTTTTTGGGTTAGAAATGTTCAACCCTAACCCTAAACTCGGGTTTCGGACTAACCCATCGGTCAATCAGACCATAAGTTTAAGGAAAAAAACTATATATATATATATATATATATATATATATATATATATATATATATATTTATAACAAATATTTTATATTAAGCGTTGGAGTAAAAAACAAATAAGTGAAAAATAAATATAATACATTCCACAAGTTTTTTTTTTTAATCTTATTATACTAACTTTGAAGAGCAAACAATGAAAAATAAAAATAATGCTCATGACTATTTTTTTTTAATATGCTTTAATATTCGCATTCCATGTAACTAAATGATCTCTAAATAATATAATACAATTATAGGGAGTTAAAACTTATATATAGAAAAATTTTAATCGTTAATTCAATATAATACTATTTAAATTATATTACAATATCAAAATAAAAATAATTCTAACGACTAAATTATTTTTTTAATATATATGAATATTCATATTCCATAATAGCTAATTCACTATTTAATAAATATTTTATAAGTTAATTCACTATAATACCAATTAAAATTTATAATTTGAAAAAAATTAATAAGTTAATTCACTATAAATAACTAAATAAACAATCAATCTATAATAGCTACAAAAGTCAAGATAATTAAACATGAAAAGTAAAATTTTGAAATCAAGAATTTTGAATTTCTAACTATTAGATAAAAGGAAAAAAATGAGTTAAGTTTTTTTTTTTTTATGGCGACTCTTAGGTGACTGACCGACCGATCGGGCCAAATTGATTAACCCGTCAACCCGAATGGGCTGGCCGAATAGCCGATTTTATATTCGGGTTATGATTTTATATTGAACCCATTAATTTTATCGGGTTATTCGGACCAACCCGTGGGTTTCAACCCGTATTGACATCCCTACCCACCCATTGACATCCCCACCTCATTCATTATCACTAGAGTGGCAAAATGGACGGGTCAGGTGGCCGGCCGGCCAATGAACTTGTTGTTTTACGGATTGGTGGCCGGCCAAAATGCTATCAATTTGAAAATGTGGTAGCCAAATTCCATCTGATCTGGCCACCGACCACCGGACCAAACCCGCTCAATATTTAATTTAATAAGATATTATTTTAATTTCAAAAATATGATAACAATAAATAAATTAAATCTACTAACATCAATTTTAAAGTAAATAAGATAAATTACATTAGTAATCAATTCCAAAATAAATAAAATAAATTAAATCTACTAACAAGTATAACATCAATTTCAACGTGCATAAGATAAACTTAAAGTTACAAATATGATCAAACATCAAACATCGACCTTAAAGAAATGTAATAGAGAGAGGGATGGACGAAAGGAGTAGTTTTTAATAGTCATTCATTTTATTTTCTATATTTACTACTAATATAAAATATTAAAACTTTAAATGTGTGGGCGGGCTTTTTAGCCCGAAAACCCCGGGCTTTTTAGCCCCAAAGCCCGGTAGGCCCACCGGGTTAGGTGGGCGGGCTTTTTAGGCCCGATTTTTTTCGAGCCACTATTTTTACGAACCCAACCCGACCCCAATTTCGATTCCCGGGCGTACCACGGGCCAGCCAATTTTGCCGGCTCTAATTATCACTAACGTACGACTTCTTTCTTTCATAAATTAATAATGATCACTAAAAAACCATAGAGTTTAAAATGGAATTTATTTCAACTTTGTCATGTACCAAATTCTTCATAATAATGGTATTTGTTGATAGCATGAAGACAGAAATTTTCAAAGGCTTGATGGAAGACACTAGTACTTTTTACCTATATTCTTTCAATAAATTAATGAATAAAATTTTTAATACTAAACTTCTATATTTAAAAAAGAAAACTCTATATTTGCCAAATGTTTCTACTTGTTAAATTATACATCCGGCGTATAGTTTATATGAAATAGTACAAACTTTAGATGGTGCCATGTTAAAACTCAATTTCTTTTTTCTTAAATAGGGCTGAAATTTGGTTTTTGCACGTCACCCATAAATTAATTCACTATCAGGGTTTGTAAATTAATGTGCCCACAAATAATTGAATATTGTGAACTAGGACCACTAATTATTGTCATAACGCTATGGCTTTAAAACTAAAAATTAAAAAGGAGATAGTGGTTTTTGTAGAGAGGGAAAATATATACTCCCTCCGTTCATCAAATTCGTGTATTTAATTTCATTTTGGTCCGTTCACTAAAAATGTTCACTTTCTTTTTTTTAGAAACATCAACTTTACATTTTTACCCTCAACTTATCCATTTAATTACAAAAAAAACTCATGGTCCACCTTTTTACACTCACTATCTATTAATATATTCATTTATTATCCCAAATGACACATTTTTTATACACATTTACTTTACACTTATTACAGTTTATTAAAACTCGTGCCACCAAAATTGATGAACGATTTTGGTGGACGGAGGGAGTATATGGTAGAATAGGTAGATATCTACCTTGGCAAGCATGTCTATCGTCATTTGACTCATTTCCATTTCTATTCAAAATTTAAAAATCACATTTTTTCTAGAAATTCCAATTTATGACAGTTTGTGTTCATCAAATGCTTCGACTCAACCTTAATCATTATTGAGCTCTCAATAAATTTCACGTAATGACCCTTTAATTTTCCAAACAACCATCAATTCTTTCCCATGCGAAGGGGTACACCACTTGCACAAAGAAATAATTCAAACACCCAAGGGCCAAAGTCTTTTCTTTACTATTATTTTATAGGATGAGAGAAGCTCAAAATCGTCCGCACAAAATTACATTGTTGATAAAGTTCAACCCGACCCAAAAAAATGATTTATAGCAAAATACATGGGTCAAATTGGCACAGGACGAGCCCACCCACACAGTACTATAGGGCCAAAATTCTTAGAAATCGACCCTAAATTAGGTAAGTTCGTCAGACCAGATCGATTTTGACACATTTAATAAAAGATAAATCACATTGTAAAAATCATATACAATCAGCTCAACAAATAGGAGCTACGGTTTAAGTATTAACCAAAAGTTTGATGTTTCTAATTGTAACATAACAATTCTATTTGAGGTGTGTGTGTGTTGGCCTAGTGATAGAGTGGTTGTCTTGCGAGGTCCAAAGGTGCGGGTTCGAATCACCGCGATGACGTGGCTAAAATTTCTGTATTTAATGATTAAAAAAAAAACAAACAAAAACAATTCTATTTGAGCGTGACAATGCCGGTTTTTTTATCATGTTTTATCATTTCAACCGCCTCTTCTTCAATTGACTTATCAATGGATTTTCTTTTCTTTTCTTTTCTTTTCTTTTTTTGAGAGAGAGAGCAATAGACTTACAATTAATTGTAAAGTTATACAATTATAAACATTACATGATATTTTGTTAGCCATTTCTCAAACTAAGAAGCAAACTTATTAAAAGCAAGCAATAACAGAAACAAATTTAATCAGAAATAGATAATTAAAAGTGATTAATCCCATCACTAAATTGGTCGAAACTGAAATCACGTTAACATCATCGATACCGGTGACAAAGACGTCTACATCCGACCTGAAATAAGAGAGGATGTTGATATCTCAAGTAATACTAATATTTTATGTCGGTACGTAGGTTTCATACTATTCCAACATGGACTTTGCATATTACTCACTATTTCTCATTTAACAATGCTAATTTCTTTTCCATGCGTTATTTTGGAACTATTGTTTTGTGTATAAACTATAGTTTTATGTATAAAATAATGTACTCACTTCTTTTATGCGTAAAATAAGAGCTAAAAATAAAAAGGGGTGGTCTCCTGTGCGCGCCTGCATACAGTGAGACCCACCCTAATTAATTAATTAATCCTAATTAATTAAATTAAATTAAATTAAATTTAATAAACTTTAATTATTAATTAATAAATAATAATTTTTGAATTAGTATATCTTAATTGTGAATTAATAAACCCTAACTAGAAAGAATAAACCATAATTTTGAATAATAAACCCTAAATTTGAATTAATAAACCTTAATTATGAATTAATAAATCATAATTATGAATTAATAAATTCTAATTATCCTTACTTACCATAATTAATAGGGTAAATATCAATTTAAACCCTAAACTATACATGTTTTATCAAAAATATCATGTACTTTCAAAAATATCAATTTAAACCCCAAACTATCATATTTGTATCAATTTAAACCTCAAAATATCCTGAATACAGGGGCATTTTTGATACAAATATGATAGTTTGTGGTTTAAATTGATATTTTTGAAAGTTCAGGATATTTTTGATAAAACATGTATAATTTAAAATTTAAATTGATATTTACCCTAATTAATATATAATTATTTTAATAAAAAATAAGGTGAGCTCACCTAAGATTTTATCAAATAAAAATAGACCAAATATATCGAACACCTTAAAATAAATACATACCAAATTAAATAGGAGGAAAGTGGGTACTGCTTTCTCCCAACACTAGTATGACAACTTGTACGATGTAATGATTTGATATATATATATATATTTGAATCAATATACGACGAATCAAACTGATTCACGTGAAGCATGTCTAATCCTATTATTCTACAATCTAATTAAACTAAGAAGATAGCTGGAATCAAGTTGAAGATATTTTCCTCTACCCAATTTAACAACTATTAGTTGACTAACCATGATTAATTTATCATTCCAGAATTTATTAACTCGTAGGAGAGAAGTTGTGCTATAGATGTGTGCATATGCCAAAATAATTGCTATAACTTGGTGATAAGTTTCGAATGTTAATTGCTCAACATTTTAGAAACTCTTCCTTCTGAACCAAACAGCCTTTGAGATATTTATATTACCTCCACGATTAACAATTATAATATATATACCTATTATGAAAGAGCTTTGTTTTATATAATTGATTTGCCCATTATATCTCTATTAGTTACTTAATTCAAGGAAAATAGTGTAATGTGATATAATATATTTTTCTATTTACTATTATTATTACTATTATATAAGTGTGTATTTTTATAAATTCTAATTGATTTTTTAGGATAATTTAATATGTATATAGATCTGTATTATATAAGATAAGAATAATTTCCAATATAAAATTCTTCAAAATTAGGGTAAATATCATTTTAAACTTCAAATAATCTCGAATTATCATAAATATTTATTTAAACCATCAACTAATAATTATGTATCAAAAATATCATGCATCAATTTTTTGCCCCTAAATCTTGGCATGACTTGTCGGATGCCACGTAATTTCATACATCTATGTTATTTCTTAATTAAATAGTGAACATGCCACATAATACTATGTGATATCCGACGAGTCACGTTAAGATTTCAAGGCCAAAAATAGACACTCGTGATACTTTTGATACAATACTCATAGTTAATAGTTTAAATAAATATTTCTGATAGTTAGAAATATTTTTGATAAAATAGGTATAATGTAAAGTTTAAAGTAATATTTACCCTAAAAGTTATGATATTATTTAAACCCAATACCTTAACGTGTAGCCCACGTACCATCCTAAAAAATGGTTTTCATGATGATATTGTTGGAATAATATAAAGGAAAAGAAAAACATGAGCCGCTAGCGCAGCGCATTAATTGATTTTCAGTTTCAGACTTAACATGCTTTCATGAATGGGAAAAGAAAAGGTCAAAAGGAGTATGTAAAATTTTCAAAACTCAAAAGGACAGCAAAGAAAAAAAATATGTTTCATCTGTTGAAGAGATTTAGATGGATTGCAATAACTGTTGAGCTGCCAAATGAGATTTCAACCAGATACTGATGGATTTAATTAAGTGCCACGCTGGTTGGCTTATATATACATTTATACTCGTGCACAGCAGGTTAGAGTTGAATAGTATTGTAACACTATTTTATTATAAAAAAACATCTTGGAAGATCCTGGTCCTTAATTTCAGTTCCAATTCTAAAAATTTTGGTCAAAACATGGAATCTGATCGACAATTTTGAACAACTCTTCTCCAAAAAAAAGAACAAATTGAAAAATTCTATTACGATCAAGAATCAAATAAGGTTGAGATCATAGGAAAAGCTAAGATCCGATTCATGGTTTCTCCGAAAGCTACAGACACAACAATAATCGCACGAAACTTTCACAGACAACAGCAATTAAATCTTGGCCATTCAATTTAATTGCTACTTATTGAGTCGATTTTTGTGGGTTTTAAATCAAATAGAGTAAACTGAATTTGTAACTTCTACGACGAATTAAGTGACATTTTTATGCAGCTAAACCAAGTTACATTTTTGGTCTATTTGGAAAAAGAAGAAAGATATTTGCATACTATTGTACAGGAGTGAGATTTACTCAAATTTATATTTTAGATAGCAGTTACGGGTTTTCCTGTTATAAAAAATAACACTTCATTTCTTGATGTACAAAATGTGGATCAAAAATAGCAATTTTCTAGCTTATTCAAGAATTGAGAGATGCAAAAACAGAACAAGCAAACAAATTTCGTAATAGTCTTCATCTTCTTCATCTGTTGGTGCTCTGCAGCATCATTATTATCATCAAAATCACAGCTATCTCAGCTCAGAATCAAGTTTGCTTGCAGTGGAGAAGCTGAATCAAATATCTTCACAATAAATTGCTGTATGAAATTCCTTTCCTTTCAATAACATTACAACAGAACAAGAAAAAACAATAGTAACCCTCCTGATATCATCTCAACCTTCTCCAGATCCTCACCATTATAAGATTACGAAACAAAATTGAAGAACGAACAACGGTATCCAATAAAGACAACCAAACGAGCAAGTGCCCGGACAATAATCTTCCTATCAACACTCTATACACATTCTGATTAAAGAATCTACACACATCTATGAGTGCATATCCTTCACCATTTCCTCAATCATATCCCCAATGATCAAGCATTCAATATCTCGACCCACAGCATTCACATCGTCATCAATCAATCTGGACCACGGGGTGGATTTCATATCTAGGGCCAACACACTATCAAGAGCATAGAAACACCTGTCTACGGGAGGATGCACATACGCACGAATACTATTCCATACAAGAGATAACAACATCTTTCCATTTGGAGACTTATGCGCAAGCCCAATAGCCTTCTCCATGTATCTAGATATTTTCACCGGTTCTCTAAGTATGGCCGGAAGCACTTCATTCAACAAATCAACTATCATCTTGTGGTTTATTTTTCCTGCCTGATCTTTAACCTTGGTGCTTTCTTTGTAAGTCTCTTCAACTTCTTCGAAGACCTGAGTGCTGATAGGCTTACCAAGCGGATTCCATTTTGACAGAAATCGACTAAATGTATCATCATATAAGCCAGCAGCAGTAAGCAAATCTCTAACGTAGGCTTCAGATTGGTCCTCTATATCGGTTTCAACTTCAGCAGGATGCGGTTCGTGTATAGTTTCCTCTGCACAAGCTCCTTCAAGTTGATCCAATTTCCTTCGCAACTCTGAATTTTCCAAGAATAAATAAAAAAAATTAGGCTTGACCAACATGGGCCAGGAAAGAAAATAGTTGTAAGTTGATTATTGTTGGCAGTATCAAAGAATGATATTGTGTAATATACTCGAACCAATTTCTTTGGCTTGCTTTCATAAAAACATAGATTGATTTAAATAAGGGGATTAAGTGAGGCCAATTAGAATCTTCAAAACACCAAGATGTTTCCAGAAAATTTCTGGAAACTCAATATAAGCATACAACCCTAAAAGAACTAAAAGTCTCCATGAAGTTAAACTAAAGATGAACCATAATATGGTTTAATGAATTGAAGCTTTTGCTAAAATGTTTATTTAATCAAGGAAGTACAGTTAGGGGGCGTTTACTATTCAAGAGTCGAGACTGATAATATACATGATTGAATATTTTAGCTCAAAGAAATAATCGAGAGCCGTACGATATTCCAAAGTTCCAATCCATCTTAGTAAACAATGGAGTAACCTATACTATTTTTATCTATCTAAGCTAATTCATCAATTGTAAAAGCCCCCTTAGTGGACTATCTGCTTGACCATTTATAAGTTCTAGCATAAGAAAAGAAAGCAGTAGAAGATTATTCCGTGAAATTTGCTTCATAATGTTCCAACTATGACCTTATAACAAACACCAGGGTCAAGGGTAACGCGCATTACTAACCATTCAAGTTTGAGTTTATTTCTCTGAAAACATTGGACACGTCGCTATCCTCCAGTTGATGTCCACCTGATGATGATATAGGACTTAGGTAGTCATTTGACCTCCAAAACTCATCATGAGCACTACTGCACACGGATGCAGGGCTGGGTGGCACTTCAGTGGAGTTCCCCTACAATATATATAACAGAATTTAGTAAGAATTGCCCGTACTTAATTATCAGATGTCAGTGGATGAAACTTTATTTTTTGGTGAAGTGAGAACAATGTGAGTCAAGTAAGGTCCTCACATGTGTGTCAAAGAAACTCATCATTGCTGTTGGTCCATTTGGAATATCATTCAAGAGGTTGCTTTTGTTTGGACCCGATCTCTCCGTAGACTTAACTCTCCTACGGAACAGTCTCCCTCCGTGTGTCAAGTTGTATCTAAAGCTCGAAACCTTTTCCCTTATGTTAAATCTATCCTTCTTCTGTTTTTTAATGTTCATAGAGACCTTCTCCGTTGCTTCATGCTTTCTCCTGATTTGTGCCCCAGTTAGTACATGGTGATCCTCCAGAAGGAGATTTCCAAATGATCTTACGGACACTGAGACTGGAGTAGATAAAGATCTGACAAGGTTCCTAGGAGACATATCTGTCTGGTGGGGCATCCCAACTTCATCAGGCTCCTCTCTGAAAGAGCAACTATGCTTTTCTAATTCATTTATAAAACTGTCATGATGGCTCATTTTGTTACGAATCCACGAACTTCTCATATGTCCGGCTTGACACTTTTTCTCAAAATCTGACATGGAAAACGCGGAACTATTATGGACAGCTTCACGATGTCTTTCTCCTTTAAGAACATTTCTCAACCTCTCTGCCAAGAATTTCCTCGTATTTCTGTTGATGAAATCAGGAGAACCTGCCCCGTTCTGAATTTCACTTCTGTACGATCTTGTAGACTGTGAACAAGGTAAATTCATCCCAAGGTCCCTTGAGACACTATCTCTCACCTCTTGTGCTATACACTGAGCTATTTCTCTTGACTTTGACTGTTTTTCCCTATACGGGGTCTCGATCCCCAGTCCTCTCACAGTTGTGCTCCTCTTAGAACGTTTGCCTTGCAACTCAGACTCTAGCCTTTCCTTCACCTCCTCAAGAAAATCTTCTATAGTACCTACGTCTTCTGTAATGCTGGGAGTATTGCCCCACGAATCGTCAATGAAATTCGTCGTGTCAGGACCAGGCCTTAAAACCACAATCTTGGAAGGAGCTGAAGCAATATTTACTGCCTGACCAGAATTCATGAATTGAGAGGCCCTAAACTCTGTTCTTATCCCTCTACTTGGATATAAAGATTCCTTTGCCACATCCGAATAACGTAAATTTTTCTTTTCAACCCTCTCAAAGGCAAGCATGTTATGCGAATCATTTAGTTCTGAAAGATCATCATGTTCCCTTAGGCTCTCACACTTAGTGGTTCTATAAGAGTTAGCATAAAGATACATCTTATCTCTATTGAGTTCTTCCTGTGCAAGCAGCTCGGGCGGAGGACTGTTAAATTTTATGAAATTCGAACATTTGTTAAATCGTGCTGCTTGCCATACTTCAAAGTCCTGCTTGAACTTCTGTAGCTCCTCTTCTTGAGGATGTTCCCTGGGTTTAGGTCTGTTCGACTTCATCCGGCTGCTGAACTGATAAGGATTTCCATCTACACAACGACTAACAGGGTCAACTTCCAGCTGCTGGGAGCAATTTGGGTTAGAGATTATATGACCAACTGAACCCTTCTTAGTTTTCATATCAGTAGGTTGTGCACCAGGTTTGGAATCAAAAGGTAACACATCAAGTCCCATGAGACGAGCCACTACACTTGGTGATTTTGATCTCATACTAGGTCTTTTTGAAATCTCTTCCCAGATTAACTTCTTTATAGGAGCCTCAGTCGAGCAGTAGTCCTCGCCAAATGATTCCATTGTCATGTGATGAGCATACTGAGACACGTAGAAAACCAGATAAATGTTATTCACAGGACATCACAAGTGTAAAACGCACAAACAGCAAAAGACATAAATATTATTTACAGGACATAAAGAAACCCACAAGGCCCCATGAAGAAAATACTCCAACTCTGAATCCTTAAGGGTTCTTAGAGTTCACCATTTTGTTAGGAAGCGACAATATCCTTTAGAAGATTAACCAATCTCACAAATAGCAGGAGTCTTGGGCAAAGTCCACAAGCCCAATGACCAGATACAAAAACCTATTATTGAAGCCTAGATAATTAATTCCATCTCTGATCACAACAGAAACAAGTGAGAGTGGTTGCAAAGTTCTACGAAGCACATGAAAATGGTCAGACACATAAGATCTAGGCAAGGGAACAGCTGGTAGCCTGGTACCAGTATATTATCTCTTGCAGCATATAATCCGTAGGATGTCTCAATCGGCAGTTCCATGCTATTTCGAGGGGCCTCCAAGCCTGAAAAGTAGTAAAAACATAAGTACATAACCATTACCTAAAGTTACTGAACAAATTTGCAAGAGCATCCAAGTGGGTCGACCATTTCTACTTTCAAGGAACATGGTTCCTGAAAATCTGATGTAATCATGATAGATCCCAAGTTGAAATATCCTTTGTTCTGTGAAAATGTACCCTCACCGAGCATTGAACAGGAACTAATAGATTATGCACGTGAAAGCAAAAATCAAAAAGCATAGTAGCTGCATTATATTGGTCTTAAGTGTCAAAGCACTTCTTTTGTGCATTGATAGTGTTACAAAATCTAAAAACAAGTACTAGTGGTTGAAGAAATTTCAACATCAAATATAGACCACGTAATTCCATGAATATTAGCTAGACTTTTGAACAATTAGGAAATAAGTCTATGAAGTGTATCTCAGTAATCTTGCAATTTTCTTGAGTATCACCAAAGACTCGGTAACACTTACCACCTTCATGTCTCTTATGCATAACAACTTTCCTAGCCATCTTGTTCTCGTTATTATCAGGGAGGTAGATCAAGCTTCTTCTGCACATATACCCAAAACAAAGCAGCAACGTGTGCAGAATGTCATCCACACATTATTCAGCAAACTGAAAGTCCCATCTCACTATTTCCCAGTCACATCCTGCATAATCAGGAATAGAGTTATTTGCGTTCCAAATATGCATGCTTGAACAATTTCACTAACTGAAGACAAAGATAAGGTATCCTTTACACAGAGATATTCAACTATAACTAATTCCCAACTGATCATAACTCATTCATTTATATCACTGGCTAAACTTTCCTCTTCATGGAAAAATTTACCTCTCCCATTGTGTTCATGGGCTACTGCACACGGAGCACAACCTACTGCAAGTTTCTTCTTCTCATATTTAAAAAGGTAGTAATGATGATGATGATGATGATGATGATGATGAGATATCTATAAAAAAAATCCAGTTATCATAATTCGTCCATTCACTTTATGGGAAGAAAAAGGAACATGCCCCTTCTCTATGTATGAGAACAGGCTTTTCTGGCAAAATTTAGTACTTTCCACAGCAATCTTAGAAAAATCCATCTCTACAATAACAGAAAAAGCTGCCCACGAATATTGCAGAGCTGAATTAAACGAAAATATAATTCTAAAACATCATTGCACCACAAATCATTAGATGATCAAATCGATGGTACTAATATGGTTAGAGAATATGGCAATCAATAGCAACACATAACTTCATCACTGACCAACTAAATTATTTGAAAAAATATATATAAAATCTAACATTTGCACTATTGCATCAAAGACAATTATTGATGATACTGAATTATTTCCTATCTTTAAAAACTTAACAGTATAATGATTAAAGTAGCACACAGTCAACAAAGTCGCGATTATTCCTTATCAGTAACCAGCATAATAATTGCTACAAAATTCCTAATTCAGCCATCAACACAGAAATCAGCCATCATCTAACACTAATTTCCAGACATTAGGTAAAAGAATTGATCACAAGCAAAAAAGCCCACCTTTAGGGAAACGTAATAAGAATTTTTAACAGCATCACAAAATTGTCATAAAAGGTCAAACTGTAATTTCAACTACCAGAATGCAACGATTGGATTGGACAAGGTTTAGATTAAAGAATTGCAATGGCGATTTGAAGGAGGAGGAGAGAATGTAGTTGGGGGGAGAATGAGGTGGCAATAATGAAGGAAGAAAAGTAGTAGTGGTTATAGCATGACAATCCATTGCTGGAATCACTCCTCCACCAGAACTAAGAACCTCTCTCTCTGGATTTTGTTTTTCTTAGGTAACTACTTGGGCACGGATCCAGTGTGGCAAGGCCTACGTTGTGGTTTGTACCTTGTCGTACGCAAGACTACACATTGCATTGTGTGAAAATTGAAATACATGTTTTTGAAAAATATGAAAATATATGGATGCTAGAAGAAAGAAAAAATCTTGGTTTTCTCTATGAATTGTGACTATTGCTCGGTTTTTTTTTTTTTTGAGAATTTTGTGAATCCAAATAATATTGAAAATATTTTTTATTAAATATTAGAAATGAGGTCAATAGCTCGAGTTAATAATTTCATATGAAAATGATCTAATTTCTTAATAAAAGTAAAAAAGAATCTCAAACAATTTCATAGAATCAAGAAAAGATAACTACCATATTTAGTGGACCTTACATATATTAAGAACCACATTGAATATTTTATCACTAATACATTAAATATATGTGAACAGTCAACGAGCAAGATTTCTCGAAAAACAGCGTAAAATAGCGAATTGGAGTGTATTTACTATTTAGTAATTACGATGGACAGACAGAGGTGGTTGCAGGAGGGCGCGAAGCAGGGGATTATGGAACCTGAAAGTCTTTGCGACGTAGACAGCGGGGACGCAGACGGAGTCCTTCCACACGTCCGAAATGACGCAATTGCCCCATAGGCCCATAAGCAAACAAAACGGAACTGTTGCTTTCTCAACGGAAATTTAATTTGGGATATTTGTAGTTTATAATTTTAACTTTAAACATTTTTCAGTTTGTGTTTAGAAGGACATACCTCAAGAGAAATTCTCCAAGAGGGAAGAAATTTGAAGGAGGGATATAAGATTTCATTTTCATTTATTAATTTTTTAATATTGTGTATCAAAACGATGTCATTTCGGATATTTTGATGGAAGAAAAAATCTACCCTAAACCCCAAGTTATGTTGTAGTCATAGTCGGATATCCGGTACTGAAGAATATTTATGGGTCACAAGTTAGTACTCTTTTCGTCCCATTTAAAGTGTCCCATTTATTTTGGACACTGAGAAAGGTATAAAGTAATTAAAGTGTTAAAAAATTGGTAGTGCCCATATTTTTTGAAAGAATAATTATTTCATAAAATGGAATGGAACATTTGTAATGAGACAACACAAAAAAAATGATACATTTTAAATGAGATAGATATAGTATATTTCTCAAAGTTTAAGATATTTTTACAAAATTAAAATTGAGACTCTAAACTAAAAGAAATTGAAATTTGAAATCATAAAATATAATTAACCTATTTACTTTTTATAAAATAATAAATAAAATATCATTATTCGGAATAGTAGAATCAGTCAAAATGAAACAAACAGAAACAGGTCAGGAACAGTTGCTGTTGCGCACGACGCCACCCTCCATTTGCCTCATCGCCTGCAATCCAGGCATACGTGCTAAAATTATTAGACTCTAAATTTTATTAATATTTTATCCAAATTTTAAGTATTTATTCATTCTATCAATTAAACTTGTTTAACCAGCATCCTGAGCTTATATCGAAAAGAATGTTGGCTGTTGTACTATGCTTTTAAAATTTATGAAAGAGACAAACTGCAACAGCTTTCCGACTATTTCCGTACAAATTCATATGAATTTTCCAGTTTTCTTAAAAAAATAAGAATGACTAATGGTGCTACAGTATAATTTCTATAAATTAATACTGTCGAGATTGAGAAATTTTATTATTTTAGAGATGTGTTAATCAATTGATAAATTAATAATGTATTAATTAAAAGAGGTACTCTATTCAGCAAAATTAAATTTAGTAATATAGGAATTCAACGAACTTGGATAAAATTACATGAAAAGACATAATATATCCAAGTTCATTAAAATTGTGCTTTCCGATACAAAAAAATCATTTATGGACTAAAATTATTATAAAATTCAATTTATTTGATTTGATCGAGGTATTACTTATTTATTAGGCAAAAATTGTTAAACTTGTGTATTTCCCAATACATAAATATATTCATTCTTAGGTTTTCAATTAGGGTATTAGTAAAAGAATATAAAAATATCTGAAATAGGAAACTATAATATATATTTTAGTTATCCAAAAATAATATACATATATATTGGATGGAAGATGAACTACTTGTTTTTTTTTTCCAATTAAATACAGAAATTTTAAAGGCCGTCACGGTGGACTCAAACCCGATACTTTTGACCTCGAGCATTAACCACTCTACCACTAGGCCAACATACACACACGAGCTACTTGTTTTATTTATCTAACGATAAGGTAAACGAGATCAAAGTTTCTCGAGGAAATATATCAAAATTTTGAGGAATTGAGAATCAAGTTGGCCGTAGAGGCTCTTTCCCTAAATAGGTCTTAAGCCACATGCATTAATCAATTCATCAAAATCTTGTGTCGTGGTTATTAGTTATTCAAATTCATATAATTGCGACTATAAAATAATTGCTTCTTGCGATGTTCTAAAAGCAAATTTGTTTAAAGTAATAGATATTTAAATAGGATTTATTTCAAATTCTTAGAATTAGGGCCGACATGAGATGGACAAATTAGTTGTCTACTTCAGTGAAGATGTAGCAAAATATATTTTATTATAATTTTATAAAGCTATAAGCTTTCTCAGAATTATTTTTTTATTAGGGAAATCTTTTAAATAATTCAAAAGTTTTCTACAGTCTAATATCAACATATTAAATTTTGTAGTTCCAATGAATCTAATAGAGTAAAATCTAAACTAATTATGTTTGAGATTATGGAATTCCAATAATATATATATATATTAATATATATATATATTGTTAATCTTATAATATACAATTAAAGAGTGCTTTCTCAATCAATAAATTGGCTTAATTGCGTATAAATCATTGCGTTTCATTACTGTATGCACCGAATCATTGCAATTATTATTGGTAAAAAAAGTCAGTTTCAAGTGTATAAATTTCTGAAAAATAAGTAAATGGTATTCATTGTTTGTAAACAAAAAAAATCATTTATTACAGAAAATCGAGGCATTCAGTTTTAAAGTTTAATCAACTTTAATTCACAAGTACTTGTTACAATCTACTTAAAACCTAAAACTAGATCTTTGGATGCAATCTAAAAATTTATTGATGAAATTTAATTATATTTAAGTTTGAGCAAAATTAACCAACAATTATAGAATTATATTTGAAAAAAAATTAAGTCGAAATTGAAATATAATGTTATTTCAAAGATATTATTCGATCATTATTTGATGAAGACTTACTGTTTTCATATATATAGGCGTCAATCACGACACAACCTAAATCTCTATAAATAAATTATAAACTTATAAGCACCTCATCTACAGTGTAAATCTTCCAACAATGCATACTACTCTCATCTAGAATTGATGATGAAAAAAGATTTATTTGGATATATGCGAGAAACTAGTTATTACTATTATAACATACTTTAGATAAGTTAGCTCTTCTTGTATATAGGGCTGACAATTTTCGACACGATACGAGAATACGACACGAACACGCACGAAATTAACGGGTTAGTGTTCAGCCTTATCGTGTCGACACGATAATTACACGGTAATTTCTTGTCGTGCTCGTGTCGGATCCATGTCGTGTTCATGTAACACGATAATTTTCGTGTTCGTGTCGTTTTCGTATAATTCGATAATATTTATAAATATTTAATATTAATTTAATTATATTTTTATTTTTTCTAATTTTAATTTGGATTTATCGTTTCGTGTCGTTATCGTGTCGTGTCAACTCGAAAAAAATCGTGTCATATTCATGCTCGTATCGTGTTCGTATTCATGTTGGACAGATCCTTAACGGATCGTGTTCGTGTTTGACCTTATCGTATCGTGTAGTTATCGTGTCGACACGATAACGATCCGACACGCACGAATTATAAGCCCTACTTGTATATAAGTAATAACTCATAAATCACAAATAAAAGTAATTATACTAGACATGTCTCCATCATGTGCGCCACATAACAAATACTTTTTCCGTCCCCTAATTTATTCCTACATTTCCTTTAGAGCAGTCTTCAAATTGGTTCATTTGTCATTTATGGATATTATTCTTCAAAAAACCCTTATTTATTACCCCCAACAACAACACTTATTTATATATTTTATCACCAACGATCCATCATTATCCTTAATTATTATCATCAATAACACTATTTATTTGCATATTTTATCATCCATAACCTATCACTAAATAAATAATACTATACTAACATGTGACTCATTCTCCACGCACAATACACTTCACAACTTTTATTAGATCCATTGCATAAAATTCTCACATATAAAAATAGAAAAGGGGAAGTATATATCCACATAGGTAGGGCACCTAGGTATTGTATGGCCAATATTTTTTAATAGTTTATTTAAAATTATGCTTGCGTCCCTATTGAGCATTACATGATATATAAGGGGTGTCTGACAATACGAAACACTGCAACTACAAAAGCCAATAATTAAGAACTAAGAAAAAAACAAAAGCCAATAATTGATAACTAAGAAAAAAATTGAAGGACCACATTTACAAGCTATTTATATTTCAAAAATTTATCCAATAGATATAATTAGCTTACTAACATTAATTAGAAACATTTTATATATTTATAAATGACTGTCTTAAATTTTATAATATAATATACTTCATCCATCTACTCCACCAAAAGCTATATTACTTTTGGTAGTACGAATTTTAATAAATTGAGAACGGAGAAAGGATCCTATAATGTAAGAATAAAAATATATCTAAAAAAAAATATATAAGTTTTTAATGAACGGATTAAAAAAGAATTAAATACAAATTTTTGATTTATGAAAAAAAAAATTAGCATAATTGAACTTTCGGCTGTGGATGTGACAGTACAATCTTCTGATTTTTTGGGCTATGGACTAAGAAATTTTCTTTGCTTTTTGAAAAGTGTAATTCGTGTTCATTTTAAAACTTTGTTCCCTAAAGTGGTTTCAAGTTTCGGCCAGCAACCAAATACAAAATTCCAAACACGATAACAAATATGCAATCTTTTAAATTTAAAATAAAACGTCACATATTTGTTCTCAAGGAGTAGCATAATCTCGAAACCTGGAGACATCCTGGAGTAGCATAATCTCGAAACCTGGAGAATTATTGCTCCAAAAAGTATATAATAATTATGCAAAAAATAAAAGTCGACGTATTTTCAAAGCTCAGTAATCAGATAAAAGCATAAAATGCAAGACGAACTCCAGTGTAGAATTTTTATTTTTATGCGAGCATTAACGTTCAAGCATTTATCTATAAAATCATAATTCAATATATAATTTAACGCCTGTAAACCTAAAGCACAACCTATAGACTATTAGCTCAATTTGATTTTACTAGTCAGAACTTTCCTAGTCCCAAATCAGGCCCAATCAAAAGTTTTACTTATATATTTTTAAACTAAAGTTATCTATGCAACATTCTTAATTAATATCGATTAAATTCAATACACTGCTTGATGGTTTGATTTAGGGATATCAATGGATGGATTTTACCCGGAACATAATCAATAAATAAGTAATGATTCTGGATCTGGAACCGAACCATTAGACACTGGATCCGGACCGGACCATCAACTATGGGTCTTAAGCGGTCCGGATCTGAGCAGGTCTGAAACCAAAACCGAACAAGAACCAGAACTGGAATCGAAACTGTTGCTTTATAATTTAATGATTTATTAGTGATTTCGAATCTATGTGGATAAAACTAGCTCATTGACAAGCTTATTTAAACTTAGACTTATCAATAAATGAGTTTTACTCGGACCAGAATTAATAAATAAATATTGGTTCTGGTTCTGAAATCAGATCCAGACCGGACCATCAAACTATGGATCTAAACGGTCCGGGTCTAAAGCGAGTCTGGAACCGGAACCGAAACCAGAACCACTGCTTTAAAATTTAATGGGTTTTGAATGATCTTAGATCGGTCCGGGTAAAACTCACCCATTTACATCCCTAGTTTGATTAATTAAGTCCTATGAGTCGCCATATAACTCATCTATTGAATTGTGCTCTGTTCTGGTGCAGTCAGTGACTTAGCAAAAAAAATTGAAAAACATAATATGAAAGTAAAATATAATAGTCACTGCGGGATGCAAAAGGATACCCACATCATAATATATATGCCCAAACTTTGCCCGACAATTTCTACAATATGACAGCCTTTTACGCTGATTTCTGGAAGATTTTTGAAATGAAGGACAACATAAAGTTCAAATATAGATCGTTAATCATAGCACCGTTACAAAGATAAAATCGTAGCGTTTTCTAAAATTAAAATTTAAAAAGATAAAGATTGTATTTTGTATAGTACATATATTTAATATAGATTTACTGGGGAAGGTTACAACACCAAATGTGGCCCCACAAACTTGGTCAGTTGATTAAGAGTTAACAGATTTGAAACAAAGTAAAATACAAAACAAAACAAAACGTAAACATAAAATGTAACAGTGTAATGGTTTCACAACAGCCAGCAAGTGTGGTATATATGTAGGTTTACAAAGAATGTGTCATCACTACTAGAGAATGAAATTCCAGATGTATTAATCACCAATGTAACATACTAAATTTTTACATTACAAACATTTACATGAGCATGTGCATTTATAATTAATTAAAATTAAATATGAAAAAAAAATTAGAAAGTAAATATATCTTCTAGTATGAATGATTTTCATGTCCGAATCTTTTTATTATGGTCTGAACACCTGATCGAACGATTGATGTGTGAACCCATCAATTTATACATATTGGACCACCACACTAAAAGGGACTTTTCTCCTAACAAATAAACCAGCCAACCTATTTCTTTTCTTGTGTACGTGTCTATATTATATTATTATGTTATGTAATAGGGTGGGTGTGTGTGTGTGTGTGTGTGTGCGCAATTATTATCATGTACATTTAAGAATAAGCATCTTATGGGGGCACTTGTTCATGTGGTTGGCGTTCATTTGAATGTGATTTTTAGCATTAAAACAAATTGTTTATTTCTAGTTTGTGTGTGGATAATGTGATTTAACTTGTGTCTTAAAAAATTTGAGATCGTTTTTTGGTGCTGTCTCGTCTTCTTTGGGAAGTAATAGTTACATGTTCTAATACGATGCCAGAAATTAAGGGAATGAGAGAGAAAAACCTTTTGAACAATCTAGATTTGATCTAAATCTGAATAAAAATTGACCAATGGTCAAGATTCTGCAAGGTGCAAGTATTCATCAGTGAAAGCATAAGGGTAATTTTAATTGTGTGTTGATATATTGCTTTCAATAAATTTTTATTTCATCACAAATTTTCATAATCATGTTAAATTGTTTAAACAGGCCAGTCAGAAGAATTTCCAAGCTAGAAACTGCAGGTAGAGGGGGAAAAATAGGAACTACACAAAAATTAAAACAGAATTACCTGTGTGCAGCTGCAGAGTGCCTAGAGAAGTGCTTTCCTCACTACATTCGAAATACTTCCAGCCAAAAAAACCAGTAGTCAGACCAAGAAATTGCAAATCCAGATTTATATGAGTTGAAAAGAGAAATAACGTAAATTTTCCATGACTGCTACAGCTGACTACTTCAAGGGACACAATTTCTATAGACTCGACCATTCAATAAACTAAACCAAGTGGACAAAACTCACTTTAATCCTTGATAAGTTGAAGGCATCTCTTGATACATGCAAAATAAGTGGACAAAAACTCACTTTAATTTCTTACGAATCTTCTACAGGTTCGAAAGGAGTTGCAGAAAGTTGCAATGTAGGAAGCTTAAGCTTTTGCAGAGGAGCTAGCAGCTTTGCAACAAGTCTACCAAGTTGGAGTATATTTGTTTTCATGGCATCTCGGTTGCTTGTGTTCAGCGTATAAATGGTAGCCCCTGGATGATTTTTCAACCTTGCAGCTGCAATGCAGGAAACTTACATGAATAAAATGTTCATCCTGGATCAGCAGAAAGAATATGGAGTTGTCTAAAACTTCGAATCAGGACTAAGCATTCTGATGAAAACTTGTCACATCTTGCCTGAGATGTCAAGTATGACCATAATAACTTGTTTAGTTTACTTATTTAAAGTGAATGCAACAAGGGAAAACCACCAAATTTTGGGGGGAAGCTATACATATATGTAAGAATAAACCCCATTTGTTGATATCTAGCGCCTCAAAAAATTTGTTCAATTTCATTGAGAGGTAGAATGGAATTTGCCAGATATTATAAAGGATGCTGACATGTATTTGTATTGGTCCTAAGCAACTTTTGTAGTCATGAGGAAAAAATAGGTTTAGACAAAACGACCATTTTTACACAATGTAGTATTTTAGACAAAGTACCTCCGGAAATATCTCTGCCAGATTTTGGGAAAGGGGCAGATGCCAACAGAGGGATATTGGATTCTAGAACTCTTAGGACAGCAGGGAAGAATGATGAGCTGAACAGCTCCTTTTTACCAACTTCATCAATAATGAACAGATCAGTGTCTTCCTTAACCTGGTCAGAGGTACATTCAATTCAAACTGCAAGATTCACCTGCATTACAAGAAGAATGTTTGACAGACTTCATCCTAGAACTACAAATTTAAGACAAGATAACTCAAGATTCTCACATAGCATTCTAAAACATGGTACATACAAAATGGCACAAAGACAGCATGGAGTTTACTGACCTCCAACTCAGGCAATGCTAACGACTCCAATGATGAGATGTCTACTTTGTACCTCCCCACATTAGGCCATTTGTGAGATTCCCAACTGCCATAGACAGGATAATTTACTTCCAGATATAAAATATCCACAATCAAAGGATAACAGAAAATTCCATAATGGGGAACTGCAACTGACTGCAACTAACAAAGAAAGAATATACTCAATTATATTGGCAACATTAATAAACCGGAAAAACCTATTACTAGGGAAATCCGTGTGGATGCAAGTATGCAATTATACCAGAGTCAAACTTTGTTGTTGGTTCTGAGTTAGAGTAATACAAATATGAATGTGAATTCCATCTCGACTAAGAATCACATGCCTGTTGAGGACTATATTCAAATCAGGTATGAGAAGATTTTATAGTATTGGACATCTTGAAGCTCTCCCAAAGACAAGCGTTCAATCTCTAAACAAGATCGTTATAAAATATAACTACTATTTTATTACTAGATTAAAGTGTTTCCTGGAGAAGCTTGTGAGCATTCAAGTTATAACTTATAAGGATACTTTAATATCACCCTCTTATGTAGAAAGAAGCAATATAGAACAGTATTGGCACTGTCGGCCTAAAGCAAAGGGGATATGGAGGTTAGCTTTACTCTCGGTTTTAAATATATAATTATATCGTACATAGTTTCCAGCAAAAGTGCCAACACGATGGCTGTCTGATTCTTGTCTTTTGTTATTTTATAGCAAACCTATCATAACAAGCACGTGCACGCATTGTAATATCATTTGTTCATGGTGCAAAAGATAGAAAAATAGTTGCTAGAGCCTAGAATACAGCAGTACTGTGCTTGAAAAGCTTAACACTTGATCCATCTTCCAAATGAAATACTTCAGGTGCATAACGAAAACTATTTCAGATAGACAACCTAAGCCCGTGTTTTAAGTTCAAACAGCAGAACTGTATAACCATAAAGAAACAAAGACAATTTGCTTCCTATTATATGGAAATGTCAAATACAAGCTAAATAAGAGAAACAATCGTCTCAACCACACAGCCAAACACAATTCATTGCTAGTATCCACGACGATTAAGTAAAAAGATACACAAATTAACGATGACAATGTGAATGGACAAAAAGGAAAGAGCAAATTGTACCTAGTGATATTGGTGGATGCGGGAGGACCTATACGGCCATCAAGAGTAACCACTTATCCTACCTTTTCAGCACCTTTTCTTACCTCACCTACGTAATTCAACTATATTTATCAATAAAATTATTAACTCCTTCGCCAAAAGCAAGATTTAATCATTTGGCAGTTCACCAATTAGCTAATCAACTTCAATTGTTTTATCTAATCTTACTTTATATCACTTCAAAATAATTCTAATAACATCAAACAACATCACAGAAGAACAACCAAGATATCAAAGCTAAACAACATTAAAACAGTTTCAATCATCAACGCAATAAATTTAGTAAAACTAACAGCCGATATCGCGACGAAATACTACAAAACGATAACAGAAATGAAGGAAGCTTACGAGTATAAAACCCTGAATCATTAAGCTGGGATTCAATTGTTTAAGGGCATCCAGAACTCGGATTATCAGAGCAGTTTTCCACACTCCCCGAATAAATCACCAAACAAGAAATGTCCTGACGCATAAAGAGAGTTTATGCGCTTATATACACATATATAGATACATAATTACCGGAGAACCGGTGGCGAGAAAGCATTTCCGGCGGCCGCCATTGCAGAAGCGCAGGGCGATTGTTCTAAAATTGCCGCGACAGCGTCTAGATTATAGGCTGGACTCACAAAAGAGTCAATTTTGTTTTTGGTCCCCTTCCCTTTTCATCAAATCTCTTTTTCATTAGCGTGTTTCCATAAGAAAAATATATTAAATAATAAGGATTAATAATTAATTAATGCATTAACTTTGTCAATTTCACCATTTTAATTTAATTTTTGAAATATTGTAATATCAACGTCTTTCCATTTATTGTAATAGTAACACACTTGTTTCTTTCTGAATTTTCTTCTTTTTTTTCTCAAGTAAGACACTGGACGACGTGATTTTAGTGACGTGAAAATACGACGTTGTTAAATCGTTTGCCTGCTTAATTTTCTCCACAGCAAAATTGACCTCGGCATATCAACAGTGATTTCTTGGATATTTTTGAAAATAAGTGATATTATTGGATTAAAAAAAGTATATTTTGCCTTTCATATTCATCTAAAAAATATTTTAATTTTAAAATATGCAAACTTCCATGTTGTGTTACAGGGAATTGATTAACTAAGAAGTTCATTTATGTAATAACGATATTATATTCCTTTTGAAAGGAACAATATTAAAGTCTAAATCGCACAAAATTAAGTAATAACCATCTCATTATTTCGATTTATAAAGATCGCACAGAGCGTAATGTCAAAATAATTGATTCCTACTGAAATTACATAATATACAGTTTGACTTGAGCACAGTAAGTTTTTTTTATTCTATTGCCGACTTTCGAGATATTTTAGTTGTTACTGCCCTATTGAAACGTAATTCCAGAATCGAAGGTCCCGATGGCTGAAAGTTGAAACAAACTAAACGAGTGCTATCTGTTTCACATTCAGCAATTAAACATTTACTATAAGAGGAATATTCCTCGGTGGAAGGAGATTCGCTCCCAATAAACAATCAAAATATGAAGAGGAAGGCCCCAAGTTCCAACAACGCACATACAATTAACAATTCATTCATCTAAAATACTTAACTCCACAAATATAAAACGCACAAATCAACCCACCCACACATGTGACATTAAAAGATGCATAAAGCAGCAAATCGCATCTCATCCGAAGGTCAAATTAACAATTTTCCAAGAGAAACTATTCAACACACCTAAACCACTAGCATACCTAAAAAATATCTAACCTAAGAAGAAATCAAAACAATAACATAAAAAAACAACTAAATAATTTCATGGAAAGAAAGACAAATTTTAGGACAGAGAAAGACAAAAGAAACCAAAAAAGTAAAAGAAGCATCGTGTGGACAGATGGAACCGCATTTAAAAAAGTTAAAAACCCCACGAAACCAAACTGCCAAAGCTACGACCACATCTCATAATCCTCGTGTTTTGAACAACAACATTATCACACACAACCACCGAAAAGATATTTTCACATTTCACACCTCCAATCTTATTATTGTATTAAATAGAAAATTAAAGAATAAATCATAGAGTTCAACAGATGAAAAGATAAAGCGATTAAATCATGATTGAGATGTAAAGACAGGTGCGAAGAAGCTGGTTATCATTACGCAGCAAAAGATCTAAAGAAACAGTACATAAACCAATTCCATCTGATCATCACCTATTTTTAATTCTTTTTCCTACTCCAAAATAAAGACAAAAAATATAGGAAATAGAAAAGAGGAAAGCTATCTATAAAAGGGATAACTAGTTCAGATGGAACTGTGGAACATAATTTCTAGAACAGGAGGCCTTCTTCACTCGTCATCATCCTCATCATCCTGCAAATCGAACACAGACTAAATAAATTGATAGAAAAATAAAAATAAATAAGGATTGATTAGGGGAAATAGAAATGTACATCTGCGCTGCCGTCTTCATCATCGTCTTCGTCATCGTTCACCTCGGACTTAGATTTGTCGGACTCATCATCGGCACCAGCGCCGTCGCTCTGTTTAACAAATTGAGCAACAATATTACTCGTTAACATTAATTTGCAGTTTGCGGTATCGATAACGTTGATGCGCAACAAATATTAATCCCAAAAAAAGAGAAATGGTTAGAGAATTACCAGTTTCTTGTTGTAAGCCTGAAGTGTCTTTTCATAATCAACTTTCCTTTTCTCTGCCTTGGCGACGAATGGAGCTTTCTCCTAAAAAACGAATATTATAAATTTAATTTAATACAATTTAAATTTAAAATATAAAATAACACAATCTCGGTTCATAGCAAAACGATGCTTACAGCCTCAGACATGGATTTCCATTTCTCACCACCAGCCTTTCCAACCTACGAAGATTTTATAACACAATTTGTCAAATCTTCGAAATACAACCAAATCAAACTAAAATTTGGATCTGAAGGAGGCACAACTACTCACAGCGGAGACTGATTTGTTGTTAGGGTGCTTCTCTTTGTAAGTCTTCCGGAAGTCCTCCCTGTGAATTAAACAAAAACAAATCAAAAAACAAATCCACAGAGCAAACAGAATAAAGAAAACTAACTGGTACAAATCCATACATGAAGACGAAGAAGGCACTGGCAGGCCTCTTAGGCTTGTTCGGATCCTTAGCCGGCTTCCCCTTCTTCACCGGCTTTTTTCCGCCTGAGGCTCCTTTCTTCACCGAAAGCCTTTCCAAAGCAAATAATTAATTAATCTCAAAAACAGACTAACGAACCAGAAATCATAGATCTAAACCAAAAACTGATCCGAAAAACTTACTTCGCATCCGCTTTCTTCGACTCAGCCTTGGATCTTCCTCCTTTCATGTCGAACCTGCGAAAACGGCCAAAAACTCGGTCAGAATCGTCGAAACTCGGGGCGACTCGGCGGCGATACAGTAGCGTACTCACCAAATGAGAATAGAGAGAGGGGCTTGCTAGAGAGAGAGAGACGAAGAGATACGCTTTGCGTTGGTGTTGTGTGCGTTAGCGAGAGAGTGGTATATGTGAGACAGGGAGGGATAAGGGGTCTGAAAGGAAAGAGCCTCAAAATTCTTCCAGAATTCACTCACAAACCAAATTGAAGTCCGGGTTTGGGCGGGATTTCAATTTTTGTAAGCCACGTCACTGATCCGCGTTAAGCCGATCCCAGCGCTCTAATTGGTTGGATTGGTTGTGCGCTGCACCTTCTCTTGGCTCTGTGTTTTCTCTGTGTTTGTTGCGGAGGGGTCGCAACCGTTGGATGTGCTGCTGGCGGTACAGTAGGGGCACGTGTTACGATCGCAGCGGCTGGGAGGTTAAGTGCCTTTGTGGTGTAATGACTGATCTAACCTTTGTGTTATGACGGTTAAGGGCATGGCAGGGGTCGTTGTGGCCCTTTATTAAACAAATATCAATATACTTGATATAATTGAGATGCGCTGTGTGAGCTGTAAGGGTTATTTGGTCATTTTCGTATGATGGTGCGTTTTAGATTTTGAATGATGTAGTTTCTTACACGGTTTGGAGCATTTGGCACCGTAAATTTAGTTTTGGAATATTTTTGAATAAGGTCCTAGAGTGGGCTAAACTTGTTTTAGAAAGTTTATAAGTTTAAACAATTTATAAGTTATTTTAAGAATTTATAAGATATGATATATTAAGAGTTTATAAGATGTTAAAGTGTTTGGATAACAAGGGTAAACATGAAAATAAGAAAATATATCAGGATTATTTTTTTATTTTATTGTAACTTATAAGATCATTGAAAAATAAGTTAAGTTTTGGAGCTTTTTTTTAATAGAGCTTATAAGTTCTTAGAGCTTATTTTGAAAACTTATAAGTTCTCTAACAACTTAATTTGTCAAACACATTGATTGAACTTATAAACTCTTAAACAGCTTATAAGCTGTTTTAAAGAGCTTATAAACTCAACCAAACACCCCCTTAATAACTTAGGAAGATTACGCAATAATATTTGGATTATTAAATGTTGAAAATTAATATTGCATTGGAGTTTAGAAAAAAAGTAGATTAGTTTGCTGGTCTAAATGAGTTATTCGAATTCTTGTTTATCTTAGGACTTATTTGGTTAGGATGAAAGTAAAATTATCTGAAAATACGATTCATACAAACATGATTCTAATAAATATATGCTTGCAAATTCTTATCCCATGCTTGGTAAATATTCATAATGTAGTTATGGTTTCAATTTCAATATCGGATTCAATATTATGCATATATTGTAATTATTAAGTTATTACTCTAATGTATAAAATATTTGTCATTTTTGTAATACCAACAACGTTTATAATTTTAAGGCAAATAATATATTTTACTATAGTACAAGTCTTATTTTACTAAGAGAAATTGGTCATTCAGAGTTTATAATATACATAAATTACAAGCGCGAACCTTAAGTTAAAAAAGAAGTTTGCATTTCATTGAGAAATATAAATACAAAAGCAATGTGAGCTCTTTGAAAAATGTGTGTTTTAAGAATCGCCCTCGAGAGTAATAAAATTAGCCTTAAACATTATGGTAGTAGTTCTTTGAAAAACGTGGTTCTAAGAATCGTCCTCGAGTGTAATAAAATAATCTAATGAATCGGGATCACGAAAAAAGTTATATAGCAATTTTTTAAAGTATATATTAATTTATTGATATTTATTTTTCGAAGTAATAGTACTATATTAATAATGATTAAGAGAATATAACTACAACGAAATTAAGTGGTTCAAAAATCAAAGTCTGGATTTTAATCAGAAAATAAATACCTTCAATTTCCAAAATTGAAAAAGCACATTAAATTTGCAAAAATATTAAATATTGAAAAGTATCAATTAATTAAAATGTTAACCTCTTAATTATATTCACAATCATTAGCTAAAGCAAGTTAAAATATGACATATAAATTGTTAGATACATTATATAAGTAATCATAATACCTACTTTAAGCTATTAGATTCGTGAAATGTACACTACTTTTATTGTTTTCATAATTTTTATTACTCTACTTATTCAATTAAAATGTAACCAAACACAAAACTTTGGAAATTAGTATTTCAAATTACTTTTCCATAACAAAATCATTGTCAACTAAGCATGCTCTTAGTATTTTTCGCTTATTTTTATATTTGTAGGCAAAATCTGGATCATAAAATTAATTTAGACGCATGCAATTATTTAAGAACACAAGTGTATTCAATCGAGAACATTACCACATCAAATAATGTATTTGTGAACTTTAAACAAAAAGTGTATCTAAATATCAAGGGAATATCCTAAATTCCTAAGAGCATCTCCAAAGGTTTGCACTAATTTAGTGTTCACTCTACACTAAATTAGTGTAAAATATAGAGTTTTTCATATTAATCTCCAATAATCAACTTTATATTTCACTCTATAATAGAATATTCTATTTTTATGCTTTCTATTTTAATAAATTTCAAACTAATTATTATATATCATGCATATTTATATTTAATATATATATTTAATCAATTTCATAATTAAATATACAAAATGTATTAATTATCTTTTTCATAATTAAATTTAATTATTAAATAAAGTGCTATATTTAAAGTTTGCACAACAATTAATTTATTTCAACAACAATAAAACTAGCATTACATAATACATGACAAAACATAAATTACATGATAATAGCAACTAATTTTCACGATTTGCAAATTCCTCCCACAAATGATCGATCAATGCATCACGAAGTGCAAATGATGTCTTCAATATGTTTCAGGGCACTTTTCAAGATTTTGGAGGATCTGGAGACGATATTGGGGGATCTGGAAGTGATCTTGGATCATATTAGAATTTCTTGTATGCTACTTTAATTTTATTGCATGTATGTTTGTGATTTTATGCTTACTTTTATTAAGTTGTAATTTTATTTTATTATATTTTAGAATTTTATATAATGTCTTTTATAAATTTTATGATTGCTAAATTATAATAATAACTATATAATAAACAAACATAATACAAATAATTAAATAAAAATAAATAAGTAAAGAATATGAAAAAGTGATTTAGAGTGGTGAATAGTGTCACTCTATATTTGGTGTGAAACTATTCACATTCACTAATTTAGTGCAAGATATAGAGTATTGTTGGAGAAGGTTTTTACACTAAATTAGTGTATAGAGTAGGAAATAGAGTATTGTTGGAGATGGCCTAAGCATGTTCAACTAAAACAGCCAGACTTAGATATTTAGGTATACATCGTACGTATAGATATTATACTGAATATTTGACATTTTAGACAAGAATAAAAGACACCGTTATAGATTATTTGTATGACAAAAACTTTAGTAAGCTCAAATACCATGTGAGTTCACCATTGTTTTTGTTAAAATAATTATATAATAATTATGGTGATTAATGATAGTTAAATTTTATTAATTTATAATTAAACTTATTAATTTATAATTATAATTTATTAATTCATAATTATGATTTATTAATTCACAATTAAAGTTTATTAATTCAAAATTAGGGTTTATTATTCCAATTATGCTTTATTAATTCAAAATTATTAATTTATTAAATTAGAATTAAGGTTTACTAAATTAATTAATGTTAAATAAAAATAATTTAATAATAAAATAAATTAATTAAAAAATAATTATGTGGTCTCGCGTGCGCACGACGCTCGCAGGAGACCCCCCTATTTGTATAGTGTATTTGTGAGCAGTAAACTACTAAATTATGGATCACTTTAACATCTAGGAGGCGTACAAAATTTCGTATCGAGCTTATTTTACGATGATTGTGATAAATTAGTTAGATAATTTGATTATCTAAAAGACTTTGACATTTTTTTCCTTCCATTTTTTACCAAGCATGACAGATATTTAAACAACTTAATAATCATAGCCATGTGTGTAATTTGCGCAATTTCAGTTGAAATCGCCAGATTTTGCACGTATTTGTCAATTTGGGAATCCCAGAGAAAATTGCTAATTTGGCATTTTGGTTCAAAAATTCAACTCTCCGCACACGTAGCGTTTTATTGTGGACCATGTGGGTTGCACTTTTTAAAAACTTCGATTCAGTTTGGATGCAAAAAATAAAAATTGAATTTTTTTTCGGTTCGGTTCGATTTAGTAATCCGAAATTCCGAACCAAACCGAAGTTTATATATATATTAAATTAAAATAGTAAACCCTATTAAATTAAATTATATATATATATATATATTAAAATATTAAACCCTATTAAATTAAATTATACATATATATATATTAAAATTATTAAAAGTTCGATTAACCAAAAACCGAACCGAAATCGAAGTTTAAAATTCGGTTCGGTTCGGTTCGGTTTGAGTAAAAATTGGTTCGGTTCGGTTCGGTTGAAATTTTGAGCAGTTCGATTTTTTTGTTTTAGATTTTCGGTTCGGTTTTCAACCGAACCGAATCAAAATCTTCCCTCACACTCGATCCATCTTATATTTTAGTATATTGAATAAAAATAAGTATAATGCTTGTAAACATTGTGAAAGTGGATATATATATATATATATATATATATATATATATATATATATATATATATATATTATGAATAATGTAAGAATGTAAATATTGGTAAGAATAAGAATTCAATATAAATTTGTTGCATCAAATTCAATATATAAAATATAGCACTGAATATAAAGTTCTTACACCGAATTTCATACAACAAATTTATACATTTAATGTAACAACTTGATACTTTTAATGTTGCATTCTTATTTCTCACCGATATTTATATTATTACGTGAACCACCTCCTATATGTGTGTGTGAGAGAGAAATGTTATGTTGTATATTCTGGCAAAATTAAATTGACAATGGGGTTCGAGTGATATTAATTTCAACTACTTCATTAATTAAATATGGATTTTATTTATCATGAGAAAACAAAAGTATAATTTTATATAAGTTTTCATTTGGTGAAATCTCATAAAAAATCGATGTATATTTAAAAAAAATAGAAAAAAAAACAAAAATTTATGGAAATTTCATGTAAATTAGAGAATTAATGTAATGTATCTGCTTTATACTTGTATATAGAACAAGATTAAAGGAATTCTTATAAATAATTTCATTATGAATTAGGCCGAGAAGTTTGTCACATGCTAAAATGATTATAATTATAACCTATGTCCTATTCCCAGACATGTCATAAAGGATTGAAAATAAATAAATAATAAAATAAAGGATTGAAAAATTGAATTTTTTGGTCCCTTTGGGATGGCCATTGGGTGGGATCACCGTTCATGTGACTAAAATGTCATAAGTTCGAACTCCACTAATGTCTTCATAGATCAGAGTCTGATATACCTGATTTTTCAAATATGGTTTACCTAGTACGAACAAATGTAGCTGCGCTCTACGGATTCCCCATGAGTTCCAGAAATAAATAAAAAAATATCTACTTTTTGTGTTAAATTTGTGTTATAGTAACATTTGAAGTAAATTTGATTAAATTTAGAGGCAAAAACTCGTGTATACTCATATATACAATACGTCAATTCCAATCAAGATTTGTTAGTCACAATAGATTTTATTAAAAGCGGATTTGTCGTGCACCTTATTATCTCTCAAATTCAAAAGGGTTTAAGAATTTATTAATATATAAATAGAATTTAATAATTACAATCAAAATTTAAATATAGCGACTAGCAAATATATCGTGCACTGAGGTGCGCCTTTAAGGGTCTGCTTGCATACTAAGAGTGTTCACGATTTGGTTTAAATCGTAAATCGAATCAGATCAAATTGTATTTGTATGTTTTGTTTTGTTTTGGTTTGGTTTGGTTTGGTTTTATTCACGGTTTAAAAATTATGACCTATAATTTAGGTTTTATTTAAAAAAAATATAAACCAATCAAACTGAACTACAATGGTTCTTGTCACCCGAAGCCCCCCCCCCCCCCCCCCCAACAATTCCGCACATACTATTATTCAGATATGTGAATTAGTATATGTATTTATTGTGTTTTATTTATTTTTATAATTAATGACATTCAATTATTTATCTTTTTGAAAAGTTTAGACATACATGTGATTTCTTATTACTAGGAAAATTAATTGTAAACCACTATCAAACAGTATTAATATGGTTTGGTTTGGTTAGGTTTCATAAAATCATCAACTCGTATTTTTTAAAATTTGGTTGCTTTTAATGTGGAACCAGTTTCCTCTCTCTCTCTCTCTCTCTCTCTCTCTCTCTCTCTCGTGTTTCTAAAAGATAAGTTGATCATGCTGGTTTGCATTTATTGAGTGGATACTGATTCTTTATTGCTTGATGATTTTAATGGAAGAATTATTTAAGTTTTAATCTATTTCCTTGAGAGCCTTTTTGGGTTTCAATAAATACATGAAAAATCTCGAAACTAAATAAATTAGTAAGTTTTAATAAGTTGCTTTATTAACCTTGAGATGCATGGTTATAAACTTATATGTGGTGTTTGGTTTGGTGGAGATAAATAAGATTGATATATATGTGGTGTTTGGTTTGGTGGATGAGATAAATAAGATTGATAGAATATAGTAGAATGTGATTATTTGGATTATATAATGTGATGTTTAGATTGATTGATTGTACTGTATGATAAATTGAAATATTATGATTAAAGTATAGCTTAATACCAAACTTACCCTTTTCATTCATTTTCCTTCAATTTACAACCACATGAAAATCTAACAACATTTATTATTACTTATAGATCGATGTGTATACATATATATACTTGCCATAATTAAAAATTATGCTAATTAAAATTTAAATAATGAAACCTACAATTTGAAGCTAAAATGAATTAATTAATTTAAAGGCCTAGATATTAATTAATAAAATAGTAATCCAAATCCTAATTAATTTACAAACTCATTTTCAAAAAATTAATAATTTAATCATGGGCCCAAACAAAACTAATAAAATACCCAACAAAAAATTTGGCCTAATTATTATATTTCTATCTCTCTTTCTCCCACATTTCCATATTCTCAGAAGTCAAAACCCTAATTAGAGTCTCTTCCCATATATCATCGTCGTCGCCTCCACCTTCTCCTCTGCCCTCCGTCTCTGCATCCTCCGTCTTCCGTCATCATTTTCTCCTCCTCTGCACTAGAATGTCGTCATCGCCATCTCGGTCAACCACAACAACAAATGACGCTGCGGCTCCCATGATCCTAATTCTCCTGAATCTTTTCCCTTTCCGACTCTCTATCGTTAATACCCACAAATATCTCATTTTCTTCCTCACAAATCCGGCGAGCCGTCGCCGTCGTCTTCCTCTTTTCCTTATGGAGAATAGCAATAGCAACGAGGCTGCCACTGTCGTTGCCCTCTCCTCTATTGCTCCGACGTACATCATTCCTTCCCCGCAGCCTTCCTTCTCCTTACCCATACCATCAACTACAGGGTTGGTTCCATCTTATTCGCCGCCGCCTTCATCCCTCCCGGCGCCCTATATTCCAGCAACAACCCAAAAATTACAATTAACCAAAAATTTGATAAGGGTATTTTTGAAAATTTGATTTTGAATTGAAGAAGGATTAAATAAACAACACAAATTTGGGTTGATTAATAATCACTCATTTGGATGATAAAAATGCGGCCTAAGTAATCAATCACGGATCAAATCTTATGAACCAAACATATGATTAAGCATGATTAATTTATTAATCATGGTTTATCACTCAAACCAAACACCCCCTAATGTACATTGAAACTCTGTAAAACATAGATAAATTATTAACACGCCAATTATCCGTTATGATAAAGTTGATTTTAGCGCAACCCATTGCTCGTGCAGGACTGATGGGTTAGTCTGCATGTTTATATATAATATAGCCTTCGAAATGTACACGTACAATTTGTGGATAAATCATAGGGTTACTATCAAACAACGAACAACTTTTCAGAAATTCATACATGACTTTTGAAACATTTAAATACAATTTTATTTTTGATTTGTATTTATTTGCTGCTTCCAATTTATTTTAATCACCGATGATGACGTGTCGTGCCATGTTTCATTTAGGTACATGTTGAGCGGGCAAATGGGCAGATCGGCCTGCCCGCCTGAGCCCACTGGGCTTACCCAAAAAACCCATGCCGGGTTGGGTCGGTCCAAAAATCTATCAGATTGAAAAAATTGAGATTCAATCAAGCTCGAAATAATATTTTTAGTACAAATTTTTCGGACCGACTCAACCCTGGGTTGTTACTGACGAGTCCAGTCCAACCCGAAATTCAATCGGATCTATTTTGAGTAACCCAACTTGACCCAAAATCGGGCTGGGCCAGGCGGCCGACCCATTTTGTCACTTCTAGGTACATGGACGGATGCTCTACATAGAGTAATTAAGTGGAACCTACACCGCATCTTTTTTTTTTGTTGAAATAAATCGGTGGCGACAAATCTTCTACAAATCGAAAGATAAAATCTTTATTAAAATATTTTGTTCATTATTTGATAGTTAACTCAAGAATATGGAATCGTAACATTATTTTTCTTTTTAAGTTTCTTTTTGTAGCGGCTAGTAAGTGAACTTTCAAAAAAACGTGTCATATGCCAATTTTTTGATTAAGATAGTAAAATCCTTAGTTGGGGTAAAATAGTAAAAGATTTTGAGGTAAAATAATTTATATAGTCATATTCTTTATTGATATTGTGGTTTCCACTTAACTAAGAGCGTGTTTGGTTGAGCTTATAAGCTCTTTAAAATAGTTTATAAATTATTCTTGAATTTATAAATTGTTGTAAAATATTTGACAAAATAAGTTAATAAATAATTTATAATCGATAAAAATAAACTCCATCAGTTTATAAGCTCTAATAAAAATAAGTTATTCAACTTCAATTTATTTTTTCATAAGTTTATAAGTCATCATGAATTTATCAAAATAATCTTATTATAGTTCTTTATTTCCTATATATATATTACCAACTTCACATATCATCAATTTTATTTATCTAACTATGATTTTTTCTCTCTAACTCATAATTATTTTTTTAGTTTATAAAATCAATTATCCATCGTAATTTATAAGTTCTTAAAAATATATTATAAGCTTTAGCCAAACGCGCCTAAATAACACCCAATAATTACAAGTTGAAATAAGCGCAGTTTAATTCGGAGGATAACCACCGCAATCTACAAACCCGCAGCCGCCGCGCCGCCGTATTTATCGCTACCTGAGGCGAACTATCAATTCATAAATTTTACCGATGGATGAAACTACGTCGTATCCGCCCATCGAGCCGTCCAATTTCGACCTAATTGTGGTAGGCACCGGCCTCCCGGAATCCATCATCGCCTCCGCCGCGTCCGCCGCCGGGAAGACCGTCCTCCATCTTGATCCCAATCCATTCTACGGCACTCACTCCGCTTCGCTCCCACTCGACGACTTCATCGCATTTCTCCGATCCCAATCCGAATCGCCATCTCAACCGCCGCTTCAGACCTCCGACGATGATTATTCTGTCCCTCTCACGACTCGCCCGCTCTACTCCGAGCTCGAAATCAAATCGTACTCCTCCGAGCCACTTGAGAATTCGAGGAAATTCAGCCTCGACTTGGTTGCCCCCCGCGCATTCCTCTGCGCTGATGCGATGATTGAGTTGATTTTAAAAACGGGAATCAATCAGTACATGGAGTTCAAGAGTGTGGATGCGAGCTTTGTGAGCGGCGCAGGGGGTAAATTGGAGAATGTGCCTGATTCCCGGAGTGCGATTTTTAAGAGTCGGAGCTTGTTGGGGCCGGAGAAGTATCAGTTGATGAACTTCTTTAAGCACGTCCAGCGGATTTTTGAGAACGGTTCCGAGGAGGATATGGAGAGTCCATTTGTGGAGTTCTTAACCAAAAGGGGTTTGTCGCAGAAACTAAAATCGTATACATCAATTTCTCAATGTTGTCTCTTTCTTCTCTGTTACTGATAGTATCTCTGTTTATGGTTTTGTTTGACTGATAATTTTGTTTTCCTTTCCTTTAGATGTTTGGAATGCCTTGATTTTGAAATTATACGGTTTATTTATTTTCTTAATGTGCATGTTCTTTGTGTATGTTTACTTTGATTGCTCTGATGTTAGGATAAATTGAACCCTCATTTAACTGCCGAATTTGCTGGTGATAATCACGTTTGTAGTGAGAATTCCCGCCTCTTCCTAGATTGTGATGTTTTGCCGCATCACTGAGAACATATTATATTCAACTTCTTGCTTATAGACCTGAGTAATATAGGGGAGCAGACTGTAGTCTGCATGTCACAGAAAACTTCTGCTTGGTTTCTATAACAGCTTATATTAGTTTAAGCAATTTCAAAGCAATAATGGATAGTGGTGAAATTTGATCTCGATTTTGTTACTGTTGATTTTTTTTTTATTAAGAGCAGGATCGTCAATCAGAATTGATTGTTAAGTCTTTATCAGCAGTTCAGATTTCATTGTGATGATGGTTACTGATTTAGTCAGATGAACATATGTTTCTTAGCATTTGATAGTTTTCTTTGCTATCTTCTGGTTTGTAGTCTTTCTAACTTGCCTTTTTCTTGGGGGATCCAGGATTATACTGTACACTATAGCGTGGGCTGATTATGATCAGGAAAAGTTGAAATTGTGTAATGATGTTATTAGTACTAAAAGTGGGATAAATCGTCTGGCACTTTACCACTCATCCATTGGAAGGTCAGTTCTTGCCTTTTCACTTTCAAGAGCTATCTTGCAATCGTAGAAGAACAGTTCATATTCCAGAAAGCTAATGCTTGTGTAGTGATATTATAGCTGATTGTAATATGATTGTAATTTATACAGGTTAATAGTCAGCGTAAAACTGTCAGACCTCATGATATGAATCATTAAGCTAAATATCCATAAAGCAGACCTCACATAGTAGGACCAAGACTTAGTTCTCGACATCTTGTTGTAGTAGCAGTGATGCTGCAGCAAAAATTTTGGTTGTTTTCCACTCCCTACTTTTGCCTTTTTTCGGGAATTTTTGTGTGCATGCATTTTAAAATGGAACAGTTGTATTAAAGGCATGCTAGGTAATCTAGCAAGTTCATCTAACATGTCATTCATTGTAAAGTTTCAGGATTAAGTGTCAGATATATGGTAGATTTCATTAACTCAGCTTAAGATTCTGGATGTTTTGAAGGCTGAAAATACCCTAATGGACCTTGTAATCTTACCCGTATTGTACAAGCAGATTCCACATTCCTAATTTACGGAACCATCTAAGTTTCTTGTCTCTTATTATTCCAGTTGTGGCATGGCCAATTTGATAGAGGGAAAATCAAAAGATACTTGTGCCCCATCAATGTGCATGTTTATTGAACCTGGAGAATGCTGAGTGAACTTCAGCATCATGATGTGATGTTTATAACTGAACATGCTATAAGTGATTATTCCTTGATGTGTCAGAAAGATTCAAACTAGGTCAATTAACACGATTTTGCTCTTTTCTTTCTTTGTTTTCTTTTTTCACCTTTTGGGTTGAGTTAAATAGGTTCTTATAGACTTGGGCTTTCTTTTTCTTTTCTTTTTTTCCAATTCCAACCTGAAAATTTGGTGATTTATATGACTGGCATGTGAAGAATCACCGAAATGGTGTATCCAATCTATTTAATTTTTTTTACTTCTGGGTGAACTGTTTTCAATTAGCAGCACACTTCAGATCTTAATCCATATGAAAATTCTGAAATGTAGAGAAAATGGGATCTGTAGAGTTCAGATTATATAGTTTTAGAGGTAATAGGCTAACTTGCCATGTTGTGCATATGGGAAAACTATTGTTTGAAGGCTAATGTCTCCTTTGAATATTGTAACTATCTTTTCCAGCCTAATAATTTATGTAATTCTGGTTAACACCTTCTGACATTGTTTAGAAATCTTGTCTAACATCCCTCCTGTAGTTGTTTGAACTGCTTAGAAATGGAACTTGATAATAAGGGATGACTTTTTCATGTGAGACCTCCTATTCATTTAACAGTGTCTTTTGCTACATTGTTGTTAGCATTTATTTTGAAGAGCTTAAATCAAAGTTTGTAGAATTCATGCCCAAAGAAGATCTCATTTCCACCTCTCCATTTGCTATATTCTCATTTGGACGCCCTGTCTCACCCTCTTATCTATTTATTTTCCCCCATATTGTTGGGTAGTTCTTTGCTTTCTTAAGTCTTATCATCATTTAATAACCAACCAGATAGTTTTAATAACTGCAGCAAATTAATCAGTAACCACTGTATAGACTAACTATCATGTTACTTTGCTAAGTCGAATGATATAATTAAGATAACCATTAGCTCAAACAAACAAAGACATGGAGGCCTTAATTAGACAGTTTTTGCTCGACCTTTTTAGGTTTCCTAACGCAAATGGTGCCATAATATACCCCATTTATGGCCAAGGGGAACTTTCTCAAGCTTTTTGTCGTCGTGCTGCTGTCAAGGGGTGCACTTATGTAAGTATAGTTAGCTATGTTTGTCTTGGATGATTCTTGCCATTTGATATATGTTTTTTCATTGTGTTGCTTGCTGATATTTACTATTTGAGATACTGTCTCTGTCTGTCTTTCCGTGTTTTATGATTATGCTATTTGCAGCACAAAACTTTTGTGCACTAACTGTTAATTAGTACACTTTTTTATTCTGTTGTATGATATTGAATACTGGGAACTACTGTTTCTGCTCATTCGATGGTGTACAAATTGAGATAAATAACACACTAAGAGTTTGTCGAACAAAGAATACTTGGTAATGCTGGAGAGTATTGATTGAAATGTAAAAATTAATCTAAGATGCATGTCATTTATCTATCATTTGTATTTATCCCTATAAAGTTATTTTTGCTTTCTAAATTTCTTTCAAAGGTTTGACAAACAATGACATGAAATTTTAGCTGTCTTATTTTTTCTCTACACATCTGCTACTCTCAGCTATCACTATGAGCCTGTCCTCAAGCTGATTTTTCTTTTTACGAGGTCCTATTGTATCACGATTCGAACCCATAACTTGTCATTACAATTCTTACTGGAGGCCGTTTTCTCTTTGGTATCTGAATGTTGCTTAATCGTTAGATGTTTCTTGTTTTATTTTCAAAATCCTCCTTTTAATATATTGGTATTGATGTTGAAGTTAAGATTGCTGTTCATGAACAATGCCTTTTTTTTTGCTGTCTGTTCACCACTATATAATCTGCGGCCAGTGTTAGACTTTTTATTCATTTTGTACTTTTAAGATAGTCCCTAATGTTTCTCCATCTCTTTAATTTATTGTACAGGTTTTAAGGATGCCTGTAATTGCTCTTCTCATGGATAAGGTTCGACAGATATCCATTTGGTTTAATATGTCATAACATCACATGAGTGCTCGATTAATTTTCTATATGGGAGGTCATAATCAGATTTTTCACACATGGCCGATCTCTATATATGATATTATGAGCATATCTATGTTTATTCCCTTTTAGTAATTTTATTTTTTTGCAGGATGGTTGTACCTATCAAGGTGTAAGATTAGCATCTGGTCAGGAGTTATCCAGTCCTCAGCTGATTCTTGCTCCCTCTTTCACGATTCCACCAACTTCGCTTCCTGCTGTAGAGTTGACAAATTCTGATGATAAAAGCCCCTCCGATGCCGAGAGGAAGGTTGCTCGGGGAATTTGCATCACCAAGAATTCTGTAAAGCCAGAAGTTGCTAATTGCCTGGTGTTCTTTCCTCCAAGATGTGAGCTTATTAAATATAATTGCGCTGACAACTGTCAAATACAACATGTCATGCACTAATTATTTTGTCTGTGTAGCTCTGTATCCCGAACAGATAACATCACTCCGTGTATTGCAGCTGAGCAGTAATGTGGGAGTTTGCCCCTCTAAGATGTTAGTTTCTGTGACGTTTGATGAAAATGACTTAACATAATTTGGTGCTGTTTTTAGACTGAATCATAGTTACTTTTTCTCACTTAATCATGAAAATCTTCATTTGCAATGGTCTCTTGAGATAACCTTTTCTATTGCTACATTTATTTTTTATGACATTAATAAATTTGTTTAAGTTGGCAACTATAGTATCATCTGACATGTCTTATTGTATCTACTTCATTTCAGGTTTGTGACATACCTGTCAGCTGTATGTGAAGATGCTGTGGAAGGGAAGAAATTACTAAATGCAGCCATAAGCGCACTGTTTTCTATGGCTCCATCTTCATTATCTGAGAAAAATGAGATAGATAATTTACATGAGCACACAGAAGAAAAACCCTGTTTGCTTTGGAGCGCCTTGTACATTCAAGATCTGACTACGGTTTTGCACTATCCTTCACTTTTTTCCCGTAATGTTTGATTCACAGTCTACAATGTCTGCATTTGCTCCCTGTGAGCTTTTTAATGTAGTATGCATTCGAGTTTTCCCCCAGCTATGTACAATGCTCTAAATTTCAGGATGGCTGACTGTTACGATATGTATTAGTGTGGATGGGTCAATTGTTGTGGTTTTTGGATTAAGCACATAAACTTTGAGAATTTCATTAAGCATGTTTCCTTAATCTTCATTTGATATGTTTATCATTGATTGCAGTTTCACGGTGCTTTCGACTCCATCAGGTTCACTCCAATGCCAGATGAGCATCTGCATTATGCAGGTATCCTAGATGCAACAGAAAAGGTAATTTGTTCTCGAGTTCAATGCCTGCCAAGGTTTGTAATTTATGACATGTACTTTGCTGTTGTTGACCAATGATTACTTAAGCTTGAGCAGCAAACAATGGTGATTTTGTTACCTTACATTTCTCTTTTATACATCAGGTACTCGCTAACTAGCTACGACTTTTTGGCTGTTCCTTGTGCAGCTCTTTAAAGAATTATATCCAAATGAAGACTTTTTCGCAATGACAAGCACATGTGATGAGCATCTTGATGATGGGAATTCTGAGGCGGATCCATAGAGAAATATTCCCAAAAAACTTACTGGGCTTCTCTCGTTTAAACAGCTTGATAGTGAAGAATGAACTTACAGAGATCACATGCTCGTGTTTCTACCAAGCCCGGTCCATAGTGAATTCCATTTCATCACTGCTGAAGTTGATCATTGATCAGAAGATGCAATTTAGAGGTACATTAGTGTGCCTGATGTTCTAACTCTTCTCCCTTGCATCAATGGGGTTCGCTGTCCATGCAGTGATGACCGGAGATTATTTCAGTGGTTCAGCTTCTTTTTTGAAATTCATGGGATGCATCGTGCTACTCGTGGTTGTTTAAAATTAGGTATGCGGTGTTGGATCTGTGGTCATGGGGCAACCTTAATTGAAGGTATTCTAGTTAGTTCAATCTGCTACTTTATTCCAAGTAAAGTAGTAGTCTACCTGGTTAATGAGTATCTACAATGTCTGTTTGTGTGTGTGTTTGTGGTAAAACATACTTCATAATTATCTAGCTCAAAGTACGCTTATATATATCATTTAATCTTACCTTTGATCATATTAGCAAAAGTTTTTGAGATCGTGGTTAAGTCGGTAATTTTGAAGAATAAGGGGAAATAGTAAATCTGTACATTACTTTGGATTTCTTCTGGCGATCAAAATATGAACAAAAAATGAAACAATGTAAAGGTTTGTGGGAGTTGACGAATGTTTGGTCTAAAACATTTGAATTTCAGCCTTGCAGTAAAGATGAATATATTGAAATATTTTCTAGTTTCAAGTGTCAATGTAACGTCCAGAGAGGTTGTGGAAGTCTTAATATTTTGCAAGTGTTATTCTTGTTCGTGGAAGTCCTCTTGTATGAGTAAATTCTTAAGGATCGGGTTGGTTGATTCCACTTAATGACACTTTTTTTTTTGTTCTCGTTTTAATGATTTATTCACAAACTACAATAGGGTCAATGATGATCCTATGTTTTGACAAAAAAATGATTTTAATTACTTCGACCATTTTCGTCATTAGTGTAAAAAGTCTTATGCGGACTTGGAGAAGAACATTTATTGGTAAGGAAATTTAATGAAAATACTTATATACCATGTTGACCTTCAATCAATTCAAATATAAGAAGATTAAAGAATGTCACTAGTTAATTAAGTGTTACTTGTTTGAAGATATTATTGTAACAATATGTAAGGAAATGACAGAAAGCAATTGAGACAACAGATGGTGTAAAAATTGGATTCTCCCAGTAATATGAATGGTGGATCTAAATTGTCAAAACATGTGTCTTTTTATTTTTTTAATTCATAGGAAATTGCAGTAGTTACTTTCGGTGACACCTGATAAACACCACGTTTTTGTGTAATAACATATAAACCATACATGACGGGTAAATCATACTTGGAAACCAAGTGTGACAGACTCAGATTCATAAAGACACATATGACGTAAACCATAAAGAAGCAGTGTTAATAAAGACGTTAATAAAGTTTGAACATGTGATTTTGACTACAAAACTTACTTTATCACTGGACCGTCCCAAAGGCTTTGGACAAATGCACATATGTTTATATATATAGCTTGTGGTGTCTACTTATGAATGAGTGTAAAGTGCACATTCTAAAGAGGTCAATGTGCATGTGAACTCCAATAATTCTCGTTGTCACTTGGGTTAATCAAAAAGGTCTAACTAAACACTAGTAAGAGTTCACCACAAATCCACAATAGAGCCGTTAGATTGCTCTCGTAGTCCTTTTTATGGTGTGAACATATTAATAGGGTGATAGAACTACTTGACTGTGAGGCACGCTTCAGTGCATTATCCGCATACACAATATATTCATCCCAAACCAGTGTGTGTGTTCAAACCCATGATAGAGTTGGTTGTCTCAACTTAAAGGACCTCTCTATCATGGAGTCCACCGTGACCATCGCTATCCCTTATAACTACTTCCGTGAGGCACGCTTCATGATTATCCAAAAACACATATATTCATCCCAATTAATTTTAGTTGTGATCAATTAAATTGTAGTTGCGAGCGATCATTTGTTTTAGTTTGATTTCCACTTAAACCAACACATTATTTCCTCTTTTTTTTTTTTGCTTTACTGAATTATTATTGTAAATAACACTTCATCCGTTCACAAAAAACTTGTATTTTTTTCCTTTTCGATATGTTCACCAAAAGTTTGTATTTTCCTTCTTATAACTTTTTACCATCAATCAACTCAATTATTTACAAAAAAATACTTATTTTACACTTATAATAGGAGACTTTATCTTCACATAATTTATATCTATTATAATTTATTAAAGCTCCTATCACGAAAAGTAATGTAAGTTTTTGGTAAAAAGATGGAGATTAATTGATTAGTCCATTTTTTAGAAATATTATGAATACTATTACTAGAAACTTAGGATGCCTATTAAAGAATGCATGTTTGGCAATTAATTAATGTCAAACGGGACTAATCGAGGTAATGGATTTGGAAGTGCATAAGAAAATTTTCCATGATTAATTGCGAATTAATTAGCCAAAAACAATCAGCACCAAAAATTCCAAAGGTCGGATGTGTCGCGAACACGCCAAACTTAAAATGCTAGCAAATTTAATATTGAAGAAGTACATCATACACTAGAGATTCGTTTTGCTCGATTCATTCTTGTGGGTAGAAACTAGGTGAAACTATTGTTTCGTCGGGATAACAAAGTTATCGTCTGAGCATGGTACGAACACCTATATTAATATCATGACACGACACCGAACCCGAATATGACACGATTTTTTCGTTTGGTAGCTCGATAAATTTAAATCCTTCTTAGAAAATAAAAAATTATAATAAAATTAATATTAAATATATGGAATATTGTCTGTTTACGTAAATGCACACGTTTTGACTATTTCTTTAGGATTTGTAACCGATACGGATCCGAAAGTGGTGGGTTACAAACACGATAATTACGATAAAGACCAACCCATTTTAACTGTTCGTGTGCCGCGAAACCTAAATTGCTAAGCGAAACCTAACTATACCTATAACGTATAAACACCTACTAATAGATACATGGCTATTTATATAATCGTATGTAAAAGGGGAGGGCTATGATTCGATCGAATCAATTCTCACCGTCCTCGTTCCCACAACTAGAAAATTAAATTAAATTATAAGCAAAAATAAACACGTGATTATTTATATATTCGTATAACTAAATTATTTGAAGACCAAATTCGTGCATCAATCTCTAAATGAAGGTTCTACGAGTAAGAGGTTAAGCTTAATATTATATTAGATATGGTGGTTGTTATTTCGTTTTCATTATACTCCAAATTTACTTATTATACGACGATAGTCATAAAGTCTGTAATTGTCGCCATGATTCAGCGTTATATTTAATCATTTCATTTTTTAGAAGAAAAAAGAGAGAGGAGAGATTGAGGAAGCCCAAGTCGTGGGATGACTTTTATTTCTTCAATTTCTGAAAAAACGTTGATACCATGTCAACCATCACTATCTTGTACAAAAATGTAATCTTTCATGATACAACTTTTAAATCAATAAATGTCTTCCTAACTAAATTTTTCATGATTTGAGCAATTACATTCCTCAAGATTATCACCTTTAGCTAAATAAAAGCAATCAACTGTGATATATTATTATTATTATTATTTTTAATGAATAAATATCAAATAATCAAGTTTGAACACAAAACGAGTTAAATGTACATAGGTAGAAACAAGCATTCTAGCTTTATAAGCAAATTTCTAAATTTGTTAAAACATTGGATTCATTTTTAATATATCATGATCATACCACATGCGCTACACAAGCTACAAAAATTCCAAGGAACGTATGAGTATAATCATTTAGACAATGAGATGCAACAAAAATTTGTACGATAAATCCTACGGGAGGAGGGCACCACAACATTGAGACGAGTATAAACGCAAACCATCAAAAACCTTCCATGGGAAGGTGAAGCGAACCACTACAAGCCATTAACATATCACGCTCAAAAGGATAGATCAAATCACCCACTAAATCAAAAAATGATAAAGAAGTCATCAACACATTTAAAAAGCTAAATTTCTAAATTTGTTAAAACATTGGATTAATTTTTTTATATCATAGAAACCCGTAGTCGCTATCTTTGATGTGCACTTGATAAATCCTATATTCCCGCAGTTAATAGGGTTTGAACCTATAATTTTTGGCGACATAAACCTATATTCAAAAGACTTTTTGGACACAGAAACCTATATTACCACTAAGTCTTTACAAAGAAACATTTGGATTCGCTTTTCCTACATGACTTGTGACCAAATATGACTTTTTAGGATGATATGAGATTTGATATTTCAAGTAAATTGAAAGCAAAATATTTTCCTGTAAAAGGAACCCTCCACGTAGCCTACTTTCCAAATAATTCTAAAGTCTAAACGAGACAATTTCTTTATAATTTTTACCACTCTAAACTTCAGAAAAATGAAAACTAATATAGTGGAGAATTTTTATAGAAGGTACGTAAAATGCTTGAAGATTGAAGAATTCAAGGAAAAACCGCTTAATTTTATATCTAAAAATGATAAAACTGAGATAACTTAGTCTTGCATGTCAGGTGCTTGAAAAAATTAATGAGAGAAACAGTAGAAACTCGAGATGTTAAAAAATGTCAAAAATCCACTGACAGAATGTGGCGGGGCCACCCAGTCCCACACATTCCCTGAAGGTTGCGTGCATGATGGTTAGTATGCAAAAAAGCAGAAACACCACATATTAGTAATAGAAAAATCGTAGTCATTTCCAAGTAATTATCTTTAGATTCCATCAAGAAAGAGAGCCCTTTTTTCACCATCTTTTCTTTCCGAGTGAGGTGATACATATAATATACGTAATGCACACACGCATTCGTGTATAACATGTAGGAATATCCTGACTTTTCCCCCTTCCTTTCACTGCCTCTTTCGAAATTCTTGAACTGGTTTCATTGTGAAGTGGAAAATTTAGTTGAAGAAGCTTTTGTCGATGGGGAATTGCTTGGGATTTCAAGCTGCTGAAGAACCTAACCCTAGCTCTACCAACTCTGTAGTACCCTCTACTCCAGGTACCTCTTTTCTGCTTAAACTTTTTAGTGTCTCTGAGCTATAATTGTGAGATACGTGCTATTCATTCTTTATTATTGCCTAGCAATGATTTGGATGCCTTCGTTTCTACGATCCTGTGTAGAAAGTGCTAAACTTTATTATTGTATTGGTATTCCTTTTACGCCATTATAGGATTATAGTGATTCATGGCGCTCGGCCAGTGCTCCTTTCTCATCTCAAACCAGAACATAATTATGTTAAATTTTGTATCTTTGATGTAGGGAGGTCGCGGGATTTTAGTGATGCGTGTTTGGCTGCCGGAGATATACTGCCCACTCCAAATTTGAAGGTTTACAGCTTTGTTGATTTGAAGAATGCGACTAGGAGTTTCAAGTCTGATATGGTTTTGGGGATAGGAGGTTTTGGTACTGTGTATAAGGGATGGGTAGATGAGAAGAGCTTGCAGCCTTCCAAACATGGCGCTGGGATGATGGTTGCAATCAAGAAGTTGAACCCTCAGGGCATGCAGGGCTTTGAACAATGGCAGGTAACTCCATATGTGTGTGTGTGTGTGTGTGAGTGTGTTTAGATTGTGCTAATCTTGAAGTTTATGGATCAACTTCTGTAGGAAATACTTGTATTCGTGGTAGCGTGTCGGAGACCGACTTGTGAATCCTAGAATGTTGCTAGGAATAACTATTTATCCTTGATTAATCGAAAGATAATCCGTGTTGGATGTTTCTCGAGTAGCCTATGATATAGAGAAGTTTTCTCCTAAGCATGAGATGATTACCAGATTGCGTTGCAGTAATGCATTAATCTGCTTTTTGGATCCAGAAAATTTAGGCTTATTTTCTTAATCTCCATTAATTGGGACCAGATATATGGTCAATGCAAACTAAGAAGCAAAATACGAGCAATCTTATCAAATTTTTGTTTTTTATGATCTTACGAAGTCTTAGCACATGTCTTATGGCAACAATAAACTCCTTCAGTGGAAGAACACTTTCTATATCTGCTTGAACCTAGCGTTCTCTGTTCATTTACCCGTGATGAATACATATGGAATTTCGTCCTATCATAGCTATGATATTTAAGTTTTCATTTATCTCGACTTGCTTAGTTTGGTTGCTCTGTCTGATTGCTTGCTTAATGTGGATATGCAGTCAGAGGTGAACTTTTTGGGAAGGTTGACACATCCTAACTTGGTAAAGCTCTTGGGATACTGTTGGGAAGATAAAGAAATGTTGCTTGTGTATGAATTCATGCAGAGGGGAAGCCTCGAAAACCATCTTTTTAGACGTAAGAACTTTACCAAAAAATTAAACAGAAAATCAAGAGAGAGAGCGCTTTGGTATGCTAATCTGCCCTGTTTTCTACATGCAGGAAATGCTTCTACAGAACCATTACCGTGGGATATAAGACTCAAAATAGCGATAGGAGCAGGAAAGGCCCTGGCTTTTCTGCACGCTTCAGACAGTATCTATAGAGACTTAAAGGCCTCAAACATTCTTCTTGATGGGGTAAGATTGTTTGGTATTATGGTGCTACACTAAGATTCTTTCTCTTTCTTTATGTTGTTCAACTGTTTGAAATTAGTTAGGCATATCAACAAGAATGATATAGCAAGCATTAAAGTAAGAATTTTGATTTAATGTCGAGCACATTGCCTGTAAAATGCTGCATTAACCTTAGCCATTCCATGTCCTTTTCCCTACATAAGTTATCAGTTAAGATCTGGGAAAACATTTGCTTCAAGTCTGCATTATATCGACCAAACATACCCCATATCGAACTACTCGAAACGTATTTTGTTGTAGCATTACGCACACCAGCAATTAGGGGATATCTTGTCGACATATCATCTCATAATGCAGACAGTCTTCTTTAGATATATAGTTCTTTCCTGTTCCCCTCTCTGTTGAGTTATAACTAGCCATCTTATTCAATGGAATTGTATCGAAACGAATATTGAAAAATCCTCGGCTTGGCAGCCCCCCACACGTAATGACGAACCTAGGTAACCAATTCTCATGTGTTTTTTCTTGCTTTTCGTAGTTGTTCTGTGCTTTAATTTGTAACACTCTCAAGACAATAGATAGATAGATAATTCTTAGCATATGTTATATACCATTTCAATGGACTTTTATAGAGTTTCAACGCAAAAATATCGGATTTCGGGTTAGCGAAGCTGGGGCCTGCTGGAGGGGACTCTCACGTCACAACCCGCGTGATGGGAACGTACGGCTACGCTGCACCCGAATACCTTGCAACAGGTGTGGCCGCCTTATATACATTGCTACATTCTTGATTTTATATATTTTCGCTAATCATGGTTGCATCTTTTCAAAATTAGGGCATCTGTATGTGAAGAGCGACGTGTATGGTTTTGGAGTGGTCCTGCTGGAGCTGCTGACGGGCTCGAGAGCCCTTGACACGAGACGGGTACAACAGAACTTGGTGGATTGGATGAAGCCCCTTCTCTCCCAGAAACGGAAACTCAAAACCATCATGGATGCCCGATTAAAAGGGCAGTATTCAACCAAGGCAGCATCGCAGGCGGCTCACCTCACTCTCAGATGCTTGGAAGAAGATCCCAGAAAGCGGCCTCTGATGAAAGAGGTGGTTGAGGTCTTGGAACAGATTGCGGCCATGGAAAAACCAAGAGAGTCCAAGAGTAGATCAATGCTCTCTGCCTCTTTGTCTCTCCACCACAAAAAATCGCCCAGATCGTATCATTCCCCTCGCGGTCAGTCGTGAAGATAGATGATCACATGTGATTTGACTCTTGTATATATGGTGTTTTTGCATTGAGTTATTACTCTTAACAACTGAAGTGATTGATGTATGTGTTGTAAAATCGAATATGTCGTGTATTCATTTGTTTGTGAGCAATAGCTAAGTGTGTGTGTATATATATTGAAAATTATGTCTTTTAGTTTATTTTAAGATTCTAAGATTTCGATTTTTTAAAAAATGATGTCTTTTAGTTTATTTTATATTGAAAATTTATTACACATGATGTCTCTATTGTAAAAAGATAACATATTATTTTTTTAATTTCTTATTCTTTTTTTTCTTACTCATAATTTGCTAAAATGAAAGATCATAATTTATTTCAGGAAGGAAATTAAAGACCTGTCATATAGCAAAAGGATGTTTGTGAATGCTTTTGATTAAAATAATAATATTTGATCTATTTTTGTTGAATTGATAAATCATTTATTTAAAAAAAATATTGAAATAATTATAAGGAATTAAAACCATCAGAATAGAGATGGTTAGCTGTTATTTATTAAACTATTATTTTTTCAAAATATGTTGAAAGAAGGTGAAATTGAAAGGTAATAGAGAATGTTCATGCATAAGTTATTAGTGATTTGTTTTCTTTTTGTTTAGTTTTAATTCCCAATACATATTGGATCATAGAATGAAGGACAACCCAATATAACATTCATTAATTCAATTTTTGTTGAACCAAAGTTATAAGAGATGAAGAGAAACATGGTCAAAATATTTACAGTGCTCATTAATAAAATAGTGCATTGCCTGATATTTGTTATTTTTACATTATCATCATATATTAATTACATTTTTCCGAAATGCCTTTCTGGATATTCCTCAATGTATATTCACGTCGTACAAATATTAGTATAATAATTTTTAAAGAATCTGGAAAATAAATATTAAGTATTGGAAAATAATATTGATCTGTGTGTGTATATATGTTTGTGTGTGAGCGTGCATAACGAAATAAATGTATTTGGAATTTTCATGTATCTCAAAATGTTAATATATAAAATGTTCACAGTCTATCGCTTTGGTGGAACACTAGTTAAATACAAAATGTAAATTATCTTCAAATAAATGAAACTTAAATAGAACTCTCTCTCATTGTAATAAAAATAGATGAAATATATTCTTAGTTGTAAAAAATGAAATATAAATATATGTAGCTAATAATAATTTTCAATGGTTAGTCATGAAAGTTTAAAAATACATGTGGGCTGCAATAATTGAGTGAGATGGAAGAAGAGAAGTACATCAACCAATGGCAGTAGGAAAATTATATATCTCAAAGTTGACTCTCTTCCACGTGAATTTTATCACCTTTAATTTGTTTATATTCATCCTCTGAATTATAGTCATTATTTTTCAATTCCATTTTTTTAATCAAATCAAACATGCCAGATTCTTAAAAATGTTGAATAATTCAATACAAATTGGAAAATTTTGTGACTTGTGTCTTTCCAACTATAATTTTCATTGTGATTGATACACCACTTTTTCAACAAAACTAAATGCTACGCCAAGTAAATTGTGTTGATCGTATCATTTTTATTGTAATCCCTCCGCCCATCATATTCGTTCATTGATTTTGATGATTTTTAATAATTATAATAAGTGTAAAGTGAGTGAAGATAATAAATGTAAAGATAATAAATGAATAGGATAGTGGAATTAAAATATAGACCATGAAGATAATAAATGAATATATTAATAGATAATGATAATAAAAAAGTAAGTCATAAATGATTTTTATATAATAAGTGGATAGATTTAGAACATTATGGAGTTGATGTTTCCAAAAGGAAAAATGAATGTTTTTGTGAACGGATCAAAATAAAATTAAATGAACGTATTTGATAGATCATTTACCTAAATAATATATGAAATTATTAATAGAGTATATATTATTGAATCGACCTCGGAAGCATCGTCCACCTGTCAAATGTTGATTATTTTATTACATACAACGGTGACACTGAGAGAGAGACTGAGATGAATATTATCAAACACAAAGATGTTATGTTAGTGGTTGATCTGGTTCCTTACGTTAGTGGTTGATCTAGTTCCTCATTTATCTCATCATAAAAATAGTCTATAAATTCTCTTTTCTTTATTTATGATTGAATTTTTGGTGTTTGACACATGTATACGTTCTTGATCTTAACTTCTTTTATCTATTTATCATCAGATGCATATAAATTCAATAAAAATATGGACGTGCAATATTGAAATGACAAAAAATAGAATATATAGAAATAAAATCTTGTCTGCATATAAGCAAGTTTTGTGCATATAAGTATATGCATTCATTTACCGATCATTGCATGAAACCAAGAAACACTTTTATTCCATTTTTGTTATAAACTAAACCTATATTTTCCAGCCCATATTGGGCCCTAATAATCGCCCATATCAAGACCGTGGTATCGCTCTAATCACCATGCAACCAATATTTTACTAAACTTGCTCAAAACTAATTTACTTTTTTTTTCTTGTAATTAATTTCTACCACTTCTTTTGTTTCTACTTTACATTTTAACCGTCTTTTAACTGAATCTATTTGATGAAATTGCTGCAGGTTTACTTTTTGTGCTTCCCTTCACTTAAAATGGTAATCTTGAATAAGTTCTGTTAATTTGGCTCTGTATTATTTCATTCTTATTCATATTCTTGAATTCAAGCTATACACAAAGCTTCTTGTAGTTCAGAAAAACAGTGTTCATTATGCTGCTTGATAGCATATTGATTTCAACAAACTCATTATCTACTTCCATTTTCACACGCACACTGGTCTGATTTGTGTGAAAATGGATAGTTCAGATCAAACTCTGCATTAGATTATATGTTAATCTCTCTGTCATTGATAGAGCTGCATGATTTAGTACTTTTTTAGTACATGTTGTTGTTGGATTACTTATGTTTATGTTTAGCCTCCATTTTCACACACCCACACATGGTATTGTGTGCGAACGGATATAGTTCAAGATCAAACTCTGCATGCAAATCACATGTTAATTTCTGTGTCACTGATAGAGCTTCATGAATCAGTACTTGTGTTGTTTCTGGCTTATAACTTATATGTTTAAGCATTGTTTATTCAAATCAAGTTGACGGTCATTCTTAAATGAAAATCTCAGATTAGGGCAAAAAATGGAGAACAGGAGCAACAGCATTGTTGTGAAGCTATTTGGGAGCTCAGTGAGCTACATGAGGAGATGCCTGTTTCGGGTCCTCTCAGTGGGGCCCATCCCAAGCCACCTTGCCTTCATCCTAGACGGGAACAGGAGGTACGCGAGGAAGTGGAACTTGGGGGAGGGGATGGGCCACAGGGCCGGATTCCTCTCCCTCATGACCCTCATGAAGTACTACGAGCTTGGAGTGAAGTATGTCACCATCTATGCGTTCAGCATTGACAACTTCAAGAGGAAGCCAGATGAAGTCCAATACGTGATGGACTTGATGTTAGAGAAGATCGATGTGCTGTTAAAGGAGGAGAGCATTGTGAACCAGTATGGGGTGAGAGTTGAGTTTATTTTAAAGCTTTTAAGTGAACCAGTGAGGATTGCTGCTGAGAAGGCCATGAAAGTGACAGCTGGCAACAGCAGGGCGATTCTGCTCATCGCTGTCGCCTACACCTCCACCGATGAGATCGCCCATGCTGCTCAAGAATCTTGCCTCGACAAGATTGAGATTCAAAATGTTGGTGAGGTCACAATTAGTGATGGTTTTGCCAATGGCAAGGATGGGAATGGGCATATGTCTGATCGGGATGCAGGGGAGGCGCGTCTGAGCAAAGATACCAAGGATGTGATAAGGCTTGCTGATGTGGAGAGGCATATGTATATGGGGGTTGCACCTGATCCGGATGTACTGGTGAGGACTTCGGGGGAGATGCGTTTGAGCAACTTTCTGCTGTGGCAGACCTCGAATTCTCTGCTGTATTCGCCCAGGGCACTGTAGCCGGAGATGGGGCTGCGCCACCTTGTGTGTGCGGTGTTGAATTTTCAGAGAGTTCAGCCTTACCTAGAGAGGAGGAGAAAGCTGCTATAGATAATATTTCATTTTCTTCTATATAGTTATGTTTGAGTTTATGAATATAGCTTAGTAAAACTGGTATGTTTCATGAATGTTGTTGTTGTATGGAACAGTTCAATAAGCAACATTTCATTGCATTGGAAGTTTTTGCACACTTGGTTTTATTATTTTAAGAATAAATCGAGTTTGCATCAACTGATCATTCTTACCAGAAAAGGGAATATTTTACATCCATGAAGCTGATTACAGTGAAGAGGCGAATATGTAACGAGAGGAAGGCTAGACTTAGACAAGTCTGTAAGATTATTACAAGAACCAAGGGAAAAAATTAACTAAGCAAACAAGTGGGTTATTTCAGTAAAAGTAGAAGCAATAGGCGTTGACAGTCACTGCAAGTCTGCAACCTTACCACATCTAAGCAACATTATTGCGAAGAAGAAGCCAGTCGGAGAGCAAATGGAAAGGGCTGCAGAAGTGAGAAAATTCAACATATAAGTCCATAAATAGTTGGGACAACTTAGATTTCAACTTCAATCTAGGACGAATCAGAGCAGGAAGACAAAATGTAGTGAATTTACAACTTTGCATCTTCACAAATATTTCTTGGCTTTGAAACAAGAGAGTTTGCTTTCTGAAGATCCACATACCCTTAATTTCAACTGTATCACCACTTTGTATCCTTGCAAAAGCAAAGCAGCTATAGCAGTAATCGACGTTGAGTACGTAGAAATAATGAGAAGACCCTTTTTAGTTTTCGTTGTGATAAAAAAGAACAGAACAACATATCACACAAAAGTACTACAAGAAAGTAGTTGAGAATACAATGTGCTGGTGTATCAAGTAATGTAACTCAATACACCAAGTTATCATGCCATCATAAGAAATGAAAACAAACATTCTCTTGTTTATTGTACTTTTTGGTGTTGACACATGTATAAGTTCTTGATTTAAGAAAACACACGAAACTTGTGATTGCAACAGATTCTCGCTGTTTTCGTTAACTGAACTTATATTTTGCAGCCCACATTTGGCCCTAACGATCGCCCACACCAAGACTGTGGTATCATGCTAATCACCATGCAACTGATATACTAATAGTAAAATTTGCTCTATAATATTTACTTTTTCTGTGTTGCGGCTTTGATATTCAAAAGGGTTTTTCTTCAATGTTCGTCAATTAAAGCATTTGATTGAGTTGCTGCAGGTTTTCTCTTCTGTTTTTCCTTTCATTGCAAAACAAAAGGTAATCTTGGATTGCTTACGTTTATGCTCTGTATTATTTGGTTCTTGTTCAGAGATTGTATGCTTAAGTGTAGTTTCAAGAATACATGTTGATTGTGTTGCTCAATAATATTAATTTTAAGGGTATAGTATAATCATAATCAAATGCAAAACTCAAAATCTACGTCCATTATAACACACACACACTGACACACACTGACTAGCTTATTATAGATTAAGATAGAGAATGGAGAAGCAGAGCAGCAGTCCAGTGGTTCGGTTGCTGGGGAGCTTGGCGAGCTACGTGAGGACTTGCCTGTTCCGCATCCTCTCCGTGGGGCCCATGCCACGCCACATTGCGTTCATCCTAGACGGGAACCGGAGGTACTCCCGGAAGTGGAAGATGGACGACGGGACGGGGTACCGAGTGGGGTTCCTGGCCCTGATGAGGCTGATGAAGTGCTGCTACGAGCTCGGGGTGAAGTACATCACCATTTACGTGTTCAGCATCGAGAACTTCAAGAGGAAGCCCGACGAGGTGCAGTCCGTGATGGACCTGATCCTTGAAAAGATCGAAGGGCTTCTCAAGGAGGATGGCATTGTGAAGCAGTATGGAGTGAAGGTGGAGTTTGTTGGGAATCTTAAGCTATTGAGTGATCCTGTGAGGATTGCTGCTGAGAGGGCCATGAAGGCGACTGCGCACAACGAGAGGATCGTTCTGTTGGTGGCTGTCGCCTACACCTCAACAAATGAGATGGCGCACGCTGCTCAGGAGTGCTGCCGGGACAAGATTATTCATGGAAACAAGCAGCCGCTTGTCGAGGTAGCAGATGTGGAGAAGCGTATGTACATGGCAGTTGCGCCTGATCCGGACATCCTTGTGCGAAGCTCGGGAGCGACGCGTCTCAGCAACTTCCTGCTCTGGCAGACTTCCAACTCGCTGCTGTATTCACCCAAGGCACTGTGGCCGGAGATCGGGCTGCGCCACCTCATCTGGGCGGTGCTGAACTTCCAAAGAGTCCAACCTTACCTCCACAGGAGGAGGAACCACCTATCTTTGTCTACTCAGGAATAAGCATTTTCATTTGCATTGTAAGTTAAAAGCTTATAATAGTTATGAATTTAAGAGGATATCAAAATCAAATGAAATAGATTACAATTGAGGAAGAGGCTTACAAGTGGTTGATTATATATATGAGAAGTGTTTTTGAGAAAAGAAGAGTGTGGGTACAAATGTATCAGCTAAATAAAATGTGTGAGTTTCACAATGAAAGAATACATGTACGACATAAATTAACAATAGATCTTCCATTAGCGGCGTATAGCTACAGAGCTGCTGAATGTAGCCAAAAACCTCGGAGCCCGGAATCAATGTCTAGGTTGGTGCAAACGAGGGCGATTACAGAAGATGCGGCCGTTGGCCTTCACAAATGCTGCTATAGCCAGACTCATGCTTGCCCACATGAAGGAAAATAATAAATTCCACATATCATGTCGAACTACAAAAGAACAAGATACTGATCAGTATCCAATGATTAAGATAATAAGTTTCGAAACCTTTTTTGCATGAGAAGGCATCAAAACCCCAAATTGTATGAATCAGGATATGCATAACAAACTATAGATAAGAGCTTTTACAGCTAAATTAATTGAATCAACTTCTTGGAATAACTTTTGCAAGTTTCACCTCAATCAAAGCTTAAATTGTTTTCCAGAATCGTCCGTTGATAAGTGGCAATGGAAGTTTAGCATGTGACATAATAAAATGCTACGTATTACTCTAGATTTGTGATTCCTAATTTAGTTCTATTATAGAGTATCAGCAAATCTTTGTAATACTCATTTGATAGGATGAAGATCTGATAATCCCATATACTGAAAGTCCCAAGAACAAGCATGGCTACACAAGTTTGTATTTTATTACAAGAACCAAGGTCAAGGACTAACTGCGCAAACAAGTGGAAGAATTGTAATAGAACTAGAAGCAGAAGCCATTGACAATGTCAATAAGTGCATTCTTACCTCGTCTAAGTGACAACAGTGCGAAGAAGAAGCCAATCAGAATTACTCCGAAAGCCAACGGAAAGTTCTGCAGATGTGGGGAAAATAAGGTCCCCCTAATTAGTTTAAGACACAAAGAAATCAGAAAGCCATCCTGCTCCAGAACAGCTAACAAAGATTTCAACTTGAATATAGGACAGATAAGAACAAGAAGACAACATGTAGGCAATTTAAAATTTTAATATCTTGAGATCTGTCTTCTGCAAATGGAACCAAGTAGGATTTGAGATTATACTACAAAAAAAAAGCCCCAGCTGTTACAAAGAAAGAAGAGATATCATCTGCAGAAATTCTGAATCCTGGGTCTCCATCCTACTTAATTATGAATGTGTTAGGATGTAATTTGCAGGCTAGAAACAAGTGTATTCGCCTTAATTTTACATGATAGCATTTGATATAAGGGTAAAACTTTGAGATACTGTGCATAATCTAAACAGAGACACAGCAAAATTAACTGCTAGGTGGGTGCTCAAGACATGAACCTATAAATTTAAATATAGACATATTGAAAATTAAGTTTCTATCAACATCTGTCAAGTGAATTGGTAGGGTATAGGCATGCTGGGATTAGTGTTCTCATAGAATTTGATCGCCACAATATAGAGTTCCTACTGCTAGAAATCAGAATAACATAGGCCGCAAAGATAGTAAGGCCTCATACCAGTTGAATCTTAATAAGTATGAAGATATAGTAACAGATAGGTGAATATGATATAAAACTCCTAGTTGCATTCTGTGTCTGCATTAGACAATCAATAACTATTCCACAATGACTACATTTTTCTCAATAATACCAGATCACCATTAGACACAAGGGCTGATGCACTGGTCAGATCACACACAAACAGTGCACCACCAGGCCTTCCAAATCACTGCAAGTACAATATATATCATATATGTTAATCTAATAGTCATTTTTCACCAAATACTTTTTCTTCTGATGCAATCCTGGGATATACTCAAAATTAGTTGTTTAAGTAGGAGTTGGCACATGCAAATTTTATTTTAGTCATCTATCTTATTAAGTGTGTATCATACAAATTTTGATATTACCTATAATATCCTTACCTTGAATTCTAAAATTATGACAAAATTTATATATTTTTGAGATGTACATATTAATTAGTTCATAACTTGTATATTCATTGCACGTACAGTTCCGCTAGTTAGCATAAATAACATGATAGTGATAATACTTGGACATATTATTAGGGTTACACCTAACTTATATGACTTTTAAAATACACAACTACATACTCAGAAGAGGCAAAAGCTGGTATTTATGGATTACTTACTGCCACTGCCTCAATACCGCCTTTCTGTGCTGTAGGAGTCATGCTTCGAGAAACAGAAACAATATAATGCCCTTGTACCAAATCAATAGCATCCTTCAAAACAGAATCAAAGTGTAAATTAAGCTAAATGATTAAACTAGATAAGCCAAAATCTAGAACATAATGATAGTAATAGTATACGTCCATCAGATAGAGAAAATGTGAACCCAATCTGTTCCCTAAATAAACAAATGCATAAATAAATCTTACTCCTTCCGTCCCACCCAAGACGGCTTATTTCTTTTCGGCACGATTATTTAGGAGAAGGGTATAAAATGATTAAAGTGATAAAAAAGTAGGTAGGTCCCACAACTTTTGAAAAGATAATTATTTCCTAAAAGGAACCAGGCCATCTTGGGTGGGACAGCCCAAAAAGAATACAGGCCATCTTGGGTGGGACGGAGGGAGTACATAATATGCTATTGAATATTTATAACTACCAAGAAACTGCTGAATGAAAATTTGCAAATTTAGTGTCTATGGAGGAAATATTGTGGGATAAACTACTATAAAATATTTGGTGTGTGCTTCTACACATTGAAGCAAGAAAAAAATTGAGATCCATCAGAGCTAAGATCCTAAGTAGGCACCGCTGGAATAGCTGATGCTGATACCATCATACCAATTCTATAAAGAACTACATTTGAGCACTTATGTTCAACAACTCTGCAAGCAATTAAAACGAGGAGGGAAAGCATGCAAACCTGCTTTGTACCATCAACGAAGTTGTTTAAATAGTATCGCATGAGAGCATTAAAGCCATCATTCAGAATACCTTGAACTGTTCTCTGGCCACATCTGTTAATATAGAAATAGAAAATATTCAAGAATATTAAATCTTGGGAGTATATCCCAGTTAACATGTATCTCGATTCATCCAAGTAAGCAGAAATTACTTTTAGTATGGTAAGAAAAGCATAAAGAGTTAGGAGACTGATAACATAACAAGCTTCAGTAAAAGCAGGAAAACAAACACTGGATACATCACAAGAATGTCAGACTGTCAAAAATATCAACAATCTCAAAGCCCAGTCAAGGATAAAATATCTTTGATGCATGAATACTGGAGAACACGCAACCACCTATTATAGCACAGAAGGATATAGTTGAATGCTTCATAAGCTCTGGTGTTTGCATTAGTATTGACCTCCAACAACTCAGGTTGATGAAGTTCACAACTAATTATTATGAAAAATGTAGACATGACAGCTTGAGTTATTTGATACATTATTATTACATGATTTTGGTAGGTGAATTCTTTTTGGTGCAATTAAAGAGCAGGAAGGAGAAAAGTATTCACAAAGTCTAGTTTGGATGACTCGAGTTATTTTAGATTTTGAATCGAGGAAGTTCATATCAATGTGTTTATTTTGTCTTGTCAAGAAGAACACACTAAGGCTCATATTTAGGTCTGCTGAAGAAAAATAGCCCTAAAGCTTCCTCTCCTTAGTCATTTGAATCCTCGTCTTACAATTTAAAAACTGAAAGCTTATTGCGAAGTCCCAGAAGTGATGCGTAACACTGGAAGCATAGGCTCCACAATTATTCAAAAGTGGCTGGAGTGACTGAAAGTTTTAAACTAAAACTGATTAAGGAACTTAAGAAGGTACAGAATAATTTGCAATAATTTTGCTGTAGTGGAACTTTTACTTCCCTCAAATTATTTTCTCAAAAGGATCACTCAGAAATCAATTCTAGTTCATCAGAAGGGCTCACGAAATTTACCTGACAAAATCCCCCTTTAGAGCTGGAGTACCAGAGTACTGAATGCTTATGTCATCCCCATGGTTAGCCCACACTGACAACAAAAGTAGAGAGATGGAAAGGTTTGAGAAGGATGATGGGCCATGGAAATTAAAACATCATATGCTGATTAAACCTAAATCCGAAGGTAAAAGATTGTAGCAACTAGAATTTAGAACAATTTAAGAATATTGGTGATAAAAAACTGAGGCATTACAAATTTTAAAGATTTCATCAAAATTGGGGTGTGAACTGATAGTTTCCTCAGCATCAAAAATACCAAGCCGCCGGAGTTGAAATTCCAGCATCTTACGAGCTATCATGCTCTGCAAATAGAAGACGAAGAGGATAAAGTGGATGAGAAATGCTGCCCTAGAACCAGAAGTAATGAAATGTGTTGTTTTGTTTGGGGTGCCAGGGCGGGGGAATAATCACAAGCTAACATTACTGTAAATCAAATATGCATTACATTCAAGAACAAGATAGCTACACTTTCATCTAATTTGTCACTTGAAAAAGCTAACAAGTGAATTGGTAAGTTATTGTCACTTATTCATGCTGTACCTGACTAGAGTGAATCAAGAGAAAATTGTACCGACGACAAATGTTAACATTTTATGCACAATAAATAGCATACACTGCCTTCGTTGTTTTAGTCAAAAAGGTATTAAAAACTCATGATTATATGCCAACCTGGTGCCAATAACTTTTCTGAAAGTATAACTGCATAAAAGATAATTGATATTGTTTCAAGCCCCAAACTGAATTCTCCATCCATCAAACAAGTAGCTATGGAGATAGAATCTCCGAGGCCTCAAAAACTAATGCAATCATCACCATCAATTCAAGTTTTCATCTCACCATCGTTACTTTTGGTCTAAGTGACTCTCAGGAAGAGTAAAAAATAACAAAGCTCTAAAATCAGCTGGTTCAGGAAGTACCTCTCAAACTAACAGAATACTAGAATATAAAAACCTTAAAAGAGGTATGCTTTCACAAGATTCACCTATCCTTTAATTCAAGCTGCATCACCAATTTGTAACCTTACAAAGATCACACAGAAGCTTGAAATATAAGGTGTAGATCTATCTACAATAAGGTGTTGGTATATCTATGAAACCATAAAGTTTACAGAAGCAAACTAATCCTACATCCTTTAAATTGAGTAATGATCTGAGAACAAGAAACTATGTATTAGGAGAACAAAATGTACCTGAGTGACATTTGTACGGTCCAAGCAGTCTATGCAATTGGTCCTCACAGCTCCTCCTTGAGTTTCGACTTTTTCCCCCTTCTCATTTAATAAAAAGTACCTATTGTACAAATAAAGCAGTAAGGACCTGAAATCCCTAAAACACGCACACAGAGTAAAGGCTCCAAACTACATAGTCAAATAATCGGCTTGACCCCAACGATTATGACTGCGAAAAAGATATTTTTTGTATTTAAATGATAAAAATTCAAATGCTAAAGTCAACGACGAATGCAGCTTCAAAAGATAGACTGATCAAATCTGGACAATAACAACCTCCACGCTAGACTCTCCATAAGTCAAACAATTAAAAGCAAATTTTAGGACCACATTTGCTTAAATGAATTTATTGACTTAGCAAAATGACAAGTGGATACAGCACCAGTGGCACAGTGTTAGGATGATATAAGTGTATGCCACTATTGTTGAACAGTGCCACTATTGTTGAGCAGAAATAAAAGGTTAATAGAAATTAATTATAAGATAAGACACTATACACAAAAGGTTGATGTGAGAATGAAACTTTGATACAGAAGCAGATGATGTTCTCGGTTTTTTTAATCTTAGTTAGGATGATATAAGTGTATGCCACTATTGTTGAACAGTGCCACTATTGTTGTGCAGAAATAAAAGGTTAATAGAAATTAATTATAAGATAAGACATTATACACAAAAGGCTGATGTGAGAATGAAACTTTGATACAGAAGCAGATGATGTTCTCGGTTTTTTTAATCTTAGTTGTGGGTTATTATCAAACTTGACACAAGTACATAACTTGTAGGTTACTATATTGCATTACATGGAAATAGACCTGATAATAGTTATTTCGTAGTAACAATAGTTACATATGTTATCAATGTCCATTTCCAAAAATAATGTATCTTTAGCAGAATAAAAGAATGTAGAAATTTCAACTTAAAGTTAGAGAAAAATTGTAACCCGGTTCTTGAATTTAAAGACACGCCCATGCAACAATCTCAAATTACCTCCCTTCTGGCTAAGATCAACAAAAGGACAGAAACGTTTTGCTTTTTAGATCAATTTGGTATCCTTTACCAACCCATAACTTCTCATGCAAAGTCTCACTCTATCACAACCATGTAAAACTTGATTTCCACCTCACTTCACTTCAGAAGCAGAGCACAGAAAAGATAAAGAATTTAAGAACTATTAGCTGTTGAAACAAAATTTTATTGCAATACTAGGTTTCCAAGTCAAAGTTAAGTGTAACAGAAGTTCTATGTAAGTGGAGAACAGCAAGATTTTGTTCTATATCTTTTTCTTTACAAACGCTTTTAATGCCCATTCCATAGTTTATTAATGCCTTTTGGAGATTAATCATCTGCAATCCCGGCATCCATAAACCTTTTTTTCATCTTTTGAGAGAGGGAAAAGAAATCAACTTTGAACAGTTAAAATTAAAAGCAAATTCATTTCACCTCAACTATCATCACAGGAACAGAAACGATGGAATGGTTTCATAGAGAATGCAAACTAGGAAATACGTAAAGCAAGCAGTTCTTGGGAGAAACTAAACAGACTCGAGCAAAGAAAACTATAAGCTCCTCTAAAAAGTAACTGGACCTGCTTTTAATGAGAAAATCCTCAATTTGTTCGTAAAGAATGGATAGGCGCTCAAAGTGGACATGCCCACATATCTTGTGAAAATCAAAGTGCAGGTATCTGCAAAATGTTGTAGGAAAGGATATAGCAAGTCAAGATGCGAGCAATTCATGTATAGCTGCAAAATAATAAGATTGAAACACAATCTACCTCACATCATCACTAACAACAGGTTCCACTGCCTGGCAAAACTTTTCAGACAAGCGTCCCTCTTCTCCATGCTGTTAAAAAGTTCAAAGAAATAGGGTGGGAATACCAAGTTTACCAACAAGAAGATAGATTGTACATCAAGTAACATGTATGGACACAAAAGTAAATGACAGTCTAGAGAAAACGAGACATTATGAGCACAAATACTTTAACTAAAATGTAGTTCTAATAGGATTAATGTACACTAAAATCTAACTCATCTATCAAGATTTCATTAGAAATTATATATGACAGAAATACTGGGTCTCTCCAAATTCTTCTTCTTTTTTCTCTCTTAAGTAAAGCATGTATATTGTTAGAAATGCTCAATTTAAAGTAAGAGCACTTGATCTTTAACTAACTTATCTGTGGTCTGAAGGATCTCAATTTTTACCCCCAACTAAACACTCAACACAAGATCAGTGAAATTTATCCTTGCAAACCTTTGATGTTCTACATAACATATAACATAGAGGGAGTCAACCTATCTACTGGTTCATATGATCCCTTCAAATGATGAGTACTCTTTTACAAACTATGTACAGTTGAATATGAACCCTTTTTAAGCATAAAAGGTCCAGTTTGTTCATCGAAATTTTTTTTGCCTAAAAGAGCAGAAAAGCCAAAAAACAGATTTCAAGGGATCGAATCCATTTTTTTTCCAAACAAACCAAATCTTAGCCATTGATCATCGGAGAATTTTCCTGCCCAAAATCAAGGGGTTAAGCTAGTGATACTCTTTTTCTTTGGTACACCATACCAATATACCATCCCAGCCTCTTAGTTTGCTAGAATATAAAGCAATTTCAGAAAGAAGATAATTTTTCTTTTTAAAAAGAAAAATCATCTGCAAACAGTAGAGACCAATTTTTATTACATCTGCAGGGTGGATATATTTATGTCTTTATGCTAGAAAAGCTTTAACTATGAAAAGAAGACTTGTCATAATTATAGGTTTCAAATAAGGAACATTGTTGTTGAGAAATAGTCAGGTAAAGTGCAAACATGATGAAGAACACAATCTGCAATGTGCAAGAAAAAATGGATTCCATGTACCTTGTTCACTAAATCAACTGCAAGAACATTTCCATATTTTTTTCTTAGATCCAAAAAATGTCTTTCAGCCACTCGAGGCTGCACAAATGTGTAGCGGAACAAGTTAGCAAACCGGATGGCGGATGGGATATGTTAGCTTCAGAACATACTATGAAGATCAAGAAACTACTTACTGCTTCCTCAGGTCTCACGATTTCAAACTTTGGCTTATATGTCAAATCAACAATCTGATCCCAAAGAAACGGCATCGACCCTCGCACCTAAAATAGGAAATTAGCTTATCAGCTAGTTAGATACAGTAAAATAACAATTAAACCTTTGACTAGATACATATCATGTACAACTGCTACTCACACCCTAGTGAGCATCTTAAGTTAGTATTTTTAAGTGAACAGTATGCAGTACAAGGGACCCTATGGTTGATGCTCAACAAGTACATAAAAAGCAATTAGAGTTCAGTTTACAAAAGAACCAATGGTATTGTGCAAACCTAAATTAAATAGATGGTAGCCATCCATTTGAGAGAAGAATTCTAAAACATTGTCCTTACTGTAAACATTACTTCCTCAAGGCATTACCATAGCGAAAACTGTAGTGCCATACAAATCTTATTGTAACCCTATTAGAAGTTTACCTGAATAAAAGACGCAGTGTGCCCATTAATTTGTATGATTTGTTCAGTTTCCACAAAATTTGCAACAAAACCATCAGAATCAGCTCCTCTTCTCCACATTCGTGTGCCTACAGAAAATTTCAAAATATAATACAAGTGAAATAAAAAGATGCTTATTCATTCTCCCGCATCAAAGAAGCGGTTCTAACTGGGACAAACGATGGATCCTTGATCATAATTTTTTCTTTTTCAAAAAGAAAAAGAAGAGGAAGAAGACAAAGAAAGTGAAAGTTTTGGGTTATACAGTATTTCTGTCAAAACCAATGGCTTGAAGTTGGTGGTTTTTATCAAACTTCTTGAAGAACATAAAATAAAAGAAATTTCCAGTTTTGGGTGGAAAAAGTGAAATAAGGATACTGAGAATGTGACTTATATATCGTTCTCTAATGATAATGACAAACTTACAAGCTGGATTCCAAAAGTACAATATCTATTTTATGGTTTAAACGATCCCCAAGTTTCAATTGCTAATTTGATAATTTTCGTGACCAGGAACAAACTCAAACTATACTATCAAATCAGGTGTGTGCTAGACCATCTACAACAGAATTAATAAGCCCTGACTGGAGTTACCCAAGGGACTTCCCCATCTTATTTAGATCTCACGAGTAAGCTGTAATTGATGAGTCCTCAAATCCCACATCACAAAAGAGCCACATGCCAGAATAAAAAGGCACAATTCCAAACTCTAGAACCAAATAGATAAATCTCGATCCAAATAGTATTACAGTTAAATACTCAGCATAGGGTCTCAATGAATGACTGGGATCTCGACGAATGACTTCTAAAAGAATACTATCTCCTATCACCAATCAATCTTCATAGACAACATGGGACATGAAAATTTTGATGTGGTTCGTGTAAGATCGTATCGTTGTTATATAATTACACAAAGGCTCATAGACATAAGTGCAGGTTCTGAAAAAGATAACCAAGAAACTTATATCCTTGAACTAAGGAAGCCAACAGGATCTAAGCTCACATATAAGTATCCGAAAGTCTAAGACAAACATACAGAAAGAAGGTCAACCATTTACGTCAAAATATCTGTCTTGATGTCATTTAGTCAGCAGCAACTTTGAACAATAGATGTTGGACGGCAGAAACAAATGGAAAATGGAGAGAAGGAGGAAGCAATGTATAAGGATTTAACAATATCTAGATTACCTGTTCTTCTCGTGCATCTTCGTGCAATTAGTGCAATATCAAGGATATCCTTCGCAATGGCTGCTTGAACGTTCTGAAAACCTAATATTTGTCAAGGCATCACTTATTGTAAAATATGATATGTTTATGCTAATCATGACATGGCATGAAGTGCTGGAATATGAGGACATTCGGAAGGATACTGCCTTGAATGACAGGGAGTAGGTATGGGTCAAGCTGCACAAGGATGATTTCAAATTCAGTTACTACAATTTAAAAGGGGAACTTCCTAGAGTTTGAATTACTTATATGATTCACCCAGAAACTTGACCTTGTTGTCTATAAGCACTTCCAGCATATAGTTGTTCCAAAGAAATCGAGGGTCAGCCTGAAGAAAGAATGTACAGACAATAAATTAGTGTGAGGACTGCAGTCAACATACATATAGCAAATCCAAACCCCAAACTGCTCCCAGCAAGATGATTAAGCTGCTACAGGAGTAGAAGATGCAGTTTGAAATCTATAAGTTTCAGCAGAGTTCAACCATTAAACATCTAGAAACTCACTTGTCTCCAAAGAGGCAGCAATTTTGACTCATCACCCAATTCATGCAACCGCTGAGCACTGCCAGAAAAAGCACAAGTCATGATTAGACCAATTGCTAGAAGTAACAAACATCTTGGACTTGCAAAAAGTAGACATATAAATGCTGTTTTATTTAAAATTTTAATTGAAGTCATATTTTTTGACATATACTGTAGCACTTCGTGTTACTAATGGGCAATAGTGAAGCTCTACCAACAAGTCTCATGCACAACACACTAACAAGAGAAAATAATTGCAAGAATGAAGCAACCAATATAAAAAGCACCGAGTATGTGTAGAAAAACTTCACCTCAGAGTCATATTTACATCATAGGAGAAATATAGACCTGGAGTCCTCTCTGCAATATTTAGCAAGCGAGAAAACTCACTCTCCATCTTTTTCTGTTCAACAGAGGTATATATTACAGAGAATTGGAAACAATGATTTACTCCAATTGTAAGATGATGGACCTCGCCAATACCTGTTCTTCCGGAAAATTCTTGAGCGAATGATCACATGGAAAAACCTTCAATGATGTCACTTTGAAAATGGAGTGACCCAGATAAGATCCAACGCATTCACGTCCAGTTATCACTAATAAATATGACCCTAAAGTAAACAATATGAAAAATTATATTGTGGACAAACCTTGATGGAATCATGGAACTAAGGATTTAGAAGAAAAATAGGAGTACCATTTTATAACACACTTAACAATCCTTTTTCACTATAAAAATATAATGCAAGCAAGAGAATGAGAGTAATCTAAACGTAACCAATGAGCAACCGGACTTTGCCTAATGTGGACTATACAGGCTGCACTCCGTCTTCTTCCCAAAACTTCTCTTTCCAGCCATTGAATTTCTCACTATTACAGTATTTGTTTCTTCAATTATTAGTTATTATTTGTTAGAGCCCAGTACATAAAAGAACTTCTAAGTGGGACAGAATCATCTCCAGGTGCAGACGGGAGCTGTATCACATCTCACATGGACTTTTGTGAAGAAACAGGATTTTCAGATTGGACTTTGGAGCACCACATGGATGAATAAGACCATAATGGCAGCTGAAGTGGCAGATACCAGCAATGAGGCCAATTTCGCTAGTTACTCCTAAAACCCCCCTACCAGTTACTTCACAGTTTGGAGGCAGCCATGCTCCGAGACCCCACGCCCACCCCAAAGGTACCTACAAGAGCGATGATAACAACTGAGTCCTGGCAAGGCCTGACTGAAAGAAAGCCTATATATTACAATGTCCAATACAATCCCTCATATGTCAAGGTTATTGCATCCAGCTTTCAAGAACTCGCCTCCAACTCTACCCATCCAGAAATAGCCCAACAGTCCTCTTCTAATCTCAACCACATTTTTCACCCCAACTCTGCATCCTTCTGGAAACAGTGATGTGAAGGAAACTTTCTATGGTGATCAGTGGTTCAGTTTATAACTTTATACAACCAACAAAAGTACACTGTTGAAATAAATGCTTGGTGTTTAAAAATGTAAATTAGAAGCTTACAACTCTCCGAAATGATTTCAAACTTGCGAAAGCACACATGAGGTTCTTGTTTAGCAACAAGTTGTTTCATACTTTTTAAATCAAAAGTAAAGCAATTTTCTTATGAACATCGTGAAGACAAACCGAAACCTGCTCCTTCTTTCTTTAATTCCTTTGATGGAGCAATGATTATTAATCATATTCAATTTACTCACCCAAGTAACAATAAGTATTTTATAGAACTTTGTGCGGCGAGTGGCGACACAATGTGAATTATGTATTTTGACCAATATCACTACTACAATCCTGACACCAGACGTTGATCGAGATTTTAAAAAGGCCAGATTATTTTCAAGGGAATATATCATAAATCTATACAGTAAGTATCCAAAGGTAAACTGAAGCACAAGTCCATGCCATGCAGCAGATCACTAATCGCCAACTATCTTCAGGTAATTAACAGCAACACAAAACTTGCCTGCCAAAAGCTTGAGCATACCGACCACACCGTAGACCGTCTGAATTTTAGGAACTCGAAGCGTGTTACATTGAGGTAATTCATCTACACAACAGGAGAGAACATAAAACAAACATCTCCCAACACAAGACCAGAAAATAAACAAAATTATCAGGAGGAGAAAAATGTAAGGAATTAAATTACCAATAAGATTCATGGAGCCATCAAGGCGGCTGACAGCGAGCAACGAGGCGGATGATCCATCAGTCGGCTCCACCACGTACTGATCCGGAAATTCCCACAGCCGCATTTTCGTATACAACTTCTGCGCGGGATCTATCTTGTCCGTCATCATCAAGATTATGGCTGCAAAGCAAAATCGAAAGTCGAAAATCCACTCAGTTCGATCCAACTCGAATTAATCCCAAGAGGTAAATCGAACGATAACAGATCACCAAAACATTCTTACAGATTGAAGCAGAAAAATGTCGAAGGAGTCGGAACGGAAGCAAAACGCGATTGATTTAAGGCGCCTAAATCGCGAGAGTTGAATGGGTCAAATGAAAGGGAATTAGGGGTGCCGGATAAGTTGAAAAAGGACGGGAGATGTGCGGACAAAATCAAAACGGAATTAACTTAAAATGCCGCATAAGTAGCTTGCTGCTCTCGCCCATGGCCGATTTCCAAAATATGCTCTGCACTAATCAAATTAATTATTTCACTTTATTCTATGTTATCTTTTTTATATTTATACGAAAATTAAAAGATTGGGAAAAGATAAAATCTTACTTTTCAAATTGCCTTTCAGCAACTTGTGCATATACTAAGCACGTTAGCCCTTTAGACAACGTGGTAGTCATGTTAAAAGTGAATGTTAGTGAGCAAAATACCGAAATTCGAATATCCGATTCGAGCCAAGTCGAAATTTAAAATTCGTATCAGATTTTTCGATTTTCGATTTGGATCGGATTGACATTTTTCAAAATTTCGGATTTTCGGATCGGATTTTTTTAATCCGAAAAAATCCGAAAATCCGAATTATATATAATTTAATAATAATATTTTATTTAAATGTTTTTAAATCTAATATAAATATACATAAGAATTAACAAAAATTGGTTTCGGATTTTCGGATTTTTCGGTTCGATTCGGATATTTTTATAAAATTTTCGGATTTTCGGATTTCGAATTTTCGGATTTCAGATTTTCGGATTTCGGATCGGATTGTTTTCCTCTCAAAATTCCGATTTTCGAATCGATTCGGATTAGACAAAAATTCGAACCGAAATCCGAATGTTCACCCCTAAGTTAAATACAAAATCTAAATTATCTTCAAATAAATGAAACTTAAATAGAACTCTCTCTCATTGTAATAAAAATAGATGAAATATATTCTTAGTTGTCAAAAATGAAATATAATGCTCAACCTAATTTTTGTAAATAAAATAATCAAATAATAATAAACCAAATGCTCAACAACAGAACAAAATAAATATGCCCACTAAAAGATAAAAGAAAATAAATATGGGTCTATCACTTTTGATTCCCCAATCTCCAAATATAAGATGCACTTAAAAATTGAATTCTTTTAAGTGATTTTTAGGAATTTAAAAGTTGCCACAAAACCTTACACTCGGAATCCAACTACATCAATCATTTATTACATTTTTTTTTTTATTTTTTTGTTCTCGAGTTCTCTTAAAATAATTGTTCTCTTTTATTTATTTTCATATTAAATTTTGAAAATATTGGGCACCAGACCAGAGTTGGAAATTATCGCATTTCGTCAACTAGCTCTATTAGATAAAATCTACATATTTAGTGACCGATTGTTCTCGAGTTCTCTTAAAATAATCTTTTTTATTGTTATTGTTATTGGTTTGATTGCGGCAATGGTTTGCCAGTAAGCTGAAGATAAAATGGGCTAGGAAAACAAATCATGAGGGGAGATTTATTCTCTCGTATGAGATGATAGGGGAACACTCTGGCGCGAAAGTTCGCAACTAACTTCAATTATTAATCAATACTTAATTAAGATTAAGATTTAATAATTTTCAATTAAAAATTACCTAGATCCATTATTTTAATTTTAGTTCAATTTATTCATCTCAATTATGATTTAACAATCACTACTATTATTTAATAATGCATAATTATTAAATATGCCCAAATAACAAAATATAATTAGGGGTGAGATTATTCGGTTATCGACTGCCTTTTAAAAATAATTTAGATTATCATGTATAACCGATTAACCGATATATATATATATATATATATATATAATTAACTATTAATTTTAATATTATCATTTATATAAACATATATATAAATATAATTAACTATTAAATATTTGAAATTATTTAATTTTAATATTATCATTTTAGTAATATTTAAAATTATTTAGGTTAGTTTTGGTTAGCTTCGTTAAGTCCGTAATATTTTTATTTTTTATTTTTTAATATTGTAATTTCGGATCGATAACCAATCCAACTAATCGAGACGATTAATCAATTAATCACTAACCAATCAGTTACGATTACTAATATTTTTTGTTTTCATTTTCGGTTAATCGAAACCAAACCGAAATTAATCCCTTTGGCTCACCGTTGGTGGAATTTAGGTGTTTGTGACAAAATTATTTAAAGCCTAACATGATTTTCCTCTTTCTTAGTTAACAAATTTGTGTGATTTGCGAATTATATCATGTAAACAAAATTCATCTATATAGACCTATCTTTAAGTGTCAATATTATTATTATTATCATCAAAAATTTAAAAAAATAATTTGTTCGAGTTGGTTGTGGATCGAACTCGATTACAACATTATATAGAAGTGAAGTTGGGCTATAATTGCAATATAGCATCAATAATATTTTTCGTTTTTATAAGGGGCTATATCAACAAGAAAAAAATCATGCATCGTTTTCATAGTAAACATGATCTGAGTGATACAATTAAAATTGATTTTGAACCGTTCACTTGTAATATTAAATAGACGAGAGATAAATAAAAATTATTTTCATGAATAAATTATGAACAAATATGGATAATTAATAAATTAATCTTCATATATTGTTATAGAAAAGCATTATTGAACCCCTAAGATATTATGTATACTGTATATTTGAACTCATTATCATACTAAAACTTATGTAATTGTTAAAAATACGTTGTTGCTGTCCCAACTGTATTGTATTTAAAAAAAATAATGTACTGATTTATTTGACAATTAAGTACGTTAACTGTTAAAAATCAATAACATGGGTCAATTTATTAGATATTTAAAAGATTAATTGGGATGGTAATGTGGAATTATATGAAAATAATAGTATGAAAAAATCATATCCATTTTTTTTTAAAAATATACCAATTAGACGACTTTGTTTTACACTTTATGAATTTAAAAAAAATACCATACTGTATCTCTTTTTAATCTGAAGATCTTAAAGAATCATACAAAATAATAGTACAATATTAAAATTTATTGCTAATATTTGTGAAGAAATACAAAATGACACACCTATACACTGCACACACACCAACTAAGCTGCATTTAATCATCTAAAAAATAGTAGATTTAGAAAAAAGCCATAATTTGAAATGTAACAATATGTTTTTTTATTTCCTTAATGTAAAATGACGTTGTTAATCAACCTGAGTTCTCACCATCTTAAGTCGTTAACCATTTATTTCATTTTATTTCATTTTATACAATTACATGCCATCGTCTTATTATTTTTTTTGGTAAAAGAAAAAAAAAATCTCAATTTATTTTTATAAAAAATATACATATAACAGAATTGCATAAAGACATATCAGTAAATTTGTCGTCTTACAATTCCCTCTCTCGCATAAGCGCGGCATATTTTCAGTAAAACATACAAGAAGAAACCAGCTACCGTCGCCATGGCCACATGAACACCTTCACATGGCGTCGCCGTACTCTCGTGAAGCCAGGAGCTTGCTTTCCCGCCTGAAACCTGCTCTCGAGGTTAATCATTTTAAGTTTATGCGTTACTTATTATTTTTTCTTTCAAGCATTAGATCAAACACCTGGTTCATACTTGAAATTGCGCCGCAACTTATCTAATTTATCTCTCTCCAATATGATAATTTTTGTGTGATGTCGTGTTATACAGAGGTTGAAGTGCAGCTTTGTAGAAGACAGGAGTCGCGCTCATTTCTCTTCTAATATGGGTCCGTATTGAGTTATTTGACAAAAAAGGGCCTTGATTACTGTGTTCGTTGTTGATTTACTTGAAACTTAGAGTTTGTAATTAGAAAATTATCTTCCGAGTTATTTGTTTTTATCACGAGTATAAATTTAAGAAATCCTGTTATTGCTATGGATCAAAAGTTTGAAGTGACGGTATTTGTCTATTATGTTCTTAGTTGAGCATTTTACCAGGGTATTGTTTGTACAAATTAAAAATTTGATGTGTTTGTGCCTTTGAATATATATTTTCTATAACCATGTTTCAGGTCAAGGTGAGTTCTCGAAATGGAGGAAGTTGGACTCCAGGAATTTTGGGTTAGCAAGGTCAATGATATCACTTGCTTCTTGGACAGTTTTGAAGAATTTACGAGAGAAAGGTGCTAGTCTTGTATGTGTTAGATGTAACATTCTTTATTTATCGGTTTGTTTGGAAGTTTGGAAGACTTTAACATTCTTATGAATCATAATTTTTGAGCTGCACCATTTAGCCACTGCTGTCTATTGTAAAATCTGCTCTCTCAACTACAAAGTGCTTACTTCAGCATTTAGTTATTTCTGCATGGTTTTGGTGGTATGATTTGTTTGGACTTTGTTGTGTAGTATTAACTTGTTTGGACCTCCTCTTCAATTGCAATAAAAGGAACTGTCTCTCATGGTTTTGTTTGCTTACCAGTTGAGCATATGTTGGTTCTTCATGATAGCTACGTCAGTCTCTTTCTATGAGTGTGGTGTGCTAATCGCTTGGCCAGAAAACTAAGTTTCTGAGTAGAATACCTTTAAATTTGCTTGGATAGAAAGTGAGAAACCTTAGTAGTTAAGTAGAATACTGGAGTGAACCTTGAAATGTTTTTGGTGATGTGTTAGTTACCATCTAACATCACATAGATTCTCGAGAACTCTTGTACAATATTTATAGTAGAATCTTCTAGATATGAATCTAGAGACTTCTATACAGTCGCTAGTAAAATTATATGTACAAGTAAGCAAAGTACATGGGCTAATTATGGTGGGCTAAGATGGTTTGGAAAACCTCTAAGTCCAGCCCTAAATGGGAAAAAATGCCCAAGTGTGTGTCAAGTATCTGTAAATGATTGGCAAATCATTTTCTCAAAGAATCACCCTGAAGATGGTGTGAGGTTAGTATTTTCAAGATGATGCACACATAGAGTTCAACTGCTTATGATCAACGTCAAGCAAATAATATTAGGAGCAATAGCTGTAAAGCTGATAGGAAACCTCAAAACTAGTTCGCAACTACAGAATATGGAAGATGATGCCTAATCTAGCATGTTCTATTCAAGTTGCTTAGATGATAGATTTTTTAAATAAATGAGTTTCGGTTGGGAAGTTGATCCTCATGAAATATGTTGATGATTAATTATGCATAACATAGGTTGGTAAACCAACCATATGATATTTTCTCTTACCTTTTAAAGTCAACTTACTGGATTAAGGATGCTTCAACATGTATATTCAAGCTTTAAAATAGTTTTTTTATTTGATTCCTTTATATTTCCCGTACCCACGTATGTGTGGGTTGCAAACATTTATGGTTGTCTAGTTTTTTGAAGCTTGAATGTACAGGATTTGAGGCCTACTTAGTTGGTGGATGTGTTAGAGACTTAATTCTCAATAAGGTGCCAAAGGACTTTGATGTGATCACTACAGCAGGGCTTAAACAGGTCCTTTTACTTTCAAGAGCTGTTTGCTGCTTGTAACAACAAATGGATATTGATAAGCCTGCTCTAAACTGTAAAATGTGAACGTATTTTTGAAGGTCAAGAGGACGTTTCAGCGTGCACTAATTGTTGGAAAACGATTCCCTATATGTATAGTCACTATAAAAGGCTCTATAGTGGAGGTTAGTGCCGATTGTTATGATTTTTGAGCTTCTGCAAATTTGCATACATCCTCGCCTAGTTGTAGTTTATTTGTTATACCCCACATTTTTTAGATACTAAACGGATCAAGCAATTCTTCCTTTCATTTTCAGGTATCAAGTTTTGACACTATAGCCAAAGAATCTGGAGAAGAAAAGCTAAACGCCTCAAAAAAGCCTAGGGCTTGTGATCCAAGAGATTTTCTTCGCTGGAAAAATTGCCTGCACAGAGACTTCACGGTGAACAGGTTCGAATCTTTGGTTTTATTTTATTAGTTTAAATCACTCCAGTCTGATGTACTCCAATCTGATTTCTTGATCCCCCCTTTCATCATAGGAAGGTAGACTGAATTATCAACTTCAGTTCAGGCATTGAATTTCAGTCCGTCCAGTTTTGTGTCCTTTGATCATAAGTTCACGATCCATATAATTCTGTTTATATGCTTTTGAGGGAGTTTAATTAGAGTTTCCTCTATTTGAGTACCTGTTCATGATTACCTCGCCGCAAAGATGTAGGAGGTAGAAAACCATTAATGTGTGTAGTGTGTGAGTTGTTTTTTTTAATATATATTTCTGCTGGAGCTCCCCCTTACCTTTCAATCTGCTCTGGAAAAAAGAGAGTAGTTTTTTGACTTTTTCTGTATATATATGTTTTACTTTTTGTTTGGTTCTGTAGTCTGTACTAACTAAGCCCTCATTGCTTACACTTGAAGCAGCTTATTTTTTGATCCTTTTGTGAACGTGATCTATGACTATACTGATGCAATTATGGACTTGAAGTCTTTGAAGGTAAGATATATTTCTTTAAGAGTGCAATATTTGTTTATGATCTTAAATTTTTTTGAAGTTGTTCTTTGTTGGCCATAACAGCTACGAACAGTAAAACCAGCTCACTTGTCATTCAAAGAGGATCAAGGTTGTTACAGCGTACTCATATGCAAAATTGTTCTCTTTGATTGTACTGCATTTTGATTTAGAAATTAACCACCCTACTAAACATGTTTTCAGCGAGGATTCTGCGTGGATTGAGACTTGCAGCTCGTCTTAACTTGTCATTTTCAGAGGAGACGGAGGATGCTCTATATAGCCTCTCTTCATCAGTTGCTGATCTGAGCACGGTAAGTTAATAGTTTCTAACTACTCACCATGAATATCTGGTCCAATATGTTTCTTGTGATAATGAAATGAGGAACATTCTGCTCTCTGAATTTTCTTTCTGATAGCATTTCCCATTTTAATTTTCTTGCTTTCTCTTTATGAAACCTTCTTGTTGTGTTTCCGAACAATGCAATTTTCTTGTTCAGTCCAGGATATTTATGGAGATTAATTATATGCTGTCATATGGAGCTGCTGAGCGCTCCCTTCTTTTGCTTAGAAGGTTTCGACTACTCAATATATTGCTACCATTTCATGTAAGTTTATTTATGTTGTTCAATACAGCACTCTTTGAACTGAGTATATCTGGCTGAGCGTCAATGTATTGTAGGCAGCATATCTTTCCAAGCAGGTGCATAATCGACTTGGTGTATGTTCCTCAGTTTTAATGGTTAGCATCTATGTTAATTTGTCCTATACTTCTTTCTGCTTTGTCTTCTAGTCCCACTTTATCCGATACTGCTTGCTTTTCATCTATCCTTGTATCGATGTCTTTTCCTGACTTTTGATCATTGATCGTTTCAATCCTTTCCAGGAACTATTTTCCAATTTGGATCAGTTGATTACTTGTGACCGACCTTGTACGGACAGTTTGTGGTGAGTTACACTCCTTTTCATTGTCTTTGTTTAAACCAAACATTACATATACACATTGTGTCTATACGCATATGGGACATGCAGTTTGCTAATTAACTACAGTGGAGATGCAGGACAATAAAGTGTTATGTTTCCCCTCATACTAACGTTAGTTCACATTAGGTTTAAGGAACTGAATAAGAATAATTAAGTAGTACAAATGATGAAATACATAGGCCAAGCGGCATGAGTTATTGTCTTCAGAGTCAATTCCACAATGTGTATTGGTTTGGTAATAACCCACTTGCCTCCATCCTTCCCCTTGATGGCAGCAAAAGAATTTCTTCACCAATGACCTTCCGGGGTTTCTTTCTCTCCTTTTTTGTTATCAGCCTCTACCTTGTTCATATGAAACACAATACCATTACCATTATAATGACCAGTCACCAAAGGCTGCACCCATCTTTGTACAACTCATAATATAATAGACATGTGTTCCTCCTTATGGTTCGTTATTCATGATCATGTAAAGACTTTGCAGTGATCATCTTATTTTGAAATAGATGAAATATGTTGTTTGGGTTGAAGAGAATGACCAATTCCATGGGCCAAAAATAAATGAAAACAAGAAAACAGAAAAAAAAGAATGGATCTGTTATTATATATCAAACGTGTCATCATTTCCTATGACAATCAAAGGTGCCAAATTCCTAGGTAAAGGTAAGAGTAGTTGAGCTTGGATGCCTTCTCCAAGAATTGCGAGTGTTTGGGCATATATTCCTCCAGGTCTAACAAACATGAGATTGTAGATGAATAGATAGAAGACAAGTTAGTACTTCTTTTCTTCTGTTTTTTTTTTCTTTGGTCGATATTCTGCCTTCAGTTGTATGTCTGTTGTATGGTGGAACATTCTTGAGAAACGAATCTGTCATCTACTTCCTTCCTGTTGCAGGTGATAAATCCTTGACCAATATACGTATACTTATCCTAATTCTGGACGTTTACACTTGGATATAATTAGATCAAAAAAATTACTCTCTGTTTCTCCACTATATCTCTTACATAAGTACGTTGATTGACCTTTGGAACCTGGTGAAATCTTGGGGCAGCCTTTTTTATGATCATGTTACATCATAGCGGTCACATATGATATTCCACACTGTGATCACCTACTTACTTTCTTTATCGTTCCTTCATAATGACTACATTGCTACTCATTTTACGATCTATGTTTTTGTTAAAGAGTAGCACATTCTTTTCCTTGTAATGTCCTGGGTCTCCTATGCTTTTGTGGGCAATGTGGAGTAGGCTATATTAGATAGAAAGGCATTCCTCTCCCCTGATGGAACCAACAAAGTTCAATTAGTTGCACCTAGCTCAATATGTATTTGTTGGGAATGAAGTTCAATCTGTATTTTATAATATGGACGAATCCTATCATCAACCAATTATTGTATTTATATGGGCAAGCTATAAAATTAGGACCTTTGTTCAACAAAGGTAAGTTTAGTTGTTACTTCTTGGTTTTAGAGATACGATAGCAATTATTCTAGACTTGTACAAGTGTTGGTTTCAAATTGTATCTCAATGTACTTGTAAGACATTATTCCTTGAAACTATTCAAATTTGTATTAATTCATTTGCTAGTGTAGATTTCCTCTTAATGAACTGGTATCCACCTTCAATATTGGGAGTAATTTATGTGTATAAACCATAAATACTTAGTTACTCATTTGTATAGGAGACTGCTTTTATCCCCTTTATTGTCTTTTAATCCTTCTTTTTTTTTTTCGTTTCCTTTTTTCCTGCTCTTACTTATTTTTACGAACAGGGTTGCAATTTTGGCGTTTCACCTGGCATTATGTAGTAACCCACAACATCCTATCGTCGTTTTGACCTTTACTTCACTTCTGCATCATAGAACAATGGGGGAAAGCATTAAATTTGCGAGACAAAATGCTCTAGCTACGAGAATTGACATACCTGAAATCTTAGGTGTTCCTGATGATTTATTGGATGATGAAATAGTAGAAAGAGTGACTCTGTTTGTTGGGCAAGTAAAAAATTCTGTACATGTTCTCATCAACAAAAAGTGTCTCTTGGAATCAATGGCCAGGTTTCCCGAGTCTCCATGTTCTGGTTTGGTAAGTATATTTTGGTGTCACGAGTGAATTCTTCTACTATCCCGTAATTTGATTTATTAATTAATCATTAAGAATTACAGCTTTTTTTCATTAATCATTTAAGATCACGCTTTTAAGCAAGTGTTACGTTTTCTGTTATTTATGCGCTTTAACTTAAGGAGATATGGCCTTGATGGCAAGATTTCCTCATGATCATTTATTGGCACTTCTATATGCATTTAAAATTATTCTCCAAGGTACCAAGATGTCCTATAATAGATGTTGCTGAGTTTCTTGTTGAGAAAGTAGTGATTGAATACATTGAAAAGAAATTTCTGCAGTATGCTTGATAGTTGTGATTTCTTTGCAGTTGAAACTATTTAAAATGGCAAATATGCTTAACTTTGGATTCAAACTCTCTCCACTGATAAATGGGTTTAGTTTACCTACATTAACATACGATCATTCTTTTTTTTCCCCTCAAGATTTTATATATGAATCCGGGATATGGACGCGAATATGAACTAGCTTTTAGCTGTGACATGATATATTCTCCAAGCTAAACAAATTAGTGATATACTAATATGCTCGAAAGCCATCTTCGACCCTAATCAATTCTGTGTCATGAACTGATGAAACTGTTCGTAGTTGATAGAATTTGGACGAGTCTAAATTATTATCAAGATTTGAAGTGTATTGATGATACTAGTAATTGTTGGAGGTTGTATGTGTTAGAATATTTAATTTATTTTTTGGTGTTCCTCTTCTCACTTGACTAGTTTAGAAGCCATTATTCATTATGATTTCTCTCTTCGGATAATATCAAACTTGTTATTATTTGAATGTGTTGAGAAATCATTGGGATACCATCCAAATGCATTGATGAGTGAATCCACTTATTATTGGAAGAACTTGTTTTTCAGGTTTTTATACCTCAGAAAATGGGGCAAAAAGTCAAGCAAATTTTTGACATTTTGAGGAATGGTATCAGTTCTGAAAAGGCCAACGAAAGAAGTCAGCAGATACGTCACCGCTTGCTGAAAGAGGGAAATGTAAATGAGATCAGGTTCGTGCTTGGCAAGATAATAGCGACAACTCTGCTTCACAGTAAAAAGCCAACACAAGGAGCGGATGCTGAAGCTGGAAACCATGATTTACCAGTAACAGACCAACCACAGAAGTTAGGCGATTTTGAACAGACCCAGAAAACATCGGATCGTCTCCACAAATGTTTTGCTGTGGATAAGAATGAGGGAAAAAGGAGCTTAACACCATCAAGTTACGAGGAAATGTCAGACGTTGCTGCTAAGAGGACAAGGTTAGCGGATGGTAATTCCACCACTGGCTGCAGATTTAGTAAAAATGGGGAGTAAGAGTCATGGCTCGCATAGTCAGGGTTCAAGTCCAGGTAAGAAGATTCTGAAAGATGAGCATGTGAAAGCTGAGACACGCAGTAATAGATAGCTCTGTCGTCGCTGGTCGATCAAGGTGACAAGTGATAGTGTGATGCAAGAAAATCTTCTTCCGCTGAGTTTGATAGTGAGGTATCTGTGTGCTAAACTCGATATTTATTGGCTCTTGGGTTGATTTAGAGGGAAATTTTTGAAACAAACGCTACTGGTGATGAAGGGACTTCTGAATTTTGATGTCTAAGGTTACTGCGAGAACTGATCTGTTCGTGCATTCGAGCTCGAGGTGGACGATGTGAAACAGAGAACTTTAGCAATAACATCTATTTTCCTTCTCCTTCCCATCATGTCAAGAAGCAATGCTTTGTTTGGAAAAGACATTTTGATGTAATTTTAGTAGCTATCATAGATAGGGTGCGACATATGATGTTCGATGCATGTCTCCAACAGGTGCACTAAATTTTGGCGGCTATTTATAGGATTATTAGTTGATATCTGATTTCAATTGATGTTTCAACTATTAGCATTGTATTTATATTCAAACATGTTTGATAAGAACAACTTAACTCATGTTCATGTACATCTAAAATTGATAGCAAAAATATGTATTTTTATTGAACCATTTTATACAGGTTATTGTAAACGTTGACGGAGCCAAACTGTGAATCATGGGGTTTGACATTTTTCACCAGATTACAACCACATTTATTAGAGCATAGCACCAAAACACACTACTAAAATGTTAATGATACTAAATTTCAAAGTCTTAAATCTTACTATTCGGATCAATGAAAATAAGATAAAAGTCAACACTATCATACGAGCATTGTATTGTTACAAAATTTGATATATCGAGAATATATTTATTTATTTTATTATTTGAAAATGTGAATATTTTTGTATCTAAAATTCTTTTGGATTGTTAGAAATAGAATAATTTTTAAAAGATAGAGATCGGGGACATCCTATCATATATGTTTCTATTTTAATATATACAACAAAAGTTCATATTTTAAATGTAAATTTCACGTGCGTCGTACGTATTATTGTTTTCTTGTCCATATAAAATTCTTGAATTCCAAAATATCAAAAGTTACTCATAATCCTTCTAAGTCACCTTTTTTTGGTAACCATATTGGATTCTTGAATTCTATAAATATAAAACAATTCGAATAATTTCTAAAATTAGTCTTTTGCGTGATAGATGAGAAATAGTACATATTTGCATTATATCGTTTAATACTATCTAACTTCATGAAAGGAATATCTCTATAAGAACAGAATTTAGGGCCTCTAGCTAGACTCGTGAATTCTGGTCAGAAACCTGATAGGAAGAATATCACTGTTGGAATTACTAACAAAGTTAGGAAAATAAATCTAGATAGGGAAGTTCGTTATTGTACAATATCTTCCTTGATTTTCTCATGTTGATGGAACCAATCATATACTATAGGAGATTGTCTCTTTTTCTTTTTTCGAAATAAAGTCACCTAAAGGTTTATTCTCATCCCATGCAAATAATATGACAACTGCTGCACAAATGGAATATGAGATGCCAGAATGAGAGAGAGGAATATGCAAGCTTAGATAGATTTATTATCAAATCAAACAAATACGTAACTAGAAAGTTACATGTCAATAATGATCAATCAACAAATTTAGTAGCCACCAGCAAAGCGTTCTTTTGCAAGTACTATCATCTCTTGTTTTATAATCTTAGTAAAACTGAACATATCCTGCCTATTCTACAATAAAATGTGCAGGTTTGCATCTTGCTGCATATCCAAACTTGGATGTATTGTATTTTCTATGAACCCCTGTAAGTTTCCCGGTAGCTGCCTTCTGGTGGAAGCCTATGATCATTCTCGAGCATCCCCTGAGCCAAGAAAAAAGAAAAGGCTTTTCACGACTGATTCGCCTAAAAAAGCAATCATGGCAGCATTTATACGATCAAGACTCACAGTAGTTGATCCTCAGAGTAGCTAGTATGCCACTCGCAGGTCTTGCTCCACTGTGCAACGCCATGGAGCGTGCACTAAGCCGTGTATATACAGCAGCAGCCAGGAAAGATGGGGGATACTTGAGCATCTCATATTCCACCAGACAAAGCTCAATCAAGAAGTAAGAAAGTAGCTCAGGCTGTTATATAGCCACCAATTTCAGGTAATTCTTCTCGAGGGAATGTGATCCAATTGCTAGATTGTACACTAATTAACTGGGATTCACCTTGCTGTCAGACTGGGCTGCCTTGAGGAATCTCAACATGAAAACATATGTAGTCGGGACGGACATGTTGAACTGCAAAGTATTGAGCATCAACTTCTGGAGACAAAAGGAGATGTGTGTGTGTTTTGCCTTGAAACAGATTAGGAACTAATTAAGAGCTGAATAAGTGGAAAAATTGCTACCATTTCGAACACTTTCTTCCTCTTGTAAGCTTTATCCGAGATTAAAACCAGGTCTTCCACTACAGGAACTGCAACTTCTTCATATTTGCATGCCAGGAGCATTGCTACTGGGCCGATAAGCTGCAGCTCCTTTCTCACCACGGATTGCTTTGCTAGGAATCGATCGATCAGATTTACTGTTGGAAACAACGTCTCTTTCCTGAGATCGAATTTGTGGTGAACCTGTTGGTAAACAGAATACAGTGATGAGTTCCACTGGAAGGGCAAGTAAATGCTTATAATGAAGCTCTTATCGCAACCTTTTATGAGCTACCTATCGGCTATCACTATGAGCCAGTCGATTAGAATGGCCCTCATTCGTTTGTTTATGTCAAATTGCCGTGACATATATTCAGGCGATACATGGCCTACACCCTGCACCATGCAATTATTTTTGAAACCAGTCAAAATCAGAAGAGTTTGGCTATGCATAGCAAGTCGATTTTGAATAGGCTCATATAAGTTGATAAACAAGTTCATGAATCAACTTTGAGTTGCACGCAAGCTCAAGCTCAGCTCGAACTTGTAAATACGAGCTAGCACATCCCAGTTTTACCTCCATTTTCTTGTAATAAGCATATCAATCTTCAAAATAGTCAACAGCAGCTAGTGGATTCCTTGCATCGCAGCCATCAATGTCTGTACTGGTCTCGAATATGTCCTCCATTTCAACCTCCTCCTGCGACGAGTCTTATCTAAATCACTCACGTCGACAAGCATCTCCAGAAAACCAAAGAGTGAGGAAAGGAAGAAACTGATGCACACCATTTGATTCTTGTCTCTCATTTCAATCTCCGAATGCTCCAACAACATTGGTACAGGATCATCCTTGGCCTCTCCATGATAATCTACATCTGTCAAGGCTATATCCTCCAATACGGCAAACTCATTCGCTGACGTCTTCAATTTCTTCGCTTCCTACCAACACAAAGGGAAGTGAAGTGTGTTCGAGGCTTAGACCCCATTTTTTGGGGTATATGTGTAAATTACATTGAAATTGAGTATTTTATTATAGTACGAACACAAATATACAAACTGTAACTGCATCTGAGAATTGAAGATTGCCTAGACTTTTACCAAAATGACCTCCGATGAACACTCTAAAAGTTGGAAATGTAGATGACTGCTCTTTTACCAAAATGACCTCCGATGAACAATTACAAAACTTGAAAGCCGATTTATATGATGGCGGCAGCGTGTGAAGTGAGGGGCCGAACCGAATTGTGATTTCGCGACAACAGAGCCCCATTTCCAGCGCTGATCTATTACTGTATCGTAGATACATAATTTCGCTATTTGCAATTTGAATCGGATTTGGTGGATCTGCGGAATTATTATACGATCTCGAATATTACTCGTGTAAGATGCGAGCTCATCACTTACGACTGGAATTATTATTTTGCACGTGTCGTAAGTGGCAATTCATTGTATTAAATTTAAAATTATGGTTTTGTTAGTTTTCAATTGGAATTGCTGGGATGAAGGTAATATTTGTTGCCTGATGGTTATTATTTTGTCTTAATCTTTACATTTCATTGACGAGCTTAAATTACGTGATTCTGATCGTATTATCTGATCGTATTATCTAAATCTTTTTTCCAAATGAGTATGCTTAAAGTTTTGGTGGAAACTGTTTCTGGGATAGCTTTAATCGAATATGATGCCAGTGCAGTCTATTGATGAATTATGCTTTATGCTTGTCATTGATTTTATTATTGTCGTTATTGTTCAGCTGCTGGTGGAGCGGCTTGCTGCTAGAATTACATCTGAGAATGAAGAAAGAATAAGGTCTTAACTTAACTGAATTTGCAACCATGTCTCAAGAAGATGGTGAGAGTGGTGGGATGCCAGAAAATCACGTGTCAGATGCTGCTGAACATGAGAATAAGCAGCTTAACCCCGATAGTGCCATTGACAGTAATTATGTGAATGAGAATGGGCTCCATGTTGGAAATACACATTCTAATTACTACCATGACGAACTTGTACGGATGGTTCAGAATGAATATATGAAATTTCAGGATGAAGGGTTGAAGATCCTTCTCGAATCTGATCAGCCTGACCCACAAAAAATACAGGAGCTTGACTCACGGGCTGGGAATGATGACTCAGATCAGCCTGACCCAGAGCGTGGCTCACGGGCTGGGGATGATGATTCTGATCGGCCTGACCCACAAAATGTAGAGGATCTTCGCTCGGGGGCTGGGAGTGACCTCAGACATCTTAGTGGAGAAATTGAGTCACTGAAGAGAGAACTTCTTGAAGAAAGGCAAACACGATATGCTGCCGAGGAGGCTCTGAAGCATCTAAGAGCTGCACACTTGGAGGCAGATACGAAAGCACAAGAGATCGCTGCTAAATTTGATGAAGGTTTATAATTTGTTGTTAGTTTCAATGTGAATTTAGCCAAGTTATTTGAACTTATTTGATACCTGATATCTTTTTGTTGGCACAGACTTGTTATGGTTTATACTTTTTGCATAGAGTTTGTCTGCTATACTTTGATTTGTTTATCCTCTTGACATGTAGATTTAACAAGTTTTTATGTTTTATTCATAGCTCAAAAGAAGATGGATCGGGAAATAAAGGAGCGGGATGAGAAGTATTCTGAACTTGACACCAAGTTCAACAGGCTTCACAAAAGAGCCAAACAACGTATTCAGGAAGTGCAAAAGGTACGCTGTTCATCTTTTGTTTAACTTCTTTTTCTGGCTTTCGTTATTCATTTTCTGCCGTCCCTGTCATCTCTTTATTCGTCAGATTGTTTGGAGATATCATAACTCTTGTACCTTATTGACTGTCAACCTGAAAGCATTGTTATCATTTTTCTTGGATGTAAGAGTATTAGCCTGAATAATAAGGACTAACGGCACATCTTTGATATAGTCATATAGTAGCTTGAGATCATTTTCTGTTGCAGAATTTAGGACAGTGAAATAATACTATTATAAAAAAACTTGCTTGAGAACCCTTCCCCCACCCATACTCCCCACTAGGCTGAGACCTAGCTGTAACAACCGTGATGTTTCTGTTGCTCTGCAGCTGAAATATTGCATTCACTTCTTAATCATTACCCTTGATTCATAACAAATTTACGAGTTGAAAAGAAAAACCTCTCCGTAAGGTCTCACCTTATAAACACTCGACTTGTATCCAGTGAAATTGCATCAGTCTAGATGTTTTTTCACCCTCATTTATCATTGGATGGTCAAAGTGTTCTAGAGTTGCTCCAGAAAGGGTGCCTGCTAGCATGTTTTTGCAGAAAATAACATCTTCTGGAACGAGAAAAGTGAGATAATACTTGCGCCCTCTTCCCATAAAAGTTATATGCTGCAAATTTGTCCTCCATGATTTTTCTGTTAATTTGAATTTTCTCATGGGCCATGGCATCATTTGTTTCATTGTGAGAGTCATCCAGAAAGTTTTGCTAAATTTCAAATCAAAAAACTCTCTGAGAGTGATAGTTGGGGAAAATTTAAAAAATCATATGTTTTTGGATGTAAGATGAAAGGCAGGTTCTGTGGTTGGTGTAAATGAGGCTGTGTGGTGGGACAAGTAATTGGGTTGCACAAGATTTTTGTGAGATGTTTCTACCGTTTTAAGGAAGGAGTTGCATGTTATTTTCTGTGGTTGACCTTATTTCGAACTGATTACATAAGTCAAAATAGAAATATTGAAGCACTGATTATGTTTGTTGTGCGATTGTTTTCGGCTCAATTTTCCAGTTAATCAAGTTAGCTCACAGTACCTCAATGTCAATTTATTCCGATTCAACCATTTATAATACGAGCTTTGTATTTAGTTTGCAAACATATCTTCATGGTTGATCTTGCTGTATTGGTTTTTTGCATAAATGAGTTGTGTTTTCAGGAAAAAGATGACCTTGAAGTCCAGTTCCGTGAAGTTAATGAGAAAGCTGATATGGCTTCTTCCCAGTTGTCAGCAATGAAGCAGGAGTTAGAGCGCACACGGCAACATGCTAATGAAGCACTGAAAGCAATGGATGGGGAGAGGCAGCAATTGAGAAGTGCAAACAACAAGTATGGTCTTCACTTTTTAGGATTTTGTTTTGCATAACAAGTCATCTGCTTCTGCGATCTTCAAATGATCACTAATGTACAATTCAAGAACATGATTTGCCACTTCCAGTAATGGTTCATGGTTGCAATTCCAAAACTGAAAATTACTTTGCACGAGAAACCTTTTTGCTTTTGCCTGTCGTACCGTGCAATTAAGTTTCCGGAAGTGCCCCTCTTGGACATCCAAATATGAAATACCTATGTGTTGCTGCACAAAGCAAGAAGTGTGTACACCTGTACGTGGAATGATGGAAATATGATGTCCCTCTGTACTAGAAATATCACCCTTAGTATGGAACCTAAAGGCTATGTCCTTTTTATTTGAAGTTGTGCTACTGCTGGTATTGGATGAAAGTTGTGCATCCTTCATTGAATCATAGAGCGTGTAGCCTGATAATCTTTGATTTAGATGATTGAGATTATCTAGGTTTGACCTCTTACAGTTATGCATACTTTAGGACTAAAAATTCTATGTTTTGACCTAATGAGAGCTTGTATTAGAATTATTCTTTTAGTGGCATATAATGTGGCAATATTATCTCATGCAGACTTCGGGATAGTCTCGAAGAATTACGTCATTCTATAATTCCCAAAGAGAGTGCTTTGGAGGCAATGCAACAATCACTTGTGGAAAAAGAACAGGTAAGTCTTCATCTATGGTTAAAAGACAATTGGGAAATATTTATATGTTGCTATCATGGTTATCTGGGATTTGAATTTGTAATGTACACATTTTCTGTCACATGTGTGTTACTTGTTTGATGATAAGATTTAATGTTTTCATAACCCGGTTCCACATAAAAATGGCATCAGTTCCTTATCTAATAACAATAATATACCATACACATTGTACTGTCAAGCTTCTTATGCAGCAAGCAAGTTGTGGGGAGTTATTGCGTGGATACATTGTTCGACTAATCTTATTTAATTGCAAATTTTCGGCTTCCTTACCTATAAATAATTCCAATTAGGTTGGACTTGTATGAAACTAGCTGTGACTGTAATATGTTTGCTTCAGGTTGAGGAGAAAATCTCAAGGCTGCCAGTGTTTCTTTGTCTTATAAAATTGTCATAGAGTTTGTGTATTTTGCATGTGGGGGCATTATGTTGTACTTTTTTTGTATATCTTGATCGACACAGTTGGCTTTATCATAATGCTCATTTTTAATGAAGCCCAAAGGCAGATATATCTGTTTTGACTTTAGATGCAGACAGACTTTATGGTGTTTTTGCAGGGTGGTTTTGTTATTTAGGAAATAAATAAATGTAATACCTTTCCATTATGCATTTTCCATTAGCACATATTGTTTGAGATGGCCACGTGCTTTTGCTTGTTTTGTGCTTTAAAACTGATTATGAGTTGCCTGGAGAATTTGGGGTCTTTATGATAAGGCCTGCAATTTCAAATGGGTAGCATACATGTACTTTTTTTTAGATGCTAAATTTGTACTAAAATGTGATTTCTGCAAAAAAAAATTGTTTCATTTCCTAACTTAGCCATTACGTCATTCTAATTCCCAAAGAGAGTGCTCAAAATACATATTTAATACGTATTTTTTAATTATTTTTTATTTTAAGAAAAATACATTTTAAATACAGTCAAATACGTTTCTTAAAACTCAAAATACGTTACCCTAGTGCTCTACATCTCACGATTGAGATCACAAAACATCATACACCCTCTCAAAAAAAAAACAAAGAAAAGAAACCAGAAATTTCGCACAAAAACAGCCTCGCGATGTTCACACCGCCGTGACGGACTGCCGGCATCTGTCCTCACCGCCTCGATGGACAGCAGCCGCCTGTCCAGAAATTACGCACACCATCAGCCTCACGATGGTCACACCGCCGTGGCCTGTCCTCACCGCCTCGACGGACTGCCGCCGTATGTCCTCGCCGCCGCCTGGGTCGCGTGACTCGCTGTCTGCGTTTCCCAGTTTTCCTTGCCGCTGCGTTCCCTTCAGCTTTAGTGTTTTATTTCCCAACTTTAACTAGTTTTAGGGTTTTATATGTTAGGCTATGGTGTTGGGCTTTGGTATTGGGCTGTATTTATAAATCTTAATTAACTATCTATTGTTAGTATTGGGCTTCAGTTATTGCATTGTATTTAAGAGTTTTAAGTCTTAGTTAACTATTTATTTTCTTTGTTTTAATAGTGTTTATATAATTTTATAATGTAATTATTAATTAAATATAATAATATAATAAAAATATAAACATATTTTGAACGTATTCGTATTTGGATTTTTCAAAGATGGAAGTATTTTCGTATTGTATTTCATTCGTATTCGTATTCGTATTGGTGCTTCTTAGTGGCTAAGTATGCAAAGTTGGAATTCAAAAGCAAATTGGTAATAGGTAATAGTGCTAAAGAGACCTTCACTGCACCAAGTCAATAACTGTGTAGGTTCCTGTGCATTTAATGCATTTGTTCAGTTAATGAGCTAACAAAATGGACATCTTGAATGTCATCATTTGTTTGTAGAGTCATCTAAGAAAGGAACAAAGTGATGTTCTTATATCGAAGATACTATGATCTTTTAATTGGTTGAAGATATTGACATTATAAGCAACGCTCACACTAAAGAATTTGTTTGTATTCTGGGATCTCAAAAGGTTGTGTAGTATTAACATAAAATCAGAATTAGATGAGATGAGTGATGCTTAATACGTCAGAGATTACTCTTCTTAATCATCTACTCATCAGTTTGACAATAGTATTCCTACACAGAATTGCCATATAGCCATTAATATCTAAAGGCTGTCTTATGTTAGTGGATTTTATTCTAGAGATGTAGCTCTGTAATGTCAGGTGCTTAATTGATTTCATATAAGTGATGCAACTATTATCTTGTCATGGTACAAAATGGACAAACTTGTCTGGAAATAATTTTCAATATTGATGATAAAGTGAACTTTGATTTTTTGTTGAATGAAGAACACATTCTGTTCAGCCTCTAGTTCTGAAGTTTTTCGTCTTGTGACTTATTAATATTTACTATTAGGAAATTGCTTATTGCTCACTTCGTCTTGTTCTAAATACTATTTTTTTAAATTACTACATCGTCATGCCCATTCATGAGAAGTGCGCGGTCTTCCCTGAAACATCTACTTCACTCTACTTGGTACATGTCCTTGAATTTGTGCAGATGCTGGAAGACCTACGAGGGTTATTGCAGTTGGCTGATGAAAAGCGGCAAGCTTCACTTACAGAACTCTCTCTGAAGCATCAGAAGGTGAAATTCATGCGGATATCAAGCAAAACCTTGCAATACATGAAGGACTCTTTCTTCTGACCTTACTTGTAAGTGTATCTTACTAACTTTAGTATTTTAATTTCTTGTTTCTATATTCTATTTCTCAGCAAGTAGAAAATTTGGAAGCCCAAACTGCTGAGGTTTTAGCAGAGAGAAGCCGAGCAACTGAGACAATTTCATCTCTGCGGGTGCTCTTACTTATTATTCTTTCGTTTGTTTTTCTTGTAGCATCAATATTTGGGAGTTTATAAGATGCAAAGTTAATAAGAATTTTTTACCTTTTCAAATTTCAGGCTTTAATTGTGGAAAAAGACACCAAAATTGCAGAGATGGATGCAGCTTCAAGTGGTGAAGCTGCACGACTTAGAGCTGCCATGGAAACTTTAAAAGGAGAGCTCAATCATCTGAAAAACGAACATGTATGATTCTTTCTTTAGTTTTCTGATTATTGTGGATGTTACGAATCAAGCAAGTTACTAGAAAGTTGAGAGTTTCAACATTATATAAATATGTGATTATAATGCTTGTCATCATTTAGGAGAAAGAAAAAGGGGTCTTGGAAACTGCACTGCAGTCCATGACATCAAAGCTGGAGATTTCTGAGAGTAACCGGATACATGCTGAAGTTGAGGCAGCAAAATTAAGAAGTATTCCTGTTACTTTTAGCAATTTTCTTTTTCATGTAGGACATGGCATTCACATTTTTCTTTGTTGATCAGGTCAATTGGAGTCTGAACTCTCTGTGCAAACTCAACTGCTGAATAGTAAAGATTCTGAGCTAGTGGAAGCCAATGAAAAGGTTTTTCTTAAATTTCTTTTTACCTGCTTTAAAAAGTATCTGCTAGTTTTGTTTCTTGCTACTTAATTTTTATCTTCAAATGCAAAAACAATTAAAAGCCATACCCATTTGCACATTTAACTGGAATAGAGGTTAGTTGTTGTTGTTGTTGTTGTTTTTGCAGTAAAAACTACTAAGAGACCCAATACTTTTTAGTTTTTACTAGTGGTGGTTGGGGGAAGGGGGGTTGGTAGTTGCTCTCCCATGTGATATATAAAAATTTACCAAATATTCTCCAATTCAAGAATTTCCTGTCTGGAAATGAAATTTATTGCCTACTTTGACAATCCAAATAGAAAAATAAAACCAAAAAAGTGGGACAAGAAAACTCGGAGTAAGTTTTGAATTTCCCTAAAAAAGTGGAAGTTAGTCTACTTAGGCATGCCACACTGTATTAGTGACAAACTAAATCTTGATGGAATTAGATACTTTGATGTTATTTCTAGCTTTGTATTTTCGTCGCAAAGTCTTCATGTTTTTGGAGAGGCTGCCCTCAGGAACAGTGGTTTTCTTCTGGTCTGAAACAGCAAGCAGAAGCTCAGTTTTAGACGGAATGGTAATATTGGCCTTTAGGTCTACAAATGCACCCTCGCCTTTGCCCAGATGGTTGATGGTTCCTGAAGATGACTAGAGTTATTACATGTTATACCTGTCTCCATATGTTTCTGTATGTGCCTTTTTTTTTTATCTGACCACTTCTGAACTATTATCACCACCAACCCTCCTGTTAACATGAGGATCTAATGCTCTTCACTTTCTGCTTCTAGATAGAGGATCCCCTAACAGAGTAAATAGTAAGAATATCTCAAATGTCATAGAATATTAAGTCGTGTTCTTCATTTTAAAACTAAGTTTTCTGGTCATTTGAGTTCCCCTTATTCTGAAACTTGATTCCAGTGTTGGCCAAGAACTGCCATAAGACTACTACGTCATTATGATTTTGGAGGTTGATCTTCTAAAAATTCCTCTTCCTTTAATTGCAATATGGTGGTTGTGTATTTCAATGCTCTTAAGACTCGGTGACTCCACTCCACTCCACTCATGACCAGTTCAAGAATGGATATATTAAATGCAATCACATTGGCCAAGGATGCTATTTCCTTTTTTGCATAAAATAGAGAGAAAATAATTATTAAGGAATTAAGTACAACGGGTGAGGAAATTCAAAGCAGAACAAAATAAAATAAAGTTATTATAGTGTGTAATGCTTGTCGAAGAGGCTTTGTATTATCCAAATTGGGCAAACATCTTGTTCCCCTTGATGTACTTTTGATTAATAATAATAATATATCTTTTCTTACTATATATTAAATCTTCTATCTTTTATCAGAGATTAAGTAGTCTTGCTCTTGTTGCTTTCTGACTGCTTATTCCATCTTTGCATGTGTTTGCATTTGGAAGCAATTCAATTTTTTCATCTTGCCGATGGTTACAAATTGCAGATAAATCGCATTGAAAGTGAATTTGCTTCTTACAAAGTTCGAGCTCATGCGCTGCTTCAGAAAAAGATGCTGAATTAGCTTCTACAAGGGACAATGATCAATTTAAAGCTCTTGAGGAAGCTCTGAAGGTTAAATCAGCCACTGTTATATTTTCTAAGAAGACAGACTAATCCTTGAGCCCGTATTAACATATCTTGCTCCTCATGATTCCTGTTTCTTATGTACCTCAGGATGCTGAAAAAGAAATACTATTTGTAACTTCAGAAAAGGATAAAGCTATCCAGGAGCTTAAAGATGTTCAGACATATTTGGATAATGAAATTTTGACCAGGTACCATTGAACTTCAGGATTTCTTTACGTGTAGTCTAAAAGAAATAGATACTTGAAATTTTTATAGTGTCATAGGATATACAAATTGTAGATATTATTAGACTATTAGTGTGTGTTTCTTTCCTTCTGCTTGCATTGTGCTGCTTGAATGCATATCACCCCATTCAATGAAACTAGAATTAGATACTTGAAATTTTTTATAGTGTCATAGGATATACAAATTGTAGATATTATTAGACTATTAGTGTGTGTTTCTTTCCTTCTGCTTGCATTGTGCTGCTTGAATGCATATCACCCCATTCAATGAAACTAGAATTTGCACTATAATTTAAGTTGAACTTCGAAATGTGAGTATTTGACTCAACTTTTAGACGATGTCTGTTTTCATCTTCAAGCCTCTTTTTTTCAATTCCCTACTGCGTGAAAATCTCAAAACACGTTTTTCATCCATTCATTTTTTTCCAATCCTTCATCATCTATCCAATCATATATATCATAATTACAGTGGGGCCCACCATTTGAATATTTGTCTTTTCATATTAACCACAGTTCTCTTCATACTAAATACAAATTCAAAGTGAGTCTCACTATAAATGTGAGAAAATACAATCAAACTTATTTTCATTTTTCAAACCTATAACTTCAATCCAATACACCAAAACATTCATCGCACAAAAACCACTACTGTTTTACAAGCTAACTACGGTTGAACATACAACCTACAGAGACATGCTTAGACATTCTCATTGGCAACTGTACAATTATATGAGTGGAAAAGTTGGATATAATACGACAGACTCCAAACTTAGTATATATGTAATACCTCTGGATAAGTTTTTTTGCCAATTTATAATTTATAATTCCACTTAATATCTATATCGATTACCTCTGATCACTTTTTATTTTTCCTATTCGTTGCACAATCATTTCAACCTAGTAATTCTGTCATGAAGCAAATTAAGTTTGGATGTAGGTGCTAAATATTCATTTCTATGTTCCATGCCCCAGTCATCTGTCAAGTTGTCTTTTTTCCTGTGTCATGTGTATTTGGAAATGCTTGTCAATTTGTCTTGTTCCTATTCTGTGTCTCTGCTTCAAACAGGCTAAATTATTTTTTGGGAGGCATAGTACTTTTTATGGGCATGTATTATAAGAAAACGATACTACTACTGAAGCTATGGACTTTGTTGACAGCTTCCCCATTAAAATGAATCTGATAGATGCGACCTTCATTCATATATCATATTCATCCAGTATTCCAATCCTAGCAGCCTGATGACAGATGAATCTGTTTTCAATTTATGACTTACAAATTCTGAATGCTCCAATCTTGCTTGTATTCTTCAGAGATGCAGCTCTCAGCATAGCAGAGCAGCAGATTAAGAGCTTGCAATTGAAGTTTGACTCTACCCTTTCTAACCATCGATCTGAGAAAGAAGCATGGGATAGAAGCCTCCAAAATGTGGAAGAAACATGGCGATGTAGTGCAATCATGTTTTTCCCTTCAGCTATATGCATATTTCCTATGCTCTATACGTGGAACGGTATTTTCATTAACTTGAATGCTAACTTTGCAGTGAGATGTGAGGCACTGGAAAGGCAAAATGAAGTGTGTTCCAGTCAAAATTGGGAAAAAGAAGTAGAAGAGCTGAAGTTACAATGTAAAAAGCTGAAGGTTGTAGCTGTTATATGTATCTTTTGAATTGAGTATTTGTTGCATTTTCTTATTATTTATCTACATACTTCTCAGGACGAGCAACGTTCTTTTCATGATCTGGCTGATAAAATGATTGAGGAGAAGGACAATGAGATTTCTAGGCTCTTGGATGATAATGGGAACCTACGTCAGTTGCTGGACTCAAGGCCTTCTGTATGCCCCTCCTCTACACATATTACATACCTACCTGCAAGTCAAATTTAATTTTCAGTTAGGCTTCTTTGTATATATTCTATGTAGTATAAATGTTAATCAGTAAGTTCTTTGATATGTTTACCACGTCTTAACTATTTTCAGGTTGAATACTCCAAGGACCATACAGGTAAAAGGATTATCTTTTGAAGTCATAAAGATGATGAGAGAAGTTAAAACACCACAAGTCTACTGCTTATGAGTTTGTCTGAGTTTTAATTGTCCTTTGAAACTGATGGATGCAGCTCTTCATACACAGGAAGCCTCAAATTCTAGTACTTCAGCTGCAGATCAACAGATCCTAGTATGCAAATTTCTCTGTTACATAATGAAGTGTGTTTGATAGATAAACATGTCCTATTAGATTCTCTATCTCTTCCTAGCATGCATGCGAAAACATATTTTCCATTCTTAGTATGGTGTTACTAACCCCTAAATTATATAGACACATTTCTGTGGTAGTAGCCTTTTTTGAAAAAGGACAAGATTGATTGAATTGCGTTATTGTTCATATTAAAGTAGGTCTCATTTGCATATAGTTGAGTACAAATCTTTTGGAAGGAGATTTTATGCTCACATGATAAACAGAAATATGTGATTAGTTAGAAAAAGGTTGCTGAACTTGCAGATATCTGTTCTGGTAATAGAAGTTAGAATTACTGATGTCTTTATATGTGGAGATTTACATCATGAAGCACTCCTTACTATAACTGATTTTCTTGAAAACATTTCTGGGTGATTCAGACAATTTTTCTTGTAACTGAAGCCCTGCCATAGAACTGGCTTGAATTGTTTCACTAAATTATTGTAGATTAGGCTTGAATTTGAATATTTTCACATACATTGTAGAGTATCTGTTTTTATTTAGTTGTATTATTTCAGATTTTGGCAAGACAACAAGCCCAAAGGGAAGATGAGCTTGCCCAAACGCAACGACATATTCTTGCACTTCAAGTATGTCTTATAGAAATAATCTAATTATGAACTACTTTTATATGCGCTGACATGAATTCGAGATTATGAGTTTTCTTTTGTAATTGGATGAAGATGTCAGGATGGACATCAGAAACTAGTTAGGTAGTGATCAAGTTCAGTAAAATAAAAAGGAATAGATAAACAAAACAACAAGAGAGATGAAGAGAAGCGGACATGGTTTCCTCTTGAATGGAACTTGAACACAATATCAATGTAAATGGTATAAAACTCCGAAAATAAAATCAATATTAATAGTATAGACTTTGAAGACTTCTACAGGCTACGGGATTAATGATAATGCCACTTATGAGTTTGAAAAGGAAAATAACTTGATTTTAAAGTAATCGGAGATGACTAAGGACTAAAAAGTAAAATTCAACTGCATTATTGCAATAATAAGGCATGAACCTTCTTTAGGTGGACGAGTTATAGCTGTTTCCTTTCGGTTTATCTCTTGGGTTGTGAGTGTCCACATTATTGTCCTTTAGTGTGGAAAACTTCATTCTAGTTGAATTCAAGAGTTCCAAAAGCATTGCCATTAAAGTTACCTCTCGCAAAGGACTTGAATTCTGAACAAGACTACAGACTAGTAATCAGGTAATCAATGTCTCCAAAAAAAAAATTAAAGTTTCCTACAATAAACCCTTACTTAACACTCATTGTAAAATTACTATAAAATGGAAGCCTTGGAATACATCCAAATTAAAAAAGATATAAATCTATTTCATTAATGACAAACATGGGACTCTAGGTTATAGAAATCTTGAACTAAGCCAGCTCTGCAGTTACAGCGTTTCCAAGGTTCTACTTACTTGATTTGTAATAAGACTTCTCTTGGTGACTGAGGTTTCTGATCATTCAAATGCAGGAGGAACTTGAAGAGCTGGAGCACGAAAATCGCCTTCACCGGCAACAGGTATTTCATATTGCTATTCTTTGTGCAAGTTGAATACTAAACAAAAGTTTTATCTGAAAATCAGATGATCCCATTCCTGAGTGGAAATCATTTCCATCTTTGCTACCTTTCGCTTCTTGTCTCCCCAAATTGATGGGTTTTGGATCAAATGATAAAAAACTTTCACTGGTATATTACATTTTTCAATCTGATGGGATTAACTTTCTTGCTGCAATTTGAATTTGTACTTGAAAAGCTGCTTATTGGATTTTTATGTACTATACAATTGCTGTCTCTAGATGTCCAGGCCATTTAAGAAGCTTAAGTTGTAATGATAATGTTGCAGGAAACCTTGCTGAAAGAAGAACTTAGGAACATGGAAAGAATGCAGAAGAGGGAAGGAGTGGATCTGACGTATCTTAAAAATGTCATCTTAAAGCTTCTGGAGACTGGTATCTTGTATTCCAGTTTGCTTAACCTGGAGCATCTCATTGACATTTAAAGGAAATATTATTGATGAACAAATGAGAAAGAATAAAAAAGAAAGCTAATTTGACTTATTTAGCTATTTAGTTGTGTTTTTATATATCATACAAGGTGGTGCACATGTGTCCATTTATCAACTAATTTTATGCACTATTGATTATTTGAATCTCCTCGTTGTGCCCGTTCAATTGTTAGGTGAGGTGGAGAGATTGCTACCTGTTGTAGGAATGCTTCTTCAGTTCAGCCCTGATGAGGTGAGTTTGTTTTGTCCTCTATTATTGCAAATCCTTGTGTGGAAAAAGGATGTCTATCTTCATTTGCTTCACTAGTTTCATGTTCCATATGATAGTATATGCGCAGCATGTACAATTTCCATTATATCCATCCGTCCCTGCTTAGAAGTTGCGGAACTGTCTGTTGCATGCAATCATATCTATTTGTTTAGTTTCTCCTGGATTCGTTAAACTTGAATTGTCTAAAACTGAAGGATTTTAGAGAAACTGCCAGCCAAGAGGCAAAATGGATTTCTCGAATCGAGTCTGTCTATTGTGTTCTTGCCTCGATACAAAGCGGCTGGAGTTCTATATCCGCTTCAAACTTCACTTCCGCCAAGTATCTTTGTCAAATCGAAGTCTACAAATACGTGGTAATGTGAATGACTCGTCGACTTACTAACTGGCCTATATATCGTACATATACAGATCCAGAAGTGTCAACAAGCCTACCGCGCTTCAAATGAAGTCCCACCTAGCCCTGCAAGTGATTCTTCACGATCAGGGCCGTCTCTCTTCTCCAGATTCTCATTTGCATAGCGTGATTGGAAATATTTTGAGAATAAATGAAGGAACCGGATGACCAATTCCTTTTCTGGCTTGCTGGGGAAAATTAATCAGATATTTTTGTATTCTTTATGTAGCATAAAAATGTTGATTAAATGTAAGAATATACTGTAAAACATCTGTAGGAGGATGGAAATGGGATACTTAGTATACGACAATTACCGAAAAACTGGCTCAGAGTGCTGTACAAACAATTTTCCTTATTTTTCTTGCCGATTGAGCAGAAAGTAACCATGCTTTTTAATTTTAAAGAATGGCAGTTCTCTTTTCGTATGGAGACGTGGAGAAATCGTTTCAACTAATTCTCTTTAAATAAGAACTCTTATCTTCCTAGATAGTGTTGAGGACAGCTTTTGGATTGACTTGAAGGATACCTTTATTCATATATTCAAATAGTTCATTCAACATTTTCATCGCAAATATTCAAAAAGCAATTCATATTAGTAAACATAGACATACTTCGATATGCTTTAAGCCTTCCATGCAAACTGTACCTCTTGACACTATGCAACTCTTTCTTCCATCGACAACATGGTATAACACAAATTGCAACTCTTTCATCCATCGACATGGCATCTCGTATGAAGATTTAGGAATCACAAATCATCACGCATGTAGGTGTCACAAATTTAATATTTAAAAAGTAGTTAACATGGGCTTATCGGAGTGTCATGTGATGAACAGGCACATTAATTCATGCCCACACCACAAACAAGTCGATCATTCCTTGCATAAAAAAGATTTAGTCAGCGGATGTCAAACACTAGGTTGGAAATTTTGAAACCAGCGGCAACTGCAATACAGCAAAATCCTTGTGCACTAACAGCGGTTGCACTTCGAGTAAATAATAGTTTCTACAGCAATGCAACTACGTGGAAAATTCAATATTACCTACAACCTTATAAGAATTCTATTGCATCTGTAACCACTACACTAGTAAATTTTGAGCAGAGCTCAATAGGGCACTGCACAGCCAAACTCTGTAGCAAATAGAGCAGCGTGATATATCAAGGTAGCTGCTAAGACCTAGGCAAATTAGCAGAGAAAAGCAAAGGTAAATTAGCAGAGGATCTAGGATTCTTATGAGTAAAATGAAGCACAAAACTAACTGGAATAGACTTGAACATAGAACCTACATTGAAGAGCTATCATTCACCAACAAAGGTGTTTTTCACCAAATATAAAATATGAAAATAAAAGCCAGTAATCCACTCACAACAATAATGGCACATATGAAGAGGACAGCTACAGTACAATAAGTTGGGCACACTTATGGTAACAGCTAAAAGACAATAGTGCATCAATATTTTGATTTCAACAAAAGTTTTAGTCTTGATGATAGTTCTACATTTTAGAAAGCAACTGCAACTCTGATGTCATTTCACCTAGAACCACGTGGTGCATAGTTCCTTTCAAGACTGTGTCGAGGAGGAGAGTACGACCTGGACCTTTCCCTTCTCGATCTTCCACTTCCACCATAAGGCGAATGTCTGGGAGAGTAATCACGTCCACCTCTATAAGGCGAACGTCTTGGAGACCTCCTGTAGACATAATCTTCACGGCTTGAACCTCCACGATACCTTCCACCACGATCAGCATAACCTTCTAACAAAGCAATATATTAGTTTGATAAGCAACATGAATGAAACTTACATAACGAGCAACAAGAACTCACCATCTCCTCGAGAGCTTTTCAGACCAAGATAATGACCAGGAGTGGGAGTCCTTGCACGTTTCCTCCGTGACTAAAGAAAAATGATAAATATAAGCTAATAGAAGCAGGGTTTTACAGCTCATAAAGGAAGTAAAGCTCATTACTACAAGGCATGCATAAAAGAATCTCCAACATCAAGCATCATTATAAAGAAAGATGAAATTTATATTTCCCTATATCTTAGATAACACATACAAGAGACAAGTTGACTGAGAAACTTCTATTTGGCATTTGCCTAAAAATCAATCAAATAAAAAAAGAAAAATCAATGCCAGGTATGGGATACCATAAAATCCTGATTACAATGTTGACAAAAACGCTTGATTAATTGAGAGTTGAGTATTCGCTGAGGTTGTATAGTTGATGGGGCAATATAGATGATGCTATTTAGTTGATCAGATGCAATTGAAAAGCTGTTTTAGCTTGTTGCGATGGATGGACTGATCATCTTTGATTTCTGCCAACATAGCTGACGCAATATCTTCTGAATATAACCAGAAAACCTTCAGGTCAAAGAGATTGATTTACAGTCAAAGATCATCAGACACCAACTTCTATCAGACAGGTAGCTTACCCTCTCTACAGTTATGTACCGGCCTTCAAGCACTGATTGATTGAGGTGTTTGATACAGCGATTAGCATCATCTGAAGAGTCCATGTTAACAAAAGCAAATCCCCGAGATACACGAGATCGCGGTTCCACAACCAAAAAGACAGACTTGACCTGAAGAATGAAATTCAAAATGCCAACAGCACAGATAAGTTTAAGTTGGTCCTAGAGAGATAGTGTAAGACATTGAAAAACCATTTTCAACCTTATCGGCTTAACCAACTCAGAAATTACAAGTTTATACATTCAACAGAACTTAGTTATACAAATAATACATTGTGAGCAGGAATTTTAATTTTCAAAGAAGAATGATATAGAAATAACACAAGATCCAAGAAACACCTACCCTTCCTTCCTTTGAGAAATGATCTTCAAGTTCTCTCTCAGTGACCCTTGTAGACAGACCAGTCACATAAAGTGTAGTTCCATCATTAACAACTTCTTCCCTACATGACATTAAGATCAACAGTTGATAATAAAGAACATCAAAAGGGAAAAGGGCTAAGTATGCAGGTAAAGGATATTATAACTGACCTGCCAGCGCCACGCCCTCTTGACCTAGATCTAGATCTCGCTCTTGGTCTGGACCATGATCGAGAACGAGATCTAGATTTGGACCTAGATCTTGACCTGGATCTCGAATTTTCTTCCCATGGAGATGGAGAGCGTGCGTACCTAAACATAATACAATTGAAAAGCCAAGTGTCAGCCAGTGCCACTGATAATCCAAACAAAATCTGTGCAGTTACATATTAGCTTACTACAGCAGAGAACCATGCCAAGTAGAAACCAGCAAGAGAAAAATCTTATCCCTCCATCCACCATTTTCGTTCATTGATTTTGGAGGCGCGAGTTTTAATAAATTGTAATGAGTGTAAAGTGAGTAGAGATAATAAATGAATAGATTAATAGATAATGGGATTAAAAGGTGTGCCACAGGGATAATAAATGAATATATTAATGGATAGTGTGTGTAAAAATGTAGGCTTTTTAAACAAGTGAGTAGGTTTAGGGTGAAAATATAAAGTTGATGTTTCTAAAAAAAGAAAGTAGACATTTTTTGTGGACGGACCAAAATGGAATTAAATAAATGTATTTGATGGACGGAGGGAGTATATGATTGCAAAAGGACTATATAATTAGACCTTCAACCTAAAAGCTACAAGCTATAGGCAAGTGTAACTGCATATGGACCCTAAATGATGAAAATAACTCCAGAGGACATTGGGTCTAAGACACAAGAATGTAATCACTAGTCACATATAAAACTCTAGCCGCCAAAAAAAACATATGAAATTGATCAACGATTGTAAAAATTAAGAGAATTGAAACTTCAGCACACTTTTGCAGATAAAATAAAGAGAGAAGTTGCTCAATCATGCACAATAATCACATCATTAATTAATTCACATTGAGACTTATTTCCAGGTTTAATCTCCACAAGATTCACAAAACAAACAAACATAAAAAATAGTCTTTCCAATATTAGAACAAAAAAATCGTATGCATTTTAAAAGTTGCATGTGCTTTTTTAGCAAAACTGTCGAGTATCATTCTCATGCTTAAATTTTTTTAATGCAAACCCACTGTATATATTCAATCACACCGTGATACATCAAATGAAACTGCAGACAAGTCAGCCAGCATGTTTCATAGAAACTAGCATATCTACAAAAGAAAATATCACACGATTTCAATTCAGGTTGCAAAACAACGTTAAAGGTATCAACGAAGCTAACAAACAGCAAAATATCACAAATCATGTCGGCATACTACGAAAATCAAATGCAATTCTATCAAACGAACACCAGGCCCCAATAACATAGCAAAAGCGCTCCAATCCCCTACCCAAACTGGCATGAAACAGTTATAAGCAAAAACACAAACGATAAGGACCTAATAAAAAAGAAATTACTGGTAGCAGATGAGCCACAATGCGTTACAAAATTGACGAATCAAGGAATCATGCTAAGCTACCTAAAATCCTAGTTTCTTCTATCGAATTAGAAACCCTAATCCTCACCCCTTTTTATCTCAACATTAATAGATCGAAGAACCCAGCACTATTCTGCACGAATTAAAATCACCAACATACTGAAAAAATAACATCGGAACCAAAATTAAAAAATAAAATGTTACCGTTTTCTCGGAGAATCAGCCTGCAAAATAAAAGGAATTTCCAATATTATAATCAACGTTTTACCCAAGTGACGTACATACATATAACCTCATAGAAATGAACATCTAAGAGAGAGAGAGAGAGATCTTACCATAGTAGGAGCAGACACGAAGAAACCCTAAACCCAGTCGCTATTTCGAAAGTTAATTTTGAGCTCGTCGTCACTGGGTGAAATTTTGTTTATTTATTATATATAGAAATAGGCGAGATGCCACTTGCCAAAGAAAATCAACCCTGCCAGACCACTTCCTCCCCTTCCAGATCAAGTACTCAACTAAATGACACTGTTGCCCCTCTCAACTAAGGTCATATGACTCGACTATATCCAATCTAACACCAAATTAGAAAGTTTGTACTGCGTTTGATTCTATATCATTTTCATAATCATGTACTATTAAAAAGTTATTAAATAATAAAATTGGTTTATAATTTAAAAGCACGATGAAACAATTAAATAATTTGAAATATCTTACAAACAAAATCACAAATAATCTAATTATTAATTGCACGCTATATATTCAAATTATTTATTTATTAATATAGTGTTATTAATTAATACTTTTTAATAATTGTTATTATTTTTAGAAAATTAACAAGTTATTGTGCATATTAATAATATTATAATCATAGACAAATCATCGAAAAGTTTTATTCATTTAAAAATGAACATGATGTCTTCTTCAAAGCGTCCACCATCTCAATAACAACAAAATGAAGAAATTAGTAATTATGAATCTAGGATCTGGTTATGACTAGAGAAGAAGAATCGAAAGTCAACCTCGATTTAATTTTTAGTATGAATTTAATATTTTACAAGCATGAAGTTGTTTTCTTCTGTTATTTTGTTTCTTCCATTTCTTTTGTGAATTGTTGGTTGCCACCCGTGTATTGTAAGAATAACAATATTATCTTGGTCATATACCTGCTCAATTATCTTTATAGATTGTATTTTTTGTATTTATTAAGTTTAATATTTTGCAAAACATTATAATAATTTAGGTGTCAACATTTTGAAAATTAATCATAAGAAATAATTTTTTCTTAAATATCTTGTCTTGTCGAAATATCCTGTAGCAATTGTCTATGTCTATCAGTTTCTTTTATCCAATAACCGAAGATATTTGATCGGTATTGGATAATGATTGATGATAATTTCGCATGAATGGATATACCGAATAACCGAAATTAAATAATTGTTAATTTATTATTTTATTATTATTAATTAAATACAAATTAGTTAAGTCATATTAATAATAATAAATCATAACTAATAAGAGATGAGATAATTTTGGGTATCCAAAATCATAATAAATAATAAATCATAATAATAAAATATAATAATAAATCATAATTAAATACAAATTTAATTTTTTTTTGAATTGGATAATAACCAATTATCGATTTTAATATTATACAAGTGATCACAATGTATAGTGCATGCATGTGATCACAATATGTTTTTTTGTGTCTTTTTAAAAGATAGATAGCTGAGTTTTTAAAATTCAGGTTTATTTTAGAATTAATTTTGGAATTGTCTTACTAAAGAAACATGGATGATAATAAGGTGGAATTTAAGAAAACTACAAACTGTTATTAATCAAAGGGTAAATTAGTCAAATGCCTTGATATTACTTCATCTCCTAAAAATACACGAATGCTGACAGAATTACAAATTTCATCTGCTCTCTCACACACGCACACACACACAGCCATGTCCTCAGTACCTTGGACATCAACCATTCTGCAAAACCCCAAACCCTCTAGCATTCTCTCTACCCCCCACCTCTCATCTAACCCCTTCACACTCTCGCAGCATCCAATTTTATAGACCAAACCACAATCTCATCTTGAAGCCTCTCAACTCCTCTTCCCAACCTCTGTATGGCTCCGTTTCATCCGCACGGCCACAAGACAAGGACGAAGATGACGAAGAGCCTTCCATCGGCGACTGCCTCGTTTACGAAGAGGGCATTTTCACGACCCACATAAAGAAAACACCAGAAATTGGAGAAACTCCGGAGCTCGCATTACTAAATCGAATACCATCAAAGGCGCAGACGTCTCGCCGGAAAACCTAATTCCGGTGAAATGGCTGGATGTTCAGAAGGAGTTGAACATCACGAAGAAGGAGCGGCGGAAGATGGCGCAGGAATTGGAGTACGGCACGCGGGTGGAGAAGCGGAGGCAAGCTCTGATGCCTCTGAATTCGGAGGGATTTGAAGAAATGAGGCAGGAGAAATTTGAACAAATGAGGCTGGAGAAATTTGAAAAATTTAAGCAGGAGAAGATAAAGCAGCTGAGTCCTGTGGTGCTTGGTAATCCGAAGAAGGCGTATTTTAGGGAAATTAAGCCTGAGAAGGAGGCAAATGGAGAGGTTAGATGGGGTAGAGTGGCACCGATGAATCCAAGGCTGGCGGTGTATGGGGGAGGTTTGGAGGATGTTTCCGAGTTTTTTAGTAGTGGGAACTGGGAAGTATGAGAAAGGTGCTGCTGATAAATCTCAAGGCATATTTGCTGCATCTTATTTTATTTTTTTGGTTTTGTGTTGAATTAGCACGTAAATATTGATTTTGTGAAGGGATTCGATCGTTCTTGAGGAGTAGGATAGATGGTTAGTGCTTATGTTGTGCATTAGTGTTGTCATTGTTGTTTTGGTTTCGGGACTTGAGATAATTGAGAATTAGGAACTGAGGTTTCGGTGAAGTTATGTCGTCTTATCTATCTGGATTATGGCGATCCTGGCAGAAATTGTGGGATTTTTCTCAGGTATAAGCTCTGATAAGTGTATGGCACTCGTCAAACTTGTGTAATCTTGTCTCATAGGAGAGACAGGATATTGTTTCGTAATGGAAAGATTGAAGTGTAGGAGCCCAGATGATCTGGTTGTCTTGGGTATGTAGTGTACGATAATAGCCTTGATATGCAAGCAGAAGTATTTGAAAAGCCGTGGTACCCATGCTGTTGTGACCGATTAGCAGCAACATGTTAAATATGAACGTTAATGTTATGATAAATATAATCTCAACTACTAAAGATTATTCTACTAAATAAAGGTGGTGATAAGAATGTTGGTGGATTACCTGGTGCTTCTATTGTATCTCGCTATTTACATTTCTCTTTGCCCATTTCTCTAATATTCATTTCTCTGCATTTGCAATTTTGGTGAAGGCACTCGTAAGTTATTCTCACAAGAAGAAAAGGCAATAATGAATAGGCTGGTTCCTGATGTAGCAGTTGCTACCTCGGTGAGTATCTAGTCCCTTTGACTTCTATCTTGTAAGAACAAATAATGTCATGTCGTGTAAATGTTGATAGGATGGAAAGTCCCTGCCATTTCAGGCTCAAATTTCTGCTGTTCATTATAATTCTACGTGCAAAGATACAACTTTTTGTGTTTGCTCTGTGAAACTTGTGTATGGAGATCTTTGGTGTTCACTTTTTGTGTGTGAATGGAAACTATGTCCTTGTTCTATTCATCTCTATATTCAGTTTATCGAGATCTTCAGCCATTTTCTGCAATCTGTCTCTGTGTTCAGTTTATCGAACTGTGCACTTTGGCAATTCTAAATAACGCTGTTGCTATTTTAGCATGTCTATATGCTAATTCAGGGATATTTTTCAGGGAAAATGGCATCCTCTGCATACCCTTGTTGCTGCCGGAGAGTTGTACCTTGTTGATTCTTTGTTGAAGCACAACCTTGATATTAATATCTCAGACAAGGTATCCATGTTGCTGGATCCCTTGTAATAATATATATATGGCATTATCTCAATCTAGCTGCTAATCCAGTTGGCTGTTACGGCCCCTTTTCCTATAGAATGGATTGACTGGAATTCACAAAGCAGTACTTGGCAAAAGGATGACTATCTTTAACTTTATTTTGAGGGAAGGAATCAGCAAATCCATTCATTCGTGACAATGTAAGTCAAAACATCTTGTTGTTAAGATCGACTGATCGTATACTGGGATTAGAGAACTTTCCTCTGTCATGCTACTGCATATCCTATGTTATAGCCTTATAGGCACATAGTGTTATGCATTACAACCTCATGTTTATTATCACTGATTTGGGCAGTCATACCTTTTGTTGGCTTTATTTTTGTTTCTGAGTTATTTTTTTGCAACAACAGGAGGGAGCGACCTTATTGCACTGTGCTGTCTTCACAGCTTCTAGTCAGATGACAAAGATTTTGTTATTGTACAACGTTGATATAAATCTTCAAGATAATGTAAGCTTACATATCTAGATTTTGATTTACCTATTTTGACAACTTTTATGTGTTTCCCTAATTTTAATTTTTACTTATTCTCATATTACTGATAGGATGGATGGACACCATTACATTTAGCAGTGCAATCCCGTAGGACAGATATGCTGAGGCTTTTGCTGATCAAGGTAGCTGATAAATCTTTAAAGAACAATGTAAGAACTCGGGGAGGAAACGATAAATAGATTATTGGTATTCTTCGTGCTTCACAGATTAGTCTCGAAGTTACAAAGCTACTCTCTCGTACTGGTTATCTTTTAGAAAGTGGCTATTTATTTGCAGTCACTTGGAACCAATTCCATCTCCAGACACGAATTGCTTATTTATTTTTTTTGGCTGCAAAATCACACTTTGTTTCTTTTTTAATAACAGATGATTCTGTTAGTAAAGCATTTGCTCCGAGCTCTAGCGACTAGCATGCATTGTTAGGTAAAAAAATCTACATGGCAGATTAACACATTTGTTTTTTCTCATCTTTAAATCATCACACTTTTTTCCATTGTTAGGTCAAAAAGTCTACATAGCATGCTCTGTTTAGGTACTTGTTTTCTTCACTTTCTTCTTTTTCAGGATGGATTTACTGCTCTAGATCTTTGCCTCTACTCTGATAGAAATACAAGAACTTACGAACTCATCAAATGCATTCACTAGTCTTCAACCTTTCAACAATTCATCCATCGGACTGCTTTTGCTGCAATCATGGCTTGGGTGGCTGGCTGGTTGTATCGTCTATTCATAACTGTCCTCAGAACTACCCAACTTATATTTCAGCTGTGTCACCTATACGGGGCAGCTGCTTATAATCGGAACAAGGGCCGCACAGATCGCCTTCCTCGCCTGCTTTGATGCAGCCAGCACAGCTCGTGGAGGAAACTGCTGTATTCAGGCATCTCATTACCAGTCTGAGAATTGTAGTGTATAGGAAAGTTCTTTAGCATTATTCTCAGCTCCTTAGGTTTGTAATACAGATACTATGTGGTTTTATAATGGTGTGAAAGTCCGTGGACTGCTTTGGGCGTTTAGGTTATTCTAGGAGAAGATTTTTGTGGAAGTTGGAAATGAATTGGTGAAACTTGCATTTTAGGTTTGTTGGTAGAAAAATTTAGAATTGTGAATGTAATGGATTTATGCTGAGAAAATGAATTGATAAGAAAAGCATTTTTGAAAAATGCAAAGTTACATTTAAACAAAATCATGTATTTAACAAAATTTGAAGATGAAAAGAAATAAAGAGGGGCCAGCTATTAACTTTCAAAGAAAATATGAAGATAAGACTTTAGATTGTTAAAAACCTCTCTAAAATTTTAGGAATTTTTAAAAATTAAATGATTTCTTGTTGTGTAAATTGTAGAAGAATTACAGGAAGTGATTTTTATTTATTTTTATATTTTGTAGCTGAGTGACATTTCTAACACGTCAATCCAAAAAAATAATAACTTTTATCTAGACATTTTACAGTATCTTACTTTATTTTTAATTATAGAAATAAATATATTATAATGTCTAAAAGATCATGCGAGATAGTATTACATAGGATTCCATTCCTTAGCTAGCAACAGCACTGATAAAGTCATGTAACGGCTCTTTACCCCATAAATTTCTCTCTCCCCACAAAGCCCTCGGCCGAAATACCATTTCCAATCCACACGCGCCACGTCCCCATTAGTTCTCATTATTCTTATATAAAATAAACAGATTTCCTTTTCTATCCGACCCTTCAGTCTCCACGCTCATTCTCTCGTTACTAAAAAGACAATTTTGTCGAAGAAAAAATATGCCAAGCGCCGCCGCCGTCCGCTGGAAGAAGGCCGTCGCGATGGGTCTTTCCCTCTTCGGCCGCAGTTTCAACCCTTCGAAATGGTGCTTCTTTCTTTCTCTTCTTTTTTTTTTTCTTTTCTTTTGTGTTTACTTGCAAATGTGCTGAGGTTGTCCCCCTTTTGCGTAATTTTTGAAGCAAAACGTCGGCGAAGATGGCGGTGGCGAGGATAAAGCTGCTGAGGAACAAGAGAGAGGTGGTGATCAGGCAGATCAGGCGCGACATAGCTCTGCTTCTTGAGTCCGGCCAAGATGCCACTGCGCGTATTCGAGTAATTCATTTACCTGTGCTCGATTTTGCGTTTAAATTATTTTTGATTTTGTGTATTGTTGGCACTGTTCGTTGTCGTTCTAGTTAAATTTGGGGTTATTAAAAACAATATTTGGCCATAAAACCTTGGCCCATTTAATTTGGTGAAAAATGTGGACTTTTTAGGGCAATGATGCATTGCTCTAGATGTTGCAAGCCCTGCTTCTTTCCTAAGCTAGCATCAAGAGGAACTGGTTTTACTATGAATCTATAATCCTTCATTTTGAGCTTATTAGCGACCTCGGAGTGTTTACGTTGGATGATAGCTTACATATTCAGAAATAATATAGGCTAATTCACCACATAGTTCAATGAATTGAACAATTCTGAAGTTGTTTGATGACGTAGACCTTCCAACACTATTATGTGGATTCTTTCAATTTAAATGCTCAAGTGGTTGCAATGTTAGCCTTTTCTCCTTACTAATGATGCTTCTCATGGTTGTGTAGGTTGAACATGTGATAAGAGAGCAGAATATCATGGCAGCGAACGAGTTAATCGAACTTTTCTGCGATCTAATTGTGGCCAGGCTCTCTATCATTGCAAAACAAAGGTTTGTTTCGAATAATGTTGTGTCATTTCACATCCATACAGTGATCTGAATTATGAGAAACATAATGTTTGTGGTGATGGTTGCAGGGAATGCCCGCCCGACCTTAAAGAAGGAATATCAAGTTTAATATTTGCTGGCCCTCGATGCTCAGAGCTCCCGGAGTTGCTGGCCATACGAGACGTTTTCCAGAAGAAATATGGCAAGGATTTTGTCTCTACAGCTACTGATCTCCGACCCAATGCTGGTGTCAACCGTTTGGTATGTTTACCATTCCTAAATTTAAACTGTGTATTTTGATCAAATGTGTGCTGTTGTTTAGTATGTTGGGACATTTTTATAAAACAATGCTTGGATTTGATTCATGTCTGCTTGCAGCTTATCGAAAAGCTCTCTGTTAAGACGCCGTCTGGTGAAGTGAAATTGAAAGTGTTGAAGGAAATTGCGAAGGAATACCAGGTTCAATGGGATACCACAGAAACAGAGGAGGAATTGCTCAAGCCTCCAGAAGAGCGCCTCGTATGCCTTCTCTCCCACTCTCTTACTCTCTCTCTCTCTCTGCATGTTTCTATGGCCTCTCTGAGTCTCTTGTTTTTTCTTACAGGAAGGTCCAAATGGTTTTGTGAGTGCGTCAGGTTTGCCTTTGAAGCCTGCTCAAAAGCCATCTCTCGAGCCAAATGATGCTTCAAACAGGTAATATTACATGCACAATTTGTTATGTAGGGGCATCTTGTTCTTCCATTTTCACCAAAGTTGATAATACTCTCTAACAGAGGACAAGGCAATGTCATGAACTTCCAAGACGTGGCGTCGGCTGCTGGCGTTGCTGCTGAGAAAGCTCTAGCCGCTGCTGAAGCAGCGGCCATCCTAGCTGCCTATGGAGGCAGCAAGCAGATGCCTGCTTCTCACAAGGACGCTGGCGACTTCAACAATACCTCTCGTAATTCCAGTAGAAAGTTTAAGCCAACCTCCCGGGCTGAGTATTCCACCATTGATGATCAGTCTGAACATGAGAGAACAGTGAAAACAAATGGTTATGAATACTACACACACTCGAGTGTCGAAAATGAGCAGAGGGTTGATGATGGTAGGAAGGTGGTTAGGAGGCAGAGCTATAACTGTCAGAGAGCACCCACAGATACCAAGTTTGATGAATCAGAATCAGACTGCGATGAAGAAATTGAGATGGAAGAACCACCGAGCATGAATGCAGGGAGAGTTAATCGAAGACATAGCTATAATGCTCCGCCTCCTGCCTCAGGCGTTAGATATGATGAATACAACGATGATGAAGAAGAAGAGGAAGAAGACACAACTGATGAGTTTCAGCAGCCTGCAAGAGGGACTACTAATCAGCCGCCAGAGCGCCCGCCTCCACAAATTCCAGCGCGACGTGTGCATCCCAAGCTGCCTGATTACGACGTACTCGCTGCTCGTTTTGAAGCTCTGAAACAGCACAAGGCGAGGCCTAGGTAAATTGGCCGATGCATTTTTTTGTCACTTTGCTGCACATTCTCACATGTTGTTTACCTATGAATATAATTTACACTTTATACTTTTCCTTCTTTGGCCTATTGTAATGCATTCCTTTTACGTTACTCTCCCATCTTGGATCTTGGACCAGTTGATGCATTATGTACACATCCAGTTATGCGTTACATTGCATCAGCAACGCCTACGAATTCAAAGATCAATAAACAGAAGTTCGTTTGAGCTGAACTCTCTTCCAAAGACGTAATTTTGATTGCTTTTCAAATTATCAAGGTAAAATGATTTTTTCCTCAAAAAGGAAAAAGGTAAAATGATTTTGCTCAATTCGAGTTTTAAAAAGTTTTAGTAAAATTAAAAAAGCAACACCAAATTACCCAACTTAAATGCGCTTCTTATAATTAAATAATGAGCCGGTCTTGGTGCGGCGGGTCGCACAGTGCGGCTGGCCCCAGCTTTTTTTTTAATTAATTCTAATTATATTCTAATTATGATTAATAAATTTTAATTGGGGAATAATATTTGGAAATAATGAATCCTAATTGAGGATTAATAAACCTTAATTGAAATTGATGAACCTTAATTATGAAATATGCTTTTGGCAACCAAACGTAGCACAACATCTTGAGCTGTTTAATCCATCCGGTTAGGATGCTCCTCCATCAACTAATTTAAGTATGAAATTTTGCGCTAATTTTCATTTTCCAAATCCAAGAAAAATGATGTTGCAGAAATTTTCATGGAAGCAGAAAAATGTTGCATGCTAACATTTCCACCCACATTTGAGACCACATCATTATTGCAGTCTCATTTATCAATTCAATTCCAGAAGACGCAGTAATAAAAAGTACGGAAGATGCTACAGATATTCCTGTGGAAGAGGAGGAAATAAATCTAAATTTGATCAAAGCATCATTTTTGTAGTTTGTTGTATCAATTAAATTATCGAGATTTGTAAACATGGAGGATGGCTCGGCATGTTTCGAGAGGAACGAAGAATTTTTCAATCCGGTGCTGACGATGGGAGCGCAGGTTTCATGCCTACTTGTGATCTCCCATTTCTTCCAGCTTCTCCTGAAGCCCTTGGGCCAACCAGCACCCCTCGCGCAAATTCTCGTAAGTATGTCTCTCAAAACACATAATTTTTTTAAATATTGTTTTATTTTCTCTTATTGTTTTGTAGCATTCCGATCATGTAGGATTTGTGTATTCTATATTGAGACGATTTGCAGAAATTGTGGTTATGCAAGTTAATATTGGAGCCTGTTTATGCCAGTTTCGCAGTCTTTCAACTTTCATTTGCATAGCATGAAGTCGGAGATAAGAGAAGCGGTGATGGTTTGGATGGGTTATTTGAGGGAGGAACATTGAATTGAGAAGGGAAAAATATTACATGAAATTTGGCAATGATCTTTTCGTTTCATTGTTATGTATTAATTTTGATTTGGCCTAGAAACTTTGGTAAACTAGTCCAAATTCTAGAGCTTTGTTTATGCATTTGTACCACTATCTTAGCATTTGTAGTGTTGTTGGTTTTAATCGAAGTACTGTGCAGAGTTCAAGGCAGAGTATTAGTGTTTATGTTTGAATTGAGGGAAGTATATATTAACAGACAGCATAAATTTACATAGAAGAAGAAAATGCATTAAAGATAGGAGAAATTCAATGTTGCAACTCTGTGTTCTTAGCCCAAATACTTGCAACTAACTTGTTTAGAGACCATTCTGGTCCATGCATTGGCTCCGGCATTTTCCAGTTCTGTTCGATTTGTTATTGTGCATCGCTCAATTATGAGAATATGCTAGACATATATATATGTATATGGAAAAATCACTGATTCTATGTTTATCTTTACATTTATATCCTTCTAACTGTGTTTTTCCTTTTCAATGCAGGCAGGATTCGTGCTAGGCCCGTCTTGTTTATCACACATAGATAGTGTCAGAACATTCTTTTTTTACAATTCTGCTGACTACTGTGAGACCATGGCACTATATGCAAGGATCATTATCATGTATCTCATCGGGCTTGAGATAGATTTTCCCTATCTGAGGCGCAACTTGCGTGTATCAACCATCATTGCTTGTGGAAGCAGTTTTATTTGTACGATATTTGCCATAGCTGTGACCTCTTTCATATACGAAGAGACAGGAGCTCAAGGTTCGACAGCCATGATGACTTTAACACTAGCAATCATCTTATGCAACACAGCCTCACCTTTCGTGACTTGCTTGGCACATGACCTTAAGTTTGCGAATTCTGATCTTGGGAGGTTGGTCATATCTTCTTCATTAGTAGCTGATGCATATGCTGTTTTTCTGTTGATTATACTTTCAACAAACAAACGCGACTTTGGCTTCTCAGATTGGCTTGTCCGGGCAATTCTATATCTCATCATCGTTATAACTGCTATTTTCCTCAACATAAATTTAGCAGATTGGCTGAATAGGAGACAGAGAAACCAAAAGTACCTTAAAAACACCGAGCTTTTTGCTCTTTTAGCAGTCTTGTTCGTTGCTGCCACATCACTTGAGACGATGGGAATCAGCAGCATATTTGCTTGTTTCATTCTTGGTGCATTGTTTCCTCGAGGAGGCAAAGCAGCTCGGACTCTCTTGATCAAGCTCTCGTATTCAGTCCATAACTTTGTGCTACCGTTTTACTTTGGCTACAGCGGATTCAAGGCTGATCTCACTCACGTAAACAGTTTTCGTTACTTTGCTGTAGTTGCAATCGTTATCCTACTCAGTATTGGGGGGAAAGTAACTGGCACACTCGCTGCTTGCTTCCACCTAAAAATTCCGATGAATGAAGGGGTTCTTCTTGCTTTTCTAATGAACTTGAAAGGTCATGTGGACTTGCTCGCTCTGACCATTGGCGTTGAGAACAAAGTAAGATGTATGAAAATCCAAATTCATCGTCTGTTAAATCATCAAATGAAGAAGATGCTAAATTTGAATATCAAATGTTTGATGCAGGTTATGTCCAGCCAACTATTTTACAATCTCATGACGGCAGCAGTAGTAATCAATTCGTTGATTTGGGGACCCTTGATAGCATACACGGTAAGAAGAGAGAGCGATATCCTAGGTTATAAGCATATAGATTTCGAAAACCAGTCCCCAGAGAGCGAGTTAAAACTACTGGCTTGCGTACATAGTCCGCGCCCCGTAGCAGCCATGATAGGACTGATTGCAACTTGTAAAGGGCCCGATAGTGTCGCTATTTCTCCTTACTTGATGCACCTAATCGAGCTTCCGGAGAAAAACAAGACGAAAAATCTCTTGTACCATCAAAAGGCAGAAGAAGAGCTCAGTCATGACGACAATTATGGCGGTAACGACGTGGTGGAGATAAACGAAACAGTAGACATCTTTTGTTCTGAGACCGGGGTGATGATTCGTCAAGCTAGAGTTGTGGCACCTTATGCAACTATGTTTGCTGATGTATGTGAATTCGCTGAGGATGTAAGAGCATCTATCATCATTCTACCTTTCCACAAACATCAAAGAATTGATGGGAAACTAGAGAGTGGAAAGGAAGGCATACGGATCACAAATCAAAAGGTCCTCATTCATGCAAAATGTACCGTTGCCATCCTCATAGATCGCGGGCTCACTGCTGGTTCGATGCATACATCCACCACTGGTTCATTGTATCATATAGCTATGCTGTTTTTCGGAGGCCAAGATGACCGGGAAGCATTGGGACTTAGTAAGCGTATAGGGATGCATCATCGCATTAGCCTCACCGTGATCAGGTTCCTACACAAGTCGGTGCCAACGGAGCATGTGGGGATCAATGTAGATCACAAGGAGGAGGACGTGTTGATGGCCATACCGAGCCACGAGTCAGAAGCCGGTGCAGATAACATAGTCTTGACCGACTTTTTCAATAGGTATGTATGTATGTCATAACCACATTGTATTATTTTTTTGGCTGATGTGCTAGGCACAAATATTTTTGTTTTTACATGCATCTGTCATACATGAATAGGTAATAGTAGTTTATAGTCCCTAACTTTGGCTTTTTTTTATTGACAAAGTATCCTGTAAGGACGTCCTCACATGAGGACGTGTGGTGACCCGTCATTAATCCTCAGTTAGGGTTTATTGACCATAATTGGATGTAATCCTCATCATCCTCACGTGAAGATTTGGATTTCTAACTAGGTTTACCCATAACATATGTTCATTGAGAAACATGTTCTACAGGTGAGCTTAGTCAGATATTCAATGCAACAATTTTTTATGCGGCACAAAATCAAACAAATTTGCAAATAAAACATGAAAATTGAGGTTATAAACTACTATTAACTCTACATGAATATGACTTTCTTCTTGACATGAAAAGCGGGGATAGTGTCCCCAAGGTTAGCATCTGAACGTTTCACAACGTGTTATCCTTAGGTTCGTGACATCAGGTCAAGCGGGATACGTAATGAAGCATGTGGAGAACGGGGAGGAGACTGCGACGGCTCTGAGGGACATGGCCGATATGTATACGATGTTTATAGTGGGGAAAGGGAGCAGATGCAACTCAACATTAACAACTGGTATAAGTGATTGGGAAGAATGCCCTGAGCTTGGCAGAGTAGGTGATTTTTTAGCTTCTCCAGACTTTGAGCTTTGTGGTTCAGTATTAGTTGTACAACAACATAGATCAGCCAGTGCTGATGAAGATCAATAGGATTTATATGCCTTATGTAAAATTGCAGGACATCAATTTTTTTCACCCTTTCTTATTTTTCTCTCATTTTCTCTTTAGAAAGAGAGAATGAAGGGGTTTGTGTGAATATGAGATAGATTTTCTTCTTGAATATATATTGGCAAATTCTGAGGTTCAAGGGTCAGACCAAATCACACCCATCATTGTGCTCATAGTGACTACGTATAATATTGTGTTGGAAAAAGGTGTACAGAACTAGTACAGAACTTGCCGGGCGTATACAACTTAAAACAGAAAAATAGAAGATCAAAACTAACAATGAATTAAAACAAGAAAATACAATCGGCTGGAAAACAAAACCGTAAATGATGCCGAGTCGAGGAGGCCTCTTTCCGAAGACGAGATACGCCCGGTAGTGCTCTCGGATCCGGCGTATCGTCCCCAAAGATGAAACGGCGTCTCGTAGGTGGCGACACCAAGCGGACCAACGAGCTCCGTGAACCGGACGGGCGAGGACAGAGCTTGGACGAGAAAGTATGTATGCAGGAGTGCTCTAAAGTATCTTTGGAATGCTTTTGGTGAGTTAGCTAATGTTGGGAGACATGTCCTATTTATAGGCGCGTCGTCCCTCATAGAAACATCTTGAGTCAACACCGCATTGATGTCGGGTGTTACGGAGTTATGTCCCCTATTGAGTGCGCGGCGCTTTCGGAGACAACGTGGGCACGTTTCCGCAGAGTCATCATGTCGGGCGTTACGGCGATTCGACGAATCCGGACAACGCGTGCGTCGGGTTCATTGGACGATCCGGACGTCTCTTCAGTGCACGTAGGCCCAACGGATTGGGCCACACGAGTTGGGCCTCGGACCAACTCCATCTTTGGGCTCGATCAAACGTTGATCTAAAAGTAAGGCAATGGGCCACGGAACCGGGCCCACGGCAAGCCCACCAACAGGCCCAAAGAATGACCCAAAGACCACCCAAAGACCAATTGCAAGATCCAAGATCCAAGATCCAAGATCCAAGATCCACGATCCACGATCCACGGACCACGGGGCCGAACGGGCCGGGCCGGAGCCGAGCCGAGCCGAGCCGGGCCGGCGGGCGGGCGGGCGCGGGCGCGCGCGGCGCGCGGGCGCCGGGCACCGGGCAGGGGCCGGGCGGCGGCGGCGGCAGCGCGTGTCTTGTGGCGTGGGCTTTCCAAACCCGTCACTTGTGCACATAATTATACTAAGTGTTCAATGAACCACTTATATAGACAATTAATGAAGGTACATTAATCAATGTGGGATAAGGATTAATTAATCCATGCTTATCCCCTTAAGCACAAAACTCCATGTTTAAGTGACCAACTTTGATCCACTATTTCTCACTCACCGGAAATCGGATTTGAGAATGTGAATACACCACGATCATCTACTCAAAACGTAGATCGATCCTATGCCATTTAATTTCACAAAATTAAATGTTACGTCACTCAAAATCTTGGTCAAAGTAGCTTCCTGGCAACTTGACAACATATATAATTTATATATATATATGCTTGATTTCCAACAATCCCCCACATGAGTGGAAATAGCCATATGCATGTATGCAGACACAGCTCAGTCCTCAAGAGATGTTAAAATATTTGGACAGGTGGTTTATGGCCTTGAACCTTCCATAGTTAGTACCATCGAGTACACAGGCGGATTAGTGGACACGATGCCTTGAACTATTCCCCCACAACGTGCACTGAGACAATGGTATTAACACTTTAACACCTCAACCTCATCCGTTCTTACGTTTGATTCCATTTTGGCCATGGACATCCACTTTGGATTCATAAGTGTTTTGTTTGAAGCGGCCCCACTTCGCACTTACATAGGTGATTCTTTACCGAGTATCTTGCCATACTCAACCTCCTCGAGGTATCTTAGGAATCATTAAGAGTCAACGACTCAACCTCACCACTAGGCAAGTTTTTTCAACACTCGTTTGCTTTCTAGGGAACAGACTAACTTGAGTGTTTATACACGAACTCATATAGCTTAGTTCTCCCATTGAACCAAGTTCTTGGGATCTCCAGTCATCATGGTTGGGTTACCACTATGATTGTTCTTAAGATGTGGATTTTAGTCCCATTCCCTCTAGCAATTTGATCATTTGATCTCGGTTCAACCCTTTGGTTAACGGATCTGCGAGATTATCTATTGACTTGACATAGTCAATTGATATAACCCCTGAGATCAAATGCCTCACGGTATTATGTCGCCGACGATATGTCGAGACTTACCATTATACAAACCACTTTTCGCCCTTCCAATAGTCGCTTGGCTATCACGGTGAATCATCACGGTGGCGCGGTTTAGACCAACATGGAATATCTTCCAAAAATTACAGAGCCACTCGGCTTCCTCACCGCCTTTATCCAAAGCTATGAATTACGATTCCATGGTGGATCGGGCTATACACGTCTGTTTCGTGGATCTCCAAGAAACAAAGACCTCACAATCGTGAACACGTACCCACTTGTAGAAAGTGAATCTTTCGTGTCGGATATCCAATTGGCATCACGGTACCTTCAAGTACTGGGGATATCTCGTGAAATGCGACCCATGATTTTGAGTATACTTGAAGTACCTCAAAACTCTCACTAAAGCCTTCCAATGCTCCTTGCTTGGATTGCTCGTGTAACGACTCAATTTGTTCACTAAGCTATGTCGGGTCGGTGCAATTTGTAAGATACATCAAACACCGATGACCTTAGCATAGTCTTCTTGCCCAACAGGTTCACCCTGTTCTTACTCAAGTGAACATTGAGCTCGAATGGGGTCTTAGCGGTAAACTATCAAACGCGTTGAATTTCTTAAGCACTTTCTCGACGTGGTGAGATTGTGTCAAGACAATTCCGTCGATCTTCTTAGAATCTTGATTCCAAGAATCACATCGCTAATCCCATGTCCTTCATGTCAAAATTTCTATTTAACATGCGCTTTGTGTCATTAATGACTTGAGTATTGCTACCCATGATCAACATGTCATCTACATACGACACACTATAACATAACCATTATTAGAGTTCTTAACGTGACACATTTATCACACTCGTTGATCTTGAAACCATTTGCCAACATTACATTGTCAAATTTCAAGTGCCATTGCAACGGCGCTTGTTTCAAACCATATAGAGACTTCACGAGTTTGCATACCTTGCCTCTCGACTGTGTACTACAAACCCTTCGGGTTGCTCTATATATACCTCATCCTCGAGGTCACCATTCAAAACGCAGTCTTAACGTCCATTTGATGAATCTCAAGATTGTGCAAAGCGAATTGCGAGAAGCACCTAATAGGCGTAATCCTCGTCACGGTGAATAGGTATCGAAGAAATCGTACCCCTCTCTTTGTTTAAACCCTTTGACAACCAAACGGGCCTTATACTTTTCAATTGATCCATCTGCCTTGTACTTCCTTTTAAGGATCCACTTGCATCCTAAGGGCTTACAACCTTCTGGCAAATCAACCAAAGACCCAGTGTGGTTTTGCAAAATGGAATCAATCTCACTTTGAACAGCCTCTCGCCAGAGCATCCCGTCTGGCCGAGCATAAGCTACTTTGATTGAAGTTGGTTCTTCGTCCAACATGAACGCAATATAGTCAGGACCAAAATCCTTTGGCGTTCTGACTCTACTGCCACGTCTCGGTTCCGACCCCTCTGGATCAGACCTCGATCGCTTATGCGATATCGGTTTTCCTCCAAAGGTTTAGAACTCGAAGCTTCACCATCAGTTCTATTGCTAGAATTGGCTTCACTTTTATCCTTATCTTTACAGGGATAAACACTTTCAAAGAATATAGCATTCCTTGACTCAATCGTCGTCCCCACATTCATATCCGGTACCTCTGACCTGTGGATCAGAAAACGATAGGCGCTGCTGTTCAGTGCATACCCAATAAAGATACAATCGACTGTTTTAGGTCCAATTGTAACTTGTTTTGGAAGAGCACCTCAACCTTCGCCAAACACCCCACACTTTGAGATATTTGTACGATGGCTTTCTTCCTTTCCACAACTCGTAAGGAGTGACATCCTTACCTTTGAGTGGAATCTTGTTCAGTATGTAGTTGGCTGTCAAAACAGCTTCCCCCCACAAGTTCTGGGGCAACCACGAACTAATCAACAAAGCATTCATCATCTCCTTAAGTGTTCGATTTTCGTTCAACAACGCCATTAGATCGAGGTGAATAAGGGCGTGGTTTGATGTATTATACCACTTTCGTTGCATAATGCCTCAAACGGAGCTACATATTCTCCCTCTATCACTTGAGCAGTCTTAATTCGACAACAATTGATTCTCGGCTTCGTTCTTGAAGTTTTAAAAGCTTGATAGCCTCGTCTTTACTTCTTAGAAGGTAAAGATAACAATATCTTGTATATCATCAATAAGCGTGATGAAGTACTTTTACCACCTCTAGTTTGTACAAACTTTAAATCACACACATCGGTGTGAATAAGTTCTAGAGGCTTAGTGCTCCGTTCTACCGAATGAAACGGTAACTTAGCCATTTGGCTTCCACACAAACCTCACATTTCGTTTGTGTATTAACTTCATTTAACTTTAGTAAATCTAAATTTACTAATCTTTTATTGCATTTAGATTAACATGTCCTAATCTACAATGCCATAAATCGAGCACTCGGTCAGTAAGAGGAAGTAGATGCATTTTTATTCATAGCAATCTTGGGTACACGCGCACACCATTACATTCAATTTGAAAAGACCCCGGTGAGATAACCCTACCAAGGAACTTTCCAAACTTAGTCAAGACAAACTTGTCCGACTCAAAACTAGTCTAAAACCCTTATTAACTAGAATAGAGCCCGACACTAAATTCTTGCGAATGTCCGGACATGCAAAGACATCCTTCAAGGTGATCTCAATGCCGGACGACATCTTGAGCACCACATCACCAACTCCGCAACCTCGGACGAAGCTTGGTTCCCCATGTTGAGCTTCCTCCTCAGCAGGCTTGTAGGTGGAGAAACGCATCTTTCGGCGCATACGTGCGCAGCTTGCGCCGATGTCGATGAACCATCCACCTTGATTCTCGGCGTGGTTGACTTCTTCGGTCACCACGGCGGCCAAGTCATCCTTGTCCCATTTGTCAAGTCCTTCTCGACAACGCTTGGTAACTTGCTTAGCTTCTTATTCTTAGGTCGACGCGGTCCTTACTCGTGTGGCCATGCTTGCCACAATTGTAACAGATCCCGTCAAACTTACGGAAACCACCTTCCTTTCGCTTTATCTTTGACATTGGGACGAACACGTTTGTTGGAGGACCGCCTCTCCAACAGTTGGCTCTAAGCATCGATCAAGCCTTTCCTTTAGTTCTAGTTTCTTCACGTCGACTCGATGCGCGATCGACGATCAAGTCTTCAAGTGTCATATCCTTTCGCTTGTGCTAAGGTAGACCTTGAAGTCTCTCCACCCCGGGTAGCTTCCAATCATTTGCTGCGACGACAAAGCCGTCCGAAATAGTGTGCCCTTGGCGAACCTCGTGCACAATGAGTTGAAACTCTTGCACTTGGTCCATGATCGGTCGAGAATCGACCATCTTGTAGTCCAAATATTTGGCTACAATGAACTTCTTAGTACCGCATCATCACTACGGTACTTCTTTTCTAACAAGCGTCCCACATTTTGGATGTCGTTACAACAACATAAACACTATACAAACTATCTTCTAAACTACCAGTATAAAATTTTTACAAAGGTAGTCGCCGGTCATGCCATTGTCATATGTTGCTCGGACGTGAAAGTCCGTCACTCACTCCGGGCGACGGGCTCATCTTCCACCAAGAAGTTGGCGAAGCCCAACGTCGTGGTGAACAACATCTTTGTCTGCCATCTCAAGTCGGATCCTCCAAACTTGGCGGCTTCTCGGCGGCATCATCCTTGCGGTATGAGCAAAGCGCGAGATCGATTCATGACGGATCCACGGTGTTAGATCCCATGGATCCAACAATCGACCCAGCGAAAAGTGCGTTCGTCGAACGAAAGGAACCACTAAAGTGGAACCAATTGTTGAACCACTAAAAGTGGAACCAACGATCGACCCAAGGGTCCTATGATTGATCCCGAAAGCATCGAACCAAACACGACCGAAGCCATTGTGCGGTGGCGGCGGCAGCAAGCGAGGCGGCGGCGGCGGCGGAGGCGGTCGGTGGCGATGCGGTCGACATCTCCAAGCAAAGGTATTATTTGAAAGTTTTAAGTCAATTTAGAAGTCCGAACTCCTTGGCAAGTGGTATCTCGTCTTGCGATTGTTGGAAAAAGGTTATGCGAGAACTAGTGCGAACTTTAGGGGCGTATTCAACTTAAAAGCAAAAATAGAAGATCAAAACTAACAATGAATTAAAACAAGAAAATACAATCGAAACTGGAAAACAAAACCGTAAGCGGATGCCGAGTCGAGGAGGCCTCTTTCCGCAAGACGAAAACGCCGGTAGTGCTCTCGGATCCGCGTATCGTCCCCAAAGATGAAACGGCGCTGTCTCGTAGGTGGCAGCACCGCAGACCAACGAGCTCCGTGAACCGGACGGAGGCGAGGCGAGCTCGACGAGAAAGTATGTATGCGTGCTCTAAAGTATCTTGGAATGCTTTTGCATAGTTAGCTAATGTTGAGAGACATGTCCTATTTATAGGCGTCGTCCCTCGTGAGAGAGGCATCTTGAGTCAACACCGCATTGATGTCGGGTGTTACGGAGTTATGTCCCCTATTGAGTCTGCGCGGTTTCGGAGACAACGTGGGCACGTTTCCGCAGAGTCATCATGTCGGGCGTTACGGCGGTTCGACGAATCTGGACAACGCGTGCGTCCGGGTTCGTTGGGCGTATCCGGACGTCTCTTCAAGTGCAATAGGCCCAACGGATTGGGCCACACGAGTTGGGCCTCGGACCAACTCCATCTGGGCTCGATCAAACGTTGATCTAAAAGTAGCGGCGATGGGCCACGGAACCGGCCCACGAAGCAAGCTCACGAACGTGCCCAAAGACCAAGATCCAAGATCCAAGATCCAAGATCCAAGATCCACGATCCACGATCCACGGACCACGGCGGGCGGGCCGGAGCCGGGCCGGGCCGGGCCGGGCCGGGCCGGGCGGGCGGGCCGGGCGGCCGGGGCGCCGGGCCGGGCGCGGCCGCGGCACGGCACGGCCGCCCGGCGGCGGCGGCGGCGGCACAGTGTATTGTGGCTTTGGGCTTTCGACCATCACATGCACATAATTATACTAAGTGTTCAATGAACCACTTATATGACAATTAATGAAGGTACATTAATCAATGTGGGATAAGGATTAATTAATCCATGCTTATCCCCTAAGCACAAAACTCCATGTTTAAGTGACCAACTTTGATCCACTATTTCTCACTCACCGGAATCGGTTTGAGAATGTGAATACACCACGATCATCTACTCAAACGTAGATCGATCCTATGCCATTTAATTTCACAAAATTAAATGTTACGTCACTCAAAATCTTGGTCAAAGTAAACTTCAGCAACTTGACAACATATATAATTTATATATATATACGCTTGATTTCCAACATATTGTACGTGTAATATTGTTTACAACACATGTCAAAGTGAAAAAGTAGTTTTAAATTACAGAAAAATATAATATGGATTCGATATCCATAACAAACTCTGAGAGAAAATAACTATACAAACTTGGTCTCTAAAACATGGAATCATAATTAACCTGGACATTATAAGATGAATCTGATATCCATAATAATGCAAAAATTAACGTTGTTTGGATAATTTACATCTTATAAAAGATGTGAAATCTAACTCCTACATTTTGATATTCTTTTGATTGACTTTGATGAAATTGAAATCCATTAGAGAGCCATTTGAGATCATCATACCAAATCCTTTGTAAATCAACACAAATCACATTACACATTTCCTCTTTGCAGATAACTGCAGTTTTCTAAACAACTCATATGAAAACAACACGCAACCATGGCAAACTTTGCCTATTATGAAAAGATTGATATGGGACAAACAACCATAGATCATTAAAGCAACGGACTGGGACAGATTATAGAGAAGAGAGTTATAATCTTAGGGAGAATTACTTACATTATCATCTAACTTGGTAGATAAATGCTTCTGCATTGCCAAGGTCGACTCACGAGCAAAATGCTTTTGCTTCAGAAGCACATAGGGGTACCCATAAACGAGAGAAGGTTGGCTGGCTTTGAAAAGGAAAGTATTTCGTACCACATATCGTTCTGTTCGTCCATTGTAATCGAGAAGCATTCTTCCCCTGCCTGCTCGCTACCAAAACAGAGTACAACAGCTTCCATTTACATCATTGAAAGGTATAAAAATAAATAAATAAAACCCGAGCTCCAAAACTGTACCAGCAACATCCCCTTAAGAGTTCCACTACCATAACTATATGAGGCCACACCATTTTTTTCGCTCCTGAAGTCATCAACGTAAACAACTTTGGTAGCGTTGTTTCGATGGGATAACAAAGTTATCATAAATATCGTCTGTTTGGTGGCCGTATTAATATCCTTACTGTACTGTTTTAATGACGAACATGTGGATTAAGACTATTTTTAGGATTTAGAATCCATAAAAGTGGTGGGTTCTGGCCCCATTGAACAATACATTTTAACTGATCGAAACGCATTGAGCGAAATCTAACAAACCTATCAAACGTGCAGTGGCATCAAAAGCCAAGGAAAATCGCTTTAGTGCACACACAAAACTTCACCCACTCTGAACAACTTTGTCAGCACCATTTTTCGACGTGTAAATCCTACATGAAGACAATTCTTCCGATAATTATACATGTGATTTTGCACACGCTAGAACAAAATGATTAAATATAAAAAGTTGTATGAACTTCTCACACACACATCATACTAAACCACATTATTTTGGTTGTGAAAAAAAAAAAAAAAGAACAAACAATTTTTTAAAGAATATCTTGAGATAAAATAAGAAACACATCCTAGTCTCCCCTTCTATCTTATTTATTAAAGTTACTTGCATAAATGCCCCATTATTTTTTATTACACTCACCTTCACATCGAAAAATGTATTAAAGCAAATAAAATTGACTGAGAAACTACCAGAATAATAACGCATTTATAAAATCCTTAAGGATTAGTGATATTGCTCAGTTCAACAATTCGTGGATCATCAACTCCTCACCCAACTAATCAATCTAGCTACCTGGATTCGCTCTCATTAACCGCGCTACAACCACCGCCATATAACGGCTTCGCGCTTCCCCACCGCCGCAGAAAACACGCCTACTGCGTTGAAACGCGCTGACAGCAGCAGCTGCAGGAGCTGATGGCGGCCGCGGCGTCGACCAGTTTCTTCACCATATCATCATCAACTTCTCTGTTTGTCCATCGAACACCATTCCTCTGCCCGAATCCATTATCCGCTACTTCGCTTCCCCAATTCAAGGTGAGACTTGCTGTTTTCTATTTTACGCGCCTCTGTTATTTTCTCCTTCACGCGTGCAATATGAGTAATTTGGTGTATTATAACTGATTCCGAATTGGTAGAAAAGAGTTCCGGGGCTAGGGCACGTGCTGGTTCAGGTGAATTGCGTGTCGGAACGTAGTAAACAGCCTACGGAACCGGAGTCTGAAACTGCTGCGTCGCCGTCGTCGGAATCTCCATCGTCTTCTTCTTTTGCCGGTGCCGATGACGATGCGGACATTTCAGTATATAAATGGATTACGGCTCTCGGAGGGATTGGATTGCTGGAGACAGCGTATTTGACTTACCTTAAACTCGCGAATTCGGACGCTTTCTGCCCCACGGGTGGTAGCTCGTGCACCACCATCCTGACCAGCGATTACTCCTCCATTTTTGGTAATTTTCGACCTCGAATTAGTTTGGCGCTAGATTTGTGTCGTTTGAGTATCTGCTGTTACATATTACTGTTGCGAGATTAAATATGTTTGCTTGTTTTTGATATGAGTGGCAAGTATAGAAGATTATTGTTTTGGTTTGCCTAGGAAATGTGAAAGACTTTAGAGAGGATTTTAGAATACATAGTGTTAGAATGTGAATCGGAGAATAACAGAAAATGTTGATTGTTTAGGTGAAATTAACAGAAAACCTAAAAATGTCCATGTTGTTAATTAGACTCTGATTGTAATTGTATGTACACCTTCCTATTAATCTTATTCGTCACCTATCTTACAAGCAGAATATGTTCTTGCTATTGAGTATGTCAATACTCAGTTTAAAGTCATTTTATATGTCTCTCATATAGTTGACATCACTCCCACTTTCTCAGCATGTTAGCTGCTGCTGGTATTAGACAATTGTGTCTTTAGCAATGTTCAGATGAGGAATATTTGCTGCTTCTGCATCTTGGCCGCCTGCAGTCTCTGTCTCTGAGATAAAAAAAATGTTTTTCTTTTCTCCTATTGTCAGGTGTTCCTCTGCCATTGTTTGGCATGCTTGCATATAGTTTAGTTGCAAGCATTGGCTTACAATTGGGTAAGGAGAAAAGGACATCTGATACTGGAAAATCTAATGGCGAGATTATCTTAGTTGGAATCACTACCTCGATGGCAGTTGCTAGTGCATATTTCTTGTACATTCTGAGCACTGAATTTGCTGGAGAGTCGTGTTTATATTGTTTGACGTCTGCAACATTATCCTTCAGCTTATTCTTCTTATCGCTAAAGGTTTGTCCCGGCAAGATGCTTACTCTTTTTAACTGCTTAGTTTTATTGCATTACAAGAAAGTTTGGGGTTCACCTTGCAGAGGTTTGGGCTACAAGAACTTCAAAAAGTATTGGGCTTGCAGCTATTTGTAGCTAGCTTGGTGGTTATTGCGTTGACTGCATCTTATAATACTACCCAACCAGGTTCATCAAGGTAACCGAGTTCTCTAGTGATGTGATTATAGGTGTGTTACAGCCACCTTGTGATTGGAGTGTATAAATTTACCCTAGAGCAAAATTTTGCCTGATTCACTTGTGATATCAAGTTCGAGAATTAAAAACAAAAGAATGATCGTCTCACTTAAAAAAATCTAATAGTTAACTGCCAGAACTCCACTAGGAGGCTGATTATTCTAGAAAATTCGTCAACTACTTGAAGATTTACTCCTCTAGCTTGCACCAAGTTGCTATTAGTTTTAGTTAGTTATTTCTAAGCTTTCCACCCTGTACAGTTGTCAAGGTTGCTTTCTTGCATTGGATGCATAATTTAGTTTTCGTATATTGAGTAATGATATAGAGTTGGTTAGGAGCTTCTGGGATGTGTTATAATCTGTTTTATGACCTTATGCTTAAAGGCAATATATTTTACGGTTTCTATACTAAGAACCTTATAAATGCACAACAGCATGATGGAGACTGGAATACCGTACTTTGAAACTGAGATAACAAAAGAGTCAAGTCCTTTGGCCATTGCTCTGGCAAAATATTTACATTCAGTTGGAGCAAAATTATATGGGGCATTCTGGTGTTCACACTGTCTTGATCAGAAAGAGGTACTTTCCTTTCTGTTTTACTTCCGACCAATTCATATTGCTTGTTACTAGGAAAAAATATTATTTGTTGTTTTTAAAGATGGATTTGCAGAAACAATCTATGCTTCTATTGCAGCTTTGACGTATCTTCATTCTAAAAACTACTCGATCATGAAAATGACAAGAAGGATTTAAATATTAGTTGAGGGATATTCTTCGGAATATGTATTATAGGGTGGTCGAGTAACTAGATTAATAAGTTTGTTTGTTTGGTTTCTGGAAAATTGTACATTTTGTTTCAACTTGTCTGATATTTTATGCAATAAGAAATATCTAGGTGTAGCATTGGATTCTTATTTCACTTCTAATTCCCTAGAGATATTATTTTACTTGAATTACTGTATTTTCAGCCTTAATTTCACTTTCCTCCAAGAAAGACTAAGACACATCAAAACCTGATACTTTTGCTGGTGGCCCAGCGTAAGAACTCTGTCACACGTAGGCTTTAAGATCTAGCTGCTACAGTACGCAGTGCCTCCATTTTCATAATAATAATTACAATTTGTTAATGTCAAAACAACACAAAACAAATGCGCTTGATTCGTATCGTCAAATATACCCATTCCAATTTCATTAGATGATTGGATACATTACAGTTTAAAGGCTAACTTTTGTTTTCTTCTCATGTTGGGTTTGCTGGCTTGATAGATTTTTGGAAGGGAAGCATCAAAAATATTGGATTATGTGGAGTGCTTCCCTGGTGGAGTAAACAAAGGAACTAAAATGGCTCAGGCCTGTGTAGATGTTAAACTTGAAGGATTTCCAACCTGGATAATAGACGGACAGGTATACTCGCAGTCGAAAATAGCTTTTACCTTGAGTCAAAGATTTAATTTCTCTAAGAAACTTTTGTAATGTTTCATATTCATTAAACTTTAGTCTGATTCCTAGAATGGCTGCCTTACCTTCCCGTTTACCGTTGACCTCCACCGTTGACCTCCGAGTGGGTCTATAATTTACCTGATATCATACAAGATGAAAAATATATGCTGTTTTCTATCCTCTCTGCTTGCTTGTTTATGTTTCAGAGAGAGAGTGAGTTTGAAAACAGAACCGAGTGAGCAATTTAGGATAATTTGACCCAGTTTTCGCTTGAGATAGTGAACATGTGCTTGCCTTTTGATGCCCCACATCCTAATGTGATTCCTATTGCAGGTTGTGAGTGGAGAAAAGCAATTATCAGAGCTTGCTACATTATCTGGATTCAGACTTGAAAATAAGGCTGAAACAAAATAGGATGTTGTTCCAGCTATTTTTGTCATGCTTTGCCTCTTACAAGATGATGTTTGACAAGACTTCTTCAGCTTCCTTCCCATCTTACTCTCATTTACAATAGTAATATCATCTCAATAGCCATATACTGAGTACATATTGGGGCAGCCAGTTATTTTCAGTAAATGCTTCATTGCTTACTGAATAGAAAGGAAGAGCAAAAGAGTGCAGGATGGAAAGAGCAGCATTTGCATCGTTTTGATTAAATTGTCGGGCCGAATAGATCTTTTGCTTCTCCTAAGCTCCGTCAAACCCAGAACATTGAGTTGTTTCAGGTATGTGCCTTGAGGCGGTCATCTCTATGATCATGTTCTTTCTACTGTAAATGAGGGCATGAATTTGAGGCTGTCATCTCCACGATCATGTTCTTTACTGTATATGAGGGCATGAGCAATATTTATGATATATTGCAGCTTATAGGTGACATAAATATGCATTATGCAGTTGGCTCGAATAATTGTAGGTTATAAAGCTGTTGGAGTAATTGTAATACAATACAGTGTTTTAGCTCAGACATGTATAAAAGGTCCTTAATTTCATCTTCTCTGAATTCTTGAACTTCTCTAATATTTGCAACAGTTAGGCAATTCTATTCCTCTATTATCTTCTCGCTTGTATATATTCTTTTAGTGGTCTCATAGGACGCATTGTAACTATAGGCAGAATTCCAAGTAGAGTGTAGTTCCACAAAGAATTCCAATTAGAATGTGGTTTTCATGCGTTCTTAAGTACAAACGTCATCGCAGGAGACTCATATTTTCGTTCTTTTTAATTGTGGATATGACGAACATTAATTTTTTTTTTTTTTTTAGACTTAAAAGTTGTTTTGTATTTCAAGGTTCAGCTTCATAAAGGTGAAATCTATTTATAATAGAGCAAAAACCACGAGGGTATGAAATACCATCTAAAAATTAAGAATGTCGTGTGGTCAAATTTTAATCTCGACTCTTTAAAATTTTAATTTTTCCTTAAAAGTACTAATTATTTCCGGTAATGTATACCTGAAAGATTATTATGTTATATAGATTGTAGAAACTAGAAGCATTTCGAAGACAAAAATAAAGGCTCAGCGAAGTGTTAGCTTGTTGATTGGATCTTCTGGACCTACCAGTTGCAACCCTCACTTCGCCATTCAATTTATAGACATTATATATAATCCCTTAAAACCGACCACCAAGAGTTCTCATATGCTTAAATGCTTTTATCTCCATATAAAAAGTCGTAACAAAATTTTTGTCTCTCACATCCTTATACAAATGGTATTCCAAGAAAAAAAAGGGTTAGATGTAATAAATTAAGGTATAAACAGCACAAAGGCCAATTTGTCTCCCAAAGAAGAAGCGGTGTCGAAACCATATAACACGCCGTCAACCCTGCCACAAAATCAAATCGGTGATATCAAGTTCTGGACTAGCACAACTCCATTCAAAATGAACTGTTAATCGTGACAATGGTTGCTTTCACTTAATTGGAGTTATATAGTCATCATGCATTGTACCCAGAAGGAACTCAGAGAAATAGCAATAACAGGCATTTTCAAATGAAAAACTTGAGACTTGATGATTAGACCTCATGGAAACCTAGTCGGTAACAAATCAAATGGCATCATGGAAACCTGAAGAGCCTCACTCTAGTCCACCCGTAACCATAAGCAATCAAATGGCATCAAAATGTTGAAATCGTGTTATGATCACGACTTTGCTGAAAATTTCATTCTATCTTAAGCACCAGTGGTCCTATTCTCTAGGAACATAGATGATTTAGGTAGCGCCAAAAATTACTTTCGTCTAAATCTATTACTCGTTTGGCCAATTGCAAGAACCATCTTATATACTCACAGTTGAGTGTACTTAGCATGACATATTAGTACTATTCTGTTGCTATTGCAAACAATTATCACATCAACGAAACAAGATGCCCATAAATTTTACTGGAGCATGGTTCAGAATCATATGCTCATCCAGAAATTGAAGCTCACCATATTAACATGATGATTCGGAGAATTAGGCCTTGTACTCATGAACACGAATCCATTTTGTAGAAGACCACTTGTTCCCTTTTATAACAGGACAGCCAGCTGAAGAAGACCATAAGCATGTGCTTTTATTTTACATGATATTAACATAATGCAGCATAGAAGAGAAGATAGCTGCCTGAGGATATGTCAAAAGGATTACTACTAAAACCAACACTAAAAGTACTAGTCAGAATCACAACTAACCATGCAAACTTGATGGATCCAAAGTTGTGTCTGGCTTCATGCTCCAGAAAAGTAGTGCATCACCCATTTTCGGTTTAACTGAAAGTCCTCCTTTCCCACATTCAGATAGCTCATTCCAATATGGTACAGAGCTATAATTTCCTTTTGCTGCAGGAAATACAGTTTCACCTCCTTCTTCAACATCTGATCTGTAATTCACATGAAACGTTCAGAAGAGGAAAAATTTGTACATTATAATGTAGTATTGAAATAGAGAAGCCACTTACAAGTACATCAGAACGGTGGCAATCCTTTGACCACCATTCTGCGTGTTATATTCATCAAGAAAATAGTCATAGTGAGGCTCATACTTTTGCCCTGCTTCATAATGAAGAACTTGGAGGCCTTCGCCATGCTCTGCAGATTAAAAGACGATCTATGGGATGCCTAAAATGTGAATAACGATATATCGAATAAGACTGAAGTTACATTAATATTTCAACATGTCACAGGTAGGAGACAGCTCTATTTTCCTCCCCAATGAATCTTTAGAATTCCCAGTCATAGCATGTATAATCAGCAAATAAAATACAATAGGGCCCAAGTAACATAAGATCTTATATGCAGGTGCAAAAACCAGAAAATAAGCAAAAGTTTAGACACAGGAATTGATGCAGAAGAATTGCCAATGAAAAAGTATTATCTTAAAATGCTCTAATTGCAGATACATATGATACTCAAAGCAAATTCATTTAAGTTATCCTATGGAAACTAAGTTCGATATATACCAACAGAAACTTTTTGTCACTCAATAGTTGAAAAGCTTTAGGTAATGTTGAATGAATAAAGAGATAAATTGATTTGTAAGATGTTTCCTTAGCTCCGAATGCACAATATTCCATATGAAGTTCATCTATCTTGGTGGCAATCAATTTATAGCTAAAACTGCAACCCAGCCCACAACATACAACTACCTTTGATAAGTATTGGCGACAGAGGAAGAAGACACTGAAGTATGTCAGTGATCCAATATAATTCAATAGAGAAATTACTTGTAATCTGATGACCAGATTCTTAAAATTATTGTAGCACATAAAGTTTTTAATGCATCAACATTGATGTATATTAGTTATTAAATGCATACCCACAGGAAGGAACGTAAAATCAGCAATTCTTTTCTCAATTCTCTGAACAATTTTATCACGCCCTCTAGCCAGAAATGTTCCATAACTTGTACGAACTCTGCAAAGATTGAAAGGATAATGAAGATAGAATATTATATCTGTTTAATCATCATGTAGTTATGATTGGTATATGATGAATCATCAACTCAATATGCAGAATATGTAAAAGGATTAGAAAAGTAAACAATTGCTAGAAGAAAATCATTATTACTTTGGAATTGTTGAGAGCATAATTAGGGACGAATAAAAGTTAAATCAGAATAGCATCAAGTATTCCTATTGGTATTTAGTCAGCTTAGAAGTATGACCAGATGCTTTGGAGACTGGAAAGGTGGGGTTCTGAAAAATCTCGACTTGCTCACACAATAGGAAACAGTTTGAGGCAACGTAAACTAGGATTAAAGCTGGTTGGGTCAGATAAGAGCAGATCAGGTTTAGGATCTCACAAGACTATTATTTTTAGGGGGTACGCCCAATTATGTTGTGCACATAAACTAGGGTAAAAGCCAGATTGTAGAAGGTTAGAAAGTCAAGGTAATGTTTATCCAAAGGCAATCTTGTGGAAGGCTCATTTGAGTATTGTTTATGCAGTCTGGTATTTGTAAACAACTAGTATCATGTTTGCTTTGCTATGCTTCTCCTGTGTCACTAGTTAAGAAATTTTGATAGAACCAATATTGATGGTAATTGCATATGAGAAAGCAATATGATTTACATAGAGCCATGCATATATTAGGATACATATTTGATCACTGTGATGTAACTTTGACATAGGCCTGATGATAAAGAAGGCAAATCATAAAATGACCCAGCCTAATGAGTAATGAGTAAGAAATGAGTTCAACTTGATAAAAAGCAAGGAATAAGAATCGGCAAACCTGCTGTCTCTACTTTTTCCAGTTTCAGTATCAACAACAGTTGACTTTTCCATATGAGGCTGAGCAATACTAATTAGATATTCACATTCCTCTTTCGACTGTCAAGAAAGGATGAAAGTATTTCAGCAACAAACTACGAGCCTGACTAAGGAATGTAACATCAGTGAAGGTTAAAAATGTCGATGGATATATAGAATTGACAAAGAAGAAAGGTAATATGGGTGCTGAATGGATTCTCTAGGTCATGCCAATTGGTACCGCATCTCACACCTAATCAGGATCAATAAATCTTCCTCAAACACCAATTTCAAGATATAACAGTCACCAACTCCAGTTTGAACTCGGACAACTAACTGCAACCAACTCTACTTTCTTCTCAAATATTACCCATAGCTCAGAAAATTATAGAGTAAAAAACATGAAATTAGGACTCGAAAATATAACCAATGAATTCAGATCTACACAGTACACGAATTTTCATTCCAGGCTTTAAGAATTGCATGCGTCACATATATAACGGATCTAAATAAATTAGTAAAAGCTAGAGAGAGAGAATCACCAAGAAATGATGGAAAACAGAGGCTCTCGGCTCCCAGGAAACAACTTCAACCCATTGATCCTTGCTGTCCTCATCTTCATCATGTCTGAAACAATCAAAATTGCACCAATCATCAAATTTCATCTTTGAATCTAATAAAAACAAATCAGAACTGAGCTTGCTGAATTCAGTTCAATTACGAGTGTAATGAATTGTGAGCAATGACGCTGAGGTCATGAGCTTTATGCTTTGAATTGCTGCTGCTGGATAGCATTCCGAAAGCCAAAATGATCACAATCAGCAATGACAACATTATCAGCCCGTACAGGACCAGCATCGACGACGTCTTGCGCCGCGGCGCGCTACTGTAGTGCTGCCGCCCCTTCCCCGCCATCGCTGATCGAGAAAAAGGTGCAGAATTATTTAGGATCTGATTTGCGAATAGGGATTGAATCCACAGAGACGTAGAAATCCGAAATCCCCCAGTGAGGAACGAGTAACATTTCTTGACTCGGAGCTTCAATTTAATTTATACAACTTTTTGCTGTTTGGGTCAACTCTAATACTCACTATTTCAATATCGTGTTGTGTGTGTAATATGTATAAACAGTAAAATTAGGTGTTCTTTTTATTTATTTTTTCCTTTTTTGAGGAGAAAAGATTAGGTGGATTCTGTGTTAGAAGAGTGTTGCATATTATATTTTATTGGCATAAATAATTGATGGAAAGCATAAAATTACTACGTGAAATAATTGATGGAAAGCATAAAATTACTACGTCTATTATCCATCGAACTTACATATATTTTTTTCAAATTATCTCATCAAACATGACTTATTTTAAAAAAAAAATAATTATCTCTTCAAAAGATGCGACACTATCTATTTTCTATTATTTTAATCATTATATATTTCTCTTATCTATTTCTTATTCATTTAACTATTTTCTACTATTCTCATAAATAATAGTGTCAAGAGGAATGCAGAACGAAGAGAGCGATAAACACGAGATTTTTTTCATTGATGTACACTAATGCAAACAATACTTCTTTTTACACGTCAGTAAATCTATTTCCCTTTCTGCATTGAGATTTATTTTAGTTAGTGGATAGAGAAATTGAAATTTGTAATTAGTCATAAACTTTTATAAAAGAGAGAAATACCAACGAATTATAATATTCGATATTTTTTCACTAAAATTTACTTTTTTTTTTGTTTTCCATCCACCATGGATACTAGTTAATATGCTTACTGTTGATGTGATAATACCACTGCCACGTGGATAAGAAGGTCAACCATTACCTTAAATAAAAACCGCTATTAATACTATCTTATTGATTTTAAAATAAGGGCGAAAATCTTATATAGTCTTTATGTTAAGTTTGTCATCATTTTTATCACATGTGTTAAGTTGATATCTTTTTTAACAATTTGTATAATTTTATCCTTAAACATAAAAAATCACACGGATTCATATGCACAGCGGCCAACCATTCCGGTGGACAACCATCCCTCCCTCCCCTCTGTCGGCGGCCAACCCCCTCCCTCGCCGGAAAATTAAAACAAAATGGTTGGTCGTCGAAAAAATGCAAAGAAAATGGGTTGGCCGCGGGTTGGCCGTCGGAAAACAGATGAAAAGGGGGAGGGAGGGTTGGCCATCGGTAAAAAGGAGAGGGAGGGGGTTGGCCGCCGGCAAAGGGTAAGGAGGGATGGTTGGCCGGAAAGCGGATGAGAAGGGAGGGTTGGCCACGGCGAGAGGAGAGAGGATGGTTGGCATTGGAAAATGGGTTGGCCGCGGGTTATGGAGGATATTTTTGTAATTTTAATTAAAAATGTGTAAAAAGAGTAGCATGTTAATATATGAGTTAAATTAGATAGCAATGTTAAGATTTGGGGCAATTCTCTCCATTAACACTTAAAATAATATGTTAATCATGGCTATAAATAAAAGATTTCTTAACAATTAGTACAATAATTTGTACTTTAACAAAGCACCTTCAATTCACAAACAGATTCTACAACACAAAACAATGAAACATCATATGGTTAAGGGAGCGCAACTTAAATGCCCAATTATGAATAAAGTTTACCATCAATATCCATTTCAAAATTTTGCTACCACATATACCCATTTCGTTTATTTATTGTAGTTTTACGCAAAAGGTGCAAAAGGGCGTTGGTTGATGTGAGGATGGTCTTTTCATTCATTAGAATCATGCACATTCAAACAAAATAGTGCAGTCTTTTGACTTGAAAATTTGGTTGGCATTTAATAGTTTTCACGGTTTCTTTGATAAAACAAAATTTGTGCGTAAAAATTTCACTTTCATACAGAAAAATTTCAAAATTTTAGAAGTTTGGCTTAGCCCATTCCGTTCCGTGAAGTGAAGAACCCATTTCAAAATTTTTAGAAGTTTGGCTTAGCTGAAAAACCCATTCCGTTCCGTGAAGTGAAGAACCCATTCCGTTCGGTGGTGAGCGGCGTGAAGTGTTACCACCGAATCATTTCGGAGGTAATTCTCAATTTCCTTCTGAAAACAACAATTGTTTCAATATATACATATTAATCGTTGTTTCCTACCTTCTCTCCGGTCGAATAATTATGTATTAACTCAATTTTTAATAATTAGGGTTTTGCTTATTCGAATCGAAGAAAGTGAGAATATTTGGTTGCTTATTCGAATCGGCGAGAATATTTGGTATGTTTTATGTTTTCGCATATTATTTGGAATAAATATAGTTATGCGATTTTGCGATTTTGTTTTGATATGTTAAGATGATTTTGATGATTTTTGATTTTTGTAAGATTATAATAATGTTTAGGAAATATAGGAAATATTTTGTTGGTTATTGTTGGTTTTACAAGTTTCCGATAGAAATATTTTAGATTTATATGTGGAATGTTTAAATTTGAAATGATAAATGTTGGTTTTACATAAAAATTGAATTAATTTGTTGTACAATTGAACTTTCCGATCGGTGAAGGCTTACTCCCACGTCGTGGGAGAAAAGCCTTCACCGATCGGAAAGTAGGTGATCGATCGGAAACAACGAATTGTTTCAATATATTTGTTGTCTCCGATCGGAAAGTAGGTGAATTCAAAATTGAATTAATTTGTTGTACCATTGAACTTTCCGATCGGTGAAGGCTTCTCTCCGTGGGAGAGAAGCTTCACCGATCGGAAAGTTCAATTGGTCGATCGAGACAACAAATTAATTAGTTATTAATATTTAGTTATTAATTGAATTATTTAATTTTCTAATTATTAGTTATTAATTGAAATTATTAATTGAATTTTGTAATGATGCGGTATTAATTCAATTATTAGTTATTAATTGAAATTATTAATTGAATTTTGTATAATTAGTTGTTAATTATTAGTTATTAATTGAAATAATTATTAGTTATTAATTGAAATTATTAATTGAATTTTGTAATGATGCAGGTATTATTTTCGAAGGCAATATGTCGCATTTACCGGTATGTTTTCGTGTGAACCCTTAGTATGTTTACCTTAAATATATTTTGTAATTGAGATTTGATAAATGTTGGTAGATGTGATTGAATATGAATTATGTTATTGAGTATGTTAATATTGTTTATGGCTTGTATGTTTTCGAGATATCTGTTTTGGAATATGATTGAATAAATAGCGTTTATGGTATATGATTGAATAATATTTCATTTATGGTTTAGAATGGTTAAATTGTATTACTTAATTATGACCAGTTTTTGATAGGTGATTTGTAGTTCTAATTATTTTTTATATTTGTATGATAGGATGTTTATTGATGCGAATTATATACAAATGAAATAATTATTGTAGTAGTTTGTTGGTTTGTTGTCGTTGTGTAATATGTGACATTGATATAATTGTAGGTCGATCCTGTTTTCTTGAGGCCTACCACGATAAATGTGGTTGGCGGATGTAAAGACTTATTATAGGACCGATTATTTTAAATATATTAAGAATGTCTTGCTAGATAAGAAGGCGTGAAGAGTTGGTAGATATGTTTAGGGGGTTGCTTTGGTCATCGATTGATTGGACTCCGGCCTAAGTCTAGTTTTCTTTGCACCATTTAGTCTCCGTCGGATAGAGCCTACGCATCCGGAGATGTATTTTTTCATCAATGGAAGATATATATGTTTTTCGATTAAAGATTATGCTCTAGTCACCGGCCGCAATTTGGGTCATCATCATTTGATCCCACACTGACTACAACTGACTTGACGTTGAGGTCTATAGTCTTTTTGGGCACACAGTTACATTACGTAATCTAGTAGATAGATTTTGTAGTAGTGATTTTAGTGATGATGTAGATCTTACGTCACTATTTACGTGTGGCCCGTTATTACCCTCTATGGGTTCGTATTTGGATACGATACGGGAAGATAATAGTGATTGGGTTTGGGCATTGGTTGACGATCCGGGCGTTTGCCGATTTCCGTGGGGCTTACGGTTACGGATATTGAGATATTATACGACGCAGATGTCAACCTAATGCTCAATACCACTTTTACGGACCGATCCGGGCACTATATGCTTGGTCACTCGAGATCATACCGGGCTTGGGAAGTATAGGCGGACGTCATCAATCCCGGCAGTGTCAAGAGTGTTGAGGTGGAAGTTCAAGTAGCTCTCACCGCAGCCTTTTCGATCACTTTTTGAGCAAGAGGTATTGAATTTTATTATAATTTTAAATCATGTATGAGGTATTGTATTTATTAGAATATTAAATAACATCTTTCAATTTATTGTGGGTCGATTATCATCTCACATCCATCGAGCCGGACTCATTCGAGGTTAGCACCGTTCTTGGGTGTCCGTCTCACACCCTCTCCACTCGGTGTGAATTTTGTTATACCGCCAATTCCTTTGAGGGAGGACGGCGTTCCTTCTCGTCGTGGTGTCTCGTCCACCTCCGGTGGATGAGCCTCGACGTAGACGTCGAGTTCGAGGAGGCTCCACGGTTTGTTGAGGATCACGATCTTCGAGGTCTCCATCGAGCGAGCCTCGAGCCTTCGCCCGATACCCGGCCGAGGACATCGTCGGTTGGGTTCGTTGAGGTTCCGGTTGTTGATGAGCCGCGTGCCATATGTGGATAGCCGTCCATCTGTTGAGAGGCGGGATACGGGAAGACGCACCGGGGAGGCGGCTTCATCGAGCGGTGGTGGTCGGCACCCGGGCGTCTTAGTTCGCCGATCGTCGTTGGATTCGAGAATCTATCAGGAATCTGTCCGGGAGGGGAGACGAGCGATGCGACGCATCGAGAGGTCTATCGAAGACAAATTTATTCAAAGATAAAGTGGTTTGAAAACCTCTTAGAAGACTCGATGTGGTTGCACATAGGGATGATCTGACTACACATGCACTCATGTCCCGTCGTCCGACGGCGGCGAGAGGTGAAGATCGAGAGACCACATCACCGCCGGTCCGGATGTCCCTCGAGGCGGTGGACATATTGAGCCGGTGAGGCGAAGATGCATCGACCCGTGATACCCTCCCCGCTACTCTCACCGATCCATGGTACCAGTTCGGAACTACATCTCATCATTCCATGATGGGGTGGACCTATTTAGTGATCGGCGCCTCGGGACGTCGTGAGGCGGACTTTCGAGCCCGTCAGTGGCAGTTGGAGGAACAGGTAACTATTAAGTCTCATATTTGGCGGTTTATAATATTTCATTATATTTGTTATGTTTTCATTTTCTAAATTAAATGTTTGTAGTTCGGGATCCGGAGAGGTGAGCAGGCACGGAGACCTTCTACGTAATGAGGTCACCATCGTGAATAGCTCGATGCCACGTCCATTATCCGATGATACATTGATAAATTACCGTTTCTTGAACACAAATAAAGCGATGGTGGTTGTTCGAGTCTTGATCGACAAGTCCAGTTGCATTTTTCGTGAATATCGAAATGCCGGAGCGTTTTGATGTTCGGCATGCGTTTTATACAATATGCTTCGTTTTTTAAGTACATCTACTTATATTGATATGTATCCCTAAAATAATTTTACGTGTCGTCGATCTATTCATGGTGTATTTGAGGATGAGACTCGATGCGGGATCGGCGTATTGGATGGGGTGGATTATCAAAACACAATCATCCTCGATACTAGTTTTTTCGTAAGTCTTTAATACAATCAATATATAGTATATATGTGTAGTATCTCTAATTACTTAATTTTCAATGTTGAATAGATGTTTTTGCAAAATTCATGGTCCGAGGTACACGCATGCTTTCGTCCTACATTCAAGACCGCGTGAGGCACCATTGATCATGACCACGAGAGCATTGCTTCTACATGGCAGCCACCAGCGCATTGGATAGCGATTGTCCTCGGCATGGCGGGTTATACATCATGGTTACGTGCGCGCAGTAACCTTATTTAATCTGATAAATATTAATTTATCTAAATGGTTACGTGTCCTTGTTTATTTTATCTAAATATTAATTTTATAGATCATTATCCTTTGCGTCATCGAGCGTTTCGTGATAATGCGCGTGGATATGCACTCGGTCATTGCGTCTTTGTTTGACTCGCGTATTTGGAGGATGGACCGGGATCAAGTGGATGCGAGGATGATGGACTTCGTGTGCGACTAGATTATTGCGGCCGTTTCTTCTCTTCACTAGATGGTTCGAGGCTAACTCCCACCGTGATACCACCATGGAATAATGATGCGGTTATTACACGTGCTGCTCTTGAGGTATTTGACGAGAAGACGATTTGATGATGGTCCATTTGCGTGCATGATGTGGAACGTCTTATTTCTGGTTCACCGAACATCGAATGGGGTATGTCTAATGTTGTAGCATATAGACATAAAGTAGGTGGAAATATATGAGATATGTGATCCATATAAAAGCCGAGAGGAAGAGGAAGAGGAAGAGGTAGAAATTAGCATGTCTTGGTATATTGGTATGTATTTGTATATTGGTATGTATTGGTATATTGGATGCGAATGGATGTTCATATTATTTATCGAATATTTGATTATCGATAGTTATTAATCCTCGTGACAACAACTTAGTATTTAACTTTCGAAGCTAAGATCGTTGAATGAATTTGTGTCTTGTTTTGAAGAATCATAGCTCAATGAAATAAGTATTACATAACTGTAAAAATGAAAGCAGACGTTATTCGAACAAACAAACAAACTACTGAAGATCAAAATTTTCACCGCTATTCAAACAAACAAACAAACTTCATCGCTCGCTTCTTCTTTTCTTTTTTTTTGATAAAAGATTAATGTTTTAGTTAGTGAGATATATATGTGTTACGACGGATTGTTGATGTTTAGCGACGGATTTTTCCGTCGTTATTATATTTTTTCTAGTGTCAATTCAATTCAATTCAATTTGATTAAGTTAAAATAATAATAATGTTAATAATATCTTTACATGAATGTTTTCTTTCATTACAATGTCACTCATCTCGGATAAGTAAGGACACTTCCGACGCGTATGAGATTCATTACCACACAAGCTACATGTCCGTAGTGCACGACTTCTACTACTCGATCCCACTTTGGATGGCGATATCGACCCACTTTGGGCGCCCACTGACGGACTCTATTAGGAGGCATAAGCGTAATTCCAAAGCAACATCCAGGAGGAGCAGTCCAGTGAGATGGTGAACATGATTGATCCGATACGAGTATGCTTGACTAGCTGCGAGAATGGTAGTACTCACATAGTTAGATATATGGTGACCTTTATGACTAAAAAATTATATAATCAATTATATGTAAGTGAAATCAATTTGATCAAAAAATTAACATAATTAAACTTAAATTAGTACCATATAGTCATAGCGATGAGAACACGGTATCATATCCATGTCCCACTCCAAACACGCACACGATTGCGTATTGAGATTGACTCGAATGTTTTGCTTCCGTGCTTGACTTTGAAAGTGGAGTCGATGAGGGCACTACATCGTATCTGCGTGATAGTTCCATTGATACCATCATCTTCGCGTTGCTTGAGGGTCAATTCAGCGCGCACCTCTTTCCGCTTCATGTCTCTCATGAACCATTTTTACGTAATGTGACGGATTGCCTCAATCATTGAGCATATTGGCAATCGTCTAGCCCACAATATTCGAGAATTGAATGATTCGGCAATATTCGATGTCATAAAGCGTAGCGCTAACGGGCACCGTGATCTAGCCCACCGCACTCCAACCTCCACCAACTTGGTATATGCGCCACTACCATCGGCCTTCACGAGACTTTAACATAGCCATCGCTTTTCAAAGTGTGTATCTTGGTACGCATAAGCGGCTTTACGAAATAACTGCGGATGGTTGCCCAAACGGGGTGATTTTTCAGTGAGATGGTAGTAGCATAATCCGTGTGTTGCATCGGGGTAGACACACTTGACCGCGTTCATTATCGACATGGGCATCTCAAACAATCAACATCTCCGGATTTGATCCATAGCGACTTGTAGTCGAGGCGAAACCAAGTCCATGAGACATCATTCTCGATCGGACCAATTCCATAGCTAATGGAAAAACTTGCTCGTTGCAGTCCTTTGTCACGAAGCGAATAATATCCTTTATTGCGGCCCTTCAGTGCGTGCCGTCGACTACAATCACGGGTCGGAGGCACAATGTGTCGCCTAATACTGCATGAACCGAGGGCGACAAAGAGGTGGCGGAACCGACCATCGATCCAATATCCAAGTCGGTCATCGAACCGGATTGCTCATCCGTAACATATGCGAGATAACTCGGTAGTAGTGAAATGATTCTTCATGTCCACCGTATATCATCTCGATCGCCCTATTACGGGCTCGCATTGCTACACCGTATGTAACGTGTACCGTACTCTCGCCGCAAATCGGCCATAATGGACCTCGGCTTTAGCACTTCACCGTCTTGGCGTATTTTTCGTGATATGTATGCTGCAATTACACGGGCATTAACCTTCCTTACTCCGATATTCACTGGGTTACGTGCGCAAGTATGTATAGCATCAAACTTGCGGACAAACCAAAATCCACCTACTTGCGATGCACGTAGTAGAAAAGGACGATTATGATATCGACATTTGAATGTAATCCTCGAATTATCGGATCGAGGAATAACAAATTCTACTCGGCGTTCCAAATGCCATAGCCCCACGGATATCTTGATTCACCCTTGCATCGAAGATGGAACCTTCGCTCACTCATCGTGAGTCTCAAACCGAGTCCGGAGGGCGAGCAAAGAGATTAATCGAAGCATCATGAGGAATAACGAGGACTAGCCAGTTGCTCATCTCCTCAACTTCTTCCGGCTCTAGCCTCCTACGTGCTCTTGCGTGTTACTCGCATAATCGTAGATAGAAGCTTCCCGAATCCACCCTCTCGACGTATCCATGCGTCAAACTCTACAAATGAGTCATAGCTCACCAAAGCGAGACTCGCGATCTTCTTCCTCTTCATCCGACTGCTTCATCTTCTTCTTCTTCAACGTAGTCGTCATCGTTGTTGTCCTCAACAATTGTATCGACCACGGTTGTGGTTGCGACATATGTTGGGAAAGCAATTCTGGATGGATCCATGTGTTGCGGCATATATTGAGATGTATCGACATCAAACCAATCGAGATGATGTAAATTGTTGTGTCAACGACGCGTCGAGCGATATGTTTTGGGAAGTGTAGTCATATGTTGGCGAGGATGGTATCTCAAACGAAGGTCTATATAGTTCTTGCTCCGATTGGGATGTGTCGGCATCGTGAGTCACATAGACCTCTGCTTGGGCATCATGAGCCAATCGAAAAGTTGATCATCATTACTCAAAAGTAATTTGATAATTCTACCACTCAGGATCTCGATAGATAATGCGGTTGGTAGGTTGTACTCAACAATTTCCCAACATAATTTCATTAATCATCTCTATGAACTCCCGGAAAATTACATTGTCCATTCGAACAAGGCATTTGGTGATACCCGCCAATGTAACATAAAGAAGGATCCCACCGCCTCCATATCGAACAATAATGCTCTTCCATCCCGACATCTATAACAAATACAAGATTACATTAATGAAATATCTGATCTTAACATGATTTTTCTAATGTCTTAATGTTTACACTAAAATTATCGCTACAATAAGAAAAATAGCAATATAATCTAAGTCTAATTAAGCGAATTATGCCAACAATTATCTAAATGAATTATCCAATAATTATAAATTTGAAACAATCAATTATCTAAACAAAATAATAATAAATCTAAAGATATTTGCTAGAATTTAAACAAAATAATAAATTGCTCGAATTATCTAACAAAATAATTCTAAAGATAGTATTATAAATTGCTCGAATTATCTAACATAATAATAAATCTAAAGATAGGAATAATAAACAAAATAAACAAAATAATAATAACAAATCTCAATAAAACTAAAGATAGTATTATAAATTGCTCGAATTATCTAAACAAAATAAATCTAAAAAATTTAACAATAATAAATCTAAATAAAACTAACAATAATAAATCTAATATCATAAACAACAATAATTGGAAGATTATCCTAATTGATTTCATTTAAAATTAATTGATTTCATTTAAAATTAAAACAACAACAATAATTCGAAGATTATCCTAATAAATCTAAAATTATCCTAACAATAATTCGAAGATTATCCTAATAAATCTAAAATTATCCTAATTGATTTAATTTAAAATTAATTTCTAAAACAAAAAATCTCTCTCCGGTCGAATAGTTTTATGTCTCCGGTCGATATTTCCTTGTTTCCGATCGAGCGGAGACATCAATTAATAATTAGTATTAAATTCATTTGATAATTAGAAGATTCCGTTCGAAAATAAGCTCTCTCCTAATTCGAAAATAGCTCTCTCTCGGTTGACAATTCGAAGATTCGATCGACCGAATCGATGTTAATTTGATAATTTCGTGGACCAATTTTATGTTTTCGAATGAATAATTAATTTAATTATGTTTACAGAATCAATAAAAAATTAAATTACATTAAAATCCTCTCTCCGGTCGACCAATTCCTTGATTCCTATCGTAGGAATCAAAATTGATCGGCCAGGAGAGGGATTTTAATGTAATTTAATTTTTAATTCATTATGATTTTTAAAACCCATAAAATCATTTATTTATCTATTTTTCATATAATTCCTTTAATTCATCGATTGGAGAGGATTCCTTTAATTCATTTATTTTTCATATAAAAAGCCATAAAATCGTATAAAACATCTAATTTCATCTAAACTAATTATATGCTATATAATTATAAATAATTATCTAAGCGAATTATATCGAATTATATATACTAATAATGCAATAAAATCCAAACACTAAACAAATTATCCAATTAATTTAATTATCTAAATTATATATCTGAATTATGCAATAAATTCAAAACACTAAATGAATTATCCAATTAATTTAATTATCTAAACATAATAATTTATCCATACCAATAAACAATAATAAATCTAAACAAAAATAACAATAATAAATCTAAACACAAATTAATATAATAAACAACAATAAATTCAAAACACGTCGAAAATAAATAAAAATTGAATAACTTACTTGTTGAGACACATTCTTTGGGTTGTGGATCGAAATGAAGAACGAAAATTAGGAGCAAGAACAATAGCAATGTAATGAAGAACGAAAATTCGAGGAGCAAGAGCAATAGCAATTTGTTGGATTTGTATTTGTTATATCGAATTGTATAAATAGGAAGAATTGGTTCAATTATTGGTTTACTTTTCTGCATTTATTTGTCTTCTTCAATTTTTCGCAATTATTTGTCTTCTTCAATTTTTACGCAATTTTATTTGTAATTTATTTGTCTTCTTCAATTTTTCGCAATTTTAGTCGTAGCTTTTACTTTTCGTAGTACTATTTTGTACACTATTAATTAATACGGTAAATATGAAGGATAATTTCAATATTAAATATTTCAAAATTCATAAGTTGTGTTATAATTTCACATTTCAATATTTTACAAAATTTCCATAGATTACCTTTAAATATTAATTTAAATATCATACATTCAATTTAAATTAATTAGCCTTGTTTCGATCGAAAATCGTTGATTCCGGTCGACCCTTTGATGTTACCGGTTCGATCGGAGACATGAATTAATAATTAGTATTAATTTCATTTCATAATTCCTCTCTCGTTCGACCAATTTCAACATGAATTAATACTAATTATTAATTCTTTGATGTTTCCGATCCGAATTAATTAAAATTGTATTAAAATCCTCTCCAATGACCTATTCAAAATTTGAATTTTTAATTAAATCCTCTCTCGGTCGATTTTAATTAATTCCTCTCCGGTCGAGATGCATCCAATCGACCTATTCAAAATTTGAATGTTTAATTAAATCCTCTCTCCTATCGATTTTAATTAAATCCTCTCTCCGGTCGAGATACATGATTTAATAATTTAATGCTTTTAACATAATTTAATGATTTAATGATATCATTCATATATAAAGTAATTTAAAATAATAATAATATCCAATACTGAAAATAATTTCCCAATCATTTATTGATTTGTTATGTTTTGAGTCGGTGTTATGTCATTTCACCGACCAAACCGCGAAACTCACTAGAAATATATATTAAAAAATATAAATGGGTATGTTGTGTATTGATTTTGTAAAATGGGCGTGACTGCATACACTTTTAGAAATGTGTGTAGTTTGATATATTTCCCCTATGGTTAATCCCTCAAGTTCACGCAAGTAACTAACCAAATGAGAAATACTGGGAAATTTGCAAAATTAAAATAGTATTAATGGTGATTTTTATTACATGCCAGTAATTAGTTATTTTTCATTGGGTTAGTACTATTATTTTTAAAATATGTAAATGAATCAATTATATTTGTTTGTATTTATGTGAGTTTTATACAAACAAATATTAATTGTGATCGGCGTAATTACTTTCAAATGTATATTAGTTAACGGCATTTTGCATGTGTAAAAATTGTACATTCATTTCCAAGATTTGGTAATTGGCATCACCGACTCACAGTAAGAACTAATAATCATAAATTTTTGATGCAATTAATTTTTGTTATAGACCTTATTTGTTAAAAGTGAGTTCATGCACCTGGAGATGGACGTGAACTTGAGGATGAATTAATTGATGTTTTTGTGTTCCTGAATGTGTTTATGAATTAAATATATTTTATTAGAGGCTATTTACTTTACATGATTATGTTAGATAGATAAAATTAATTTAACCTAATTAAATGTTTACTTTTAAGGATTAGTATTTGAGGATATTCCAAAATTCGAGAATCCATTGATTTTTTAACTAATATAGATGAGATTAGAATAATTTTCTAAATAAAAAGAGAATTATTTATTTCAATTTTAATCATCCATTAATCCATTCTTTATAGTAAATAAAAGATTGATAGATATGGTTAGTGGCAACAGATTGTCTTTATAAAAGTCTAATTTTTTTTATTTTTTATTTTTTATTTTTTACCTATCCTGTGTGGTTTGCAGGCTATTGCATAGGATCGTGGGGTTTACCTAGTACGCACTTAAGGTAGCGGCTGCGGGTTCCCCATTATATAAAAAAAAAGTCTAATCTTTCTAAGTTTGATTGAACAGAAAAGAAAAATTGATAAGACAGGGGGACCCTTCTTTCGAGTTAATGTTGAATGGTTGGTAGAGGTTTCAATTTGAATCCTCTATTCGTACATATAATATAAAAGAGAGTTTTGGGTTACTGTTAAAATCTGGATTGCGTCACTGTTAAAATCTGGATTCAAACTTATATTATTCAATTAATATTTATGATTATAAATATAGTATTGGATACAACTGGGTGCCAATCTTGACCCAACCTCTTACGATGAGAGAGTATCATATAATTTTTTGTGATTATGTTGGAAAACACACACCATAATTACGATAGAAGATAAAGAACACGATAATTATTCACTCAGTTCATCTTGCGATTATGTCCGGAGACGATACCAAAACAAAAATTTCACTATGATATTTCGGATATAGATTATAAGGAGAAATTACCATTAAATAGAACAATAATAAGCCAATTACGATTCCGCTTGGGCCAAAAAACATGAGCCCAATTATTTGGCCCTATAATTGGATCACAGAGATCGAATTTTTGCATACGATCCATTCAGGCTCTATACTCCAACAGATTATATAAGGGAACCTTAGCTCTTATTATTGTCACTCCTCTAAGAGCATTACAGGATCCAAATTGCTTTAAGAGTCCCATGCTTCGGCTAAGTTCGATTTTGTCTACCTCAGATTATCCTTGTTGGCTTAAGGAGATTTGTTCCGTTAATGTAAATTAAATACTCCCTTCATCCCAATAATGATGATTCCTTTCTTTTTTGCAGGTAGATTAAAGAAAATTGTGTTTTGTATGTAAAATAGTAGATTACACGAAATTCGATACACTTTTTAGTGTAAAAAATATTTATTTTTTTGGAAACGGATCAACTTAATGGGACAGCCCAAAAAGAAAAACGTGACAACAATAATGGAACGGAGGGAATATATATTACTTATGTTGATTTTAAAGATAAGGGGGCAAAATCTATTGAATTAGCATCCGATACGATCACACGTCGAAATCACAAGCAAGTAGTACTATTCAATGGAAGAAGATCGATTAGGAAACAAAACATCTCTTCCCGAATACAAAATCAAAACATTCTAATTCCTAATCTATACATATCTAACTGAGTGGAAAACACTTCAATAAAATGGATAGCCAATCAATTAAGTCACCCAAAAGTTGCTTAAATTGATTCTTAAAATGGGGCAGATGATGTTCGTTTCATAATTTTCCTCTCTTCATATTTGTCACCAGCAGTCGTGCACACCTGCCAAATTTAACTCTAGTCAACACAATTTTGACGAAACGAAAGAATTACAAAATACATAAATTAAAGTGGAATTATATATATAATATTCAGTTAAGGAATGTCAATTATAGTAACAAAAATATCAATTATAGCCAAACTATTTGGCCTATTGGAACTATTATCACCAAATAGTACCAATAGGTCCAACAAATAGTTGGACCTATTGGTGCTATTTAGTGATAATAGTCCCAATAGTGCCGTAGTAAGTTGGTATAATTTGATATTTTTATGTTGATTAAAATTAACATTCCTTAATTTAGATGACTATATAAAAACTTTTCTCTAAATTAAATTAAATTAAATTATGTTTTTGGCTGTCTCTATATTTGTTTGTTTCTCAACTTACACTAATCTACTCTTTTTTAGTGAGCATCATACGTCTTCTTGCTAATATATTCAACTTCCCAAATTTTTATAGAACAAACGGTGCCCACTTTTAATGACCAAATTTATCAATTTGAGCGTGACATATCACATATGTTCTACGTGCATGCATGATGGACAGATGTAGAACAGACCGTGCTAACTTTTTATGACCAAATCAATTTATTCCAATAATGGTTATAGATCCATAAAACCAATACATCATGTTTTAATAAAATCAACAAACATTTTTTTATTATCATTGGTCAAAACTCAAGAAGGATAAATAAACTAATAAAACATAGTTAAAATTAAATAATAACACATCATTATTATATGATTAATTACCAACTTTAAATTATCATTTTGTACTGATGGGTTTAGATTTTCGACCTTTTTGAACTGAAGAATTTCACAATGTGCTTGTATCATTGTATGTGAAGTCAATTTATATATACTCTACACACACGTACACGGTACATTAGATGCTGCAGTCTTATTCATCGCATACACTCTTGATGATCAAATGTCATGTGTAAAGTGATGGATCTTAATCGATTGAGATCAAAATTTTACACACATATGATGTACCCACATACACACACATATTATACATACATTTACCTGTTGCTGCTTCTTGAGATTGGCATTCTCCTCCCGCAAAAGAGCCACTTGTGATTCTAACCCGGTCGTATATGCCTGTCAGAATGAACACTAGCTAGTAATTATTAGTCTTATTTATAAAACTTGTTTTCTATTATTATGTACTAGCTAGAAAGTGCAAATTAAAGTCTATAATATGAAAGTTTCACAACAGAACTTGTTCAACAAATAAAATGCAGCTAGCAATTGTGTGGGACTGGTAAATTGTTATGGGTTATATATATATATATAGCAACAAAATTAGTTTTATCTAATATTATGATTTTGTTATTTTTGCATTATTCCAAATCATCTAGCGGAAAATTGTTGAAATTGTTACTTAAGAAAAGAACATGACTGTCTTATAAGATGAACTAATTATTGTCAATTTATGTAAGAACGTATAGTATAATATGATCAGGATGCAGTCTTAATGCATAGATATATATAGTATTTTTTTGGGAGAGAGCTAATATATTTACTAATAAATAATATAAGAATATAGATAAACATATTTGTAATCAATCAAAAAGTATGCTCAATGGCAACGGTTAGAAATACTAAAAATCTAACTAAATTGTTTAATGGAGGCCAATTAAAAAAGAAATAGAATCAACGGAGAGTTATAAAAAGGCAAATTAAGATCGGTAGTTTCCTGCTTTCTAGCCCTGGACCGAGCGGCAGAGACTCGATTCTTCATCATACGTTGGTGGCTGCGGTCGCCCGAAAATTTTGAGATTCCGGCAACCTCCAGTTCCCGCCGTCGGAGTGCGGCTGCAAAAGCAGTGAGCGGAAGTGGTGTTGCGCAGAGTTGAAATTGAGCACTGCGGGCGGAGGGCATGAGGCGGCGACCGGCGGGTCTTTGGGGAAAAAATCCTGGAGGATGAGACCGGCGGCAGCGGTGGAAGGATGGCGGAGATCGAAGGGAATGGTGATGTCATTCCAAACTTCTTCCATGGGAAGAGTAGGTTTCTGGGAAGTTGAAGAGGATGTCCACATTTGGGAAGTGAGAGATTGATTGGGACTTGAAGATGTACTTATAGTATCTATATCAATGGAGGTTGTGTAGGGAAGTTGCCCTTCCTAATCAAGGTGTCCAATTTTAACTAAAATTAGCGAGACACCGGTAACTAAGCCATTTTAGGTGACTCACATCAATACCTTATGGTACATTGGATGCTACAGTTTCCTACCATACAGTCACATCTAGGGGTTGGATCCAATGAGAATCATCTTTTTAGAACTTGAGAATCATGATAAGACGTTGAAGATAATGCATAAACAAGATAAAGTTGTGCATAACTAAAACTTTCTAAAATTGTTGCACAACAAAATAATTTTAGAAAGTTTTAGATTATCATAACTTTATACCATTTTCATCATCTTCAACGTCTTATCATCATTCGCAGAATTCGTAAAAAGATGTGGTTCTCATTGATCCACTCCCTATATATATATATAATTTACTTGATTTCTGTCTATTGAAACCCATTATTTTTCATCTAACATCTTCATCAAGTAAAGTGTGCAGTGGAACGGGCTGCAGTATCAAATTAATCATACTTCATGGGTAGTTTTTTTTTACTTAAATAGGTTACATAAGTTATAGAATATTATATATAATGAAATTTGTATAAGACTCTTTTACGTGTCAGAATTCCTAAGATGTGTTTATATATTTGAATCTAAATGACATATTTATAATTTTGTTGGGGTTTGATTGTATTTCGTCTAGATCTTGATTAGTCTTATAAATTTTGACTTAGACTACGGTCTAACATACGACTTGATTGTTCAAAGACATTAAGAGTAACATAAGGTGTGTGTGTTTACCAGTGGTAGAGTGGTTAACGCCTGGCGCCAGGTCTCGGGTTCGAGTCCACCGTGACGCACCTTTAAAATTTCAGACAATTGAAAAAAAAAATCATATGAAACCGTCTCCATCTTAGTTGTACTTCGTATTTTATCGTGCCCTCAATGAACGTAGAAGTTGGAGAAATTTCCAAGTAAAAATGAAGTAATAATACAATCGGATTAACACTCCAAAGTCCCCCTAAAAATAAAATTATAACCAACCTCCCTAACCTAATATATCCAATGAAACTAGTTAAGCGTCCTAGTTCAAAGATGTATTTCCATGAAGAATGAAAAATTGATACCTCTACAGCTCTAATTCCTACAAAACAAATAAAAAGGTGGCTTATTGATGTATGAAGCATTCGTACGTAGGCGAGCCACAGGTGTCACGGGGTCGCAGCTTTGGTTGTACGAAACCGAGGTGTAACGCGACAGCGGCACGCCTGCGCAGAGGTCAATTTCTACTTCTCGCATCAGTACCCCGTACCGGTACGGCGTCGTGTCGGGTACTCCCACTTTTATTTTATTTATTTTTACACTTGGATCTCCGGTATATATTTAAATAGGCACGATCTGTAGGGGTCGGGCGTGGCACACTTTTTATCCAAACATATGCAGATATTTTAATTAAAGTTTTAATATTTAAATGTATTTTAATTTACTGTATATTTTTGAATTATCAGTTTTGATCAATTAATTGCTAGATTGTAGAAAACTATGCAAATTTTCATTCTTAGACAAATTATTCAGTACTTGAAATTTGAGAAGGGTTGTTTTGAACTAGACATGGACATATATACATAAGTAAAGATGAACATTTTCTGATATTATGTAAGTTCAAAATGATGTTATTGTGATTTTTTTTTAAATTAGCTTACAATATTATTATTAAAAATTGTTTATACCTGTATTTTTGTGTTAAGTTTGTGATGATTCTACTCAGCTTTCAAGTATTTTAGAGTTTGCCAAATGATAAATTTGCATAGTATCATGTAGTTTAAGTATTCTTCCAACAAAGTTAATAGTTAATGACAGAATTGGAAAATGGTGATTATTTGGAATATAGTAATATGAGTATTCGACCACCAATTATATGCATGCCATATAAGACAAATAAGAATTTGGTAATAATTTTGATGCACATCACAAATAAGATTTTGGTAATAATTTTGATCGAGATGTCCATTATATATATAGAGAGAGAGTGTGTGGTTTAAATGAGAACCATTCTTATCCTAAAAACTAAGAACCAAATGAATTCATTATGAAAGTTGATGAATCCTTTTAGAAAGTTAATGAATTCAAAATTTAGAATTTTCACCCGGTTTCAATCCCATGAGGGTGAAAATTCTATTTTTGAATTCATCAACTTTTCATGGATTCATCAACTTTCACCGTGAATTCATCATTTTTGGTTCTCACGCTCACAATAAAAATGGTTCTCACGTTAACCTCCCATATATATATATATATATATATATATATATATAGAGGTTGGTTATGGTGAGAAAGCTCCTTAATGTCGAAAGTACGAATAGTAGCATATCTTTCATATTGTGTAGACAATCGAATTAATGTATTGCATGAAAGTTTAGCACATAATTCATCCATTCGTAGCACATATCTAAATATATTAGTTTAGCACATCTTTCATTGCAACAGTAGCACATAAGGGTTATAGTGTTGCACAATAATCCGTGTAGCACACAAAACACAAAATCAGAAGACACACTTAAAATTAAATCTCAACCATTGATATAGCAAATCAAAGGCCCGATTCATTCATATTTCCTACCAAATTATCTATTCCTACCGATCCATCTCCTATATATATATATATATATATATATATATATATAGGGACGATTCTGTGAGAATGAAAATAAGTATAGAAAATAAGAATAGATATGTAAATATAGCATATCTTTCATATTTGTGTAGACAATCGTAATTATTATGTTTCACATATTAGTTTAGCACATCTTTCATTGCAACAGTAGACAAGAAGGGTTCTAGTCTTTGCACAATAATCTACGTAGCACACACAACAAAAAGCACAACCGAAATTAAATCTCAACCATTGATCCAATGAATCAAAGGCCTCGATTCATTCATATTTCCTACCAAATTATCCATTCCTACCTGATTCATCTCATATATATATATATATATATATATATATGGGAGGGTTAACGCAAGAATCATTTTTATCGTGTGAACAAAAAAATGATGAATTCGGTGTGAAACTTGATGAATCCGTTGGAAAAGTTACTGAATAAAAAAAATTGGAATTTTAGCCTCTCATGAGATTCGAACCCTGGGTGAAAATTCAATTTTTGATTCAGTAACTTTCCCAATAGATTAATTAATTTTCTAGCAAATTCATTTTGTTCGTAAAGAATTTTCGTGGTTCTTAGTTCTCACGTTAAAATTAGTTCTTATTTGAACCTCACTATATATATATATATGGGAGGGTTAACGTGAGAACCATTTTTATCGTGAGAACGTGAGAACCAAAAACTGATGAATTCACAGTGAAAGTTGATGAATCCGCTGGGAAAGTTACTGAATCCAAAAAAATAGAACTTTCGCCCCTCATGGGATTCGAACCCGGGTGAAATTCTGAATTTTTTAATTCATTAACTTTCTCAACGGATTCATCAACTTTCATAACTAATTTATTTGGTTCTTAGTTTTTAGGATAAGAATGGTTCTTATTTGAACCAAACTATATATATATATATATATATATATATATATATATATATATATAAATTCTATTTTTTTGGATTCAGTAACTTTCCCAGCGGATTCATCAACTTTCACTGTGAATTCATCAGTTTTTGGTTCTCACGTTCTCACAATAAAAAGAGTTCTCACGTTAACCCTCTCATACATACATATATATATATATATATGGTGTGTTTTTTCGGGTTACACATTAAACCACATAAAGAAAATAGAAAATATATACCAGATAGAGCTCACACAGAACTCTTATGATGAAGAAACAGGGACGGAGCCTTCGTTTCCAGACAATATGTTCAGCGGAATTAAATGATTTTTTTATTTTTATTTTTTTTTATTTTTTTTATAGAATGGGATATATTATGTAGCTCTAAGGATTGATATAGAATTTATGATTGGTAAAAGAGTAAGAAAGTCGAAACTTAACAACACATGTTTTTGTTTTCAGAAAGCTCAAGGGTTTCTTGCTTCTCGGATTTCTCGGGGATGATTTTTACAATAGAAGGATTGCCTATTTATAGGCAAATATATCTAACAACTAATGGTGCCTATTACTATTCACACCTATCCACCTAAAACAAGACTTAACACTTATCTAACATGTGTAACACCTATCTATCTATCCTATGTTATATAATGCTTTCAATAATACAAATGCTTTTAATAATGCTTCTGGTGTGATATATACTAATATCTGATCATGAATTGTCTTTCAATTTATGACTGAAAAAGGCAGGTCTATTTACAATTTGAACAGCAACTAGCATGCATGACACCAAAACTTTAGGGTTAACCGGCGTGAAGCATTAAGCTCTTCTAGCAAACTGTACTAGCGTATGTATATGTACATGCGTTTTCGCTTTACAGCTCTATTTTGAGTGAAAGTACAGCTTATAAAGTCTTGTGTCATTATCATTTTTCACACTCTTCACCATAGTATAAGACATGTGTACGTATTAAGGAAAAAGGTTGGGGTTTTTTTAGCAATGAAGTATATACATAAGATTTAGTATTGTTCAATCCGGTGGACTTGCCTGATACATAATCTGGGGATAGTGTCATGTACAGGGCGGACCTAGGGGAGGGGCAGTGGGGCACTGGGCCCTCCTGGAATTTAGAAAATACTAGGGTTATATTAATAATTTTATATATATATGTTTATTTCTCTATATATATATAATATGTTATTTATCTTACAAAAGAACATGGTGGTGTAGTGGTAAAAGTACTTTTATTATATTTCAAGGTATTGGATTCAATTCCTAGTTAATGCTTTGTTTGTTTTATTTTATTTTTTTATCAATTCAATATAGAAATTTAAAGATCACGTCACGGTGGACTCGAACCCGAAACATTTGGCATCGAGCATTAACCGTTCTACCACTAGACCAACACACACACATTTGAAGTTTTTATATTAATTAGTTATGTGACTTATGTTTTAGATTTCTTGTCCTTAACTAGTTTTTCACAATTAAGATTTGTCTTCTTATTTTATTTTAATTTTTTATTATAATTGGTTATGTAGTAGAATTTATATATTTATAGCTTTTCTTGTGATTATTATCTAGAAGATTTTTTTGAATTATTTTACTAAACATGTATAATAGAAAATATGAAAGTGATTATGAAATAGAACACTTGGTTTCATTATAGATAATAATAATAATAAAGATGGTTAAATAAGTTCGTAAAAAAATCAACTATGTAACAAGATAGATTAAATATATTATCAAAAATTAATAAATAATTTTGTGGTTGGGAAAGCACGGAAGCTGAAATTGATTTTTGGAACATTTTTTTATATAGTTTTTTCTTATATAGCCTAAAGCCCCCAATTTTCTTAATCCGATCTTGGCATCAGGAATCCCTATTTTCTTAATCTGGTCCTGGCATCGGAATTAGAAGAGACGAAGGCGGCGATTTTGATCATGGCACCAGAAATTAAAGGAGAGGAATCGGCGATTTTGAGAGAGTATAAATAAGTGTGTTTGTGGATATCTAATAAAGATACGTGAGAAAGAGCAAAAATGTTGGATCATTTAGACAAAATATCTGGGTCCACCACTGGTCATTTACTATTAGTCTTGTTTTATGAGCTGTGGCCTCCTCCTATTACAAAATATCTCTGGGACGAATTCAATTTTTAATGATTTCGTGTCAATTTAATTCAAGTATCTGGGGATAGTGTCATGTACGATTAGTCTTGTTTTATGAGTTGTGGCCCCCTCCTATAACAAAATATCTCTCGGGCGAAGTCAATTTTGAATCATTTCGTGTCAATTTAATTCAAGTAATATGTACTAGGATAGCATGTATGGTGTAGATAGCAATGACAAATATGTACTAGCACTGGTATATATATATATATATATATATATATATATAGCTACTTTAACAGCAAGAGAATAAGAGAATATATAGAGAGAGAGAGAGAGAGAGAGAGAGAGAGAGAGAGAGAGAGAGAGAGAGAGAGAGAGAGAGAGATTCCATCCTTTAGCTGGGATAACTAGTTTAGTCGTTGGAGTAGTCGATCTCGTAACTAAAAGTGGTATTTGTATCTAGAAGTGTTATTTGTATGTAAATTATCAAATTTTAATCGAATTCTGATTATGTATATTAATTTTAAAATCTATATGATAATTATCAAATTTTTGTTTTGTTTTGATTTTACACACGAGTGTGATTCCGGCTAAAACTTACGTTGACATGGAACGCTGAAAAATCAGATTTGGTGAAATCGTTTGATGATTATAACGACATCGTTTTTATTAACAAAACGACTTCGTTTAGGACTGAAATTTGATATATCTACCTGTGAAATAGATTAGAATTAACGTTGCTCTTCAAATTAGGGCGTAGAACAGAGATTCAGGGATTGAACAGAGAGATCGAGAGACAACAAGTGAGAGGCGCTGAAAAAGAGAGAAAGTTGGTAGGTTATGCGCCCTAATTTGAAGAGCATCAGTAATTTTCAATCTATCTCATAGGTAAATACATACAATTTCAATCCTAAACGACGTCGTTTTGGTTAATAAAAGCGATGTCGTTATAATCATCAGATGATTTCACTAATTCGATTTTTTCAGTGTTTCATGTCAGAGTTAGTCTTGACTGGAATCACATTCGTGTGCAAAATCAGAACAAATCAAAAATTTCGTAATTACCGCATATATTTTAAAATTGGTATGCAAAACCAGAATTTAATGAAAATTCAGTAATTTATAGGAAAATAACCCTAACTAAAAGATCGTGAATATTTATATACCATTCAACCTCATAAATTATACTCTTGCTTGCTATTAATTAGCGGTTGAAAATAATTTAAATAAATTAATAATAATTGACTCCATGAAGTCTCATCCCTCAGTGGATCTTCAAGTTCTTACCAATTTTACTCATTTTGATTATTCGGGAAGTTGATTTGTTGTTCAATAGGTGAAATCAATAAAGAGAATGAGAGAAGAAAATAAGAAAAGAAAATAGAAAGAATAAGAAGAAAACAAAGTGAAGACCATGGAAATCACAGTACAGATAACTCGATAAGTTCTTGTCGGATTCTTTAAAAATTGGCGAGTCCAAACCCATTAAAAGTAGAAAAAAGACCGAACAAAAGAATTAACATACCATTATAAATAATTAAGATTCATGATTAACCAATTGCATGTAATATTTAATAAAATATGCCTTCCTATCTGCATTTCCAATTCATTTTTAGCACAACTTACTAAATTGATGTCAATTATAATTATGCTTATACTTGGAGATCTTCAACAAAAGTATAATACAATAACCAAAGCTTAATATTTCAAACCCATATATAATCCCTATAGAAATACAATTAATTGAAACCGTTGCTTTATCATGAAAATATTATAAAATAGTTATAATAATGGCTTGTTTGCGTAACAGTATATGATAAGACTTGATATATGTAATTGTGATGGCTTATATTGTGTAAGATATCAATATTATATTCGGTTATATGTTTTAAATTATCAGCTAGGAAGATAAATTTTGGTATTTGAATCTATTAATTTATGGTAGGAGAGTGAAATATGATAGTTTAATCAATTAATAAATAAATAATTATAAAATTAATATTTGTATTATATATCCGACCTAGAAGGTGGTATACATAATCCAAAAATCTATATAATACTCAATGAGCCCTAGCTTGTATTTTGAAGCAAATATGATATTATCATAGATAAAAATTTGGGTAAGCTCCGCCTCACCGTGAGCTCACCCTTGTTTTTTATTAAAATAATTATATATTAGTTATGATGATTGATGAGTAAGGATAATTAGATTTTATTAATTTATAATTAAATTTATTAATTCATAATTAAGGTTTATTAATTCATAATTAGGGTTTATTAATTCATAATTAGGGTTTATTATTCAAAATTAGGGCTTATTATTCAAAATTAGGGTTTATTATTTCTAACTAGGGTTTATTAATTTCAAATAGGGCTTATTAATTAACAATTAGAATTTATTAATTCAAAATTAGGGTTTATTATTCAAAATTAAAGTTTATTAATTCATGATTAGGGTTTATTAATTCAAAATTAAAATATATTAATTCAAAATTATTATTTATTAATTTATAATTAAAATTTATTAAACTAATTAATTATAATTAATTTAATTAATTAATTTTAATTAAAATTAATTTAATAATATTAATTAATTAATTAATTACACGCACAGGAGACCACCCATTATCATATCATGGACATATTATACAATTTAATCACTCGAAACAAACGAGTCATATAAATTTACTAAAAAGGTGATTTGATTTTGGAAATGTAAAACCAAATAAATTACTAGCTCATTGCAGGGACTATTTATAGATTCACTGTTACCAGCTGGGATGTGTACTGAGGTCCAAGCGTAGGTCACAGACACGCCATAGCACACATGCTAGATGCCACCCTCTTTCATAAAATGAAAAATCAAATCAAAATTAATGTTATTATTATAAATTGAATTTTTGAAATTAAATTGAGCACAAAATCTTTCTTAATGCGAGTACTTTATCAACTTAAATGAAAGTCCTTTAACTAAATTTTTATTTTAATGAAAGATCGAAAGTAATGACTCAAGTCAAAGCCAGATAGACTCGTTTCTTTATATATTTGAGACACACTTTTGTACATCAGATGCACGATATCCATCCTAATCAATTCTAATTATAATTAAGAAATTGATAAATTCTAATTAACCCTTAATTAATACTCTCTCTGTCCCACCTAAGACGATCCATTTTTTTCGACACGGTTATTTAGAAGAATGATATAAAATGATAAAAGTAGGTAGGTCCCACAACTTTTAAAGAGATAATTATTTCTTAAAAAAAGAAACATACTATCTTAGGTGGAACGACAAAAAAAAATACAGACCATCTTGGGTGAGACGGATGAAGTACTTAATTATTGGTTGCGTACGTCCGTCCGTGCGGAGCACATGAGTTTTGGTGTATACGTTTTTCTTAGTAATTTGTATTTAATTTTGGAATTTTCTCAAAAATATAGTGAAGCTATAGATATATCTAAATAGCGAATTGAATAATTTTGTATAGGCTTAATTGGCTTCTCTTGCTTCACATGTTTATTCATTTATTTTTCTCTTTTCAAAAGCATAAACTTCTCTAACTTCAAGAGCCAAAAATTAACACAAAATTACCCACACAAGAACAAATTTCCACTAAAAAGCATATATTTATGTATCTTGTAACTCTTTGTACCTAGATTTCCAGTTACTATATGATTACTTTTTTGAGTAGATTACTCTAAGAGAGTGTTTACTTTTCATGATTAACATTTTGAAGGATAGATTATTTGATGGATTAAATGTATGATAAGATAATTTTTATCTATCAATCCTTTGTTTACTACAAAGGATTAGGGAAGGATTAAAATTGGGATAAATAATTTTCTCTTTATTTGGAGTATTATTCCAATCCTATCTATATTGGTTGGAATAAAATTAATGAAGAACAATTCAAAGGATTAAAATAATCCCGGGCTTTAGGATATCCTCAAATATTAATCCTTAAAAGTAAGCACTTGATTAGGTTGGATTAATTTTATCTATCCAACCTAATCATGTAAAGTAAACACCACCTAAGAGTACTATTTTGTTAGAAACTTTGCAACTCAAATTTTCTTATGCAAGTCATCTATGAAATAAACACATGTATCAGTATCACACAGGCCAACACAAGCGTACATAAATTTATATGGTTTAATCTTACTAGAGATTTGCAGCAAATTTGACGCTCAAGGTTAGGGCTGGGGAAACGGTTTTCGGTTATCGGTTAATACCGAACCGAAACCATGCCATGTTCGGTTAACCGTATACCGCATATTCGGTTTACGGTTCGGTTTGCGGTATAATATTTTAATTTTTTTCGATTTTCGGTTAACCGATAATCGAACGGTTATTAACCGAAAAACCGAAAATCTTTTCTATTTTATTAATTATTTTAATTTTATATAAATCTATAAAAAATAATTACTAATATTAATTAAAGTTAAACCCTATTACTCTAATGTATCAAATTATCATTGCATGAACATGATAGTTTGTTGATGGATTGATGTTGATTGCTTTGATTTATTTTGAATTTTTGATGGATATTGGATGAATTTTATTATGGACATTAAAATTTGAAAAGTTTACACATCTGATTGCAAAATTGTATCTTATAACATGACGTTTCTTATAAATTCATGTAATCTCTAAGCAATTTTTCGATTTTTCCGTAAATCGAAAACCGAACCGTACTAACCGATGCGGTTTTTGGTTAACCGAACTTAATAAACGGTTTGGTTTCGGTTATTAAATTTATGAAAATTTCGGTTCGGTTAACCGAAAAAATCGGTGCGGTTAACCGAACTCGAACTGTTTCCCACCCCTACTCAAAGTTTTAGTGTACGCAGTGGGTGAAATAAAGAGATTGAAGGGTGCAAACTGTCAAATAAAATGTAAACTATTGGGTGAAAATGCCAGTTCTTCATTTATAGGGCCCAAATTGGGTTCCTCATTTAAAAGGTGTAACAAGCCAATCACAACGGATGTCAATCCAATTCGAATCCGATGGATTGGTCAAAATAAATCAAAAAATAGAGGGTTAGCGTTGAGTTATCAATCGGTTCTGTTGGGTTATACGGACTAGCTCGATCGGATTGTAGGTTGGTCCAATTGGTTGGATAATTTAAAAAAAATAAAAAAAGAACGACGTCGTTTAGAAACTCAAACTCACTTGATATTTTACGAGATGTGCCATAGTTTCATTTGCAAAACAATCATTTACATTCTATGAGCTATAGTTTTACGGCCTCTACAAACACGAACACATAGCAACAAAGATAAAATCAAAATCAAAATTAAAATAAAAAATATCAATAATTTTAAAGAGTTTGAGTATTCATAAACTCTTCGGTGAAAATTTTCAATATTTTCTTCAAGATTGGTTGATTCAGACGCCATTTTTGGCTCGTACTCACCACACGCATATAGAGTTTGAGAATTTTCTGTTAACTGAAATCATTGTTCGAGAAAAGAAGAACGAATAAATAACAATTAGCGATTTTCATCAAATATTTTTTCTTCTTATTTTATTGCTTTGGTAGTAAGTTTGTTTATTGTCATATGTCCCATATATTTACATTTTTATCTCTATTTGTATTTATTTGTTTATATATATGATTATCAAGAAAAATTATATATAAATTATTTTTTTCGTAAATTTTTAGTTCGATGAGTTAATCTGAAATACGAAAATTTGGGGTTATGATTAAAAAATTTTAAACCAAAAAACATCAATACAAAAATCTGAATCGAATAGTCCAACAGTCCAAATAGATTAGCCTAATTAACATTCCTACCAAATCGTGATTAAAAATAATGCAAGATTGAAATAATGTATAAGATAAATACAAAGATGGAGGGCCACCTCAGACCTATGTCACCATCTATGAATTACTAGAAATTATCCAAACCAAATTGCAAGATATGGGCTTTCACAAAACCGATAAACCAAATACTTTGTCCCTTACGTGTCGACCTATCCATTTTCCGGAAATTTCGTATCGAAATCATATAAAAATTTCATACATGTAAATGGGCAAAATAAAAAAAATGCTACATTATTAAATATCAATATAATTGTAAAAAGATAATATGCATTGTCTTGAGTGGGAATGGTAGAAGGTCCCCTTTATTATTGAATGGACGATATATTAATTCTAATTAAATATTGAAAGTGTTGTCACTTAAACACAAAATCATATGTAGATCATTATCTACATACAGAGTAAACAATGAATTAAAACTTGAAGAACACCGAAGAAAACTTTTCTACGATTAAATTATAATCAGATGCCAATATAGCTAAATTATTCACTATAAGATTTACAAATAATGTTACAAAACTCACTACTTTACCACAAGATAAAGTCGGAAAGTTGAGTACTAAAACTATCTATCGAGATCTATGAAAAGCTAAGAAGCTATCTCTCAAGATATATGAAAATACTAAAGATTTCACACAACACTCGTGTTTAAAAGAACAACCTTCTAACATCATTAGAAGTTAAAACACTCGTGTGATATTGAAATGTTACAAAATGACTCAACAACATAAACAGATCTTCGTTGATACTTCAAGAGTTGCACACTTTTGCGCTTGCTTTGGCTCTCCTTTTATAGACGCTGAGAGCCTTCACCAGATGTCTTGGACCACGAACCGCCCACTAAAGATGTGACTAAGTCGTGGTAGATGGTTGCTTAACTTGCTCCCGGAAAGTAGGAATCGAATCGACTTAGTCCACCGATCTCTAGCGATCTGCTTCGTGTTCTTCAGTGTATACCATCGCATCCTCAAAACACGTCGTAACTCGCACACCAAAGAGAAGAAACGACAAAACTATACAAACAAACTAACTCCTTGAAATGAGGAGACTTAGTCAGAGTTAACCAACTCTAACAAATATTAACTGTAATTACTAAATTTTAATATATTATTTATAAATTTTAGTTAAAAATTAGTGAATATAACTCATATTAGAATATAACTCATCAACCGTTAAAAATATTATGGGAAGAGAAAATTATATAACTTATATATTTGAAAGTAAAATCTTTATCAAATGATATGACAAACGGTATTTCAACACTTTTATTGAATTTTTCTTTTCTTTTTTCTATTTACTTTGAGTATTTCTTATGTCACAAATTTAGGTTAAACATATATAAAATGAATTTTGATTCTCGAACGGCGGAAGTTGGGTCCCACTCTTATCTAGTTGGATTTATCTTGTACACACAATCTCGTGTAAGAAACCATAGGAATTAGAAAAATATCACCACTCCATATATAGTTCCCATACACAATATAGCATAATCATATATATTTTCATATCACCGTGCTATTTCATCCTCAAAAAAAAAACCTGTTCGCAGAAAAAACCTCGACTACGAAAGATTTAAGGCAAGAAAATTTATAAAGAAGCAAAAAGGAAATACGATGAGCGCCATCTCTCTTTCATTTTCTGCTGCCTTGCTTCCTCTAAATCTTCCTCAAGATGTAAATATTAGGTGCGGTTCTTCTTCACTTTGCTCTTTTTACGGGTTCCTTAAATTTATTACGATCATTTTTCCTATCTCTGCTGCATGTTTTAGGTTGGAATTCAATTTTCCAGTTTGGTTATGTTTCTCTTTGGGTCCCTCAGATTTGGGCTCTTCTTTTTTGCATGTTTTAGGTGTCCATCAGTGTCTTCTCCGAAGGTGATCAAGAATCAGGTTGGGCCGATCATACGACGTAATTTTAGCACCAGCCGCCGGTTTCCCGGCTTCAGGTAGTGATTCTTTTCTGGATGAAATTTCGATTGCATCAAGCTCTTGATTTGCACCCATTATTTCTGTTACAGAACAGAACAGAGTAGCGAAGAAGTTTTCCCCAGTTATTTGAGTGGAAGGTGTAATTAAATGCTGGTTAATTTCACTAGAGACGTTTATTTTTCATGATTGATAGAGTACTTGATTGAATATTTTTATCCTCGTTTCTAGGATTTCTGCAATACTACCTTTTCAATGCGATATCAATCAAACTAAAATTAATTCAAATGATAGAAATTATCAAGTGTCTTGGGATATCTCAAGATTTCAATCCATCAATGTAAACTCTGGATTAATCTATACTATTCTAGGTTAATCCTCAAAAGTGAATGTCCCCTAATATCATACTAGGTAGTAGGCACTTATCCACTTAAATAAGATGCAGCTATTGAAATATGAGATTGAAATACGATAATTTAGTAGAGGAAAAAACCAGAAACTTAGTGTAGGTTATATAAATATGCAATACAAATCTTGCAAGTAGCTATCTTATTGCATGAAGGATGATTCGGGTATCCTAAATGGCACACTAAATTTTGTGATAGCTCAATCACGAGCTTCGAGCAAGTGGCTTGCATCGATTTTGCATCTCTTCAGAAATCATTTTCACTTTCCTAAGCTGTGGAATCCTGTTGGCTTAGGGGTAAATTTTTCATCCTTTTTCCCTGTTTCTCTCATTATGAAATTATACACTTTTGAAACCGGGATGTTAGGCTCTTGCACAATTTAGCTTATTCAAAGCCTCTGCTAATCTACACAAGTGCGATTTGAACTTGCGTTACATGTGGTGCTGGTTGTGTAGATTTCACTCATCTTTAGCCTAGTCAACATTAATGATTTATGTTAAGGGCTCATTAAACCTTTGTCCAGGTCAATGTACCATTAACGCTACACTTTTTGTTTCATTCTTGAAGTCACAAATGATCATTGCGTTGATGATTTTGTTTAGTGTGATGGCAGCAGAGAGCGGCAACGTGCAGTCGCCTGCTGTCCCAACGTCGGTCCCTGTTCGTGTGGCAAATGAACTACTTCAAGCCGGTCATCGTTATCTTGATGTTAGGTGTTCTTTTTGTTTGATTAGCTAAAATTTTCTTGAATTATAGAGTATGACCAGTCTCTAACTGATGCACTTTGCAGAACCACTGAGGAGTTTAGTGCTGGCCACGTCGTTGGTGCTGTTAATGTTCCTTTCATGTTGAGGCGCGGCTCAGGTTCGCCCTTGCAATCTTTTAACAGTGACTAGAAAAAGATGTAATGTGATATTGTAGTAGAGAGTGTCGAGAGAAGTCCTTTGACGGATTCTGATTGAGGCTGACCTAACATGGATAATCCAGTTGTTGTTAATAGCTTATACTTTTAAATGAGATGATTGTTCATCAAGATATCTAAATAATCAGAATTTGTTTGCAGTTGGTTCATATAATCTAGACCAGAATGCTTTATTTAATGGAAGTTGTTCGATTTCTTGTCATTATGTAAAACTTAAGCTGTAATATACAGGTATGGCAAGGAATCCCAAATTCTTGGAAGGAGTATCGACTCATTTTAGCAAAGATGATGAGATTATTGTTGTAAGTTCTGCAAAATCACCATCTCAGTTAATATTTTTCCTTATTTTGGGTGCTGATAGTTCATCCACCATTGCAGGGGTGTCAATTGGGCAAAAGGTCGTTGATGGCTGCATCCGAGCTCGTATCTGCTGTAAGTTCAATCTTGCCTCTTGTAGGATAGCTGTTACACCCGATGAACTACACTTTGGGCTAGCATCTACTACAAGATTAATGGACCCACCGTTAACTTTATTCATACACATTTTCATCTATGTATTCATTGTTCTTACGTATAAACTAATAGAGATCAAATGCTGTGAGCAAGCATACACACCTACACTCTAAATATAGTTTACCTAACTAAGTTGTAGATCTTAGTTGTTTATCTTTATGGTGTAACGATGTTATTTGAGTAGAGATCTTTTACATGTACCATTTTAAAAATAGTATATTTATTGATTTATTTTTGTAGGGTTTCACTGGAATAACTGACATGGCTGGAGGATACGCTGCCTGGATACAAAATGGACTTCCCTCCACAGAATGACAAAATGCCCCCCCAAATAAAGGAATAAAAGTGAAGAAACATGAAAGATATATAGGCAATGTACATGTCATGTCATGCTAATGTTTCATAATTTCTTCTATGATTCTATCCATCTAAGAGGGCTGAATCAGGTTTGTAATGTCCTTGATTGTACATTGATGAGACCGAAAAAAATATATGTTTTTAAAAGGTATATTTGATGATGCCGTCATATCCATTGAAGTTCGATTTAAGATGATGTCATGTATCAAATTTAGTTCATCTTAATCCATTGGAATCAATAATTTATCATCAAGGAATGTAGCAATAGTCAATAGATATAGTTGTAGCATCAAATATATCGTTTTTTAAGACGTCAAAACAAGTCAGTTTCATTTTCGGACATCACAAAAATAACATAAATTTGGGTACACGTATTTGTACATATTCTCCAGACCGTTTTCATGGTTAAATTAGGTCTTGATATCATAATTTTGATTTGAAAATTCAAAATTTTGAGTAACCTCTACGTTAAAGTGTGTCGTTCACATATTGCCACATCATATGGAAATGTCAAGTTGCATGCCATTAGGGTCGGTTTTAGAAAAAAAAAGGGACAAAGAAAAGGATAATTCTCACAAAATAAAAAATATTTTATTAATCACAAAAACTCGTGCGTACATTTACAAATTGAACCTGATAGGAAGCGTCTTGCATATATATTTTTTGATCGAGTTCAACTTAAATTTAAATCTAAAATTTTATATCTAATAAATAAGAAAATATGCATTTTTGGGTCCTCTAATATTTTGATACCCCCACACCCCTAAAGGGTCCCTGCATGCGATGTCATCACTACTACTACTACTACTACTCCTAATAATAATAATAATAATAATTGATGACAAAAATCACAAAAATCCTTCTACATATAGCCTGAAATATACGATAAGTTGGACATCACGACGTATTCAATTAAAGCAAGACTAAATCTAGATACAATAAATTTAGAAAGTTTGGTTGAGTTTATAAAACAAAATAAATTTATAAATTCGCTTTTTAAACTTAAAAACAACTTATAAATGCTTTTGTTTATGTTCTCAGCCAAACACCCTCTTAATTTTAGTTTAAAGTTGAAAGCATCCATAGGTTGGAATAAAAAGCGAGTGCAGTGTAAACTAGTGGAGGAAGAGAAGTTGAATCTAATTGAATTAAAGAAAGTGGAACATGTGACGATTAGTGGACCATTTAGAATCCTTCCACAACACGCTCTCTATTTTGTCAAAAAGAAGCATCCCTTTCCTCATCTCTCTTTTTCTTATTTATTTATTTATTGCTATATATTAAAACTACACCAAGCATCATCACACAAAATCGTTGTGATTTTTGAGTTATATTCAATCATCGCACATGTAACTTTTCAGTATAGACAAAAACTTGGGTGAGCTCCGCCTTACCGTGAGCTCATCCTTGTTTTTTATTAAAATAATTATATATTAATTATGGTAAGGATAATTAGATTTTGTTAATTTATAATTAAATTTATTAAATTTTAATTTTAATTTTTAATTCAAAATTAGAATTTATTAATTCATAATTATAGTTTATTAGTTCACAAGTAACGTTTATTAATTCATAATTAGGATTTATTATTCAAAAATTAGGGTTTATTAATTCATAATTATGGTTTATTAATTTAAAATTATGGTTTATTATTCAAATTAGGGTTTATTAATTCATAATTAGAGTTTATTAATTCATAATTAGAGTTTATTAATTCCAATTACGGTTTATTAATTAAAAATTAGGATTAATTATTCAAATTAGGGTTTATTAATTCAAACTTATGGTTTATTAATTCAAAATTATTATTTATTAATTCATAATTATAATTTTATTAATTTACAATTAAGATTTATTAAATTAATTAATTAAAATTAAAATTAATTTAATAATTAATTAATTATTTAATTAAGTGGTCTCATGTAGCAGCATGCAAGACCTCTTCAAGATATGTAAATCAGCAGGTGACAATACTACTCATCCCTGACTTACAAATTCAAAATACCACCCATTCATGTTTTCATTGTGATGCACTTAATCAAAATGTTATATGGTCTTCTTTCTTTTGTTTGATACAATTGAATAATTTTAGAGAAGAGGCATGCTATGGATCTGTATGTACCAAAATATTATCCTAAACGTTCACAAATTTACAATAATAAACAAATATAAAATTCAACATACAATAAAGACGATTCCCATGACCAAAAATCCATAAAAGCCCGATTAGTAAGTGGAGCCCTTAGAACCCCAAAAAAAAAATATCTACTACAATGAATTTAAACAAATAGCTAAAAGAAGGCATTGTCTTTAATATTCAGATGATAATTGATCGATCCAATTTTGTATTTGTGGATATACTTTACATAAACTCATTAATGAAAATTCAAATTTTTGACATTCAATTACAAACTCACCACTCCACTAGTTCCACTACCGAAGAGCTTTTGGCTTTTACATAAATTTATTTATCTGAAAGGGTATAAAAACCGAAATACTATTTACAAATGGGGTGGTCTCCTGTGCGTTTGCGCACACAGTGAGTCACCCCTAATTTTAATTAATAAATCATAATTCAAAATTAGTAATCTCTAATTAAATTTAATAAACCCTAATTAGAGTTAATGAATCCTAATTGTAAATTAATAAACTTTAATTGTAAATTAATAACTCTAATTTTAATTAATAAATTCTAATTAGAATTATTCAAACCTAATTTAGAATTCTTAAATCCTATTTTGAATTAATAAACCATAATTGTGAATTAAAATCCTAAAATTTGAATTAATAAATCCTAATCATGAATTAATAAACCATAATTTTGAATAAATAAACCTAATTTTGAATAATAAACCATAATTATAAATTAATAAATCTTAATTATGAATTATTACATTCTAATTTTTAATTAATAAATTATATTTAAAAATAATAAATTTAATTATAAATTAATAAAATCTAATTGTTCTTATTCATCATAATTAATATATAATTATTTTAACAAAAACGAGGGTGAGCTCATTGTGAGACTGAGTTCATCCAAGTTTTTGTCTTTACAAATTACCATATTAGATACCCTGATTTTGGTAACTAATTACGTAATTTTCCTATATATATATATATAATTTTATTTTTATTAGTTATTTTAATCTGTGGCTAGTTCCCCTCTCATTCTCATCCGGAAAATAATTTCAGGAATAATCACATTTTGTAAGTAGAATGATGATGAATTTTCATATTGCAGTGTCTGTTAATTAGTATAATCATCGTACGTAGTCGTTTTCGTAGTCGCCACATCGTAGTTGTCACATGAAATATACACTTTGCATGTGTTAGGTACCACTTTCGATCTCAATTAATTTAACTAATACTATATAACAACTCCGAAATGTGGGTGGGTTTTTGGTGAAAATCTTGAAATTAAATGAACTTTCAAATCAAGCTGACAACCGCAAATTCATGCATGTATCACATATCGCAAACAAAGTGATATGGCCATATGGGTAACATTTTTATATATGCAATCAATCATTTATTATACTTCAATAAAATTAACTCCTTTTTTTTGTATCATGGGAACCTGCAGCCACTACTTTAGGTCTGCACTGGTAAAAATAAATAAATAAATAAATAAAATTAACTCTTTTGTGTATGTAATCAGTCATTTAACAATCAATCCATTCCTCCCCATCAATGCATTGCATATAGTCATGTTTTATATATCTTTTGACTTTTGACATATACATCAGCACATATTCACGTAATTGATATTATATTTTATTTTCCACATAATTGGTTAGGGGTAGCTGAAAAAATGTTACATCAAATAAGCTACGGATGGGAATCCCACAAACTCATTTTAAATCGATACATCTAATGCAATCAAATGTAGAATTTGCAGATATCTAAAAAATGTATATAAAATAAAGTAACTAGCTACTATTGTGTATATTAGATAAGAATATACTATTGTTTTTTTAGTAAAAATAATGTTAAATATGAATAAATATCCAAAGAAAGAAAGAAAAAGTCCAAGCTAAGGCATTTATTAAGTGTTTTATACTCCCTCCGTCCACTATAAACATGCATTTAATTCCTTTTCGGTCCGTCCACCAAAAATGTGCACTTTCCTTTTTTAGAAACACCAACTTTACATTTTTACCCTCAACTTATCCACTTATTTAAAAAAAACACAAATGGCACACCTTTTTACACTCATAATCCATTAATATATTCATTTATTATCCCAATGACACACCTTTTTATACACATTTACTTTACACTCATTACAGTTTTCTTAAAACCCGTGCCACCAAAATCGATGCACGTTTTTAGTGGACGGAGGGAGTATTATATATACGTACACATTTATATAAGAATTATTGACTATTTCCGTACACCAATTATAGTGGAATTATTGTAACGCAACATATAATGGCCAAAAATCTAGAAACAAGTGGAATATTAATTAAACCGAGTAGCTTTGAAAACTCCTTAAAACGAGTTTATATTATGAAAGCCATTAAATAGGGTAAAGAAACTTGGTGGCAAGCGTGGTATCTGACGATTTCGTCAGCACGACATATTTGAAAATTATGATTTCATATTAATTCTTTCTAACTTGCATTCTAAAAAGTTTGTCTGAATTAATATGTGCATTTATTAACCTATTTTTTTTTCCTTTTGAAATCATGTCACCTTTTGATTGATATATGTGCCGTGAATTATATTAGGAAACAAAACAAAAAATCAAAGTTCTTTGCCACCAAGCAGAAAATTCATTGAAACGGACCCTTATTGTTAGACTATAGAACCATCTGCAATCCTAAACAATTGGTTGTGACTACACGACAAAAAAAATTATAGGAAATTTTCTAACTGGTCGAGATCGAGATTGGTCCATCAACCGAGTCACAACCTCTTACTCGCACAAGTCATAAGTTATTTTGCAAAGTCAGAATTTTTGACTTTGCATTGTACGGATGCATCGCTAATGCTTATTAGTTATACGATTACTACATGACATAAAATTTGTTATATATATATATAATCAATAAAATTACTTTCGAAGTGATCTAAATAACCATAGATAAATTTATGATCAACAGTCTAGGGATGTCAATGAGTGGGTTTTACCAAATCGATCCGTAATTTCAAACCCATTAAATTTTAAAGCGGGTCCCTGGTTCCTGACCCGCTTTAGACTCGGACCGTTTAGATTTATAGTTTGATCGTCCGATCCGGATCTGGTTCTGGTTCCAGAATCAAAACCAATACTTATTTATTGGTTCTGGTCCGAATAAAATCCGTCTATTGACAAACCTAAGTTTAAATAGACTTGTCAATGAGCTAGTTTTATCCATATCGATTCGAAATCACTCATAACCCATTAAATTATAAAGCAACGGTTTCGATCCCAGTTCTGGTTCTTGTCCGATTCTGATTCTATACCCGCTCAGATCCGAACCGCTTAAGATCCATAATTGATGATCCAGTTTCGATCCGGATCCAGTGTCTAATGGATCGGTTCCAGAACCAGAACCATTACTTATTTATTGATTCTGGTCCGGATAAAACTTATTCATTGACATCTCTACAACAGTCATCAGTTCCAACTTAGCCAATACAGAGAAGTAACAAAGTCTAAATACAAAATAATAAGTTAATAATAGTATATGTGATAGGTAGCATTTTTTTTTCTTTTTTTGAAACAATAGACATATTAATACGCGACAATAAACCATGCGATGCGAGGATTCGCGCTCAGAGTAATAATAGAAAATTTAATCCCAAAGCTGAGAGATATTTCCAAATTGGTAAATTGAATTAAACAATACGCAGATCTTATTAAGAAACCAACAACGCTAGCTATCACCCACCGGTGACAAACTAATAATACATTTACATATGTACATATTTTATATATCTATGTGTGTATATATTTCGGGCAGCTGCTTTCTCACCTGAACAAAAAAGGTGAAAAAGGAAAGGTTGTCGACTCTCCGTTTTGAGGAATCAATGGAGTTTTACACATACCCATCTCATCATTTTCCCCCATCATCATCGCCATCATCGTCAGAGACGTATTCTTCATTCGGATTTCTAGTCAATAAGATCAAAGAATTCATTCGATGCGCGGTTTCTGCTGTAGTAGGGAACGTTTTCTCGGCGATTTTTACATTTTTCTTCGCTTTGAGTGAGCAACGCCTTCTCTCTCTCTCTCCCCTTCATTTATGTGATGGTTTTGGTCGTTTTTTCTTGTCTGGAGGAGTTCGCGAATTTTGATTTGATCCTGCACATTTTTGTGATCTTTGCATGTTGTTTTATGATTTGGGTTTCACTAATTATTGTCTGTGTTGGTTGGGCGTTGTGTCTTTTTCCTCTCGGGAGAATTTAGTTTTGGTTCATCGTTGTGTCTGAAATCATTTTCAGGTAGAATTATTCATTGTCCTCAAAATTGGATTTTAGTGGGGAAAAACAAGGTTTCGAGTAATCTAGGTTTTCAGTTACTCGTTGAATTTTTGAGAACTTGGGAGATGGCCTCTGTGCAAAATCCTATTTTGTCATTGTGCAAAATTCCTATTTTGTCATTTTACAATGCTTGCAATGTTAGATACAAGGTGTTTTTTAATATGGATTGTTTGATTAGGAAGTAGATATTGCATGATAGCTTTGAAGAATTTGTGTTGGGATAATGCATTTTGGCATCAGATGCTTCTTTGTTTTGTGGCTTTCCCTTATTTAAGCTAACAAAGGTGTCGGCGTCTATGCAGTTGGAACTCTACTTGGAGCAATTACAGGAGCTTTGATCGGACAAGAGACGGAAAGTGGTTTTATTAGAGGGGCTTCGGTAGGAGCCATTTCTGGGGCTGTTTTCTCCATTGAGGTCTTCGAGTCGTCCCTGCTTTTATGGCAGTCGGATGAATCTGGATTAGGTTGTCTCCTCTATCTGGTGAGGAAAATGAACTTTATGTGGATCATCGTTGCATCTTCTAGTCTGTCCATTGAATCAATGTGCATTGTCAACTTGGACTCTTGATTTACAAAAATTTATAATGGATTTCTTGGAATGTGTAGATTGATGTCATAGCAAGCCTTTTAAGTGGTAGACTTGTACGTGAACGTATTGGACCAGCTATGCTTAGTGCAGTGCAAAGCCAGGTATATAAGGCCGTGTGGTTACCATATGTTACTAAACTCGTACATGAATTGATCACTTTTGCTTACTCGATTCTTTTTATTAACCAGATGGGAGCCGTTGAAGCACCATTTGAAGAAGTCCCGAACATTTTTGACACGGGAGGGGCAAAAGGCTTGTTGGTAGACATGGTTGAAAAGATCCCAAAGTTCACAATCACCAGAGATGAAAGTGCTGGTACTTCAGGGGATGGGGTCTCTTGTTCAGTTTGTCTTCAGGTATTCACGTGGTTGTTGTCGCTATTATTATATCTTGTTTATTTGTATTAAAAAACAATCTTAATATATAGAGCCTCTCTGGCTTTTCAATATAGGACTTTCAGCTAGGGGAGACGGTACGTCGCTTGCCACATTGTCACCACATGTTTCACCTACCTTGCATCGATACTTGGCTGGTGAGACATGGTTCTTGCCCATTGTGCAGAAGGGATTTGTGATATACTTATTCTGATTATATTACATGGAAAAATAGGTTTTTTATATTTCTTCATACTTACATGTAGGGTATGACCATTCGTTCTTTGAACCATTAGTTGTAGAATATCTCCTTATAGTCTCTCATAAGCATGTAAAAAAATCTAGACATCAGTTTTGGGTTTGGTCATTTTGCTTGATCATCCTTTAGTGTATAGAATTTTTTTTACTTGTAATAGTGCTCTCATCTTGTCCTATGTTTGGTTTTAGATGTATACATTGTATTTTAACAACGCTACTAAATCTTGATCGTAATTGGTAAATCTTGATCGTAATTGGATGTTTCCCTGATAATGTATTCTACTCCATGAGGTAGGGTTTCTCGGTCGAACAATGGTTGGGTTCTTGTACCTCCTTAACTGCTAGTCTGCTACACTCCGTTGCTAATCTGTTAGTCTTTATGTCAACCTTTGTCATTTTACCATAGGAACTCTTCTCAGTCGGACGGTTATAGCTATTATTTGGTGATATTATTAATTTGCTATTGCAATAGTTTGACATATATGATTGTACAATTTGAGAAAAGTTAAGGTTTCCTTATGTTCTTTAGTTTATCCATTGCACATCATGTCATGCTTCTACTCATATTCATTTTACAAACACATTGAGGTAAGAACCTAGGTTGGCTCAAAATTTTAGGTTTTGGTTTCACCCAATCATTGAGGCTAGTTATTTCAAAATGTTGAGTTTAAGGATATCATCTTCCCTTTATGGATCAAATATGTTTTGGTTATGACATTTTGATGCACCGAAAGCTATGCAATTTTTGTTTGCATCCTAATTTCTAAAATTGGATTGTTTTAGATAATACTAAATTTTTTCAATACATTCCAAAATTAGTGCAAACACAACCTAGGTTGGCTCAAAATTTTAGGTTTTGGTTTCACCCAATCATTGAGGCTAGTTATTTCAAAATGTTGAGTTTAAGGATATCATCTTCCCTTTATGGATCAAATATGTTTTGGTTATGACATTTTGATGCACCGAAAGCTATGCAATTTTTGTTTGCATCCTAATTTCTAAAATTGGATTGTTTTAGATAATACTAAATTTTTTCAATACATTCCAAAATTAGTGCAAACACATTTATTTGTACTTTTGAGATTATTCAAACTAATGGTTAAGATCTTCTGAACATACATTTGATCCAATAACAACTATTAACTATCTATAAAATTCTAGGAACATAATTATATATTTTATTTCAATGTTCTAGTAATTTTAAAAATACTTAATTACAAAACCAAGACTAGAAATAGATAAGTAGTAAAAAAATCGTAAAATTTGAAAGGAAGCGGATAAATTATCTTTTGAACTTAATGACATTTTCTCTTGAAAGGCCAATGCCCAATTTTGGCACTTTCTTCGTGTGTTGTGAAGTTTTGGATATACTTAAGAAAATTTACGTTTTCAATGCCACTGGAATTAGGCGTACTTACACACATAAAAACAAAACTATTACATAATAATAATAATAATAATAATAATAATAATAATAATAATAATAATAATAACAACTTAATTAAGACTAGTGAACTTCAAAGAAACATCGAATCTAGATGGAAAAAGCTATTACGTGAAAAACTATTGAGTGAATTTGTTATGATTTTTCATAAGTTTGTGTTATAAGTCGTGAAAAAAGAAGGCTAGTTGGAACCAGGTATGAGAGGACGTGCAACTATTTTCAATCAATAATGTTTATGTCTTAACTTGTATTTATATCAAAATTTATATAGTACTACACTACTTGGGGAAAATTAGTAGAGTCTAGGCATGGACTTAAACAGTAGTAACACTCACGTTATATTTCATATTTACCATCAATGCATTCAACCAAGGACTTAAAATCTCAAGTTTAAGCTTGTTTTTGAGAGATCATAAATTTTAACAACTTATAAGATAGTTTCAAAAATTCATAAAATTCAATGTCTCAAAAGTTTATAAATTATCAAAATATATTTGGATAATTAAACTTACAAACTATATAAATAATCACGAGTTATAGAAGGATAATCATAATTAAAAAGTGAATACTGAAGATAGGTGAAATAAGAAGAATATATATTAGAAATAACCATAATATGATTAGTTTTGTAAATTCATTGTTGGTTATATATTTCTAGAAAAATAGTGAGGTCTAGAAAAAATTATTTCTTGAAGCTTATAAAAAGTTAGATCTTATTTTATCAAACACTTATCATGAGCTTAAAAACTTCTAAAAATATTACTCCCTCCGTCCCGGCCCAATTGGCACAACACTTTTTGCACAAATATTAAGAAAAAATGGGTTAAGGGGTTTAATAGTGTTGGTCCCACAAGATTTAATGTTAATAAAGCAGGAGAGAGAAATAGAATTTGGGGAGAGAGATGGAGTAGAATCTCGAGAAGCGTGAATGAAGATAGAGATAAAATAGATTAAGGGGTTTAATCTTTGCCATTTTGGCGTGTGCTATAATTTGGACAGTCTAATTTGGCAAGTGTGCCAATTGGGTTGGGACGGAGGGAGTATAAACTATTTTGAAGAACTTATAAAATCGGTCAAACAACCTCTTAATACTACCTAGCCACTAGGTTAAAAAACCTATATATCATACTATCAAAATATTGAATACTACATCAAAGCATTCTTCCAACAAATTCACACAAAATCATCCACGTAACAAAAAAAAAACTACCTACCTAGCTGCATGGAACAACCACGATAATAGAAATAGTAACGAATACAAACATAACCAGAAAAATTCAAAGTACAGCTCATCATCTTCTCATTAGTCTAAAATACAACACATCCTTCTGGCAAAGAAATAACAACCTGATGGAACATAAATTGTATATCCATACATAGCATCCATAAAATGCTCGCACAAGAAAAACGTCAGCCAATAAATAGCGAATAATCGCAAACAAAAGAACCCCAAAAAATTAGATCCCAAGATGAAAACCTGTTCATTATTTTCTATCCTCCTTTGTTCTTCACCAAACTTCGTGTTTTATTCGTCTATAGAAGTCATCCCATCACATATATTAAGACCAAAACACACCATCCTCTCAGTAAATAACATATCCCGCATAAACTGCTGGTTGATATTTCCTCAAGTTCTCTCAAAAAATATAAAGGGAAAAGGAATGGAGGCAGTGAGAGAGAGACAGAGAGAGAAACAAAAGTCGGCAATGTACGTCATCTGAACAGCTTGATCTGTCGTAATAGATGTGCCTCTTGATTCCACATTTCCAGATGACAGCAAGTGATATGCCTCTCTTTATGTTGCTGCTTTCTCATCCAATGTAACATTGTTGAGATGTGTTGCAAGCATATCCGGACTGGGTCTAATTGATTGAGGACTCACTACTGTAGTTTGAGTAGGCGACATTATCCATTTCATCCAATCTCCTTTGCGCCTCACTTTATCACCCTGCAAAGGGAAGGAAGTCACTTTAACTAACTATAAACCAACTAAAAAAGTTATCCTAGAATAAAATGTACAGAAGTGGGACTGGAAATTCAGCAAAACACATTAAAGGACCAAAACTTTGGAGGATCAACATAGTGCACAACACTAAACAAAATATTATCAGAATTTTTTCAAAATAGATTATCCAATATAATTAGAACTCCCCTGTCTCGCACGAGAGACATCATGGGGACAAATACAAGTGCTATATAACAATTCACTTATAAGTTATAACTCACCTGCACTTCCACAGCATTTGAAGACTTTATAACATCCAGTATAAACTGAATATTGTCTGTCAGCTGCATGACCTGTAACAATGATGATTTACATTAAACAAAAGAGGAAAGAAGAAGATCAATGATGAGATTAAATTTCTTATATCAAACAAAATAAAAATTAATGAATGCTGACCAAATTCTATAGAGGCTCAACTTGGTGAGCAAACACCCAAGACAATAGTCAATAAAGCCTAATATTGTACATAACTATAATACAGAGTTAACTTGCACATTAGTTGATAGAATAATCATCATATACATCAGCTTTGTAATAAAGTTGAGTACCATAAGTGCTAAATAGTTCACAGTCAAGTCTGCAAGCCACCTACTGAAACTAGATTTTTATTTTTAACAGCGAATTAGAAATGAGAACACTGAAAGGCCCATGAAAAAGTCGTAAATGAATATTCAAAATATTTTAGGGTCCTCGGAAATAATATACAACCCTTCAAAAATATTCTAGAAATCTAGACCTAGAATATAATCTTCCAACCAAATTGTGGTTGAGATTAACTCCATATACACAAAACATGTGATAATGATTGTTGTATTTAACACCAATCACCATCAGCACTAGATAAGTTAGGTGCAAGGAACAACATAATTCTCAATGACATGGATCCAACTAGTTTCATGGAGCTACCAAATCTCACCTAAAACATTATTCCCACTCTTATTCATTATATATTGACTTAACTAGTTTCATCAAAAGTTACAACCCTGCATTTTATTTCACAATTTAACTCTTTTTTGGTTCATTCAATAACTTGAAGATCCATAAAATTCATTATCAAAAGATATGGGAATAGAACAAAAACTAAAAACTGAAAAACCAGTTATGTCTTTCTTACTTTCTTGAAGCCTGCTATTAACTTAATAGAAACCCATCCCTCGCCATCCATATTCTGACGCAAGAATATGTCTTTTACCAAGTTCTCGTTACTACAAGACATAAAATTCAATATACATCAGCTAAAAAAAAGATCTAAATACAAAAAGCATAAGAAACTAGCGAATAATACCTAAAATAATAATCGATTTGATTCACTATCTTGGAAGGCAAGTGGGGATCGTGCATGGGGAAAAACATTGATGGCATTGGAACCATAGACATAGGCCTTAATGAATCTAGATGAGGCCCAGGGACATAAAATACAGGTGATTGCATTTCTGTAGATGCATGAAACAATTGTAAGAATAAGAAATAAACAATATGTTATAACAACACCACATACATTCTACACAGTCGAGCACAATCCAAAATAGCAAACTCACCAGTATAAACCACAGGTGCAACAAAAGGTCGTACCGTAACCGGGGTTGGGGGAACAAAAGGTGTATTAGGAGCCGGTCCACGTAGGAAAGGCCTAGATCCGGTTCGTTGTTGGAGTCCATGGTTATCTCTATGGTTAAAACTTCGATGACCCCAATCTTGTTTTCCACCACGTTCTTGATCACGTCGCCCTCCATGGTGGTAAGAACCATCTCCTCGAGTTAGTGGACCACTATTATTCCTTCTAAATGAACGTTGTGATTGTGTATCATTCGCACTATAAGAGCCTCCTCTCTGTCCACCATCCTTATTTGTTGTGTTATTGTCCCTAGAAGGTTCTCCAGTTGAAAGCTTACCTGTACTATGAGTCGGGGTGTCGACTACCGAACCATGTTGAGGAGCTTGAGAAAAACTATTCGTAGCTAGCATATGGGGACTCGAGCTTTCACTACTACGCTTCACTGACTCTCGCTTTGGTCGAGAAGTGATAACATGACTTGAAGGTGAATTTGGACTTGAGATACTACTACTAACTTCTTTTGGAAAAGACACAGACCCTCCAGTCAAATCAACCTATCACAAAACAACATAAATACAAATTTACAGATAATATTTTCATGTTCAAAAAACACTCAGTACTAAAATAACACTTTAATAGTGACATACACTCGTAGCTTTCAACAAATAAAATAACATAGACACGAAAACAAAGTTCAAAAAATCAGTAGTACTAACTTTTGGGGAAATTTTTAACAGAGATATTATATTCATTGCATAATTTACACCTACAAATAAATTCAATATTCATGAAATAAACATGATCCTGAACATGAGATTACTAATCTTAAACCATTAAACACATAATCTAGATTAACACAAGTATATAGAACCACATTAAATAGAATATATTGCACAATGACCCAAACCTGTGGGACGCTGATTGATCCATGGGAGAAAGGTTTGAGAGTATATGTAGAAGGAGATTTAGGGGAAGCACGAGCAGACTCGCCAAGAGCCGGCCAAGACTCGGCACCCATAACAGCACCTGCCGCCTCCAAAGCCGCCCCATTCGATGGCTTGTTCCACACTGGCTTCTTTCCAGGACCATTCTCACCAGTTTCAAGCTGAAAATCTTCACCGGCGGCCGTGGCCAAACCACCATCTCCCGCCGTGTTGGCTTCTTTGATAGGTAAGGAATCCGAAGACGTAGAAGAAGAGGAAGTCAAAAATTGTTCCTGATCAACGATTCCCGAAATCGAAAGTGACGGAGGAGAGGCGGAGGGGGAAGACACGCCACGCGCCGCCGACCTCCTCGATTGGCGACCTCTAGGAGAATTCTGAGCTCGGATAGGTGCGGAGGAAGCGTCTGAGGCCGTCGCCATCCCGAAATTAGGGTTTTCTTCCTCCACCAAATGAGGGTTTTGGTGCTCCCCAATTCAACAACTCAACAAATTCAAAGAATTAGTAGTAGCTTTTGGAATCTAATTCCAATACTTGATTGGGTTAGAGAAATCTCACTAAGTCAAAACTCAAAACATACAAAAGAAACACTTCGATGAGCTGATCAATTAAACTAAAAGAAAAAAAAAATCAAAGAAATAGTAATGAGAGAAAAAAAATTCGAATCGAATCCAATCGAACCAATCAAAAGAACATTCCAAAAATCGATCAGAATCGGTCGAAAGAGAAGAGACGGAGAGATTTTTACTCGTCTCTCAAATTTTCCTTTTTTCTTCTACAGAGAAAAACAACTCTCGGCTCTGTCTCTCAGTAGCTTTCTGTCTTATTCTTTGCTTAGCACTAAATATTACCCACTGAATTTCATTTTTCTTAGTTATTGGGAAAAACTATATTTTGATATGTATGTTTTATGTATTGTTGCCCAATTGTACGAATAAAAAAGTATCCTTAAATACTCATAATTTAAAATTTTGGTCTGTTTGATAGCTCTATTTCAATAGGATTATAAAGTTATCATAGATAATATGTCTATTTGGTAGCTCTTTTTCGTATCCTTACGATCAGTGTTTTAATACGACGCCATGGATCGTCTGTTTTGTAAATTGCTGTTTTCATTATTTCTTTGGATTTAGAACCCAAAAAGTGGTGGGTTATAAAACTCATTTGAACAGTACATTTTAATTTGACGAAATCTAATTAGACGAAACATAAATCTAATTAGACGAAACCTAACTAACCTACCATAATGTGCTTTGATCCATATCTCCAAAAAGAAAATTTAAAAAGAAAATGTGCTTTGGTCCAATAAATAATCGGCAAGTAGGATTTTTAGTTTTTGTTTGTACACTTCACAATTACGTTAAATATTGTGCGTGCCTCTCTGTGTGTGTACATATCTTTTATAATCCAAATAGTTGAGTCCGACTATTCATGGGAAGTAGCCTTTTCCATGATTCATCATTCTTGTAATCGTTAGTTTCGATATGAAATTTTAATAATCCTCAAATAGTCAAATATACGATAGAATTAATATTTATGAAATTAGATGTGACAAACTCAAATTAATGTAAAAAGTAGTAAAATTTGAAAGTTGGCTCAAGTTCATGTCAATAAAAAATTGTTAGCACTTTGTGTGAATTGCAATACGAAACCCTACTCTCACCAAATCGAAATGTATGAAAATTATCATTTCAAAATCTTGAATTCAAACTTTTGCAACCTCAATCCCTGCAAAATAAATAAATAAATAAATATATCTGGCTCTGCCCATGTGCTCAGTCACCATATTTTTTGTTTTCTTCCGATTATATTTGGTTTGAACATAAATTTGGACCAGAGCTTGCATACTCGAGCATTTTAGCAGTATGCAAGAATGTACAATTTAGATTTTTATTATTTCTTGGGTTTTAGCTTAACTTGTAGATTAGATTGGGGAAAAAATACATGCGCGTATGTCAGTAGATAAAAATAATTTGTCTGGAAAAGACAATGAGAAAGAGACTGTCGCAACTGTCCATAAATGATATATGTATATATGTTACATAAATTGTATGAGTATATTATTTATATTCAAACATAATAACTTCAAATATATTGAAGATTGGCTAATTTAAGTGGCTTTTATATATTGGGGCGAGGTATATAGCATGTACTCCATCCATCCCGGTATTGTTGGCTCCTTTCTTTTTGCACGTAGATTAAAGAGAATTATGTTTTGTATGTAAAGTAGTATGTGAGATTTAAATTCAAGACTTTTAACAGAATTGTTTTTTTTTGGAACGGACCGACAATAACGACAATCCAAAAAGAAACGCAACCAACAATAATAGGACGGAGATAGTATAAGATAGAATAGTGAGCGTACATATTTTGATGGGACGGAGATAGTATAAGATAGTATAAGATAGAATAATGGGACGGAGATAGTATAAGATAAAATTGTTTCAAGTTAGTCTTTAGTTTTGTTTTATTTTCAATGGACTTAAACACAATATTACTGAAATTCGAGTTATGACTTTGTTAGTCACAATCTCTCACTTGCACCACTAATTAGGTCGTCTCAGTTATAATTTACAACGTGAAAATATACGATTTATTATTTATTTAAGGGTATTTGGTTATAGATAATAGAATTAGTGAACGCCAATGGGAGGAATTTCATTGTCATTGAGTATAATTGATATGTCAGGTTGTAATATAAATAAGTAAATGATTACCCTATTTCTTTACCATGTTTTTACCCATTAATCATTGATATTTATTTTCATTATCTCTTCAATTAAATCCGTCGTCAGTCATTAAGGAATTTGAATCAAATATCTCTCTTGCTAATTTATGTCAAACTGGCTTGTGTATGTTGTTTGCAATTGAAATGAGTAACGATCAAACGTACATTCTTTAGCAGCTAGAAGGTGTTTTGGGAATTTAAACATTTTTCATTAATTTTCAAAACTTGTATATGATTAAATTAAAGCTTTACTTGAGTCAAATTATCAACTCCGGTATATGTTTTTTCTCCATCATTTTGAGTTTAGGCTTACAAACTTATCGAATAGTTCGATTATATTCAACATTAGTTGCGATATTGCATGAGACCAATTGGATATTAAAAAAATACAGCATAAAATAACTATTTATTTGAGCTAATTTTCCAACATATACTGGATTAAAGGGTTAAACATATATCCTAGTCTACTTGTCTATAAGAATAACGAGCAAGAAAATACATTTCATTCTGGTTGTTGATTCTCCAATGAATGGAATCTCCTGGACTCCTTCAACTTGTTCGACTAAAAACAATAAGCATAAAACAATGACGCAACTTTTAAAATTTATGTATTAAATTATCAAAAAAAGAGCATAAAACAACGTTTGGAGACATGAAGCACAAAAACAACATTTTCTGGAACAATATTCGACAATTGTCAGTAGTTAAGACAATAAATTTTATTTGGGGCCATGTACTTATAATTTTGTGTGTATGTGTCTTTGATCGAGTCAATTATTTTAATTGATCGAGATTAGGTGTATATGCGAGTATCATTTTGAATAAATGAACATCTTTAACTCACTTGGTATATGAGGTGCACGCAGTTAAATCAGAGTAAACTTCAAGAATCTGAGTAGAGAAGTATGGATTACATAATGACTATAGTAAAATCAAAGCAATATTACATCAACTTGATATTAAGTAATTAGTTTATGTTGGTTTCCAATCATTTTCTTTGTGTGTGTGTGTGTGTGCAAGTATGGGGATCCACATGGGCTTTTCGCCATTTTTATAATTGTGTAGTTACCTCATTTATATAGACACTACATATTCCAACGGTGTACTAGGAAAATAAGTTTAGCTAACAGATTTGGAATAAGGATGAATAATTGAGTCATAGCAGCTGCAATGTGGGAGTTTCATTCTCTTTGGGCTTTGGGGTGACTCCTTGTAAATACTAGACAAAGTCCTTTTAACTTATTAATCGTTGAGTTACTATGATTTTCTCTCTCACATTCTCATGGGATTATGGTGTGGAAGCTCCCGGGAGAAAAGCTTCCCCTTTTGGAACAAGGAAAATAACTTGATTTTAACTTAAACGTTAGAAAATAGATCTAAATATGACAAATTAAAAAACAGGGATCCAAAATTGAAAAAGTTGTAATACGGTGACCGAAATATGCTTTTAACCTTATTTAAACCGACAACTTTCATCAATGCAAAATAAATTCTCATATACTTGGTCGAGTTGCATAGAACTAAGGGATCAAAATGCAAGTCGAATCTTTTATAAAAAGCTTGCATCAACATGCACAACCCTATTGCATTTATTAATGAGTTATTGGCGTATAAATACACTAATTTTGGATCAATTTTGATTTTTTCAATAAACTTTAAAAATTATCACAAAATACACAAACTTAATGATTTTAGTGCTTTTACCACGATTTCAAATTCAGGTCAAATTAGATCTGACCGGAGTATCAAAATTTACTCTAGACTAAACGGTTAGTGATATAAACGATATCGTAGAGAGATGACATAAAACATCGTCGTTCCATTAAAATAAAGCAGATTTTTTGTTTTCTATGATTCATCGCGTCAACCCATATTACAAAATCAAATTTTGTCCTTTGTTTCATTGTCTAGTTCTAGTTGGGATCAAAACAATCGATATCATCTTTCTATGATGTCGTTTATAGCACTGACCGTTTTGTCTACGGTTTTTTTTTGAGATGTCAAGTCAGATTTAATTTGATTTAAATTTGAAATCTTGATAAAATCACTAAAGTCATTAAGTTTATGTATTTTGTGATAATTTTTAAAGTTCGTGAAAAAAACCAAAATTAATCTAAAGTTAGTATATTTATGCACTAATAACCCTTTATTAATGATGGTTATTTGTCAACAAAATTAACAAATCTATCAAATTTTACTTAAAGAAATTCTTAAATTTTCCTATACATGTAAACTATTTACATTTGCAAACCTTCATATAGATTTTAAAATTTTATTAATAAATTGGGATCATCTATAAATAATAAGTACAATAAGAGATTCCTCAATAACCCCACTCCACACATTAGCTCATTTTTTAATCTTTGTCGAAGTTTTCATTGACTTGAAATAATTTTAAGGTACCTTTTATTATATTTTAGTGTTATACAAGAATAAAATATAAAATAAAACTAAAATTATAAAAATGAAGAAGAAAGGAAAACAAGAAAGGCCGTCAGTTCGACCAACGGCCGGTAATCACATGGGTAGGTAGATTTTAAGACTTCTGACTTCTAGAAACATTATTAGCACAACCATATAAGAATACAGAGGGGAGAAAAAAAAAATGCTTCAAGAAACCCAAAATTGGTTCACAAATTAGAATTATGCTGTACATACCTCAACAGATATGAAGAGCCAACTCATACTCGATAACTATATTTGACGAAGCCTGTATAACAAACGTAATTTACAACACTATATACCAAGATAACATAACACGTAATTTAAAAGCTAAAAGAAAAGTAAAGAAAAACGCTCAATGAAACCAAAATTGAACCTGAAGAAAATCAGGCTATAAGTCAAAAATTTCCAACTAGAAATAATTTTCTATCAATCGTTCCTTTTTTCTTTTTTCTTTTTTGCAATTCTCCAACCAGTGAGCAGATGTTATAAGAAGAGAGAACATCATTCCGTCACACATTTGTGACCAGAATCAGATGCCTCCTGCTTAAGTTAATGGTTCCAGCATAAGCTGCCAAGGGTTCTTTCCTGTTTCCTCCAAACACAAAACAAAAACAAAAAATTTGTGCCACGTGGGGTGAGACATAAGGGTTTTTCCCGTTCAAATGAATTCAGAATAGATGCATGCCACATGGTTTGAACACATTCGAGTTCCCAGATGATGTGATGCAGGGCGGGACTCTAATTTGCAGCTTTTTCACGCAATGATACACTGTTGATATATGCTGCAAGGTTATCCTGACCGGAATCATGGATTGAGGGACTTGTTGCGGTGGAATATTGAGTAAGCGGCATCAACCATTTAATCCAATCATGTCTGCGCCTCACTTTATCACCCTGCGTAGGTAGAAGGATAAAAGATATAAATGCATTGAGCGTTGGACCAGCATTATGAACAAAGGTTATCTCAGTGACGAAAAATCAATAGCACTGTGTATTCCCAGAATCAATGGCATACTAGAAAGAATGATTAGACTCGGACAAGAAAATAAGATCCAAAAGATTATATGAAGAAAGATTGATCTCACAGATTTACACCACCTTTAAGCAAATATGATTCGGACTAAATTGTACTCCCTCCGTCCCAATATTCATGGCACGTTTCTTTTTTGCACGTAGATTAAAGAGAGTTGTGTTTTGTGTATAAAGTAATATGTGACACAAAATTCGAGGCACTTTTTAGTGTAAAAAATGTTTCCTTTTTTCGAATCATGCCAACTTAATGGGACAGCCCAAAAAGGAAAACGAGTCAACAATAATGGGACGGAGGGAGTATATAATAGGTATGTTTGCTGTAGTAGATCAAAGTAAAACTACATTCAGATAAAGACAAAAGGTCGGATACTTTACCTGTACTTCCACCACATTGGAAGCTTGTATGGCATCTAGTATAAGGTGAATATTGTCCGTTAACTGCATGACCTGTAAAATTGACAAAACAAACACTGAAATTTACATCAAAGGCTAAAAACTATCCCATCAGACAAGAATTGCAACTGAGATGCATAAAACAAACACGAGCAGAGTATTGTGCTTATCTTATGGATATAGCCCAGATAACTAATTCAGATATTGTGAATCAATAAAAGAAAAGAGTGGTACAAAATCAATTCCTCGTTGGTAAGATCAAAGGAAACCATAAACTTCCAGCTTCACTATGAAATGAACATAATCCATTAAAAATTAATCGAGACTATAAGCCACATAAGCAAAACTGAATTCCACTTTGCCTCCTAAATAAAGTCAGTCTGGATTAAAAAAAATCTTCTGTTCTGATATTCAGCAATTATGGAAGTCATTCATAATCTTCCATCTACCCCCTTGCATTATAATAGCTACACGAGATATCAACTCATAAGCATACCAGGGACTAAAGCTGCAATGGAGTACTCTCGACTAGGGCATACCAGAATTCGTATATATGATTACAAAAGTACTATCCCAAAGACAGATCTTCATAAGTTACCAACTTTATTGTCTATAATTAGTTAAATTTTCTATTATAAATAAAGAATCTTAATTTTAAGAACCAAAAGTATGTTATTACATATTTTTATGCAATCATCCAAAAAGCAATTTGTAGCAGAATAAACAGTTAAGGATTTCACCTGTCACAACATTTTCAACAAAATATTATTCACCGTTGAAGTTTGCCAGAACTCAAACATCAAAATGAACCCCTTCAATTCCACAAGTAAAAGTAACAGCATTCTACTCTTGCATGATTTCTTCTCTTGCATAAATGTGTCCAAAATCCTAGTTCATAAATAACTGTAATCAAGGATTTCAAATCAGGTAGTTGAGTAGAAATAAGTCATCTTCTAAGGTAATTTATGTATTAATAATGAGTTTTTTTATCCATATGATAGGACAATCTAAATAAGGCCAAAATCTGCACAGGTAGCCTATTTAGATTCAGACCCAAGCTACCAATTCATCTTTGTTTATTAATTTGGATCATGATTCAGTCCTTTACACCCTAAAATTTCATTCATTCTTTCATGCATAGTTTTCGAGACAAAATATCTCCTTTTCAAGAAGGGGACAAACACTGGGCAAAAGAAACGGCTGGGATGGTGGTCCATTAGACCAGCCATGACAGGGGTCAAGGCAGGTTAGATGTTCTAAGGAACGAAACCAATCTGAATAACACAGCCAGAGACATCCAGCCTGTCATGGAGCAAACTGGGCTTCAATTCGAGACCTTCGTTTCCAAACAAACAAGACAATTAATGAAGAAGCATCTTTGTCACCTGACACCTAAAACACCAAACGGAATCACCAAATGACGACCATACAACCTTAAACTGAACTACTGAAAAAGGCTACCAGATAATTCTTAGGAGGAAACATCTATTATAAAAATGTCTTGTATACTTATAACTACAACGATTTGATGTGGTTGGATTTCTTGATAAACGTGATCAAGGTCAAAGAAATTATTAGCAAGCTGTGCACTCTCGCTTATAGCCAGCTGGGCCCTGTTAGGCATATATGGAAGCGGCAAAGAAGTACTCCCTTTGTCCCATTTAAATTGTCCCACTTTCATTTTTGGGTTGTCCCATTACAAATGTCTCATACCATTTTAGGAAGTAATTATCCCTTCAAAAAGTGTGGGCCCTATCCACTTTTTATTACTTTAACTACTTTATTTCTCTCTCCTAAATACCCGTACCCATAAGAAATTGGACACTTTAAATGTGACTGAGGGAGTAACATGCAAGGTTGAAGAATATTAAGGGCAAAGGTTTCACTATCGAATGACAAAATACAGCGGGTGTGAGGAAACGGCTGATCAGAGCTCAGATGGAGATTCCAGGAAATACATCATTCTCCTAGCCCATCTTCTCCAGACTCATAGAATTTATTTAATTTAATGACTAGTTCAAAGGCGTAAACATGACTTAATTATGCTAACATGGATAAGGTTGTCTTTGACGTAGATGCTACTGAAAATGTTCTTTCATGGGGACACTAGAAAGAGCATAAGTAAGTCAAAACTCGTCTTGTTTTTAGATTCGAAAGAAGTGGGAAAAGTTGATGCACGAAATATATGCATATTGAGTTTAAGAAACACTGTTTGGTAAAGGGTAATTTCTTTTTTCCATCTACAACATTCCTTCAAGAAAAGAAAATCACTTGATGAGGCATTTTTCAAAGACGTAGGACACATAATCTATCTAACAAAAATAAATGATTGGGCATTTATGAGCATATAAGGATCACTTATATAGTCCAACTCCAAGCACATTCGCCCCTATTCGATGTCCATCGAAAGATCTCCCCATGCATTGCAAATTTATTGCAGGTAAGACACAACATATTTTAATACTAAAAGAGGGGAATAGACCGAAGAATAATGATAATATGTTGTAAGGCACTTAGCAGTTTCGCTAGCTTACTTTCTTGAACCCGGCTATTAGCTTAACGGACACCCAACCTTCACGATCCATGTTACGGCGCAAAAACGTGTCCTTCACCAGGTTCTCATTACTACAAGACAACAGTGAGAACAAAAGAAATAAGAGGCTCCACTTAGCAGTAGAAACCAGGTAAAGAAGGCTAAACACAAGTAATAAATACCTAAAATAATAGTCTATCTGGTTCAAGATCTTGTTCAATAGGTGAGGATCGGGCATAGGAAACAACATTGGAGAATAAGAGACCATATGCATGGGCCTGGGTGAATCTAGGTGGGGGCCAGGGACAAAGAATACCTGTGGCATCTCTGCAAGATTCATCAAAATATCAGCTGAAATGAAACTACATGAAAAGTGAAAACATTATCCCAATAACAGCAAATATACCGTGGTAAACCATGGGATTTACAAAAGGTCGCATAACTACTGGAGGAGGAGGAGATATAAAAGGTTGATTCAGAGCTGGCCCACGTACAAAGGGCCTAGAACCATCTCTCTTATGAGATGCAAAGCCTTCCCTGCGATGAGGATCACGTCTTCCACCATGTCTATGATGGTAAGAACCATCAGGTCGAGCTTGGGGCCCACTATTACCCCTATAAGGACCATGCTGTGAGTGCATCTCATTACCACCAAATGATCTTCCTCTCTCCACATAGACCCAAGGTCTTTCTTCCTTATTATATTCCCAAGCAGAAGTAACAGAATTTCCAGCATTCTGCTGCTGTGGTTCAGCAAAAGCCCCTAGCATAGGAGCTTGACATAGGCTGCCATTAGCCGCCATTATATTGTGGCTCGGACTGTCATCGCCACTCTGAGTAGACCTCTGGCCACCGGGAGCCACATGATTCGGAGTAGAGATGCTAGTGTACAGTTCTTTTCTTGGAGACAAATAGTCTGGTAGTACTCCCTATGAAAGACAATTATAGATTCTATAGATAAAATATTTTCCCCAAATGAAGAACGTTTCATAACATTCCAAATTAAAGCCATTAGACACATAATGCATCACGTCAATATGTGAATAGAACGAGCATTTCAATCAGCATGAAAGGAACAAGAAATACAAGATTAGGGTAAATAACAGAGACATAAAATTGAGATATGAAACCTCTGGTATAATGATTGATCCATTTGATAAAACCATCGAAGATTTAGGGGATCCACGAGCAGTGTCCGAGAGAGCAGGCCAAGACTCCGCCCCCATCACCGCACCAACCTCCGCATCCACCGCAGCAAACGCGTTCGAAGGCTTGTTCCAGACCGCCTTCTTCGCTGCACTACCATTTTCACCGCTTTCGACCTGATCATCCACGCCAGCAGCAGACTCATACACAGCCAGAGAATTAAATGCATCCACTATTTCGCTGTGAGGGATAGAATAAGACGAAGCTACAGACTGTTCCTGATCATCAGTTTCCAGGAGCGAATGATAAGGAGGCGAATGCACGCCACGCGCCGCCGGTGGCCGCCGAGACTGGCGAGAATTGTGAGCTTGAACATGAGTGGAAGGGGACTTCGACGACGCTGCCATCCAAATCAAAATTTAGGGTTTCTGTACCTCTACTGTCTCGGGTTTTTCGATGCTTTTACGAAATCAAAACCCTCAAAGCAGTATGCGAATCCAATTTCTCGAAGGGCTAAAAATCAACAAATTATTCGACTTCACTAATCTATGTCTCAGAAGAAAAATTTAAAGAAAATAAAAATTAAATCGAGACGATGATCGTGAACAAATTCCAAAAAAGGGGTTTGGTTTCCGATCGAAAACCAAAAACACAATTGTAAAAATCGAGTTTTACAACCTCCCTTCCCCCCACCTAGTTTTCTCTGTGTTCTACGAGAGAAAATATTAAAGGTAAAAGAAAATAAATTTATCTTCTAGGTTTTTACCCCCATTTGAAAATATAAAAGGAAAAAATAAAATAAAATTATCTTCTAGTTTTTTATCCACATTAGTATTACCTCTTTACTACGGGCCAGTTTATTCTCCAACTTTTATTAGGTATTTTTTCACTCATTCTCATATTCTTATATATTTATTATTTAATATAAATTTTATAATTTTATTAGCTACAATTTGTATTTTTTGTTATGTATTATTATTATTATTAATGTTATTATTATTATTTATTTTAAAAAATAAAAAGGAAGATTGAGATTCTTATCATGATCTCTCACTCTTGTAAAATGGAGGAAATATTACTAAATTGTGTGACTTATGGTATTATTATTGTTATTATTATTATTTCAATTAATAATTTAACTCTGTAATTGTGAATCAAGTAATTATGAATCATTAATACGTACCATAATAAAGTAAATTATTGTTACTACTAGAAAAGCTATTGTTATTGTCAAATAATTAATTATTACATTGATTAAATAATTATATTTAATCAATCAATATAAATTTATAATTCTAACAGTTTTCTTGTTATTTTCAGAACACATGATAAGGAATCTATTACGATTTATTTTTCTTTGAATCAATTTTCTATAAATAACATTATCTATTAATATTACTTTCCAACCAATCAAACTAGTTTCTATGAGCTCGTTTGTTTTGCACTAAAATAAAGTTAATTATGAATGTGATTCTTAGAAAAATAATTTTAAGAAAAATTAATCTTAGTAGATTCCTTATATTCTGTTTGGAAAATACCAAGACAGTTGTTAGGATTTCCAAATAATAATACAATATATATAAAGTATGATTCAATTCATAGTTCTACAAATGAAATTAAGATTTTCCTAAAATGAATTATTAATTGAGAAAATAAATAATAATAATAATAATAATAATAATAATAATAATAATAATAATAATAATAATAATAATAATAATAATAATAATAATAATATAGAATAAAAGTATGATTCATAGTTCTTAAATTTCAACTAAGATTTTCTTAATATAAGTTATTAATTGAATAATAATTATTATTATAATAAATGTAAACTATAGTTTGTATTTTGATAACAAAATATTAAATGTGAAAATAGTGTAAGAATCATAAGATTGCGAAAAAGAATACTTAAGATTTGTTGGAGAATAAAAATCCTGAAATATTATACTACTTTCCTTATTTTCATGATTGTCTTTACTTTCCTTGTCTTATAAAAATACAATCAAACATAAAAATTTAAAATTTTGAAAATTGGAATCATATTACTTTTCCATGACAACGGACCGTATAAGTATTGTGTTTTGACTGAGTTCATGTATTTGAATTACTGAAAGGTTGAGAATAACTTTTATATTTTAGTTTGTTTAAGGTGAATTTTAAGAGATTAAACATCGGGAATAAATAACAAAAGGTGCCCAAATATTTAGTAGTTATATATGCGAGCTTTTGTTTGGTTTAATTTAATCCTTAAATATTGTATTGCATTATAATTTTGGTGCCAAATTCGTCGTTTAATTCAATCGAACCATTCGACTTATACTATGTTATTATTATCACATTCAAGAAAAGCTATTATAATTATATTAAATTAACATATTAACTAATTAATTAGTTAAAGTTGCAAAACTAACATAATATTTGAAACATTAAAAGAAAACCCCAACCTTTAAAAAAATCACGAACATGGCGCCAACATTCAAGCTCAAAGAGGCACTGTTTCTCGTACTGAAAAGAATATTGAAGAGAGACGGTGGGTGAAAGGGATGATGTGGTTATTTTAGTTATATATTATGCACCCATACATATTGGAAATTCATATATATACTCATCCAAGTTAATAGTTGGATCTATTTGTCTTATTTTTGGTGATAATAGTGAGGATAGTCCAAGATAAGTTAGATATAATTTGATATTTTTATTGATGGCTATAATTGATATTCCTTAACTTGGATGGTATATAAAACTTTTCTCTTATGCATATATGGAATATATATTTGTTTCACATAATTTACATAATAAAATCGAATATCCACATCAAATGAGGACCTTATAGTCAGAATTTTGAGTTTGGAAATATAATCTCATGCTATATTTGCAATTTTTTGGACAATTTTTTATTAGTTCAAAAATCATGTTATTTATACAATTCAGTTCAAATAGGATCATAAAGTGCGAAAACCTTAAATTAAACTATTCATGATAAATAAATTCATGCACTCAATTACACGTAAAACAAAATTCAAGAATTAATTGAACTAATCATTAATTTCAATTACTCCCAAAAAGTGTAATTTCAAAAACTGATTTATACATTATTCCAAAATAGTAGCAGATCCAACAAAATATATATTACATATTCCAAAAATAGCTCTCTTTTTTATTCTCACGATATCATGTTAGATAAAGTGACACGTTGTCTCTTAAGGATTCCATCCAAATTATTAGTATTTTCATATTTAAAACTATTTTTTCGCTCAATAGTGTTACTTCTACGTAGCCTTATAAATGGATAGATTTTATTCGAATCGATTCAGAACCGTTCATAGCTCATTAACTATAGTTTTAGTTATGGCTCCAGACCCGTTGAGACACGGACCGGCCCAAATCCATCCAGATCCGATTGTTCTGTGTCCGACCAAGTTCGATATTTTCGTTTCTTATTTTTGAATGTGTTTTTATTTGAACCAAACTCTTCTATATATGGATAGATTATAGAGGGAATTATTTATTAGTTGAGAACTAAGAAACAATCCAGACTTTATATATCATGAGATCTAACGGTTGCTAATTAATTCTTGGTCAAAATTAAGATTTGACCAAAAATGTATAATTTGTTTTGTTTATTCAGATTTTATAGCATTGAGGACATTATATTTGTAAGTTTATTTTGTAACCTTATCACAATGAACCATTCCATTCTCCTGAATTACCTCATCTCTCTCTCTTTGCTGTAATTATAGACAAACAATTTCTTATGCACAACATACAAACTCAGGTGCATAAGATTCAATGGGTATGCGCATGAGATTTATGCATAAAATAAGATCGAGCAGAATGCAAAAAATATAGAAGATAAACACAAAAAAATATAGAACTATGTTGAATAGGTGAATACAAAAAATATAGAAGATAAACACAAAAAAATATAGACGGACGATTCCTTATGCACAACATAAGGAAACAATATGAAAACAACGAAAGAACATGCAATCTTGAAACTATTTATGCACAACATAAGGAAACAATATGAAAACAACGAAAGAACATGCAATCTTGAAACTATATCGTTCCACCATCGCCCTTCCTATTGTCACAAATTATATATAAAATCACAACTTTGTGAGGTAATAAGACAAACTCAAATTATAAATACTTAATGAGGACAATTCTTTCCATACTACTTTTCCCATAATATTTGCTTCAAAAAGAATTGTCATAATGTAACTCAACCCATATTTTCCCTTTAAGGTGATTTGAAGTTGGTTCAAAACTCCAACTCCAAAAAAAAAAAAGTTGGGTTACAACTTATAGCATTAAAAACTAAAAATTAAAAAACGTTGGGGAGATTTTCATTTTCCCACAGCACGGTTAAAACCCAAACCACTTCCTTTCGAAGAACAATAAAAATTTTAAAATAGCTATCTATAAAATTTTAAAATAGCTATCCGGTCCGGATCCCGCCCGTGGATCCGCCAATTATATATATATATATATATATATATATATATATATATATATATATATATATATAATTTTATTATAATTAAATTAGTTAACCTAAATAATTTTTATTCGTAATGCCTCTACCGTTATTCCCAATTTTCCATTCAAAATCCATTTAGTTATATATATATATATATATATATATATATATATATATATATTTAGGAGTGGATCAATGAAATCACATCTTTTTATGAACTCTGCGAACCATGATAAGACGTTGAAGATGATGCAAAAACGTATAAAGTTATGCATAACGAAAACTTTCTAAAATTATTTTGTTGTGCAACAATTTAAGAAAGTTTTAGTTATATACAACTTTATACTTGTTTTGTGCATTATCTTCAACGTCTTATGTATGGTTCTCAAGTTCTCAAAAAGATGAGTTCTCACCGATCCAACCCCTATTTATATATATATATATATATATATATATATATATATATATATATATTATCTTTATTAGAATTAATTATATATCCTCAACTTAAAACTCTTCAATTTTCTTTTCAAATTATTCCAAAACAAATATGTTCCAAATTTTATTTCAAATACTCCCAATTATGTATCTATCGACATTCACGACGGTCGCGTCCACTTACACCAATCGACGATCGAGTTGTTTGTTGCTTCCTACTTTATAGTAAATTTGTAACTAACGATTCTAATATAGTGATAATTATAGAAATTCTAAATAATTATTATAGTATTATTATGCATTTAGATTATTATGGTGTTACTGTGAATTATAGTTGATTAGAATTTATTTTAGAAGCGAAAACATATGGATCCGGGTCTAGACCCTGGACCCTGTGGATCTTATGGATCTTGATTTATTTTTTTTGGACCCAATGGATCTGGACCGGATCCGGACCAAAACAAAAAAAATCGAATTTGGATCTGGACCTAGCTAGATCCGATCCAGATCCGGCCCATTGTCATCCCTACCTACACCCTGTTGTTCAGTTCATTTCTTCGAGGTTAAGGGATACCACCATCGCCATTCCTATTGTCACAAATTATATATAAAATCACAATTTTATGAGGTATTAAGACAAACTCAAATTATAAATTCTTAATGAGGACAATTCTTTCCTATTGTCACAAATTATATATAAAATCACAATTTTATGAGGTAATAAGACAAACTCAAATTATAAATTCTTAATGAGGACAATTCTTTCCATACTACTTTTCCCATTATATTTGCTTCAAAAAGAATTTTCATAATGTAACTCAACCCATATTTTCCCTTTAAGATTATTTGAAGTTGGTTCAAAACTCTCAAAAAACAAAGTTGGGTTACAACTTATAGCATTAAAAACAAAAAATTAAAAACGTTGGGGAGATTTTCATTTTCCCACAACACGGTTCAAACCCAAATCACTTCCTTTCGAAGAACAATACAATTTTTAAAATAGCTATCTAGAAAATAACACAATCCTCTCTGAAAAATTAACGCAATCCACAAGTACTTGAGATGGATTATTTTCCTTAATTTTTTTAATGTAGAAGCCCAGCAAGTCACATTTTATAGTGTGATCAGAACTCATGATTACAAAACACAAATCAAGTATAAGACAAAATGCAAGAACCATTAATACTAGCCAACATCGTAGTTTTATGTCTGGTTGATGCATAAACAAAAACGAAGGAAAACAGGAAGGGCACAAGAAGTGGCCTAAAAATGCGACCTAGCAATTCAAAACCAAAAGCACTGTGTAGAGTTCAAGCCACAGGCACTTTCACATAGATCAATAGTACTTTGGGCAAAGGAATACAAGGCGATTTCCTACTTCTTACGCAAAAGGAAGAGAAAGGACGTAGATGGTGTGGAACGACAAGAGGTGGACTTGTATAACTTCACCTCAAGCTGATCACAGTATTGAGCAGGCTTTTTGAGCCTTTCCCTTCTTTTTCTTTTGCTTGGGTGGCTGGAGAACAACTTTAATGGCAGCATCAAAAACTGCTTTCACATTCTGTTTCAAAATAGCATGTTACGAAACAAGTTCACTTTCATATCTTGACATCGGAAGAAAGTGGTTTAAATAAAACCTCTCTGAAAGTAGGCAACTCAATAGCATCATACCTCTTGTGTTTTTGAACTACATTCAACATAAGATGGAGACGCAATCAATTTTCTCAGCTCCTCTCCCTGCAAGTTTAGAGTGATAACAATAAAATCTACAGCAACAGAGCCTAGTCATCACAGAAACCAGCAATACATACTGGAAGAAACACAAAAATAAGGCTGATATAATCCAAGCCAGAGAGTTTCACCTGTGCATTGGTGATTGGTACAGAGCCTGGATGATTTTCAAAGAACTCCTTATCATCCCGAAGATCTGAATTTATCACAATTCGTAAACAAACAACAGATAAAACCTTAATTCAATGAATTATGCCTAATTATACCTTATAAAACTAAATAAGAAAAGAAAAGATTAATCTGATATATCATAATAGATATACTACCAGATTTTCCATCCTTAAATTTTAAATAACAGCATGAAAGAAAAATGTATACATATAGATGACTGAATCATGAACATATTTTCAACAAGTGATTGTTGTAAAACCAAAAATGCTGCAAAAGCAGCTGTTCGTGAAGACTTCTTCCTATGAACTCATACAGACCAGTGTAAATAGAAGGATCTAGGCATTAAAGAAGAATAGAAATGACCATCCAGAAAGAAATGCTAGAATCATACAATCACAACAAACAAGGTAGATAATATCAATACATTTACAAAAGACCCCAGACTTCCAATCATGCTAATTGTTTGACATTTAACTTACTATAAGCGGAAAAAGTCTTTCGAAGAAGCCAGAAGCTTGAATGAATAAAGTCCTCGGGAGGTGACCAAACTAAGGTAAATTTTTAATATTATCACATAAAACAGTTTCTAAAAGCAAGAAGGGATAGTGATTCCAAACGCTTGTGATTCACCTAAAATATTATTAGCGATGGATTTAGGTTCAGCTTATCACAACTATCACGAGCTAAATTGTGGGTAAACATTAACTCAGATACTTTTAATCCTACATTGCATGATAACAAATTGGATGTTTGTAGTTATACAAATTAAATGAAAGAGTCCTCCTCACTCTTGGTTCGTGTATACTATTCCAAATTAATCGCAAGTGTTCTATACAGAAGCATTAGGGTGGTGGCAGAGAACTTGAAGCTGACAAGATATATATGTCATGCTTTAAGAAATCATAGTATAACCAATATCAGAAGCATCTTTAACAAACAAACAAACAAACTGGTTCATGCACTTTGAAATTTGATATCTCACCAAGTTTTGTGCCAACAAGAACTATAGGGACACCAGGAGCATAATGCTTCAATTCTGGAATCCACTGAATTAGAAATGCACCAGAGCCCAAAAAAGAAAAGGAAAATCAACATAAAGATATTGTTGCAAATAAGAGTGGACAACATCAAAGGAAAAAGGATTAATAGAAATATTGTACGGGCAATAAAATCCTTACCTTCTTGGAAACATTTTCGTAGCTTGCCTTGCTGATAAGAGAAAATGCCAGAATGAAAACATCAGCTCCACGATAACTCAAAGGCCTTAATCTGTTGTAGTCCTCCTGCCCTGTTCCACAGAACAATAACCATAGGCTCATGTTAGAACTGAACTATAAGAAGAAACACAAAACTAAACTATCCATACAAGTGTAGATGCAATCATCTTTGGAAGTACAGATAAAATATTTCTAACCAGCAGTATCCCACAGCCCTAGGTTAACAGTGGCTCCATTGACGACAACATTGGCACTGAAATTATCAAACACGGTAGGCACATAATCCTGTTCCGTTTAAAAAAAACAAAACAAAATGTGTAAACATATGATGGATCATATTTTAGATAAAGAGTATATAGCATCATATCAGATGCAAATCAACACCAGAGCATTAGCTTCCAGGTCTATTAAGGCAAAAATAAAACGAAATTGCATAACAAGTAACAACAAATCAGAAAATAAATGTTATGGTTGAACTAGTAAAAAAGGATATTACCCTGAGATCTACAACATAGTTATCTCAATACGTAGCATCAATTTATGGCTAACTCGTCGAGGGGGGGAAAGTTCCAGATAAACACAAAGATATAAAATCAGTTCTCTTACGGTCTTACCATTATCAAATAGATGGTAATATATCAAAATTCTTGTCCATCTTGAAGTGAAAAATCACCCATTCAATTTGGCAAACTCCATGAGAGTTGACTATTCTCTATCTCGATATGATTCTCAAAATTATGAAACAAAAAGTTCAAAATCGATACATCAATACCAGTTTTCTCAAATCTTCCTATTTTGAAGAAAGAGCAATCCCCACATAACCACTAACAACACGGAAACATGAGGTGCCTCTATGCATATTCGTGTCTTTACTTTCACTAATGCCAGAAAATCTCATCAATTATCCTAATCCAAGTTCATAACCATCAAGAAAGTACAACGGGTTCCATACTCTATTTCCCATTTCATCTATTCCACAAGAATACATATAACATGAAAAGGGGGGAATTTCAAATCCTGTGAATAATTCTAACATGCCACTATTTGAAATGTCAGTTCGTACATAATATAACAACCATTTGGCATACAACAGAACAAAACTACCATTAGCATGCATCAAACTAAAGAAAGGAACATAAATTAGGAATAAAAATGTCAGACCGTGGGGAAGGTGTTGCTGGTATAAGAAATCAAAAGACATGTCTTTCCAACCGCACCATCGCCCACCGTGACACACTTGATGAATCTTGAAGCGCTCATTCTTTCCGAGCCTAACTAACCCCGCTTCTTCTCTCTCTACCTCTCTCTCTCTCCTCTCTTTCACTAGGCAATGTGCAATGACCGACCACCCCTAATTACCACGAATGCACAATACACACGTAAAAAGAGCACAAACAGTCTCGGGGTTTCCCATTGTTCCTCCCCTTCAAAGCTATGACAACTAGATAATCAGCGAATTCGAACCCTGACCCTTCGGGCAGCATGTACGGAAGAAGAATGTGGATGGAAAGGTAAATGGGGATCAAAATCTAGAGAGAGAAACAATAATAATATGTTTAATTGATCAGAGAAAACTGGTGTGATAAGAAATTGAGTGGCCATCACGCATAATACCTTATTTAGCCGGGAAATGCTGCCGTTGAACCGCTCCCCTCACTGTCTGTCCCCTTCCCCGCCGATTTTCTCGCTCTACAAATAATCCCACCGGCCCTTTACACCACTCTTTCGGCCCCCAATTTGCAATGTTTTATTTCAAAGTTTCCTTCTCCAAAAAAATGTCGATTTTTTTTGGATTATTTGTAATTTAACACTCGAAGGTTAAATGAGGCTATCGACCGCTATGTAGCGGTCGATAAATGCATCATTTTACAATTAATAGATGGATATAAATCGCAATAATCGTGAGTTATAAAACTAATCTACACAGTGATTTAGTCTGCTGTAATCTTGACTACCAAAAGTTATTAAGGTTAAATGGTTATTATGGTCGTGCAATCAAATGATATATGATGAAATTTCGTTAAACATATGTGAGTGTTATTGGTTTAATTACAACGAGAATACCATTTTAATACGATAATTTAAAATATATGACAAGTCATGAAAGTCGAAAAAATCCTTTTAAAATACAAACGTATGCGGTACGCCGTGCACGTTTCCCAATTATACCAGCGTTCTCTCACTCCTTTTTTTTTTTTTTAAATAATGAAGTAATTGATTTTTCTTTTTCGGAGCATAAAACCCGCGCTTTTTAAACCCAAGCCAGTCTTCAAAATTGCCTCGCCGTTTTCTAGGGTTCCAAAAATCTTACTGCTAGTTGGATAATTCTTCAGAGGAGGTCTATTCGCCAACACATAGTTCCAAAATTGTCCTTGGATGGGAAAGGGGAAAAGGAATTCGACCGTTGTCATCTCATCATCCGATGACGATGAAGTTAAAGACACAAACTTATCGTCGAAAACTGATGTCAGATTCTCAAAATCAGCTCCAACTAGGAAAAATCCTAAAAGGGCAAAGAATTTTTCAGCCTCGAAGTCTTATTCATCGTCATTTCAGAACTCCGGCGTCACTGATTTCGATGAGGTACATTCTGGTATTTTTGCTATTTCATTTAACTTTAAATTCGGGATGAGGGTGTTTTCTTTCAATTTAAATAAAAATTACTGGCTTAACGAATTTGTGTTCAATTGATATCCTGAACCTTTCTTTTTGTAATGTAGATTTTGGGTAATTTTTTGAGCTAGTTTTATTTCACAACAAAACTTTAGTATTCAGTATTCACTGGTGCATTAGAAATTTTAGCATGGGCTAGTTTATGCAGGCTATGTTAAGACTCGAAGTATATAAGGGATGCTACTTATTCACCAGGCTACCCTATGGTCACTCCTTGGTCCATACATTGATTGACAACGAACTAAGAATTACTGATATATGTTCATTAAGAAGACCATGTAAAAGCATCCCAACATGAGTCATGGTCTTGATAAGTGGATGACAATGAGACTGAGCGAACTGCAATCGTAGTGATAATACATATTATTGTACCTTTGTAATTAGGCAAATGCATTTTGAGATAATCCTATGAGCTTACATATTTATGAAATTCATAGAATCAGCTTGATCCTTGAGTTGATTTGTTAATCAAAGTGGAGGCAGTAGCCACTTGAGCTGTTGGGTCTCTTACTGGCCCGCGGGAGCATGAAGTCTGCCGGCAATTGCTGCATGATGATGTTCTTGGCCTCATTCTGGGTTTGATGACCACACGAACTTGTGCAATTAATGCATAATTTTTCTGTTATTCTGGAATTAGATGGATTTGTTGGAAAATAGATCTTACTCGAGAATGATATTTGCTGTGACTATTGAAGTCATTTGTCATTTGCTGATGCATATCAGTTCACCTGGATGAAGTAAAGTTGAAGATTGTGTGAACCATTGTTTCCTAATCAGAATAACCACTTAAGGTCAAGTATTCTAGAAAATAGCAAAAGACAAGGTTTAAAATATTTGTCAGCCCATCTTATCTGTAAGGACATGACATTAAATATTTTCTCTTGGTTTCTTATTGAAACCCTACATCATTTCCCATGCTATTACTGAATGCAGGTCAAACAAATTTGTGAGGAATTTGATCGAGGGTTCACTCAGTTCAAGGTAACATCTGGTATGCTATTATTAAGATTTTATTCATTAGATTACATTTTCTCACTATTGAGATTGCATTTCCTAATTTTATGAAGAGTATAGAGGATTGGTCCTCATTGTTCATTATATGTTGCTTGCGTACTCTATGAACATTCCCTTTTTTGCTCTATATTCATATTTATTTGTTATATGAGAGCACTATATCTTTATATATCTTCAGTCGCTATAAATTTGTTGTATTGAAGTATAGAATATATGTCCCTTCCTTCTCCTAAATAGGCTGGTCCCCTCTTCATGCATTTGATGGATGTGTAATTTTGTTTCATATAGTTCTGATCTTGGGTTAAATGCTATGGGTCTTGCATAGGTTCCAGCAGCAACAAGGATCTATGGGTTGAAAAGTATACTCCTAGTTGCTTAGGGGAGCTGGCTGTTCATAAGAAGAAGGTAAAAACCTCTTTACGGCTACTTTTTCCTAACTCATTCACGCCTAAGTCATGAAATGTGCACATTTCCTCCTGTTTGGCAGGTTGAGGAAGTTAAATCATGGTTTGAGGAGAAACTCAAAAGTACTGCGGTATCTCTTCTAACATACCTGCCTGCCTTTTTTCTTTTGTTTTCTTAGTACCGAAAAATTGCATTAACCAATCCATCATCATAGTTTGTTGCTTAGTGTTAACTTATAGTCCTATCAACTTTGAAGACATTTGCCCTTTTAACTTTTTTGACCGGGTCTAATTATAATACTTAATAGCTGTTATTTACTTAATATGACCTGAAGGCTAAAATTACCATTTTATTAACAGATGAATACTTAATTTAGTTAATGCTTTGTTTTTTAATTGATAACCATCAAGAACATATGGTACTTCTGCCTTCTTAAAAGTAACAGGTGTTATTTTTTATTACGTGCAGGATAATTCATACTGTAATGTGATCCTCATCTCTGGGCAAGCTGGAGTTGGAAAATCTGTATGCACATTCTGAAAATTATTTGAATAATGCAATGTGGAACAATATACATTGTATTTGTTAAGAGAATGTTGATGTTGTTTCAATGCCGCATTATTCATCCATTGAATGGCATAATATCATAGGCTACAATCTATGCTGTTGCATATCATCTTGGAATGGAAGTGTATGAATGGAGAACACCTACCCCTACAATATGGCAGGAACATGTGCATAATTCTAGTTCAGGTACTGTATTCCTCTATCCAAACTGTAAATATTAAGCACGATCATGGAAAGTGGTACTGCTAGATGTTAAATGTGTAGGTCTGTTTTAGCAACAGGAATGTTAGTCTTATCAATGTTTAAGACTTTTAAGTCAATCCAGAATTGCAACCATAAAGCAAGCAATAACGATCAGTTAGATGTGCATAACATATGTTTTGCGAGATATACAACATATGGGAACTGAGACCTGGGTTATTTGAAATTTAGTATCGAGTGCAACTCAAATTTGTTCTTGACTATTTTCAATTTACAGAAGAACTGGGGAAAGCCCAGAGAATTGACCTCCTTTCCTCTCTTGATGTTTAGAACAGTGAAAAACATGATTAATTGCCTCTTGGACCCACAGTGATTTTAGGTTAATAGTTTGAAAGAGATGTAAGATTAATTGGGCTTCTCCTTTGATTCCTTCATTGTCCAAGAAAATATGGATGGGCGTTATAATGTTATACAAAATTAACTTTTTAATAACTAGGTTGTTCCAGACAGTTCAGCATTGCACTGTGTTTTGTCTAAATTCATGAATACAATCTATCTATAAGGTAGAATTATGATTTAGCAGGAGACTGATGGATGCATCTCTCTCTCTCTCTCTCTCTCTCTCATTTACATTTATGAAGTTATTCATGTTAAAATATGCTTTATTGAATAAGATACTGTTCACATCCATCTGTTGTTACATATGATAAGGCTCAAAATTGACATTTGATGATGTTTTATTCAATTTTATTTTCTGTACCTTTCTCTGTGCTTATGTGTCTCTGGATTGTGAAATAGGGATTCAGTATATGTCAAAGTTGGACGAGTTTGAAAGTTTTGTTGAAAGGATACGAAAATATGGATTAGTTTCTTCATCCTTGACCAGAGTATCTCCATCATCAGTAGTACTGTTAATTGATGATCTCCCTATGGTGAATGGAAAGGCCTCCTTTGGAAGACTTCAGAAGTGCTTGTATCTTCTTTTGCAATCTGTCCGTCTTCCAACAGCCATATTGATCAATGACTATGGCCGATCTGAATCTGCAGAACAACATAGCCGGTATTGGGAAGAGCTCCAGTTATCTCTTCAAAATGCAGGGGCTTATAAGGTTGTCTTTCTTACCTTGTCATATCTGAGAGCTACTACTTGTGTTTTGCTGATGTTTTGGCATCAAATTAAATCTCTCAGGTGACGTTTAATCCAACCACTGTCAGTTCCATCAAAAGAGTACTTACAAGAATTTGCAGATTGGAAAGACTCAAAGTGAATGATGAACTTATAGATGCTATAGCAAAAGACAGTGGAGGAGATATAAGAAATGCCATTACATCTTTGCAGTACTTCTCATTGAAACCACATCCCATGGATTCTTTATCTGTTCCAAATTCCATCACAACTTATCCAGATGAAAAACAGACTGAGACTGGCCGTTTGGCTGATGGAGTTCTTCTGCCATTTGGGAAAGATGCAACCCTGTCACTATTTCATGCACTGGGAAAATTTTTGCACAACAAGAGAGAAACTGGAAGTATAGTTCTATCAGGTATATTAATGCAATTGGCTTATGTATATCATATGCTTCAAGTGTTGGAGACTAATGAGATATATGGAAATGCAAATTGATGCTACCTGAAATTAAAATCTGGATTTGGCGGTTTGCTGAAGTATTTTTTAACATTGAAGGATGAGTTCTATAGGGTGCTTGGTATGGGGGAAAGTGGGAAGTGAGAAGAAAGACATTGTTTGGTTTTGGGGAACCATTCTGCCACAATCACTTTCACTTCCTCAATAGTAAGAATGGACTATATCCCCCTCCCCCACGTACAAAAGGGGTACGAAATTCATTTCCCTTTCCACTCCACCATCGTTCCCATCAAAATGCCAGGCATCCCCTGAATCTGTTGGAATGAAATTTAAGAGATGTATTCCAGTGACCATCATGCTTAAAATATATGATATCCAACATAGCTAGACCCACCTTCTTTAAATACCTGAAGACACTAAATTCCTAGGATACATTAACTTGTTTTTTTTGTAAATGAGCCAAACTCTTAAAAAGAAATTCCTTAAACAGTTATTTTGAGATGTTATATTTATATTTGAGATGTTATATTTATATTCATATTCCTTGAAGAGTCAAGTTTGAATGAAGAGTCAAGTTTGAGTTTATATAAAATATTCTATGGAATTCGAACCTGAACTCTATTTACATTTGCAATTCATTATTTAGGCGGTATAAGGAAATTGACAAATTTAGAAATTTGTGGCTGCTGTACTGATTTTTAAAGATCATTTTGTAGATTCAGATGCAATTGTTTTAAAGGAAAAGTTTACCAGGAGTCAGATCAAAATGGATGATCCAGAGGTGGTACTTTGTCAAGCACATGGTCAGGCGCGGCTTGTTACTGATTTTCTCCATGAAAATGGTAATACGTGCTATATGCTGTCTCGTTCTTTGAAATGGTAGTTCCTTTCCATTTGAAAATTTAGTAATGTCTTAAATCATGTGAGAAGACATGTTATGCTTTGAGTCCAATTTTTCTGTAGTTACCCTATGACATCAAATCTGTGTTATTTTCCAGATTGCACTTTTAAATTTTCTATGAGAGAATTAGACTACCGAAAGACTTCTAAATTAAAGTGAGAGCTGGATTATTGGTTATTTTATTTTGTTTGATGATTGCAATTACAGTTTTAGATTTTGTGAGTGAGGAGGCAATCGAGGATGCATGGGTTGTAGGAGCATATTTAAGCGACACTGACTTGCTTCTCACCCCATCCATTGGAAGTTTAAGTAAAACCTGGGAAGCTGAGAATGTCTTACAATCCGCTGCTGCTTCAGTTGCTGTTCGTGGAGTTTTGTTTGGGAATACCAGTCCCCTATCTTCTCGGTATAGTTCCTGAGAAATGTGTTCTTTGTTTTTGGTGAACAAGATGCTAATGGTAGTCATTCTGGCTATGTAGGTGGCACGCAATTCGACGTCCCATGCTCTGGCAGATTGATCAGTCTCTGAAACACAATAAGGTGAGTTAGCTAAGGACTTAACTATTAGTGGCAACTCTATCTTTCTCAAAATGTTCTCTTTGCATTTGATCTTTAGACATCTCTACTAGCTCTCTTGTGCTCCGAAATCAAAACCAACTTCCCATAAATTTTTAGATTTTCAAATGTATCTATTAGTTTCCTCAGATAATAGCTTATGGAAAGAACCAGTAGGATGCTTACTCAGATAGTCTTTCATTTTACTTTTAGAGTCAATACCATCAGCTTCTTCTTTTTGGCTGAGAAACATCCTTTATTTTGGTAATTACTTTCTATTTCCACTTTAATTTAGTATCTTCTCAAAGTAACAACCTAAACATCACTCCTCGTCTTCTCTTGACTTGTTGGTAGTGTTTAGGGGCCTGGTGCAGGAAAAAAATGTACTTACCCCTTTGGTTTATTTCTAATTCATACTGTTCTTCGTCTCTTGTTAATGCACTTGCAGAATCGAATACTGAGTCAAAGGGTAGATGCTCCTACCAGTGCAAGTTTGTACAGCCACGCTACTTTAGCAACTGAATTCAATCCTGCACTCAAGTGGCTTGGACATAGAGTTGCAGCAGATGCCGAAGGCCATGAAGTCCTAGACGAAGTTAACTTTGCTGAAGATGACTGCTATGGTATGAGCTTAGACGATGATGAAATAGAAGAGTGGTAGTGTTTAATGCTTTGCTGCAGCATTCTGTTTTGTCAATATGTAAATGGTGTATGTATATATCAGGTCTAATTTAGGAAAATTTCTTTTATCGTGTTTTGTCAAATGTTGTTTGATGCTTTGCTGCAGCATTCTGTTTTTAGTATTGAGGAATTGTTAACTGGTGGTGGTAGAGCGTGACTCCTGCTAATATTTGGTACACGCGTGATGATTGGGCATTTAATCTCATAGGGCTTTAATCTGGTACGTGTTATTATTGCAATTAAATGTCACACGTATTGAGTATTAAATTATTCAATTGATGATATCGTAAATACAAACATTACATGAGAGAGCGGGTCTTGTGAAATTAGGTCTTTTCTTTCATTCTGCAGCCAAAAAATTATTAGCATACTACACGGTAACACGGGTATGTGTAAAACAGTGAGCAAGATCCTATTTCACACAGACAATTATTGCTAATAAATTGCTATGTATCTAGAGTAGTAAATTCAAGGAGGCTATATATTGATACTACTTTTTTTAATCTAAACTAAATGAAGACTTGGGAAAATTAAATAAGAGAAAGCGTTATTCTAGAGATTTGATATCAATGGATTATTGGACTCAAATTTACTAATTTTACTTCAATCAAACTAATTACTCACATGCAATTCCAAATAGAATGATTAGATTCAATATCATCACACTAATATCAAGTCATGTCGATTTCATTGTCTAACATGTCCTATGTTCTAGCTCATGTGTTAATCATCTCCATTCGATCTCAACTCAACACAACAGTCATGCTGAATTGGTATAAATCAACTAAGCAAACAACAAATCCAAGAATATAGAAAGGAAACGAGGGTCGTACTTAATTAATCAAAATAAATTCAAATACAAAATATCCATATACTTTCTAGTCCTTGAATAATAGAAAACTAGTTACACATATTAATGGTCACAAGATATTCAAGTTCATAAGAAAATATAATAATAAAAAATTCATAGAGAAATTTTCAAAGTCTTATCTGTTTCCAATTTGGATCACTTGATATTCTTCTCTTCTTCTATTCTCCAAAAGCTCCAACAAAAAATGAAAAATAAAAGTAGAGTCAGAAATAAAACAGGATCTTTGGTATTATGAGTTTAGAGGTGTATTTATTGGTGTAGAAGAAAGTTTAATTAGGATACAAAACATATCATAATTAAGAGAGAATGATTAAGAAAGCCTAAGGGCCAGTTCTGGGTGCGCCACACATATACCTGCGCTCACGGCCGCTGTGTTGTCGCGAAATTGCGCTCGCCGATGCGCTCAGCCGCAGAGACCGCTCAATTCTGGAGAAATTTCTTTTCTGACCCGTTCTCCTTCATTTAAGATCTATTTTTTGATCCGTTTTCTTCTACGAACTTATATCGAGATAAAATTCATTCATATTAAGCTCAATATCCTTGATTTTTAATCCAATATATTTGAAATTCGATCAAATAACGAACAAGTATCACATTTTATAAGACAAAACAATTCAGACACAAAACTTGTTTGCAAACATGTCTTTCTCACAAAATTGACATCTAATGAACCTTTATAACATATGAAAATGCATGTTTTCAAAGATTAATTTTGAAGCGTGCCTTTTATGATCTTATAGTAAATTCATAATGTTTTATAATCTTCAAATGATCATAAAATAACTATAATATGTTCTAAAATTTTATTATAGAAGCATATGGATTAAGTTCATATGTCAAATCACTGACGAAATCTCTATCGATTAATTTTTGGGAAATGGTTTCTTAGATGGTATGACGGATTAAGATTTGCAAGACCTTCCACACTTGAATTCATCATAGACATCCAACTTGATTCATGATTTGTCTTCACACAATTTAACACAAGTTTGTATGATTTTGACTTGCTATATCGTTTGGGTCATGGATGAAAAATTTCTTTTGTATTTTGCAAGTCTGCCTCTTTATTTTCTTTCAATCTGTTTCCCGCCTTTCAAATGCGGCAACATCGAATTCGGCCTTCCACATCTCCACCCTTTTCAAACACGCTCCCAAATCCCACGATCGCAACCTCACCCTTTACTACGACTGCAGCGGCCCACAACCCGCCTCGATGAAACTGATATTGTGAAACTGCAGAATAAATCATAGGAACCCCGAAGGGACGTTTGTTACATTTTATATTAACATATTAAAGTTAAAGTATATAATTAATATTCTATATAAATGAATTTCTCTATGTAAAGGGTGAGGTTAATAGTTTTATTCCGGTTAATTATAGTTTATGACCTCAATTTTGAGCGTTTTTCAGTTTATAGCCTAAAATTTCAAGTTTTTTGTAAATGTTGTGAACTTTGAAAAATATACTAATTTATGGCCTATAATTTTTTCCCATCACCGAAATGCTGAGTAGGACGACATCTTATATGTGGTGATTTTTTTTTTCCCATCTGCATGAAAGGACGTTATTTCTTGCTCCCATGTCATTAAAAGAAATTAAAAACAAAGAAACAATCTCTAATTACTTATCATCTTCATATTCTTATGAAAAGAAAAGGAAATGGAGATGTGGCTGCCCCAATTCCTCGCAGCTGTGGACATCCATCTTCATTTCACAGTAGCTCAAGCCTTTGAAGAGTGGTGGTTGGCGTTAGTTGGGGCGGCGAAGAGGCCATGGCTGAGGGCGACGAGCATGCAGTGTAGAGAAGTAGTAGTAAGATGAGGAGATTGGCGGCGGATAGAGTGAATTGTTGGGGCTGTTGCCATTGTTGGTGCCACCGCGGGAAGGAGGAGGGGGATCAGAGGATGGTGGGACTGGTATTCTAGCGTCGGAGGGGATCGTCGAGGTTGTGGCGGTGGCAGCCGCAGGCTGTGCATTTGAGGGAGATGGGCTCGGTGGGGTTGGAGGTGGGCAAGGGCATGAATTCGCCGTAGTCATTAACAGGTAGTGGTGGAGGTGGTGGTGCAACGTCGTGTGACGCTTGAGCACGTCTTTGGTGAAGGCGGCGGGAATTGGTTTGGTGGGTTAGGGAAGTTAATTTATTTCCTTTTTTCTTTTTTTTAATAAAATGATGTGGACAAAAACGATGTTGTTTCAAATGTCCATATGTGGAAAGAATACCATCTCAAATAAGAAGTCATCATATTCAGCATTTTGGTATCGAAAAAAATTGGGTCATAAATTAATATTTTTTCAAAGTTCGAGACATTTATGAAAAACGTTGAGGTCATAAACTATAATTAATCATTTGATTCCATCTTTCCTTTCTCCTATTTAATTTATTTTTATTAATTTTAATTATACGATACCATATGTTACACGATCATATATTTCAATATTTTCTCCTTGTTAAATTTGGTGTTTCTCAATTCACCGCCAAAATTTCGATGCACTTTAATGAATCTTCGCATTACAAAACGTTCCGAAAATTAGTAGTATATAATATTTATACGCACTCTTTCAAATTCATTGATACTCGTTTACTGACAGAATAATCATCGTACATGATAAATCTACTGCAATCACGATTTAATTGAAGTGATTATTCTTGCCAAAAACTGCTTAAATGTTTTGGCTCGAAGATGAGCGTGATCATGTTGGATCGAGAAAGCATCCATAAACTTGAGTTATTTGTTTGTGTTTGAGCAGAAAGAATGGTAACAAACAGAGGCATATTCTTGCCCTGCTTCTGCAAACATGCCAGTTTGGGTGAAGAATCTTCGATTGCAAGAAATCTGAAACCCTAAAATCCGGAGAGAATTAAATTAAGCGTACTAGCGACGAAGCAAATAGCGTTAGAAAACATGCTCGATTCTTTTCTTTTCTTGTGTTGATCTAATATTCAATACTTCATGTTGCAAAAGCAATTGATTTAAGAAGGGAATAATCTAAAACTTATTTTTGTATAAACTGCTGGGTTGTCTATGATTGATTGATTAAAGTTGAATTTGGCAATTGATTTGGTGTGCAACAATGGCAGATAAAGAGTATGAGAAGGAGATACAGAGGGCCCGGAGGGATCTAAGAGCCCTCATCTCTTCCAAGAATTGTGCTCCCATCATGCTTCGCTTGGCGTAAGTACACTCTTTCTAACATTGTAGAGATTGCACTAAAAATGGACTTTTTTTGTTTGTTTTTGGAATTGAGCAATGAGTACATCTTGATTACTGGCTCTCACACAATGTTAGATTTGATTCAAATTTATAACTAGAATTAGCTAAAATGAAGTTATGGTTGTGGGGTGGTTGTAGGTGGCACGATGCAGGCACATATGATGCAAAAACAAAGAGTGGAGGTCCCAATGGTTCAATTAGGAACCAAGATGAGCTCAATCATGCTGCAAATAGTGGTCTCAAAATTGCCATTGATCTTTGTGGTGGGTTCATATCTTCCCAGATTATTCTTTGATCTTTTCTCTCGCTAAAAAAGTGAGTTTTAATGCATCATGGTTTTTATGATCCTGAATAGCAAGTCATGAACGGTAGCCGATAGGTACTTTTGAAACATGGGAGAAGTAAAGATAGCGATTTTAATCATCTTGATGGATTTATGATGCTACTTATGTAAAAGTTTGGAGAATTTGATTTGAGTAAAACTCTAAAGCAAAAGGTATATATCTGAAATTTGAAGCATTCACTTTCTTTTTTGTTTCTTCTTTAGAGAAATTTCGTCGTGCATTACTATGAAATAAAGATTACACAGCCTGATTAATTTACATTGTTGGTGATTTGCTTTTGTTAACAGAAGAAGTAAAAGCTAAACACCCGAGAATTTCATATGCAGATCTTTACCAGGTAGGAGAAGTATATAATTGTTTTTTTTGCTTCATCTTTAGATTTACTAATGAGGAATTGCAGTGAATTCTCTCTTATCATTGTTAAAGGTACTATATATATTTCATCCTTTTTCTGAATTTTCAGCTTGCTGGCGCAGTTGCTGTTGAGGTAACTGGAGGCCCCACTATCGAGTTTGTTCCAGGCCGAAAGGTAAACATATGCAGAGATTTCTTATGATAATTTTCTCCTTTTCCCCAGAATTGTTTCCTCTAGAAAACATAGCTTGGTTTTGGCAGGATTCCATGGCCTCCCCGGAAGAAGGGCGCCTTCCCGATGCCAAACAAGGTTAGAATTAGCATCTGATTTCAAGTTCTTGTTTTGACTCAGTTATATTCATCATTCAACTTAAAAGTTGATATACGTATGCAAGCATGCATTCTAGCATCTGATTTCACAAATAGCATTCTCCATCTCTTACCTCGCTCACCTTATACTAATTTATCTGCAAGTTTGAAATTATAAGCTTACAAAGTTACTGGATCGCTATGTGGGCAGTTAGAGTAGAGACGGCGGCGCTTATTTCTGTTTATCTTTAATTTGACTCTAAGTAATAAGCATATGAATTGTGAAGGGGAGACAATTTATTTGGTGAACTCAAATTCTGAAAGTTAAATGGAATTCCTTCCTCTTGGTTCAAGCATAGTGAACTTTTTCAATGAGCGATGCCTGGTTCCTTTGCGTGTGGTGCAATTTATACTCCTCAACTTCAGCTCATATCTATAGATATGTTTTTATATAAAAAAACATCCTAGTAACATCTCTCTCTCTCTCTCTCTCTCTCTCTCTCTCTCTCTCTCTCTCTCTCTCTCTCATATTTGTAGGTGCTTCTGACCTGAGGAATGTTTTCAGTCGAATGGGCCTATCTGACCAAGATATAGTAGCACTATCTGGGGCGCATACACTGGTATTTTTTACATAAGCATCTCAAATTCAAATCTTCGATGCATGAATCTGAGTGAAGTAGTGTGAAATTCTTGAAATCTTTTTATAACAGGGAAGAGCACATCGTGAGAGATCAGGATTCGAAGGCCCTTGGACCCGTGATCCTCTCAAATTTGACAATTCTTACTTCGTGTAAGATATTATCCAACAAACTACTCGGTTATTTCATAATCAACTACTATCTCTTCTCTAAATTGGACGCGCCTGTGACGAACAGTGAGCTTCTTAAAGGAGATTCAAAAGGTCTGCTAAAACTACCCACTGATAAAGTTCTTGTGGAGGATCCAGAATTCAGGAAATATGTGATCCTGTATGCTGAGGTACATACTCACATTTATACAAAATCTTTTAGATGTGATTTATTTTGTGCCTAATTCGTAACACAGAAGTTCTTCAATTTGACACTAAATTAATTCCACTGTCATAATCATCATGCATGATAAACGACTTGATTTTTTCACCATCCATAGTTTTTTTTTTTCTTTGACCTTTTTTGAACGTTGTATTGATTCACGGCTTTCCTGCGGCAGGATGAGGAGGCATTCTTCAGAGACTATGCTGCATCGCACAAAAGGCTGTCGGAGCTGGGATTCAGTCCACCGTCGTCTTTGAGATTAGCCATGAAGAAGACAATGATCGCAGCTGCTGTTGCTGTAACAGTGGTGTTTCTTGGTTACTTCTATGAAATGAACAAAAGAGTGTCTGAGTGATTAGTAATATTGTATTCTATTTGTTCCCATGTAACTTATTAATACATAAATGAATTTCAAGAAATGTTATCTGGAAAGTAATTTTCACTAGATTTGATCACCTCAGCCTCAGTAATCTTTCTTGCTCCGGCCATTGCAAGAAGCATCATTCCACAGCTATACACATCGGATTTGATGGGAGACTCCTCCAAAATTTCTCGATAACACTTCCGGTATAATGTATCTTATCGTGCCTCTCGTCCCCATCACGGACTACACGCTCTCCTTCTTCTTGCAGAGCTTAGCAAGCCCGAAATCCGATATCTTCGGACACAAATTGTGGCCTAGAAGAATGTCCTGAGGCTTGATGCCGAAGTGAATGATCCGAGTGGCGCAGCCGGTGTGCCGATGCTCCAGACCTCTGGCGATCTTGAAAAGCTTGTCCAAATCAAGACGATTTTCCTCTTCGTGGTGGTTGAGAAACTTGTCTAGTGATCTGTTGGGCATGTCTTCGTAGACGAGAGCTATTCTGTTCCTTTCGTAGCAGAAACCCAAGAGAGCGACGATGTTGACGTGAGAGGTTCTGCTGATGGAAACAACTTCATCGACGAATTCTTCTCCATCGCTATTATCCGTCTCCATCAAGACCTTCACGGCGACGGGGAAACCATCTCTCACGGCGACGGGAAGCCATCTCTCAGTACGCTGCCGTAGACCTTGACCGAGCTTGTCGCTCAGGGATTTTGTCATTTCTTGACTTCGGAATATGTGAATCTCTTCGGTGTTAGAGATCCATGTTGGAGGAGGAATTTGCCACATCTTGTTACTGTTCTGGATTGGGGGTGTTTGTTGGATGTTGCCTTTTTATGGAGCAACTTATGCTGATGGATAATGTGACTGCACCAAGGAAGTAAAGGAGAGAGATTAAGAGGGTGTTTGGTTGAGCTTATAAGCTTATTAAAAAATGGTGAAGAGTATGGTAAATAGATAACACAAGATATTTCTAGATTTCAATATAAAAACAAAAAAGAGAAAAGTGGGGAAACTAGTTAGCGCAGAAGAACTGGGTTATAGATACCATTTCCAGGTCGACGATGGTAGCCGAGACTATGAGGTGGGTGGGCTGGACTTTGAAATGGCGGCAAACCTTGTCAATAATTAGAGAGAGAGAAAAACTTTGTGAATTGAAGTACATGAGAGGAAGCATAATTCTAAATTGAACTGAAAAATCAGAGTAGCATGATAGGAAGAGGGCAAAGAGTGGCGACGACTCGTTTGGTTCCAACCACTGGATAGAAAAACAGAGGAAAGAGCCGAGAGCAGAATATTGATGGAAGAAGCTTCTAGACACTGCGCTGCCTCGTGGTTGACCGGAACAAAGGTGGCGTTCTTGCACCTGACACCAGCACCGGGGCAGGACGTGGTCTTGAAGAGATTCACAGTTGTGTTGCAGCTGACCTTGTTGAGGAAGTACCAAATATCATCGCCGGTACAGTCGAGGTAGATGGTGAGGTTCCGGTCAGTGGAGTTGGCCGGAATTCTGAAAGGCTGGAGGTCGATGGTGGTTTTGCGGAGGATCTGCGGGTACGAATTGTTCTGCAAATCTTGCCTGGCGACTTTGAGAGTGTTGGAGGGGAAATCACATAATCAAACAATGGCAATAAATTCACTATTGTTGATTTCAGATTCGTCCTCCTAGTAATCAAATATGATCTGTAGTTGAGTTTATTTGACAATCAATTTTTATTCTTTGGTTATACTGAAAACCAATAAATAAATCTGGGCAATTCCATGCTCGATTTGAAGCCTGTGTTCTTTGTTTATAGAATTTTGAGGGAAGGAGCAAAAAACAAAAAAGAGGTGAGAAATATATTTATATACTGGAGATATCAAAAACTAAAGATCACAGCCAACTTCTCCCTACAAACAACTGATATAAATATACAGAATTGCAGTTAGGAAAACCGGTAAAACTACAAGCTGCTCGCATCTAATCAATACAAAATTTTACAATTTAAAACAAATGCCCTTTTATTTTGACAAGATCAGATAAAATATGATTGAGGTAAGTTCAAAATCAGCTCACAGAAACGGTTACTAACATTACCTTCCAAGTGAGTGAGAAACTCAGGTGCATCAAACCTGATGTCTTCTAACCTGTTACCAGATCAACCCCTTTCTTCTCCGGAATCTGTCGACACGATCTGTGCTCATTCTAGATTTCTCAGGCTTGCTCGTCTTCTTGGACTTATCAAGCCGGCTATCCAAACTATTTCTAGAAATTTCTGGAACATCTGATTGCGAATCGAATATCTCAGTACCGCTGCTTTCACCAGCTGTACTGTCTGAATTTAGCGACGTCGCAAGTGCGCCATTCACAGCTGGCTTTGACCTCCCAAGAGCCAGAACAAACTTTTTTAAATGTTTGATGAACTCGGGGTATAGTTCGAGATTGCAGTGCCCACCTCCATTTATCCATAAAGGTTCGTATTTTACCTTGCAAAGCTCCCAAAGCTGCTTCCCGTGGGAGCAATCGACAACTTCATCAGCAGTACCCTATTTATACCAACCAATATTTAGCAACATTCATCCCAGTGCAAAAGAAAACTAAAATAAACTTGGAACTATTGACATTTTAAATTTCTAATATGAAACAATTAATGAACAAACTCCTACATCATGTTCGCCACCAGTAAAAGTAATGTTAAACCAAGGTAAAACTTGACTATGCAGGCGTATAAGTTACTCTGACCATGTAAGTTATACATCACGAAATGTGCTAATTGTATGGGTTGATGGACTTCCTCAAGCTATATAGTTAACAAAACTGCTCTTGCTGCATTGTACATCTCTCTTCCCCTCAGTCTGTTAATTCATCAGGTATTTGATCATTTAGAATTTACACAGTCATTCTGGATTCTTTGGCCCACATTAGTATGCCAAGTAAATTGGCCCTCACTAAGTATGCCTTGAGGAATTATTCACTATAGTAGAGAGAGAAGAACTTATGAAAATTCTATTGCTAGCATCAATAACATCACATTACAGATCGTTCACCTACAACATATATATAATTCAGCTACCCAATTGAACATGACAAACTAAGCTAACTTTGGACTTGGAATGATCATTTTCTTTCTTGCTCAAAACATATTCGAAAAGTGACATTGATGGATAACTTATATGCTAGCTTAACATTTGTTTAAGACACAACATCACTACCACACGAAGGCTAAACATGATGCCAAATTAATTAACAAGAAGTTTAGGCCTTACAGCCATAGCTAGTCCAGGACATGTGGTATAATGCATGACTAGTCACTAGTGTTTTAGTAATTTCCTCATACCTCAAATAAGATAGCTTTCATGACATCAGGCTCTCAAGAGTCAGCTGGATGATTATCAACTTATGATTTTGCCACCACAGCTAAAAGATCAAAAAAAGTCTAGAGGGAGAACTAATTCCTCAAGGCAAGGATTCTGCTTCAAGATAATAACAATATATGTGTTTAAAGACAGAGAATATGAGCTTCCCCTACGTTTTAATTTTTGTTTATTTTGCTATAGGTCATATTTACCGCTTTCACCAAGACCCTAAAATTTCAATTCATCTCTGAATACCTCCCAGGCATCTTAAAGATTCTGCAGGCTCTTTAGGTTTGTCAAGTAGTTGATGCATTGATCGTGTTCCTAGAAATATAGTTAAGTCACTTGCCTCTAATTGGCAAATAACATTTTGCTTCTGCCCTTTTCTTTCAGAAAGGTGCACTGTACCCTCAGAAAATTGCAAATAGCATCATCTCATGTTCATCTGCACCAGTCCATGCCCATCTGCTTTCCCAAACATCTAATAGTCCAGTTCCAGCTCTGTCAGGTTCAGATTTCCTACTTTTTCTTTTTTTATGTCATCTTCCTGAAACTCATTACCTACTTCCTCTTTTCTTCTCTAATTCTCTTCCCCAATTCATTGTTCAATTTTACTTCTTCCTTCTTCCTTATGCCCTTCTTTTCCATGATTCTGCAAACTCTTCTTTTCTCACTTCTTTCTGCCTTTCTTTTTCATATTTACTGCTTCTCCCATTCCCTAATCTTATTGGACCCTCTTCTGAGAGAGAGACTACACATAACAGCCCAAGTTACTACAAATGCAACATAGAAGTCACAAGCATGCCTTTGTCCCATATAAAAGTTGTGCAGGACATATAAAACTTGTGAAATTGTTTTATGTTTGAGCTTCACATTGGTAAGGAGTCATACAAAGTCCTCATTTCTGGTCCTAGATAAGAACCTCGAATACTCTGGACTATGATTCAGATAAGAATAATGTATCAACAAAGCCACTCCTGGTTTTACAGTAATATCAACTGCTGATGTTTCAACCAACACTAATAGGAAGTAAACCATAGACAACTGCTAGTCAATGCATGATATGCATCAAAGTTACAAACTACACACAACACTAGGGAGGTGGGGTTATCAATAACCAACAACACAGAGAAGCAATTTCTTACTATTAATAGACACATTTTCATAGATCAATTAATTATGTGCAAGGAAGTAAAGCAACTTACATGAATAACAAGAACTGGACATACTATTGCACCAATTTTGTCAATATTCTGTAGTTAATAAAGAAATAGCCGTGTTAATGGTAGAAATGTCCAACTGTCAATATAAGTAAAGAGACAATGAGCGAGCCATAAGATCATAATTACCTTGTAAATATCGAACCAGTATGTCCGCTTTACAGGGTACAATACCCTTAAACCAGATAGTATTGGACTATGTAAAACAACACCTCTCAAGTTTGGTGAACGTGATGCAAGATCGATAGTGGGACCACTACCAACAGACTGCCCATAGAGTATTAATTGTTCGTCTTTAACTCCATACTTCTCCTTCAGGCATTTATATACAGCTTCAATGTCTGCGTATGTATTACACTCAGATGGCTGTTTCACAGAAAATGGGGGATTGTGTCATATTGTGACAAAAGCCAGTGGCACAAGCACTTAGACGGAAATTCAGAATTGCTGATAAAGGTATTCAGATAAACTTTATCTAGAATGTTTATTCAGATCAAAGAAGGAACAGATGTTTGCAGAATATTGTATTTACTCAACCAACTTTTTTACCCAAGTCCTTAATTATTGCTTATGCTGGTGCTTAATATTTATTATGAAAGAAGGAATCTTCCAAGATATACTAGAAGAACTCAAAGACCAAGAAGTTGAACTCCCCCTCCGAACCTCAGGCTATATACTAGAAAAAAACAGCTGAAAAACTAATGTAATCTGGTGTCAATTTCAATTTTGAGAAAAAGGTAAGCCGATACTTGTGCATATTTCATCATACAGCTGAACAAGATGTGTATAATTAACTGAAATACACAATTATCACAACTAAGAATTTACATCCTCATCCAAACTTTGATAGCATAAACCGATTTTCTTGTTCTCTGGAATATTGAAATTATGAGGTGGCAATTGCCCGGTTTTCATTTCCAAGTTGAATGCATATTCAGAAAATAAATAGAAGGGCAAGGACAAGGACTTCATCTCAAATTTGAGCTTCTACGAGGACGCATCTGGATTACTATCTGTGAAGTTATGTTCTGAACTACAAGTCCAGGTAAAACCTTATCATTTATTAATTTATTATATACTATAGGCAAGAATGAACAACCATATCAATGGACACAATCTCCCTCATCACGTTTCATCAATGGAGTTCTATTTGTATACTTCCATTCTAAATTAATGTTTAATAACTTGTAAAATGTTTTCTTAACTAAGAAATATCATCACAGTCAAGCAAACGGTGTTGCAAACATTCTGCAGCCCATCAGTTAGGTGAAGTGGATCAAGCAGAAAGACAAGTGAAAAATGTCATATTATTTTTATCATTATATATAACCTTCATAACTTCTCGAGAAAAACTGAATTTCAAAAGGAATAATCAATTTTACTAGCAAGCAATCTGACGGTCGAGTCAGAAAAACATGTTGCTGTTCAAAGTAGGCAGCTACCTTTCCGGTCGACTGTCCATAACCTGAGTAGTCGTACCTGAAGGAAAAAAAAAAAGAGAATAAGCAAGTAAGAAAAATAACCATTGATACCATTCTAGTACTTCAAAGCATCTCCTTTGTTCTATAGATAACTAATCATAACAACCGAAATGGAAGGTAATGACTACACTTTGCAATGCTTGCAAGACCTGCTTAAGCTATTTCTGAACGAAATTTTCAAATATTAGTTCTTAAGACAATTATAATTAATTTTAGATGCCTATCCTAACATATACTTATCCTTAGTATTATTTCATCGAGATACTTTTTGAAACCTATAGCTTAATAGTTGATTCCGCCACCTGTAGCTTAACGGTTTTGTCCACTTATTCCAACTAATCTAATATGGAAATCAGTTCGACAGGTATACTAAGTATTGAGATGGAACTTGCAAGAGCTTGCGGTCAGTTAAATGATAAACTTCACTACAAATCTCTTCCTTATTTTTCTCATCGTCTAGTCTATAAATCGTTAGCTGAAGTAATAAATACTACCAAGAAGCAATTAATTGATGTATAGAAATCAAAAATTACCCCATCAGATTGATGCGAAGGCGTAGGGTAATCTCCACGAACAGCTCATACATCTGACCTAAATCAGCGGCGTTTCCGTGGGAATAGAGCATCGTAGCGGTTGCCTTCGGGTGGCTGATGTGCACCGCCACCACATCGTTCCCGCGGCGCGTCCTCAGCTTCAAGACGTCGACGCCTTCCCTCTGCGGAACCTCCGGTATGCAGAGCGCTCCGCCGCGCGACTCGTCGGCCACCACCGTGTACGAGGGCGGATTCGGCGGGAAGAAGGCGAACTTAGCCGCGATCGATGACGTTACCCCGCCCATACCTTTTTTCCTCCTCAAACTATTCCCCTTTCTGTGGCGGCTGAGTGAATTTACTTGCACAGTACATAAATAAAGCTCACGACTTTCTCTCTAGCAACTTCCGAGTCGTATTGAGATCTCGTTTCAGAGAATGAAGCTGAGAGCGGAGGCCGGCGCAGGGAGGTGGCGCGTGTGGAAGAGAGGCGAGCAAAGGAAAGTTAGTAGTCTTATGGGCAGTCGGGATTTTCGAACGTTGGAGTAATTAAATTTTCACTACTAGATTGAAATTCGAGTAGTATTTAATACTCTATTTCTTTTAGAGAGTCAGTTAATATTAAATTGAGGAAACTATATATTTATAATAATATCTATGTGTATGTATAATTTTCTTTAAATAAGAAGTCTTTTATGAGTAGGCACGAAAAGAGAAGGAGAAAGGAGAAAGTAAAGCCAATTCCACAGTAGTCAATATATTTCAAAAGAACAAATTATCGAATTGCTTCCAAAAAAGCGGAAATTAATTTACTTTTGAAAGGGAGGAAATGTCACTTTCAGTAATAACAACGGAGAGAGCGGTTGCTAATTTTTATGGAAAAAGAGAGAGAGAAAAAAAGGGTGGAAGAAGGAGATAATTTTGCTTTCATCTTTTGGTGCGCAACCAAGAAAATTTGGAGAGAGAAAAAGGATTGAGAGAGAAGCGTATGCTGTATTTAAGTGGATTGATATTCTATAGAAAAGAAGGAAAAAAAAATCGTATCAATGGTGTGACTGGTGTCCATCAAAAAAAGTCATGGAGGTGTTTCTGACGGCGACTTTTACTGTATTTCCAATTTGTATGATATTTCTAAAAATATTCTCAATTTAATTTTATATATTTAAATATTTCTAATTTTGACAAAATTTTAAAAAATATCCATAATTTAAGTTTATAATTAAATTTTTCCAACTTTGTAAAAATTTTGAAAAATGTTCCAATGTAGAGATTCCAAAGATAGAATATTAAGTCATCTCGCCAAATTCTCTCGCATTATAGTTTAAATGAAGTGAAATTTTTTCCCACCTCACCACTAAAACAATGCCATTTCACATTGTTATATAAAAAATAATGTCATTTATATAAATGGTCATGTGAAATAACATCATTTTTTGTGGTGATGTGGGAAACAAAATTCACTTCATTTAAGTTATTATAATCTAGGCGAGAATATGACGAGCTAACTAAGCATTCCGTCGCTGAAATTTCTATATTGGATATTTTTTAAAATTTCAACAAATTGGTGACATTTAAATATATAAACTTAAATTATGGACATTTTTCAATCAAAATATATCATGATATTTTTTATAATATCGTCAAAGTTTGAGACATTTAAATATATAAATTTAAGTTGAAGGGATGTTTTCTAAAATACTGTAAAATTTGGGGGTACAAATTGTAATTATACTTTTATTAGGTGAGTGTGTATTTTTGAAACTATTTAACAAGTATAAGATATAGATTTGTAATTCCACATTTTATTTCCCCACTTACTCATATCCAGCATCCCTACAACTGTTTAACACGTATTATCTTTAATCTACTGATTTCGATACGTTGGACATGAAACCTAGGGGTGTTTGACTAAGCTTATTTTAAAGAGTTTATAAGCTCTAAGAGCTTATAAGATGTTTCAACAGCTTATATGAGGTAATGTTTCAAGAACTTATAAGTTGTTAAAGTGTTTGGATAATTGATCTTATAAGCTAGAGAAAGAATCGTGAGTTTGAGAGATAAAATTGACGAGAAATGAAGTTGGTAGTGTATATGTAGGAAATAACGAACTATAATAAAGTTATTTTGGTAAATTTATGATTGCTTATAAGCTTATGAAAAAATAAGTTGGGTTTGGACAACTTATTTTTAGGGGAACTTATAAGCTGTTGGAACTTATTTTCATAGCTTATAAGTTGTTTAAGAGCTTATTTTGTCAAATATTTTATAACAGCTTATAAGCTCATAAACAACTTATAAACTATTTTAAAGAGCTTATAAGCTCAGCCAAACACCCTCCTAATCTAGTCGACAAAATACATCACAAAACCATATATATAATAAAATTCTTTTTTTAGAAGATAAATAATTCATATTCTGTTGCTATGGTTTTTGAATAGGAATTCAAAAACTTGGTTCGATGCGTGCACCAAGTTAGACCATATATCTAGTAGGTCAAAGTCTTTCAACTAAATATTAAATTGATTTTTCGATTGAAGCATCTCAATTTTGAATCAACATAATCATACAAGTAGACGAAAATTAAAAGGTGAGCGTCTGGTCCCAGATATCAACATGCATGTACACCGTCGCACTTACATTTTTTTAGATTAATAAGAGTTATGTTTTGTGTGTAAAGTAGTGTATGATACAAAATTTAAGAGATTTTTTAGTATAAGATTATTTCCTTTTTTGTAATGGACCAATAATAACGGGATAATCCCAAAAAAGAAAAACAAACCAACAATAATGGGATGGATGAAGTATATAGCATGTGCAAAACTCAAGTGCAAAAGAAAAGTAAAAAGAATATAATTGTCCTAAATCATATTTACTGTATATTCTATACTAAAAGATTAATCAAGTCAAGTTTTGGTTGATATCGATATTAGTGAGTTTTGAGTGAATTATTGACACGTTAGTTTCTGGCTAAATCTTTTGGCATTATCAGTCTATATACCTCGTATCAATTCAGTAACTTATATATATGTACAAATTGTAATTAATTTTTTTTGTCAATTAAATAAAAAATTTAAAAATCATGTTATGGTAGACTTAAATCCGAGACCTTTGGTCTCGGACATTTACTATTCTACCACTAGACCAACACACCTACACAATTGTAATTACTTTTTTTTTTATCAATTAAATACATAAATTTAAAGGTCGCGTCATGATAGACTCGAATTCGAGCCTTTGGCCTCGAACATTAACCATTCTACCACTAGACCAACACTTACACAATTGTAATTACTTTCAATACTTGATCGTGTCACTTAATATATTAATAATATAACATGTTGTTATATTTTATTTTTCTTTTCCTTTCCTTACCAAAGTCTACCTGACTTTAACTAAAACCAACCTGTTTATTTTTCTTTTATATTTTTATATATTATTAATTGGTTGGCTGTACAAAATTCTTCATCACTAATACCCAACTTACTCATTAGTTTATGCAAAGAATTGGCCCAAGTTTATTATTTATCTTTATAGATGTGACGATGAATGAATGTAGCACATTATGATGCCCTATTTAATCCAATTAGATTCTTAGACCATAACTGTGATGGCAAAACAACAATATTTCATGGTCTCCAGTTAGCAATCTGCATTTCTGTTACAATTATTATTTGAACTTTATGATACTTAACTGTGTCAGATTAAGTAAAATTAGGTAAAATAATGTTTCAGATGAAATTGTCTCCATTTTGGATATTATAGGCAAATTCAAATAAATTAATAAATATTGGGCTTAGCATTGTAGCAAAACACGAAAATATCTTTGCTTTGCATTTTATTTGTCTGCCGATACATACATAATTTTGTGCCTACTAATCATTTTCAGGGATATCAATGAGCGAGTTTTACTATGACCATAACCAATAAATAAATATCAATTCTAGTTCTGAAACCGACCTATTAGATATCGGATTCGGACCGGACCCAGACCATCAATTATGGATCTGAAACGGTTAGGATCTGAACGGGTCTGGAACTAGAACCAGACCAGAATTGAAATCATTGCTTTAGGATTTAATGTGCTATGAGTGATTTCAGATCGGTATGGGTAAAACCGACTCATTGAGAAGCATAATTTGAGCTTAGGTTTGTCAATATATGGTTTTACTCGGATCAAAATCAATAAATAAGTATTGATTCTGGTTCTGGAACCAGACTAGACCAAATCGGACCATCAAACTATGGGTCTAAACGATCCGGGTCTGAAGCTTGTCTGGAACCGAAACCCCTATTTAAAATGTAATGACCTATGAGCGATTCTGGATCGGTCCAGATAAAACTCACTCATAGACATCCCTATATATGTCTATAATTTTAAAAATGACAATAGTATATGTTTGGCATGATAAGATATACCATATCATTATGATAGAGATATGACGATGATGTGTAACATGGATAATGCTACTTTTAATTACAATAATGTGTGATGATTGATGGTACGATGAATAATTAAATTTGTAATTTGAATTAGTTACTTACGCAAAAATAGCTAAATAAGAATGCATTAAAACTAAAAAGTAATATTTACAAATATGTATGGTACTAGAACTCAATTTCGGGCTTTCTCTCAATAGGCACAACCTTTTACTATGAATTATTTTTACATCAAAAGCTTACGTTTACATTACATCATATGGACTAAACTATCCGACTGGTCACGTAATAGTAGTAATTTCTACCAATTTTGACTTTCTTCAATAATTTGTTGAATATCGAATTAAGTCAATTGAGTCAAATTATTGATATAATCAATCGAGGTCTTGTTTTGAGATGATATGATCGTCGAGTTTATAGCTTGCAATATTTAGCCCACTTGGTCTTAAATTAATTGCTGTCACTTTGATGGAATATTAGTGCAAGTCTATCAACAATAATTTTTCAACTGATTGTGTTTGGAATCTACACAACACTGATAATTTCTTTTTATTGATTGAGTCGTATTCTTTAAGGCCTATTACCTTATAGCCGAAAATAATGTAAATTTTTGCAACGATTTGTTCTTCCACTCAATTTTTTCAAATTATATATTTATAGTGATGGGTAAATATTTGGCCAATTTTCGGTAAAGTTTTAGTGTTAAAACTACATAATAAAATTTTAATTTGTTGCTAAGGGAATTAACTAAGTGTGAGCTAATTCTTACAAATAACACAACGTTTATTTCGGTTCGTCGACAGTTGTACGATATTTGAAATATTACAAGTACATTATTACTTTTTAACATTTTGCAATTACTACATCGTAATTTTTTTCAGTCATAAAATTACATCTTTTCATCGACTAATGACACAGAAAAGGAAAATTGAGGATGTTGTAATTGCAATTATTTTAAAATTATGATGAACTTAAAACGTTTTAAAACTTGTTTCATAATTACAAATTAAGACAAAGATTGTTATTTACGACCATCAACACATTTAGTAAAAAATTAGTTAACTGTACGTAGTCTTAGTATCCATGTTATAACCACTTTTTTCCCCATGCGTGACGTAGAAATATACATTATAAAAATGTTTGTTTGTACCGTAAATTTACATGTTGAATCACAAAAATAGATGGCTTTTAGCAATATTTTTCTACTGAAGCACCTTGTTGTTGATCAAAGAAGAGTTTTTTTTTTGTGTGGAAAAAAAATGTATTTAAGTTGTATAATTCCATGAACATAAAAATTCTCTAATTAATGAATTGAAAATATAATTCTTAGCATTCTAGGATCTGGTTGTTATTAGGGCTGTAAATGAGCCAAACTATTCGGAGCTCTGCTCGATAAAAGTTCGTTCGAGTTCGTTTAGTGAAGCTCGTTAGCTAAACAAACCAAGCTTGAGCATGATAGTATTCGGCTCGTTAGCTCGTGAACACGTTCGTTAATTGATTTACTTTGAAAATATAAAATTAATAACTATATATAATTATTTTCTTTCTATAATTAGTAATTATTGTGTTAAATCTCTAACTATTTTTATTTGTTCTAAGAAATCAATAAATATATTGTGTTATTATGGATAAAATAATTTATTTTAAAATAAAATAATCAATATTCTAAACATATATCTAAATTTAGAAAGCTTGTTTGGGTTCGATTAAAGCTCGAATAAGCTCGTGAGCTCGAAATATTCGATAAATAAAACTCGAGACTCAATTCCGATACTAAACAAACCAAGTTTGAAAGACGATGGTGTTCTACAGCTTTCGGTTCGATTACACCCCTAGTTGTTATTGATAGAAGAATCTTTGATAAATATTCTCAACTAATAAAGGGAAAAAAATTAAAAATCTAAAAAAAATTTAAAGTCTCACTCACCACTATTGAGCTTCAAACAACATCAATTAATTTGCTAAATTAACCTTAACAATGATCTCCAAAATCGAAGTATATTATTGTCGCATATAGAATTGAATATGACAGATATCATAAGGATTTTTTTGAGGGAATATCATAAGGAGTTTTCAAATACCAAAACTAGTGTCATAATCAGATTAGGAGTATTGGATTCATAAAATGCATACATTAATTAGAAAATAGATATGTGGCTAACCTAGTCGTTGCTCAATCACATCAACGAATCAAAACCCCAAAAAGAAAAACATTCTGGCAATTTTTGTACGTTCGCACTATACTAACAAATATACATGAGTTTTATGTATAAAATATCATGGGATAACATAATACTAGCGTACATTGCTTGAAATGGTGATCTAGGCTAGGGTGAGCATTCGGATTTCGGTTCGGATTTTTGCCTAATCCGAACCGATCCGAAAATCTGAATTTAAGAGGAGAATAATCCGATCCGAACCGAATATCCGAAAATCTGAAATTCGAAAATTTTATAAAAATATCCGAACCGAACCGAAAAATCCGAAAATCTGAAACCAATTTTTGTTAATTGTTATATATATTTATATTAGATTTAAAAATATTTAAATAAAATATTATTATTATATATAAATTATATATAATCTGAAAATCTGAAACCAATTTTTTAATCCGAAAAAATCCAAAAATCTAATCCGATTCGATCCGAAAATCCAAAATTTTAAAAAATATCAATCCGATCCGAAAATCCGAAAAATCCAAACCGAATTTTAAATTTCGAATTGGTTCGAATCGAATTTTCGGATTTGGGGTATCTAGGCTTGGATACTAGTCAAGATAAAGTTAACGAAAAAAGAGCTTTTATTGATTTGAAAGTGGAAAAATTGGACCACGTTATGCGCATATCAGTCAGCTTTAATGCCTAACTGTAAAAGCTTGAATATCCTTTTTTGCTTTTGGAATTCTCTTTAGAATCATTTTCATCAATTTTTTATATATGGTATAGATCCAGTGGCGGAGCCACGTTGGGGCCTGGGGGGCCCAAGGGCCCCCCAACTTTTTTGAAAAACAGGTTATATATTTGATATGTTAAAATATTTTAAAGATGTTTGTTTGGTCTGATGGTTATGTTCCGTCTCTCCTTCGGGAAGGTCCCGAGTTCGAATCTTGCCTCTGGCTTTCTTTCCCTTTTTTTTCTTCTCTTCTCTCATTCTTTTCCTTTTTTTTCTTTTTCTCTCCTTTTTTCTCTTCTGTCGCCGTTTCTTTCTTTCCCTTTTTTTTCCTTCTCTTTTCTCATTCTTTTCCTTGTTTTTCTCCTTCTCTCCTTCTTTTTTCTCTTATGTCTTGCCGTTTCTTTCCCCTTTTTTTTCTTATCTTCTCTTCCTTTTTCCCACTTTCTTAATTTCCTTCTTTCTTTTCCTTCTATTTCTTTCTTTTTCGTTTGTACTTTTTTTCCCCACTTTCAATTCTATTTCTTCTCTTTATTTTAGGATCTTTTTTATTTTTTCTTTCTTATATAATTTATTTTCTTTTGATAAAATAAAAAATATATATAAATAATAACACTATATATGTGAATTAACTCTTAGCTAAACATGTGTGTTCTCTCTATAGATATTTAAAATTCAATAACTAAATCTATTGTAATCTAATAGGTTATGATTTCGATCTCTCATTTAGGAGATCTTGGTTCGATATCTCTTAGCTACATATCTTCCTTTTTCTTTTCCTATACTTATTTTCCTTTATCTTTCTTTCATTTTTCTTTTTTCTATAATTTATTTTATGTTGATAAAATGCTATTTCTTTTCTTTTTCTATTATTTATTTTATATTGATAAAATAAAAGATATATACAAATAATAAAGTTTTATATGTGAATTAATATTATCAATCAAATTTCTAAAATGATTATAATAAACTCATTATATTATTTAAATTATTATTATTTTATAATTTTATTTAAAATTTTATTTTATTATCTTTTAAAATTATTATTAATTAGGTTGCAGAAAATATTTCCTGGCTCCGCCACTGTATAGATCTAATGTGAAATACATATTGCACAACATTGCGTGTTTGTATATACACAAATTCGTGTAATTAGTACTTACATGTTCAAATTCGTGTTTGTATATAGATAGATTATATCCTAAAAATTCAAAATCTCATTTATTATGTTCTGTTTTATGTAGCATCAATAAGATTCCATCTTCTTTTTTTCTACAGTAGTTTACTTTATTGATGATTATCTTTACTCGAATAGTCGAATTCAGATAGGTTTAGCTTTTAGTCCAGATTTTTATGCCCATTTGGTACAAGAGGCCCATTATGCACTCTTAGTCCTCTAAAACAATTATGATGGGCCTAATTACTTCTTAGAAAGATTTACTATGGTTGATTACACCAAAAGTAAATAAAATATTATGGTTGGCCACACAGAAATATTTTAGTATTATGAATATAATTAATTAATAAAATAATAATATTAAATGAATATATTAATTATTTTTACATAAATATCATTTTCCTATCTATTCTAAAAAGTATTAAATTTAAATTTAAAATTTTCATTCGATAGGTGCAAAATTGTAATTCCATAAGATGATTTTAACATAAAAATATTTTTTTTATAAATCAAATATTAAATAAACGATTTTTTTATTTAATAAAACTGATTATGGTCGGTCATATTATGGCCGAATAGCATAACTCTAAAATAATAACAAGATGTCCAAATTTGGCATACTAGTGTGCTTAGGGGTGAGATTCGGTTCGGTTTCGGTTAACCGAAAGCGAATTAACCCAAAATAGATAACCAGAACCGATACCAATCGGTTAGTCAGTTCGGTTATCGGTTAACCGAAATTAAAATTAAATTTTAAAAAAAAATAAAAATAAATAAAAAATACAAAAATTAACCGAAAATAACCGAAAATAACCGAGATTAACCTAGATTATTTCAAATATTACAGAAATTATAACATTAAATTAAATAATTTTTACCTAATAAATAAATAAATTAATTAATTAATTAATTTCGTTAATCGGTATAACTGTCGGTTAATCGGTTATACCCGATAACCGAAATTCACTTGCAATGGGAGCGATAATCGAATGAAATCGAAAAATCGGTTATCGGTACCGATAACCGATTTTTTCGGTTTCGATTATCGGTTAACCGATAACCGATACCCGTTTAAGCACCCCTAAGTGTGCTTGTGTTTTGCGTCCAAGTTACAAAATTAGGGGCTGATTTGCAAATTAATTTGTTTTGGTAATATTTTAACTACAATTATTGCCTTGGGTTCGGATATTGTTAGTTATTATTTTCTTCACAAAGATTTTAAGAAAAATAAATTAGATGTAACATCATGCTTACTCAAACTCATCAGGCAGATTGATGAGCTATGCCAAAACCCGAACTTTGTGAAAGTAAAATCATGTTCGAATAATTGAATCCCTCATGATTTTTAAAAATAATAAGTATTTATATGTATTTTTGAATTTAATTATTAAAAATGTTCTTTGTTGTGTGATTTTGATTTTGTTTATAAAAAAATTAAATTGATTATCATTGTGTTATTATAGGTGTTAAATTTTCTAATAAAATAATATTGATGTGCCAAATAAAATAACACGAATTTTACTTGTGTACAAATTCATAAATCAATCATGAAAATCGTATTGTCAGTATAAATTACTATTGTTCTGATTGAAACCAGTTAGATGCAAAAACTCAAGACTTCATATTTAGTAAGGTTGGAGAAAGTGTGTAACCACTTTGAATAAAAAAAGTATTATTAGCCATATCAATGTATTATTATGCTTTCCAAAATCATAGAAGCAATATAAAAGCAGACTGTCAGCATATACCCAAATTACATGTGCGTCATATGAATGAGTGACTCCACAGAACAAATAATATTCATGAATTTAACTCCTAAAAATGACTGAATAATTTATATTTCTATGAATATATTACTACCAAACTTATATTATTTTTTAATAAAATGACTATTTTATAGATTAAAGCGTTCAAACAATTTAACTTGAGTGAGTATTCTCCCTTTTTCGTCTTTTGTAGTGCAAGTGCTAAATCAAACCATGGGACATTGTCACATTGGGATTTGGACTAGAGTCATGTTGTCAGCTATGATGTTTTTAGCCAATTGAATTAAACCGTGAAGATTATTTATCTGTCACCTAAAATCATGCTTGATGGCCTAACATGAGATAGGCTAACCCCAAATTTTTGAGAGAGGATTTTTTTTCAGAGGAAAATAGGAATAATTTTTGCTCAAACAAACACATCAAAATTGGGACATATAATTATATACACGAGATTGCTTCTAAATTTTCATTCTCCAAGAACTGGTATATCTAAGTAGTTTACGCTTGTAAAAGGGTTACTCGAAACAAATAATTCTATCTTCATTTCATATGATTAATTGAGTGATTGAGAATATAATATAGTAACAAAAGAAAAATATTTTAAATTGTGGACACAAATACAACTAAATTATGTCCGACAACACTAAACTATAATAAGAGTACATAGAGTGAACATTTGTTTAAGACATTCAATCTAATCACGCAAAATAAACGAGCTCTGATTAATATAGTGTATGCTTATATCTAGATGAGGTGCTGATAAATAATAAATGTGAGAGTACAAATATCTAGATGAGGTGCTGATTACTGATAAACGTGAGAGTACAAATGATTTTTAGTGAAAAGAATTGACTTTTATCTAACTCTAATTATACTCTACAAAATTTGTTTTATTTAAACTTAGATAGAAATAAATAATTAAATTTTAATAAATTGAAAAGTTTTCAAGATTAATTTTAAATAGAAACCGAATAGTTGAAAAAGAGAACGAATTGATCAATTTAAATGTAATTGAAATTTTAGAATCGCCATAGACAAAATTAAAATCACGACAATTTCATAACTAAAAAGATCGTCGTAATAAACTTAAATTAATAAGAAAATTTAAACTTAGCTAGAGCATATAAGCAAAACACATCCCTAATATAAAATGGGATACGCCTAAATTACATCGACGAAAATTATGATTTCAATTATCTGAATTTTCTAAGAAATTAAACGATCAAAATTTACTAATAATGATAATATTCCATAAAAATTCAACAAATCATCACTCAGGTATGGCGACAAGTGCCGGCCGCCAAGCCCTCCTCAACAACCGTTGCCTAAACGTCGCCGACAGCGGCCGCAGCGAGCGGGGCCCATCTCTCCTACCTCCACCCCCGCCCGCCGACAGCAGCCTCTCCCCAACATTTTCCGAAGCCCTCTCGCTGAACGACGGCGGCGACGACACGAACAAATCCTTCAGCTTGTGGCTGACGCTGGCCGAGGCCGTCTCCGGCGAGCGCTCTTCATTGCCACAATCAGGCGAGCCGTCGTCGCAGCGCGGGGGCAGCCTCTTCCCACCGACCGGTCCGCTTCCGGTGCGGCCGAGAAGCATCCGGAGGGTTTTGCGGCGGCGGAGGTGGATTACGGGGCTCGTCGTCGGGCTCCTGGTCGGGCTCCCAGCCACGGCGCATTGGGTTGCTAATAACTTGAATTTCTGTAGATTCGCCATTTTTGTGTGAATTTTAATCGGTTTTAATTGCTGGAGAGATCGATTATTGAGAGATGTGGATTGATTAGGGAAAAAAAGTTAAGTTGAGGATTTGGGAATATTCAAGAGGTAAAGTGAGATCTGGGCAATTTCTCAAAAGTAGTAGCCGGCGAAGTATTTTCTGCTTATTATTGTGTGAGGTGACAATAAATTATAGAGAGAGAGAGAGAGTCGGCAGCAATATACGATGTGCTCTTAAATAAGGGAGTATACTGGGGAAATAATGTGTATTATAGTAAGTCATTAAATTTACACAAAGGATTTAAACATAAATTAAATATATATAGAATGAACTTTATGTCTTATAATGTATAAATACATCTCTAAATTTTAATTAGTCATATTTTATGTTTGTACATCTGTAAGTTGCAATTTGTGTTTTCAATCATATTATCTAAGTTATACTATTTTTTTTTTTTTGATAATTTAATACATAAATTTTAAAGCCACGTCGCGTTGAATTCGAACCCTATACCTTCGACTTGGTAGATTAACCACTCTATCATCTGTGCCACACACACATAACTAAGTTAACTATTGTGTCCCTTCAAAGGCATCAAATGATAGACTTTCCATGTGTAAAGAGAGATATCTTGAATTAAAACTCCACTAATTTTCTTTCCCCAACTCAAAAGGAAATAAAATTGCAATTATTTTCTGAAACTTTAGTTTCATTCATTGATTTTTAACTAAAAAAAAGAGATACTATGCGAAGGAAAAGGCCACTTTCGACTTTTTGGTTGATATGAGATTGATAGAGAAAAAACATGTTTATGAACTTAAATTCAGTAACATGCAAAACACTCCAATTTAATTACCCAAAATACATAAGTTGGTAAAGACAATTCCGAAGGCAGTCACGATTTCATGTCCTAATATTTTTGCGGTCCACTGAGGTTCATTATTTTAGTAAAAACTATCATAAAAATAAAAGTAATTATTTTATAATCAGCACTAATTAAGACTTTTTGCTACGAACTGAAGTTTGAAATATTCTAAATTTTAATTATGAAATAATCAGCTCTAGCAATTAGTAACTAAATTTAAATTAGAAAATAAATATAGTTTTAGATCTTAACTAAATATAATCAAACCCTAATTACTAATTGCCAAATTAAACTAAAATACAAGAATTAAATTGAAGAAAAAATGAAATTAAAAAACTATTAATAATACCCATGTGAAACAATAAAAATTGAGATAGATAACGTCGTACGCTCCGAAGGTCCTTAAAGAGTGTACTGATATTGGAGCACTGTTGAAACTTAAGCAAGCCTTTTCGTTATTAAGCTAGGATTAATTACAACTAATGTAAAAAATGAAATGAAAAAACACAGATTGTGTTAGGAATCAATAAAACCTTCTTCTTCTTCTTCTTCTTCTTCTTCTTCTTCTTCTTCTTCTTCTTCTTCTTCTTCTTCTTCTTCTCATCATTATTATTATTATTATTGAAAATGCTTGTCCATCTGTTGATAGACAAATTAATATGCACACCAAACAATGATATAGTGTCACATATGATGACAATTGACACATTGTTCATATTACGAGTATACTATCAGTCATTTTGTCATAAGATACTTTAAAAATTATTTGTGATATATAATTGAGCCCGGGACGACAAAACGAAACCTAGAACACCATTATTTCAATGGCATATTTTGTTCTATGTATCTAAGACTTCAGGCTACTATTTGTTAATATGTAAGTTATAAACTTAATTATTCATTGATGACATGCAATAATTAATAGACACATGCAGTACAAGAAAACCAACAACGAAGTTATTCCTACCCGAGTTCTAGTGTTAATTAATTTTATAACGCAATAATTGACTTACATTATCCTTGATAGTCTTATTAACTGCGTAATTCTTTTGAGTTTCTATATATGTTCGTTCATGTGTATACATATGGATTTATATTTTTTAATTCATAATTTCATATATTTACATGCGTGCATGGTCCACGTGCACACGTATACACATACACACACATACACACACACACACACACACACACACATATATATATATATATATATATATGCAATAATTAATAGACATTAATATACAAAAAAACAAATCATATCATTAGATTTGAAAATATAATGGTAATTTTAAGTGTCGATCTGAATTAATTATATGTATATTTCTACATATAATTATACATTTGTGTCATAATTTGTGCATTGAATATGAAGCGTTCATATTGATTTATCAAAAGTTAATATTTATTCTCATGTTTACACTATAAAGAGTGTCCACTAGATAACACTCCATCGAATGGAAGGCGTGAGTTTTGTTGAGAAAAGTTTGAAATAACAATAATTGAAGTTCATGTTTTGGAATTTGGAGAAAAAAGCGTGATAGTTCAACTCAGTTTCAAAAATTTCGAGAAAAAGTGATACGGAGTTGCCAAAGAATTTGGCATTAAAAAGTTTTTAATTTACAAATTTTTATTCTTTTTTTTGTATTAAGAGTGTTCTTCATGTTTGTCACCCTTATTTGCACTCAAAATCACTTTGTTGCTAACTTTTATGTTGATGCCAAAGTCAATTTAAATACTTTTTATATATTTTTTTGTTTTTTATGTCATGGATCAATTCAAATTCTTCGCACCATTTATAAGTTTTCTATCTATGGCATTAATTGTTGTAAGAATTTCCTTCAATGTACACTTTATGATGAACATCATACAATATGTAATAGAAAATAAAAAGACAATTTAATGTGACTTTTTCCCTTGGAATGTAAAATTTTTCTTATTTTTATTTTCTTTCAAACTCACTATTCCAATGGGTATAACTTGTTGGATTATTATATAATTTAGTTATTCCAACGAGTCCATCGGTTGGGGTATATTGTATATTTAATTTCCCATATGATACTTGTTGGAATCGTTGGTATGTAGGATTGAAAATATGTGACATTGAAATACATTTGAAGATATAATAATAATTGCAATGGAATGAAAAAAGATTAAATTCCTAATTTCCTATTGCTATTCACAAAGAATGAAGCATTAATGAAATTATACCAATATTTTCTTTTGAGTTGATTTGAATTCATTTAACGTAGAGACGCTCGAACCTTTTCATGAAAACGGATGTTAGCTGAAACTATGTAATTTGTTTGAAGTTAGCAGAGATCATTCATCACTAATTTTTTAGCAATAAATAATCGTAATTAAACAATATCTATTGCAGTTAGCTAACAAACAGAGTATCGTATCCACGTTGACTGATTTAAACAAAATGTTTCACGATTATCTAGGCAAGAACAAAGATGTAGAGATTTTTTTAATTAAAACTAAGAAACCAAATAATCAGAACAAAGCAAAACAAATCTATAAAAACAATAAGATAAAAGACTGACTAGACAATGTAATAATATAACAGCAAAATACACAATCAATCTATAACCCTATTAACCAAAATTAAGTTAATTCAGATGAATAATCACACAGATAATACAGTCTCCTGGATCAGACATTCTGTAATAGTAAATTAATATATGTTCTATCTCCGCTAGGTCTCAAGAATACAAAAAAATCTCAAAAGCACATAAGATTTATTATCTTGCAATTAATTCTAAAACATAAAGTCTTTAGATTAATTGTATTATGAATTCTTAATTTCGGTTACCTAATCAAAATCGCTAAGTATTTAATTAGGTAACTAGCATACATCAATATTGATAAATGATCTAGCATAAAATAGCATCATGAACTACACATAAATTTTTACTACATCACACAAAACCTAGAATCAATAAAAATTAATTACCTATAACAAGCATCAAATAGGAAGAAATAAAGAAAATTATAATTGAAATAAATAAAAAAATCAGTATAGATGTTTTACAATGAAGATTTTGAAGACAAAACTTGAAAATAAATTTCTAGATTATTGCAAGAAGCTCTAAAATAAAATAAAACTGATATAAATGATGAATGAGGGCTTCAAAATTGAATGATAAGAGGGGGTATTTATAGATGAAGAATGTTCCTCAAACCCTAAAATTAATATATCTAAAAGTAATATATATCACAGCGAGATGCACTTTAATCCTAATTATTAATTTATTCTAAAATTTTCATGAAAAAATGGCAAAAATTATCTAAAAATATAATTTCTTTACAATAATAAAAATTAAACAAATACTATTTACAAATATAATTTCTAACATCAAAATAAGATCCAAATAAATATAAGCAATCATTAAAAAACCATGTTTATAAAAATCGACAATAACATCCGAGGCGGAGGCGGAGAATGAGAACAAATTGGGGCCTGCGATGCTTCATATACCTAACACAATTTTTTGCATTCATTTTTTAACCACCTACCATTTGATTGGACTTGGATTTCCATGTCCCTACAACAAAGATCGTTACCATCACAAATTGCAATCACGATACAGTATATACATAGAGATGTATATTTTAAATACGGTTTTTGTCTTTTCTGATCTACTAATTAAATGGCGTTTGCCATGTGAACTATATTATTGAACTATTCTTACACATTAACATAAATAAACAAATTATATTTTAGAATGCACGCATGTATAGATATATATGTGTAAATTTAAAAGGATAAAATATTTAATAGATATAGATGTGTATAGGATGAATCATGTAGAAATATAATTATTTATAAGAAATAAGAATAAATCTAAGTCATTGATCTTAGTAAATTAATGGACAATATTAATTTACGTTGTGCCACAGTTCATAACAACATGTGCTACATTTTAGATTCTTTGGATTAATTAAAATTTATATTATTAATTTTGTTCCTTGATTTTAGGGATTTGTTGTAATCTAGTTTTTGCAACAATAAATTGAGTAGAGTATATGTTGTAAATGTATTACAGATTATCTTCTCCATGCAACAATCAACATTTCACCTTAAATACAAAAAAGAAAAAAACATTTAATTTCATGAATAATAAATATTTTCATTATATATATGCAACAAACTTATTCAATATGAGCTATATTTTTGAAGATTTGGAAAATGTGGATGAATCGCTATAATTAAGGAAGGTGAAGAGATTTATGGGATGATGATGTATTTCTTTTTAATACTATTTTTATGTCTTATCCGTAAATCACAATAAATAATAACAGACATCATCAATTAATTTCAACTTAATCTGAACCATAAATTTGGGGTTGATCTATAATTATAATACATTCAATTATATATATATAATAAGGGTTATGGTGATCGAACCATAAATTTGGATTTGATCTATAATTATAATACATTATTTCATCCATTCGTAGCATATATAAATATATTATTTAGACATCTTTCATTGCACAGAAGCATTCTCACCAAAACCACCCAATAATTGATATAGCGAGTAATTCCTTTCAAATTTTTCATTCCTACCGATCCATCTCCTATATATATATATATATATGCATTCTCACCAAAACCACCCATAAACGAGTAAATTTCAAAAAGAGAAACAAATAAAAATAGATCCCTTGTCTGTGTTCGTATGTTTTGGAAGATTTTCGCATCTTGATGTAATTAAATATACCAAATTATTGACTGTTGAGCTATAGGTCGATTTTTAATTGCATACGGATTCTTAATTTTTTTTTTGTAGTCTAATCTATAGCTTTCTAAAATTTGCACTTGCAATAAGCGAACTTAGATCGTTGACGTAGTGCAAAATGTATTGTTTTAATGTAGCCCAAGTTTTAACTTCTCAGTACCCATGATACGCTTAATTTGACTACACAAACCTACATTAAAAAGGACCGTAGGAAACTATACATTCGTGTGTGTTGGCTAGTGGTAATAACTTTCTGCAATCCTATCGAAGCAGAAATACCAAATGCCCAAATGTAGCCCAAGTTTAAACTTCTCAGTACCCATGATACGCTTAATTTGACTACACAAGCCTACATTCACAAGTTGTAGGAATCTATATTTTCTTGATTTTCGATAAAAACTTCAATATAACAAAATTTCTAAATTAAAAGTGAAGAAGCAATTCTTGTTATACATAATATTCCTAATAATGATAATTCCAAAAGCATTAACAACACTATATACATTAGCTCCACCGAAACTCCCTATATTTTGAACTATCTTCTTCCAGATTCGATATCTTCAATCGGCGAGCTGGATGTACTAACCTTGGAAGAATTGTTGTTCATTTGATTTGGCTGGATTTCGACCTCGGCAGCCACGGATGTCTGACCGTTGTTCGTATTCGTGCTCAGCTCCTCCAGCACGCGCAAGTACGCGTATGTCATCCACCCTACACACGGACGCAACCATAGTTCACAATTAGTCTGCCAAACAAGAGGGGTGATTTCGGGCAGGGCTGGCGGCATAATTTTGAACTGAAAAAAATTAGGCCCGGCATGGCCCGAAAAATCCAGTTAACTTGCCCTTGTAGGAATATTTATACATAAAATGGATTTTGGGCCGAGCTGGACTAGGAAAAAAGCGACGCAGCCCAGTTTTGCCCCTCGTCGTGGCCCCTTTGACAGTTCTAGTTGCAATAAAGAATATGACTATCTATATAGGAGGAGGAGAAGAAGATACCATCGACATGATATGGAGGTGGGAAGAACTGCAAATAGCAGAAAGTGGCAACTACTAGACCTGTCAATGGAATTTCCATTAACATTGATCACTTAAAACTTTAAAATTTAAATATCATTTACTGTGACTGCAATAGACCAACCTATCAAACCTCCCGCAAACACATCCTGCCAGTGGTGCTGATAATCATCCACACGAGAGATGCCGATCAGACACGAAACAAGTAGAGGGAGCACAACCAGGCACAGCTTTGCAACATGACCTTTATGATCAAACACCTTTATCTTCCCGGATAAATAAAGAGACAAGAAGCCCAGACCGGCTAACGCCCCTACATTAATTGATACCACAAGTAATAGATTCAAAATGAGTAAACAGGTAAGTTTCTTTTATTGAAAACTATAGAGAGGCCCGGAATAGATTTCTGTCTTACATGATGTATGCCCACTCGGAAAACTCTTATGCCCCTGCCTTATGACATGTTTGTCACCGTGGCAGACAACGTTTCCCCATCGATCATAAGCCTGAAGAGCTATTGAATGTTAATTAGGCTAATTGATGTTAGAATCAGAAAAAAAGAATAGAAACAAGGTTAGCTAGAAAGTGATTCCTCTAAGAATCAAAGAATGAGGTCACTTACTTCATTCCCATCTGGAAAACATCTCCAGAAGAAGTCAGGCCGAGGCCGACCAACTGCATCTTTTATGGCGTCAGTTATGACCCCCGTTATGAGGACGGAAAATAGGAGTCCTATAAACAGAAGCAGTGTTATACCGTTACTATCAAAAGTCAAGTCATCCTCACTACATAGTAGATAATATGAGATGCTTTAAAGATAAAAGATCCAAATGAATCATAATACCTAGTATGGCGGCATGAAGATCATATACATCTCTTTGACGAAGATAAAACAGCAGGAAAACCAGAATTGGCAATGGAACTGCGGATAGCTAGAACAAACCAAGATAGTCAATTAACGGTAGTAACCCTTAGGATAACTTGAGATTGAGAAACTTAAAAAGATCAAGTTTGTCTAACTTACTACTACAACCCAAAAAGGAATTGTCCTGTTCTTATGAGGATACTTGAGATCAGACATCATATCCTTCCCAACAAAGCGATAAAAGGGATGGATAACATTCAGACCAACTATAATCGAACCCAGCAACACAAGTATTAGCCAGTCATGCATATGTGTCTTGGCTACTCTGACTCCATGGGACCTCATGGTATGAGCTCCATCCCTGGCTTCCCACATTTCACACTGCAAAATGTAACAGAGAATGTATTAGTGAAGAAGAAACAATATCTAGGAGATTTGGTCTTAGGGGATGCAGAGAAGGTATCATGCAACTAGTGACGGACCCAAAATTTTTATCTAGGGAAACTTGCAATACTGTAAAATTTTACAACACACAAATAAAATCTGTGAACTTCACTTTTTAGAGAAATATCAAAACTTGCTTCATCTTCAAATATCTATTAGTTTTTGTTATATATGAATTTGCCCCCACTTCATACAGATGCACAGATAGAAAAATATAACGCAGGAAGGTCCAATTATAATCGGAGAATAAAATGGTGAAATCTCCATGATTTTCTAACAATGGTAAGAAAGTTTTGCAAATCAGCTGACTGTCTTGAATGAACTTAATAACAATTTTCAGATTGTTGTATAATTTGTTTAAACATTTACAGCATGTCCCTCTGTTCATTTCTATGCTTTTATTTAAATAGTTGATTCTATATAATAACTCGCAAACACAGTAAAGACTGTAGTCTGAAAATTGGAATGATGAAAATTTATTGAGTAATGAGCAGACTAAGGGTGCAGTATTTAACCCTCAGTCCAAATTATTCTGCAATTGATCTCATCTGATCAAAGCTACGGGCTTAGACAAGTTCTAATGGAAAAGCAAAGTCAATTTCAGAAGATACTCATCAATAGAGAGAAGAAGAACCCAGCTTGGTCATCAAGAAGTAAAGGACATTGCTAAGAACAAAATGCTTTCTTGATAAATTAGACCGAGAAATCTTTGACAGTACAGTAATCCATGGCCATAAAACAGAACATACAGAGATTTCATCCCATCAATTAACAATATACAAGTTGTGTTACCCACCAATAATTGGACGGAAGGCTACTTATACGGATTAAATTATTGAATTATTTAAATCAGTAATATATATTGACATGCGAATCAGCAGAAGATGATGGGAAACAGAAAACATTCACCTTTTCAAAGAGCCTTATTTTAGTGAGGAATTTGACGTTGAAAGCGAGGATGTTAAAGGGCTTTGGGTGATCGGTGGCTTTCAAGATTCACAGCCGTAATAAGAACTGCGTGTGTGAGCTGTCGTATGATGCAGTGGCCACGTGGATGATCCGATGTTTCGTTGCATTTATACGTTGGCAGTTCTCGGCTAACTTTGCCAAATCTTCTTTTCAAAGTCTGCGATCTGGAACTCCGCAAATGATGATCTAGTGTGAAATTCATATGTTGATATTGAACAAAAAAAGAGACTTCGAATCAAAAATTTGTAGTTCGAAAAATTTCAGTCAGTATGACTCATACTTGAATAACCTGATGATCTGATATATAATTGTCCTGAAAATAGCCCTAGTCAAATAGAACTAGTCCGAAAATTGAATAAATTAATCCAATCAACCAAAATTTATTTGTCAATTAGGAGTGATTGGTATGGTTGGTTAAGAGCTAGCAGATTTGGAACAAGGACCAATGATCGAATCCTAGCAGCCGCAATGTGGGAGTTTTACACTCTTTAGGGTGGCTCCTTGTGGGCACTAGCTAAAAGTCCTTCTAGCTTCTTAACCGTTGAGTCACTATGATTCACCCTCTCATATTTTTATGGGGCTGGGGTGTGGGGGCTCCCGGGAGAGCTTCCCCTTTTGGAACAAAGAACATAAAAGTTGAATGTTCCGCATGGAATTTTGGATAAGTAAACTAAGAAACCAGGATTTGGATGATTCTCAATAATATAATAATTTAGAAATAATGTAATAATTGATACACATGAATGAAATTAGATAAAAATAAAATGGTAATTGTGAATAGAATAATATCAACATAGAATTTCTCTAGTTGGTATCTACATGTGTAAAAAGAATGGAGCAGGAATGATATTAGCATAGAACTATATTATTATTATTAAGCCAAATCAAAAAATAAATAAAAATAATTTTGTTATAGAAAGAAAGTAAAATATGTGAATGAGCATTCCAAGAATGAACATTCTTACTGAAAAAAATTTATAAAATTGAGAATGAATAATTAAAGGAATGAATATTTCATTCAATTCTATTCAATTTTATTCTTGTGTACCAACCATATTCTAAAATTTGTGTATTCGGCGTTGGATAAGTAAATGTAAACTAGGACACCAGAAATTAGAGGAGCCACACTAATGTTGCTTGGAAAATGGGATCTGGATTAAAATTAAGAAAATAGTTTCCTCCACTTTTGTTAATCCGAACGGTTGATTTGGTCGGATTTTGAGATAAATCGAGAATTGGGGAATGAGAGAGATCGAAAAGAGATAGAATTGAGAAAGTACTTTTTAAAACTGCAATGATTAATAAAACCTGATAAACGAACAATGAAATGACATTACAAATATATTTATATAGTAAATCATCCTATATAATAAAACAAGATCCTGCATAATCATAAAGTATGCATTTTACTATTGTTTTAAAAACTAATAAATGATCCAATTTTTTTAATAATTTTTAAAACATAATAAATTATCCAATTTATTACTACATGCACATGTAGATTAAGAAATAAAGGTTGAATACTGGATGTTAGGTTTTGCGTAAGTAAACTAGGAAAATGGCATGTTGCTTGACTGGATTAAAATTTAAATTCAAGAAAATAGTTCCCCAATTGTAATTAATATCTCAGTTAGGATCCTTCCATTTCATTCGATACATGGAGAATTTGAGTCATTTAATGTGTCAGTGTCAGTCTTGTTTCTATTATTTTATGGGTCCTAAACAAAATGAGGAATATATAACACCTTGTATTAGACTTATAAAATAAAATAAAATTATAAATTTATGAAAAATTCAAAATAAGAAATGCAAGACCCTTTATATTATATTTATAAATAAATCAAATTTATAAATTTATGAATAATTCAAAATAAGGAAATATGCCCCCGTATATTATACTTATAGAGTAATTATGTTAAATTTAAATGATCTACAAACTTAAACAAATAATAAAAGTTATCAAAGACATGTACACACAATGCAATATCATAAACTTCAAGCATTTTCATATTCAAAATCATTAATAATCATATGAAAATCAATAGTTTTAACATATTTTGTGCTCAATGAAAACATATATCAATAAGCAAAATGTAAAAAAACTTAGTACTTTGGGCCTTTAATTAGATGATACAATATTTTGGTCCCTTGAAATGGTAGATGACAATATTTTGGATCCATTAATATATATATATATAAATCATAATTTTGGCTCCTTGAAATGGTAGGCCCTGAAACTTGGAAAGTCACCATAGTGGCCCAACCATCAGAAACGCCCTAATGAGTGTGAATATTTGTGGATTGTAACAAAAAAAAAAATTAAGCCTATTTTCGTTGTGATTTCGCCCTCAATCAATTTTACATCTCATTTGATAAATTTGAACCAAGAACCCAAAATTCAATTTTGAAAATTAGTTAAACATTATGTGAAAATTTAAATAAAATTTGATAAATCTTTATATATGGAAATTAATTTTGAAAAGCCTTTTAAGAAAATATAAGGATTATAGTAATCGAATTCGGATAAAAATAATATCTCGCTCGTCTAAGATGTACCACCTGAATTGAATTGAAAATTTGTGGTAAATCTCAGGGTTACCAAATCAAAGCGAGTATTTTCAGTAACTATCAAAATTTAATTTTTTTAAACAAATTGAAAACCAAACATTTACTTAGAATCTAAAATATAGTTGCATAAACACATAAAATACCAGCTCAGCCCCACTGTTATAAATAGAGCAGCATTTCTTCACAACTAGAACACACCAAAAGTGATATAGTATTTACAGACACACAAAAAAATTAAATTCTTCTAGTCTAAGGTGAAAATGATGAAGAGTATGTTGGCAGCCTTGTGCATGGTGATTTTGGTGGTGGGGCGTGTCCATGAAACGGCGGCAGTGACGTGCAATCCGAATGAGCTGAAATCGTGTGCTCCGGCGTTAAGCAGTGGGGCAAATCCGCCGGCGGAGTGTTGCAGTAAGCTGAAGGAGCAGCAGCCGTGCTTCTGCAAGTACGTGGCCGACCCATCGTTGAGCGCCTACATCCGAAACCCCAACGCCAAGAAGCTTCTAACCAACTGCGGCATCCCCATTCCTACCTGCCCCTTAGCTTGATTTATTCATCACCACACACAAAATTAATTGTAACCCATCTTCAAATCAATTCATGTTATCTTTCTCTTGCAATAATGTAGACGATTAAAAAAAATCTACAAATAAAATGGATATTTTCTCTTATTCTAAGTTGATGTTTTATCGATTAGACTATTAAAAATAGTTAAATAATGTTCTAATTATCATTTTAAAGTTATGATTCAAAATTATATCTTCAAAATTCGTACTATACAGTATATATCAATCTCCCTGCTTTCTGCAAAACGTATAATGTGCATAAAAAATTGCAAATGTATTTAATTTGTATAATGGGAAGATAACTTCATGTGATTAGTTAAAATAAAGGAATAAGGTACAAATAATATCCCAAAGTATATATATTATGAAAAGCAAATTAATATCTTCTTATTTTTAACTTGGAGCAATTACAACTTTTTATTTAATTTCCGACGATTAACCCCATCGACCAACGGAATTTCAGTATCCGTTAACAGTTTCGGACCAATAAAACATAAAAAAACTTTTGAATTTGACTGGATACTTAAGGATTATTTTTATTATAAACGTGTATATTCTTACAAATTTTGATTATCTAATATCTTTGCCTATTTTATTTTTCAAGGATTAGTTAGTAATTTCACATATATAGGTTTGATATAAAATAAGAACCATTTTGTATCTAATATTCTTCAAAATTGTGATAAAATTTATCTATTATTTTACATATATATATATATATATATATATATGGGAGGGTTAAATTTTATTGTGATATTTCAAGTTGATGAATCGCATAAAAATAGATTTTCGCCATTCGAACCCGCTAATTCATTAACTTTCTCAACGTTCATCAACTTTCATAATGAATTCATTTGGTTCTTAAGGATAAGAATAGTTCTTATTTGAACAAATCTTGATGATCATGCTAGTTAGTTAAAAAAGTAGTAGACAAATCTTGATGGGTTTAGGAGTTGGCAGATTACTAATTAGGAAGAGCAAACATCTATGTTGGTGTAATTGATTAGACGTACGGTAAATCTTAGAGATTAGCGTACAGATTAGGAAGTTAGTTATATAAAATTGACTACGTACACATATGCATCATACATATGTCAAGCTCAGCATCTTCTAATCCTATTCATCGCCAGAGCTGAATCACTCGACAAACGTGAATCCCAATCCCATCCACAGATTTTAGTCACCTCACAAATACAGCGACGGTTTCATCTCAAAAAACCCTAGCTCCACTCCTTTAAATACCACCATTTCTCCACACTCAAAACACACAATTCTCAACATACACACACTCTAGCTAGCACGCACAAGTGTGAATTAAGATGAAGAAGGGTGTTGCTGCCTTGTTTATGGTGGTTGTGATGGCGGCGCTGGTGCACGAGGCGGCAGCCGTGGAGTGCATCCCGACGGAGCTCCTGCCATGCTTGGGGGCGATATCTGGGGGGCAGGATCCGTCTGCAGATTGCTGCAGTAGGCTGAAGGAGCAGCAGCCGTGCTTCTGCCAGTACATCGCCAACCCACGGTTCAAGCCCTACATCGACTCTCCCAACGCCAGGAAAGTTGCCGGCATCTGCGGCATCACGATTCCTACTTGCTGATGACTTCAAGTGGACAAAAGTTTTTGCAATTTAGAAATAAAATTTCTTGTAGTTGTATCAAGGTTGGTCCTTGATTTGTGTTATGCCACCTCATGTTCTTGAAATGAAATCGAGTTTTAATATGCTTCTCGCAATAAAATAGACATTTTTGTATTTTTGGTTCAAGTTAAGAGTTGTGTGCAAGTGCATGATATTGATATAAGTAATTTATGTCTTTAATTTTTTTGTTTGAGAAATAATGCGTAGACTTGATATATATCAATATATACACTACAAATATGGGTACGGATCAATATATTATCCAAAGCCATAGGCCACTGCATTATGATTTATGGGGGCTTCAGGTTTGGTGTTTCACATTTTCAATTCCACACTTTGTATTCCTCCATTACTCCTGTTTTAGTTCTGGATGTTTAGCTATGATCTGAAGTTCTTCGACAAAACTTTGTTCACAACCCATATATATATATATATATATATATGAGATGGATCATATAAGAATGTAAATAGTGGTAAGAAATAAGAATGCACCAAATTCGGTGTAACAACTTTATATTTAGTGCTACACTTTATGTTGAATTTGGTGCAACAAATTTATACATTTAGTACAACAACTTTATACGTTCAATGTTGAATTCTTACTTTTTTACCAATATTTGCATTCTTACGTGAACCATCCCCTATAATATATATAGAGATTGGTTATAAAGGGAACTAACTCTTAGATGAGAATTAAGAACCAATAACCATTGGTAGATTGGATGATAAAAATAGTCAAATTTCTAAATTTTACTATTTGGATCGAAGTTATTGTTCATGTAATCGTAGTTCTTGTGTATGTTATCACATTCTAATTCATTGTTATATTCATGTAATTCGTGATGTTGTATATGTAATCGTAGTTCTTGTACATATGAGAACATTTATCGTAAATGAATATATAGAATCTCTTGACTATAAGGCTAAACGGTTCCCATTAAAATCTGAAGATAGTAAATGATTTATAATTAATCTTGACTGTTACATTATAAAAAATGAATATATCATATTAGTTCTTAATTTTTAAAAAGTTGGAGTTCTCAATTTATATATATATATATATATATATATATATATATATATATATATGGTACAATAGGACATAAAGTGGTTGATGAATGTTAGAAGATGCGTCCTCATAAAAAAGTGAGAAGATGCGGAAATGTACGCGTAATTGGTGCATTAATATATTTTGTATTGGTTGAAACTCATGAGGCAAATCAAGTTATGAGAGATATAACCAAACTTTAATTTTTATTTTTGAAACGAACCCACTTTAGTTTAGAAGCCTAACAGCCACCATATACCCCCAAAAAAGAAAAGGCAAAGGGAAGGAAAGGAAAGGTCAATCTATGTGATTTTCTAGGAACTATGGCAAATTCGCTTAAACAATATCAACCTAGCCATAGTCAAAATATATAATAAATCAACAGTCGTTTGATATTAGTCGTAATATATTGAGTGCCATCACTGGTACGTGGATTTAGAGGGTGTTTGGCTGAGCTAATAAACTCTTTAAAACAACTTATAAGCTGTTTAGGAGCTTATAAGTTGTTGTAAAGTGTTTGACAAAATAAGCTCCTAAACAGCTTATAAGCTGTGAAAATAAGCTCCAACAGCTTATAAGCTCCCCTAAAAATAAGTTGGTCAACCATAAATTATTTTTTCATAAATTTATAAGTAATCATAAATTTATCAAAATAACCTTATTATAGTTCGTTATTTCCTACATATACACTATCAGTTTCACCTTTCGTCAATTTTATTTCTCTAATTATGATTTTTCTCTCTCTAACTCACGATTCTTTCTCTAGCTTATAAGATCTATTATCCAAACACTTTAACAACTTATAAACACTTGAGACATTACATATTATAAGATCTTGAAACATCTTATAAGCTCTCTAAAATAAGCTTAGCCAAACACCCCCTTAATATCAAATTCACACCATAAAAAAACCGACTCTAAAATATCTCTCAACCTAGGAAGAAATTTTAATGATTCAAGATTGTTTTTCTTATTTTTGTGTATTATGCCACAATTTAAATGATAATATGATCATCGTATAATCAGCCTAGTGGAAAGAAGAAGCTCAATTTCCTATATAGTCCACGAGTATTAATTACATAAATTATAAATTATGGTATTGATAGATATCTTATATTAATAAGACGTGCAGATATAGCGTGATCAGATAATTAGAACATTATAATTTGTGCTTCTTTTTCTTTTTAGAGATATATACGAGATGCGAAATCAAATCGATAACAGCATGCATGAACACAACAAAAATCTGATGTAGTAGCTGACGTCGGATTCTGCAATCCACGAGAAATCACGCGGTGGCACGAGAATTTGGGCTATGCTACCACGCATTTCAGGCTTTAATTCATTAATTTGCCCCTTCCTTCACCTCAAGGAACGCCTTTTCTATGTCAAAAAATGTGTTTACACTTGATTTTTTTATGTGATTTACTCATACTGTATAATTTATAAGTTATTATATAAAAATATGAGGTTTACTTAGTACTGATATAATAATTTTGAATTTCTTTTAAATTTCAAAAAATATATATATATATGACGAGAATATCCTCGCACTTTAATCCATGTGTTACACTAGCATTTAGATACCATAAAATGAGTGACACAAATTTGGAATGCTTTTTGACTAAAGAGCAATCATATTGCAATTTCGCTTTAGTTCCCATTATTTAATTGTAATAGTCGACTCTTTATTTGACAAGGCCTAACTAATAGTACTTCTATCGAATTTGACTTATTTCTCAATGCAATTATTTAGAAAAATATTATAAAATAGTTAAATAGATCAAAAGTGGGTATGACCTATATATTGTGAAGATATAATTATTTCTTAAAAAATACTCCCTCTGTCCCATTTAAAATGTCTCGCTTTCCTTTTTGGGTTGTCCCATTACAAATGTCTCATTCCATTTTAGGAAATAATTATTCCTTCAAAAAATGTGGGTCCTACCACTTTTTAACACTTTAACTATTTTATATCTTTCTTCTAAATACCCGCTTAAAGAAACGGCATAATTTTTGGTGGGACGGAGGAAGTATATGCTAAGTTGAGTGAGACATCCCGAAAAGGAATATGAATCAAATTTGATGGGATGGATACTCCCTCGTTGCTAGTAAGATTCTTAGATTATCTAATAAAATTCAACAATTAGTCACTGGTCACTGAAGAACATGAATGTCATGAAATAATTTTAAGAGGGATAAATAATATGTAAAGCGATATAAGCCTATCAACACGAGGAATGATTATCGTATTGCCATGATTTTCGCAAGCTTAATTATTTAATGTGGATGGCCTTCGTGTATGATCCTTCATATTTACAACACTATTATTGCTATAGACTAAGAGGGTGTTTGGCTGAGCTTATAAGCTCCTCAAAAACAGCTTATAAGCTGTTTTGGGGGAGCTTATAAGCTCAGCCAAACATCCTCTAAGTAATGTTCAGTATCAGTGGTTGGACATGTTAATATATTAATTGTAAACGTGGTATGCCATATGTAACTGTTATTCTATACTATTTTGATGTGAAAATACCTAATTATCAACCATATCCTCCATTAGCTTTTAAGAGTAACCACCTACTCCTCTACAATAAATAAATAAATAAATAAAGAGAAAAAGGCTACTAGGTAAAATATTACTCCTTCCTTCCGTCCCACCCAAGACGGCTCATTTCTTTTTGACACGGTTATTTAGGAGAATAGTATAAAGTAATTAAAGTAATAAAAAGTAGGTAGATCCCATAACTTTTGAAGAGATAATTATTTAAAAAGAAAGTAGACCATCTTGGTGGGACAACCCAAAAAGGAATACACGTCATCTTAGGTGGGACGGAGGGAGTACTATAAAACAAATTGGTGGTTGCTGAGTTGCTGACTGTTCGCCGCATATATTGTGTGCTCGAGGACAATTATGTTTCGCAAAAACGAAAGAGATCGACTCGAGGATGAAATGAACTATATATTTTTCCGAACCTAGCTACAAATCATGCACAACATGTATAAAGTTGATACACAACGATTTCGCTAAGCAAAATACTGAATTCAACATAGATTATCATGATCAAAGGATTGAAAACAGTTATTATTTTATATGTTAAGATTTGGTTTGTATTTTATCCAGTTTTTATATTACTAGAATAAATATGATATCTAGAATTCTCATAGTATAATTAAGATTGTTTCAACCACCGTAAAGACTTAATTTGAATTAGATCTATTTTAATTTTATGCCCTTAGCTAATTTGATGACCACTTAGCTAAGGACATAAAATTAAATGAATGTAGCAGAAACTCCACCCAAGTTAGGTCAAGTACAAAAGAAGAGCACGTAGCACGAGTGCTGAGACGATCAAACCAGCGACTCGGTGTAGGATTTATAATAGTTCATGGTGAAAGTATCAATCTTGTTTATGCCATGGGCGCCAAAAACAGAAATGATAATTAATTAAGAAATTGTCTAGCATGCCAAAATTCTTAAACAAAAATGAATGATAATGATGATGATTAATTGATGATGGTACTAATATTACAATATTCTTCTTTCAAGACACATAAGCACATGATGCAACTCAAAAAAAGAGAAAAGAAAATTAAGATACTACATTTACAATCCATCTTGATCGATCTTATTTTCGTAGGGTAATGAATACGTAAGGAACATGAGGAAGTAACATGGTTCGATCTATCGAAATAGATCTACGTCCACGGAGCAATAGTATATATCTTTATTAAGTATGTAAGAAGCGAATACAAAAAGTGTAGAGGATCTCTTTCCTCTAATCTAGCCTCTATTTATATACCATCATATTGAGTTCGACTCTAATACAAAGTCTTCTCTCATAAGGATTCTTTTAGTTTATCTTGTTCTTCATGATATGCATCCGAATCTTCTACGTCTTCAATTGCGATTCGAGTTGTAGTTGGTCGAGGAGTTTTCTTGGGCCGAACTCACATAGGCCGAGCTTAATATCGGGGCCCATTTATATTGGGCCTGATGCTTGAGTCTAGTAGTTGGGCCGTATCCTATCACATCTAATTTCATACATTAATAAAAATTGAAACAAAAATTAATCTAAATACTTTTTTCTAAGTTATTCAAGCCTAAAGAAATAATATATTTTTCCCGAATTAATACATTATCACGTATTTCAATCCATAGATCAATAAAATTGACATGTCTACTTAAGTGAAAAAATTAAATGAATAACATCTTGGATCACAAGTCCTCTACTACTACATCATTGGCAACTCATGGTTGCCCAGGCTGAGAAATCCTGTCCCAGTTAATGACGAAAACATGTAAAAAGTGTCCAGATCCATGCAAAATTACAAGTGAAATTGGGTTGTAGTTGTCTTGTAGATAAGGCCTCCACCAAATTAGCAATCAATCCAAAAAATTCCTAGAATCTCACAGCCATCTGCCACGTTCCTATTTACCGCTTGAATAGCCTCTCTATGTATATACCGCTACCGCGCTTCGACTTATTCACATTTCTTGCTCAACACTATTAGCTCCTTTACCTTCTTCTCCTATATATATATATATATATAGCATTCCTTCTGTGTCTGATTTTGTTCCATTTATTAGCGGAATTTGGGATTTTGGATTTTGGTGTAATTTTCCCTTTGCGCATGGCTGCTGCTGATCTCTCTGTCATCTTGCCTCGTGTTCTTATCGTTTCCAGACGCAGCGTTCGTAAAAACAAGTTCGTCAATTTTGTCGGTATAGTTTCTTCAAATTTATATTTTGCATGACTTCGATTCTGATTTATTTTTCGCAATTCAAGAAATCGTGTAACATGCATGCAAAATTTCTTCAAGTCAGCATTCTCAAGAATCGAAATTAAATTAGATATAACCATGTAGATGCAAGAATTAATAACTGGCTGAACTTGATCGGAAGTTTTTTTTCTTTCGATTGCCACTGAACTTGTAGATGGATATGATAAAACCGATTATGAAAATGCAGGAGAATACCATCTAGATCTGATAGTAAGCTATGGCGCGGTACCCGTAATCGTGCCATGTGTAACTGGGGTCCACATGCTTCTCGATAGCTTCGAGCCCATCCACGGCGTTCTCCTCTGCGAAGGCGAAGACATCGATCCCTCCCACTACGAGGCCGACGCCTCCAACCTCTCACCGGAAGAATTGGAAGAAATCCGAAGACTACACGCAGGCGACACCGCCATCGACAGAGAAAAGGACGCGATCGAGCTCGGATTAGCTAAATTCTGCCTCGAGAGAAACATTCCCTACCTCGGAATTTGCAGGGGATCACAGATCCTAAACGTCGCCTGTGGCGGCAGCCTCTATCAAGACATCGACAAAGAACTCTCCAAAAATGTGGGCCGAGATGAGAGGGTGGTGCACATTGATTATGACAACTATGACAGGCATCGGCATCCGGTGAAAATTGTTGAAAACACCCCTCTGCATCAATGGTTTATTGACTCTTTGGGTGATGGAGAGAATGAGATTTGGGTGAATAGCTATCACCATCAAGGGGTGAAGAAGCTGGCGCAGAGGTTCGTGCCGATGGCGTTTGCCTCCGACGGTTTGATCGAAGGGTTTTATGATCCGGATGCGTATAATCCGGATGATGGAAAGTTTATAATGGGGCTACAGTTTCATCCGGAGCGGATGAGGAGGTCGGATTCCGATGAATTCGACTACCCCGGCTGCCCTTTTGCTTATAAGGTGATTGAATCCGTTCTAATTAAATCCTAATTGGAGATTAATAAACTTAAATTAAGGTGGATGCATTGTGTATTCTACACACATCATGTACTGATTATGATTCGACTGCATTTGCAGGAGTTTGCAAAGGCAGTTCTGGCTTATCAAAAGAAGCTGAATAATATGACGAGTGTGCCCAAGCTTGATGTGGAAATGAAGAAGAAGAGGAAGATTATTGTGAGGACCTTTTCTCTTGCAAGAAACTTGTATGAAGGCGGCTGCGGGGAGGATTCTCCCAAAGAGTCGGAGCTCGAGGCCGGAGCAGAGTTTCTAGAGGTGTATATATATATATATAAACCATTCTGTTTCTGATGATGCTTTGTTTGTCGGAGGAGTTAGAATGGATTTGATTTTGATTTTGGGGAACTGCAGTCGAATAGGGCGTTGAGCGTACAGCAAGAGACGCGGCTGAAGCCGATGGGGGCGACAGTGAGGAACGCGTCATCGTACTTGGAGAGGGTTGAGGCTGAGCGAGGAGAGGGAGAAGCAGGCGAGGGACGTGTTCGGGAAGATGTCAAGCAGCTGTCGGATCTGACGGCGTTCTACCACATGATGGGGCAGATATGCTCGGAGGTGTTGGAGACGAAGCTCCATGGCATTGTGAACTTGTGATAGTGTTATGCATGTGTATGTTGTGTGCTTCTTCACTGGAAAGCTGGCCTATGTCCCACGGGTCTCTTTTGTGTTGCTGGCTGTATGTGTTTATTGTTCTTTCTGAGAGGAAAATAGATACTGGGAGAAACCAGAGCTTACAAAAAATTGTTCGTTTTATTACTAATTAAAAGAGTAGATATCAATGAAGTCCTGAATTATAATATTCCGAAATATATACTTATAATATCAATTAAACTTCGAACTATTCAAGTTATACTAAAAATATTCTGGATAACGATTTTCATCAACAAAAGTTATATTAAATCAAAATTAAACTTATTAGATGTGAAATAAGTTATTAGTAGTAATTCTACCTTTTTTTTACAATTTATAATTATTCTTTAGTTTTTCAACTACTTGATTAATAATTTTACATTTACTTTTTATTATATCAGCCACTCCGCGTTTATGATCAAACTCGCAACTTTTACAAACTAAGATCAGCTATGTTTTAATTTCTTACTCATACTTGCCATCATATAATAAGTTTCAACACTTATTTATGTAGATATGTTATTATAAATATTTAATTCAAACAGTACCCAACATCGATAAGTCTAATTTAGTACATAATTTGTTCAACCTGACTCTTGAAAGATCAATATATTTGTACTATTTGGTGATAATAGTCCCAATAGGTCCAGTAAGTTGGCTATAATTTGACATTTTTATGTTAGTGGCTATAATTTGACATTCCTTAACTTGGATGGCTATATAAAAACTTTTCTCTTTATATATTCCCTCCGTCCACTGTCATTTTTGGCGTCCATCAAAAGTATATCATTTCTCTTTTTAAAACACTACTCTTTATTATTTGACTTCACAAACACTTATTATTTACTAAAAAACATTCATTTCATTCACAACTTATCATATGGTGAGAATATTTTTCATTCAAACAACACGTCCTTACTCTGATAGCATAACCATATAGAGTTAGTTCGAACCAAAATTAACTACTCGAAATTCTCTTTCCACACAGAACTTGAATTTCAATGAGCTAGACAATCTATATTTAACTTTACCCACTCTATTGATTGTACAAATACAATGATATAAGACAACATCCATAGAAAGTTTCAAAGTCCAATTATTACTTTCCTTCATATCCCTTTTTATGAATATCGTGCACCAACCTCCCCTATTTTTTAAAATCACGTTATATTCTAATTTCTTCTTCAAGATTCCCTCCAACCACTGCTTAATTATATCCTAATAGACTCATAATCCACATGGTCGCCCCCCACACCTCTCCCGCAATGCAATTCCCAACCATCTCCTGGGTTTCCTTCGTCATCATCATCGTCAAATTCGCGATCGGTTCAAGCGATTCCGACGGCGAATTGTACCAGAAATGCAGCAACACCTTCAGCTGCGGTGGCAACATAACCGGTATCGGCTACCCCTTCCGAGGAGCCGGCGATCCGGAATACTGCGGCCATCGCAGTTTAGTCCTGAGCTGCGACGAGCGGCGCAATGTCACCAACATCAACATCATGGATCTGAAGTATCGCGTGCTGGAAATGGATGAGAGCTCGCAGACGATGAGGATCGCGAGAGAGGACACGATGAGCAGCGCTTGCCCCACAGTGATGGCGAACACCACTCTCGATTACGCCGTCTTCGACTACGCCGCCTCCTGCATGAACTACACGTTTTATACGGATGCCTTTTCAACCCTGGGTTTATGACCCCTGTTTATTGTGATGGAGATGGTGGTGGCGCGTATGTTATGCCTGGGGCTATGGGGCCTAAGGATTGTGATGCTAGCGTCATAGTTTCTGGGGCTTTAGTGGCGGTGAATGAGCCTCTCGATACGGCGGAATTGGTGGAAGCTCTGAAACATGGTTTTCAGATCAGGTGGAAGATGGAGAGCAAGAGTTGCAGTGATTGTACTGCGTCGGGAGGCCGGTGCGGCTATGATTTGGCGACGAACAGAACACTTTGTTATTGCCGTGATCCGCCGTATGTCTCTGATGCTTGTGCCGTCGCTGATTATGGATCGCCGCCGAATTCCAAGGGTAATGGTATGTACTCTGGCTTCCTTGCAACGATATTTTCAAAAATAAAATAAAATTAACACACACGATTTGTAATCAACAAGCTTTAGAGATAAGTAGTAGGTAGGAAATTCATCTTGGTGAAATATGAGGGATCGTTACGATTTACGCCTCTGTTTTTGATTGAAAGACTTGGTTTTGAGTAAGTGTTGACCAAGTGTAGCTTCTAGTTTCAAAAAGCAAGTTGGAAAAAAAAAAAGAGAGAAAAAGAAGTAGATATCTTTAGTTGTCATGTGATTTAAACACTAGACACTAAACATCGAGATATATATCAAAAAGGCCCCACCACACTAAGCTCACCACCTATTATTACTATATTATGAGAAATGCTATCTGTACATAATATGTATAAATATAATAGGATAGATTAGTAATTTTGCATGATTAGTAATTAAGACATCATCAATGTGGATTCAGTAAAGTGTGATTTCACTTTAATACCCTTAACCTTGAAATTAGGAATAGTTTAGCAAATTTCCAATTCTATATCTTTCCATATATCTAAGAAAATTTTCCCATAAATATATTGAACTAATTTCTTTAGTTTTATTTTTATTCTATAATTTAGTGGAAATGTAAATGGAGTAATGTTGTAACCTTTTATTACTTAAAAAAGTTTATAGCGTCAAAAAATAATTAGAGTATCTTCTACTATTCTGACGTGCTTTTATCGTCCGAAAATCTAGCGTTTCATATTACTAATCTAATCATGTTCGACCTATAATAAGAACATTAGTATATACAGAAATGAAAACATTATACTATATATGTGGAGAAATCATACATGGAATTCGATTGTGTGGTTGCTGATAGTATAGTAGATTAGTAGGGGACCTTGGCCGTAGCCTCTGACGAAGATCTTTATTTTATTTTTTATTTTTGAAGGGGAAAATAATTCTGTTAATCGTCTCTTATAATTCTATAGCATGATTGGTAAGACCAAGATATTTTTTTTATTGCTAATTAAGAAATCTAAAAATTTAATTGAAGCAAAGAAAGTTTTATGAAATCTGATTACAAAAAGAGCCTATTGGTACGCCTAAACCCTATAATAACTCAAGTTTCGAATCAAGAATTGATTCCACCCGCACCTATAATACAATTTCATAGAAAATTTGTGCACTTGGGATAATGGTTGTAGACATTTATTGACTTAGTAAAATACTTTTTAAGTAAGAAAAATCAGTCTTGTAAATAACTTCTTTACGAGAAAATGTATGAACCCGTTCATGATAAAACAAAAGCTTTTTTTAGAAATAACTTATATCAAAATAATATAAATCTACGCTGGAATACATAAAAATATAAATGTTTTCAAATTAAAATACATTAAAATTAATAAGTATTCATATATGTATAAAAATCTATATAATGGTATAATTGATACATATTTATATTTCCATAGTGGTGATTTTCTAAGATACAAATTAATCATTTTCTTTCCAAAATTATTTGATTACAAAAGGAAAATAAAAACATCCCAATTTCATGATATGACTACCAAAAATGGATTAGGGGTAATTTGGGAGTGGTCTTTATACTATAATTATCAAGGATATTATGTATGTACATATTATGTACATTTAGCACTACCCTATTACTATATAAGAAGACTAATTTACATAATTTATATATGTACATAGATATATAGAAGCAACTTAATTTTTTAGGAGCGAGAGGTGGTCGTCTCAAATAGCTTAATTAAGAAAGAATCACCATAGTTTAACTAGATTCTTGTTCTATTCCATGCAGTGTGCTTCTAGTGTGAACCGGTTTACTTGGTGAAAATATTTGAGTTAGGGTGGTCTCCTATGCGCATGGGCACAAAGGAGACCACTTAATTAATTAATTAATTAATTATTAAATTAATTCTAATTAAAATTAATTAATTTAATAAATCTCAATATAAATTAATAAAATCATAATTATGAATTAATAAATAATAATTTTAAATAATAAACCCTAATTTTGTATTAATAAACTCTAATTGGAATTAATAAACCCTAATTTGAATGATAAACCCTAATTTGAATAATAAACCCTAATTTTGAATTAATAAACCCTAATTTTGAATAAAAACTCTAATTTTGAATTAAAAACCCTAATTGTGAATTGATAAACCATAATTTGAATAATAAACCCTAATTTTGAATTAATAAACCCTAATTTTAAATAATAAACCCTAATTTTGAATTAATAATCCTTAATTATGAATTAATAAACCTTACTTGTGAATTAATAAACCATAACTATGAATTAATAAATTCTAATTTTGAATTAAAAATTATAATTAAAATTAATAAATTTAATTATAAATTAATAAAATCCAATTATCCTTATTAACCATAATTAATATATAATTATTTTAAAAAAAAACAAGGTGAGCCAAATTTTTGTCTTTGAGTTATTACATGCCTCGTTGTTATAGGTTTTTGGATTTTGCAATGTTGCGAAATGTTCCAGCGTCCAGTAGGAGGGCTACTAAAGTCTAGCACGGTAACGAACTATTAGAGTTTAGATAGAGCTCTATTAGGTGGATACGGACACAGAAAAATAGTTTTAGGGGAGCTAAAACCTAAAATCGAAATTCTTTGACAATAAAGGCTTATAAAATAAAAGAAATTAAAAAAATATGAAATAAAAAAAATTAGAAAAAATGGTTGGGGGTCTTAGCAACCCTGGACTGCGATGACAATCAATGGAAAATGACGAAGTGGTTAAGGAGCTTCTAACACTGACTAGAAAATTTAATGGTACTAGAATAACTTGTGATTTCGCTGTAGAACTTTATTTTCTTATATTTGAGAAATAGTATTGAGGTAGTGTAGTCTTGATTAACTAGTGTTAGGTGGGTTACTTTGTGTGAGTTAGCATGTCATTGCCCCTTGATAAAGGTATCTTATAGTGCAAAGATCGACATGACAAGCAATTCTTACAAAAATCGAAGAAACTGTAGCGGACTGATATGGACTTTACATGACAAGATGAATAGTATTTTATACCCCACAAGTTTAAAGCAAAGATTCGTGTTTGATAGAGTGATTCTAACAGCTTTGCTTTCGGTTAGAATCTGAATCGAACAAAACCGACTAATTCGGTTAACCGAAAACCAATAAATTCGATTATCGGTTCGGTTTGCCCAGAGTTGAAAAAAATTGGTTATTGGTTAACCGATAACCGAACTGTTCGAATCGAAAACCGTTTTTATTTTTAATTATTAATTAATTAATTAAAATTCTAAAATCAATTTTAATTATTACTTTATTAATTATTTTAATTATTTGTTAAATATTTTATTTATTTATAATAATTTCAGTTTTTAATTATTATTTTATTTATTTTAATTATTATTTTATTTATTTTATTATTAATTAATTTTAATTCATTTTTCTGTTAATCGAAAATCAAACCGTCGAAACCGATCGGTTTTCGGTTAACCGAAAATTTAAACGGTTCGGTTTCGGTTTCACTTTTTTGAAGAAATTCGAGCCCTAGACTGTTTGGAACATCAATTTCTTGTTCAAGTCTCCAAAATATGAATCTTACTTGTTTAGCCTTATATCAAAATTCAACGAAAATTATTAATTATCAATTAAATTTAATAAAATAATTAAAATAAAAGTAATAGAAGTAAATTTTTTATTCGTGTTTGGAACATCAATTTCTTGTTCAAGAGTCCAAAATATGAATCTTGTTTAGCCTTATATCAAAATTCAACGAAAATTATTAATCATCAATTAAATTTAATAAAAATAATTAAAAATAAAAATAATAGAAGTACAATTTTGATCCACTTAAATTAATAGTTTCAACCATTCAAATTCTAAGTTGATATCTTTTATCAATTTGGTCTTAGATTTATAACAAACCTATCACTCAACCCCAAATCCATAAAGCTCATAACTTTTAACTATCCATTTCCCAGAATCCGATTCATCCTCTCGGAGTCGTGGTTTAAAATGGAAGCAATTTTAGGGCTAAATGTTTAATACATCCCATCACCATCAAATATTAATTAATTATTTAATTGACTATTTATGTCAGCAAATGAGTCAAAGAACACACAATCAATTATGGATTTGCCTTTTTACCATTGTCGTTATTCCAAATTAATTTAATATGGATTTGCTTTTCACCATTGTCGTTAGTCCAAATTAATTTAATCCGTAACATTTATTATTAGCTATAAATGAAACCCTACAGACGTAAATATGCATCAAATCAGAACCTACAGATGAGTAAGAACGGCACCGACGAAGCGATCATAATTTACTTACGTCGCGAATCATGATCTCCAACAGTAAAAGATTCTAGGCGAGTCAACAAAAGGCAGCTGCCTAAATTCGCCGCCTTCCCCTCTCTCTCACCCACCTCCCCGCCGCCGCACCAATGCCCCTTCTCCTCATCCTCGCCGCCGCTCTCCTCTCGGCGGCGCATTGCCAGCCCGATACCTACGCCAACTGCGACCGCACCTTCTCATGCGGCTCCATCACCAACATAACCTTCCCATTCCACGGCGGCGACCGGCCCCCCTACTGCGGCCTCCCCGACTTCGCCCTCGCCTGCCGCGACGGCAACACCACCGAGCTGGCTCACAGCTCAGCCGCCTACCGCGTCCTCCGCCTCGATCAGATTCAGAAATCACTCGTGCTGGCCCGCTCCGATCTCTATAACAACACTTGCCCTTCTGAATTTCGCAACACTACCCTAAATCCTGCTTATTTTTCCTACAGTCTCTCCCAAAACGAGGACCTCACTATGTTCTACGACTGCAACACTTCCATCTTCAATTCGGCGGGGAACAATGCGACGGATTTGAGTATCACGCGAGACAATCGCATCAGGTGCAATTCGACTAATTCGAATTTCACGGGCGCGTTTTACTGGGTCGGGCCGGTTCCGAGCGACCCGATTTTGAGCATCATATCCTGTAACGTTAGTGTAAGAGTGCCGATGTTGAGGGCCGCCAGCGAGCGCCTGACGAATTCGACGATGAGCCTTGGAGACGCGTTGATGCAGGGTTTCGACGTGAGTTATAGCGTGCAGCAAGAGAGATTGTGCTCCGAGTGCAACAGATTGGGCGGGCAATGCGGGTTTAGTGCTGCGACGGGTCAACTCATTTGCATTTGCGGCGATCAGCCTTGTCCTTTTGTTTTGACGCTTCCGCCGGCGGCTAGTCCGGAGGCTACTGCAGACGGTAATTGGGTTAATTTTTTCTGCGTGTTTGTTGGTCATTTATTGGAACATTTGGTGATTTAGGTAGTTAGATTATATCATTGAGTGGTCATGTTCATGGTGGTTGATGCAGATAACGTCATGGTAGAATTGTTTGAATATATATCATATTGTAGATAATGACATAATGTTATGATTATTGGTTTGATTGTATCGTCAGTCATGTTAATGAATCTTTGTGAATGACAGGTTTTTGTTAGTAGAGCCGTAGTTACAGAGTTGGGATAAGTATAAATTGTATTTGAATGGCTATAGGCGTCCACAAAATCCTGCATCTCTACTTTCTTTATGCTTCTTTGAATGGTTGCTTACATTGATCATGGTGTGTGTGTGTGTGTGTGTGTGTTTATTTGAACTTTTATTCATCAAGTACCTGATACCCTGAGCTTTTCCTTCGACCTTCGGAAGGTTGTTTTGCTTGCAGCAATGCCAATTTTGAAAATTCATTTGTATGTAGATTCTGAGCAAGGGATAGGAATTCTGAAATAGATTACAAACTTGTTGGTTGTTTGATTAGTTAGGCTATTTATATTGGTCTTCGTGTGGTTTACATATATTCTTCATCTCATTTGTTATATATAAGCCAGATTTTGCATACAAACTCTTATTTATGATTTATTTATGATTTCTTGGCTGCTGCAGGAAACAGAAATACAGAAAGGAGTATAGGTATGATGCCACCCGAAGTGTAAAATTTATATTTTTTCACCCAAACTATTTATACTTAGATTTTTTTCGTGATGTATGAATGCAGGTCTTTTCATAGCTGGTGCAATTCTCACTGGTGTTGGCCTGGGATGGTTGGTTTTCCATTGTAGACAAAAGAGGAAGCAGAGGCTTGCATTGCTGTCCTCCCAAATTGCAAGCAAGGAAATCACTTCATCTCCTTCCACGAAAGGCCTCCTATCCCTGCCTTTGAGTAATTACACCCAAAGCATACCATCATATCCATCTAGCAAGTCGGACTTTGGTAGGAGAAGTTCGTATTTTGGGGTACAGGTCTTCAACTGCACCGAACTTGAAGAAGCCACTAACAAGTTTGATCCTTCTAGAGAACTTGGAGATGGTGGATTTGGTACCGTATATTATGGTTCGTATACCACCCTTCATCATCTGCATAATAAATTGCATTTCGTCTTCTCTTTATCTGGTATGAGAGCTGAAAAGGACTCTTTTAATTTTTCAAACAGGGGTGCTTTCTGATGGCCGTGTAGTTGCAGTTAAGCGCTTATATGAGAACAATTTCAAGCGTGCAGAGCAGTTCATAAACGAAATCGAGATTCTAACTCGGTTAAGGCATGAATACCTCGTGAAACTCTATGGATGCACTTCAAGGAGAAGCCAAGAACTACTGCTTGTTTATGAATATGTACCAAATGGGACAGTTGCAGACCATCTGCATGGAAAACGTGCCAAATCGGGCTTGCTTTCTTGGCCTATTCGATTGCAGATCGCCGTGGAAACAGCTGATGCACTAGCTTATCTTCATAGATCAGATATCATACATCGGGATGTCAAGACCAACAACATTCTTCTGGACAACGATTTCCATGTAAAAGTTGCTGATTTTGGTTTGTCGAGGCTATTCCCCATTGATGTAACCCATGTGTCGACTGCTCCACAAGGGACTCCCGGCTATGTCGACCCTGAGTACTACCAGTGCTACCAACTCACAGAAAAGAGCGACGTGTACAGCTTCGGGGTCGTGCTGATCGAGCTTATATCATCACTGCAAGCAGTGGATACCAACAGGCACCGCCACGACATCAACTTATCGAACATGGCTGTCAACAAGATTCAAAACCATACATTGCACGAGTTGGTTGATTCGAGCCTTGGCTTCCAGACAAATAGTTTTGTGAGAAGGATGGTTACGTTGGTTGCAGAGTTAGCTTTCAGATGTCTGCAGCAAGAGAGGGATATGAGACCTTCGATGCAAGAAGTGCTCGATGCTTTGAAAGGGATCCAGAATGAGGATTCGAATGCTCATGCTGTAGAAATTGTCGACCTCTCCATGGATGACGATGCTGGTTTACTCAAGGATAGCAATACACCAAAGTCACAAGATTCACTTCCTTGACTCTGCTCAAGTGTCTTTACTACACATTTCAGTGTCTTTCAGCTGCTTCGGGATGAATAGATGGCGCAACCACGGCCTAAGATAGCAGAGAAAATTGAATATACCATCTTGCTTATGTGATGGAATCTTGATTTCGCAGATTCCCGGGTATGTAAAATATCGCAAGGATCTTGAAAGTGAGCAGTTTATAAACATGTCAATTGTGTATTCTATATTGGAGTAAATTGGCTTGCAGTATCCATTGTCTAATTTTGTGCCAATTCACTTGGAAAAGTGCATAATTAATTTTGTTCGAATGCAAAATTAATGCTACATTTGTATAGGATGCAGCATGTCTATCGCGTGTAAATGAACAATCAATATGTTTTTCGTGTGCAAATGAATGATGGATATTATGTTGATGATATGTTATCGAGTGCAATATTTCTAAACTGTAGGGATTGTATTGTTTAGATCTCAGTTCACACTCTACAGCTATATGTATTTGGCATTTGTATTCTGATCAGTTTCTTCTAATTGGTGCTAAAATTTAGGAATACGTGAGTGTGTTTGGCCAGTGGTAGAGTGGTTAATCTTGAGGTCAGGTCCCCTGCTCGAGTCAAGCGATGCAATTTTTTAAAATTTATGTATTAAATTACCAAAAATAAAAATAAAAATTTAGGAATGCGACGTACCATCTACTAATTTCAATGATTATTCTTTTTCTTGTATAATATTCGCAAGTCAAGTAAGACGGTTCATAGTCCACTTTGGCAGGCATTGGTTAAAGAGGTGAAGAATCAATAGTGTCTCAGTCTGTTCCATTGGTAATAGTAACATACATATTATATTGAAAAATATTATCATTCGTGTGTGTGTTGGCTTAGTGATAGAGTAGTTAATGCCCGCCAGGTGCCTTTCGAGTCACCATGACGCTACTTTAAATTTCTGTATTAAAAAAAGAAAAATATTATAATTCGTTAGCTTTGTACTTCAAGAATTCCTCATTCACCTGAATTAATTTGAGAGAGAGAGAGACCTGAATTTACGATGAATTATTATGACAGATGGATTAGGAAGATGAGGACGTAATTAGGCGGAGGAGCTAACAAATTGCTTAGAAAAAGAAGAGACAGATTTTGATGTAACTTGGCGAAGAGCAGATAGATTCATTACGAAGGAGGCAGATTAGGATGTACTTAGGCGAAGTAGCTGACAGATTACTGACATACTTTGATGTAATTAGGCAGTAAATTACAAATTAGCAGATGGATTAGGCAGTTACGTTGATAACCGATCTGATTCTTGTGTGTGTTGGCCAGTGGTAGAGTGGTTAATACCGAGTCAAAGGTCTCGGGTTCAAGTCCACCGTGTGCAACCTTTAAAATTTTGTATTAAATTACTATATATATATATATATATATATATATATATAGGGAGGTTAACGTGAAAACCATTTTTATTGTGAGAACATGAGAACCAAAAATGATGAATTCACGGTGAAAGTTGATGAATCATTGAAAGTTATTGAATCCAAAAATAAAATTTTTGTCCTCATGGGATTCGAACCAGGGTGAAAAATTCGAATTGTTGAATTCATTAAGTTTCTCAACGGATTCATCAACTTTCATAACGAATTCATTTGGTTCTTAGTTTTTAGGATAAGAATGGTTCTCATTTGAACCAAACTCTATATATATATATATATATATAGGAATGGATCAGATTTCTACTACTATAATATTTCCGCCCATATATAAAGAACATAAAGATGTCATTTAGATTTCAGAATTTTGACATAGATTACCCTTTAAGTTATTAGCTTCCATTTGGAAAACTTAGATCAATATAATTTAGAATTTTCGGTACCACAGAGTCACTAGTGTCGAGATGAATAAAATAAGTATACAAATTTACGAAGTTCATAAATAATTTAAAATGATCCTTTTTATTTAGAAATTCAAACTCACGCGATTTTAGTGATATCGAAGAAGAGATTTTTAAGATTCAACTTTTGTACTTTTATTTAGAAAAAATATTCATTCATTTTTAATTGCCATTTAAGAAGTAACAAATTAGTTGGAGAGACTAGTTAGTTGAAGTTGGAAGTTGGAAGTTGGAAAATGGTATGAAAGCGGGGCCTCTAACAAACTAAATTTGGTGGATTTAACTTTTGCATATTAGAACAAACATGACAAAACCCACAAGGAAAGCCCCCTCTCTTTTTTTTTTTGAATAAATTTAATATAGAAATTTAAAAGTTGTATTATGATGGATTCAATCCAGAAATATTTGATCTCAAGTATTAACCATTCTATCATTAGGTCAATACATACATAGGAAAAAAATCCTTTCACAAATTCATACATGCATATGGATAGGAAGAGTTGAGTTATAATAAACACCTACTTTTTCGTAAAAATCAATGCACTTTACGTATAAAGTTAATGCATTTTATAAATAAAACTAATGCACCATTGAGTTCTGATAAAAGATAATATTATTCATCAATATTTCATAGTGTAGTAACTTTATACATAAAGTGCATTAACTTCGTAAATAAAGTACATTGATTTTTAAATTTTTACGAAAAAATAAATTTTCATTTGAACTCTTCCCAGGATAGGAATATATGTATATTAGTCCGCTCAATTAGTTAGAGTAGTATTAAACAAGCAACTATTCTCTCTCTCTCTCTCCATATATACATTATAAATATTAATATCATATAATATTTATTGCATGAGGCACATTTATGGTTCAGGTTTGGGCTAGGAAATCATTTTTATTATTTTTAATACGTAATATAACTTTCTTAAATAATTCATACTTCTTATTTTAATTAATATGTTCATTTTACACGTGTTTAGTAAATAATACTGTAACTTGAAAAGACTCATAAACTTCGAAGAATTTATGAGTGAAATAAACTATGAGGATAATCTACATATATTTTGGGTTGAAAAGAGTAGGCCTATGTAACTTTAGAAGTAAAATTAACAGTATATAAAGAATAATTTTAATTTGTGATAATATTTAATATATATATATATATATATATATATATATATATAGGGATTGGATCCAAGTGAGAATTTATCTTTTTGAGAACTTGAGAACCATGATAAGACGTTGAAGATAATGCACAAAGCAGAATAAAGTTGTGCATAACCAAAACTTTCTAAAATTGTTGCACAATAAAATAATTTTAGAAAGTTTTCGTTATGCACAACTTTATACTCTTATTTGTGCATCATCTTCAACGCCTTATCATGGTTCGCAGAGTCGCAAAAAAAATATGATTCTCATTTGATTACTCCTATATATATATATATATATATATATATATATATATATAGAGAGAGAGAGAGAGAGAGAGAGATAGATCATATAGTACCAAGCCCTAGATAGTATGTAGTACTCAATCTCATCCACTCATCTCATAGATCCTATGGTTCGATTTTTCGAACTTTTAAGCTTAATTTCACGATTTTCGCTTCATTAAGGGTAGATTAGTAATTTGATTTGTTATTTGATTGCGAAAAACAAAAATGCATGCGGTTGAATCAGATAATGCATTTAAATGAACAAAAATGCATGCAGTTGAACGCATAATGCATGTGTTGAAGCTTCATGGCGCTTCAAGATGCGCGCGCCAGCCACATGGGCGTGCCAACGTGGCGCTGTCACAGATCGCTCCGGTGCTCGTTCGCGCACCCGTTGGCTGCATTTTACGTTTTGTTAAATGCATGAACATGCTTTGTTAAATGCATGGACATGTTTTGATCAATGCATGAACGTGCTAAGTTAAATGCATATTTACATTTTGTGAGAACATGCATTTTATGTTTTGTTCAATGCGGTTTCATGTTTTGTTCAATGCATTTTATGGTTTTCGACACCAAATCTATCATCCATCATTCTATAACAATTCCGTCGTCTCTTTCATGATTATCGGTGAATTCGCCGTGAATCACCGTCATAACCACCATATTTCTCGATTCTTCAATCATCTATCAAATTCATCTTATATTTTTTCTTAAAATCCATCAATTTTGTTCCTCAATTTTTTTTTCTTTTTATTTCTTTCAAAATTTGTTATTTGTAGTTGTTTGTGTATCTTTTTTTGTCGCGGAGTTGCCGCCGTCGCCGGTGCCGTCCGTCTCCAGGCCGTCCGTCGTCGTCTCCTGGTCGTCTGCTCACGTCGAGGAGGAGAAGAAGGCTGATTTGTTTTTTCCATTTTGCCCTTGCGAAAATTAAAAGAAAAGAAAGAAAAGAGTCGCCACGTGTCGCCTTGTGGTGTGTGCGTGTTCAAAATGTGTGGTCAGATTGAGTCTACATACTATCTGGGACCGGGTGCTACAAGAACCTAACCCTATATATATATATATATATATATATATATATATATATATATATATATAGGGGGTGGTTATAGAGAATCACCCCTATGTAGAGAATAGGAACTAATCTACACCATCAAGATTAGTAGATTTAATGGTTGAGATTAATAATCAAATAAAGTAAATCTACTCAATTTAATTATTAATACCGTCTTTCGCTTTTACCTTTGAATAAGGGTGTTTTAGTAAATTTAGTACGAAACGTAACTCTCTCTCTCCTCCGAATTTACTCAACCGAACCGTTTCATCTCCTCTCATCTCCTAATGGTAAATTTGCCCTAACTATTCACGCCCATTATTAATCGCAAAACATCGATCCGAAATTTTTCTCTATCGGCCTCCATTCCAATTTTTATGCATATGAAATCGTTTATTATGCATATGAAATACGTCTATTATGCATACGAAATCGGAAGACGTATTGTATTCATTTCCCTCTGATAAATGGTTATGCATATGAAATAGTTTATTATGCATATGAAATACGTCTATTATGCATACGAAATCAGAAGACGTATTGTATTCATTTCCCTCTGATAAATGGTTATGCATATGAAATACATCTATTATGCATATGAAATACGTTTATTATGCATACGAAATCGGAAGACGAATTTTATGAAATATGAATAATTTCTTTATATTCATAAAAAATTATTAAATATGAATAATTTATGTATCATATATATTAAACTAACGTTTTAATTGCACATCGTGCATAAAATGAATAATTACGTGAACAAATATTAGATATTCAATTACATAAAAACTGAAGAAGATGATTAACAATATAATGATCTACAAACATAAAATAACAGTTATGGTAATAATGAAAATGATACCAAATATATCTATAATCCCGTTTTTTAAGGGATATAGAAACTGACGCATGAGTATATATTACATAAATATCCTTATATATGTTATAATGTGTATAACACGGTTTAATTAGATTGATTAATCCTAACCACTGATTACATCAAAATCAACGTCTGAAATTAGTTCTTATTTCTCCATAATATTTGAGTTCTCATTTGATCCATATCCTATATATATATATATATATATGAGTCCGAGCCTTATACTTACATCTTTTAGATCACGTTCATTACACACGACTTATCAAGTACCGTTGCCTCCTCTATTTGATTTTAAGGAGTTGTTGGCATATAAATACATAAATTTTGTATATATTTAGATTTTGTACATGAACTTTAAAAAATATATACAAATACACGGACTTATACTTTGTACTAATTTTACCATGATTTTTATTTTTTTTTCAAATTGAAATAGACGTGACAAGCAAGAATGTTGATGTGGATAAATTGGACATTTAGAAAAACGATGTTGTACATATCATCGTAAAACATCGTCGTTTTATGTCACCTTACATCTTAAAAAGGTTGAGAAATGGTTAATTGCGACACATTACCTTCGAAACTAGCATCACATATTCGAATGCAGTGAGTTACAATTAACCTTTTTCTCAACTATATCAGGACGTTTTGATTTTTAATTGTGTACAATTCGAATGAAAAAATGTCGATATTTTAAGATGATATATACTATATCGCTTTTTTAAACGTTCAATTTATCCATATTAACATTTCGATTTGTCAAGTCTGTTTCAATTTGGAGAAAAATAGAAAAATCATGGTAAAGTTACTAAAACATATAAGTTCGTGTATTTACATATTCTTTTTAAAGTTCGTGAGCAAAATCATAATGTATGCAAAGTTTGTGTATTTATATATCAATAACCCTAATAAATATCCACTCCCACATAGATTCATAACCGAAGAGAAACATAATGGACTAAGCAAATCATATGCAACGAATGTGATTTAGAAAATTTTGGCGGATTAGTAACATACGTATTTGTATTTTAGTTATAACACATATACATAGATATATCGGGTAATAAGAAAGGCGTTTGCTTAAATTAGTGATCAGTAAGCCTTTTTTTAATATCAACCTCATAGCCCCAATCATAATTATCGTCAATTTAAGTAAGACTGGTGTCGGAAAGCAGCTTCTTCACCTTACTAGTCTTGCATGCCACGTTACTTATTTAATTTGCCCCCATACTCTCCTTCCTCAGCAATTTACTCATTATTAATAGCATACAATATCTTTTGGAGGTTACAATATTATTATATTATAACTGTATTTATAAGACTATGATAGTTTCTGTCACACCTAGTTTTTCAAGTGTGGTTTATCCCATCCTGTGTGATTTGTGGGGGTGAGCATTCGGACGGTTCGGTTCAAAACCGAACCGAACCCGAAAAACTGATTTTTTTTAAAAATCCAAACCGAACCGAACCGTTTTATATATCCAAACCGAAACGAAACCGAACCGAAATATTCGGTTTTGTTTGGTTCGGTTCGGTTCGGTTCGGTTTTAACAGAATTTAAATTATAATTAATATAAATATTATAATTAATATAAATATTATAATATATATATATATTGGTTAATATTATATATATATATATATATAAAGTATAAAAAAAATCGGGCGGTTCGGTTTGAAAACCGAATTTTTTCAAACCGAAACCGAACCGAATTAATTTCGGTTTCAAAATTTTGAAACCGAATCGAACTGTTTCTTGCACAAACCAAACCAAACCGTTAATTTCGATTCAGTTCAGTTCGGTTTTCGGTTCGGTTTTTGCTCTCCCCTTGCAGACTATTGCACATGAACATATGATTTACCAGTGCGCACCGAAAATATCGACTGCGGGTTTTCCATAAATTAAAAAAAGACTATGAGAGTTGATATACTAGTCAACATATAGGAAAAATTATAGTTTATATATTAGACATGCTAATGTGCTCATTGCACAATGTCAATGCTACATAATTTTTAACTGCCAATGATATGGTATAATTCGGGAGCTTTCGAAAAACGAGTACATTAATAATAATAATAATAATAATAATAATAATAATAATAATAATAATAATAATAATAATAATAATAATAATAATAATAATAATAATAATAATCAAATAATGGGTTTATATGTTCATATTTGCTGGCATAATTTTTGTTCTAAAAGCTCATGACAACAGCCATGGACTAAAAAATTCCAACTAACCGCACAGTTTGGCACCGAAGGCAATCAGGTCACTGTCCCCACCTTCCCTTTTCGTTACGCTTTTCCTCTAACGGTTACAGATCTACTCTTGTGTCCCCTCCTAACAGCAAGTTTTTCCCCGCCAAAAATTCAACTCCACGCAACACACCCTTTCCTCGATCGAACGGATCATATTTTCCTCATCTCCACCCCCACCGAACGCCCGCACATACATGATATTTCCTCTCCTGCTTTATACTCCTGCTACATGCGTTCTGTTCCTATATAGTTATAAATTTATAATCCATTTCTTCACTTTCTCAATCTCAATTACTTGAAATATTTGAACATTTTTTGAAATGCAGAGAGAGGATATTTCGTATGATTCCCTTATCCCCGCCTCCGCCGGCAATAAATCCGCGGCGGCGTCGCTGCTCTTCTCCTACAGCAATCCGTTCCTTTCCCATGGGTCACCGACCTACGCGAACTCCGACGCCTCCTTCTATTCCTCGCTCTTCCAGAACTACTCATCAAACTCTACCTCCGATACAGCCTCTTTCGACGGCGGAGACACCGATCGCCGACTACAGGACGCGAGCTGCGTCATCGAGTATCAGCAGCTCTACAACCGGTACACGCTCTGTCTCGCTCAGCTCCATGATTCGATCGAAGAGGCCGACGCCCTCCGCCGCGACAACGAATCTCTGCGCCTCTCCAATGCAGATCTATCCCACCAAATTGCCTTGTTATTCTCGCGCGATCGCCTCTTATCCGATTTCAACCGCCTAAAAGTAGCTTCTCCCTCCGCCGCCGTGCCGCGCTCCGTTCATCTGACCACAACTCAACCTCTCGCCGAACACAATCGTGTCGAGCGAAGGAGTTCCGAAAGAGTCACACTTCCGAAGAGCATCTCTGTGCGCACCAGCGGTTATCTGAAGGTGACTCGGCCTGGTCGAGACACAGCTGGCGGCAAAGCAGTGAGTCAACCCGCTGCTGCATTGGTTAGTCGAGACAGATCATGAACTTTTAACTTCTCGTAACTAATCTGTGATTAGTCGTAGTACTTAAGTAATAGAATGGCTTATTATGTTTAATAGTCTAATACTGTCTCTCGGCATTTGACTTAAGAGTGTCTTAAACCTGGCACATTACGAGTGTACGTTCAATCAACAATTTTCGCGTTCAATTTGAGTATGTTTTTAAAAATCCTGAAAAATATGTCTAAATATAGATTCAAAGTGCAATGGTAAGATTAATGTCATATATACTTTTTCTATATATTGACATGTATGATATTTTCTTAGCATAAATAAATTCAATTAATAAACGCAATTAATCTATAGTTATGTCCATTGTTTCGTGAAAAGATAGTGTTGATTGGGGATACCTATTTCGCAAAAGTGGAAAAGAATGTTAATTTGAGTGAGAAAAACTCATAAGCTGAATCTGATTTAATGCCTAAATCTCTTTTGTGGTAGTCATTTCCTATTTGAATATTCATAAATGAAACAAGCTACAGTGATTGCTGAAATAAAGAGATTAAAATAAATTAACTTGAGCTACGTTATGCTGTGATTGTGATAGCGTGAGCAGCAAAGAGCGTACGTAGGTGGGTCCACAAAGGAAAATGGAGAGGAGGTGGATGTGTACGACCAAGGAATGACGAAAACGGAGCTTTGCAACAAGTGGCAGGAGACGGGGGCCTGCCCCTACGGAGAGAACTGCCAATTCGCGCATGGAATCAATGAACTGCGGCCGGTGATAAGGCACCCACGCTACAAGACTGAGGTGTGCCGCATGGTGCTGGCCGGAGACGTCTGCCCCTATGGTCACCGCTGCCACTTCCGCCACTCTCTCACCGAGCAGGAGCGCCTCATGGCGGTGCCACCACCTCCGCGTTGAAGGATACATACACTGCAATTTTTATGGACGAGTGGTGAGAGCGCTGTCAATTGAGTTCTTTATTCTTTTTTTGTTTAATTTCGTTTTATTGCTTGCTATAATAGGTGTATAAATTAGTTTAATTGATCCTAGTGCTGCAATATGAATGTTGAGTAAAATTCCATGAACTAGTTGTGGAAGACAGAAAAGGGAACTTGTTGATATAAAGATAGAGAAATTGCATAATTGTTGTTGCCACAATCTACAAGTGGTGATTGCGGTCGTACGTCTGTCGATGGGATTCTGTTATTTAACTGAAAATTGCAGTCCTTTATATTTTCTTGTAAGATCCAAGATATATATATATATAATTATGTATATTCATGTCTCCACCTTGTATATTACTACTTCGTACTCATCGGAGCAGACAATCTATTGGCATGGCTTAAAATGTCGTATTATATAGATTTTAAGCAAGTCGATATATACTGTTCCAATTTGCTAGTTCTTTCAAGATCATGTAGCTGTTCCATCAATACACACACACACACACACACACACACACACACATATATATATATATATATAGAGAGAGAGAGAGAGAGAGAGTTTGGTTCAAATAAGAACCATTCTTATCCTAAAACTAAAACCAAATGAATTCGTTATGAAAGTTGATGAATCCGTTGAAAGTTAATGAATTGAAATTGAATTTTTCACCGGGTTCGAATCCCATGAGGCGAAAATTCTATTTTTTGGATTCGATAATTTTCCCAATAGATTCATCAACTTTCACAGTGAATTCATCGGTTTTGGTTCTCACGTTCTCATAATAAAATGGTTCTCACGTTAACCCTCCCTATATATATATATATATATATATATATATATATATATATATATATATGAGTGAGTTATGGTGAGAAATCTCCTTAATGTAGGAAATATGAATAGATATGTAAGTCGACATATTTTTCATATTTGTGTTGATAATCGTAATTATTATGTTGCACATGTTAGTTTAACACATATTTAATTCATTTTAGCACATATGCTAAATATATTAGTTAAGCACATCTTTCATTGCGATAAACACAAGAAAGGTTCTAGTACTACACGGTAATCTGCGTAACACATAAAACACAAAACTGTAGCACAACCTGAAATTAAATCTCAACCATTAATCCAGCAAATCAAAATGTTCAAATGGCGTAAATGTGGCAAAATAATACTCTCTCCGTATTTCTATAAATGTCTTCAATTGTCAAATTATACATACCAAGAAATTAGAGAATTTTATCTTTATAATCTTATTAATTACAATTACAAAGGCATACATATAACTAATTAATAAATTATAAAAAAGTGTTAAATATGAATAAAATGGAAAAATGTCATTAATTTACTCTTAAATTTTGAAATGGAACACATACTAAGAAACAAACAAAATAGAAGACTTATAAAAGAAAGTAAGGGAGCGTATACATGATAAGAACTAGGGTGAAAATAGAACTTGCTATTTCCATAACCATGAATAATGGTTCAAATTCTTGGAAACAAAATAAGTTACGTTATGTTCCTAAAATCCCTTCACCTCTCTGTCATGATGCCTTCTGTTATGTAGCCTTCTTTTCATCGAGTGTGCATGTAACACGAATCCCCATTACCTAACTGATTGAAAATTTTATGAAAATTAATTGAAAAATATCAAAAAAAATTATGGCCTCTAAATTTTTGGATTTTAATCAATTCTTTTCAAATTGTCATTTAACCATAAATTAACTTATTGAATACATTAATCTATATCGAATATTGCCCCAAACAATTGGAGCATATATTTTAAAAATATCAGAATGTTTAAAATGTAACTGTTTTGATACGTAACCTCTTGACAATTGGAGCATATTTTAAAATATCTTTGCGAGAACGCGTGGGGTTCTGAGTCTTGCTTGATCTAAGGTAGCATGGCTTTCATGATATAAAAAAAAAAAAGATCACAAAACATTCATGAACCGCATTTCTTGAATAGGAAGATCTGTGTGTCACATGTAATCTGAAGCTAGAAATCGAATTGGTGTTTAAGGATTGCAAGGAATGTTAGCCTCAAACGTGACATGTCAATTTTCAAAAATAGAAAAATATGATTCGAAATATTTTTTTTACACTATTTAAAAGTTAGATATCAAAATATCACATTTTAGATGTTCAAACATTTTTTAAATACACTTAATTGTAAGCACAACATCAAGCCCACACGGACCTCATTCCAAAAGGCCTTCCTGAAATTTGAAAGTACAATTGTGTTGACCCAAATCCTAGGGTAACAGCAATTTGTCCAGCATGTGGGCTTTCTCGCTAAATTTTAGAACAGGCCGTCCAATTTTATGAACAAAAGGACATGTTATGTCTGGATAGCCCAACTTTTCAGGCCGAATTAGCCTGTTGGAACCGGGTCAAGCCGATCTGAAATTCTCTGGGGTTAGTTGTCGAAACGTGATTAGACATAATTAATAAAATTATTCTTCTAATCAGTTCATCTTTAAGCATTAAATTGGTAATTTAAAAATTCACTAAATTTTCATTCAGATGTCACTAGTGCATATGTTACTCCACCTATCCCTTTATGTTGGCTCGCATATATTTTGGACTGTTCCATTATTGTTGGTTTATACAAAAAAAAATAAAAAATTACACTAAAAAGTATATTGAAATTCGTGTCTCATATTACTTTACACACAAAATATAACTCTTCTTAATCCACGTGTCCAAAAGTAATGAGCCAACATTAGTGGAACGCAGAGAGTATAATTTATATACCTATACTTTATTTATATATGTGATTGTTTACCATTGAAATTTTAAGTACAGATATATACAAGTTTGTATTTTTTAGGAATATGAGATTCATTTTTTGAGATGATACATACTCATATTCAGTTCCAATCATAAGATGTTGTTTTGTCAATTTAAAGATCTAAGAAAAGAATAATATTGCACGTGATAAATGAGTTCGTTTTTCGATCCATATCACATTATTCAAAGAGGCACACTCTTATAGGGCCCGTCCTTATCTAAGGACGAGTCTTTTCGCATGCCGATCTGACTCGATTCAGATCCACTAATAATATGTTAATTCGTAAATGATGTATTTATTCATAATAGTTTATATATTTATTAAGAGTAATTGATATATTTACTCACAACAAGTGATACAATGACATATTTGTTCAAACCAAATGATATATTTTTTCAGAGAAAGTTATACATTTATTCACATCAAAATTATACAATAACACATTTATTCAGAACAAATAATATATTTATTCAGAACAAGTGATATATTTATTCGGAACAAGTGATAAATTTATTCACAACAAGTGATAAAATGATGTGTTTATGAACTGGACCAGGTCGGACAAATCTGGGTTGGGCCGACCCGCGTAATGACCCAACCTTAGGTAAGGTCGATCCTACCCAAGTTTTTGTGTTATTCAAGTACTCATCAATTGTAAATTGTCTTTTGTTCATTGTGCACACTATAAAATAATTAATACTTCATTCATCCACCAAAAACTTGCATTACTTTTGGTGACATGAGTTTTAATAAATTATAGTGAATAGTGAAGGGGTCCCACATTATGAATGTAAAAAGATGTCAAAAAGAGAAAAATTCAAGTTTTTGATAGATATATATCACAGATAAAAATAAATTAAATGCATGCTTTTAGTAGATGGGAAGAAGTAGATGTCAATTGGCTAAAATAGTAAATGCCAAATTGAAATAAAACAGTGTGCAACATCATGAATTCGTGATATATATTTAATTTAGCAACCTTCCACTATTAGTCATTATCATGGTTCAAATTATTGCAATTCGCAGCAAAAGCAATTTGCAGATGATTGACGGATGACAATTTTAAGAGTTTAGAATTGTCATTAGAGTATATATATATTGTATAAATTTTAAATTATACAAAATATAGCATGTTTTTTTTTTTGATAAAAACTGCTTTCATTTGTCAGTATCAAAAGCATGCGTTAGTAGTCATTTGTCAGTATCAAATATGCCTCCAAATTAAGTTGGAGTTGGTAAAAATATATCAACCATGTTTTAAAATATTTCAGACGTAATACTGACTCAAAAAATCAAGAGGAGCAACCCAATTCACTGTAATAAAAAACTGTGATATAGATCAGTTATCACTTACTAGTTTATCATCAAGTTAATAAATTTTGAATAATTTTATGTAAACTAAGATTATTCAATAAATAGAGAGAATAACGTCATAATTCAGATAAAGAAAAAGAGAAATGCCTCGTTATAATTAAGTTTTGGGGTGGTCTCCTGTGTTAATTAATTAATTAAATTATTTTTAATTAAAATAATTAGTTTAATAAATTTTAATTATAAATTAATAAATAATAATTTTGAATTAATATATCTTAATTTTAAATTAATAAACTTTAATTGTGAATTAATAAACCCTAATTTTGAATAATAAACCTAACTTTGAATTAAGAAACCCTAATTATGAATTAAGAAACCCTAATTTTAAATTAATAAACCCTATTTTGAAATCAATAAACCCTAATTTTGAATTAATAAATCCTAATTGGAAATAATAAACCCTAATTTTGAATAATTAACCCTAATTGTGAATTAATAACCCTAGCTTTGAATTAATAAACCCTAATTATAAATTAATAAACTCTAATTATGAATTAATAAACCATAATTATGAATTAATAAATTCTAATTTTGAATTAAAATTAAAATTAAAAATTAATAAATTTAATTATAAATTAACAAAATCTATTTATTCTTACTCACCATAATTAGTATATAATTATTTTAACAAAAAACAAGGGTGAGCAATGAAATTTCACGGTGGTAATGACCCAAGTTTTTGTCTTAAGTTTATTGTTGCTGAAAATTTCATTTCAATTATCCAAAACGTTGCTCTCTAATATACCCTGTGTAATAGCAGCTTTGTCATCAACTGCTCACCTTTAACATATGTTTTCAATTGATTAATTGGAATTCAACTACGCCACAACTAAACTAAATATATTACCTGTAATTTTGATATAAACTTTAAACCCTTATCAATTAAAAAGCCATCTTTCCATATGGAGAAATTTATACATTCTCAGATTTTTCAGTGGTCAGATTCTCACGACTCTAAAACTTTTCTCAACAGGAACACATGATTCACGTGGAAAAGATAGTCATCCATAGCAGATTATGTTCGTCGTAGACGTAATATCTGTATCTTTGGATAATCCAATTGAAAAAGGCCATCTAGCTTGCTGGGAATTCCCTCTAACTTATTGCAGATCAACATGATCGACTAGTTTGAAATGGTTGAAGCATTTTCCAAAGGGGAGACACAATGTGATGAAGATTGAAGATAAAGAATGGAATCCAAGGATTAAAGTGAAGCTATGGGGTGAAGACAAGTGGAAGATGAGACCCCAAATTGAAGCATCTCCCATTAATATCGATAAGGCATATGTGCTTCATCTTTCACTCTCATCATATATCATATCAATTCTAGATTTGGAATTAATGTCACCTCCCAATCATCCATTTTTAGGCTTTTATACTTGCTTCTATTTTTAACTCTAATTTTCAACTATAAAAACTCGTTAAAATTGATATATACTCCTGACGTTCAAATGCATGAAGCTCACATAGGATAAAAATGGCTGAAAAACTGAAACTGAAGATAGTGCTTAATTTGACACATACACCGTATATTGACGTTAGACGACATATGTACAAAAACGTTCTATAATGAAATGAATTTTATTAAAATTTTAATATAATAAGAATAATATTTAAAAGTATTTAAAGACCTAAAAACGAACCCGACTTTGATAATAACTTAGAAACATTAAAGAACAATATAGATTTTGGGACTCATAAGTAGGGATGTCAACGGGCGGTTTTACTGGACCGATCCGGAACTGCTCAAAGTTTCATTAAATTTTAAAGCAGCAGTTGGTTAGGTTACGGTTCTAGAACCGCTGGACCCGACCAGTTTAGACCCGCCCATTTTGTCCGGTTCGGTCCGACCGGTCAGTTTTTTTTTTTTTTTTTTTTTTTTTTTAAATTTGAGCATTACATATCTACTTTTTTGTAAGAGCATTTTACATTTGAGTGTAATTACGAAATATTAATTAATTTACAAACACATCTTGTGACTTGTTCAAAATACGATCGATACATCATCGATTAATTAATTTACAAACACATCGTATTAATTAATTTACATTTTACATTACGTATTATATTTTACATTTATGTGTGTGTTTGGTCTAGTGGAAATTATTAATATCTAAGGATAAATATCTCATATTTGAATCAACTGTCATGTGAAGCCCAATTATAATAATAAAAAGTATATGAGTGGATTCAATCTTAAACAATAATTCCAGTTCACAAAATTAATTATTTAAAATATAGATCGGTGCAGATTATGCTAAACATGATTTCCTATTCATGCGTATTCTTGGACATTTCTCATGTAGCATAAAACAATCGAAAAAATGTTCATCGCTAAGAAAGTTTAAACACGGATGGGATAAACATGACAATAGAATTATCCGATGGAATAGCAATAATAATGATTGTTACGCTCCATATAAAATATGTCTTATTTAATTGATCACAATAATTCTAATATCTTTATTTCATTTTCTTAATCATTCTAATTTATTTCCTTATCCTCCAAAAGAATAATTTATTTGTCTGCAGAGCTCTTGGGACTTGGGAGACTAGATTTACTAAGAATTTATCGACTTAATCTTGGGAAAAGTTATGTTTCATCACTAAACAAGTGGCCATATATTTAAACGAAAAATAAAGAATCAACCTATAGTTTTAAAGATATATATTTTATTCTAAAATAATGATGAAGAGAATCATGTTTAGTTGATTTTTCAAAATACGTTATTTTTGGGGATACAAGGACGAAAATCGTTAATTTTTCAAAATCAAAATACGACTATGTTCAAAATACGTTTATATTTATTTTCAAAATCAAAATTCACATATATATTTATATGTTCAATTTTTCAAAAATCAAAATTTTGGAGATTTGGGTGTAGCGGCCAACGAACCGATTAAGAATGGTAATACCCGATCCGGAACCATAACTGATGGTCCGGATCCGATCCGATCTGTGTTTATCGGGCGGTTCGGAACCGAACCAATACTAATTTATTGGTTCATTCCAAGAATAACCGCCCATTGACATCCCTACTCATAAGCATATACAACAGCGAAGCCGTGTGTCTTGTTCATCTCGTTGTTCTGCTTCCGAAAAGGTATCATGGATTATAATCTGAGCTCGGGGCTGAAAGTTGCGGGGTTTTCGAATCCCACCGATGAGCGAGCTTCGCTCGATCTCTAGCCATCATATACACACCAACTTTACACCTATTATACTTAATAGTAGACAAACATTTGAAGTTACTGCGATACGTGCATACAACAAGTGTCTACCCATTATTTGCCAGCAAGTTGTAAGTATTCTTGGCGTGATAGAGACAGATAAGAAATGGCCCTTGGTTTGAATTTCCAGAATTTGATGGGCGTAGAATCAACCGGTCCCAAGCTTGTCCATGCGAATCAACCATGATGAGATACATTCAACAACCATATCTTTGACGCCCACAAAATGATAGCCCAGAATATTTAAGGGTCCATCCTATAGATACATAATCAAGATAAAGTTTCCAACTGCTTTTCAAATTTACATATCATTAAATTAACACAAAAACTTGTGTGCGCACGCTCTTACGTTGGGCGCACAAGTTTTGTGAATTTGTAAGTGTCATTTTTATTTTGTTGCCTTTATCTTGTTGTTTTTAGTGTGTTATTTTATTATTTTATATTTTATTTATTAATTCATAATTAGGATTTATTAATTCATAATTATGGTTTATTAATTTAAAGTTAGGGTTTATTAATTCAGAATTATGGTTTATTATTTCTAATTAGGGTTTATTAATTCAAAATTAGGGTTTATTAATTCATAATTAGGATTTATTAATTCAAAGTTAGGGTTTATTAATTCACAATTATGGTTTATTATTTCCAATTACAATTTATTAATTCAAAATTAGGGTTTATTATTCAAAATTAGAGTTTATTAATTCTAAATAGGGTTTATTAATTTAAAATTAGGGTTTATTAATTCAAAATTAGGGTTTATTATTCAAAATAGGGTTTATTAATTCACGATTAGAGTTTATTAATTCACAATTAAGATATATTAATTCAAAATTATTATTTATTAATTTACAACTAAAATTTATTATACTAATTAATTTTAATTATAATTAATTTACTTAATTAAATTTAATTAAAATTAATTAATTCATTAAGATTAACTAATTAAAATTAATTATTAATTAATTAGGGATGGTCTCGCTGCGCGCGCAAGAGACCACCCTTAAATTAATGAGTTCTTACCAAATATGAGAATAAATGGAATATAAATAACCATATGTTTTCTATCTATCCATATCCATGATCTACATATTATTGAAACATAATTTGTTACCGTACGTAAACTACTCTCCGCGAGAACATTTTTGGAAGCAAATATTTTTACGTTTTCTAAGACGTAAATATACTCAACATTTTTAGCGGCGCATGAACTTGTGTGAGATCGTTTCACGAGTGACGGTAGTATACGATTAAAAAAGGAAGGAGAAGGATCTTCTTCGGTGGATTCCTCTTGTTCCTGTTTAGTCCCCTTTATTTCGGAATTAGGGTACCCGGTTAAGAAAATCGGGTCGGGATCGGGTAGCTAAAACATGGGAAAATCGGGGTCGGGTATCCAACCGGGTAGTCACCCCCAAACTTGCCTTCAATCGACCGCTAAGCCTTGCTTATGCACCGAGAAAGATCGTCGATAGGAAAGCTCTGTTACGCACCAGTGCACTCTACTTGATTGATTTGGAATTCAAAGGAAAGAAGGCGTGGAGCTTAAATAACTCACTCATAACGCTTTTCAAAAGATTACACGGTACGATTAGATCGAATAAGCCCTTCTGGAATAATATTCAGCCGCTTGTGAACCTTCGGGTACTGTTTTATTCAATGTTTGTTCAATTACTATGATAGCATATTTGAAACTTTATTAGTGTTTTAAGAATATTGATGTATGAAACGGTTGATGGGTAAAATATAATTGGCGGGAGGTTGGAAATGGTAAGTGATGGGAATATGTGGTCTAATGTTCGCACAAACAAAGCTTCCACTTCCATCTACATAATTAACTTGATTCTTATTCTTACTTCTACTGTCTACATACTGCGCCCCGAATTTCAAACTTTTCTCCTATTTTTATATTATATTTTCCCGCCTCGCCCCACATATCTACGCTCTCAACGTATCTGGAATTTCTTTGTGCTCACATCCCAAAAATTCTTCTCAAATCATCTATGAATTCCACAAATATTAACCACCTTTTCTTATTGAATTTTCTACTGCTAATAAAAGATACTCCCTCCGTCCCCCAAATCTATTCCTGTGAATTTTCGACACGGGTTTTATAAAAGTTGTTGCATGTATTATGAGTGCAATAAAGATCCCATATTAGTGTAATATTAAATTAACTAGTATAGTGGACCATATGTGGTAAAAAGTATAAATAAATAAGTTGTCGTGGGTAAAAAAAAGAATAGTGATGGATCATGAATGATAAAATATATAAATAAAAGATATTATTGATAATAATAAGTTGTAAAGATAGTTACCATATCAAAAAGGGAAATTAGGAAGCAAAATAGGTGTACTAATGGAGGTTTAGCCTCAATTGCATGGGCTGGACATCTTGGCGTAAGCAAAGCTAGCTATAAATAGGGGTGCTTCCTCAGCATTCCAATCATACAAACTTCACTCTCAAATCCTTCTCCTTTTCTCTTCTTCCTACCAACAGCTTCAAATACCTATGTAACTTGTTCTCTTGAAATAATTTTGCTGCTTCAGTTTGAGTACAGATACTCGAGTATGAGCTATACTATACGTGCAAAATTTATGAGGTAGACATATTTTGTGTTATTTTGTGTGTGTGTAGAGATATATTATTTTTGCAATTAGTGATGATATATAGGGTGAGGTAGCATTGGTGATGTGTTGACAGAAGAGAGAGACCACAGATGATGAGAATACAAATTAATATTAGGTGTATCTCAATCTTTGTGCTCTCTTTTCTCCTGTCATCACCTTCTTACTCTTAACTCTGCTGTATTAATTAGCTTCAATAATATATATATATATATATATATTTCCACAAGTATTTTCTGTGTGTGTGTTGTGTTTGCGTGTGTGAGAGAGAGGAGTGTTGTTGACAGAAGATAGAGAGCACAGATGAGGGGATGCATAATGGATGCATTTCGCCTTTCGTTTGTGCTCTCTATTCTTCTGCCATCACCCTCTTAGTCTCCTCTCCTCCATCCCAAACTTCATGTTTTCATATTAATTACTGTTTATTTCTCAAATTCTCGTTTCAAGAATAATGATATCTATATATATTCTTCTTGATTTTGGGGTTTTTGTTATGCTATATATTTTGGCATTACAGGTAATTAAATTCCCAGATTTTTGTGCAAATAGGTCTTCATATTCTTGGTCTTTCCAAATAATTATTTTCAGTAGTATAAATTTGGCCAAATGTAGAAAGTGTATTTTATATATATGTGTAAAAGATGGTCTCCTTTTTGTATAGTCTTCTCTCTTTCTTTCACATGTAGAGCATGTATTTCCGTGGAGTTTTGTATGTCAAGGCAAAGTAAATTCCACTCTTTAATATTTGTATGTATTCCCTCCAAACATAACACATATTTCATCACCTTCTTGCTCTTTACCCTATTGTCTTAATTGGCTTTTATTATGTGTCTTACACAAAGTACTATCTGTGTGTGAGAGAGAGATATGAGGAGTGTTGTTGACAGAAGATAGAGAGCACGGATGATGGGATGCATATAATAGATGCATCGTCTCTCGTTTGTGCTCTCTATTCTTCTGTCATCACCTTTTTACTCCCTTCTCCTCCATCCCCATCTTCATGTTTTCAAACTAATTACTGTTTATTTTTAAAATTCTGTTTCAAAAAAATGACATCAATTCTTCTTGATTTGACAAAATCTCATGTGAGGATCCACGTTCTTATTTGAGGACGCATGAAAACCACATCTAAAATTAGAATTTATTAAACGTAATTGGATGTGGTCTCCATTGCCTTACAACTCGATTGATTTTTGGTGGTTTTTGTTATGCTATATACACATGTCTGACAAGAATGACTTTCAGGCTACAAAAACCGGCAATCCCTGTTGTCTAATAACGAATTTGTTGTAGTGATCGACTGATCGTAGGCAAATTTCAAGATTTTGTTAGGGCTGATATTCGACAAGACATGAATATGCACGAAATTAACGGGTTAGTGTTCAGCTTTATCGTGTTTGTGTCCTTATATTGTTGACATGATAAGGATATGATAATTTCGTGTCGAGTTCGTGTCGAGTTCGTGTCGGATCCGTCTCGTCTTCATGTAACACGATAATTTTCGTGTTGCATTCGTGTTCGTGTCGTTTTCGTATTATTTGATAATATTTATATATATAATATTAATTTAATTATTATTTTATATATTTTATTTCTTTATTAATTTATTTTTTAATTTTGATTTGAAGTTATCGTTTCATGTCGTGTCGTGCCGTGTTGTTATCGTGTCGCGTCAACACACAAAAAAATCGTGTCATATCCGTGTTCGTATCGTGTCCCTGTTAGTATATTTCGTATTGTGTTCGTGTTCATATCGGACAGATTCTTAATGGATCGTGTTCGTATTTGGTCTTATCGTGTCATATCGTTATCATGTCGACACGATAACGATCCGACACGCATGACTTGCCCGCGCTAATTTTTTGCAAATGAGTTGCCATATGGTCTTTAATTCCAATTTATTTCAGTAGTATAAATTTAGTAACTGAAAGTGTTCTTTTTGTGTGTAAAAAGATGGTTTCCTTTTGGCATATTCTTCTCTCTTTCTTTCACATGTAGAGCATGTTACATGTATATACTTCCGGAGTTTCATATGTTGACGCAAATTAAATCCCACTCTTTAATATTATTATGTAATCCCTCCGGTAATAAAACGTACATAGAGGGTGTTTGGCTAAGCTTATAAACTCTTTAAAACAACTTATAAGCTGTGAAAATAAACTCCAACAGCTTATAAGCTCCCCTAAAAATAAGTTGGTCAACCCTAACTTATTTTTTCATAAACTTATAAGCAACTATAAATTTACCAAAATAACTTTATTATAGTTCGTTATTTCCTACACATATATTATTAATTTCACATCTTGTCAATTTTATCTCTCTGATTATGATTTTCTCTCTCTAACTCACGATTCTTTCTCTATCTTATAAGATCAATTATCCAAACACTTTAACAACTTATAAGCACTTGAGATATTACCTCTTATAAGCTCTTGAAACATCTTATAAGCTTTTGGAGCTTATAAGCTCTCTAAAATAAGCTTAGCCAAACACCCCCATATTCTTTCCACTAATTTCATGACCTTACTTTTTAATGTTGGAATGTAAAATAGGACATTTCAGTTGTTGGAGCTTCGGGAGTCATTCTTTGTGTAGGAGTTCTTCGGAATATTGTCAGGGTTTTGTGACTGTCGACTTAATTTCAAGAATCAATTGGACATTTGATTTTTCTTATGAAGCTGATGAACTTCTTGCTGATATCATATTGCTATCGAAATTGCTCATTCACATATAGTTGTATGTATCTATGGCTTGAATCATAGATGCATTAAATCAATGATAATTTTGAAAATTTGAAAAACTCACTCACATGTATTGATGGTAAGTGGAAATCCATAATCAAACTTAAGTGTTATTTTTCTATTATTATATTTTATGATTTAATCAAACCCTTTTGTCCAGTAGCATGATCTGTCGATGTTATTAGAAAACTGGTGATTATGTATCTTACCCAAAACATTTACAATCGTATATATTTAATATTCTCAGTCGTTCGTCCTTCATTTTCAATCTAATATATTAGGATTAAATACATTTTACCACTTCTTATATTTCATAAAATTATATATGTTTTTATAGCAAACACGTAAATACCCATGATACAAAGTGACCATTATTTACTTTTGAAAATTATTTACTCTTGAAAATTAGTATGCTAAGATTTAAAAAAATATATATATGTGGAATGTATTTTGGTTTAATATTCGAAAGTTATACTTATCATTTAACTTCTTTGTCTATTTACTCCAACACTTAATATGAAATATATGTGATTATCAAGAAAAACATATATAACATTTTTTTCCCTTAAACTTTCTGGCCAACCCGATGGGTTAGCCCGAAACCCAAGAGTTTAGGATTATAGTTGAACATTTTTAACCCGAAAAGAATGTCAACTCGAATAGCCCGACAATCCGAGTGGATTAGCCCGAACCCGAGCTGGTTGCCCCGATTGACATCCCTAGCGGTCCGCGACGCGGTAGAGGTGGCAAAATGGGCGGTCGGTGGCCCACCCATCGGGCTTTGGGTACTATCTGGGCCCGCCCAATGCAGCTACCGGCTAGAAAAATCGAGCCCACCCGGCCATGTCCCAGACCATCGAGCTTCGGGTTAAACCCGCTCGGTAAAAGTATGACACTTTTTTTGTCCTTTTAGTAGCTTTAATATAATACTTAAGATATTTACTATTTAGAACACTTAAAAGTGTCATATTAAGGGAATAACAGTGGATTTTAAAATGGGGACACTTTTAAGTGTCCTATTAAGTGTACTAATTAAGTAAATAATAGTGATTTTTAAAATGGGGACACCTAAAAGTGTCATATTAAGTGTACTAATGCGGGCGGGCTTTTTAGCCCGGAAACCCCGGGCTTTTAGCCCCAAAGCCCGGTTGGCCCGACGGGCCATCTGGTCGGGTTTTTTAGGCCCGATTTGTTTCGGGCCTATAATTTTTGAGCCCAACCCGCCCTAACATCGGGTACCCCGGGCCTGCCCATCGGGCCGGGCCCATTTTGCCAGCTCTAGCTGCGGGTTCCTCATCATATCAAAAATAAATAAATAAATGATATACACTTTTTAGTTCTATATAATCAAGGGTGGCAATGTTAGATCTAAAAATCATGTAATTAAAGTTTTTCTTTTTGTCCTGATTTCATTTTTTCTTTAAAATTTCTAAGCGTTGGGTTTCCAACAACATTTGACAATAATTTTATTTTTTCACACACTATATTGAGTGGCCATATTAAATGCGATCATTGGTTCCTCGTATAAATGAGATATGGATTGAGTGAAAAAATTGAGGTAGCAAAAGACTTGCTAAAAAAGAGGTATTGGGTTCAAATTGTTGATTATTGTACGAAATTTTATTTTAATATATTCAAATTCTGTTATGATAAATAACTTGTATCTAAAAAGAATATCAAATTCAAAAAAATTAGATTACACTAAATAAAAAGGCAAACACCATATAAAATTAAAGAAACTAACCATACTTTAAATATATAATTCAATGCTATATTAAAATGCAAGTCCTAAGCGTAGCATATATTTTGACAGCTACAAGCCTCGTATTTTTACCCAAACGGGCCGTTTTGCTTTCCAGCCAGTCAGCATGATTAGAATTTTGAAGGATTAAGTATTTGATGGATTAAATATGTGATAAGATAATTGTTATCCATCTCTATTAGCTTATACAAGAATTGGAGTCCACATGATTTAAGTCAATTTGTCTTAATTATAAAATGCTCAACAATATTTCTATCCACACCGAAGATTATCTAAAAATTAAATAAAGTTACATGGCATAGTAATGAAAAGACAACCATATGTGATAATTTTTTAACGAAAAACTAATAAATTACAAATCCTAATAATAAAACAATAAAAAACTACCAAATATTTACTACAAATAAAAAGATATAAACGTCAATTAGGATTTATTTCTACACGTGGGGAGAAATGTTGTATGATGTGTTAGGGTGTCGTATAGGGTTCTGAGGTGCTCGGTTTTGTTGGTGGATTCCGACAGGCGGAGGTAGTGGAAAAGGAATCATTTTTTCATTCCTTAACTATATTATTACCAAAATTCTTATTCCCTCCGTCCACATTAATTATATTATTTATATACCGCATAAATACAACATGAGTTTTAGTAAAATTATTGGTGGATATTTTCTAAATGAAGAAATTATTTCATCATATGTTAGATTGTGAATAGTATCGATAAGTTTTTAATAAATAATGAGTGATTGTAAAATTGAATAATAGGAATAGTGTTTTTAAAAAAAAGTAATACTCCTTCCGTCTACTATAAACGTGCATTTAATTCCTTTTCGGTTCGTCCACCAAAAATATGCACTTTTCTTTTTTAGAAACATCAACTTTACATTTTTACCCTCAATTTATCCACTTATTTACAAAAAAACAGTCATGGCCCACCTTTTTACACTCACAATCCATTAATATATTCATTTATTAACCCAATGACATACTTTTTATACACATTTACTTTACACTCATTACAATTTTTCTTACCCGCCACCAAAATCGATCGTATTTTTGGTGGACGGAGAGAGTATATTTTTCTTGAATGATAAATAAAATAATTATAATGTGAATACATGAAAATGTATCATTTTTATTTGTGCGGCTACACATAAAATTAGGACGTAGAGATGTGTACATTAGTTTACAAAGGACAGCACGAAATGAACAAGCGTTTCCATTGGGTTTCAACGTCGGACTTACTTGTCAAAGTCAACATATAATAATTAAACATATTCCCGACTATTGTCTATGTTTGTGTTGACGAAGCATAATATTGTAGTGTCGGACTCAGGGGTGTTTCAGAAAAATTTCTCAGTTTTTCCTATCAATATATTTTACATCTTCGAATTTTCAGAACAGACAAATTAGAAATTTTGTGTGTGAAAATTTAGAAGACTATTGAATTCCAGAACGTTGCCCAAATATGGCAACCATACTATTGTACCCATATTTAACCTATTTATTTATCAAACTTGATGATTTTTTTTTTATATGCACACTAATTTAAAACTAATATAGCATAGTAAAATCAGTGGATGTAGTAGGGCGACTTATTACAATATTGTCAAGCAACAAAACCAAAACAAATTTTTTTTTGAGGGCAACCAAAATAAAAATTTAAGACAAAGAAGAAAAAAGAAATTACCAGGAAGAACTGGAGAAGGAGATTTTATTTGTCCTCTCTTTTACAGCAAGCTTCTTTGACCATGGCCACCACCACCTCCTTCTCCTTCCTCCCTTCTTCCTCATCTCTCTGAAATTCATTATTTGATCATTCCACAACTTTTTCTCCCGCGTATATATACCTCGTGACACATTTCCATTCCTGTTTTCACATGATTCAGCTGATCTTCGCCCAATTCTCGTTTCATCACCCGCAATCCTTCGATTTCCGAGAAAGAAGAGGAAATCTTTAGCTGCGTCGAAATGGGTATCTGTAATTCCACCACGAAGGACAGCGGCACCACCAGCACCGCCAAACCCGCCGCCGAGGCTCACCCCGATAAATGCAACGCCGCCTGGCCCATCGCCAAGATACGCCCCCCGTTTACATCGAAGAAGCAAGAGGGCTCTCGTCATAAACTGAAGGATAATCAGAGGAATAAGCAACAGCAACAGAGGCAGTCTCCGCACAATGTGAAGAACAACTCGAGAAGGCAGAATGGGTCGATCCCTTGTGGGAAAAGAACCGATTTTGGGTACGAAAAGGATTTTGATGCGAGGTATACGATTGGAAAATTGCTGGGCCACGGCCAATTTGGTTATACGTATGTTGCGGTTGATAACCGCAACGGAGATCGTGTTGCTGTCAAGAGAATAGAGAAGAACAAGGTGAAAAATTTTACCCCCATTGTTTGAAATTGTTGTTGAGAACTATCGTATATGGCTATTTATATGATCAATTTGGGATTATAGCGAATCTTGTCAGCATTTGTAGCTTGAGCATGCCAAAATTAGGCTCTTTTGTCCTTGAATTATTCGTGATTATTGAGTAACCAAACAGATCTCTTTTGAGGATTCTGTTATTATTCTTCAATGATTAAGTTGGATCTTTTAATGATTCCAAGAGCATTTTCGAAACGGATGTTAGTGTGGATCACCGGGCTGCGATATTGGCGATTGTTGAAGCATTACTTATTTATTATCCGTCTATTGGATTAAGTAATCCCTTAAGTGCTCTGGAACTGGTGCTTTTATCAGAATGTGATGGCGTAGTTTTGCCTGTTGTCATAGTTGGATGTAGGATTTTGACTGTGTGCAGCATTTTCATCGAAAGGCTCTTTCCGTAGTTCTTATTTTAGTATGTAGAACTCTGTTTTTTTTTAGTGGTAAACTATCTCTTGGAAATTAGAGGTTTGGTTATAAGAATAGATATGACTCAGACTAGTAATTTGTTTCAAAGCTGGCTAATAGATGCATCCATGGTTATTGAAGCATCCTAGTGATCATTATGAAAATATAGTTGTTAAAAGTGAATCTCTAGATATATTTCGGCTCTATATCACATCTTTAGAAGACTTCTTCGCTAAGGCCAGGTACACTCTGAATATGCTTCAAAAATGTACTTCTTTTAATGCTACTTATGCATAACTCAGTAGGCCTTGCACACCTTCACTTTTTCCGATAAAAAATTATCTAAAAATGAAATTGTTAAGTTTAGCTTTTTTTTGTTGGACTTATTACTTTCTTTATGAATCAATATTAGTTAATAGCTTGCATGGTTCTGATGAGTTTGTAACAAGCAATAACTATAAATCATGTCAGATGGTTCTCCCAATTGCTGTTGAAGATGTCAAGAGAGAAGTTAAGATACTGAAAGAATTAGCAGGTCACGAGAATGTGGTACAGTTCCATAATGCCTTCGATGATGATTCCTATGTATATATAGTGATGGAGTACGTTTTCTTAACACCTTGATTGTTACAAAAACTGATTTCCGGTATTAGCTTGTCAGTACTAAACATAATCTGAACGAGTTGTTGTTCGGTTGCATATTCAGGTTATGTGAGGGTGGAGAATTACTAGACCGTATACTATCTAAGTAAGCACATCCAAATCATAAATTAATGTTATATGATTTGTATGGATGCAGTTCTTCTATATTGGCAAAAGCATTGTTCTAAGACTCGATTCTCTTTAACAGAAAAGATAACCGTTATGCAGAGAAAGATGCAGCAATTGTCGTAAGGCAGATGCTGAAAGTTGCAGCCGAATGCCATTTACATGGTCTGGTACACCGTGATTTGAAGCCTGAGGTATTTGAAAATTAACTTAACATTGTAATGTACAATGTTGCTTGACTTTCTGATCCGTGCTTCTCCTCAGAACTTCTTGTTTAAGTCGGCAAAAGAGGATTCACCGTTGAAAGCTACAGATTTTGGACTTTCGGACTTCATTAGACCAGGTTATCCCATTTTCATTTATATTTCCCCACTTTTCTAGTATTGTTTGTTGAGTACTTCTACATGCATGAACATATCTGTTTCTTTATACATATACTAATTATAATGTGAATGACTAATTATCTGGGATTTGTGCTCATTCATTCGAAGCTCTTCGTTTTGTAATTAATTAGTTTATGTAATTGTTATTGTAGGAAAGAAGTTCCACGACATTGTCGGGAGTGCATATTATGTTGCTCCAGAGGTATTGAAGCGTAGGTCAGGCCCGGAATCAGATGTGTGGAGCATAGGTGTGATTACTTACATTTTGCTCTGTGGCCGTCGGCCCTTCTGGGATAAAACTGAGGATGGCATATTTAAGGAGGTGGGATGCCCCACTATCTTTATTCTCTTGATAATCTGTTATTATACTACAATTTTCCGTCTGTCACAGTAAATATTAATAAGTAGATGACTGCTTTTTACCAGTCTCCAATAACGATCTTTGAACTGCCACCACTGAAATAATAGCAGATTATAATGACTGAAATTTTAAATAATATAATAATTTTAAATAGTATTTGGAGAAATGTTCCCTGTATGCCTAATCATTGTCTTCTTTAACCTAATGATACATGTGTTTGTTGCTTCCTTAGGCAAGACTTTAAACAAAATGTAAGTTTGATGTTTATAGGTTCTCAGAAACAAGCCTGATTTTCGGCGGAAACCATGGCCAAGCATAAGCGATGCCGCTAAAGATTTCGTGAGGAAGTTGCTAGTGAAAAATCCTCATGCGAGACTCACTGCAGCCCAAGCTCTATGTATGTCCTACTGATTCCTGAGCACTAATACTTGCGTCCTGTGTTATACTTGATGTTTGGATTAGTAGAGTCATTCTTCATACTTATCCAGCTCATCCGTGGGTTCGAGAAGGAGGTGAAGCTTCGGATATTCCACTAGACATATCTGTTCTTGCCAACATGCGACGCTCGTGACATACAGCAGGTTGAAGCAGTTTGCACTTCGGGTAACTTGGTACTTTTTGTATTTGCAGAAACCTCTAGTGTCTTTTAATTATTCAAACTACTCCATTCTGATTAATCTATTGCTCCAGGCATTGGCTGGCACAATCGATACGGAAGAGCTGGCTGATCTACGAGATCAGTTTGATGCAATTGATGTGGATAAAAACGGAGCCATCAGTCTTGAAGAAATGAGACAGGTCGATTCTGGCTTTACTGATTCTCCGAGGATTTAAATTGGTGTTTGCTTCGTTTATGTTCTACATGATGTTGAAATTTCATTTTCCTTCTTTGTCTTTATTTTTACATGTCATCTGAACCAGATTTTTTTACTTGTTATCCCAATCCATAGGCCTTGGCGAAGGATCTTCCTTGGAAGTTGAAAGAATCATGTGTTCTTGAAATCCTTCAAGCGGTATGTTTGTCATGAACTGGAAAATGCACGATTCCCAATCGGCAAAAAACTTGTGTATATCTAAATGTACGGTTCATCCACCTCTGTTAGGGATCATTAATCCCCAATTAAGGTTTACTAATTCACACTTAAGGTTTATTAATCCCTAATTATGAATTATTAATCACAATTTGATTTAATTATGGCGGATGCACTGAGCGTGCCTTTTTTCTATTTGGGAATTTAGAGGGTGTTTGGCTGAGCTTATAAGCTCTTCAAAACAACTTATAAGTTATTCCATCCGTCCCACCCAAAAAGACTCATTTCTTTTTGGCACGGTTATTTAGGAGAAGTGTATATAGTGGTTAAAGTGATAAAAGTAGGTAGGACACACAATTTTTGAAGAGATAATTATTTCCTATAAAAAAAACCGGCCATCTTGAGTGGAACAGCCCGAAAATGAATATAGGTCATCTTGAGCGGGACGAAAGGAGTATTTAGGAGCTTATAAGTTCATGCGAAGTGTTTGGCAAAATAAGCTCCTAAACAGCTTACAAACTGTGAATATAAACTCCAACAGCTTATAAGCTCCCCTAAATAAACGTAATTTTTCATACGCTTATAAGCAACAATGAATTTACAAAAATAACCTTACTATGATTCAATATTTCCTACATATACATTATCAACTTCACCTCACGTTAATTTTCTCTCTAACTATGATTTTCTCTCTCTAATCCACGATTCTTTTTCTTGCTTATAAGTTCAATTATCGAAACACTTTGAAAATTTATAAACTTTTGAGACATTACATCTTATAAGCTCTCGAAACATCTTATAAGTTCTTGGAGCTTATAAGCTCTCTAAAATAAGTTTAACCAATAGTAGGGTGTTTTGTCCTTTGGTCTGCTTCATGCCGGAGTTATGAGCTCCTATTGATTAATGTGATGTGTCGATGTTAGCAGATTGATAGTAATACTGATGGACTAGTGGATTTCTCGGAGTTTGTTGCTGCAACCGTGCATGTGAATCAGCTGGAGGAACACAGTTCAGAGAAATGGCAGCAACGGTCGAAGGCTGCTTTTGAAAAATTCGATGTTGACAAAGATGGATTTATAACACCAGAGGAAATCAAAATGGTTAGTTGATGTTCAAATCCATAAACCTTTGCAATATGTTTGTGATTGGTGAGAAATGTTGATCTTTGCTTTGTATAACGACAGCACACGGGTCTGAGGGGTTCGATGGACATGCTTCTTGAAGAAGCGGATATCGACAAAGATGGGAAGATAAGCTTGTCGGAATTCCGTAGACTCTTAAGAACTGCGAGCATGAGCTCAACCAGTGTAACTCCGAGAGGTAATCAACGTCGACGAAAGATGTAGCTTCGAAATACTCGTCCTCTACGAGCGTGGCTTCACGTTCTATAACTACGTTGCAGCATAGGTTTGGCGCTTGCCCCCAACAGGTTTCTTCTTGTAAATTGTTTGTTGCTGTTGTTGGCCACCCTTTAGCTCTTACAACATGTATGTATCAATTGATTATATTAAATGAAATTCATTTTCTCATTTCTTGTATGGTTTGTTGTCTCTTCTATTTTCTTAGATTGATAACTCTGTTTCATCTTCTGTTACATTTTCTTCTTCATGGGACTTTCCCTTGACCAATTATGACAAGAGTGTAATGGGTATATTTTCAATTTTTATCACAATTTAAAGGAAAAAGTGAAAGTTCTCTACGCTTCATTTACTGTTAATTATAACTTATGATTCAATTTTTAAATACGTAGTTACTGTGGTATGATATTTGAAAATAGGTAAAGATGTTATTACATTTATGGCCTGAAATGACGAAATCCGAGTTGGCTAAAGTTAAACCTTCTTGCCACACAAAATGGAACGACACTGTTTTGTATAATGAAATGGAAAAAAAGAAAAGAAAAAAGATGAAGTTGTTGGACACCTCCCTCTATATTCTCTTCCGCTTTGGGGCTCCACTTTACCAAACCCTGCACAATTCTCGCTAGCGGCGCTCCGTCACTCAATCTAGGGTTTTGATGCCGAACTGCTGTGCCCCATTGACTAAGAAGGGCGGCGCAGCAGACTACATGGACCCTTCCTTCTTGTTGCCGCCGCTTTCCGGCCGAGCGGAATCTTGTAAAGGCGGTAAAGCTCAAGGTCGCTATCCCAAGCCGCCAAGGATGACAAAAGAGGCGCTTTCGTGTTGCATCGAAAAAAGGACCTAAGAGTTGAGCGTCTTCTCTTAGTCTCTTAGGTTTCTTCCTCCGCGCCACGGACGGATGCCATCGAATCGGATGTGAACAAATTACTTCTCTTCCCAACGCTATCTCGTCCAGGGAAAAGGCTTGCAAACAAGGCAAAGGGTACCAAGCAATCCTGCACAATTCTCGCTAGCGCCTCGTCACTCAATCTAGGGTTTTTGACTACTCTCTATCACCGCCGCTTGAAAAATCAGATCTAACAAAGTCTGTTAGAGTTACTTTTAACTCTATTTTCTTCCTCTATTTTTTCGGTCTTTATTTTGATCTTTCTTTACGGTTATTTGTAGGTTATAATGGAGTTATAAAATCTCCTATTTAATTGGGTTGAAATCGTGGAGATGAAACTTAAGTGAAGCTCCTAAATTTGAGAGAATAAACTGAACAAGAAAGAGAGAAAATAGCTGTCGGAAGAGATGTTGTTATAGCAGTTGGGTTAGTTCCTATTTTCAAGGAACCACCTCAACCACTTCCACATGAACGTTGCAACTCACTCCAAGTCATGAGCCACGTCCTAGATGAGCTTAGAGTCCAAGAAATGCTAGAGCTATAAATACTTGAAGGGCTGACACAAAAAGTGGAGGAGAAATATCTATCTTTATGCGAGTGTTGTTTTCTATGTTGCGATATCATTGCTTGTAACATTTGCTGTTTTAATAAAACTCTTGAGTCTGTTCTTGAGCGTAGTTTTGTGAGAGATAGCCTTTTAATGTGAGAGTTTCTTTTGTTATCATCTTGGTCTTGTCAATGTGATATATTGTTTTTGTAGAATACTATCATTTAGTGATTTTCGCCATACGGTATCTATATGTTGTTTTAACAACCTGTAGAAGAATTTCTCTTTGAGTCTTCCATACTTTATTCCGCCGTAAATTTACTCTTGTATCTGTGTGTGTTACGATAACACTGCATACAACATATTAATCCAGACGATCAAACACTTTCAAAGTGGAACCCTATGACCATAGCAAATCATTTTACTACTAAAAAGTTTGAAGACTTGATGTCCTATGATTAAAGTTTAAGAGATCTCTGAACACAATCACGTCAAAGGTCACAAATACTGCACAAAAACACAGATTTATCATTGTACAATGAAAATAGCCATCTTCTGAAATTGACTCATGATATCGACTTCCTATTAAGATTGTAGAAGGACGTGCCGAAAACCTAAAATTATGTCAATTTATTACTTTGTATAACTTGCAAGTTGCAATTAAGCGATCTTTTTTCTAAATTACGTTCAACTTCCTACTTTCATATTATTCACACACACAAACACATCACATCACATCACATATATTGGATAATATATTATAAGGTTGGAATGCAAATTACAATACTTGTGAGCAAGATATGAGCTTTTTTCTGACAGATAGTAAAAGATGGAGTTAGTGCAAAAGAATAATAACATTTTGTCATATAGTCGTTCACCGTAATTCTTGACACAACCATTAATTTTTCAGCAAAATTAATCTCTAAATTTTTAACTTTGGCAATTATAATATGAAAACATGACATCTCACTCAATCGACAAGTTTCTTTCTAATCACAATTTTTGTTGAGGATATAAAAAAGATATTATAACGCAAATGTCCCTAGGTCATCTAGAAAAATTATCAGCTTATACAGACGGACTAAAACAGTATAAGACGAATTATCCAAACGATAAAGCTATACGACCACATTATGACTGACCAAACAGGGATACTTTAGTAATTATCAATATAATTAACTAACAAAATAATAATATTAAATTAATATGTTAATCATTTTTACATAAATATCATTTCTTCACATATTCTGAAAAGCTATTAAATTTATGAGTTTTAAATTTGAATTTTGAAAGTAATCTATCTCCACCTAAATATCATTTTCCAACACATAATGGCTGCTATAATATGACCAAATAGCATCACTCAATCTTATTGGTATAAATTAAAACTTACAACTAATATTGCTCAAACTTAAAAGTATAATTTAATTGTGATATTTAATAATAAGTCTTGCTTTTTATTTTTTTTAAAGTAAAAAATAAGCAATTATGTAAGTTTTTACGCGGGAACATAGGAGTGACCCACGGTGTAGAGATGGGTCAATTTGCTTCAAATTTTAGTTGTTCACAGAAATGGACGAATAGGGCAGCTAAGAAACCAGGGGGCCCACCAACACGCTGTTAATTAGAAAATATATTAGAATTAGGCAGGCAAAAGTGAAAGTGTTGAAAATGTTGATAAATCCTTGGCGTCCCGCGTAAGGCTCGTGTCTACACATTCACATTGAAAATTCAATTCCCACTGTTTTCTTTCAGATTCGTAATGTTTGTTTAATTATATTCTCTCCTCTCGTTTTTTAAGTGTCATCTGACATCTGACATCAAATCATATAAATTTATATTTGTAACCTCATTAATTATCATGATAAATATATTCATACAACTAATTATCAAATTCCAAGAGTATTAAATGAGGATAAATAAGAAATATATCATAATTTTACTCTTAAAATGTGAATTATGACACTTAAAAAACAAGAAAAAAATGTTAATAAGACACTTAGGTGGTGTTTACTTTGCATGATTAGCCTTTGAAGGATTGACTATTTGATGGATTAAATGTGTGATAAGATAATTTTTATCTATCAATCCTTTGTTTACTACAAATGATTAGTGAAGGATTAAGATTGAGATAAATAATTCTCCCTTTATTTGGAGGATTATTTCAATTCTACCTATATTGGTTGGATTAATATTAATGAAGAATAATTCAAAGGATTAAAATAATCCCGGGCTTTGGGATATCCTCAAATATTAATCCTTAAAAGTAAACACTTGATTAAATTGGATTAATTTTATCTATTCAACCTAATCATGTAAAGTAAACACCTCCTTAAAAAAGAACGGATGGAATATACTGGTAATCAAATCAGTTATATTGAATTATTAATTTTTACAAATATTAACGATCAGACACCACATTTCCGTAATCCAATTCATTGTTCGTATTAAAAGGTCTTATAATCCCTTCTCTTTCTTTAGCGGACCAACAAAAATTTAAAATGCGTCTCAATTATTCGTTATTTATAGTTCTGTTGTATCACAAGAATGAAAATCATTACATTTTGTGAATGAATTACCACTACATATCCTACATTCTCCTTGACTTTCTCCATGTTTCGATCATTCAAAGGTTTCAACTCAATTTTTGTCCATACTAATATCCATAATATTACATCGCATCAAATAAATTGCCAATATTATATTACATATTGGAAATAATATAGAAAGATAATAAATGAAAATAATTTAAATACATCGATGAAAATGTAAAAAATCACTAAACTCGTAAGAAATGTAATAATTTATCCAAAAGAAAAACGCAATTTAAGTCATTCGGGTACGTGAATATGCAACATAAAGACGAATTCCAGTTAAACGAGTTGAGATGTGATCTTTTTCATAGTATTAAATCCAAATATATATCCAACATATGATTTGATTTCCATAAAATGTGAGTGGTAGAAGATGTGAACAAACTCGTTCATCAAATCGTTCTATCTATATTTATTAGAGTAATATAAGTTGTCTTGTGAATTGATGAAATATACTCCCTTCATCCCATTATTATTGTCACGTTTTCCTTTTTGGACTGTCCCATTAAGTTGGCCCGTTTCGAAAAAAGAAATCTTTTTTACACTAAAAAATACATCGAATTTCGTGTCACCCATTATTTTAAACATAAAAAATAACTCTCCTTAATCTACGTGTAAAAAAGAAAGGAATCATCAACGGAGGGAGTATAATGGTATGAAATCGTTGTTTATTTCTGTCTCCAGTCACTCAAGAGGCTCATTGACGATTTCCGGTCCAACTTTGACAGATCGATTTTTGGCCCTTTTCCCATTCAAATTACCCCTCCGCATCTGAGAATCAATTTACCCCAAATTCAATGTTCCAAATTGAATATTCAAATCTCTCATTAATTATTGACTGGTATGTTTCCTCGTACCGTACACGGTATATAATACCTGTGTTGACACTTTCTAATTCATCCAAGTTTTTTGAAAAAAGTTGAGCCGCGTTTGGACCGGGTCTCCACATAAATAAACATATAAATACATGCCCGTGTTTCAGCTCTCACAAATTAAATTTCATGACCTTCAACTTCACCAACCAAAACAACTCAAACACAACTAATTTCATTTCCTAGCTTCAATTCATTGATTCCTTCATGCCGACCATGATCACTTCATGGAGAAGGCGCCGCGCCGCAAAGAAAAAGAACTCCGGCGACGGCGGCGCGCCGGAGGAGCTCACCATCCCCAACCACTTCCTCTGCCCGATCTCGCTCCAGCTCATGAAAGATCCGGTCACATTGTCGACCGGCACCACCTACGACCGCCACAGCATCGAGACGTGGATCGAATCCGGCCACGCCACCTGCCCCGTCACCAACCAAGTCCTTCATAACCTCGACCCCATCCCTAACCACGCCATCAGGCAAATGATCCAAGAATGGTGCGTCGAAAACCGCTCCCACGGCATCGAGCGGATCCCCACCCCGCGGATCCCCATGACTTCCTCCGAGGTTTCAGAGATCTTCGCCAAGATCTCTGAAACCAATGACGAAAATAGGTGCCGCGAATTAGTCGCCAAGATCAAAGAGTCGGCCAAAGAGAGCGACAGAAACAAGCGATGCTTCGTCTCCAACGGAGCCGGTAGAGTTCTCTCCGCCGCGTTTGCAGCCTTTTCGAGAAAGGGCTGCGCAGATGAAATTGTCGCCGTGCTAGCAGAAATCTTATCGGCGATGATAATGCTGACGCCGATTCTCGACGAGGAGACGAGCCGCAACCTTTCCTCGCCGCCGTCTCTGCAGAAAATCGTGTGGTTTTGAGATTTGGGAGTTTATCGGCTCGGAGGAATGCAGTATTAGCGTTAAAATCAGTTCTCTCTTTCAATCAGGATAAAGTTGATGACGTTGCTAAGATCGATGGCGCGCTAGAAGCATTAATTAAGGTGGTGAAGGAACCGATTTGCCCTACTACGACAAAAGCATCTCTACTAGCAATGTACCATTTAGTGAAACCGATCGAATATTCTCCCTCGCAGCCGAGTAATAAGAAGGCGATCGCGATGAGATTAGCAGACATGGGATTGGTGCAGATGCTTCTGGAAATGCTCGTGGATTCAGAGAGAAGCGTGTGTGAGAAGGCGTTGGGTGTTTTGGATGGGATTTGCAGCTTTGATGAGGTGAGAGAGAGAGCGAGGGAGAATGCGCTGATGATACCGGTTTTGGTGAAGAAGGTGCTGCGCGTTTCGGAGGTGGCGACGGAGTTTTCGGTTTCGATTCTGTTGAAGGTGATTGGGAGGAGTGGTGAGGAGGGGGCGGTGGAGGCGCTTGGAGCGGGGGCGTTTCAGAAGCTGCTGCTGGTGCTGCAGATTGGGAGCGATGAGGTCACCAAGGAGAAGGTGACGGAGCTGTTGAAGGTGTTGAATCGGTATAGAAGTATGGTTGAGTGTGTTGATTCTTTGGATTTCAAGCATCTCAGAAGGCCGTTTTGATTGGAGTTTGGAGCCACTGCCGTTATACTTTAAAACTTCATTTATTTATATTCTTACTAAATATTCATTGTATCAAAATAAAAGATTAAACATACATATTTTTGTGATGGAGAGTATTCATATGTGATGTATTGGATGGAATACATATAAGATTTCGAGGGGAGAAATTTTAATTTCTTTATTTATTTTAGTAATTGGAATGTGTTTTGCTAATTGATTGTATATATGATGTATCTACTATGTAATCAAAGTTAACAATTTATATACATTCTTTTAAAAAAATAGTAAAGTGGAACCCGTAGACGTTGATGAGATTCGAATATTTGACCTTTTGGCCATATAAACTTTTTTACCATTGGGCCATCACAAAGGACACAAAGATTCTATTGCTATTAGCCACTTGAGATCATCTATCTCACTATCAAATTGTTTTTGTTTTTAAAAATCAGTGTCTAGTGCTTTAATTTAATTTTCTAACTAACTAATCCATTAAGATTTAGGAATATTTTTTACATTTAGTTGTATTATTTTAATTAATCAATAATTAATTGTTATGGTATGTAATTTTAGAACTTCAATTTTGAGTAGCAAATATTGGTTAGGGTTTATTATTTATTTTTTACAATAAATATTATTAACACAATTAAATCAATACTCCATCCGTCTCACCTAAGATAGTTCTTGTATTCCTTTTTGATCTGTCACATCCAAGATGGTCTGTTTTCTTTGTATGAAATAATTATCTCTTCAAAAGTTATGGGTCATACCTACTTTTATCACTTTAACCGTTTTATCTCTTCTCCTAAATAAACGTGTCGAAAAAAATGGGACTGTCTTGGGTGAGATGGAGAGAGTAGTATGGTGGCACACACAACTATAGTCTATAGCACATAGGATGTGAAGCGATTATTTGGCTCGTTGCATAGATGTTTTTGAAGGAGTGAACCGGTCAATTGGCCACTATAATTGGTTTGAATCGCTCAAAAGATTGTCAATTTCCGTTCAACGACCAAACACAAATTTGACTATCTAGCTTTTTTTCTCTCTCTTTCTTCTATAATAACTTAGTAGTTAGTATTAGTCAATATATATATATATATATATATATATATATATAGACACGCCATATATATTGATTATATATATGTGTGTTGTGTGGTTGCTTAATCTCTAAATATAATATTTTATTGATCGTTTCTTCAAAAAAGACTTTGAAATTTAGTACAGGATAGTTAATCTTTAATGATGTAATATAAAATCAAATATTATTACTTTAAGTTATATATTATGTTGGCTCAAAGACTGAATCCATTCATTAACGGATAGCAATATAAACTGAAGCCATGCCATGCACAAATCATGAGTTGTATTAATCGTCACGAGTGGAACTGCTCGCCTGACGATTATGGGTGTATTAATTTGTATCTTTAAATGAAGTGAATAAATGGACAATTTGTTCAAGTTGGATGCAATATTTCCTTTTACATCTAGAAATAGTCACCACATATCAAACAAATTAATTGAAGAACGTGTCCGATTTTACTTTATGGAAATTCATGTCCGGTATATATATATATATATATATATATATATATATATATATATATATATATATATATATAAGGGCTTTCCTATTATAACGGGTTGTTCAAAAAGGCTCCCCGTCCTTCCATCAAATATTTTGTTTTTTCCTAGATACTCGGGTTCAAATACCCATGGATTCGCTGTTTGCTTACACTATCTAGATTTTCCATGGATTCATATGAAATGGGTGCATAAGGGATGTTGTGCTCAACCTAAGATTTTCCAAAAGCAAAATTGATCAAGTTTTTGAATTTTATTAACATCCGGAGGTCATGCATAGATATATCTTGTTTTTTTTTTTTGGTGTTAAAAGATTTAAATATTTCATAAAATGAGGTTTTTTTTAAGAAGGGAATAACATAATAAGGTGGTGAGTTCCAAAAGTCATCATATCCAGTCATATGATAGTTACACCTAGCTAATTCATCACCAAATATATACTTTTTATCTTCTTGAACTCTACTTTCCATGGTTTATGTAGTAACCCTTGGCATAGCAAAGTTGTGGCCGACAAATCTTGAGGTAGATCTTCACTTCAACTCACTCATTTCATTATCGGAACCAATCTCTACAATCAGTAAGAATTCGTCTTGCCCAAACTTCATGCAGTCGTCTAAGCAAGCTAATTAAGAGCTCCGGCTTCATCAATGGTGGGATTAGAGGTCTTCTTCAAGAAGCCTCATTCCCAATCACCATCACTATTTCGGAGTAAACCCCAAATCCCACCTAGTCCATTTCTGGCTTACAACTCCTGACATTCAACTTGCTCTAAGTGGGTTTCGTTTTTTCCCAACGTTCAATATCTTGGATCGATTTAGGTTTTGTACCTACTTCCAAAATCCTACTTAGATTCTTGATTTGAAACAGAAAATTCATCAAGGGTTCAATTTTACCAGTGAAGATGACCACATTTGGTCTCTTCCATATCTGCCAGACTGCAGTTATGAAGATGAGTTGCCACCGAGCTGAAGTTTTGATTTTTTTTTTGAGAGATGACTTACAAAAGTTCTCTTGAATCCATTGTTCATCTGATAGAAGTTCGAAAAAGACTAAGAGGGTGTTTGGCTAAGCTTATAAGCTCTTCAAAATAGCTTATAAGTTATTAGGAGCTTATAAGCTCATGCAAAGTGTTTGGTAAAATAAGCTCATAAACAGTTTATAAACTGTGAAAATAAGCTCCAACGAGCTTATAAGCTCCCTTAAAAATAAGTAGTTCAACTCCAACTTATTTTTTCATAAGTTTGCAAGTAACATTGAATTTACCAAAATAACCTTACTATGATTTGTTATAATCTACATATATACTATCGACTTCACATCTCGTCAATTTTCTCGCTCTAACTATGATTTTCTCTCTCTAACTCACGATTCTTTCTCTAGTTTATAAACTAAATTATCCAAACACTTTAATAACTTATAAGCTCTTGAAATATTATGTCTTATAAACTCTTAAAACATTTTATAAGCTTTTAGAACTTATAAGCTCTTTAAAATAAGCTTAGCCAAACACCCTCTAACTCATTCAGCGGAACTAAAAGACTCCTCGAAAGTTGAGAGGACATAACAAAAGGTAGTGATTAATGATAAAAGATAAGAAAATAAAATTCAATTGTGGGCCTAAAGGGTACCAAGTAGATCCAATGTGTATTTAGGTTAGACTGAACTACTAGAAAGGCCCAAATCAAACAATTGTACTCCATCAACTCCAATTAATCTAGACAGATATAGAATTTTCCGAAAATATAAATAAATTAATATGTTTTAATATCTGTAATACATTCCTCGTTAATATTTCTATGAAAAATACTGGAATTAGAATTTCAATATTAATTAAATAACAAAAACTTGTGTGAGTTCTCCCCACCACGAGCTCCCCCTAAAATAAGGATAATTTAGATTTATTATTCTTCAATTAGAATTTATTAATCCCTAATTAAAATTATTAATATTCAATTAAGATTTGTTCATTCTTATTTAGAATTAATTAAGTCTTAATCAGGATTAATTGAATATTAATTAATAACTACTAGTTAATTACCTACCTAATTAGTTAATTAGTGGTCGTTAGACCACCTCTAATCAAATTGCTTTCACTTCATAACAAATTTTTATTTATCAATAACTACCAATAAAAAATAAATTGACGACTTGAGAAAAAAAGTATAGGTTGAAATAAATTAAAACCAAGAGTGAAAAATATGAGCAAAATTTTATTTAAATCTAAATTATTTATCTAATTTCTTTAAAATAAACTCCGTCATCTTTCGATATGTATCCTAGGTGCAATATGAAATAGAGAGCCCCAAAAGATTACACACACTCTATTATTTCACAAAAAAAAATTGTAATAAATAATATACTCAATGAAAAAGAAAAATATTTAAATAAATTTAGGATAACATATATCAAATTATAAAGTAGATAATAGTGATAAGTAGGCAACGAAATTGTTTGTTGCCACAATTATGCTTATTTGCCCCAAAAGTATTATATCATGCACTCTCTTTCCACGTCTTTGAGATGTTCAGATTCATGGTACATTCATTCCAAACTCTTTTCGCAAAATGCATTCGAAACTGTATGTAGACTACACTCTTTCAATTTCCAATATTTTTATTTTTTTCAATTTTTTATCCTTTTCCATCTAAGCCAACCACCGCATTACTCATCTCAAATTGGATTTGCAAATCCCGTTGTGCATTCTTAAATACTTATGATTGCTGATGGGCCTCTCTGCTCAAAAGGGCTCAAAACTATTCATGCTTTCATTATTAAATAGCTCACACATTAGACTTGCATATCAATATATATAAATTGGTAGTTCGCGTGATTATAATTGGGTTTTTATTTTAGTTTCCTCAAATATTTAAATACTTTATATGTCTTCAAATGAAAAACTGATATATTCTGGAAGGTTCGAATTGTTAAGCATTACAATACTGTTTTCTCCATATTTTTAATTTCTTTTAGACGGATTTAATCTCAAAATCGCATAATCATAAAGTTGGAATATTGAGTCCCATAAATTGTGGCTTGGGACAGATGGCAGATTCCTTGAGGACGATTGGACTATACAAAATAATAACTTTAATGATTAATAGTATAAATTTTGTTGTGGCTAATGCTCGAAACTTTATCTTTGATGAAAAAAGTGAAGCTGACTGCTGACTGCAAGCAACAAGGCAACAACCGGCTATGTTCGCAGAAGCAGCACAAGTTTAAGAATTGATACATGTTTAATTTCGTCGCTACGTGTTAAATTCGAGGAGCTAAATTGGCCCGTTTCTGTCCAAGTGCTGTGCCATTTTCAAACATGCACTATCACTCTAACTATGGTACTCGGTATCTCTACCAAACACAAAAAACATTGTCCTAAATTACAATTAATTTTATGTACGTATGTTGGCCTAGTGATAGAGTGGTTAATACCTTAAATCAAAGATCTTGAGATTGAGTCCACCATGATATGGTATTTAAATTTATATATTTAATTAATAAAAACATTATTCACGGTATGCATGAATCTTGTCCAAAGTACTGGATTAAAAAGAAGCCACAAGATTTAAAATTGGGGAAACAAAAAAATCCATTTTATGGTGGGTACAAATTGTATCGGAGGCCCACAAGATTTTGTATTTCATATTATTTTTTGTCATGTTAAATTATGAACCAAGAAAAGCAACGAACGTTTGAATTATTGATGAGATCTTATCTTTAAGTTCATTTCTGATTTTGAAATAAATTTTTAAAACATTTCCTATTTTTAAAGTATTTTATAATCTTCAAGAAAATTTATTTTTGAAAACTTATGAAGAAAAATCGCTATTCATTAGGTTAATTTTGAGTATTATAATTAATGACGATAAGTATAACTATAGTAGTTCTGATGTTATATATAGTTCTGACTATTAGAATATGTTCTAAATTTTCGTTGAGTACTAGTAGCTAGGTAATAGATTTCATGATATTTGCATCGCAATACTATTTTTACGTGGTTGATTCCTCAATACTTTCACTATGATTCGATTACGGTGAGTGTAGCTAAAAGCTCAGTATTCAAAAGTTCTTACCCTTTTACCGTCGATCTAACCCATATTTATACATATCGATCACCCTAAAGATGTGCCCCATCCCCGATTGGCTTTGATCCTCCCATGTAGGAACTCTTCCTCTCACATGTAGGGATCCCTCGCCTTCCGTGTAGGGTGGAGGCTGGACACACGATACTATTGTTACTTATGCTACTAATAATTGCACATTAATACACATTCAAACTAATTGAGTAACTAATGCATAGCAGCATGAAGTGTTTCAAGTGAATAGTGTTATGATTTAGATTCTTATTTCCCCAGATTTGGCTATCTGTAGCCATTTTTTCAGACGAATCAGATACCATGAAATAGACAGAACTGGGAAGTACCGAACACGTGATATGCTCCCATAATTCTGGGTCTATGATTCCATTAATTTAGACAACACAAACCCCCTACGTTGCACGACTTGTGAGGTCTTTTCAAGCGGCTCCAACAAGACTGGATCAAGCTCATATCCAATTATATTTTTAGAATTTGCTTTTTTTTGTCAATTAAATACAGAAATTTAAAGATCGCGTCACAGATTTTTGAAATTTATTGGTGTTTTATAACGTTTGGATATAAGTCATACTTCATATGAGAGATTTTGAATTATTAGACCGTTTCACACAAGATTTTTCGCATAATAGTGGTGAAGTAGTGAACTTGTAGATTTAGATGTGTTCTATAATTTGGTTTGAACTGTAAATCGAACCGGACCATATCGCATTTGTACGGTTTGGTTTGGTGTGATTTGGTTTACAGTTTGAAAAATATATTTTGCTTTATATTTTTAGAAAACTATGATTTACGGTTTAGGTTTGGTTTTTAAAAATAGAAACCATACCAAATTGCAAATCATAATATAATTATATTAATGATTAAATTATTATTATTATTGTTGTTATTACTTATGTATAAATTATTATTTTTAGATTTTTAAATAAAAACTATTATACTAACTTATATTCATAATTCTTTTAACAAATCATTTGGCGACATAGACTTAGAAATTTAGAATCAAAATTTTAAAGTGTTAGAGACACATGGACTTATTTCATTCATGTTTTAGAATTGTTCTTCACTTGTCTTAACTTTTTAAGTTTTATTCTTAATGATATCATGTTTTTTTCTCTTTTGAAGGGTCTTAGATATCTTTATTATTATTGTTAAGTAGGAATATGAAACATATGTATAAATCGCAGACCAAACCACACCAAAATCATATTATTGCAGTTTGATTTGGTTTGATTTTAGCACTAATACAGTTTGGTTTAATTTACTAAAATCACAAACCGTACATTTCGGTTTGGTTTGGTTTGGTTTTCGTGCAAAATCGCACCAACCCAAATATGGAACACCCCTATGTAGAATAAGAGTACAAATTCAAATTTCACTAACATTTTCTAAGTTAAATTTGTTATTGATGGGATACCTAACCACTGTTCAATAAGAGCCCAAATCTAAAGAGATATTGGAGGAGATACTCAAGGGATCGAGCCTATCTTCAGAGATCGGATCACACAAGGCAATGGATCCATAGTAATCTTGAGGGATCCACAACATGTATAAATAGAGGTTAGATTGAAGGTAGAAGGGTTAGCAACTATCGAATACTAGAGTTTTTCAATACATTCATTGTAATCGTGCATAGTGAAAGTATTGACGAACCATTCCTCCGTGGACGTAGATCTTTTCCTTGATCGAATCAAGTAAAAACCTCTTGTGTTCTTTATCGTTTTCACAAACTCACACACAAGATTTATCAGTTATGTTGTGTTTTTCTAATATAGTTTGTAATGTATGTAATTTGTAAACTATTGGTGTAGCTAGGTTATACTTAAAGTGCATCGTTGAGTGTCTCTTTATATTTTCCTTGTTACATTAAGAAAAGGACAGGTTACTTTTACGAGGAAAACTTTCTATGGAAATAGAAAATAAAAATGGTTTGAAACTTTGAAGTATTACTTGAAACTCATAATCAATTACTCAAATTATATTTCGTGAAAAAGGCCGTAGGGTAGTAATTACATTAAAATGGAAAGAGATGAAAGTGAAAGAGGGCCAAATAAAAATTTGTTTACTGGGCCTCTACAAATTTAGCCGCACAGAGTCAATTAGGAAGCACAGACATTCTGATTGGCAGAATGGTTATTACCGTTGCAAACAGTTGGGCCCACATCTGATACAGTCACCCCTCATTTGGGCTGCTTCCTGCACTGCAACACTGGACCCAAATTGTACCATGCGTTGTTACCTTCGACATCAATAATAATATATCAAAATTATTCGGATTTTAAAAAACAAAACAAGAAAAAGAAATTTCAAATTGAAAATAAATATAAAATATGTATAAGGAGGTTAAAAAGAAAATTAAGAAGCGGGCTGGAACTCCACCAATCAATGGGAAACGATGGTAAAATTTCTATATCGGGTTCGAGTCCATCAAGAGTCCATGACGCAGTCTTTAAATTTATGCCTTTAATTGATAAAAAAAAAAAGACTAAACATCTGCTATATTCCTAGTAACATTCATCCAGACGTTAAATAATAAATGATGCTTAAAGAATGAATGTCTCATCTGCTCCATATGGACTTTGAGTTAATTTTATCTGTTATTTTACTCGTGCGTCTCTGTAAAATTTTAATTGGAATGTTGCTACTTGCTATTTTTTATTTTTATTTTTTGATATCATGGGAACTCATGGATGCTTAACTTATAGGTTATTGCAAGACCTTTGAAAAATAAGCCATCGCTCTGCAATAAGCCCAGAATCACACAGATAAATTGGTCAACCACACTTTTTCAAAATCGATGTGCATGCGCTTACAAACCCATAGGCGTTTGATAAGGTTGAAACTTCACCTCGTCGACCTCTCTCTAACTCACGAAACTCACCTTAACCATGGGTTGTCTTTAACAGGGATAAACTACTACTTGCTATTATTTATATATTCATAATGTTTACTTATGAAATAGGAACAAAAGAAGAGATAATTTTATAAGCAATAATATCATGTGGCTTCCTACCCCTCCCTGCCCCATTCACCTATATAAACCAACTAACTTGCCTTCCCACCATTAACAATTGCAGTAGATCCCCTAATCCCAACTGTTCTCTCATTTTTTCTTCACTTCCCTACCAAAACACACACACACTACACGCACTCAACTTCCCCTGCTATTTGTATTTTGGATATTCATTGTCTTGTCAATTTCGTTTCAGTTTTCTTCAACACAAAATGGGAAGATCACCTCATTTCTCTTTCATCATTCTCATGCTCTCGTTCACATTCACAGGTGCATATTTGATTATAAAATTTGTTAATTTTCTTCTCATCGACGTTCTAATCTAATGTGCTTAATTTACTGCAAATGCAGCTCCGATCGCATTATCGGCGACATTCACATTAGTAAATCAATGCACCTACACAGTCTGGCCGGGGATCCTCTCCGGCGCCGGCACCGCGCCGCTCTCCACCACCGGATTCGCGCTCAGCTCTGGCGACTCCATCCCCATCTCCGTCCCAGCCTCGTGGTCCGGCCGCATTTGGGGCCGCACGCTCTGTTCTCAGGACTCCGCCACTGGGAAATTCACCTGCGCGACGGCCGACTGCGGCTCCGGCACGGTGGAGTGCTCCGGCACGGGGGCGGTGCCGCCCGCCACGCTGGCCGAGTTCACGCTGAACGGAGCGGGCGGCCTCGACTTCTACGACGTCAGCCTCGTGGACGGCTACAACCTGCCAATGCTGGTGGTCCCGCAGGGCGGGGCTGGCGGGAACTGCTCGAGCACGGGGTGCGTCGGTGACCTCAACGAGTCGTGCCCCTCGGAGCTCAAGGTGGCGAGCACAAACGTGGGCGGGGGCGGAGGGAAAGGCGTGGCGTGCCGGAGCGCGTGCGAGGCGTTCGGCGACCCCAAGTACTGCTGCTCCGGCGCGTACGCTACGCCGGACACCTGCGGGCCTACGCAATACTCGCGGGTGTTCAAGGATGCTTGCCCCCGCGCTTACAGCTACGCCTACGACGATCAATCCAGTACTTTTACATGTGCCTCGGCCAACTATATCGTCACTTTCTGTCCAACTCCTTCTGCCAGGTATTTTTGACTCATCCTTTTGATTTTATCTCTTATTTTATTTCATCAAGTTGAATCAAAAGGTTTCATCTATTTATTTAATAAAAAAAATTGTTAAGGTTTATTAGAATGTACGCTATTTGGTCCGAGTATTATTACATAGATATAGTTGGGAAACAGGAAATGAAGAAACTTGGTTAAGGGAGAAACTGCATTGATTGACATATAAAAAGTGGCTTTCTGCAAATGTTTGTAATAGAAACATTGCCACATGGATTAAAACTGGACACTAACGTAAAGTGACGATGTGTTGGAAGGGTAACATGTGCGATTGTTTAGTAGTTAATAGCTAATTATTGATTAGATTTTGTATAAGTTAAGTTAATTAACATCGATCCTTCTATTTGTTTTGTGTCGACACTTTTTAAAAGTAGTGATCTAAGTTGCGACCCCATCCCAATTGCATGCTTTGAATCTCTCTCTCTCTTTTCATGCCTTCATAATTTTGGGCGGTTATGAATACGTCATATGTAGTTATGTACTCGTGTGATTTAATATGTTATTTTAGTAGTTTCATTGATGTCAAAAATAAGTACTCCTCCGTCCCCATATTACTTCCTAGGAATATGGGTTTATCTTTAATAAAAATTGTTGAATGTCCTTTTTTGGAATAATAACTTTACATTAACCCTAATATTAAATTAGTTAGTAAAACACTCATGTTAAACCTTGTAAATAAATATCCATTAATATATTCAGAATTATCTCAATGACACATAGGTGGTATAAAGATGTAAATAAATAATTACGGTTTTCTTAAAGTTGGAAAGATAATTTTCATATATAGATAGAAAGAAAACTATATTATAAATATATATTATGACTACTAAAAAAAGGAGTATATGTTATGTATAGTATCTATAATACACTATTGAAATGCTTATTTGCATTTATACATCATGATCGATATATTATTGGTGGTGAATGTGCAGCAAGAAAGCAAGTGGAGAGGAGGCAATAGCAGGGGCCGGAAGCGCTTCGTTGGTTTCAAGCGGATCTCATTTAACCTATAGTCCCACGCAATTTTATTGCAAACTATGGATTTTTACGGCGGTTATTTTACAATTACGGCGGTGGCATCATTGAGTTTGGTCAATTATTAATACGATCAGTTATTCTAAACTAGTCAAGTCGACTCGAATCGAATCAAGTATTGAACAAACACAAAAAATTCAATACTAGTGAAGGGTGGGACATACACAGAAATTATTGTAGGGATCGATTATTTGAGAATGTGAGATTACGAGAATGTGTTGTAGCAAATTTACTGAAGAATCGAGAAAAAAGAGCAAATCACTATTTAAAGAGGTTGATTTTGTAGATTGCCGTTGATTAGCCTCAATATATGTAACTGGTCGAATGAGATTTTCTACTTTAATATAATATTTCATCTCGTATTTTAAATTGTACAATTACGGTCACTTGTTGTTGTTGTTGTTAATATTGAAACATACGGTATGTGTCATATCTCTTAAAAGGAAAATGTCGCGTGCCAATTCATTATCCATCATGTTTGCCAAATACTTGCTTGATCTTCATACAAATGGAATAAAAAGATTATGAATAATACAATCGACATAAAAGTAACGACTCCGGTTATTATTAAAGAAATTACTCCACATAGATTATGTGGCAATGGACTATACCATTTTTATACAATTACTTGTGATAGGGCAGTCATTGAATCATTTTAGAATATAAATTATAAATTATAAATTACTCCACATAGATTATGTGTCAATGGAGTATACCATTTTTATACAATTACTTGTGATAGGGCAGTCATTGAATATTTTAGAATATAAATTATAAATAATATAGAGTCGAGTTATACTTGAAACTTTACATCTATTCAAACTATCAACCATTCTATTATATATACAAAGTATTATTCTATGACAATGTTTTTATATACAATAATAATGATAACATTTTTATATATTATAATAATATTTCTTTTATGACAATTATATATCATACAAAGATCAATGGTCCAAATTGATTCCTAGAATAAAAAAATACTTATTCAATCCTTATGATTGATGGGAAATTTGAATTTATCCGTGCTTTCGATGATCTATCTTGGATGTTTAATCCACTATAAATTGATTATATTACTAACATGCTTATAATTAATTGTAATACATATGATTTTCTCGTGTTTACTTACAAATTTCGACAAATATGATTAAAAACTGACTCCAGCTTTGATCTTCTAGATTATGCCCTGAATGTCTGATCTCCAATACTGAGTGAGAGTAATCTATGGAGAATACCTAGAATTTCCGCCACTTTGATAATCTTGAGAATTTCAAAAATCACATATGTATTGAGGATACTACTAATTTCTCATACCATGTATTTATAGTGTTCTCCTAGAATCGTAATGTGATAGAACTCTAACACATCTAATAAATACAATAATTATCTTATTCCATGAAGATAATTCATTTATAGAATAACTTAATATCTTTTGATATCAGATAATATCTATCTAGATCAGAAGATATATCAAATAAATAATACAATAATTAGAACACAGTCCCATTGGAACTGTAGGGGCTGGCCAAAAATCCTCTAAGTAATAGGTCTTGATGGGCCAGTCGAGTTATCAAATACAAGGAATAAAATTGGCATAAAATGAATTAATTATCTTATATTCAGTCCATAAAATAAATTAATTGATGAACATTTATTCATTCCACCAGAGAATAAATGTTGATTTACCCCTTTATTACCGATGTTAAGTCGGACTTGTACTTAGATTTACGAATCCTTGTATTTAAGATATCGCACATTCATTAATTATTTATAACACTCTGACTGCTTCAAATAATTTATCTCTTTAATTCCTTAAGTAATACTCCATCCGTCCCGTTATTCATGCTTCTTTTTTGCAAGATTAATTGTATTTTTGTAAAGTTGGGTGACACGAAATTAATTTTTTAGTGTAAAAGTATTTTCTTTTTGAAGCGGTCAACTTAACTCAACCTTATCACTCAACCTTATTGTTATACTTTAGCTAACTCAACCTACATGGTTTAGTACAATAAATATTTTGAGCTTCTTAAGAGGACGTTATCATCCTAAATGGATATGGTGACTCGATACAGGTAATCAGCATGACATACAAGCACTATCACCACTCAAGATGCGAAGAATATTGGGTTATCCCATATAACTCTTACCCATAACAAGTTAAAGTGATGATGAGTAACTCATAGTTACCTTAAATATTTTCAAGATTTAGATCAACGTAAAGTCACCGAGATCTAGGTTCTTCACGACGGTCAGATAGAAGAACTCATCTCACTGTGATCCATCAATACGTCAAAGACTTACAAGTATAGACAAACAACCAAGTAAAATTACTTCTTATCTATATTGCAGTTTATACCAACAACTCGTCCTTAAATGGTCTCAATTGTGATCATTTTCATAGCTCAACTAGCTTTACCAATCATACAGACTTATGTGATTTTCTACACACTGTATGATTTAATTTTTGTATGAGATAATGAAATAACATATGCAATCAAATAAACAATTCAGATAAGAGATCGGAATAGTGGTAAGAGTAAACATTGTATACAAATTCAATCAATCTGCTTTCAGATATAAATCCAACAATAATATATACACATGAGAGTGTAGGCTTGTCAATGAACGGATTTTACAAGGATCGACCAAGAATCACTCATAGCCCAAGAGCAATGGTTGGTTTTGATTTTAGATCCTCTCAAATACTAGACGGTGCAGACCCGGCCCGGTTGTTCTAGGTCCAACCAGGTCCGATATTTTTTTTGGTATTATGTGCTTGTCTAATGTGTTTTAGATATTATATTACTAATTAATTATCATTTTTTATTAAGTTATGAATATATAAATTGATAATTATTTTACTATTTTGGTAAAATTATCCAACCCATATCCATAATTGATGGTTAAAGTCCGGTATTTAATAGATCGTTTCAGAACCAATATTTATTTATTACTACTAATCTAAGTAAAACTTGCCCATTAACATACCTATACTGTTGCATATATAGAGAGTTTGGGCCTTTAGGTGTGTGAGTGGTGCCGCTGGAAGAGTCTATTATTGCGACTTGATTATATCGGCTTTATATTTATTCAATAGTTGAATTAGACACAGTCACAGCTAATGGCTGCTAGGAGTAATTTTAGTTTTACTTGGCTCCAATGGAGGTATTATTCAACTTTATTGACAGTTGTAATTATGAAACTTTGAAAGAAACTGTAATGTTTATTTAATTTCAAACGATTTTAGGATAATCTATAATATGCCTCGGTAAACTTTGTTAGTTGATATGAGCTCTACAACTTGTGCTCATTGCGGCCTGATTCGACGTGGTGTTCCAACTTTAAAGTTCTTATCCCGGCCCAATAGTGAAGAAAGGCCCTTTACATTTTTTTAACTTTGACCAATTCTTTCAAAATTATTTATTTAACTATAATTTATTAATTGAGTAAAATTACCATTATTTTGTTAAACGTAAACGAATGATGAGATAATTCGAGCAATACAAAGTAAGAAATCATTACACATCTTGTAGTCCAAAGCTATCAGCTTAAGCCTTTAACTAGTGCAAATCCTACAACCTCGCTCTTTGCCAAGCCCAAAGGAGATTAATGTTGGTAATTTTTTTTTGAAATATCATTACCTCAAAAGTCAAAACACAAATAGTTATTCAAATAACAATAAATATTATAAGAATTTACCTTTATTCTTTATTGTACTAGCTTTCGGCCACTTCCCACTTGCATATTGATAAACATAATTAATGTACTGTCATCAACACTATCCGAGGTTAAGATAATCATATATTATTTCTTTCATAATATCTTCAACTCAACTTGTCGCCACAGCCGAAAAGGGGGGAAATATGTGAGACGATAAGGTATCTATACTTGAGTAAATACTTCACTCAAAGACTAGTAACATACAATTTAGCTTTTCTTGTAAACATAATCATGTATAAAATATAGTGGTGCAGCCACAACCGTCACTATTAGAGTTGGGTGAAAAAAAACTCATCTTGCAAGTTGATAATAATATAATCAATTTAGATTTATTTATTGTAAATTGATGATCCTTTTTGTATTTCGATAAAAAAAATCGGACCATTTTTATCTTCAGAACATGCAAAAAAATGACGAATTCGTTATGAAAGTTAATAAATCCGTCGGAAAAGTTACCGAATAAAAAAAATGGAATTTTCTTCTCATGTGATTCGAACCCAAGCAAAATTCAAAATGTTTTAGATTTAGTAAGTTTTCTAGTAGATTCATCAATTATCACTGGAAATTCATTTAAGGGGTGTTTACTTTGCATGATTAGGTTAGATAGATAAAATTAATCCATCATAATCAGGTGTTTACTTTTAAGGATTAATATTTGATGATATCCCAAATCCCGAGATAATTTAATCCTTTGAATTGTTCTTCATTAATTTCAATCCAACCAATATAGGTAGGATTGAAATAATCCTCCAAATAAAGGGAGAATTATTTATCCCAATTTTAATCTTTCGCTAATCCTTTGTAGTAAACAAAGGATTGATAGATAAAAATTATCTTACCATACATTTAATCAATCAAATAATCAATCCTTCAAAATGATAATCATGAAAAATAAACACTCCCTTAGTTCACATGTTCAAATTTTAAAATAATTTTATTTGAACTTTACTATATATATATATATATATATATATATATATATATATGTTAACATGCTTCTTACTTATAGTAAGATAATTAGCCTGTCTAAATTGAACATTCCAATACAGCAGAATATGCATAGACTAAGCATTTTGTAAAGCAAACGCAAATTGGTTCAAAAAATTCTTATTCCTATGTGTAGGCTACTTTTTGCTCAATTGTGTAAGTTATAATAACAACAGTAAATTAGTAATAATAAGTATTATAACAAAAGAAATCCAATCTTAGACCTTTTAGCAATAATGTATTAGAAAATGAAGCAAGTGGTCATCTTTTATTCTCCAAAATCCATGTTTGAAAATATGGTATATGGATAAAACATTGATCAATGACATCCGCTAAATAAAACATGAGTTGATGACACACATGATAGCCGATAGGAAATAAAGAAGGTAAGAACAAACCATAAAATGAAAAGATCGAGTTGCATCATTAGTTTTAATTAATGGGTGAAAGTGCAACAAGTAGTGCAAGTTGCAAGAGATAAGTAATTAATCTAGCGAATTTCTATGATTTATAAAAATGCAAATTCAATGTCATTTTTTATACTCACTCCGTCTCATTATTGTTGGAACGTTTTCCTTTTGAGTTGTCCCATTAAGTTGACCCGTTTCCAAAAAATGAAACATTTTTTACACTAAAAAGTGCATCGAATTTCGTGTAATCCACTACTTTACATACAAAACACAACTCTCCTTAATCTACGTGTAAAAAAGAAAGGAGTCATTATTATTGGGACGGAGGGAGTATATTATAAGATATAACGAAAGTAGAAAAAATTTATGGTACAAGATAGATAAGAATAGGATATGTATCGTAGATAATGTTATATTTGTATCGTATCTTATTATTTGGTAGATAAGATATAAAAATATAGATAGTCAACCTTGTTGTTTGGTACATTAGTTACAAATATAGATTACGGAACAAAATGACAAAAATAACCTGTAGCCTGGCCGACTGTGCAGATTGGATACAAAATTGGCCTCAACCGTGAGTTACACTTACCAAAGAGATACAGTGTTCATAGCACGGGCCTTGCTTTAAACGCGGGCTCCCAAGATACGAAACTATTCTACCAAACAAGCTGCTAAGCCAAGATACCTTTTCAATCTTGGGCTTATCTTATCTACCAAACACTCCCTTATACTTTAGCGATATTCATCAGTCTTGTAAAGATGAGAGACCAAAGTTCGGTCATCATTCCCCTCCCCATTTCTGAAAAAAATAAAATAAAAAAATTTGATGAATATAAATCAGATATTAAATGGTTTCATTCATTTATTTTCATATAAAACTTTTTATCGTTCACATATGTTTTATATGGGAGTAGATACGATTCCTTAATCCTTTTTACATCTAAATGCCCTATTGTTCAGTTGATCTGACCCTTTTCCCAACAAATATAATGAGTTTAGGTCTGAAAATAAGAAAAAGACGGTTCAAATTTAATTTGGTTTTTGACAAATGATGTCATAGATTAGTGTCTCTTTCATGTCCATCTTTCACGTCAACTACAAAATATATAATTTAAGAAAAACCTTGATTTTTCAGAAGATCCATGGGGCGCTTCACCATTTCTAATAATGCCCTTTAATTTTGAAGTTCGGCTTTTAGAGTCTTTATTAAGATGGTGAGCATATCTAGTGCAAATAGGATTGTATATGTCAAATTAAATTATTGCATGTTTGATTTAAGATCCATTTACCAAAAGCTAATTGAATAAAATCATTCTAAACAAGTTACATAAAATTTAGGGAGAAAATATGTGAAATAAACATATAAAAGTGTAGTGGAAACCTACGAAAAAATGTTAAACTCTTCAAGTTCCATAAGTCATTGTTTTGACTTGAATAATGTTTGTTCACGCTCAATTTAATTGATAATAAGATAAATTCGGCCCCCATTGGCTTAGCTCAGCTTGTTAAGAGTTATTAAATTTGGAACAAAGACTAATGATCGAATCCTAGCAATCGTAATGTGAGAGTTTCACACTCTTTAGGGTGACTCCTTGTGGGTATTAGGCAAAGTCCTCATAATTTCTTAATCGTCGAGTCACCGTGACTTACCCTATCACATTCTCATGGGACTGGTGTGTGGGGGCTCACAAGGGGATATGAGAGTTTCTCCCTTTTGGAACAAAGATAAATTCAACCCGAAATTTTAAGATGGAAACCCACTAATTATATGTCAAAATGATATATCTCAAATACTCTTTATTGTATCACTTTTGGCATGATCCTAAATATGTAGGAACTATTCGTGATTAATTAGCTCAAAATCCTTTGGAGCTTGATGATTACAAAAAAGGGAAATTCTATACATAATCCCCTTTTTTTTCTCTTCGTAGTCCCGTTTTTAAAATTATAATAAAAGTATTAATTAGTTTACTATTTTATCCTTATGCCCTCAAATTAAGTTATACAATAAATAATTACTTCAACACTTAGCCCACCCAAATTCTGAAAGAAAAATACGTCCGACGTTTTTTTTAAAAATTTTTATTTGTGGTTGATCATTGTATCTAAAGCTAAAACATCATTCAAATATACAGGAAAAAAATGAAAAGATGTTTATCAAATTATGCAAGATGGAAACAAAGAAGAAGAAGCATTTCTAACCCAACAATTGGGCTTAGACCCTAAATGTAATCAGGCCCAAATAATATTTATTTGGTTTTTGCGTTTATAAATTTTTTTGTTAGCTAGGCCACGTAATCATGCACCTTCCAAGAAATTATCACGCGTCAAAATCTTACAATTTATTCTCTGCGATTATCATTTAATTAGTGGTACATAAAAATCTTAAAATTTTCATAAGCTAAAAGCCCAAACATTAAATGGTTTAGGTCTTCGTAATTAAGAAGAAGTTAATGCAAATCCTAACTTTCTGAGTAATCTTGCTTAACATATAATTTCGCGATATTACTGTACAATTTAATATATATGGTTGCTAGATGTCGACTCAGCAGTTGGAAATAATAGATGCCGGTAGGGATGTTAATAGATAGGTTTTAACCGGACTAGAACAAATAAATAAGTAATGGTTCTGATTCTAAAACCTATCTATTAGATACTGGATCCGAATCGGACCCGTGCCATTAAATTATGGGTCTTAAGCGGTCCGGATCTGAACGGGTTTGGAACTAGAATCGGATCAGAATCAAAACTGGAATCGAAACTGTTGCTTTATAATTTAATGGACTATGAGTGATTTCGGATCGGTATGGATAAAATTGGTTCATTGACAAGCATACTTAAACTTAGGTTTGTCAATAAAAGAGTTTTATTCAGACCAGAACCAATAAATAGTATTGATTTTGGTTCTGAAACGGAATAGGATCCAGATCGGATCGAACCGGACCATCAAATTATGGATCTAAACAGTACGGGTCTATATAACCCACTATTAGACAAGAGAGCTACAAATTAAAATAGTTATATTACGCATAAATACGATTTTAAAGTTTTCATCTTATGATCCTAAAGTAATTGTTAAAGAAAGAAGAAGTTTAAATGAATTAGAATGGAAAAATTAAAGGGAAACCAAAAGAAAGGGAGAAAAGGCGTTAGGCGAACATCATATCCTGATAAGGAATGACTAAACTCCATTGGCTGTCTCCAATTACATTTATCTCATTTTCATTTGATTTTTCTTGTTTTGTTTTGGCTGCTAGCTGTTTGAATTTAATATTTTATAGTGCGATTTAGTTTTATATTTCATTGGCCCAATATTTATTATACGTACAATTGATACGATGTTTCCACTCAACATGTAAGCATGCATGCATGCTAAGAAAACAATTTAAACGAAAGAAACAAAATAAATTAATATAAAGTTGAAGTAGATTGCAAGTCTAATTCCTGGTTGAACTTTTCCTCTTTTCCTTTTTTGGATCATTATCTGTCACACAATACCCTTATCATCAGATTTACCCATATAAAACAAGCCTTCATCTATTTTAAAGATATTTTCTAAAATAATATACAATATTTGCTTGAGAGCTTTTCAAAAAGGAATGTTTTTTCTTGTAGTGGATGCTGCATGCAAAACTTTGGTAAAAGAAGGGCTAGCAATCAAAACATTCATATAATTGAGAATGTTAAAATGTATATAGCTTAATTTTTTGGGATAATTGTACTTTATGTTACAACTTTGATGAGATTTTGAAAAATATCTTCAACTTTTGTTAATATATTAAAATTCAACTTTGATTAGATTGAAAAATATTTTCAACTTTAGTTAATACGTTAAATGTCCTAAACTTTGACAAGATTTTGAAAAATATCATCGATTTCGAGTTTTTGACAATAAAATACCGAGTCATTTGAGCTGTAATCCACACGAGATGGAATGCTGTGTCATTTGAACTATATAACCCACATGAGACGAAATGTTGAGTCATTTGAATACAACTCACGAGAATCTAGCTAACTGATGCAACACTCCATCGTCAGAAACTAGAAACAGATGATATTTTTCAAAATATCTTCAAAGTTCGGGACATTTAACATATTAACTAAAGTTGTGGACATTTAACATATTAACTAAAGTTGAACATACAAACTACTAAATCTCCTTTTTAGTTAGAACATTGATATGAGCTATTGTTTAAAGTTTGTTAGGTGTTAGTTTTGTTGTTAGCTGACAAAATTACTACTGTTTGTTATGTATACAAATCAGTATAATTACAATCAACTTTCCTTTTTTTTAAGTTAGAACATATAATTATATTTCAAACAAAAGTAGGATGAAAAAGTTTAAGATTGCAAGATAAAGACTTCACTTTTCCTTTCAATGTATAAAAGATAAGTCTAGATTGTGTGAAAAGAAATAAAATTGAGATGAGGCTTGTTTAAGAAGTAACAGAATTAATAAATTCTAAACCTAAAGATAATTGAAACAGAAACACTCTAGAGTCCAAATATAAATATGTAAAAGTCAATTATTAAAAACTAAGAACTGAAAATTAAAAGTAGAAAATAACTTATAATTATAAAATTAAATTAAAGTACAAGAAGATATAAATTGAATAACAAGTAAAATCTTGATGTCGTACATAAGCGAGGCACAAAAATTAAAGTAAAAACATGATTTCAAGTTCCAACCAGTCTCAACCTGAATGCGGAGAGCATTTGTCGGTGTCAAAAATAAGAGGGTGTTTTCAAACCGGGTTTTCTGCTCACGACATTATCATGAATATCATCATATTCCTCTCATATTTTCACCCCAACAATACCTTCTCAAACTCGGTGGAAAGAAGTCGGTGGCTTGACATCATTATGAAGAAGGCAACTTTTCACTCACTTTCAACTCATTCATTATCTATTCATAATTTTATTTAAATTTTATATTTATTATTCTAACGTTCATAAAAATTAATTTTAATATTATTTAAAATTAATATCAAATAACTTTAATTATTATATAAATATTAGTACATATTAAAATTGCACAATAACATGGAAACTTTTAAAAAGAACTTATACGATATAAAGACAATTTAAATCTAACAAATTAAAATACAACATACAAATAAACTAATATTAAACCTAATTAATCATTCATCATTGTTCAAGATGCAGGGTGTTTAGCGTTTATTTCAGAGAGGTTATGAGGGAATTTGGAATTCTATAAGATGTTATTTCATATAAGGGTAATTTGTGATTTGCTCGTCGTCATCTATCCAATTGCTTACCATTTGCCTTCATCCTCGATTATTAAAATTTATAAGATGTAATGTTTCAAAACGTTTATAAGTTATTATAATATTTGAATAATTGAACTTATAAGATAGAAAAATAATCGTGAGATTCTTCCATTCCCAATGCATACAATCATGGCTAAGCATTCCAGAAAGCCATGTTTCTCTCATGCATTCTCATCAACCTCGAATGTCATTTGCGGTCGGTTTCTCAAGTAATAGTTGTCGAAAACTTCAATCACACACTTGCAAAATCTTGCAAGTTAGAAAAAAATAATAGTTAGAGAGAGAAATTAATGGGAGGTGAAATTGATATTTAGAAAATAACGAACTATAGCAAGATTATTTTGGTAAATTCATTATTTCTTATAAATTTATGAAAAGATAGAGCTTATTTTTACAACTTATAAATTATTTAGGAGATTATTTTACTAAACACTTCATAAGAACTTATAAGCTCCAAGAAAACTTATAAGCTTAGCGAATACCCTCTAAATCTTGTATTTGAAAATTCTTAATTTGTGTTTCATTATGTTATTTACCTAAGATGTATATTTATCTTCAAAAATTCTAAAATATGCAATAAGTTATGGATTAAAACACCGATTATGGACGAAAGATTTTGATCTTACGGTATCCTGCCTCAAAGTGCTCGTGCAAATGTTATTCCTACATTTTTATTAGGTTCATTGTTCGCATTAGAGCAAATACTATCTCTATCCATTAAAAGCTTGTATTTAATTCTTTTTTAGGACGTTCACCAAAAGTTTGTATTTTTTATTTTTGAAAATATCAATTAACCTCAATCTACCACTTATATAAAAAAAACTACACATGACCCATCTTTATAATTCCACTACTCATTAATATATTTATTTATTATCTCCATTTGTTTTATATTTATTAAAATTCGTGTCACCAAAGCAATGTAAGTTTTTGGTGTAAAGAGGTATTAATTTTTTTTTTCCTTATTCAAAGACATGCCTAGGGTGTAGCACATAAACATACACGAAACCAGACTTTCAGGTAAACTTTAGCAGCATCAATTGATACATATACGAAAAATCCGGTTTTTATTTCTCTTTCTGGCCAAACAAACCCTAACATTTAATTTGAGACACAGACACACAGATTACATAACCCGACTGATTTTATTTATTTTTGTTTACATATTACTATTAATGAAACGAGTAAAAAAAGATTAGAAATATCTTCGTGCTCAACCAAGTTTGCTATTCTGTCTTGGATAAGAAGATGTATTTTAAGGATTGCTTTACTGACTAACTAATCAGCAATCACTGCATGATTAATAAAATCATTATTGGGATTTTCCGGTCTGCTTGGTAGAAGATGGCCGTTGGGATCAACACCACAATCCACAATGACTTCCTTTTGTATTTTAAATATTATCAAAATAAAGCCTAATTTATTGGGGTCCCAACAATGAGTAAAATATTTGTGCGACTGTGTGTGTAATGTGTATCTATATATGAGCACAACACAGATCGATGAGGATTCCCTTCCCACTCACTCCTCTCCACTCATTACTACCTCCACTGCTCCTCCGCCGTCGCCGCCCTCCCTCCTTCAATTCATCCACCCAATTTTGGGGGAGGAGCAGCTGCACTACCACCTCTGCTTTAACTATATTATTAATTACCCATTTTCATAGCTATTCATATCATTCTACAAATTGAATGGCTTCTTTCTTCAACATTCTCTCCATTATTCTTCTCCTCCACCTCTCCCAAGACAAAGGTAAATATAATAATACCTATGTATATATATATATATATATAAATCATTTTAATCTGTGTATAATATAAATTTAATGTTACTTGTAGAATTAGATAAGAAATGGATGATGGTGTGATGCAGGAGTTAAAGGTGCAAAATTCACATTTGTAAACAAATGCTCACAAACAATTTGGCCAGCAATTCTAGGCAGCCCAGTGCTAGAGACCACAGGATTCGAGCTCCCGAAATCGGGCTCGCGCGCCTTCCAGGCCCCGACCGGCTGGTCCGGCCGATTCTGGGGCCGAACCGGCTGCAACTTCGACGAATCGGGCCGCGGCTCCTGCGCCACCGGCGACTGCGCCTCCGGCCAATTGGAGTGCAACGGCGCCGGCGCCACCGCCGCCACACTCGCCGAGTTCACCCTCGGCTCCGGCTCCATGGACTTCTACGACGTCAGCCTCGTCGACGGCTACAACCTGCCGTTGCTCGTCGAGGCCAGCGGTGGCTCCGGCCAGTGCGCGGTGACCGGCTGCGTGGAGGACCTCAATCAGAGATGCCCGTCGGAGCTGAGGACGGCGGAAGGCGGCGCTTGCCGGAGCGCGTGCGATGCGTTCAACACTCCGGAGTACTGCTGCAAGGGAGAGTACGGGTCGCCGGCGACGTGCAAGTCGTCGATGTACTCGCAGGCGTTCAAGAGCGCGTGCCCTAAATCCTACAGCTACGCTTACGACGATGCCACCAGCACCTTCACTTGCACTGCCGCCGATTACGTCATCACCTTCTGCCCCTCCCACCCTAGGTACAACTCCTTGATGCATCCAATCCAAGTCACAAATCCCAATTTATGATTACTATATTTATGATATCAACATTTTGCAACATAGTTTAATTATGACATGGGTCAAAATTTGACTAAAATTATCCGTAAAATGAGGTTAAAATTAAAATTAAAGTTATAAACCAATAAATGCTAAAGTCCGGTTCATAAAATATAGGTAACACAATATATTAAACGCATTTGTTGAATTCCAACCCTAAATCTTTGTTTCTGCAGCCCAAAGTCAGCAAAATCGGATGATGATGGTGCGGCGGATAATTCTGGGTCGGGTTCGGAGCCGGAATCAGATACGGGGATCGGGTCGGAAACAGGGGCAAGTGCAGGATCCGGGTCGGTTCAGGAGGCGATTTTGGCAGATGGGTCATGGATGGCGGATTTGGCAACAGGAGATTCGAGTAAAAGATTCTCTCCCAGTGCCTCAGTGCAAGCATTGCTGGCATTAATTATTGTACATCTAACTGCTTCAGTAATACATTTTCAATTGTAGCATTTTTTTTCACTTGGATTCATTTAGAGAAAATAACCACAAAAAGAGGTTTAAGTGAAATGTGAAACGAAAATTTACGTCATAATAAATATTTCTGTCGCTTAAATATTTTCCAAAGTATTGATACTTATTTTTGAAATAGCTAATTGTGGACATTTTAGACATGATGTTCTACTTTCACGTACACTTATATCAATAATATCATTTAGAGGGTGTTTGGCTGAGCTTATAAGCTCTTTAAAACAGCTTATAAGCTGTTTATGAGCTTATAAGCTGTTGTAAAGTGTTTGGCAAAATAAGCTCATAAACAGCTTATAAGTTGTGAAAATAAGCTCCCATAAAAATAAGTTGGTCAACCCTAACTTATTTTTTCATGAACTTATAAGCAATCATGAATTTATCAAAATAACTTTATTATAATTCGTTATTTCCTATACATACACTATCAACTCACCTCTCGTCAATTTTATCTATCTAACTATGATTTTCTCTCTCTAACTCACGATTCTTTCTCTAGCTTATAAGATCAATTATACAAACACTTTAACAACTTATAAGCACTTGAGACATTAAATCTTATAAGCTCTTGAAACATCTTATAAACTCTTGAAACTTATAAGCTCTCTAAAATAAGCATAGCCAAACACCCCTTAATCATGTCATTTGCAATAAAATTTTAATCATCATGAGAGAAAAGTATTTATGAAAGCAAAATCATCTCTTCATCAATGAAGATTGATCCTAAAAAATCAATTCTACTATCATAGTTATAGCATGAAATACCATCAAACTCTTACAAGTCACTTTTATTTTGATAAAGCATCAACCTAAAATAAATGATGTCACGTATGATAAATACATGCATCAAGATCCGAGACCCAACTCCACATTTCTGTTTCCCTACAAATAAAATTGGACAAAACTTCTTAAAATTAATTAAGGCGAAATTTAAGTTTATCAAACTACGTGAGGTTAAATTCACCCATTATCTATTTTTTTCCTAATTAAAAAAATAAAATAAAATTATGTGAAGTAGTCCCATGAAAAAAGTTCACGAAGGATTGGTAAGTTCAATTTCACGAGTCTACTGTCAATTATCTAAGGAAACTGCAAATAAAAATCATCTATAAACTTAAACAGGACGACCATTTAAATAGTGTAATTAGTCGTAGTGTAGGCAATTTCATATTTAAAAGTTCACGAATTTCACTTTTATCAATAATTTTATGTCCACACTCCAAATTCCTGCGCTCATACAAATAAGGATGTAAATATATTTATTTCCTTTCCTTTTCTTTTTTGCCTTCATATATTAGGGGAACGGTGCGAAAATCTCCAAAGAAAACTAGAAGTAAAATATCGTAGTACACATGATATAAGTTAAAGCAAGAGGAAAAGAGGGAATCTTTTTAACTTTGTGAGGTCCTTTTTGTAGTTATTTGATTCTAAGAAAATTACTTGGTATGCGTGTGTTGACCTAGTGATAGAATGATTAATGCTGGAAGCAAAAGATTTCGAGTTCGAATTTACTGTGAATCTGTGACACAACTTTTAAATTTCTATGTTTAATTGGAAAAAAAATATTAAAACATTTTGAGGGAACACTGAAATTGGTCTGTCAATAATAATGTCGCTTTTTTTTCCCTTCTTCTTCTTACTTTCCCATTTTTATTAAGAGTCGGTCTCTGACTCTCTTGTGAAAATTTCTTTATATAAAAATGCATCTATTCAATTAGAATCAATGAATTCTAATTAAAATTAAAGATTATAATTTAAATTAATAAATTTTATTTGAGTGTAGTTCTCATGTCTCAAATAAAACTTAGAGGGTGTTTGGTTGAGCTTATAAACTCTTTAAAACAACTTATAAGCTGTTGCAAAGTGTTTGACAAAATAAGCTCCTAAACAGCTTATAAGCTGTGAAAATAAGCTCCAACAGTTTATAAGCTCCCCTAAAAATAAGTTGGTCAACCCTAACTTATTTTTTCATAAACTTATAAGCAACCATGAATTTACCAAAATAACTTTATTATAGTTCGTCATTTACTACACATACACTATCAACTTCACATCTCGTCAATTTTATCTCTAATTATGATTTTCTCTCCCTAACTCACGATTCTTTCTCTAGCTTATAAGATCAATTATCCAAACACTTTAACAACTTATAAGCACTTGAGACATTACCTCTTCTAAGCACTTGAAACATCTTATAAGCTCTTGAGCTTATAAACTCTCTAAAATAAGCTTAGCCGAACACCCCCTTAATCTTTTGTCAAATCTTTGAGTAAAAATTAGTCCAATTTTGCTTTCAGCTGCAAGTGCGAATAGTAAAGTGCTTTCCTATTTTATTTGGTGTAATGATCATTGCTTTGAAGATAAGCATAGCGATTTAATTATTTAAAGTTTGTCTTTTACGTTATTGAATTAATTATGATTTCGTTATGATAAAGTTGAAAATGGTTTGACTAAAATTAGTAGCGTTTTGGTCCTTATTCATTTTTTAACTTATGGTGCTCAATAAATACTTTTTAAGTGGACTAACATTTCATTGCATAACTAAGCCATGCATTCCAAATTATTTTAGTATAATTAAAGAGAGTTGTATTCTTATTATATTATAATAATTGTATCATTATTAATATACAATATTATTAAACCGTGAAAATGTAAATTGATATTTGAATTTCATGTCACTCATCATAAATTATATGAACGTCTTTGATCGCGCCCATAAAGTTCTGCTCTTGTATTTTCAAGTAAAGAAGAAGTTGGTCATTGACTGCATTCCTTTTTTTTTTGTGAAAAAAAAGTGTATAATAATTCAGTATATGCGGAAATTTAAGGTTTTTTCTTTTTTCTTTTAGCGCAATAGATATTCTTAAATGAACCTTCGAGCACCAATAATTTCGAAGGTAACTATTACATCAACATCAACATCAACATCGTATGAGTGTGTTAGTCTAGTTGTAGAGTGGTTAATGCTCGAGGCCAAAGGTCTCGGGATCGAGTCCACCGTAACGCGACCTTTGAGTTTCTATATTTAGAACAAAAAATTACATTTAAAAAAAAAAAAACAAAAAAAAAACATCAACATCAACATCAAAGTATTGTGTGGAATATTTTCAGAGATATTTAGATATCCATGCACTTTTTAGGAATTTGATGTTTTATTGTGGATTTTCATGGTGTTAATTTAGTGTTTGAGTGAACAGGGGAGAAAATGACATAAATTTCCAATAATGTATGATTTTGGGGCAATTCAGAATTTGCCTACTATTTCAGCTCTGGTAGTTCATCTTATTAATATCATTGCATTAATTTTCTTTATTCTGACTTAAAGGGAATAATGGAATGATCATATTTTACAATCTAAAAGATAAAATCAATTGATCAAACCATTTATATAAGACTACACATAATAGAAGAAGAAGAAGTAGTAGTAGTAGTAGTTACAGTTTACTACCCTAAACATTGACCTTTTAATGATAATATCCACAGACTATACTAAAATATTTTCGAAGTATTGATCTTCTAACGAAAATGTCCCGAACTATACATAATTACAATTAATATGCCCCAATTATCACATAATTAACAAAAATACCTCACAATTTAATATTTTATCACAAAAAGATCATGTGGCTCATCACACACACATAATAGGGATCGAATCATGTGTCAGAAAATGGTTTTCACGTTCCTAATTTAAATAGAAGTTTTAATTTAAACCTCCTCCAATATATATATATAGGCACCAAAACAACGTTACTATAATGTAGCTCATTAAAATATATTCGTATTAAAATCAATGTTAGTGTGATGAGCTACTTAATATTTTCTAAAGAATGGTAAATATAAAAATATTTTTTTAATTTTATGGTAGTTTGAGAATTCAGTTTTCAATTATGTATCGTCCATTATATTTTCGTTAAGAGGGCAACAGTTCAAGTATTAAATTGTAAATTTTCAAAATAATAATGAAAACATTACTATTATTATTATTGTTATTATTTAAACCAAAAAAAGGAGTATGCAAATATGCTGGTCCACGTACGCACTCTTTGTTTTTCTTTTTCTTTTTTGGGCAGATCCGCTTTACAATTTCTCTCTCTTTTTTCTCTGTTTGTTTCCACACCTTTTTGAGGACAATTGGATTTCGATATAAAAGATGGAGACGAGCTTCCCCAAATATCGTATATCTATTATTTAAAAGCATTATGTTTTATCGTAATTAGGTTAAACCCGGTATATAATTTTTCAAGTGTCCCTCAAAGTCATATACTCTCATAAAGGAATTATATGAAAAATAGCATGTAGTATGTTTAATTTAGAAATAAACAGATATATTTCTTTTCTTTGTGAACACATGTTACTATGTTTTTTTTTTGTCAATTTAATACAGAAATTTTAAAGGCCGCGTCATGGTGGACTCGAACTCGGGACCTTTGGCCTCAGGCATTAACCACTCTACCACTAGGTCAACACACGCACACGAAAAATGATGTACTTATACTATGTTATGCGTAAAGTAGATAGGTGAAATTTTGTACTTATACCCAATACTCCAATAGCATGACAATATATGCACCATTCATATTGATTAGAGCACAGATTTTCCTTTAGTTGGTCACATATCATATAAGTGTGCTCTGAACATTTGAAAGAGGGACAACTCAAAAAAAGAAAAAAGAATGAGCATTGAAAGAGGGGGCAATGACCCATTCCCAGTTACTAGTGGGTTTATTTTTGTATACTATAATGGTTGTGTCGAGTTCACACATCAAATGGCCATAACAGTCTCAAAGAGGAAAAATCTGCATATATATACATATACAAATAAATAAAACCGCAAAAAAAGCATAAACTTGATCCACAGGGAATCGCACGGCCAACTTGTGAAAGCATGCAAGCATCTATCGTCTTAGCAGAATCTATCTTACTGTTTCAGAGTAATATTTGAAAAAGTGATGTCTTTTATGAGGATAATAGGCGGGGGGAATCTTTTGCATTTTATAAAGTTCCTGCACTCACCCTATCTTTACATACCAACAAAGAAGATAAGGAAAAAAATCCTCCCTTAAAGAAAGCTTTAGATCCACTAATACTTTAAATTAGTTTATTAACAACTCCACCATACTATATTACTACAAATCTTTGAATACTATTTAGCATAAAGAAACTATCTGCACCAAATTCCGAGGAATTAATGAGAAGCTTAGTGCTTTCCTAACTTTCATGAGGATAGATGGTTCCATCTAGAAATAATCAAAGAGAAAGCTTAGATCAAAGCGTAGGCAGCAGACAAGGAACGGCAAAAGCGGAGCACAAAAAGAAGTTCACCTTGTAATGCTGACCAATAAAGGGTAACAGTGGTCTGACTCGTAGTTGGGCTTGAGTGTTTTAATCACCTGGAGGAGATAACATCTTTTGGTGATTTAGATGCGGGATCATCTATTTTTTTGTGCTTCTTTTATACAGACCCTCCTCCAATCTTGATGCACCTTTAATTCATTGCATGACAAGTAATTTAGGTTGAAGCCATATGCATTCATTAGATATGTCAATCTGTGAGAATATCACTGTTTGCTGATGTGTCTATCCAAGCTTGCATTTTCCTCTATTATTAATTTATCAGTGCATACTTTCTTTGTTAGAACAACGATGATTTGAATGAAATTTAATAAAGCCCCAGGCAAACAACTCACTCATAAGTTAAATCATGTATCCACACCACTTGGTACGAGAACCTTAACTCTCTTTAAATTATTAACAGCATGGGGCTTCGCTGTTTTGACGAATAACAGTTAGAAGTAGCTTTCTATCTCTAACTAGGGTAGAGCAAAGCTAGTTTGTTATTTTACCATTTACTGCCTAAATTTCCATGCATACTTTAATTTCTCTACACCACATACTCCAATTTAATTTGTGTACCATCTTAACATTAAAATTGAGTAATTTACAATGCTTCACATATAATATTTTTTTTAGTTGGAATTCACATATAAGTTTGCAATCAAGGAGTTCTAAATTTTAATTTTGTTTAGTTTGCTGCCACAAGAGGGAGGCACCAGGATCCATATTTGAGTGGTCCTGATTTTGGCACTTCCGAGGATTACAATTCCTCACGGTATATGTACCAGCGACCTGCCTCTTCAACTGGACCCGATAACTATCCTCCACCGAGTGGTTACCAGGGCTATGAATCTGAGCGTAGCATGTATCCAAATCATAACGTGTCTCCAGCTCCCTACAGGAGGAGCTCTGATCGCTGGTCAGCTGCTTACCAAAACAGCTACGCACAACAAGATCCATATCAAAGCATAAGAGGACATGGTTCTTACTACTAATTTTGAAGTTGAGTAGTTATTGACAGATATGCTTATTGCATGGAAAATAATCTGTAGTCGGAGTTATTATTTTTCTTTCTATGCTGTGTTTTTTATGGTGGGTTTTATCAACCACCAATGTGTTAGTGAAGTTGCATTCTCTTGCAGGTTTGGTTACTGTTGAAACATTATTAACTCTCTCTATATTTAGTTTGGTGGCTCCGGTGCCACCAAAAATTTTAACAAAAATTAACAAAATATGATAGCTCTATATTGTAGCTTTTTGATTCTGTCTTTTTTTTTTTTTTTCTGTCTTTTTATGATGTTTTAGCTCATGTATGAATTCTGTCCTTTTTTTTTTCTTATAGTTATTTGCTCAACTATAATTAATACATTTGTATTTATGGAGTCGTTCATTTTACATAGTGGCATACACATCGTGCGTACTATAACATATGATCTTGCATTATGAAAGTTTATTATGATATTAGCGGGTTATCTTGATATGATTGGATTGGTAATAGTCTTGATTGGGTTCTGGTACTAATTTGGTTAATACTTTTTGAGTTCCTATCGATACTTATGGATTAATAATTAGGAATTAATAAACTCTAATTTGAAATTAATAAATTATAATTGGGGATTAATAAATCCTAATTTGTGATTAATAAACCTTAATTAAAATTGATGAATTCTAATTAGCGATTAATAAATCATAATTAGAGATTAATAAATTTTAATTGAGATTGATGAATCCTAATTGGGGTGGATATACCATAAATCCGGATGTACACAAGTTTTTGCCTTTTTTCTTTCATATTTTGCTATCTTTTAGTCTAATTTGAGCTTATGAGATTTTATAAATGCATTGATGCGCTTTTTGGGTTTTTTCAAAAAATGTTATAATGTAACAGATAATTAATACGTAACTACAAGTCTACAAACATCCTCTTTGACTATTCATATGTTATTAATATAGAGATGAGATATAATTATGAGATCTACCAATTTGGTATGTAAAGATAAAAACTAGTCACTTTTATATTAAGAGGAAATACACTACACACATTTGTAAAAGTGTGTACAACTCATACCCATTTTCCAAAATGAATATACCACATACCCATTTATATTTTTTAATATATATCTAGTGCAGTTTCGTCAGTGAAATGATTTGTCACTGACCAAACAGTAATGTTTTTGTCCGTTAACATGTGAATCAGTAATATTTATGTTTGTTGACAACACGTGAATCAAATAAATGATTTCGAAATTATAATCAGTTATTCTTTAAATTACTTTATAGTTATAGAGAAAAAGTGTGAGAAAATCATGAAAAAATATAATTAAATCACTGAATCATGTTTTTTTTTTTAAAGGAATTGTCGACCGGAATTTTCGATTTTTAGGTGTTAATTAATTTTTTAATTCATTTATGTTTTTTTTTAAACATGAAAATCGAAAATTCCGGTCGACAATTCCTTGATTCCGGTCGACTTGAATCAATGAATTGTCGACCGGAATTTTCGAAGCAGTAAATGATGAAATTTCCCATTTTAATTAATGATGTTTCCTTCGATCGAAACATCAAATTGGTCGACCGAATCACTTTTTTCGACCGGAAACAAGGATAAATCTAATGAATTGAATACTAATTATTAATTGAGGTCTCCGTCGACCGGAAACAAGGATTATCGACCGAATCGGCTATGTGAATGTGTTAATTAATTGCGGCATTCAATTATATTTTATTTTAAAAAAAAAATATGATTCAATGATTTAATTAAAACTATATAAATAAACAAAATAATTTCGTACATATGCTAAATATATCGATCGAATCGTAGTTATATAAATATATAAATTAACAAAACGGAATAAAAATCGATCAAATCGAGAATTATAAATTATAAAAACAACTTAATTAACGAAGATTCCTACGACCGAATTATAAATTATAAAAACAACTTAATTAATCATGTTTCCGGTCGACCGGAATCTTCAAAAATTCGATCGAAACAAGGATTATCGAAGAATTATAGTATAAAAAACAACTTATTTAATCATGATCGACCGGAATCTTCGAATTATCAAATGAATTGAGCCTATTTTCGATCGGAATCTTGAATTATCAAATGAATTTAATACTAATTATTAATTGATGTCTCCTCGATCGGAAACAAGAAAATGTCGATAGGAGACATCAAACTCAAGAGGAGAGAGAGCTTTTTTGTTTTAGAAATTAATTTTAAATGAACTTATGATATAATTCCACTTTAAATTAAGGAAAGCAAATTAAAAACAGAGGAATCTCTGGAAAAAAGACTGAAAAATAAGAGAAATACTACTTAAAAAGCAAAACTTACAATAAATACTATCGACCACCAATAATTCAATTTTGAATTCGGGAAAAGATCGAAAATAAGAGAAATACGATCGCAAAAAGCAAAAGCTTACAATAAATACTATCGACCACCAATAATTCAATTTTGAATTTTTACAATTCTCTCTCATAAATACTACAACCGATCGATCATATATCACAAATCCAAGCCTTTCGGTTTTAGCATTCAAAATTTGCTCTCGATCCTTTTAGCATTCAAATTACCCATTTCGGTTTTATATTCAACATTTTCAAATTCCTTTCTTCAATCCAGATCCAGCTATCTCTCAACAATTAAGTTATTCGAATTTTGATTTGTTTAGGTTGATTAAATTTTGATTTAGAAATTTTTATGTGTTTAGGTTGATTAAATTTTGATTTAGATTTATTATTGTTAATTTTGTTTAGTATTATTGTTAATTTGGATTTAGATTTATTATTGTTAATTTTGTTTAGATTTAGTTTTTTTAAGATTCAACATGGACGATCGAGTATTAGTTAAGAATTATAGTTTACATTTCAATAAATAAATAAAATGTTAAATACATGTTTAGCGAGAAGATCTTAGTTTTTAAATACATATTATTGTTAATTTTGTTTAGTATTATTGCTTTCCTTAGTTTTTAAAAATTGATGTTATTAGCTTTAAGCAAGAACGTGAACTTATGAAAAATACATGTTTAGCGAGAAGATCTTATTGATAGAGACCTAAATAAAATAACATTACAGTTTATGTTGATGTAAAATTTATATGCAATTATAATTAAAATAAATTACTTTTCAATATAGTAATTAATTATGATGTAAATGACTAATTAATTGATCCTTAATTATGTTTACATTTATTATTATTAATTTTGTTTAGATTTATTTTGTTAATTTGTTTAGATAATTCGATTGTTTCTGCTATTTATAATTATTGTATAATTCGTTTAGATAATTGGATATAATTATTGGATAATTAGTTTAGATTCACATGACATAATTCGTTTAGATTAGTCCCTTTTTAATTAATTTATTGTAAGAGACTTTAATTATTTATAGTTGAGACTTTAATTATTTAATTAGACTTTGATTAGATTGCTATTTTTTTCTTAAATTATCTTAGTTTTAAGAAATTAAGTTTTTCCAATTAGGATAATTTTAGTGCAGTTATCTTAGTTTTAAGAAATTAAGTCTTTTCAATTAGGATGAATATAGTAATTAATTATAATGTAAATGACTAATTAATTCATGCGTTAATTATTATTGTATATGATATTTATGTTGTTTAGATTTATTATTGTTAGTTTTGTTTAGATTAATTATTGTTAAATTTTTTTAGATTTATTATGTTTATTTTGTTTAGTATTATTGTTAATTTTGTTTAGATTTATTTTGTTTATTTTGTTTAGATAATTCGACTGTTTCTGCAATTTGTAATTATTGGATAATTCGTTTAGATAAATCCCCTTTTAATTAATTTATTGTAAGAGACTTTAATTATTTATAGTAGAGACTTTAATTATTTAATTAGACTTTGATTATATTGCTATTTTTTTCTTATTGTAGCGATAATTTTAGTCTAAACATTAAGAATGTATATTTGTTTTATACATTAGAAAAATCATATTAAGACTGTATATTTCAGTTAATGTAATCTTGTTGTTGTTATAGATGTCGGGATGGAAGAACATTATTGTTAGATATGGAGGGCACTGGGATCCTTCTTTATGTTACATTGGCAGGTATCAGTCAAATGTCTTTGTTCGAATGGACAATGTAATCATCTCGGAGTTCATAGAGATGATTGATCAAATTATGTCGACAAATTCGTTGATTACAACCTACCAACTGCATTATCTATCGAGATCTCGGAGTGGTAGAATTATTAAATTACTTTTGAGTAATGATGATCAACTTTTTCGATTGGCTCATGATGCCCAACCAGAGGTCTATGTGACTCACGATGCCGACACATCCCAATCGGAGCAAGAACTATATAGACCTTCGTTTGAGATACCATCCTCGTCAACATATGACTACACTTCCCAACACATATCGTTTGATGCGTCGTTGACACAACAATTTACATCATCTGATTGGTTTGATGCTGATACATCTCAATATATGCCGCAACACATGGATCCATCCAGGAATTCTGTTTCCCAACATATGCTGCAACCACAACCAGGGGCTGATACACTTGTTGAGGACAGCGATGACGACGACTACGTTGAAGAAGAAGAAGATGAAACAGAGTCAGATGAAGAGGAAGAAGATCGCGAGTCTGCTTTGGTGAGCTATGGCTCATTTGTAGAGTTTGACGCATGGATCCGTCGAGAGGGTGGATTCGGGAAGCTTCTATCTACGATTATGCAGAGTAACACGCAAGCGCACGTAGGAGGCCTAGAGCCAGAAGAAGTTGAGGAGATGAGCAACTGGCTAGTTGTCACAGCCCGGTTTGGCTAAACCTTACCGGACCGCGACTCGGGTTCGGGTTTAAGTGAATATGAAGAGAATAAGGTTTTCAACTTATTTCATCTACGAAGAAATATAGATGTTTCAATGAATCGAGAATCATGATGGAGCAAAATAGTATATATATATATATATATATATATATATATATATATATATATATATATATATATATATATAAGGTTTCAAGGTGTCAACAAACAGTAACCTTTACAAGGCTTTAACATAGTAACAAAAGATAACAGAGTCTCAAGAGTTTGACAGCGGAAATACGTGTGAGACATGCATGTGAAGATGCATTCTCAAGGTGAACCAAAAATATATCATACGTCTTGACATATATTCCGCTCAACTCCCGTTCTGTTCCATCACCTGCTCAACCTGCACATTTAAAAACAAACATGCAGGGCTGAGTACAAAGATTGCACTTAGTGGACACATTGCCGAAAACATTTTACTTTACGAAATATTGTACTGCCCTCATCACAGTAAGACACAAGGGGTTTTATTTGAAAAAGGCCTTGTTCTTACAAAATACATTTTCAATATTTTCTCAAAAGTCGACTGGCCAGACGTTTTCTCATCACAACCACAATGTATATTCCAAGTCGGTTATGGATAACGCACGGAGGAGGCCTCCTTCACCGGGACGCAATCGATCGCAACCGCGATTCGAAACCGATCGCAACCGGCGATTCAGAAAGCTGATCGCAACCGGCGATACAGCTAAAGTGTACACAACCCTAGCTGGGAATTTCAACCTTACACCTCCAGCCTAGGATCCGAATTCGTAATCTTTCCTGTTGCCCCAGGCAACCCGAATGGACATATACAAAACATAAAACATTTTCTGGCAGACAATATCGTATCTCAAAATTTTGCAGAAACAATGACAAGAATAACAAGAAACATTTTCAAAAGCTCATAAAAGTTTTGGTAAGAAAGCCCACAAAGGGTTTAGGTAAGAAAGCCCACCGAGAACTTATAGTTCTTACGTCACTAGTACTTAATTATCGCCTTCTTTCTCCTCCGGCGGGACCCTTTTCAATGTGAAACGAGGTTTAGTACATCGCTATACTTTTCGATAGAGACGAACATCGTCTATAACGTTCTACGCATCAAATAAGGCTATCGCCGGACTTATCTTGACGTTTCCTAATCAATTGATGTCGATTATGAATTTTCTTAATTTATAAGAGATATTCTACCTTTTTAGTATATAATGTACGTTTTAATGTACTTACGTAACGTAAGTTACATTGTTACTAAACGTACTACGTCATATAGATCACGTATTATCGAATTACGTGCCCTTTGACCTTGGTCAACGTTTTTGGTCAACTATTTTGACTTAGTCAACATTTAGTCAACAATTTTGACTTTGGTCAACTCAAAGTCAACATTTTGACTTTTTCAATTTCTTATGAAATTCTATCATTTTATGTGCGATTCTTGTTCTAAAAATTCCCATAAAATCATACTATGTCTAAAACATTATTTTAGATCATATTACGTAATTACTTTGGTCAAATAAAATCATATACCTTAGAATTATACTATATGGTTTTCGATTTTCATAATTCACTAAGTAAACAATTTTTAAAAATTCTAACAAATTCACATAACACTTAATCATCCTTAACTATGCTTACTATAACATAATTGTTATTTATTATCAATTATTGAATTTAATTTACCTAAGTCATATTTCGAAATTTTGACTTAGGTCCAATTAATTTTTATAAATTTCAATAAATTCACACAACCATATATTATGAATCTACATCATCAATATGACATGATAACACTTAAATATGGATTATATCACAACCTACTATCATATATTATAAATTTCGAAAATCTTGAACTTAGGTACTAAAGTTCTCCAAAAATTCTATATAAATTCATATAAGCTTATTTAATACCCTAGATTATTATTCCATTCTCAAATCTACAATTAAAAATCAAAATCATCAACATATTACCCTCTTAAGTTTTCGGTCCAATTTTTAAATTTAATAGCATGCTTAATTTTATGATATAATCATACTACATGCTTAATAACATCATATAAACATAATATCTAAACATATTAGCATATGTTATGTAATTTTCGAAAATCATATGAACATACTAAGCTTATAACATGAATTCTAACGTATATATGAAGCTCGTAAGAAATCTAACCTTTTAATCAGTATGGATTTGATCGGTGTCGTCTATATGATCTAAGTTTGGACTCTTGCACAAAGTGAACACTCTCTCTTTCTCTCCTTAATATTTTCGAAATATTTGATGGTGATGAAGAAATGAAGGCTCTCATGGGGTATTTATAGGCATATGCAAGTGGTTCTATTAAAATATCTAATGTACAACTTGCATCAAATCTTATCTAAAATCTTATCATATCTTATCTAAAATCTTATCATATACAACTTGCATCCACTTGCTACCTTATCTCTTAGTTAGGTTCATTGTATCATAGTTATTTTAATTTAATTAAATTGTAACACTATAGTATACATGTGTGTGCGTCGGCTATCTTGAATAGCCTAAGGTTGGTTTTTATTTTTTTCTTATACTATATACTTTATTATGTCACATTATATCTATATTAATAAATTAGATCATAATTATCAAGAATTAAAAGGATTTATCACATTACACCATCTTAGTGTAATTCACGCCAACTTAATACCTTAGACTAGGATTTTATATTTTTATTATATCATATACTATATTATTATTATATAGTATAAAGTTACTTTAGAAAAGTCAAAAATTTCAACTATAACATGTGGCACTATTATAAGGTATGAAATTAAATAAATTTTTAACCTTATTTCCTAAGGGTTCCCCCCCCCCTCATTCAATGAACCTTGGATTACTTGTTCAACTTGTTAATTATCACTACTTTACAACTCATATAAGATAAGATCCAACTCATGACTATTCATTAATTATTGGATAAACCTTATCCTATAAAATCTTATCACAATCTTTAAAATTTCATCCACTTGCACAAGTGTCCCACTTGTGCCACTTGATATAATACTATATATTATCCTTAATAATACCATTTTAATGTAAGAATTATCATAGGACCATAATTGGATAGCAATTAAAATTAATTAATACTATAAGCTCACATTTTCGAAAATTTGGGTTACATATGTTAAATATTTTTTTTTTCTTGTAATAAATAGCTAACACATGGCTATGTGTCATACTATAATCCCTAAATGATGAATTTAATCATAGAAAAATATTTAAAACAATTTAGATTCACAAAACCCTAATTTTGGAAAATTAGGGTTTTCGAAACCCTAATTATTGGGGCTTTAAATTCTATAATTCCCTAGCATTATTTTGATGATGAATAATGTTCTTATATCATAAAATAATCATAGGAATTTGAATTTTATAATTCCGAGATCATTTGGTTAAGTTATCGCATTATCTCTAAACGTAGACGTTTGAAACGTCTCAAAATTCCCATAGTTGGAACATCTCTAAAATGTTCAAAATAAAGTTGTAACAACTTTATTTATTCATATAATAATAAGAAATTTTGAATTTTAAGCTTAACTGCTTAAAAATACAGTAAGGCTTAATTGTCGAATTCATCCGACGTTCATTTTCATACTCGTTTCTATCGTATTGTTCCTTCTTTATTTTCGAAATTTTTAAGCCCAGAAATTCGGGTTGTTACACTAGTCCCTGTTATTCCTCATGATGCTTCAGTTAATCTCTTTGCTCGTCCTCTGGACTCGGTTCCAGACCCCGATGAGCTGAGCGAAGGTTCCATCTTCGACAGCAAGGGTGAACTGAAGATATCCGTGGGGCTATGGCATTTGGAACGTCGAGTAGAATTTGTTATTCCTCGATCCGATAATTCGAGGATTACATTCAAATGTCGATATCATAATCGGTGTCCTTTTCTACTACGTGCATCGCAGTTAGGTGGATTTTGGTTTGTCCGCAAGTTTGATGCTATACATACTGCGCACGTAACCTAGTGAATATCGGAGTAAGGAAGGTTAATGCCCGTGTAATTTCAGCATACATATCACGAAAAATACGCGAAGACGGTGAAGTGCTAAAGCCGAGGTCCATTATGGCCGATTTGCGAGAGTACGGTGTACACGTTACATACAAGTAGCAATGCGAGCCCGTAATAGGGCGATCGAGATGATATACGGTGGACATGAAGAATCATTTCACTACTACCGAATTATCTCGCATATGTTACGGATGAGCAATCCCGGTTCGATGACCGACTTGGATATTGGATCGATGGTCGGTTCCGCCACCTCTTTGTTGCGCCGGTTCATGCAGATTGGCGTACACATTGTGCCTCCGACCCGTGATTGTAGTCGACGGCACGCACTTGAAGGGCCGCAATAAAGGCATATTATTCGTTGCCGTGACAAAGGACGCAACGAGCAAGTTTTCCATTAGCTTATGGAATTGGTCCGATCGAGAATGATGTCTCATGGACTTGGTTTCGTCTCGACTACAAGTTGCTTATGGATCAAATCCAGAGATGTTGATTGTTTCAGATGCCCATGTCAGTATAATGAACGCGGTCAAGTGTGTCTACCCTGATGCAACATACGAATTATGCTACTACCATCTGCTGAAAAAATCACCCGTTTGGGCAACCATCCGCAGTTATTCCGAAAGCCGCTTATGCGTGCAAGATGCACACTTTGAAAAGCGATGGCTATGTTAAAGTCTCGTGAAGGCCGATGGTAGTGGCGCATATACCAAGTTGGTGGAGGTTGGAGTGCGGATGTGAGCTAGATCACGCGTGCCCGTTAGGCGCTACAGCTTTATGACATCGAACATTGCCGAATCATTCAATTCTCGAATATTGTGGGCTGAGACGATTACCAATTTGCTCAATGATTGAGGCAATCCGTCACATTACGTAAAAATGGTTCGATGAGAGACATGAAGCGAAGAAAGAGGTACGCGGTGAATTGACCCAAAGCAACGCGTAAGATGATGGTATCAATGGAACTATCACGCAGATACGATGTAGTGCCCTCATCGACTCCACTTTCAAAGTCAAGCACGGAAGCAAAACATTCGTAGTCAATCTCAATACGCAATCGTGTGCGTGTTTGGAGTGGGACATGGATATGATACCGTGTTCTCATGTCATTGCAACTATATGGTACAATTTAAGTTTAATTATGTTATTTTTTGATCAAATTGATTTCACTTACATATAATTGATTATATAAATTTTTAGTCATAAAGGTCACCATATATCTAACTATGTGGGGAGTACTACCATTCTCGCAAAGCTAGCCAAGCATACTCAGATCGGATCAATCTGCTCACCACGCCTAGTTGGACCGCTCCTCCGATATTCTTTGGAATTACGCTTATGCCTCCTAATAGAGTCCGTCAGTCAGGCCCAAAGTGGGTCGATATCGTCATCCAATGTAAGTGAGATCGAGTAGTAGAAGTCGTGCACTACGGACATGTAGCTTGTGTGGTAATGAATCTCATACGCGTCGGAAGTGTCCTTACTTATCCAGAGACGAGTGACATTGTAATGAAAGAAAACATTCATGTAAAGATATTATTAACATTATTATTATTTTAACTTAATCAAATTGAATTGAATTGAATTGAATTGAATTGAAATTGGAATTGGAATTGGAATTGGAATTTGAATTGGAATTGGAATTGGAATTGGAATTGAAATTGAAATTGAAGTTGAAGATCATATTAAAATTAATCCATTGTCGATAAGATAATGTAACTAAGAATCTATTACAAGAGATAAAATAAATAAAATCATTACATAGTACATGCTAATTTCTACCTCTTCCTCTTCCTCTTCCTCTCGGTTTCTTATATGGATCACATATCTCATATATATTTCCACCTACTTTATGTCTATATGCTACAACATTAGACGTACCCCATTCGATGCTCGGTGAGCCAGAAATAAGACGTTCCACAGTCAAGCACGCAAATGGACCATCACTGAAATCGTCTTCCTGGTCAAATACCTCTGAAGAGGCATCTTGTGTAATAATCGCATCATTATTCCATGGTGGTATCTGGTGGGAGTTAGCCTCGAACCATCTAGTGAAGATTAGAAACTGCCGCAATAATCTAGTCAGGCACACAAAGTCCATCATCCTCGCATCCACTTGATCCTGGTCCATCCGCCAAATACGCGAGTCAAACAGCACGCAATGACCAGAGTGCATATCCACGCGTACTAACGCGAAACGCCGCTTGATGACGCAAGGGATGATGATCTATAAAAATTAATATTTAGATAAAATAAACAAGGAAAATTTCAATTTTTGCAATTTATTGTATTAAATAGGGTTACCTGCGTGGCACGTAACCATAATGTATAACCCGTCATGCCGAGGACAACTGCTATCCAATGCGGTGGTGGATTCCATGCCATAACAATGCTCTCAGGGGTCATGATCACCGTTCACACGCGGGTCTTGAATGTAGGACGAAAGCGTTGCGTGTACCTCGGACCATGAATTTTGCGTAAACATCTATTCAACATTGAAAATTAAGTAATTAGAGATACTACACATATATACTATATATTGATTGTATTAAAGACTTACGAAAAACCAAGATCGAGATGATTGTGTTTTGATAATCCACCCCATCCAATACGCCGATCCCGCATCGAGTCTCATCCTCAAATACACCATGAATAGATCGACGACCGCAAAATTATTTTAGGATACATATCAATATAAGTAGATGTACTTAAAAAACGAAGCATATTGTATAAAACGCATGCGAACATCAAAGGCCTCTCGGCATTTCGATATTCACGAAAAATGCAACCTGGACTTGTCGATCAGTACCCCGAACAACCACCATTGCCTTATTTGTGTTCAAGAAACGCTGGTAATTTATCACTATATCACCGGATAATGGACGTGGCATCGGGCTATTCACGTATGGTGACCTCATTACAGCCGAAGGTCTCCGTGCCCGTTCACCTCTCCGGATCCCGAACTACAAACATTTAATTTAGAGAAAATGAAAAACATAACAAATATAATGAAATATTATAAACTGCCAAATATGAGACTTAATAGTTACCTGTTGCTCCAACTGCTGCTGCACGGGCTCGAAAGTCTGCCTCACGACGTCCTGAGGCGTCAGATCACTAAATAGGTCCAGTCCCATCATGGAATGATGAGATGTAGTTCCGTGGATCGTACCATGGATCCGTGAGAGTAGCGGGAGGGTATCACTGGTCGATGCGGTCTTCGCCTCCGGCTCAATATGTCCACCGCCTCGGGGACATCCGGGTGGGGCGTGATGTGGTCTCGATCTTCACCTCTCGCCGTCGTCGTCGGATGACGTGGGACATGAGTGCATGTGTAGCAGTATCATCCCTATGTGTGCAACCACATCGAGTCTTCTAAGAGGTTTTCAAACCACTTTTTATCTTTGGAATAAATTTGTCTTCAATAGACCTCTCGATGCGTTGCCTTTCGCCTCGTCCTCACTCTCCCGGACAGATTCCCGGATAGATTCCTGGATCCAACGACGATCGACGGAACTAAGACGCCCTGGGTGCTCACCACCACTGCTCGATGAAGCTGCCTCCCTGGTATGTCTTCCCGTATCCCGTCTCTCAACAGATGGACGGCTATCCACATATGGCCGCTGCAGCTCATCAACAACCGGAACCTCAACGAACCCAACCGACGATGTCCTCTGGCTGGGTCTCGAAGGTGAAGGCTCTGAGGCCTGCTCTGATGGAGACCCTGAAAGATCAGGATCCTCAACAAACTGTGTAGCCCTCCCCGGAACTCGACGTCTACGTCGAGGCTCATCCATCGGATGAGACACACCACGACGAGAAGGGAACTGTCCCCTCCTCAAAGGATTTGACGGTATAACAAAATTCACACCGAGTGGAGAGGGTGTGAGATGCAGACACCCAAGAACGGTGCTAACCTCGAATGAGTCCGCTCGATCGATGTGAGATGATAATCGACCTACAATAAATTGAAAGATGTTATTTAATATTCTAATAAATACAATACCTCATACATGATTTAAAATTATAATAAAATTCAAGACCTCTTGCTCAAAAAGAGATCAGAAGTCTGCCGGTGAGAGCCTACTCTTGAACTTCCACCTCAACACTCTCGGATACGCTGTGGGATTGATGTACGTCCCAGCTATACTTCCCAAGCCTGGTATGATCTCGAGTGACCAAGCATATAGTGCCCAGATTGTCCGTAAAAGTGGTATTGAGCATTAGGTTGACACTGCGTCGTATAATATCTCAATATCTGGTAACTGTAGGCCCCCCACGAAAATCGGCAAAACGCCTCCAGATCGTCAACCAATGCCCAAACCCAATCAGCTATTATCTTCCCCGTATCGTACCCAAATACGAATCCATAGAGGATAATAACGTGGGCCACACGTAAATAGTGACGAAGATCTACATCATCACTAAAATCACTACTACAAAATCTATCTACTAGATTACGTAATGTAATCTGTGTGCCCCCGTAAAAAGGCTATAGACCTCAACGTCGCTCAAGTCGTAGTCTTGTGTGGGATCAAATGATGATGACCCAAATTGCAGGTCGGTGACTAGAGCATAATCTCTAATGGAAAAACATATATATCTTCCATTGATGAAAAAATACATCTCCGGATGCGTGGGTTCTATCGACGGAGACTAAATGGTGCAAAGATAAACTAGACTTAGGCCCGGAGTCCAATCAATCGATGACCAAAGCAACCCCCTAAACATATCTACCAACTCTTCACGCCTTATCTAGCAAGACATTCTTAATATACTTAAAATAATCAGTCCTATAATAAGTCTTTACATCCGCCACCACATTTATCGTGGTAGGCCTCAAGAAAACAGGATCGACCTACAATTATATCAATGTCACATATTACACAACGTACAACAAACCAACAAACTACTACAATAATTATTTCATTTATCTATAATTCGCATCAATAAACATCCTATCATACAAATATCACTACCCGAATCGGCATATAAACGATCATGCAATTAGCGAGATTTTAGTTCGATCTTAACTAACTCATATCATAATATGCTAAAACCCGACTATATTGTTTCAATCATATTATTCAATCACATTATTCAATCACATTTAGCAATAATGAAAAACTAATTAAACAACCCGACTCATATTCAATCATATTATTCAATCAATCACATTTAGCAATATTTATCCAAAATATCATATCTTGTTAAAATCGCATAAGTATATTGTCAATCTCGCATAAGTATATTGTTATTTATCCAAAATCGCATAACTATACACGAGAGCATAACTATACACGAGAACATCTTGTAAAATCCAAAATATACATACTGTAAAAATCGCATAACTATACACGAGAACATACCGGTAAGTCCATATTGTCACTCGTTTTTGGCCTAAAATATGGTTTAGCCTGCAATAATTACAAAATTCAATTAATAACTAATTATTAGAAAATTAAATTGATATCGACTGGGAAACAGCCTTTATACACTTGATTTTTCAATATATACATATTAATGGTTGTTTCCGGTCGAATAAAGCATATTTCCGATCGATGAAGCATCTTTCCGGTCGACCGGAGAGAAGCCTTCGTCGACCGGAAACAAGCTTTATTCGACCGGAAACAACGATTAGTATGTATATATTGAAACAATTCGTTGTTTCCGGTCGAATAAAGCTTGTTTCCGGTCGACGAAGGCTTCTCTCCGGTCGACCGGAGAGAAGCCTTCGTCGACCGGAAACAAGCTTTATTCGACCGGAGACAGCATTGGCGACCGGAAACAACAAGCAACATGTATATATTGAAAAAATTACCCGTGGGAAGTGAATATTTCGACTATTGATTTCGGGTTGTTCTTCAGGGAATGTAAATTGCTCAAAATTGCTCATGAGAATGGGAATGGAAATTGCTCAAACGCTCTCAATTTCTCTTCTTATCTCTCGAAATATTTGAAAATCAGATTAAGAAAGATTTGAAATTGCTCAATCTCTCTTATCTTTCAAAATTTTGAAAATTGTATAAAGAAAGAAGTGAGAGAGGATATGAGTGAAGAATGTTATAACGTATAGTTAGAGCCAAACTCAGTCAACCTGAAATCTGCAGATTTTTGCAGACTTTAATCGAGTTTGGGAGTTTGCAATTTTAATTTGCACGGACTTTAATTTGCAGCCTTTAATTTGTTAAAGAATCAGATTTCATTCACTTTTTGCAGAATCCATTCACTTTTTGCAGAAGAATATATTATTTTAATGAATTGGGTATAGGGTGTAGTAAATTTTTTAAATGGATATGAATGGTATATAATATCGCAAATAGTGGCATATAAGTTTGCCCCCCTTCCCTATATATATTATATATTTACATATGAATTCAGAGGAATATTGTGAATCTGTTTAGCAGTGTATAATACGTTAATGTTATACGAATTCACGAAATGCCATGTAATTCATGAACTCGTGTAATGTTCGTAATTTAACTATTCCCTGTTTTTTTAGTGAGAGTATTTTATAATAGTGGCTAATTTTTATCTTTCTTATACTAGGATAGTTTTGTATTTCACTCGATTAATATATATATATATATATATATATATATATATATATATATATAGGGGATGGTTCCTGTGAGAATGAAGATAAGTGTAGTAAATATGAATATATATGTAAGTCTAGCATATCTTTCATATTTGTGAAGACAATCGTAATTACTATGTTGCATATGTTAGTTTAGACATATTTCATCTCTTCAGAAGACATATGCTAAATATATTACCTTAGACATCTTTCATTCAACAGAAGACAAGAAGGGTTCTAGTGTTGCACAAGAGTCGCGTAGCACACAAAACACAAAACTCAGAAGACAACCAAAATTAAATCTCAACCATTGATCCAACGAAACAAAGGCTCAGATTCATTCTCATCTCCTATATATATATATATATATATATATATATATATATATACTGAGTGTAGATGGTTTTGTCAACCCATCAATTGAAACCGTATATCAGTTCTTGGTGTGACATCTCAAATAATCAAGGAGAAAATAATGAAAGAGATAATGACATCTGTGTACGACTAGCTTCCCCATCTCATAGATCTAAGATTTGAAACGCGAAAATATTAAATGTCCATGAATATTTGAACATACAGTTAATTAATTAGTGTACCGGCGGCGGCAGCCGCCCTTCGACTATAGCTTCACGGCGGCCCTTTATTTTGCATAGTTAAGAGCATCTCCGATGGGAGCTTTAAAATAGAGTTTATCTCTATTTTAAGGAGAAAAGTCTCCCAACCCATCTTCAAATCTCTTCTCTATTATGGAGATGTGCAAGTTTATCTTCAAAGATAGAGCTACTACTATTTGCATCTTTATCCATTTTCCTTTATTATTATTTTTTTTAATTTTCATTCTTCAACTATATCAATATATAGTAATGTTTATTTATTTTATTTTGTGATGTATGCTATATTGATTGAAGTGATTTTGTTTGATTTATTTATTTAATATGTTTGATTATTTAAATTGTGTTTTAGATTGTTTTAAAAAATATTAATACTACCCAAAATATACAAAAAAGTGAAATACAAAATTAACTCAAACCAAATATTACATGAAAAACTCAAACCAAACATTACATAAAATTAGAGTTTATTATTATGTAACCTATGCTCATTTCACGCTTCGGAATGAACTAATTGATCATTTGTGGAATGAATATTCTAATTCATAAAATTAGAGTAAATTAGAGTATATTATTATGTAACCTATGTTTTTTTCTTTTTTTGTGTAAGTTTTAATTGTGTTTTTTTTTTATGTAAGCTTGAACTATGTATTTTTATTTATGTATGTTTTAATTTTATGTTTAATTGCATTAATATAATATTAAGTTTTAATAATGGATTTTTTTATTTTAATTATTGGAGGTTGATCTAAAAAAAACTAAATAAAAAATTTAACTTAAATAGGGAAAGAAGAAGATTCTTTTTCTGCTGTAAAATAGAGTAGATGGTTGGGGATGAATTACTGTTTCAACTGTAAAATAGAGATAGAGATGCTGAAAAATAGAACTAACGGTTGGAGATGGTCTAAGAGGCTCTAACTGATATCTAGATGGTCTAAGAGGCTCTAACTGATATCTAATCAAAGTTGGTGAGAGCATTTACTACCCTTGCATGCCCAAATACACTCTCGATTGCTCAATCCATAATATTGCATGTGTGGTCGTTGGATGCTCCAATCAATCTTCTACAACTTCCTCACTCTCTCTCTACATTTTACGTGTAAATTCATTAAACAAGAGTGTGCTTATAAATGTCAAGGACATAAATAGATTTATGGGATGGTCTCCTGCGCGGGCAGTGAGACCACCCCTTAATTAATTAACTTTAATTAACTAATTAATTAATCCTTAATTCTAATTAATTAATTCTAATTAAAATTAATTAGTTTAATAAATTTAATTGTAACTTAATAAATAATAATTTTGAATTAATATATCTTAATTTTGAATTAGTAAACTCTAATTGTAAAATAATAAATCCTAATCATAAATTAATAAACCCTAATTTTGAATTAATAAACCATATTTGGAATTAATAAACCCTAATTGAAAATAGTAAACCCTAATTTTGAATAATAAACCATAAGTGTGAATTAATAAACCCTAACTTTGAATTAATAAACCCTAATTGGAAATAATAAACCCTAATTTTGAATAATAAACCCTAATTATGAATTAATAAACCCTAACTTTGAATAAATAAACCCTACTTGTGAATTAAAAAACCTTAATTATGAATTAATAAACTTCAATTATGAATTAATAAACCATGATTATGAATTAATAAATTCTAATTTTGAATTAAAAATTATAATTAAAATTAATAAATTTAATTATACATTAACAAAATCTAATTATCCTTACTCACCATAATTAATATATAATTATTTTAACAAAAAACAAGGGTGAGCTCACGGTGAGGCGGAGCTCACCCAAGTTTTTGTCTTAAGGGGATGGTCTCCTGTGCGCGGCGCGCACAGTGAGACCACCTCTTAATTAATTAAGTTTAATTAACTAATTAATTAATCCTTAATCCTAATTAATTAGTTCTAATTAAAATTAATTAGTTTAATAAAATTTAATTGTAAATTAATAAATAATAATTTTGAATTAATATATCTTAATTTTGAATTAGTAAACTCTAATTGTAAAATAATAATTCTTAATCATGAATTAATTAACCCTAATTTTGAATTAATAAACCCTATTTGGAATTAATAAACCCTAATTTTTAATTAATAAACTCTAATTGAAAATAATAAACCATAATTTTGAATAATAAACCATAAGTGTGAATTAATAAACCCTAATTTTGAATTAATAAACCCTAATTGAAAATAATAAACCCTAATTTTGAATAATAAACCCTAATTATGAATTAATAAACTCTAACTTTGAATAAATAAACCATACTTGTGAATTAAAAAACCTTAATTATGAATTAATAAACTTCAATTATGAATTAATAAACAATGATTATGAATTAATAAATTCTAATTTTGAATTAAAAATTATGATTAAAAATTAATAAATTTAATTATACATTAACAAAATCTAATTATCTTTACTCACCATAATTAATATATAATTATTTTAACAAAAAATAAGGGTGAGCTCACGGTGAGGCGGAGCTCACCCAAGTTTTTGTCTTAAGGGGATGGTCTCCTGTGCGCGCGCATAGTGAGACCACCCCTTAATTAATTAACTTGAATTAACTAATTAATTAATCCTTAATCCTAATTAATTAATTCTTATTAAAATTAATTAGTTTAATAAAAATTTAATTGTAAATTAATAAATAATAATTTTGAATTAATATATCTTAATTTTGAATTAGTAAACTCTAATTGTAAAATAATAAATCATAATCATAAATTAATAAACCCTATTTGGAATTAATAAACCCTAATTTTTAATTAATAAACCCTAATTGAAAATAATAAACCTTAATTTTGAATAATAAATCATAAGTGTGAATTAATAAACCCTAACTTTGAATTAATAAACCCTAATTTTGAATTAATAAACCCTAATTGGAAATAATAAACCCTAATTTTGAATAATAAACCCTAATTATGAATTAATAAACCCTAACTTTGAATAAATAAACCCTACTTGTGAATAAAAAAACCTTAATTATGAATTAATAAACTTCAATTATGAATTAATAAACCATGATTATGAATTAATAAATTCTAATTTTGAATTAAAAATTATAATTAAAAATTAATAAATTTAATTATACATTAACAAAATCTAATTATCCTTACTCACCATAATTAATATATAATTATTTTAACAAAAAATAAAGGTGAGCTCACGGTGCGACGGAGCTCACCCAAATTTTTGTCTTAAGTTGATTCTTATTCTTACTTCTACATACTGCGCCCCGAATTTCAAACTTTTCTCCAATTTTTATATTATATTTTCCCGCTCGCCCCACATATCTACGCTCTCAACGTGTCTGGAATTTCTTTGTGCTCACATCCCAAAAATTCTTCTCAAATCATCTATGAATTCCAAAAATATTAACGACCTTTTCTTATTGAATTTTCTACTGCTAATAAAAGATACTTCTTTCGTCCCCCAAATCTATTCCAGTGAATTTTCGACATATGTTTTTATAAAAGTTGTTAAATGTATTATGAGTAAAATAAGGGTTACACATTAGTGTAATATTAAATTAGTTAGTGGTGGACTACAGATGGTAAAAGGTATAAATAAATAGGTTGTTGTGAGTAAAAAAGAGAAATAGTGGTGGACCATGAATTATAAAATGTAAATAAATGATATTATTGAGGATAATAAGTTATGAAGATAGTTACCATAAACGAATAGGAAAAAAATTGGGAGACCTCCAAAAAAGAAAACTAGGGTTTAACCTCCAATTGCATGAGCTGGACATCTTGGCGTAAGCAAAGCTAGCTATAAATAGGGGTGCTTCCCCAACATTCCAATCGTACAAACTTCACTCTCAAATCCTTCTCCTTTTCTCTTCTTCCTACCAACAGCTTCAAATACTTATGTAATTTGTTCTCTTGAAATAATTTTGCTGCTTCAGCTTTGAGTACAGATACTCGAGTATGAGCTATACTTTACGTGCAAAATTTATGAGTTAAGACATATTTTGTGTTATTTTGTGTGTGTTTGTGTAGAGATATATTGTTTTTGCAATTAGTGATGACATATAGGGTGAGGTAGCATTGGTGATGTGTTGACAGAAGAGAGAGACCACAGATGATGAGAATACAAATTAATATTAGGTGTATCTCAATCTTTGTGCTTTCTTTTCTCCTGTCATCACCTTCTTACTCTTAACTCTGCTGTATTAATTAGCTTCAATATATATATATATATATATATATATATATATATATATATATATATATATATTTCCACAAGTATTTTCTGTGTGTGTGTGTTGTGTTTGCGTGTGTGAGAGAGAGGAGTGTTGTTGACAGAAGATAGAGTGCACAGATGAGGGGATGCATAATGGATGCATTTCGCCTTTCCTTTGTGCTCTCTATTCTTCTGCCATCACCCTCTTAGTCCCCTCTCCTCCATCCCAAACTTCATGTTTTCATATTAATTACTGTTTATTTCTCAATTTCTCGTTTCAAGAATGATGATATCTATATATATTCTTCTTGATTTTGGGGTTTTTGTTATGCTATATATTTTGGCATTACAGGTAATTAAATTCCCAGATTTTTGTGCAAATTAATAGATCTTGGAAATGAGAGGTTTGGTTATAAGAATAGATATGACTCGGACTAGTAATTTGTTTCAAAGCTGGCTAATAGATGCATCCTTGGTTACTGAAGCATCCTAGTGATCATTATGAAAATATAGTTGTTAAAAATGAATCTTTAGATATATTTCGGCTCTAGATCACATCTTTAGAAGACTTCTTCGTTAAGGCCAGGTACACTCTGAATATGCTTCAAAAATGTACTTCTTTTAATGCTACTTATGCATAACTCAGACCTTCACTTTTTCCGATAAAAAATGATCTAAAAATGAAATTGTTAAGTTTAGCTTTTTGTTGGACTTATTACTTTCTTTATGAATCAATATTAGTTAATAGCTTGCATGGTTCTGATGAGTTTGTAACAAGCAACAACTATAAATCATGTCAGATGGTTCTCCCAATTGCTGTTGAAGATGTCAAGAGAGAAGTTAAGATACTGAAAGAATTAGCAGGTCACGAGAATGTGGTTCAGTTCCATAATGCCTTCGATGATGATTCCTATGTATATATAGTGATGGAGTAAGTTTTCTTAGCACCTTGATTGTTACAAAAACTGATTTCCGGTATTAGTTTGTCAGTACTAAACATAATCTGAAAGAGTTGTCGTTCGGTTGCATATTCAGGTTATGTGAGGGTGGAGAATTACTAGACCTTATACTATCTAAGTAAGCACATCCAAATCCTAAATTAATGTCCGTACTAATATCCACAATATTGCATCGCATCAAATAAATTGCCAATATTATATTATTAAATATTGGAAATAATATAGAAAGATAATAAAATGAAAATAATTTTATAATGTAAATACATCGATGAAAATGTAAAAAATCACTAAACTCATAAGAAATGTAATAATTTATCCAAAAGAAAAACGCAATTTAAGTAATTCGGGTACGTGAATATGCAACATAAAGACGAATTCCAGTGTGCGTGTGTTGGCCTAGTAGTAGAGTGGTTAATACCGGCATCAAAGGCGCCCTTGCTCGAGTCCACCGCGACGCGCTTTAAAATTTCTGTATTTAATTGACCAAAAAAATAAAGACGAATTCCAGTTAAACGAGTTGAGATATGATCTTTTTTATACTATTAAATCCAAATATATATTTTTAACATATAATTTGATTTCCATAAAATGTGAGAGGTAGAAGATGTGAACAAACTCGCTCGTCAAATCGTTCTATCTATATTTATTAGAGAAATATAAGTCGTCTCGTGAATTGATGAAATATATAATGGTATGAAATAGTTGTTTATTTCTGTCTCCAGTCACTCAAGCGGCTCATTGACGATTTCCGGTCCAACTTTGACAGATCGATTTTTGGCCCTTTTTCCATTCAAATTGTTACCCCTCCGCATCTGAGAATCAATTTTACCCCAAATTCAATATTCAATGTTCCAAATTGAATATTCAAATCTCTCATTAATTATTGACTTGTATGTTTCCTCGTACCGTACACGATATATAATACCTGTGTTGACAATTTCTAATTCATCCAAGTTTTTTTGAAAAAAAGTTGAGCCGCGTTTGGACCGGGTCTCCTCATAAATAAACATATAAATACATGCCCGTGTTTCAGCTCTCACAAATTAAATTTCATATCCTTCAAACTTCACCAACCAAAAATAACTCAAACACAACTAATTTCATTTCCTAGCTTCAATTCATTAATTCCTTCATGCCTACCATGATCACTTCATGGAGAAGGCTCCGCGCCGCAAAGAAAAAGAACTCCAAGAAAAAGAACTCCGGCGACGGCGGCGCGCCGGAGGAGCTCACCATCCCCAACCACTTCCTCTGCCCGATCTCGCTCCAGCTCATGAAAGATCCGGTCACATTGTCGACCGGCACCACCTACGACCGCCACAGCATCGAGACGTGGATCGAATCCGGCCACGCCACCTGCCCCGTCACCAACCAAGTCCTTCAAAACCTCGACCCCATCCCCAACCACGCCATCAGGCAAATCATCCAAGAATGGTGCGTCGAAAACCGCTCCTATGGCGTCGAGCGGATCCCCACGACTTCCTCCGAGGTTTCAGAGATCTTCGCGACGATCTCTGAAACCAATGACGAAAATAGGTGCCGCGAATTAGTCGCCAAGATCAAAGAGTCGGCCAAAGAGAGCGACATAAACAAGCGATGCTTCGTCTCCAACGGAGCCGGTAGAGTTCTCTCCGCCGCGTTTGCAGCCTTTTCGGGAAAGGGCTGGGCAGACGAAATTGTCGCCGTGCTAGCAGAAATCTTATCGGCGATGATAATGCTGACGCCGATTCTCGACGAGGAGACGAGCCGCAAACTTTCCTCGCCGCCGTCTCGGCAGAAAATCGTGTGGTTTTTGAGATTTGGGAGTTTATCGGCTCGGAGGAATGCAGTATTAGCGTTAAAATCAGTTCTCTCTTTCAATCAGGATAAAGTTTGTTAAGTTTAATTTTCTGTTTTGACTTTCTGTTAAATTCTGTTAGTCAGTTGTAATCAGTTTTTAAGTTTGTTATAAGTTAGTTGTTGCAGTTATTTGGTTTAGACTAGAATCTTCCTTCTTGTTTCTCTTTGTATAAAAGCTTCGTTACTGAAGCTCTGCAAGTTTAAGCTTTCATAATAAAATTTTCCTTCTCTCAATCTTCTTCTGCTTCTCTGTCTTCTCCATTTCTCTTTCTCTTACGTTCAAACATGGTATCAGAGCAAACTACTACATCACATCTTCCTCATTTTCCATCGATTATCAAACTTGATCGATCAAATTACTCCTTCTGGAGAGCACAAGCTGTCACAGCCATTCGAGCTCACGGTTATGGCGATTTCATCTCCTCTACTGCTGCTGTTCCTGAGATGTTCACTCCTTCTACATCTAACACTGGTGAAAATATTCCATCACCAACTTATGAAATCTGGATGCGTCGAGATCAACTCTTGCTCAGTTGGATGTTATCATCCGTGAGTGAATCCATGCTTGGGCATGTTGTTCGCTGCTCTACGTCATATGAATTCTGGTCAGTTTTGGAACGACTCTTCATGTCTCAATCAAAGGCTAGAATCATGCAACTTCGTTTGCTTCTTCAATCCACAAAGAAAGGAACCATGACAGTTGAAGAATTTTTTCTCAAGATGAGAGGATATGCTGATAATCTTACTGATGTTGGGCAAGTCATTACGGATGATGAATTGATACACTATCTGCTTTCTGGTTTTGGATCAGAATACGAAGCTTTGGTTGTTAATATGATGCATCGAAGCGACTCTCTTAATCTACAAGAAGTTCAATATGCTTTTCAAGCATATGAACTTCGTCTTCAAAGAACAAAACTCGCTTATGTTTGATCTCGCTGCGCATATTGCCTATCGTGGCCAAGGACGAGGTTTTCAGTCAAGTAATCGTGGTGGCTCGACTACATTTGGAAATCGTGGTGGATCTTCATCTCGAAATGGTTCTGCATCCGTAAATCGTGGTGGTTTCAGTCGCAATAATGGTTCATCGAAAGGAATTGTCTGTCAACTTTGTGGCAAAACTGGACATGTTGCTATCAAATGCTTTAAAAGATTTGATATCAATTTCACTGATAATTCTCCTATTGCTCCTCAGGCTTATCTCTCCAGTACAGATCATGAAGGTCTCGCTGCCAACACCTTCACGCAAAAGAGTAAACCTGCAGATCCAATGTGGTATGTTGATAGTGGAGCTACTACACATATTACAAATAGCATGCAGAATCTTGCGGTGAGCAATGACTACGTTGGACCTGAAAAACTTGTGGTTGGCAACGGTAATGCTCTTCCCATCAATTCTGTTGGCTCGTCTATTTTACCATGTCCTTCCTTTCGCTTACCTCTATTGCTTAACAACATACTCTACGTGCCTAACATTACCAAAAATCTGTTAAGCATATCACAGTTGACAAGAGATAATCAAGTCACCATAGAATTCACTTCAAACTCTTGTTTTGTCAAGGACAACAACTCTCACAAGATTCTCCTGAGGGGCACTCTATCTAAAGGATTGTACAAGCTCGATCTCTCTTCTCTCTACACCAAGAACACCACCATTGCCACTCAGCCTGATTCTGCTCAAGAACAAATTCCTGATTCTGCTCGTGATCCCATTGCTGTTTTTCTTTCCTCAGTTCATTCAGCTTGTAATACAGAAGTTAGCTCTCAAATGTCTAGCAATAATAATCCTTTAGATATTTTGCATAGGTCTATGGGTCACCCTAGCCCTCTTGTATTGTCTAAAGTTTGTTCGCAGCTCAGTATACCTTTCAAAACAAGCATGCTGAGTTTCTGTGAAGCATGTAAAGTAGGGAAATTAAAGCAACATGCTCATATCTCTCATTCAATAAAAACCACATCACCCTTTGAGCTCATTCATTCGGATTTATGGGGTCCAGCCTATATTGCCTCGACAAAAGGATATACTTACTATATTATCTTTGTTGATGACTTCACACGATTCACATGGATTTATCCTTTGTCACTCAAGTCACAAACCACTCAAGTTGTGAAAAATTTCATCTCCATGATTCAATGTCAGTTTTCCATTACAGTTAAAAAATTTCAGTCGGATTGGGGAGGTGAATTTCGACCCCTTGTTAATCATTTTCTCACTCTTGGCATTCACTTTCAACACCCTTGTCCTCATATCCATACGCAAAATGGTCGTGTTGAGCGAAAGCATCAAGACATAGTCGACACGGTCTCACTCTTCTTGCTCGCCTACCCTTCCTTTTCCTCACGGTGGGATGCTTTTCAAACAGCCACTTTTATCATCAATAGGCTCCCAACCCCGACCCTCACCATGTCCTCTCCTTACCAAGCCTTGTATCAAAATTACCGATTACTCCAAAGGCTAAAGTGTTCGGTTGTGCTTGTTTTCCATATCTTAAACCGCTCAATCAACATAAACTTCAATATAGATCTACTAAGTGTATTTTTTGGGATATAGTGATCATCATAAAGGTTATAAATGTCTCACCCTCCAATCGCATTTACATTGCCGACACCGTACACTTCAATGAACATGAATTTCCTTATGCTACACTCTTTCCTCACCTTCTTCTTCCCGAAAACCTCTTACTCGTTGCCTCAATCTCTACCTCTCTTACCTTTACCTCGAACCTAACTCATCATCATCATCACTCCATCTTCTTCTTCTCCTGCTTTACGCTTCTTCCTTCTCGCCGAATCATCTCAAACACCTTCGTTACCCTAGCAAATCTCACCTCTCTTCATCACCTCAAGAAATCTCACCTCTCTTCATCCAACACCATTCGATTCACCATTTTCCTCCACCACCGATTCCTTTGCTGTCACTACAAATTCTCATGTCATGATTACTCGAGCCAAGCATGGTATTTTCAAACCCAAGTCGCTTATTGCTCACCAAGATTCTCATCCCGAGGCTTTAATTGTTATTGTTGGTCCCCACAATGAGGCTCTTCTTGTAATGACTATCGACAAGTCGCTTCCCTTCCCACCACCGGACGTAGAGGCTCTAGCACATCCTGATTGGTTTGAGGCTATGAATAAAGAGATACAAGCTCTCAATCTAAAGGGAAAGTGGGTTCTCATTCCTCCTTCTCCCGCTACAAAATAATCAGTAACAAATGGGTTTTCAGAATTAAAACTCTATCTACGGGAGAACTAGACAAACTCAAGGCACGACTAATGGCTCGTGGGTTTGAGCAGTTGGCTGGTGTGGATTTCCTTGAAGTCTTCATTCCTGTTATCAAGTCATCCACCATTCGCTTGGTCTTTGCTCTTGCTGCTACAAAAGGTTGGAAAATTAAGCAGATAGATGTTAATAATGCCTTTCTAAATGGTGACCTTGAAGACACGATTTACATGTCTCAGCCCAAGGGTTTTGTAGATCCTGAACGTCCTGACTATGTGTGTAAACTTCAAAAATCGTTATATGGTCTGAGGCAGGCTCCTCGAGCATGGTACGATACGTTACGAAGTTTCTTGGCTCAGCTTGGATTTAACCGATCAACGTCAGACTTCTCTCTTTCACGATGTGAGCATGGGCTTCTTACTATCATATTAATCTATGTGGATGATATTCTAATCACGGGGACAACAAGATGATATTCAAAAGCTCATTGCCGCTTTGCACGAGAAATTTGCTCTCATGCCTTGGAGATGTCAATTATTTTTTGGGTTTTGAAGTCACCCGCTCCGGCTCTTCATTTTCTGTTTCTCAAACCAAGTATATCAAAGAGTTGCTGATCAAAACCAACATGAGCAATTGTCATCCCTGCTCCACTCCCATGACTCCTGCCACTAAGCTCACAAGGCTCGGTGGCTCTCCCTTCTCTCAGCCTACTCTATACAGGAGCACTGTTGGAGCTCTACAATATCTCACTCACACAAGACCCGACATTGCGTTTTCTGTGAATAAGCTTAGCCAATATCTTCATTGTCCTACTACTCTTCATTGGGCTGCTTGCAAACGTCTGTTGCGATATCTCAAAGGAACTCAAGACTTGGCACTTCACTTCAGTCCTTCTTTGTCTCAGAATTTGGTAGGTTTTTCTGATGCCGATTATGCAAGTTGTCTAGATGATCGACGATCAACCGGAGGTCACTGCGTTTATTATGGTGACAATTTAGTTACTTGGAGTTCCAAGAAGCAACAAGTGGTATCAAGAAGCAGTACAGAATCTGAATATAGAGCTCTGGCAAATGCTACGTCTGAAATTGTTTGGCTCAGTGCTCTTTGTGCAGAGCTTGGGTTATCTGTTGCTCCACCTCACAAGTTATGGTGTGACAATTCTAGTGCTGTGGCGTTATCTTCCAATCCGGTCTTTCATGCTCGAACAAAGCATATTGAGATCGATGTTCACTTTGTTCGGGAGAAGGTTCAAGAAAACTTTCTTGATGTAGGACATGTTCCTGCTTTAGATCAAGTGGCAGACATTTTTACTAAACCACTTGCTGTGTCTCGGTTTTGCTTCTTGCGTGATAAGCTTCATCTTCATTCTCGGGCAGATCATGGTTAACAATTTTTTAAGAATCGTTTTTGGAGTATGTTAAGTTTAATTTTCTGTTTTGACTTTCTGTTAAATTCTGTTAGTCAGTTGTAATCAGTTTTTAAGTTTGTTATAAGTTAGTTGTTGCAGTTATTTGGTTTAGACTAGAATCTTCCTTCTTGTTTCTCTTTGTATAAAAGCTTCGTTACTGAAGCTCTGCAAGTTTAAGCTTTCATAATAAAATTTTCCTTCTCTCAATCTTCTTCTGCTTCTCTGTCTTCTCCATTTCTCTTTCTCTTACGTTCAAACAAAGTTGATGACGTTGCTAAGATCGATGGCGCGCTAGAAGCATTAATTAAGGTGGTGAAGGAACCGATTTGCCCTACCACGACAAAAGCATCTCTACTAGCAATGTACCATTTAGTGAAACCGATCGAATATTCTCCCTCGCAGCCGAGTAATAAGAAGGCGATCGCGATGAGATTAGCAGACATGGGATTGGTGCAGATGCTTCTGGAAACGCTAGTGGATTCGGAGAGAAGCGTGTGTGAGAAGGCGTTGGGTGTTTTGCATGGGATTTGCAGCTTTGATGAGGTGAGAGAGAGAGCGAGGGAGAATGCGCTGATGATACCGGTTTTGGTGAAGAAGGTGCTGCGCGTTTCGGAGTTGGCGACGGAGTTTTTGGTTTCGATTCTGTTGAAGGTGATTGGGAGGAGTGGTGAGGAGGGGGCGGTGGAGGCGCTTGGAGCGGGGGCGTTTCAGAAGCTGCTGCTGGTGCTGCAGATTGGGAGCGATGAGGTCACCAAGGAGAAGGTGACGGAGCTGTTGAAGGTGTTGAATCGGTATAGAAGTATGGTTGAGTGTGTTGATTCTTTGGATTTCAAGCATCTCAGAAGGCCGTTTTGATTGGAGTTTGGAGCCACTGCCGTTATACTTTAAAACTTCTTTTATTAATATTCTTACTAAATATTCATTGTATCAAAATAAAAGATTAAACATACATATTTTTGTGATGGAGAGTATTCATATGTGATGTATTGGATGGAATACATATAAGATTTCGAGGGGAGAAATTTTAATTTCTTTATTTATTTTAGTAATTGGAATGTGTTTTGCTAATTGATTGTATATATGATTTATCTACTATGTAATCAAAGTTAACAATTTATATACATTCTTTTTAAAAAAAAATTAATGTGTAACCCGTAGACGTTGATGAGATTCAAATATTTGACCTTTTGGTCATATAAACTCTTTTTTACCATTGGGTCATCACAAAGGGAGACAAAGATTCTATTGCTATTAGCCACTTGAGATCATCTATCTCACTATCAAATTGTTTTTGTTTTTAAAGACCAGTGTCCAGTGTTTTAATTTAATTTTATAACTCACTAATCCATTAAGTTTTACGAATATTTTTTAAATTTAGTTGTATTATTTTAATTAATCAATAATTAATTGTTATGGTATGTAATTTAAGAACTTCAATTTTGAGTAGCAAATATTGGTTAGGATTTATTATTTATTTATTACAACAAATATTATTAACAAAGTTAAATCAATACTCCATCTGTCTCACCTAAGATAGCTCTTGTATTCATTTTTTAGCTGTCCCACCCAAGATGGTTTGTTTTCTTTGTAGGAAATAATTATCTCTTCAAAAGTTATGGGTCATATCTACTTTTATTACTTTAACCGTTTTATCTCTTCTTCTAAATAAATGTGCCGGGAAAAAATAGACTGTCTTGGGTAGGACGGATGGAGTAGTATGATGGCACACACAACTATAGTCTATAGTACATAGGATGTGAAGCGATTATTTGGCTCGTTGCATAGATGTTTTTGAAGGAGTGAACCGGTCAATTGGCCACTATAATTAACAACTAGCTCTCGATTGGTTTGAATCGCTCAAAAGATTGTCAATTTCCGTTCAACGACCAAACATAAATTTGACTATCTATCTGGCTTTTTTTTTCTCTCTTTCTTCTATAATAACTTAGTAGTTAGTATTAGTCAATATAAATATATATATATATAGACACGCCATATATATTGATTATATATATATGTGTTTGTGTGGTTACTTAATCTCTAAATTTACTGTTTTATTGATCGTTTCTTCAAAAAAGACTTTGAAATTTAGTACAGGATAGTTAATCTTTAATGATGTAATATAAAATAAAATATTATTACTTTAAGTTATATATTATGTTGGCTCCAAGACTGAATCCATTCATTAACCGATAGCAATATAAACTGAAGCCATGCCATGCACAAATCATGAGTTTTATTAATCGTCACGAGTGGAACTGCTCGCCTGACGATTATGGGTGTATTAATTTGTATCTTTAAATGAAGTGAATAAATGGACAATTTGTTCAAGTTGGATGCAATATTTCCTTTTACATCTATAAATAGTCACCACATATCAAACAAATTAATTGAAGAACATGTCCGATTTTACTTATGGAAATTCATGTCCGGTAAGAATATATATATATATATATATATATATATATATATATATAATTATTATTATTATTAAGATTTTCCAAAAGCAAAATTGATCAAGTTTTGAATTTTATTAACATCCGGAGGTCATGCATAGATACATCTTGTTTTTTTTTGTGTGTGTGTTAAATGATTTAAATATTTCATAAAATGAGGTTTTTTTCTAAGAAGGGAATAACAGGATAAGGTGGTGAGTCCCAAAAATCATCATGTCCACTCATTTGATAGTTACACCTAGCTAATTCATCAACACTTATATACTTTTTATCTTCTTGAACTCTACTTTCCATGGTTTATGTAGCAACTCTAGGCAAAGCAAAATTGCGGCCAACAAATCTTGAGGTAGATCTTCACTTCCACTCACACAATCACCTAAGAATTCTTCTTGCCCAAGCTTCATGCAGTTCTCTAAGCAAGCTAATTAAGAGCTCCAGCTTCATCAATGGTGGGATTAGAGGTCTTCTTCAAGAAGCCTCATTCCCAATCACCATCACTATTTCGGAGTAAATCCCCAATCCCACCTAGTCCATTTCTGGCTTATAACTCCCATCGACATTCAACTTGCTCCAGGTGGGTTTCGTTTTTTTTCCAATGTTCAATATCTTGAATCTGACTTAGGTTTTGTACCTACTTCCAAAATCCAACTTAGATTCTTGATTTGAAACAGAAAATTCTCCAAGGGTTCAATTTTACCAGTGAAGATGACCACATTGCGTCTCTTCCATATCTGCCAGATTACAGTTATGAAGATGAGTTGCCACCGAGCTGAAGTTTTGATTTTTTTTTTTGAGAGATGACTTACAAAAGTTCTCTTGAATCCATTGTTCATCTGATAGAAGTTCGAAACAGACTAACTCATTCACCGGAACTAGAAGACTACTCGAAAGTTGAGAGGACATAACAAAAGGTAGTGATTAATGATAAAAGATAAGAAAATAAAATTCAATTTTGTGGGCCTAAAGGGTACCAAGTAGATCCAATGTATATTTAGGTTAGACTGAACTACTAGAAAGGCCCAAATCAAACAATTGTACTCCATCAACTCCAATTAATCTAGACAGACATAGAATTTTCCGAAAATATAAATAAATTAATATGTTTTAATATCTGTAATACTTTAATATCTGTAATACATTCCTCGTTAATATTTCTATGAAAAATACTGGAATTAGTATTTCAATATTAATTAAATAACAAAAACTTGTGTGAGTTCTCCCCCACCACGAGCTCCCCATAAAATAAGGATAATTTTGATTTATTATTCTTCAATTAGAATTTATTAATCCCTAATTAAAATTATTAATATTCAATTAAGATTTGTTCATTCTTATTTAGAATTAATTAAGTCTTAATCAGGATTAATTGATTATTAATTAATAACTAATAGTTAATTACCTACCTAATTAGTTAATTAGTGGTCGTTAGACCACCTCTAATCAAATTGCTTTTACTTCATAACAAATTTTTATTTATCAATAACTACCAATAAAAAATAAATTGACGACTTGAGAAAAAAAGTATAGGTTGAAATAAATTAAAACCAAGAGTGAAAAATATGAGCAAAATTTTATTTAGATCTAAATTATTTATCTAATTTCTTTAAAATAAACTCCGTCATCTTTCAACGATTACATGGAGCTAAAACATTACTCCCTCCGTCCCATTATTGTTGGCTCGTTTTCCTTTTCGGATTGTTCCATTATTATTGGCCCATTCCAAAAAATGAAATAATTTTTTACACTAAAAATTACCTCAATTTCGTGTCACACACTACTTTACATATAAAATATTAAATCAACCGAACCGAATATTTCGGTTCGGTTTATTGATATATAAACAGTTCGGTTCGGTTTGGGTTTTAAAAATTGATTTTTCGATTTTTCGGGTTCGGTTCGGTTTTGAACCGAACCGCCCGAATGCTCACCCCTACCCTCAAACTCTAAAAGTCACTTTTATTTTGATAAAGCATCAAATTAAAATAAATGATGTCACGCATGATATATACATGCATCAAGATACGAGACCCAACTCCTCATTTCTGTTTCCCCACAAATAAAATTGGACAAAACTTCTTAAAATTAATTAAGGCGAAATTTAAGTTTATCAAACTACGTGAGGTTAAATTTCACCCATTATCTATTTTTTCCTAATTAAAAAATAAAATAAAATTACGTGAAGTAGTCCCATGAAAAAGTTCACGAAGGATTTGTAAGTTCAATTTTGCGAGTCTACTGTCAATTATCTAAGGAAACTGCAAATAAAAATCATCTATAAACTTAATCAGGACGACCATTTAAATAGTATAATTATAGGCAATTTCATATTTAAAGTTTATGAATTCCACTTTTATCAATAATTTTATGTCCACCTGCGCTCATACAAATAAGGATATAACTATATTTAGAGGTGGTCTCCTGTGCGCTGCTGCGCGCACAGTGAGACCACTTCATTAATTAACAATTATTATTAAATTACTTTTAATTAAAATTAATTAATTTAATAAACCTTAATTATAAATTAATAAAATCATAATTATGAATTAATAAACCATAATTTTGAATAATAAACCCTAATTTTGAATTAATAAACCCTAATTTGAATAATAAACTCTAATTTTAAATTAATAAACCCTAATTGGAATTAATAAACCCTAATTTTGAATAATAAACCCTCATTTTGAATTAGTAAACCCTAATTGTGAATTAAGAAACCCTTATTTGAATAATAAACCATAATTTTGAATTAATAAACCCTAATTATGAATTAATAAACCCTAATTTTGAATAATAAACCCTAATTATGAATTAATAAACCTACTTGTGAATTAATAAACCATAATTATGAATTAATAAATTCTAATTTAATTTTGAATTAAAATCATAATTAAAATTAATAAATTTAATTATAAATTAACAAAATCTAATTATTCTTACTCATTATAATTAATATATAATTATTTTAACAAAAACAAGGGTGAGCTCTTGTGAATTAATAAACCATAATTATGAATTAATAAATTCTAATTTAATTTTGAATTAAAAATCATAATTAAAAATTAATAAATTTAATTATAAATTAACAAAATCTAATTATTCTTACTCATTATAATTAATATATAATTATTTTAACAAAAAACAAGGGTGAGCTCACGGTGAGACGGAGCTCACCCAAGTTTTTGTCCTATATTTATTTCCTTTTCTTTTTTTCCTTCATATATTAGGGGAACGGTGCGAATATCTCCAAAGAAAACTAGAAGTAAAATATCGTAGTACACATATAAGTTAAAGAAAGGGGAAAAGAGGGAATCTTTTTAACTTTGTGAGGTCCTTTTTGTAGTAATTTGATTCTAAGAAAATTAGTTGGTGTGCGTGTGTTGACCTAGTGGTAGAGTAATTAATGCCGAAAATCAAAAGTTTCGGGTTCGAATTCACTGTGACACGGTTTTTAAATTTATACATTTAATTTGAAAAAAAATGCTGAGGGAACACTGAAATTGGTGGATATATCTATCAATAATAACGTCGCTTTTTTTTTCCTTCTTCTTACTTTCCCATTTTTATTTAGAGTCGGTCTCTTTATATAAAAATGCATCTACTCAATTAGATTAATAAATGAATTATAATTAAAAATTTAAAATTATAATTAAAATTAATAAATTTTAATTGAGTGTAGCCCTCATGTCTCAAATAAAACTTAATCTTTTGTCAAATCTTTGAGTAAAAATTAGTCCAATTTTGCTTTCAGCTGCAAGTGCGAATAGTAAAGTGCTTTCCTATTTTATTTGGTGTAATGATCATTGCTTTGAAGATAAGCATAGCGATTTTATTATTTAAAGTTTGCCTTTTACGTGATTTAATTATGATTTCGTTATGATAAAGTTGAAAATGGTTTGACTAAAATTAGTAGCGTTTTGGTCCTTTTCATTTTTTAACTTATGGTGTTCAATAAATACATTTTAAGTGGACTAACATTTCATTGAATAATTAAGCCATGCATTCCAAGTTATTTTAGTATAATTAAAGAGATTTGTATTCTTGTTATATTATAATAATTGTATTATTATTAATGTACAATATTATTAAACCGTGAAAAATGTAAATTGATAATTGAATTTCATGTCACTCATCATAAATTATATCAACGTCTTTGATCGCGCCCATAAAGTTCTGCTCTTGTATTTTCAAGTAAAAAAGAAGTTGGTCATTGACTGCATTCCTTTTTTTTGTGAAAAAAAGTGTATAATAATTCAGTACATGCGGAAATTTAAGGTTTTTTTTTTTTCTTTTAGCGCAATAGATATTCTTGATTGAACCAATCGAGCACCAATAATTTCTAGGGTAATTATTACATCAACATCAACATCAAAGTATTTTGTGTAGAATATTTTCAGAGATATTTAGATATCCATACACTTTTTAGGAATTTCATGGTGTTAATTTAGTGTTTGAGTGAAAAGCGGAGAAAATAACATAAATTTCCAATAATCTCCTTTCATTCCAATATTCATAATTCCTTTCTTTTTTGTACATAGATTAAGAAGAATTATATTTTATGTGTAAAGTAATATATTATACGAAATTCGAGAGTCTAGACACTTTTTAGTGTAAAAAATATTTCATTTTTTGGAAACGGGTCAATTTAATGGGACAGTTCAAAAAAAAAACGAGCCAACAATAATGGGACGGAGAGAGTATGATTTTGGGGCAATTCAGAATTTGCCTACTATTTCAGCTCATTGTAGTTCATCTTATTAATATCATTGCATTACTTTTCTTTATTCTGACTTAAAGGAACTAATGGAATGATCATATTTTACAATCTAAAAGATAAAATCAATTGATCAAACCATTTGTATAAGAGATTGGCATAGCTAGTCTACGCCAATAATGAACTAATATTTCCAAACTCAAACGATATATACAAAATGAATCTACACCAAACTGAGATTTTCCCTATATTGTTTTCAGAAGCGATAGAGACGTGAGACCAATGAAGCCTATATATCTGATGAGTCGAGATCCAGCAATGATGAATTGAACCCGGAGTTGCAGCTGAGAGGTCCAGTGACACGATTGCGAGCCAAGCAGCTGCAAGGCTATTTCCAGTGCATTATCCGGAGGAAATTGGAAGATGAAGATGTTGGTTCCAAGCAGTACAAATTGGTGAATTTGACCGTTGTCCAGGACCGAGGCTCGAGCATATGAAGGCCCTTCTATTTTCGTGGGTTTCTTTTTATTTGTTTCTTTTAATAAAGCCCATTTATCACAAGCTGTTTTAGGTGTTTTTGGGCCGATGTTTCTTTTTATTATTTTTTAGACTATTTTCGAAATTACTAAGCCCAAGGCCTTGTAATTTTCGAGAATAAGCCCAGATTAGCTTTAGACTAGTATTTAATTTCGTTTTGGATGTTTTTGATCAAACCATTTGTATAAGAGATTGGCATAGCTAGTCTACGCCAATAATGAACTAGTATTTCCAAACTCAAACGATATACACAAAATGAATCTGCACCAAACTGAGATTTTCCCTATATTGTTTTCAGAAGCGATAGATACGTGAGACCAATGAAGCCTATATATCTCTTATAGTTATTTCTCGAGTACATCTGGATCACTAATTATATCTCTAATTTGACTACACAAGCTGTTTCAAATATTAAATTAATTTTATAATATTCAACAAAACCAATCTGAAATTAGAACGTGATGTGCTTAATAATAATAATAATAATAATAATAATAATAATAATAATAATAATAATAATAATAATAATAATAATAATAATAATAAATTACAGTTTACTACCTAAACAATGACCTTTAAATGATAATATCCACGGACTATACTAAATATTTTCGAAGTATTCATCTTCTAACGAAAATGTCCCGAACTATACATAATTACAATTATAAGCCCCAATTATCACATAATTAACAAAAATACCTCACAATTTAATATTTTATCACAAAAAGATCACGTGGCTCATCACACACACACACATAATAGGCATCGAATTATGTGTCAAAAAATAGTTTTCACGTTCCCAATTTAAATACAAGTTCTAATTTAAACCTTCTCCAATATATATATAGGCACCAAAACAACATTACTATAATGCTAGCTCATTAAAATATATTCGTATTAAAATCAATGTCAGTGTGATGAGCTACGTAATCTTTTCTAAAGGATAATAAATTTAAAAATATTTTTTGTTAATTTTATGATAGTTTGAGAATTCAGTTTTCAATTATGTATAGTCCGTTATATTTTCGTTAAGAGGGCAATAGTTCAAGTATTAAATTGTAAATTTTCAAAATAATAATAAAGATTTTATTATTATTATTATTATTATTATTATTATTATTATTTAAAACAAAAAAAGAGTATGCAAATATCCTGGTCCACGTACGCACTCTTTCTTTTCCTTTATATTTTTTGGGCAGATCCGCTTTACAATTTTTCTCTCTTTTTTCTCTGTTTCTTTCCACACCTTTTTGAGGACAATTGGATTTCGATATAAAAGATGGAGACGAGTTTCCCCAAATTCTCGTACATCTATTATTTAAAAGCATTATGTTTTATCGTAATTAGGTTAAACCCGGTATATAATTTTTAAGTGTCCCTCAAAGTCATATACTCTCATAAAGGAATTATATGAAAAATAGCATGTAGTATTTTTAATTTAGAAATAATCATTTTTTTTCTTTGTGGACACATTTTACTATGTTAGTATGCGTAAAGTAGATAGGTGAAGTGTTGTACGTATACCCAATACTCCAATAGCATGACAATATATTCACCGTTCATGTTGATTAGAGCACAGATTTTCCTTTAGTTGGTCACATATCATATAATTGTGCTCTGAACATTTGAAAGAGGAACAACTCAAAAAAGAAAAAGAATGAGCATTGAAAGAGGGGGCAATCACCCATTCCCAGTTACTTGTGGGTTTATTTTTGTATACTATAATGGATGTGTCGAGCTCACACATCAAATGGCCATAACAGTCTCAAAGTGGAAAAATCTGCATATATATATACACAAATAAAACCGCAAAGAAAAGCAAAAACTTGATCCACAGGGAATCGCACTGCCAACTTTTGAAAGCATGCAAGCATCTATCGTCTTAGCAGAATCTCTCTTACTGTTTCAGAGTAATATTTGAAAAAGTGATGTCTTTTATGAGGATAATAGGCGGGGGGAATCTTTTGCATTTTTCAAAGTTCCTGCACTCACCCTATCTTTACATACCAACAAAGAAGATAAGGAAAAAAATCCTCCCTTAAAGAAGGCTTTAGATCCACTAATACTTTAAATAAGTTTATTAACAACTCCACCATACTATATTACTACAAATCTTTGAATACTATTTAGCATAAAGAAATTATCTGCACCAAATTCCGAGGAATTAATGAGAAGCTTAGTGCTTTCCTAACTTTCATGAGGATAGATGGTTCCATCTAGAAATAATCAAAGAGAAAGCTTAGATCAAAGCGTAGGCAGCAGACAAGGAACGGCAAAAGCGGAGCACAAAAAGAAGTTCACCTTGTAATGCTGACCAATAAAGGGTAACAGTGGTCTGACTCGTAGTTGGGCCAGGAGTGATCGCCGTTGATAATACTTTTATGCCGTCTCCAGATTTCTGCATCGTAGGTCTCGCTGATGGTGAAGTGCAGTCCACTAGCCTCAACTTCCAGCAGAAATTTGTCCAACGAATCGCCTCTTTTGGGGCTAAAAAGTAGGGCTTCAGAGGGACCATGCTCTTTAAGCAAGCATCTGATTGTTCGAGCCAGCCCTTTGTGGAATTCTTTAAAAAAGGTGCTGCAAATGACGAGCTAAAGTCAACACAATGAGCTTGATGCAGTGATAAAAAAATCTCACATAAGTGCTTGCATGTGCGGCTAATGTATCAATGAATGTAGTTATGAAAGGTTAACGTTGATGGGAAATAGTAATTTCCTGCAGTCAAAAGTGCCACATCTATTGTGCCCAATACCAAAAGTGGCTTTATTTATCGCCTGATGATGATCAACATAATATATATGATCAGATGATTTTGAGCATAAGGCTCAAAAGAAAACTAAGTTTACCAGAGTCCATTCATTCCATATCAGTATCCCTCATCTGCAATGCAAAACACATATTTCCTAATTTTACGACATCTTGTTATGCACACAATAGACATATGATCACTAGTTCTACACCCACAGGCCACAGATCTATCAATTTCCTCAGCAAAAGAAAAATTTAATTGCATTGAATTCAGGGAAAGCGACTGTTTTTATGACTTAATTCATATAAACCAATTACCAGTCGCTTGCAACAATGATGTCAAAGGTTCCAGAGATATCTGAGACTTCAAGCTGATCCCAGTGCAGGATCATTGACTTCACCTTTGTACTGCCGAGTGCAGCAGAGTTGATATCGATGTTATGTTGTATATCTGCTAGTTAAGAACCTTCATTTTGACATAGAACAGTTCATGAAATATGCAGACCTAGAGATATTAGAAAACCAATAAGATCAACTTCCACATTTCAATCAAAACAGTTTATTAGAAGTTTTCATGCTAGTGTACCAATTTTAATCCCTTGGTGGCAGCAAACAGCATTAAGCTATATAGTACTCTGGTTCATTCATACTCTACTAGAAAAGCTGAACTATACCACTGCATCATTATTTTGATTTGTACTCATCCAATTGGTATCACTTAGTTGCTGAGACTTCTTGCAGGCTTGAAGCCATGATGTTTCTACATCATACTTATATCTTGGAATTTTATCACCAAACAAATCAAAGTGGGACTATAAAAATATATTCAGAACTCGATTTTCCTGGTTTCCTATCTCATGTTAATAATGTGCCAAGAGCTTGACAAGTACATAGCCTGTTATTGTGAAAAATGCAGCATAATTAGTCATTACAAGCATGCTGCGTACTGCTAAATCAAAGAATTAATATTAGATAAAATCAAATAAGAGGATACATTCAACAACTTGAGGGTTTCCATCTGATATCACCACTTCTAATGCTTCTGCAGCCATAGCAATAACAAACCCAGCTAGCCCATACCCTGACCCAAGCTCGATAACTCTTTTATTCCTAAAGACATAGAGAATGAATTAGAAATAGATCAAGCAGAAACGCATTAGCAATCAAATGAACCAAGGTTATTAACAAACCTGAAATAATCAAGATGTGACATGCAATAATAAGCAAGTACATCTTCTGTAGGCCACTGACCTGTTAAGAAAAGGAATTATAGGAATATAAGAGTTCCTCAGAACATGTACTACTGGCAGCAATTAAGAAGAAAGAGCAATTTCAGTAGAAAAAATATCATTTCTTAAATCAAGTTTAAGAGCTACGAAAACTTGTGAGAAAACAACTTTAGATAGTTAATAGCTAAAAACAAATTTCTTTTTCAAATACACATGGATAAGATGCAAAAAGTAGTTTTGGACTGTTAAACACACTAGATATATACAAGAGTAAATGCTTGGAAGGTTAATGTACAAACTTCCTGTATTGTATGCTAATACATCCCTAAAGAAAATGGTAATAACAAGAGAAATATATTAAAAACCAACAAGCTTGCATATCTCAAATGTATTAACCCCAGAATGCAATTGGCAACATGGACCTGCAGTTTGAAAGTGCTTGTTTCAAGAGCATAATAACAAACAGGAGAAAGTGAACCTCCAAGTTCTTCAAACCTTAGCATTTAAGACGATGATACTTAAACATAACTGCGGTTGCAAATGTGTCATCCACATCTGTCTTTATTTTATGTTGTGCATCCTGTCTGTTCAAGTGATCACAAGAGACAAGACTTATTCAATTCTTTTTTTCGTCTCAATTATTCTGAAGTCTCAGACCAGCGCGAGACTACCAACTATCAGGTCTCATTGTTACAAAATACCTATTTACTGTACCACACCTCCCTTGTGCCAAATTTGACACCAGTCAGTTTTCAAGGGATTCTGCAGATTAGGACATGTGATCTTTTATTTTTTTTCCTAATTCAAAGTCGTTACTTTAGAGCTTTTTTGTCAGCCCCACAGGTGTTTCACTTTCCATTTAAGGGGAACTCAATTTTTGATCTAAAAGTTCCACATTAAATTAAACGGTAAACATTAACTGAAGTTTGAATTACTATGCCCTTGGAATAAGTCATCCGGTCAGATGTAAACTTTCCATCACGTAATTCATTACCTAAATCCTGAGAACTACAGAGGTTGAAAATCAAATCAAGGCATCATAATAAATCAGCTTCCGATATAGAAGTTCAAAAGGTAAGCAACAAAAAAGGTCATAAGCTGCAGATTTTGTACTCTTAATTGGAGGTTTTGCACTGTAAACAAAGCTTTTGGAAGTTCTGAGTAGTAACTTCAGAGGACCAAATCTCATCTTGGTATGAACTGAATGAGCTTTGCACTGGATGAACTCACCATGCAGAGTTCTTTCTCAAGAAAATCTCATGCTAGTCTATTCTAATATAGATATGTAGAAGGTTAAGAGGGTGTTTGGCTAAGCTTATTTTAGAGAGCTTGTAAGCTCCAACAACTTATATAAGCTATTTTAAGAGCTTATAAGATGTAATTCTCAAGAGCTTATCAGTTGTCAATGTGTATGGATAATTGAGTTTGTAAACTAAAGAAAGAATCGTGAGTTAGAAAGAAAAAATCATAGTTAAAGAAAGAAAATTGAAGAGAAGTAAAGATGAGAGGAAATAACGAATCATAGTAAGGTTACTTTGGTAATTTAATTGTTGCTTATAAGCTTATGAAAAAATAAGTTGGGTTGAGGAACTTATTTTTTGCAGAACTTATAAATTGTTGGAGCTTATTTTCATAGTTTATAAGTTTTTAGGAGCTTATTTTGCCAAACATTTTCACAGCTTATAAGCTCAGCCAAACACCCTCTAAGTCAACTACACAAAGATGGCCCATCCAGGCACCTCAAGCTTCACTTAGCAACTTTGAATGCTGAAAGGAAGAAGCAGAGAAGTAGCACAAAAAGAATGAAGAAATAAAACTTTTGATGACAAAGGCAGAATCCTTAATCACAGATCTTGGTCAAACTCTGCTTTATGGTATTCATTTTCTTCCTATGGAAGTTCTTCTGTATTATTTCTGTACACTTTCTTCACACTGATACCTATTTTTAGTGAATGGCCAAGACACCCTCAAAAGCCATATGTCCATTTGGTAATCCTTTGCCAGAAGTGCATATTATGTTAATTACTTGTACAGGATGACGTTTGATTCCATTATATCATACTTTTCATGAAAAAGAAATCCCAGAAAGAAAACACCAGTGCAGACACAGACACTTATTGGTTATTGTAGTCCTAGTGTTGTGGTGATTCCATAACTAGAAACAGGAATACATGCCTTGACATCTCCAATCTCTGATATTTAAGGCTCATTTTCTTCATGAGCATGTCGTTTGAGATTTGTCTCATAGCTTTGTAGTTCATCATTTCCGTGCAAAAGATACTTATGTTAGTTTCTAAGTTCTCACTCCTCTATATCAATTCTGTCAATTGTTCAGACCAGCTATACTGTGAATATATTGATCCTCTGCTAGTTTGTAGCTATCAGAAAGTAGAATTGATCACTCTTTTGGTAGCTTCTAAAGAACCCAGACAGGCCACAAGAATACCTCTTTAGCTGAAATGCTCAAATTCCTGAACTGGGTTGCCAATATTTTATGGTTAGATAGTTGTACCTTGAGCATTCTACATTATCTTGCTATGGAGATGGCGTCCTTACCCTACTTCATAGTACAACCAGTCAACCACTCACGCACTGACTGACATGGGTTTCCAGTAAATTGTGATGCCTCTAAATTAACTTGTCATGGAGTTCTTCCTCTACATTACATATATGACTACTCACAGAGGACACCGACTGATTGGATACTAGTTCATCTTTCAATGAGGTCAATAGTGATTTTGGCAATTTCATTTTCTTCAATAATGAAACATCTGCAGGCAGAATAGGGTGAACATCATAATCTAAGGCCCTTTAGAAAATTTTACTTAAACTGAACAAGCAAAGCTAAGATAACTTCCTAAGTGACCGAGATCAAGCCCAAGCAATGGAAGTTTGTGTAATTCTTTTATGAATTGAAATTTCTAATATTATGTGATAAGGTGATACAATCATCATAACTTTTGTGTGTAGGAATGCTCACTCAGAATGAGCCAACTCAACAAGGACCAAAGTTGAAACTTGCCTGAGTTTGACCACCAGAATCAGAATAGACTACCATCTTGCTAATTAGTACTCTTCAAATCCTAATAAAATAACTTCATCTAACATCCTTCAAAAATCTGATGTCAACTAGGTCAAATTACAAACAGGAAACCAGTGAAGATATTTCTAAACCACTTCTTAACAAAATCACTTCAAAAAAATCTATGGCATGTAAACACTTCAAGTCCTTTTTGTCCTACCACTTTTCTTATCCTAGCAAATTATGTGAAGGTTACAATTTCTACAGATTAAGGAATCCTATATTTAGCTCCATTGTCAGACCGAAACAACTCATACAGTACCTCAGAATAAGAGGGAAATAGTGAATTCATGATTATCTAGTGACCCATAGAAATTCATTTCAGATACATAAGTTTTCCGGAGATAAAGAACACTGACTAAGTTCGATATTACTAATTGTTTCGGCATGGTAAAATTCTGGGGAACTTTAGTTAGCAGTCAACAAAATAGGATTTAAAGCTTAGATTTGAAGAGATTAAACCCGTGTAGTTCAAAAGACATTGATTGCTTAGGAGGTCAAATTATGCTCGAAACAGAGGTAAATACTCATCAATAGAAAATAGCATTCCACTTACAGACAAGACCCGTATTGTCTATGTCGTGTCGATTACAAACTTCAAAGTCATTGAGATCAACACAATCTTCCCATCTTTGACTGCATAAACATGTTGTCACTAGTTACACAACCGCAACAAACCATAATTCAAGCAGCATTTCAACAATACCAGCCATAAGCTACAAGGTAGAACCAATTGAACTAACACATTAGCATCCCTAACTCACCGTAGACAAAGCTCTGGAGCATTAGGAAGAGGCAATGTGTAGCGGATCTTCGCCGCCTTCATTAGCCACATGGCACGGTATTAGATTGAATCCACTTCTCGTTCGTCGCGATATTTTGTCTAAAGTGATATTATCATAGGAATCGTCTGCAAATTCTTCGTTCGTTAACAGAAAATCGAGAATTTTTTTCGACTTTGCACGAAATGATTTTGGCGCGTCCATATGATTTCAAATGCACATGTGCATACATAAGCTTACCGGAATTGGATGGACCGCGGAGAAGAGCGCGGCGGAGTATTTGCCATCGCAAAGACGACGGCTTTGGCGTTGACTGTAGCTGATCAGGCTCCAACATTGGCGCCGCTGCCAAGTCGCGCGACGTCGTTTTTTATTCAGTGAATTTGAACTGTAGAGCAGCTAACTAGAACTGTGTTATTGTAATTTTGCAGCTCGAGTTGTTAGATGTGGTATTTTATGCCGTGAAAATTAGGGGTGTAATCGAACGAATCGAGCCAAGTCGAACTTTTATCGAGTCAAACTCCGAATAACTCACGAATAGCTTGATTCATTTACAGCCTTAGTGAAAATAAGAAAAATTTCAAAATAGTATTTTAATCAAAATTATATAAAATTTTGCATTCTATGCTTTTTTTAACTTTATACAAGAACGTAAAGGTTACAGATTATCGTTTGAATATATTTAATACATATCAATCTTTTATCAATAAATGTTCATAAATTATATTTATTCTATTACCATCTTCATGTTTCTTCAATAAAATTGAGAGTCAACTATTGCTTTAATATATATATATATATATAAATGTTCATAAATTATATTTATTCTATTACCATCTTCATGTTTCTTCAATAAAATTGAGAGTCAACTATTGCTTTAATATATATATATATATATATATATATATATATATATATATATATATATATATGGATGGTTCACGTGAGAATATAAATATTGGTGAGAAATAAGAATCGCAAAGATTTAACGTATAAATTTGTTGCACCAAATGTATAAATTTGTTGCACCAAATTATGTGCAACAACTTTATATTAAATGTTACACTTTATATGTTAAATTTGATGCAACAAATTTATACATTTAGTGCAACAACTTTATACGTTAAATGCTGCATTCTTATTTCTAACCAATATTTGCATTCTCACGTGATTCATCCCCTATATATATATATATATATATATATATATACACACACACGTACCCTCTTCATCCCTCAATTTACTTACTGGTAACACACAAGTTTTAATAAAAGTTTTTGAGTGTATTGAGACTTGAGAGTGGAGTAAGAGTCTCATATTAATATAGCGTTAAATTATTAGTAGTGGATCATGGTGGTAAAAGATATGAATAAATAATATTATTGAGAGTAAGAATGAGAAAATAGTGATGGGTTATGGTTGATAAAATATATAAATAAAATATATTGTTGAGGGTAATAAGTATGAAATATTTTGTATGATAGTTTTCATAAATGGAATAGGAAGAAGTTTGAGGGATGTACCAAAAAGAAAAACAATGACAAAAATCAGGGGATGAAGAAAGTACATATTATAAGTTTATTTTAAAATGAGGCAATATGAAATTAAATACAAACAATATAAATAAATTATTTAACCTAATTATCAAACTACCATTGCTAAATATGACAAGACAATATTATTAAACTATGTAAAGATATTATATTAAAATCTGTTCAATTAAAAATAGCTAAACCCATGGTTGAGAAAAAAAATGATTAGTTTTCTGAATGATAATTCTAAGGGATTGGTGTTCTCTATTCTAAAGTCCTAAGGCCATCTCCAACCCAACTGCAAAACCTATTTTGCGATCAATATTCATCTCAACATACTCATAAATCCAAACTCAAAATGAGTTTTGATGAAATTTCTCTCTCCAAACTCATTTTGAGTTTACACTGTAAGAAACTCAAATCACTTTTTATGTTGATGATATTGCAAAATAATCCTTCAGTATATTGATAATTTATTTTGTGTATAAGAAAAAGTTGTAAAGAAGAACAAAATGAAAGCAGTTTACGCAGGAAACAAAATGGAGAAGAAGACAATTAGTGATAATTAGGGTAATTTTATATTAGTTAGTTTGGGCTTTTCTTGGGCTTCATAGATATTTTCATATATTAAATTGTTGTTTAAGTAAAGCCCATGTAATTCACGTTGGATTGCTAATGTTTCTTTTTCCTTTTTTTTTTCTTTTTAATTATGTTACATTAAAATGTTAATAGTGTTGTTTATTTTTTTTAAATTCTTAAAATCTTGTTTCAGTTTTATTCTAAAAAACATTAAACTTTAATTATTTAACTTATTCTAATTTATAATTTTAAAATATTTGTATAATAATTATTAACCATAGATAATAAATAATAATATTAATTATTGATTTAGTACAATTTATAAGTTTTGAAATGTGTATATAATAACTAAATGATAGGTATACACTAATATTCATTTCATATTAAATTATTAATTATTCATTTCATATTAAATTATTGATTGAATTTTTTAATAGATTTAATGTGTAATATTGAAAAGTATAAAGGTTTATTTTGCAAAAGTATAAAAAGTGGTATGAGAATAAATATATAGAGAATATTCTTTTGAGTTATAATTTGAGTTTATGTGTTGGAGATGAATTACTGTTTGATGTGACAATTACTGCAAAATGAAGTTGAGTTTAGTGTTGAGTATTGGAGATGGCCTAATAATCATAGAAATGAGAATGTAAAAACCCAACAATCCAGCCAAAAACATGTGAAAATATCAACAAAACCTGAAAATAGATATTGACTTCAATTGCCTTACCAATAGTCGAAACACATGACAAAATCGAAACCGATCGATCTAGTGGTGTTTTTGTTCTTCCATTCACTATGTTCATTTTTGTATATATAAAAAAAAAAGAGCATATCGATCAAGGGATGTTAAAACTATATGTTTGTGTTTATATATATTGTGGATACGACGAGTAAATCAAATGAGAACTACATCTTTTTTTAGAACTCTGTGAATTATGCATAAGACGTTAAAGATAATACACATAATGGTATAAAGTTGTATACAACGAAGATTTTTTAAAATTGTTTTGTTGTGCAACGTAATTGCAATTAGGGTTATTAAATGAGTCGAATATAACTAATACCGCCATCAAGTATATATGCACATACATAGGCTTGTAAGTTGGGGATACATGTAATGGACTTGAGACATTATAAAAGAGCTTTTTGAAGTGGGGTACTTCTACTATTTAGAAAAATAAAATCCTTAATTATGTAAAACTGCAGCTTTTTCAACAATCCATTGATTAATAATCTTTCTTTTGTGTTAAGTTGTGTTTAGGGTAGACATGTGTAGGATTAAAGAATCTCAATCTTTGGATTCCACTCATGCTTTGGAATCACCTATTTAAGATGCCCTAACCAATTAATTAACATTAAACAAAAGAGAGTGTTTCCTGCTTCTATATTCTTGCATGTTCTGTTTTAGTCTATATTAGTTAAAAACTTGACAAAGCCTCCCTCCTGTGAGGATTTCATCATGCGAATATACTTGGGAACCAATTGAAGTTTATTATTCCCTTATTAGGACTTACTAACGTTAATCACAATTAAAGTTTATTATTCCCTGATTAGGACTTACTAACCTTAGAGGGTGTTTGGATAAGCTTATAAGCTCTTCGCTTATAAGCTTATCCTAAGTGTTTGGCAAAATAAGCTCCCAAAACAAATTTATATGCGTGTGGTCTTCATATGGATGTTCTCACACGAGACCACCTTATATCGTTATTGTTGTGCATCAGGTATTGCAAGAGGGGGTGGATGGCAGCCCATCGGTGATATTGTCAATATAGGTGTGCATTTTACGGAGTTTCGGAGGGCATCGCGGGAGAGGGTTGTGGAGACCGGAGAGGGATACGGATTGGTTCAGTATTATAATCGACCATTATTTCGGTTATAACAGGATTAACCAACTGGAAATAGTTTAAAATTGTGTATGACATAAATTTCCTACAGGCAACGTAAGCAAAGGAGAGAGTAATTGATGCTCCATCCTAATCAGTCAAACTTGCAATCTACTGAGAAAGTTTGTTACACTATTCTGTAATGCAAGTTTGATATCATGAAGAACCCGCAAGTTTCTTCACACGTTCTGGCAGCAAACCACACAGAAAGAAACCACACTTGAAAAGACCAAACCTATTTTGGTGGAGTAATGCAAGTTTCTTTACACTGGAGAAAGAAAGAAAAAAGACCATATTATATCAAATTATTGTGAGAGAAAATAGTATAGACAGGAGTGATTACAATACAATGAGACATGTAGGTCTGAAACTGGGGCAAATTAGGAGTGTGTATTCAAGAAGGTGGTGAAGTGAGAGCAATTTCTATTTCCTCCAAAGATCGGCCCTTGGTTTCCACCACGTTACCAGTTACGTACATCACTGCTAGAATACAAACGGTACCGAACCCCAGGTATACTGTACCGATCCCGAATCTATTCACAACGCTCAAGAAGTACAACCCGATCACGAAATTGGCTATCTGTTACAACCAAGAAACACATTTCGTCACAGATGAATGGTAATCACTCCAACAGACTCAGGCCAATATTGCAGGAAATTAAGATCAAACAGGGAAAAGAAGAAGGCCAAACTAGAAGAATATAGTTTGCAGAATAATTTCTTACCCAATGCGTTCCCAGAGATAAAGCCACTGCTTTCGCTCGGATTCTCGAGGCAAAAATCTCTGGAAGTAGCAGAGCAGGTACTGGACCCGCGCCAAGAGAGAACGACAGCACATAACTGCACAAAGAGAACGGAAACAAATTGCAGCTACTTCATATACAAAAAAACATAAAATAGATAAAGAAAATAAGTACTTCATAGAATTGATATGTAACAAAAACTTACAGGACAGTGCCAAGTACGGCAAGTGTGCCCGAGTAAGGCATCAGAGCCGTCCAACTGAAGGTCAGGGAAAGCAGCAACATGGAAGCACCCTTTGAAAGCAAAAAAAATGAGGAATCTATGAATAAACAATCAAATATAGGCAGTTTTGTAAACTCGTTATTCGATAATTGAGTAATACCATTCCTGCAAAACTTGTAAGCAAAAGACTCTTCCTTCCTTGTTTATCCATCAACGAGGATGCAATACTTGTGCCTGGGAAAATGTACGCACACAATATGTCAAAATGTCTACATAAACGGCCTTATTCACCCGTCTTCTAGAACCCCAAAATAAAACTAACCAATAACATTTGCAGCCCCAACCAGAGCACTGGCAGCAACATCAGACGTAATACCAGCGCTGCGGAATACCGAAGTGGAGTAGTAAACAACTGCATTGATCCCGGCAAACTGCTGAAACAAGAAGAGAACTGCACCAACACTCACAACTGCAACACGAAATAATATAAAATTTTCAGGAGTAATTATTAGGAACGGAGATTACAAAAATGAAAGTAAATACCTTTCCGGTAGCGGCTGCTAAAAAGATCGAGCCATCCAGCTTCTGGTTCGGAGGAACCTCGACCTGCTGCATCCAGATCAGCCATAAACTCAGCAACTCTTTCTTTCCCAAATAGCCTCTTTATGGACATTTCGGCTTCAGTGATTTTCCCTTGCTTCAGTAGAAATGTGCCTCATTTAGCATATTTATCGCATAAAAATAAAATGAAAGAACCACCATCAAAAATAAGCAAGCATATGTAAGTTCGTTAAAAACAGGCATTGCTATGAAGTTGACAATGTAACCTGATAAAGCCATCGAGGACTTTCAGGAGAAAAGGCCATTCCTACAGCCAACAGTACAGATGGAACAAGTGCAATAGAAAACATTGTCCTCCACCTTTTAGCAACAGAGACCAAAAACAGCGTGAGATAGACAATTAACAGAAATTTTAAAGGAAATCAAGTTATATTATCTATAAAAGTAGAGACAATTTTTGTGTGACCTTGACCAAATATTTTGAAACTGATTAATAAAGAATACATTTTGACTCATCAAAGGAGAGGGCTAACGACAGGAAGCTATAATTGACGGTGATAAAATCAGTTTCATGATGAGAACATATTTGCAAGAAGTAAATACCACAATGGATTCCCCGCCAAAGGCAGTCCAGCTACCAATGCTGCTAGGATTCCAATGCATATAAATAATTGATTGACAGATCCAAGAGTGCCACGAATTTCAGTAGGCGAGATCTAGTCATGGAAAGAGTGTCAAATGTATGATACAATCATTAAAGAAAGAATAAATAACAGTCTTTAAAAATATGGCTACCTCAGATATGTAAAGCGGCACAATAGCTGATGATATGCCTATTCCAACTCCAGCAAGCACACGACCTACTATCATTGTCTCTACACTTTTTGCTATGGCACTGAGATGCATGATAACAGTTTAGATAATTCTCTCATCATTTTGTTATCTAAGACAAAAAAAGCAGAAGATGAATTCTAATACAAACCAAAGAAACGCCCCAACAGCAAGTGGAATTACATCCAGTACAAAAGTCTTAGTTCGCCCAAATTTATCAGCCAATGAACCTCCGGTGAAAGAACCAACAGTTGCACCAGCAAGAAGTGCGCTAACAACCCAGCCTGAGTTACAAATAGGCAGCATAAAAAACTCTGACAACCTAATAAGAAAAGAAGACTAAAAAGACTTCGATGAGACGATGACAACTTGCCTTGTAACACTGTGTTCTCTGCGATCCCAAGATCCTTGCTGAGGTACTCTAAAGCTCCATTTATGACCCTGAAGTGTTACGGAAGGACATTATAGGTGAACTTCAGACAAAAAAAAAAGAACCAAGCCTATATCTCTGAGGATTAAGTACTAGAAATGTGCCATTTAAAAAAATTATATAAAAAAAAGAGTGAAAATAGATATAAAATGCATACCCCAGATGATATCCAAACAGAAAGGCCCCTAAACAAGCAACACCAACACATGGATAAACATTTCCTGATGCTTTCGATTGGATTTTAGCAGTTGCGAGATCCTCAGGATCATCTTCTGTCACTCAACAACAATGCTAATATCTCAATGAAACACTTAGAAAGTGCTTGTGTTCACTAATTCCAAAACGCAGTTAGCATTGAGTAACAAGATAGATCAAAATCAATCAATAAAGCACAAATTAAGACTAGGAAAATACAATAAACGCAGCTACACAATCAAAGTTCACGCCTTTAACATAATCACGACTAAAACCGAGCTATCGACCAAAAAAGGTAGCAATCAAATTTAAGAAAAATACAAACCATAAGCTTGAGCTCTTAGTGATCTGTTCTTGGCTGAAGATCCATTCAAACTTACACTCTCTCTCTCTCCCATTGAACTCGAGCCGACACTAATTCTGGAGAAACTCGTCGTCTATGATTGCCGCCGGCTCCGCTCACTATCGCCACCCTGTTTCTCCTGAAACCACTCGCGCCTGCGCTGGACGAATAACTACGATTTTGGATGGGGATTTTGCTTTGATTTAAACACGGAAGCCTGCATTTCCACTAGTATAGCCTGTCAACACTTCAAATCCGCTCCCAAAAGTCAACACAAAGTAATTTTTACATCAAAAAGGTAAAACCGTAAAACGCACGGCGCCCAGATACATTTCAACGAAAAACAGTTGAATGCAAGTCATAAGGTGACTTAATTGCGAAATTAAGACATATTAAATCGAAGGATGATGGTCTACCGATCATCAAATGATCCATTGATGAACCGCGAAGAGAAAAAATGACATGAAAAATGAATAAAATTAGAGATAAATATATTTTTAACCGAAAAGACGTCTGAGGCGGAAAATGTGGAATTAGGAGATGAACAGAAATTTTTACGGCCACCTCCGGTGCGGTGGCTGAGGAGCAGAAGTCTGAGATGATTACTGTTTACTCGATAGTGACAATCATATTTGAATAATCAGCTTTCTGGAGATCTCAACTTTCTCCTCATTTTTTAACCTTTTTTTTTAATGTCGAGGATTATATCATGTAGCATTGTCCGAAATAGTAATAATCAGCTTTTCAGGAATAAATCATACTTTGAAAATTTGGATGGAACGTACTCGATCTTGTGGCTCATCATCTTCTTCTCATTTGTTATAGTGATCTACACGTTCTATACATTTTATATTGGAATAACATATTAACCATAGTAGGCGTAAAAATATATATTTTTTCTGTAGTAGATCGAGGAATTTTTAGATTTTTAATGAAAGAATTATGCATAAATATCTTCGAGGATCAACACCCATGTGATAAGTGTAATTCATTTGTTTAAATGAAACCTTAAACTATAAATACTTTAAATACTTTCTATTTTAAGTTTATGCGACAACTTTTTTTTGCCTAATTTGAAAATTGTTGTGAATCCAGACAGTCTCATCGTCGTCAACGCTCTCAGATAGCACTTCCGTCGACCCCAACAGCAACTCAACGTCTCGTTCCGGCAGCTTTCTACGATTTGCACACAACAAAGAAAGAAGAAAGAAAATAGAGATAACAATTCGGCTCAGGTGTGATCTCTCCGTCGTTGCAACACGCCTTCACAGTGTCCAAAAGGAGAAAGCACTCTCGTCGACACCCAACGATCACTGCCCAAGACAATCCCCTCACCCCGGTAGCTCTCCACAAAGTGATTCTTCCACAAAGGAAGAATCGAAACTGCCGATGTCTCACAAAGAGACTAGGGAGAAAATAACCCCAAGCAATGAGAAAAAAAAAAAAAATGTTGCAAGAGAGAATTCCTTGAGGAGCAGCGATACTTTTCTTTTTCAATAGGGTTTGGACACAAAAGAGGAACCATCTTTATTTAAAGAGATGGATGTTACCAAAGAATAGGATTAAGGGGAGAATGAGCTTGGATCAAATTTGGACCAACAAAAAAACATTACATAAATTATAAAGAATTAGTAAGTTATTCAGTATTACATGCTGATACTGAGCCGAACGTGCACTTGAAATGTCGAGAGCGCACGTGACATGTAACTTGGTGTGGCAGTAGACAAATGGAGGTTGCCACGTCATTGCTGCCTACGCTTTAAGAAGGAAGCGGGAGCCCTCATTCCGTACCATATTCAAATGTGCAGAAACTGCACCGTTTTCCAGGGCGGGTTCTGACCAGAAATAGATCGGGACGAAATCTTAAAAATGAGCCATTTATATTTCTATAGTTTATAATATAAAATTATTCTAATATTTTGATAATTATAAATTCTTGAAATATTATATCTTATAAACTAATTAAAATAAGTTTAATCAAACGCCTACTAAGTAGAACCCAATAAGGTAAAAGTAAACTGGGCCTGGGCTCTGTGAATTTTTCAAGTTAGCCCACTACAGTTTGGCCCTTACATTAGATCGCTCAACACAACTCCAAAGACTAGCTAAGCATAACCTATATTTCCAGGCTGAGACGAAACCACACGGGGTCTGGGGGAATCATTGGCCATCCAACTTTTTTTGAAAAAAATCTATTAGTATATAGGTAATTTATAATTCATTAAAGTATATTATATAGACTAGTTGGGTAAAATCTTTACTCTCAAAGGCGGCATCCTGATTCGAATCCTAATGTGATTTACTTATATTTTTAGCTCTTCTTTTTTCTCTTTCATTTGTTTCTCTAGTATTTTTAGCTCTCTTTTTTTCTCAACTCGCATTTTTAGCTCTCTTCTTTTTTCTCTTTCTCCTTACTTTGTGTTCTTCTTCTTTTTTTAGTTTTTTATTATGTTGATTAAACTATATATATACAAATAATAAAGTCTTATATATAAATTAATATGATCAATTCTAATTTTAAAAAGATTATGATTAACTTATTCTAATAACAACTGAAAACGTCCTAGTTATTTGAATTCTTATTTTAAACCCTGAAGATATTGTTAATGATAGAGCAGTCAAAATGTAGATCGATTGGATATATGATAATTATTTTAGAAATATAAGTATTGATCACATCTTTATTATCACAAGTTCTTTTTTTTAGAATGTTCAAGAATAAATATCATTCTTTATCTAACTTTATATCAAATATATATCGTTTTAGTCCAACTCTAAAATGCACTAAAATTCAAATGTTATGTAGTTTTCATCATATTTCATTCCAAACATACACATTTTACGTAAAATTATTTACTTGCATCGAATTTTTTACGAATGCAAAATGCACAATTTCGGTGCAAAATCTATATCAAAATGACGTCATACATTGGATTTAGATCTACGTTATGAGATGACGTTTTTTAATTTATTTTTTTTAACGTTGTCATGTAATTCAAATAATATTAAACTATTATTGAAATTGTTAATTATTTTCTAATTTATTAAAAAATACGCTATAACTTCTCAAAATTATATTTACTATTCTCAAAATTATAATTATTTAGACCCGTTATGCTGTCTTAGTTCCTCGATAGGCCTGCTGCCCAAAACAATAACATATTCCTTTGATCTGCTTGTGAAGTTAATCCTTGTAGCTTGCGCCAAGTTTAGGACAATCAAGATATTGGGAATCCGCCTGGCACAATGGAGATGAAGGCTTTTCTTCTTCAGAAATTCAGCACTGTGGAAAGAAGACAGCCAGGTACGTTTCAAATTTCTCTTGTTCGTTATGCTGTCTTAGTTCCTCGATAGGCCTGCTGCCCACATACTGACAATAACATTATGAACTTTGATCTGCTTGTGAAGTTAATCCTTGTAGCTTGCGCCAAGTTTAGGACAATCAAGATCCTTAATCCTTTTGGCATTGCAACTTAGACTATGTTGGAAGGGGGTTAAATTAAAATTGTTAGTGAAACAGGTGGATGCTGCATTGGAACAAGGTATCGAGGCAACTTGGACTAGAAGGATTCACTTTCACGGGTCAAATAAAAAGATTCAATCTTGGGCAGAAATACAAGTATCATCAAGTTTGATTGGATTTTGAGATTTATCTTGCTCTGGGCTTGTTTGCTTAATATCTTATTTGCTTTAAAAATTGAAGTCTTTGATAAATTAACAGCCATGCAGATACTAACCACACGTGTAATTTTGTATAATACAAATAAGTATAATATATACTCCCTACATCCCCAAAATTTGTTCTTAGTTTTACTTTTTGGTACGTCTCCCAAATTTGTTCCATTTTCTTTTCCATTTAAATACTCACCACTTATTATTCTCAACAACACTATTTATTTACATATTTTACCACCTATAGTCCATCACTATCTATCATTCTTATTTTTATAACACTATTTATTTATATTTTTTTACCATTTATGGTTCATCATTATCTATAATTGATTAATTTAATACTACACTAATGTGATACCTTTACTCTATTCACAAACACTCAATAATTTTTATTAAAATTTGCATCGAAAATTTTCAAAAACAATTTTTGAAGACTGAGGAAATATTAGTTATTTATTATTAGACTAAACTACATATATTTATGTCGTACTCGTAATACAAAATCTTACAAGTCCTGCCCATGTTTGCAGATCAGCTCCAAAGATCATACTATTTTTTATATAATTTTTCAAAGGTCGTCTTAATTTTACTACTTGCCTTAAAAGCAAGGTCATAAGCTATATTTTAATTCACAGAACAAACAAGTCATATATATATATATATATATATATATATATATATATATATATATAACTATATATCAACTGGTAATTGTGCAAATTAAATAAATATATATATATATATATGACTTGATATATTTACTGTTAATGATCTTTATGCTAAATACTAATTAAATATAAACGTGATGGATATATGAAATAGTCATGGGATATTGGGCGGCAATCTTCCGCATGTCCTTTTCTTTGGAGATGAGATATTGAGATCTCACCATTTGTATGCATGCAATAAAATTCACACCAAAACAGGAAAGCCGTCCATTATTTTTATTCACTCATTTTGCCGGCTGCAAACTTACTTTTTATTCGATAGATTAGTGTTGCAATAAAAAGTATAAGTCGAATAAATCTATCATATATTAGTTACAATCCCTTCCTAAAACAATAATACTTTAAAACCATTCAATATTAATTAGAACCATAAAAAATGAAATATGACAACAGACAACAAATCACTTATCCTATATAGATCCAAAAGACCTAGTACACGATTTTGAAATATTTATTGAAATAAAAATAGGACTACATAATAAGAAAAATCAAAATGTCATAAATAAGAAGAAGAAAAAGGAACAAAGGAAATTAACAAATAAGTTACAAAGATGTTTAAGCATGTCAGCAGTCTCAACTCTCAAGAAAAGAATAGAAAACTAAAAACTAAAATATTTAATATGTAGAAACTTTAGATGTTCGTAACTTGCTCATTTTAAATTATTATTTATAACTTTAAATGTATGAAATTAAACATTTTTTCATGATATTTCCTTTTATAAGATGAATATTGCAAATTTTATCCCTAACGGAACTATATGAAAATAGGGGAAAATTTTTAAGATGAATGAGAGAAAAGAATAAATTGAAAATAATTGTGGACAAATTACAAAACAACTTGAATTTTTCAAAAATAATACATTAGTAGCTATTTTACAATATTAATAATATTTTCAAAAGAAATGGTTTCACTTTTCTATTTTTATGTAGAGTGAGATAATGATATATTTTTAATCATAATAAGGAAATATTTTTAAATTAGGTTACGAATATGAGAAATATCTATGCAAATAATGAGAGAGACTCTATTTCAAATGTTTATGTTTGTATAGAAGATGGGACCGAGCTCACAATTTCCGACATATTCGTATGTGGGCTGTTTCTGTTTGTTTGTTGGATAATTTAACTGTAATCTACAATTTTAGCTTTATCTTTTATTAAATTACACACTTTTCTGTTTTTAATTATAATAATTATTTTCCCTAGAAATATTTCTAAGGATTATTTAGTATTTAATTCTAAGAAAGCACGTGTACAAGTAATAGCAAATTATCGATTTAGTGTGAGTTAGGCTATATTCATTCACAACTATTTTACTAGGTGTTGAGAAACGATAAAAAGAAAAATATTCAAAAAAAAAGCTAAAATAATTAGGAGGCACCAATCAATTGGTGATGACATACGCAAACCACCTTCTGCTATTGAGACCAACTATTGCCACGTGTCACTCATTAATTGGCAATTATGCATTGTATTTTCCGATAAGAATTGTGATCTGCTAAATTTGGATAATGCTTTATTTTAACAAAAATACTCATTTCATTCTATCGACTTGATTCATTTTCTTTCGATACGGTTATTTAAGAGAATGATAAAGTATGTATGACTCACATCTTTTGAAAAATAATTATTTTTAAAAAATAAAATAAGTCAAATTGAGTGGGACAAACCTGAAAGAAATACGGACCAAATTTAAGGATGGAGAGAATATATTTTAGATTGGTTTTGCTCATTGATAAGTAGAAACTAATAGATTTAATGAATTTTATCTCCTTGTTTCCCTTTTTGATGAATTAATGACATAATATTGGAATACAATAATATAATGATATTATCAATATATAATGCTAATGAAGCATAATCATAAAAATAGTGATGATAGAATAATCTCAAAAAAACAAATATTATAGCACAAAAAAATATATTAGTTGAGTAAATTTAGTTTAATTAAACAACCTCGTTTACAATTATGGAAGGCCCTACATCAATAAGAACGTTGAGAGTAGCTCTGTATTCCCTTTTCCCTTTCTTCCCCTTCCCCTTCCCCTTCCCCTTTATTAGACCGTTGCAAATTTGTGAACGCACAAAACTTTTAAAACCAAAAACTAAACAAAGCACCAAAACTTCATCACACAACCCTCAAAAGATCACGTCAATGGCGGAGATCAACCAATCTCTGCTGCCACAACACGCCGCCCTCGACCCCAAATCTCTGCTCCTCTCTCAATTCTCCGATTCCGGAAATCCACAGCTCCTGCAACTCACAACCGAGAGCTTCATCATGGAGCGAGGCCCCAGATTCAAAGAGTACTCCGATCTCAGAGAGAGAAAGCTAAGGATGAAAAACTCCATGGATCGACCAGAGGAGAAGATCCAAAACCGATCGGCTTTCACCCCGCCGAAGAAGCAGGTGAAATTCAGTTCGAATTTCTCCACCCCGCCCAAGAGGCCGAAGGCGCCGTCTGCTTTGGCCCAATCGGTACCAGATTTCTCATCGACTCTGCGGAAGGAGAACCGGAAGCCGGCCGTGCTGCCGCCTGTGGCGGAGCGGTTGCTCACGCCGCCGGCTGAGTTTATGAAGAGCGGGAGCGTTTATGGGAAAGTGGGAGGATGGAGCAAGTCGGCCAACTCGGCGGAGAAGAGGAGCGGCGGATTGATGGCTAGAAAGAGCTATGCAAGCATGGCCGAGTTGAAGGGGCTGGCGGCGGCGGCCGGGAATGCCATCAACGGAGGAAGTAGGAATAGTAGAGGTGTTGCCAGAACTGTTTTGGGGTATAGACGGTTTTGAATTTGAGGCAGAATTTGCATTTATCATTTGATTTTATTGGTTATTTTCATTTTTTATTCTTTGATTTTTGGATTCCTACTGCTTGAGAATATTGTGTGTTTTTTCTTTTTTTTCTGACATAGAGTTTACTTTGTATAGTGTACTTTTTAATGAATTTTTATTATACCTTTTAATACCCTTTTAATTTCTTTTGAAGAGTTAAAGATTGATAGGGTCATTAATTATTTCCAAAATGAATGAGACATTTCAAATGGGACGAAGGAGTAAGAGTTAGATTGTCAAGAACTTTCACTCCTTTTGTAATTTTGCCATGACTTTTACCTTGTATTAATATCACCATCTTTAAATTTATTACAAAATTATTGCAATGTTATTGCAATGTTTCAAAGAAAAAGACAAAACATGTGATTAATTGACAATTAACCCCCTTTTAATAATGGGGAATTCTCACTTGCATTCTGTTTGGTTGGAATGCATCCACAGACATGAAACTGTTGAAATGATGAGAGGCAAAAGATACATACAATGGCTAATTAATACATCAGTTTGTACAATGGTTAGCTTTACCTGGTTGAAACCGAATCTCTCGAGCTCTCTACCGTTTGCAAAGATCCATCACAATTTCATCCACCAAAATCTGCAATAAATGTCTGCCGATCTCAACGCCACTCTCAAAAGCTTCACTCTCACACTGCGTCCACTCCTCCAACGACCGGCTCATCTGCCTCTCGATCAGCTCATCGACACCGAGCCTCGACAGCTCCTCCCACCTCCTCACAGCCTCCACAATCTCCACAATCAACATGCTGTTATTCATCCGAAGAGGCAGTTTTCTAGACACCCTGGATCGACTCTCCGGAAATTCTTGAAATCTCACGCCCAGATATTCAATAATCGAATCAAGAACGAATGTTTTGAGTTGATTCACCTCCTTGCCATCCTCGACCCCGAGGGAGCAGCCGAAGTTCATCCACAGGACACTCGCGAGCATGTCCAGTTCGTCGAGGAGCAAATGCTTGATCAGGGAGCCTTTTCCTACGGCCGAACCTGAGAGGAGAGCTCTATGGAATGCCAACTCGGCATTCAAGAGCACCTCCCTTACTTGGTCGACCTCATCTCCTTTCAAGCCAAAAGCAAGGCCGCTATAGCATAAGATTTCGGAGACGTTGTTGAGTATGTCAACAATCATCTCTTTTGTGTTCTCAACGGCGTTTAATGAGGCTGCAGAGTCGAACAGACCAGGGTGGCTTGGCTCTGTTTCACAATAAGAGCAATCCAGAGATTCTCGGACCATTTTGTAGCCTGCAGATACAAGTTGAGGTTAGATAGTCACAAATACAAAACTGATGAAATAGAAAGTTAAGCAAAAAGTGATCTTTTCGTCACCTAGGCCATCGTCTGCACTGCTGGATGGGAAACTCTCGGTAGAAAAGCATGTTTCAAGAACAGATCCCGGGCTTAGGTGCTCACTGTCAAGTGGTTGGTCAAAAGATGGGTTCACACCTATGGCGTCCTGAATAAAAGTAACCAATATAATCATGTTCAAATAATCAAAATGGCAACAAAATCAATTGAAACTGTAACATGCAAACAAAAATCGGATGAACGAGCACCTTACAGCAAATCAAAACATGGCATAAGATATCTTATACCATACCAGAAAATCTACAAATGTTAAGAGTAACGAGAAATTTTTCGAGCTACATTTTCAGCACAAACTATTTAGCCAAGTCAATCTGCAAACAACTCCCTCTAACATAGAGTCACAGTTTAGCAAATTAAACGGACAGGTAATAAGACATGGCATGGTAACCACAAAATTTTTCGGACATAGAAAAAGCTGCATTTAGCAAAGAAAGCAGATCAAGTAAATAGATATGGAGATTGAGTACTAAGTGTCAATAAAGCATTTTAATTCTTGAACATCAAAATTCAGTCCGATGTTAATAGGGTAATAGAAGTTACATTCTGCTTTTAAGAAAAAGACTGCACATGAAGTTACCTACTTATTTCTGACTATCAATGTCTATGACACATGTAACCTTGCAGTAAGGATGATCCTCATCCCTACTTCAACATGACATAAGATTTGCCTCATTATTTTACTCGATAACAAATTTATCATAATTTCAAGCACACATATCTATGTCAAGAAAATATGTCGAGAATTCAAGCCTAATTTATCTAGTTGCTATGCAATAGAACATTTTTGGCTTACCTGTGAAACGGTTGAAGACTTCGAGTTAGACAAATGGCTCTGATCACTCCAACCATTTCTCCTATCAGATATAGCTGGTAAACTATCCTGCTGAAATGGAACCTCGGAAGTCAAGGCCATGATTAGCTCTTGTAGAATCATAGCAGTGGTTTTTTTAGGTGCATTGCCTGTATCCTCTCCTTGGCAATTCAGTTCCTTCAATTTTTGTTCAAGAAGCGCACTAAGGACATCTCCACTTATAGGGCGCGATTTCTCAAACTCTGCCTTTCTAACACATTCTCCTAGTGCCGGTTTCTCTCTACCATCGCCAACTTCATGAATACCAATTTTCTGCTTCACTGATGAATTAAACGTGAATGAAACAACATTGTTGTTTCCTGGACCATTTCTATCTTGTCGATGTAACAATCCAACTCTGCCACATTCATGGTCGTCGAAGTGAGGATTATACCCCAATTGCTTTCCTGGCACTGAATGAGGAGAACCAATAATCGGTTTGTTAACTGTATAGCTCGAGCAACAAGAATATTCACCTTGTCGAGAGGGATTATTCGGCCTCTCTTCTCCCAGCAGGTACCGAGTTACTCATGCTATTGGAGATTCTCTTCTCCAATTGAAACCTACCATTATCATTCCGGTAAGGCACCCGTGACCTTGAACTACAGCTTAAGCTTGGATTCGCTGAAACATAATTTTTTGTCCCATTCATAATTGCTTTGCTATTCGTCAATGTATTCACGTTTGGCCTTAGAGGAACTGTTTCCCTCGCTTGTAACATCTGATTCTGCCTATATGGCTTTTGATTAGGGCTAAGAGGTAAAGGCACACCCCTCGGAACCTTGCAATGCTGGCCAGCCAAATGATGCTGAATATGCCCGGCACAGAAAGGACTCCTATACGATGCGAGTTTGACATGAGATTGAACATTCCCAGTGATGGGAGCTGCAGCCATGGAGTAGCCATCGTGTAGCTCTTCTTCCAACTGATGATAAAATGCAGTGTTTACAGGCTTACTTTGTTCCGACACTTGACAACAAGATCTTACATTATTCGAGACATGTGAAGCAAAAACTAATGGTTGTGGAGTGATGGTAGTAGGTTTACCATTCAAATTATCAAACAAATAGCCACAATTTTTGCAAGATGACTCCCCCTCCGCAGCAACACTTCCCAAACCATAAGAATCTCCCAAATGGCTCACCAACGAGTGTGTCCTTTCCTCCATACCGGTATCTTGTGGAGAATGCTGGGAGACACTAGGGTAGGTTAGAGCACATCTAGATCTACTTGTCTGCAAACCAGGTTCCAAAATCCTAGTGGCTGCACCAATCAGTTTAGATGGTCTTTTCCTTGCAACATTTTTCGGACTTTTCACAGGCGACGGAAGGTTCAGATGATGATGCTTTCTTGACTTGGATAATACATTCTTGAATGGCAGTTTCTCAGCCCCAAATCTAGTTATCGCTTGCCTCTCACATACACTTGTCTTTTGAAGTTTCTGAGGCCTCACTTCATGCTTAATCCCACCTTTCTCCACATTCAACTCATCCCTTTTATCGACTAATTCCTCTGCATTTCGGGAAACAACACCGGATGCAGGAGCCTTCTTCGATTTATCTTTATCTCTCCGCAACGCCGGCATGGAATCCAATCCCATGAGCCTGGCAACAAGTCCAGGAACATGCATTTCATGCTTTTGCTCATGTTCAACAATGGCAGCCCCATTAGACATCTTCGCCGTTGGGAATCCCCCATTGTTTTCATCCGCAATCTATATTCCATTCACACAATTACAAAGAAAAAAAATTCAATATTAGCTGAGCTAAAACGCTAAGTGCATCAAATTTAACTCTCCCTCCATACAAATAAGGTGTGCCATTAAATAAAAAAAATCACAAGAAAAGAAAAAGAAAAAGCATGCAGCATTCACATACCAAACGAAGCTTCGGCTGCTTCTCATCCCCACCAAATTTCTTCGAAGCTTGTTTGGATCGAACTATATACACCCAAACAACAATGCAAAAACATATACAAAAATCAATTCCAACATTAAGTCCAAATATTCTCAACAATATATATATTTTTAGAAGAAGAAATTACCTGGTGGCAATAATTTCTTGGAAAAAAGCTTCTTTTTTGCGAATCTACGATTCCAATCGAAAAGTTGAAAGAAGATACCAACACAGCCTCCAGGCCTCTGCGGCTTCTTCTCCACAATTGCCAAGGACGACCCCGCTTTCTCCACCGTATCTTTCATTCCTCCAACAAAACATCAAAAGCCAAGAAAATGGGGCTGGAGGGGAGGGGGGGAAGACCCACCTGTCAAAACAAAACCCAATCAAAATTTCTTCCAAAAAAATTCAAACTTCATCCAATAAAAAGAAGTCCCAGAACTCCCATTGGGCAAACACTTCATATACAGCACTTTTTTTTCAATCCTCTTCCTTTTCAAGTGTCACACAGAGAAAAAATAGTGACATTTTCTTCTTCCTCCCAAGCAAATTCAATAGCCAGATGTCAGTAAAAAGGAAACAAACTCGGAACGCCATGTCCATGTGCAAAGCATGAGATGAGATGCTTACACAAGAAAAGCCCCACTAAGAAAGAAACACCAAAAAATCTTCACATGACGAAGGGGAAATCACCAAATCCATATGAGGAAACAGAAACTGTTGAAACAGGGGCCTGAAACTGACAGCAGATGTGCAGAGAGCGAGAAAGAGGGAAGGACAGCGGGAGCGTGCATATAAATCTTAGATATAATATGGTATGTTTTTAAAGGAATGATTATGAATCATGGTGAGCTAAAAGGCATAATCGTCTGGTATTAAATAGTAATATAAGAATCTGTAGAGGTACAGGAAACAATAGTGTGTTTGGGAGAAAAAATTGAAAATGGAGGTGGACTGAGTGGAGGGATTTTGGCTCGGCAGCTGACAAAGTTGCGCTGGTGAAACGGCTGCTCTCTGAAATCGCAGTAGTGTATGACAGTGAGGAGAGAAGAGAGAGATCGGAATATAAGACGGAATGGCGCTCGATGAGTGAGCGCCCACGCGTACTGTGTGTCCACAGTTGTTTTAGCTTCAAATTGTTTAACGACAAACGTCTTGTAAATGTCACGTTAAGATATCAAGAACCATTTTTTATTTTTATTTTTTGAGTGGGGGAAGCAAGAAAAGATCGAAACTTAGATTTCATTCTTTACATATAAGAGGTTTACAGCTGGATATATTTAAAGAGACATATTTTAGGACCATTTTTAAACATATGATTTTATTTTATTTTAAAAATTGGTAAACATGTGATTTTTCAAGACTTAATCCTGCATTAGATTGTCTAAGAATTTATCCGTAGAGACAAACTATTTAAATACTGACATTAATTTGTCAGATGATATATATATATATATATATATATAATAGGGGTTATTATAGAAACCACCTCTTAGATAAGAATCAAGAATCAATAACTACCGTTAGATTAAGTAAGATCGGACGAAACATAATTATTTAATGATAAAAATAGCCAAATCCCTAAATTTTCGTTATTTGGATATTCCACATTTTATTTTTCGTTGTTCATATAATTCATGTTGTTATGCATATAATCATAGTTCTTGTGCGCTATTCATTCCAATTCATTGTTATGTTCATGTAATTCATTGTGTATGATATAATCGTAGTAATTATGCATACGAGAATAATTACGAAAATCAATATACAAATCCTTGATTTTAGGGCTAAACGGTTATCATTAAATTATGAGGATAATTAACTATTTATAATTAATCTTGACCATTAGATTATAAAATGAATGGACCACATTAGTAGGGGTGAGAATTTGGGACCGGGACTGAAATTCCGTCCCGACCCGAGTCCCGACGGATTCGGACCCCGAGTCCCGAATTTACGGTTCGGACCGGACCGGACCGAGAAATTTTGATTTTCAGATCGGAAGTCCCGAGTCCTGTTGAAATCCAAGTCCGATTTTAAATATATCTAATTTTAATTTCGGACTTTCGGGACATTTCGTAATTTGGACTTCGGACGTCGGGACTTGGTATTTTCGGATATTTTCGAGTAATTTTGGGACTTTCGGGTAATTTGGGACATTTTCTGCAATTTCGTGACTTGGACTTTCGGAAATTTCAATTCGGACCGGACTAAAATTATAAATTTTAAGACCGAGTCCCAAGTCCCGATCGGGACCGGACCCAAAATTGCAAAATTCGGGACTTGGGACTCGGGACTGGGGACGGTACCGGTCCCGACCCGATTCTCACCCCTACACATTAGTTCTGGGCTCTCAAAAAATTGGAGCCTCATTTGATCCACTCCCTATATATATATATATATATATATATATATATATACTAATAAATAGGTATGAAATTATGTGTTACATCTTACATGATTACATTAGTTATTGTATTATTTACTGCATCACTTAAATTAATACCATAATAGGTATCGTTTGATTGGATGAATTAGACATGATCTAGTATTGTTCGGTTAGATGGACTAAGCCTAGTAATTAGTCTCTGAATAGTGTCTTGCCTTATGAGTCTTGGAATCCAAACTATAAAAAAAATTAATATCAAATTAGTTCAATCTCAAATAATCTTTAGTTAATTTAATCTCGAGTAACTAAGTATCTTCATATCATCCAAGACTATATAATGTCTTGATTGTGTACATTCGATGTACATTTTAATTGTATATATCTGAGTATACGATGTATTCATCATAGTTAGGGTTCATCAAGCTTCAATTAAAATTAATTAATCACAGTTAAGAAAAGGAATAGAATATGCATAGTCAAAATGATGTGTTAACAATTTGAGAGAAACTCTCAGTATTTGGGACTTATATATTTGAGAACTTTAAAAAGCATTTTAGAACTTTCACATTTAGGATATGTTTGTTTGGAAAGCCTAGGAAAAAATTATTGTCTATAATACATATCACATTCTAGAATCACACCGATTATTTTATTTATCTCACACCGACTATTTTATTTATCATGTTCATTTATACCCAAACAAATACTCTCTATGTCCCATTTAAAATGTCCTATTTTTCTTTTTGGATTGTCCCATTATAAATGTTTCACTTCATTTTAGGAAATAATTATCCCTTCAAAAAGTGTGTGCCCTACTTACTTTTTAACACTTTAACTATTTTATATATTTTTCCTAAATACTCGTGCCCAAAAGAAATGAGACACTTTAAGCGGGACGGAGGGGTATTTATTTCAACCACATTTGTATACATGATGTGATCTAAAATCAATATTCTCTATGTATTTCAATAAACAAATATTTTTCACATCACACAAGCTTCCAACAAACTGTCAAAATTTATCGACTATCTATCTTGTTTTAGATTAATGTAATTATAGACTCGAGAATTTGTGTGGACTATGTTTAAGAGTTTAAAATTTTGTCCCTTCTTCTAAGGCAAATATCTTTTAAAATAAACAAAAAGACAGATTATCCATTCATTACATGCAACTCTTTTGAAGAATCTACGGTAATTTTAACAAGAGAGAGAATTGAGAGGAGCGTCAAGTCTACGTCTGTCTGCTTCTTGCGCTGTCGCGATGCGTATGCTTTGAAATTCCAACTCAAAGAGAATCGCCATTCGCAGAGGCTACAGAGATATCGTACTTGGACCTAAAAGGACACGCGTCGCACAACACCGCGCGAGTGAGTCGACGCTCGACCAGCCGAGCGTGGGTTGCTTGGTAGGTGACACGTAAGGTTCGATTTTCCGGGAAATGAAACTAACCGACGGAATTCGTGTCCTCCTGTTTCTTCGAATTCAGGCTTTTGAGATAATCATTTTATTAGTTCATTATTGTATTCAACCCATCGCACGGATTAGGGATATTGTCCTTTCCTCAGAGTCGCCCACAATTCGGAGTGATGGAATGAGTATTTTAGATTAAAAGTTTCATTTTCAAATTTTAATATTTTAGGATTGAATTTATTATATTTGATTTCTTAAATGTCATCTATCTTTTTTATGTATGATTTGCAGATTATATACAAGAAATATAATAGAAATATATATTTTTTTCAAAAGTGTATATCCTATTTATCCATTTTAAAAATTTACTACACTTCATACCAATTTTATTATTTTAATGTATTTTAAATCAAAAAGTTGAAGAATCTCTCCGGTCGATCGAAGACAGTATAATGATCGATTGGAAACAGTGTAATAATCGATCGGAGACTTTAAAATTATTAGACTTATTGAGAAAACTTGAGATTCCAGTGGAAAACTTTGTTCCCGGTCGTGAAAACTTTGTTTCCGATCATGAAAACCTTGTCTCCGGTGGTGAAATTATTGTTTCCAGTTGACCGGAGATAACAATTTCAAGATCGAAAACAAGGTTTTCACGACCGAAAACAAGGTTTTTCATTGGAATCTCAAATTTTGTCTATAGTTTTAATATTTTTAAGTCTTCGGTCGATCGAAGACTTCATTTCTCATTTCAAACTTCAAAATGCACTGATTTTAATAAAAAAACACAGTGATGGCGAAATCACATCACATTTCACTCAAAAATACATTAAATTAATAAAATGGTATGAAGTGTAGCAAATTTTAGAATTAGTTATAGATTGTACATATTTTGACAAAAATAGGTATTTAAGTTTTGCTCCCATTATATATTATATAAAAGCATGATTTATTAGTACGCATCATGAATAACAACTGGGAGTATCTATATTAAATTTAAAATATGTATCTAACTGATATATTTGTGATATTTATATTTTATATTCAATATCGTAACTCGGTGACATTATCTCATATTGAATGTTGTTTTGCTAACACATTCAAATAATTTGTCGCGCCAGTACACACATTTCAGTCACATAGTAATTTAACAAGCATTTTTCAGAAATTCTGTTAAAGAAATATGAATATCTCAAAACATAAATTTTAATTTATCAATGTTTCGACATTAAGTTTAAGAACTCCGACCACCACCCATCAAACTACCCCCCCCCCAAATTCTTTTTGTCAATTAGTTTGATTTAAATGTTGAATCAAAGCACTGTAGGATGTTGGCCCATATATCTTTTATTTATTTATCCCTCTCTCACTCGGCCCATTAGCCCACCAGCCCATTATCCTAACCCTACTTCTGCCTCCCCCTCTCCCGCGATCCCTCACTTTACCTAAACCTAATTGAGGCTGCGCCTCTTTTCTCTCCCCCGTCTCCTCATTTCCTCCGTTCCTCCCACCACCATTACTGAGCTCTCTTGAGCTCTTCACCACCATTAATGGCTACCCCGTGCTTCCTCCTGCGTCCTCCATATATAAACCTCCCCTTACCCTTCGGGATAGAGGAGTCATCGGATACCTTTGTGTGTATATCCTGTTGTTGACTCTGAGAAGCTATCTTGTGTCAAGTGAGAGAGTGAGGCTGCGGATTCCTTTGTTAAGGTCTCCTGTTTGGTAGCTTGTAAAGCTCGAGTGGTTACATCCTTCTTTCTTACCCTTCCACCTTCCGGAAACCCTAGATCCGCTTTGTTGTTGGAGTGTTGCGCCGAGTGGGAAAATCGAGCCACAAGTGTCCAAGGACACCTTTCCCATTCTCCGAGATCCGCTCTTGTGAAGGCCGTGAAGAGCTATTTCGCTCAGAGTGCTTGAGCACTTTGTGAAGTTGGCGAAGGTCGGGAACCAGTGGTGAACCTCAGCTGGCGAAGATACCCAACATTGGTATCGAGCCACGGTGACTCCAGCCCGGCACCTCCGACCTCACCTCCTTCACCCCGCCGCCCATCGGCACAAAAATTTGCTCCCGACGAGCAAGGAAAACGGTAAGACCGGCCTCTCCCCTACCTGGGAGAGTCGGCTCTGGTAAAGCGGCTGAAACCCTTCTCTGAGTCCTAGGGTTTGTGTCCTGAGCTGTGTTCTGTGGTTTGGTGTTTTGTGGTTTGATCTGTGTTCTGTGTTTGAGTATCTTGCGATCCTGTTTCTTGTCTGCTTCCGCTTTGGTTTGTTGTTATCCTTGTATTCCCTTGTAACCTGAAGCATTCAAAAGCTTAAAGGTTAACCTTGCTTACGGTCCAGTTCGTCTGGATTCACTTTAAAGTGTCTCCTCGTGCGAGTAGCCTGGATAGCAGGGTTAATACAAAGGTTACAGTGGTTTCTTGTGATTCCCCTTGGTTTTGTTTCTGTCCAGTGTGTTTTATTTGTTGTTCCTCTGAAAAACTCACTAAGTTGTGTGAGTTTCTGACTTGTAAAGTCAGTTCTTGTTTGGAAAACTAACCGTGGGTTGTCTTGAGTGAACCTCTGCTCCACAGACTCATCTGTGCTGAGAACTGAGAAATCCTCAACACTTTAAGCCCTCGGTTTGTCAACCACAAGATAGGGAGTTTTTTCCCTATTTTTCTTGGGTGTGGTGTCTTTGTCTGTGCTCTCTTGTGATCTCCTGCATCTTCCCGGATTGTGTTTGTGCTACCTCCTTGTGTGTTATCATGAACAATCTGAATTTGGTGCCTTTAATGGAAGAGATGATTTCCGTGATCGAAAACTAAAATTGAGTGTATTCGTCAAAGAAAAGTTAAAGGGCTATTATTACCAAAATTGATAGACAACTCATCGATGAAAGGTTAATAGATATGAATGATAGTGCTAGGGCCACTATCTTGCTTAACCTAAGCGATTACGTGGTCGAAAGGTTTCCCAACATCAATGTGCAAAAGATTTGTGGGATAATTTGAATTCTTTATACTCTACTTCAATCAAGAAAATGCTTGGTCCTTACAAATCGCTTTATGTCATTTCAAATGGATATTTCAAAGACATTGATGCAAATATGGATGATTTTAACAAACTGTTGCATGACCTAAAACTTCTTGGAGATGACTTTATTGAAAAATATTCGCTCAAATTTTGTTAGATCCATTCTGAATCATTTTCAAGTAAAATCGCTCTAAAATATGGTGGGTCTAAAGTGAATTGTGAAATGATTGTCAATGGCCTTAAAGCCAAGGAAAATGAACTGAAATTACTAAAATCCAAGCCCTCTCATGGTGATATTATGTATGCTAATAAAATGATCCCAAAAGGCCTCACCATCAATCTGAAAAAACTGAAAAACCCAGAAATGATTTTGGTAATAGGCAGAACTTTAATCAGCAACATAATCAACCTCATTTTTCAAATCAATGTCAAGTTTTGAGCGAAACCTAGGAAGGTTTGTTGAACTGTGGAAAACCCGGCATTTTATAAATGATGTAGTCGCCAAAGAAGAAAAACTTTGTTCCTAATGAGCCAAAACAAATGCTAACAATGTGTATGAAGAGGAAGGTGTATATGATGCATGACTATGATTTTCAGATTATAAGTTACTCAAATGCCATTTCAAAATCTGTGAATTCGATGAATGGTTAATCGACTCTGGTGTACCTTCCATGTTACCCCTTATAAACACATGTTTCATAACCTACAGCCTGTTAAATCTGGACATGTTGCTTTGGTGATGGCCAAACCGTGAAATTCGGGAAAAGGAGATATATGCTTAAAATTTGAAAATGGGAGCTTGCTCACTTTAAAAGAAGTAAGATATGTGCCTAATCAAATTCACCTTTTATCAGATCTAAAATTGCGATAGCATGATAAGTGGATCGTGAATTATTTAAGGTTTCAATTTGAAAAGACTCAAAATATATTTTTCACCCCTGAAGGAAACCTATACACGTGCATCCGAGTCTCCTTTACTTGTTGCAAACATGGTGCATGAAGACAAATCCACAATATGGCATGCTAGACTAGGCATATGAGTAATAAAGGGTTGGAAATTCAATAAAACCTGAGCTTTGGAAATGATAAAGTGACAGTGTGACATTTTGTGAACCATGTGCTATGGGTAAACATCATAAGTCTGCATTCCCTGTGTCAAAACCTTATCCTAGAAATCATATAAGCACTGAAATTCTTGAGTACATTCACACTGATGTGTGGGGACCTGCAAAGGTATCCACACATGGTGGAAATTCATATTTTCTGTCCATCATTGATGATTTCTCAAGAAAAACTTGGGTATTTCTAATGAAACATAAATCTGATGTTTTTGAAAAGCTGTCTGATTGGGCTAATAAAATCCAAAATCAAACTGGAAAGAGGATTAAATTCTTAAGGTCTGATAATGGTCTAGAATTTTGTAATCAAGCCATGGACAATTGGTGTACTACTTCTGGTATAACTAGACATAAGTCTGTTCCCTACACTCCACAACAAAATGGAGTTGTAGAAAGAATGAATAGGACTCTCCTTGAGAGAGTAAGAAGCCTTCTTGTTGCCTCTGGTCTTTCAAAACATTTCTGGGAAGCTCTCATTACAGCAACCTATTTGATAAATAGGTCTCCTTCTGTTCCCTTAAAGGGAAAGCTACCTGAATCTGTTTTCTGGAATAAACCTGTTTGTCTTCAACATTTAAAAGTGTTTGGGTGTGCTGCTTATGTGCATCAAAGTATAGGAAAACTTGAACCTAGAGCTAAGAAATGTGTGTTTTTGGGTTATCCAGATGGTGTCAAAGGATACAGATTATGGGATAGAAGTGTACCTGGTTTCAAAACATGCATAAGTAGAGATGTTGCTTTTAATGAGCTGAGTTTTCCTTGTTTGCATGAATCCTCACCCTCTGCTGCTCCAAGTGAGGTGGAGAAAGATAATGTGCATGACAAATATGATTTCATGTTTTACCCTCTTGCTGTTCCAAATGAGGTGGATCCTCAAACCCTTGAACTAAATGAACCTACACCTGAAATCTCTGCACCAGAAACTGATCCCAACCCCATAATCAGATCTCGAATCAATCAATCAAACAACCCCTGAAAACCTAAATAATTATCATCTTGCTAGAGATAGGGAAAGAAGACATGTAAGATTGCCTGCTAGGTTTGATGACTATAATCTCTCCTTATATGCTTTTAATGTGTTCACTAATGTTGATTATTCTGAACCAAACTCCTACTCTGAGGCAGTGGAGTCTCTTGAATCTGATAAATGGCTTGCAGCCATGAATTCTGAAATGAAATCTCTGCATGATAATGAAACATGGGTCCTGGTGAAAAACCCTGATGATTGTTCTGTGGTTGAATGTAAATGGCTATTCAAGATTAAAATGAACTCGAAAATGTTAGGTATAAAGTTAGGCTTGTAGCTAAAGGGTTCACCCAAAAGGAAGGAATTGATTATAATGAAATCTTTGCCCTGTTGTTAAATTCACCATCGTCAATAATGCTTGCCTTAGTTGCTCACTTTAACTGGAACCGAAACAAATGGATGTTACTAACGCCTTCTTGCATGGTGAACTTGAAAATAATATTTACATGAAACAACTGAAGGTTTTGTGAGTAAAGATTTTCCGATCATGTTTGTTTGCTTAAAAATCTTTGATGGTGCAAAGGTCCTCCCGAGACAGTGGAATATTAAATTTGACCAATGCATGCAAAGTTTAAATTTCTCTGAAGTCGGTTTGATCAACGCTTTACTACATGAACTCTGGGCCTCCTGTTTACTTGCTATTATATGTGGATGACATGCTAATTCTTGGCCCTTGTTTGAAAACTATTCAGCATGTTCAAAAGTGCTTGTGTGAAAATTTCAGCATGAAAGATCTTGGAGATGCAAAGAAAATCTTGGGCATGAACATAGAAAGAAATAGGGAAAAGTCCACCTTACTTCTGCATCAAAGTGATTATGTGAATCAGATTTTGCTTAAGTTCAACATGTCTAATTGCAAATCTGTTAATATACCTCTTGCTTCTCACTTTGTGCTAAGCAAGACACAAGCTCCTCAATCTAATTCTGAAATGGATGAAATGAAAGATGTTCCTTATGCAAATGTCATTGGTCTCATTATGTATTTAATGATTAGCACTAGGCCCGACATTGCATATCTTGCTTTCGCTTGAGTAGATATATGGCAAATCTGGACTTCCCATTGGGAAGTCAGAAATGGCTATTTAGATACCTAAAGTCTACTATGAACAATGGTCCGCTTTTTCTAAATCGATAATGGTGTTAAGTGTATTGGTTATGTGGATTCCAACTATGCTAATGACAAAGACCAAAGAAAATCTACAACATCCCATGTGTTCACCTTATGTGGTTCTAAAGATTAGTTGGAAATCTCAACTTCAAAGCATAGTGGCTTTATCTACTACGTAATCTGAGTACATAGCACCCACCGAGGTCATTAAAAAGCAATTTGGTTAAAAGGTGTGTTGTCCGAAATAAACTACATTGATGATAAACCTATTCAGACTCGATAGTCGATCAGATTCAACTGTGCAAAACCCCTTTTTTCATGATAGAACAAAGCACATCGATGTTAGGTACCATTTTATTAGGGATGTGGTTGAAAAGGAGAAATTATTCTCGATAAAATTCCTCTCGAATTTAATCCTGCTGATATGGGCACAAAATGTCTTCCTGTTGCTAAATTAGAATCTTGTAAAAGAATCCTTAACTTTGGTTGATTTGTCTGCTTGTTCTCTGTTTTTCTTGTTGTTTTTCTTTGTTCCTGCTTTCTTTTCTTTTGTTCTCTGTCTGTTTTTCCTTTTTTGAGTGTCTGTTTGATATGTTTGTTCTTGTCTGTCTTCCTCTATGATAACCTACTTGTAGGTTTGAGAAATGGTGAGTTTTTCCCTTGGGTTGGTCTCCTGTGCTTGAGATCGAGTTAAATATGCATAATATTTTTCTCACCCTCTATTATCTTGTCTTTGTGATAGGATGATGGAAAAATCGGCTATGATGATAAAACTTGTTGATATGGCGGTGCACACTTCCTTGGCGACATAAAGATCTACGGCCAAAGGTGGATATGTGGGATGTTGGCCCATATATCTTTTATTTATTTATCCCTCTCTCACTCGGCCCATTAGCCCACCACCCCATTATCCTAACCCTACTTACGCCTCCCTCTCCGCGATCCTCACTTTACCTAAACCTAATTGAGGTCGCGCTCTTTCTCTCCCCGCCTCCTCGCTTTCCTCCGCTCCTCCCACCACCATTCCGAGCTCTCGAGCTCTTCACCACCATTAATGGCTACCCCGTGCTTCCTCCCGCCCTCCATATATAAACCTCCCTACCCTTACGTGATAGAGGAGTCATCTGATACCTTTGTGTGTATATCCTGTTGTTGACTCGAGAAGCTATCTTGTGTCAGTGAGAGAGTGAGGCCCAATTCCTTTGTTAAGGTCTCCTGCTTGGTAGCTTGTAAAGCTCGAGTGGTTACATCCTTCTTTCTTACCCTTCCACCTTCTGGAAACCCTAGATCTGTTTGTTGCCGGAGTGTTGCGCCGCCGAGTGGGAAAATCTGAGCCACAGTGTCCGAAGGACACCTTTTCCCATTCTCTGAGATCTGTTCTTGTGAAGGCTGTGAAGAGCTATTTCTGTTCTGTAGTGCTTGAGCACTTTGTGAAGTTGGCAGAAAGGTCGGGAACCAAGTGGTGAACCCTTGGCTAGGCGAAGATACCCAACAAGCACCAAATGGTTAACTGAGGATTGTTGTTTATTTTATTTTTTATGTCTGTGTTTTCATACGTATGCCCTTAACATTTGTGTGGAATGATTTGAATGTGTGTGAAAAATGTTGTTGTGTTAGTTAGTAAACAGTCGTCAATACAGCATGGACAAAATAAGGCAAAATTAAACAATTTTAATAGTTTTAGGGACACTATCGTGTCAGGTTGTTATCATGTCGACACGATAACGACACGACCTGATAAGGTCAAACACGAACACGACCTGTTAAGGATCTGTCCGACACGAACACGAACACGACACGAAATGTCTCGACACGGACACGACACGACCTACGAATATGACACGATTTTTTCGTGTTGACACGACACGATAACGATAACGATACCGCGACCGACACCTAAACAATACATTTAAATCAAAATTAGAAAATAAATAAATAAAAGAAATTAAAATCTATAAAATATAATTAAATTAATATTAAATATATATAAATATTATCGAATTATACGAAAATGACACGATCCGACATGAACACGAATGCAACACGAAAATTATCGGGTTACACGAACACGACACGGATCCAACACGAAATTATCGTGTCCTTATCGTGTCGACACGATAAGGACACGAACATGATAAGGCCGAACACTAATCTGTTAATTTCGTGCGTGTTCGTATCGTGTTCTCGTGTCGTGTCGAAAATTGTCAGCCCTACTAAATGGACAACAAAATATACACTATATCACTCTCTTCTTATATTAATACAACTGACAAAATAGACTTTGTTGTCGATTCAGTTTCTATGACAGAGGAGTATAGGCTTAATCAGACTTGATTATCCTCTATTTTCTACACAAATATTAAATAATAATTCAAGGATTAATAAAAATAAATTAAATTACCCCCTCCTCCCTCCTTCCCCAAGAAAAAAGAAAGAAGGGAAAATACACACAACCAAAAGTATCGTACCAATAACATACAATCAATTTTATTAGATGGAAGATTCTCGAGTCAAAATCGGTTGATTCAATCAGATTTTATAAATATTGTTAGGGCGCTTATATTTTAAAGTTTCTTGTTTCATAAAACTTGTACATTCATATGCACGGTGCAGACACTATAAACCACTAGTTGTTACTATAAATCCATTGATGACTAATTGTATTGTCTCATGTGCGTGCACAGTGCAAACAAATATACAAGAGACCAACTCTTTTTATTTTTACGGCGATGTATAATTTTCAGTAGACGTTTCCATTTTCATGCTTATTCTTTTGTTTGATTAGAGCTACGTTCATGAACAGGTGACCTTATCTTCTGATCATTGTAAACATATTCGTTCATGATTAATGAAAGCTTCTAATATTCAATGAAAAACAAAACCTTTACATATTACAAGTCTCTACAACAACAATAACAACAATAACTTAACCTATTTATTGCAATTGGCCAATAATTGCATAATTATTTTGGTTTAACGATTAACGACCTTATTCAAATAGCTACATGTACAATGCAGTTATTTTTCGTAACGCTATTAATTAGTCTCATCATATTGTCATTATTAATGTTTATTTTTTCAAAGAATGACAGGCGATGGATTAACGACGCACATGATTGTGAAAACAAGAGGTTAATCACTTTTCCCTAATAAATGCACTTAATTGCGATCCCTAATGATATATTATGTAAAGTTGGGGTCTCTTAATATAACTTAGAAAATAAATTAATATATGCAATTCAGGAATTCAAATATACAACAAATCCAAAGATATGTTATTCTAGATTTATTTCAAAATAATTATCCAAATAATGATAGAAGAACACTAGGTTGGTCCTTCATCACAAGAAAACAAGATGGATCACAAGGTCCAAATAGTAAAGTGGAGTAGATTGGGCAGGTCCATGGACCACATAAAAATTAATCACAAAGGTATAACATATACATACATCAACCTTTATTAGTTAGGCGTGTAAGCAAATTATTAGAAAAATTATGATTACAAAGATTGTTATGTGTGAAATTAAATTTTCCTATATCAAAACTTGATACTAACACATCCATTCACCTTCATATCTATTACTTTCTCCGTCCCACCCAAGATGACCCATTTCTTTTTGGCACGGATATTTAGGAGAATGATATAAAGTGATTAAGTGATAAAAAGTAGGTAGGTCTCACAACTTTTGAAGAGATAATTATTTCCTAATAAGGAAACATGTCATCTTAGGTGGAACAGTCCAAAAAGAAACATGTCATCTTGGGTGGAACGGATAGAGTAATAACTTAAACATAACGGCGGCCTTCATTTAAGGCCATTTTAACTTGATGTTTGTAATTTGTTAGTATGTAAATTAATGTTAATATGATGTGATTTGATGAAAGTCGGTATAATTGAGATACTTAATTTATTATGTATGTAATTAATTTATCGTGATGCAGTGTTACATATCATTTTAATCACGATTGCTATAGTAGGTGTACACATAATATTTAGATCTTCATAGGCCTATCATATGGCATTACAAACAGTCTTATAGCCACCAAGGGTACTGGGATTTTATTTGAAAAGAAATTTAAACAGGTGATTTTTATTTTATTTTTTATTTTTGTATAATGGGGAATTCATAGCCGCTACCTACAATGCGTACTGAGTAAACTCCACATTCCTGTGTAATAGCCTACGAACCACATATAACAAATAAACCACACTTGGAAAATCATGTGTAAGAGGCTCAAACACATAGAGGCGATTGGTGAGATTCGAACATGTGACCTCTTGACCACAAGAACTTACCTTAACCACTGGGATTTCCATAGGGGAAAAAATTAGATTTTTATATATTTAAAGTTTCGGTAAGAAGGACATTGAATCTCTTACATAAGTATGGACCCTAGGTGGTAAATAACATCAAGAATTTGATTTAAAAACTTCAATGCATCTGACACTTAAGAGTCTACTATCATCCAAAATCTTTAACATTGGAATTTCGATTTTGGTCCATGCCATTGCTGAGACAAAGTAGGAGGTCAAGAACCTTAACTACAACTTTGTCAATTGTGAATCTGCCTCTCTGAAAACAGGACCATTTTTGGCTGCAAAGGTATCAAAAGATGTGGCGCAAGGATTCTCAAATTGGAATTTTGAGGAAACTTTGAGTAAGGAAAAACCTCACGAGTTCTTCAATCTTGAAACACTGAAGACTTTTTTGTTTGTGATTTTATTTTCAAGTTCTGATACTTTTAGGTGGAGTTTGAAAGAATATACACTGCAATTTTCTGTAAAAGCCAAGTTAAGGTATGCATCTAAGTCTAAAGAGGGTGCGTAATTTTTGCACAAATCAAAAGTTAATATGAACACAATTCATCTATTTGGTTCAGTCACCACAGCATTTCAATACTTAATGATTAATGCTATTTGAATTATGGAGTTTTTTTTTTAAAGAATGTATTTTAAATCTATAAATATTTGAAAGATTTCTTTGATCTGGTATGATCCTTTCTCTGCGGGGGTAATTTGCAGGAGTGATTCGTTCAAATGGTAGTGGTCCAAATGTGAGTGTCGTAACTCGAAATCAGATCTTTCACTAAAATCGCATGATGACAATGCAAATTTGTTTGGGGTATTTATGTTTAATTAAGCGTCTTTTTATGTTAATTATCTTAACATAATTTAAAAAGGTGTAGTTTATCTGATAATAATGTATCAAGAGTCAAAATAAATACATATTAATTCTTTTAAAAAATAAAAAGTATAACTGCCTTTTTTTTCAGCTAAAGTTTTTAGAGAAATACAGTATCAAAAGTTTTTCAAATTCAAAACATTTATCTTCAAAAATATGATTCTTTCCGGAGCTTTGAACGCATATATATGATTTGATCACACAAAGCAATATAGTACATCATAGTATAATTTGGCAGCATTTCTAGTGCAAACTGCAAACAGAGCATGTGATATAATCTTGGCCATTCAACAATAAAAGAATTCTAGATGACAAAAAAAATTAAAAAATAACTGTGTGGTAAAATACAGATTGATACAGGGTCAAAAGAGACTTTTCCCCTGTCGATTGAGGGACAAGAAAATCACATAAGGAATCAACCCAAAAAAGAAAATATGACAAGCCTTGAAGAAACCTTCAAATTATGGCTATCAATATCAAGAAAAGCTTCTGGAAGTAATGAGTCATTATGATTTCATAATGTGATTAATTTACTATAAATGGACTAGTTGTGACACCCCACAACTCCTAAACACACTTTTATTGTACCAAATAAAGTTGATATCAACTTTTCTGAGACTCCACCTCACAACCCTTTCTAGATTATCAATGATCACAAAAATCCCATTTGCTATCGAAAACCAAATTCTAGTGGACGAGTTTAACTAATTAAAAATAGCAAAATGCATAAACATATACTCCCACTGTCCACAAAAATCGTTTATTGGTTTTAGTGGCACGGGTTTTAATAAATTGTAATGAGTGTAAAGTAAGTGAGTATAAAAATATGTGCCATTTGGATAATAAATTAATATATTAATTGATATTGAGTGTAAAAAGGTAGGTCATATGTGATTTTTTTGTAAATAAGCAGATAGATTTATGGTAAAAATGTAAAGTTGATGTTTCCAAAAAAGGAAAGTGAACATTTTTTGTGGACGGACCAAAATGGAATTAAATAAACGTATTTAATGGACGGAGGAGTACCGGAGTGGAGTACCAGAGTAGTACTTATTACATAAAATATGGTATGTGTTGTATATTTACTATGAGTTACAAACTACCTGATGTGAACTTCAGTTCAATTATTGCTTAAGCCATGTAGATCTTAGTAGTGATATACGAGTGAAATATATACTAAAATATGCAGAACATCTGTCGTAGAAGACCAATTCCTGAATGTATCTCTGACAGAATCAGGAGAAAGCAAAAGCAAACAAGATTTAGATGACAAGAATGAGCAAACACTGCACGTATATTATAATTAAAAAAAATTAAAAATAAATCAAATAAAATAAAGAAGAGAAGAAAATGACAACTCTAAAAACAACTTACCTGTAATTCGGCATCGCATTTCTCTAAGCATCTATAGAACCGGCCCAATTATTAATTTTCACCTTTTTTTTCAATTCCACACTCGCATGCATTAATTACAATCTTAACTAATCACCGTCTAATTAATACATTAACGTTGCCATTAAGCTCGAGAAAATGATGGAAGAAGAAGAAGCCAAATTAACAACACTTGATTAAGAATCAATACTTCTTCCTGCTCCGGTCCTTACCGCTGCCGGAAAATAAGGAGCCGAAGCCGAAGAGAGTAGCAGGAGGAACGTTCAACACCGGATTGAATTTAATCCCACCGCCGTGAGAGAAATTACCGCTCTTCTTCAACGGCGGTTTCGACGAATAACCGGAGTGTGCCTGCTGCTTCTGCGATGAATTGCTTTTCAGTAGATTTTGCTTCTGATTGCTCGAAATCGAGGAGCGCTTACCGCTGGCGGTCGATCCAGTCGAATTGCTTCTCGACAGCAGCGGCAGCGGGCAGAGAGTCCTGCCGTAACCGCTGCCGCAATTCAAGCTGGAGCTGCGCTTGAACCGCCAGAACGATTTCTGCTTCTCTTCCGATTCCACATGCTTGGCTTCGGTCGTGAGCTTGGCATTTTTTTGAAGTGGCGGCCGAGGAGGAGGAGAAGGCGGCGAGGGCGAGGGCGAGGGCGAGGGCGAGGGCGGAGGTGGCATGGATAGGCGTTTTTTGATTTGGATGGGGAGGATTTTGCCGTCGAAGAAGAGCTCGTCGGCGGAGGAGGATTCGTGGTCGAAGCTCTCGCGGAAGACGCAGAAGTCGAAATCGATGGAGGAGGCGCCGGAGCGAATGTACTGCTCGGTCGGAACGACGTCGGATGGGGGGAGATCGTAGGAGAAGGAGATGCGGGGGCTAATGCCGGCGGCGCTAGGGCTGTCGGGGAAGACTTCGATCGCCATTTTTGCTTGATCTAAATAGATATAATTTGGTAGGGATAAGAAATGTGATATATGATGCGAGAAATGTTTAGAAGTTAGCGAGGATTATTCAAAATTGAAATAAAAAGCATTAAACGCCTCAAAAAGGGTCAAAATACAGAAGATTTGAACATGTGAAGAGTTTTAAGTCCAAGTAGTGAAAAATTTTCAAGTGCTAAACTTGTCGATTATTTCTTTGGACTATGAGAGGGAATGTAGTAAGTATTATATATAATACATATTCAATGAAGTGAAGGAAATTGCAAAACTTTTGCAAGAATTTTCAAGGTTGGGATGGATCGAGTTATGGAGAGATTGAGTGAGTGCCTTTATGTTTAGAAAAGGGATCTTTGCATATATAAACCCTTAATTTGCTGTAACTTGGGTTTTGTATAGTGACTCTATATATATGTCGCATTGTCGCATACTATAAAATACTTCATCCGTCTCATCCAAGATGGTTTGTTTCATTTTTAGGAAATAATTATCTCTTCAAAAGTTGTGGGACCTATTTATTTTTTATCATTTTAATCATTTTATATCATTCTCCTAAATAATCGTTCCGAAAATAAATAGATCATCTTAGGTGGGACGGATGAAATACTATATGTTAGAGGTGATGGGTGCGGAGGTCGGGGGTGGGGTCTTAAGCAATGTGAAGAGGAAGACATGTTTTTGGCTTAGTGCCTGCCTGCTATGGGGCATATATACATGTATATCTGTCAAGAAGCCAGTGGAATTAACTTTATACATGCCTGATAATTCTTAGGTGCTTTAGTCACAAAAATACAAAACAATCAGTTTCAATTTCTGATCAGTGTTACTTTATTTTATCCCTAGTTAATGTCCTTACATCATGAAATATTATACATTATATCCACAATCTCAAGAAAATGATTACCTGTCTCAAATCCCAACTTAATTTTAAGGTAGTTGTTATATAATCTTGTTATGTCCCAAATATTAAGTACAAGACAATGTATGTATTCTTGACTATGAAGGGACAGATGTTTCAACTTCATTTAATAAAGATTGTAAATTTGGGTTAATTCAAGTAAATAACACAATTTTACATGAATTTAAAATTTTGACGTGATTTTGAACCGTTTTAATTACAAGGCTTCATTCGGCAATGTTTGTATGACGTGTAGCGCTAAAATGACGTAGTTTTATCATTTAATTTTTTTTTGAAGAGTGTTTTAGAAAATAAAATAAAAGATGGTGCTTCTTGAAAGTGAAACGTTTTAAGGTCGTTTGAAAATTACAAAGTCGGGTATTTTCGTCGATTATTTAAGTATGTAACCCTAAAAACATTCAAGCTAAAGAACTCGTTGTCGTTACTAGGGATGTTAATGGGTGGGTTTTACCGAACCGATCTGGAACCGCTCAAAACCCATTAAATTTTAAAGCAGCAATTATGGTTCAGGTTTCGATTCTAGACCCGCTTTAGACCCGGACCGTTTAGATCCATAGTTTGATGGTTCGGTCTGGATCCGGTTCCGGTTATAGAACCAAAATCAATACTTATTTATTGGTTCTGGTCCGAGTAAAACACGTCTATTGATAAGCCTAAGTTTAAATAGACTTGTCATGAGCTAGTTTTATCCATATCGATCTGAAATCACTCATAGCCCATTAAATTATAAAACAATAATTTTAGTTCCAGTTATGGTTCCAGACCCGCTCAGATCCGGACCACTTAAGACTCATAGTTGATGGTCCGGGTTCGGTCCGGATCCAGTATCTAATGGGTCGGTTCCAGAACCATAACCATTACTTATTTATTGGTTCTGGTTTGAGTAAAACTCACTCATTGGCATCCCTAGTCAATATTAAAAATTAAGTATCATTTATATTAACAACTATCTTGGTCTTTTGCAACTTAACATATGCACACATATCTACACATACACGCATGACAGAGCCAATATTTTTGGTCATGATTTTCTTGATCATTCAAAAGATAAAAATGAGTTTCGAAATTGGCAAGTAAAGGTCCATATGAAGAGTGAAAATGAAGAATTTAAGCTAGTAGAAGAGTATAATTGGCAATTGCATTCATGCCTAAGGAGGAAATTATTATTGGCCACACAGAAAATGCAAGTAAAGTGAGAAGTGTGTAAATAGTTGTGGAGTAGATAGGAAACAACCTCAATGGAGGAAAAATCAACTGCCAACACCCAGAGTGGAGCTATCTAAATCTAAATCGACAAGCATGCATAAGGGCCACTCTAATTGAGAGTGATATCCTATATACATCTGCCCCACCAACACTATGATTCATAATTGAAATATACAAACGCATCACATATAATATAATGTCTAGTTATTTCATAAAATGGAATGTGATAACTCAAAAAGGAAAGTGAAACATTTTAAATGGGACAGAATGAGTATTTTCTTTCAGGAAAAATGTGTGGGTTTGATGGAAGCTGTGATTATTAGCTTATCTTAGTTACAAATTTTCCATGAATAATTTTTAGATTTGTTTCAAAACAAACCGTTATTAAAAGAAATAAATGCCACTGATAAATCTGTGTACGTTAGTATGCGAGATTTAGAAAGATAAAGAACACAGGAGTTTTTACGTGGTTCGATCAAGAATTAGATCTACGTCCACGGAGGTGATGATCCTCAAGATGTTCACTATAATTGTATTACAATGAGTATCTCAAGGAGTTCTAGTGTTCAGTAATTTGCTAACCCTTTTACCTCCAATCTAACTCCTATTTATACACAAACGTGAATCTCGTATCGGATCCCTTGATTGGCGGGCTCACGATCATTCCATAACTGACCATGATCTTCACCATAATTATCCACGATTTTCGCCATAACTCCACGATCTTGCTCTTAACTCCTCTTAATTAGGGCTTTAACTCCGTCTTTATTAGGGTTTAGAGGATGGGTTTTGGGCGTGCAACTGGGGCCATCATTAGGTTAGCCAAATCGTTTAGGCAAGTAGTGGAGAGGTTGGTATCCCATCACCACTATAATTAGAGACTCTAGAATATAGAATAAGAAGGATCCACTGCCTATAAAACCACTCAAAATCTAGTAGTGTTCCCAAAATCAATCATTTTATCATTCACTATGCCATAAGCATCCAAAAGAGAAAGTAAAAGAAGACAACGGTTGGTTTTAAAGTGTGGTTTCACTGTCTCTGTGGTTTGCGCTTATTAGACAGACCGTGGGGTTTACCAAAGGCGCACCTAAGGTAGCGCATGCGGGTTCCCATGATATCAAAAAAAAAAAAGAAGACAACGATTGTATGTGATTTGCAGGTTATTGTATAAGAACGTGGGGTTTGCTTAGTGCGCATTGAAGATAGCGATTGCAAGTTTTTCGTGAATTCAAAAAAATAGGGATAAATGATCTTTAAAAATTGAGGGTACAACTCCACCGCATGTATTGCTACATTCACCTCAAGCTCTACATCCTTTATTTTATTTATAGTACTCCATTCATCTCATTATTATTGGCTCGTTTTCTTTTTTGGGATGTCCCACTATTATTGGCCCGTTTCAAAAAAAGAAAACAATTTACACTAAAAATCCCTCGAATTTTGTGTCATACACTACTTTATACATAAAACATAACTTTCCTTAATCTACGTACAAAAAGAAAGAAACCAATAATATTGGGACGAATGGAGTACTAATTTATTTATGCCACCATGATTTTGAGGTGACCAAAAGAAGAAGGGTCCATGAAGTGTGAGGAATACTAATAATTCTCACACATATTTAACTTTTCTTTTTCCCTTCCTTTTGGGGTTCCCATTTTAGATGTACACATGCCCATGTGACCAAACACTTAAAGAGTGACTAATAACATAAATATTGTTACATCTTCCACTTCAATGTCCCCATCTCCTTTTCCCTTTTCTATCTTCTTATCTTCAAATATATTTAATTTATTGCAATCTTTTCACTAAAATTAATTTCATTGTGTTGTACAAGTTTAATTGTGTGTTATTTGCATCTCGTATTAGCAAGTAATTGCATATCTGCATATTAACTTATTCTCACGTGAATTCAAGCTCACAATTTGTTGATTGTTTCTTTCATACAAATTTAGCTAGGTCTGGGGAAACGGTTTTCGGTTATCTGTTAATACCGAACCGAACCGAAACTATGCCATAATCGGTTAACCGTATACCGCATATTCGGTTTGCGGTTTAATATTTTAATTTTTTTCGATTTTCGGTTAACCGATAACCGAACGGTTATTAACCGAAAAACCAAAAATCTTTTCTATTTTATTAATTATTTTAATTTTTTATAAATCTGTAAAAACTAATTACTAATATTAATTAAAATTAAACCCTATTACTCTAATGTATCAAATTATCAAATTACTCTAATGTATCAAATTATCATTGCATGAACATGATAGTTTGTTGATGGATTGATGTTGATTGCTTTGATTTATTTTGAATTATTGATGGATATTGGATGAATTTTTTTATGGATATTAAAATTTGAAAAGTTTACACATCTGATTGCAAAGTTGTATCTTATGACATGTCGTTTCTTATAAATTCATGTAATCTCCAAATAATTTTTCGGTTTTTCGGTTAACCGAAAACCGAACCACACTAACCGATGCAGGTTTTGTTAACCGAACTTAATAAACGGTTCGATTTCGGTTATTAAATTTATGAAAATTTCGGTTCGGTTAACCGAAAAAATCGATGCGGTTAACCGAACCCGAACCGTTTCCCACCCCTAAATTTAGCATCTAAAATTTTAAAATAAAAACTTTCAAAAGTCATCCACTTAAAAGTAATGATTTTACAAGACTATTGTTACCACTAATTTCAACTAGAGTAGGTAAGAATCCCATTAAATGAGGTACTAGTATGCCAAAAAATTCTCACTTTTTTTAATGAAGATGAAAGTCCGAATGTGTTTTGGACAAACCGTGATCATACGTAATAGATTGTAAATGATAATAAAAATAATAAATTAAATTAGAAAAATTATGAGCGATAGACTCGACCTATAAACATTGATAGAATTTAAACTCGGACAATTTTTAACACAAGTTACCCTACCCCGAAACTCCATCATAAGCTTGTAAAGAAGGTTCCTTCAATACTTGTTCATCCCAACTTTTTTATATTTATTTTTTTAATTAGTTCCCAATAGTACCTTTTGACAACTATATTAGGGAGTTGGTGATACATGATAGCCTAAGTGATGCGAGTTGGTTTTTGTCGGCATAACTCACGAGTTGATAATATGGGCTGAAATTCGAAATGTAAGGTTGATCTAGAAGGTTAGGCATCTTAAGTTTTATTTTAATTACTATTCCCTTTGTCCATTAAAAAATTATATTTAATTAAATTTTTGGGATGTCCATCATAAAATTGAATTTTTCATTTTTAGAAACATCAACTACCATCAATCTATCACTTATTTACAAAAAAATCACAAATGACTCACCTATTTACTCTCACTATTTATTGGTATATTCATTTATCGAAAGACCTAAAGAGAACTTCACATATTCAATTTAACAAAGAAACCGTCAGCTACAGAAACCTTACCAACAGGCCGAATGCATGGTTCATAGGGTAGGCCATGTCAGAAGACGGGAGAAGAGAGAAGGTCAGAGGATCGGAATAGGGTAGGAAACCACCAGTACCACCAAGCGGGGGCTACTTCTAAGTTTATCTTCCCATTAGATTACATACATGAAAGAGGGTCGTTGCGAATATAGCACTCCCAACTTTTTTCTTTGTTTTTTTTTGAAAAAGAAAAAATATACTTACAAATTAATGTCACCTTTCAGAAAGAACCACAAAAAAAACATGAATACTAATGCTAGCTAGCAGAGCTCGAAATCATTCAAAAATCTTAGAAACAGAGAAAATATTGATTTTAAATTACTCCAGTGACCTCCCAACTTTTTTTTTGTTTTGTTTTTTTTTCTTTGTTCTTATTTTTTGGGTTGGGGAAAGGGGGATTGTGACTCGTGCTCTAATTGGCAGTTGCTCACCCTTACAAAGAGAAGGAATGCTATCGAGCTACAATTATTAAAATTATAGGGTGTTTGGATAATCAAACTCATAATACGTTATTAATGTTAAAATTGTAATTTGTAATAATTAATATATGAGCTTTTAAACTCAGAAAATCTTATTTCAGAAGTAAATAAGTTCTTTATTAATTTGTGAATAATTTTAAGAGAGCTTATAATTAAGTTCTAATTCGAATATCTTGCCAGAAACTCTCTCAAATGGAATTGCAGTTAAGATTTGCCTTTTCTCTCTTTTTTGCCCAAATATATCATAATATTAGCTAATAACTAATTATAAATACCGTCAACATTTTGTATATAAGTTGGAATCAAGCGCCAGTTGCCATTGCGCCTATATATAACATCAAAGTTTCAAAGTTGTATATTTAAAAACATGAAATAAATTATTAGGTAAATCTGATATCGTGTTACTTGAGCTAGGTTTGATCTATTTTCTGAAAAATTATCATGATTTTCATTGAGATAATTGATTACTGGGTTGAATTGAATTTACTAATTTTTATTCAAAACATAAGTAGTCGAGTAAAATTTGTTTTAAGGTGCCTATTTATCTATAATGTAGTACAATTAAGATATTTGTTTTTGGATGTCGTGAAAGAGGATAACGAAATATGTATATATTGGAGAAAATATGTTCTCTCTGTGTTAATTATAAAGGCTTTCGTATTTATATATGATAAAGTTTCTTATGAGAAAATTCTTACGTTAAGACGCTTGGAAACTATGTTCTAATTGGGATTCCACGCTCGATACAAATGTACGTAGAAACTAGCTTACAGTTTAATCCTAAAAAAGGGAAATTCTATAGAACATGTAGATGTACTACATCCTCTCTCACATGTTAATATTTTATTAATATTTTTTACCCTATGAAATCCATCTAAATTAGTTAGGGCTGGGGAAACGGTTTTCGGTTATCGGTTAATACCGAACCGAACCGAAACCGTGCCATGTTCGGTTAACCGTATATCGCATATTTGGTTTGCGGTTCGGTTTGCGGTATAATATTTTAATTTTTTTCGGTTTTCGGTTAACCGATAACCGAAAAACCGAAAATCTTTTCTATTTTAATAATTATTTTAATTTTTTATAAATCTATAAAAACTAATTACTAATATTAATTAAATTTTAAACCCTATTACTCTAATGTATCAAATTATCAAATTACTCTAATGTATCAAATTATCATTGCATGAACATGATAGTTTGTTGATGGATTGATGTTGATTGCTTTGATTTATTTTGAATTATTGATGGATATTGGATGAATTTTTTTATGGACATTAAAATTTGAAAAGTTTACACATCTGATTGCAAAGTTGTATCTTATGACATGTCGTTTCTTATAAATTCATGTAATCTCCAAGCAATTTTTCGGTTTTCGGTTAATCAAAACCGAACCGCACTAACCGATGCGGTTTTGGTTAACCGAACTTAATAAACGGTTCGGTTTCGGTATTAATTTATGAAAATTTCGGTTCGTTAACCGAAAAATTGGTGCGGTTAACCGAACCCGAACCGCTTCCCACCCCTAAAATTAGTCATTGGAGTTTAATCCTAAAAAAGGATCTACCTACCTTATGAACGCATGGGCATGTTCCCGATTACTATATCACATGATAAAGTATCACAATTGGTAGGATAGAAATGGAGACTTTACATAATTGGAGAGATCAAAGGTTTAGACGATCGAGTTACCCAAGATATAAAATTACAGAAGGCATTAAAACTGGCCTAAACAACTTGATATTATTAATCATTCAGATACATTGTGTGGAGCTAAACCAACATCAACAACTTCTCAAACGGATTTTCAGAAACATAAACCCTAAATCCTAAGAAAATTTCTGAGCAAAAGAACAACTCCTGCAAGCAAACAATCGACTTCCCGCTAAAAAGCCACATTTTTTGCTGCTTTGGAACGACTTCATCAAGATTTTACGGGCTCAGCTCTAGGCCTCCACAGTCCAAGCCGGTACTTGTGGGCGTACTTCAGTATCAGCTTTCTCTGCAGAAAATAAGAAAATACCCTCCATGAGTTTCTGATCCATATAGAAAATGTAAGTTCGTGGTTGGAGATATGAAGGAACTAGTCAAGTTAGTATAAATGTCACCACATTTGCAAAATTTAACATCATCAGCTTATGAGTACAGCAGACCAGCAATTCCGCTCTAATATTTGATTTATTATGCATTTGTGACTTGAATGGACAAAATATAAAACATATAACTCATCAATAAAAGTCACCTTGTCATGCATGTGAACTATCTAGCTCGTTGAGCTAAATATCAAGTGTAGTAGACGAGCTTCTATCTTTTAAGGCTTCACATGACAATAGAAGGGTCCATCTTTGCCAACTGGAGCTCAAAGTAAATGAGGATATCATAAAAGCTGAGTTAAACAAGAAATAGCTCATGTAGGTCTGAGCTCAGATCGTGCAAAGATGGACCAGAGGAGTTTCTAGACTTCTACAGTACAGACAAGTTCATGCATCAACATTGCCAAACCGAAGACAATTTATTCCAGTGAAAAAATTACATTAATCATGCATCCATATTAATTATTCAATTCAACTTCAACTTTGATGGTTTTGTTTACCTATGTTACAGAGTTCCCGCACTTGTACCATCAAACTGGTAGAACAAAAAGTCATGAAACGGAAAGCACAGTGAACGACATAGTCTAATACTTTCATTCATCCAAAGACTTTGGAAAACCTGTGAGCGTCTGCTCAGGCAGGGGGCAAAAGAGCAACACCAAAAAAAGCACTAAACAACATGATTACTAGGACAATATCAAAATCATGAATCCAAATATCAAAATCAGGTCCTCATGAATCCAAATAAGTTCGTAATTACATAATTTTAACAATCAATTTTTAAAACTTAATTACAGCACCAATTTTGACAATACCATTGTTGATCAAAAGAAGTGGCAATGCAATGCAAGAGGTCGGATTCCTCCACCAAACCTATAATAATGATACAGATACCTATAAAAACATATGTTGACCATAACAGTGCATCATTCAGGATTATGATTCTTAAACAAGAAAAGGAAGCAAGACATTTAATGCGCAAAAATTATCATTGCAATCAACCAAGTTCGGGTAAGTGAAGATTGCATTAGTTTCTCATAGAATTTTCTCTCTTTTTCAATCGACTTCCCTGCTTCTAAATTTGATCTAAGAAGCACCTAAACTTAAGTTCCAACAAACCCTTTACCAAAAACCAACATCAATTCCCAAAACCAACCATTTTAAAACTCACTTTATAAAAACATAAGCTAAAATATATACATATAAAGAAGAAAATTTGTCTTACGTCTTTGCAAGGGATCCCGAGCCGTTTGAGCTTAATGGTTCGAGTGACGAGAAGCTTATTCAAGTCTCCAATCTCAGTTTCCAACTTCTCCACATGATTTCCTAATCCTCGACCCACTCCATTGAGGAACTCTGGAATCCCAACTTTCACTGCATTTTTAAAAACCGAAACGGTCGCAGCTCATTTTTTGAAACTAATATTCAGTGAAATCGAATCGAACAAGCAGAAAAAATCATACTGCAATTTCTTACCAACATAATGGCTGGATTTGGTGGAGAAATTTGCAATTCCGGATTCAAGATTTGAATTCGTGGCAAATGAGGATAATCGGCGGTTTCCCGTCAAGATTTGCCTCCAAAGAGCCATATGAAAAGTTGAGAAGCAAATTTTGGTTTTCCTCGAGAGAGAAATCAAACTAAATACAACAAGCCAAAGCTATCGCAGGTCAAACATCTGATAACACATCACACATTTAACTTAAGTTGCTTACGTTTCAGAAAATTACGATGAAAATAAACAGAATACGCAACACGGAAACCATGAATTAAAGCGAGTAGTAGAGTACCTTTTCGATCGAGCCAGACGACAAACCCTGTCTACGGCGCCGGAGACACTCGATGATATATGCAGGGATTAAGTGTGGAATGTGGTGCGCGGAAAAATGAGGGTTTTGTTATTACGAAAATCCTAGGTACAACGGTGGGGGTGTAGACACTGAACTAGCGAGCAGATCGTGACCGTTGAAACAGACTTATCGATCCGGTTCGAGGGAGAATAAAAACCAATATGCTTATTGGGCTGAAATTGTATTGGGCTCAAATTAGGATATTACATCATTCATGTGTTTCGCATAGATCGTTGATCCCAATTCCTAAAAGGCAATTTTAGAAACATAAATTCAAATAAATTAAAATGAAACATAAATTCAAATAAAGATATATAAAAAATGAAACGTAAATTCAAATAAATTCGACATTTATACACAAGAAAATTATTGGAAGACGTCTCAAAAATAAAAGATAAGAAGAAAATTGGGGGACAGAGGGAGTAATACATATGTGATAATCAATTGTACTAAGATCTTAGATTCTTTAATGATTTTCTTATTTGAATTATTTGCTCAAACTAGTTTATTTGATTGTTTCAAAACAACGTAGCTATGATTATACTGTAGCTAATTATCAAAATTGAATAGTCACTTGCAAGAATATATGATGCCATTTATTCTATTTTATTTTTTCGAAATCTGCTTCATGTATGCTGATTTATTTGAATTTATCAGACCATGAACAAATTATTGAATTAAGCTCGAACATGTTAGCAACCAAACTAAACTAAAATATCAAAAGTCCAGCTGGCCCGCATTCGTGTCATAGATCCCAATTGAGGAAGGTATTATATACGAGCTTACGTGGACAAAGCCCATTTGATATAAGACAGTTATTACCTCACAGTTTAAAGCCCAATTAAGCCCTCTAAATATTTTCGAATATTATATTCCCACCATCCCGATATTATTGTTTTTTTCTTTTTATATATAAATTAAAAAAAATTGTATTTTATGTATAAATATTTTATGTGGCCCAAAATTCAATATATTTTTAATGTAAGTTTGTTTTCTTTAAAGGAGTCAATAATGACAGAACTATCCAAAAAGAAAAACGAATTAATAATAATAGAACGAATGGAATATAATAATATACATGTAATTTTACTTTTTTTCTTGATGGGATGAGGCCTCTCTTTTCTCTTGAAATTCTTCAATTTCAAGAAGCTTGTATTTCAAGCATTATTACTATGACGTCGCTTGGATTTTTTGCTGTTTTGTGCAATTCTCCCCCTTTTCTGTTTGGTGGACTTTTCTTCTGATTTAAATATGTGTGTGTGAAATTAAGAAATGGTACTAAAACGGTAAAACAAGAAATTATCGATTTTTATATTTTATTGTTTTTATTTGTGTTTGGAGTTGGGAGAGGGAAATCTGGGATAGAACATTCTTGTCTGAGGAAGGAATATCACTAAATTACGATGATTGAGGTCTACCTATTTCTTTATTAGGTATAACTACAATTGATCAACTATAAAAGTTTGCTAAAAAAGAAACTTTAGAGAGTATATAAATAAAAAAGTGCTTAAACTTTAATTAAAATGTTAGATGTTATATTTCAATATAAGAATAACTATATGCTTAGGAAAAAGCTTTTTTTTTCTTTGGAGTTGTGTTATTTATTTAAACTTACTACTGCTAAAATTTGGGAGATATATTCCAATATGATCTTAAATTGCAATTTAACATTTCATAAATTCCATAACTTACCTTATAATTAAACAACATCACCAATATATCTTTCATTTTCAAATTTCCGTACTATCCTCACCACTAAAGTCATCATGAGAAGTCGAAATGATTATTCAGTGTAATTATTATTCAGCTGTTATTATGAGACGCAAACGAAAATAAATCAACAAAAGAAGAAAAAAAATTGAACTACAATTTTGGTGAGAAGTTAGAAACTTAGAAATGTGATAACAACATCATAAACACAATTTTTATTTGTATAATCATTTCAATTTCCAAAAAAATAATCCGAATGTATAAATAAAATTGAAATTATTACGTGTTGTTGTACAAAATACATAATGTGAAAATATCAGAGGGAAAAAAACTCTAATAATAATGTGATAAAAGAGTCTCTAGATGGAGCTGAAATAATGATAAGTTGATAGGTAGATCCATTATATTTTCTGCGGATTAGCATGTGGCATTTATTTAATTTGTGTTTTTTATTTTATGAATATGTTCGTTTATATATGCAACGGTGACATCATATTGAAATATGAATTTTATAATTGATGGGGATGATGATAATGACATAATAATTCTATAAAGTAAATGTCCGACATCAACAATTGTAGGTATAATGGAGCTATTTATTTTTGTTCAATTACATAATTAATCAACTTTGGTTTTACATTCAACATGGATGTATTATATAGTGGATTTCTCTTAATAGTTAGATACTGAGTAATATTAAATTGATTAATTAAAATATTCTGGACAACTCCATTAATATAAAAAGTATTTGGGATCCACACTTATATTTGTAAGCACTTTGGAATCCAATAATTTAATAATATGAGATCCAATGCAAAATAAACAAACTAAACTATTTACAGTTTGATTTCGAAATCCTATCAGTCGTTACAAAATGAATAATGAAAATTCATAAATAAATGAGAATCTTTGACGATGAGATGCACGCTTTTGCACATATTTTAGTGACATTTTTATCTCTTTTTATCAATTAAATACATAAATTTAACATAAGGTATTAACCATTTTACCACTAGGTCAATACATACATGCTTTACATAAATTTAGCATCGGATATTAACCACTTTATCACTAGGCCAACGTACATTTTTTATTGATGGAAGCTAACCTTTGTTCGTCACAACTCACGTGCATATTCTATTCCAATTTCCTAACATCATTTGACACTAACCTTTCACCGGTTCTCATTTTGTAATTGATTTACTAGTCCACCGTGACGTAGCCTTTAAAAATTTATATATTAATTGATCAAAAAAAAAAAAACCTTTCACCTGTTCTCATTTTGTAATTGATTTACTAGTCAAATTGATCAACTATTTAATTACATATGTTCAAATTATTGATCGCTTAGTTTTATGACAAATGGGTCGATGGGTTAAAAACCCTGGAAAACAAAATTGAATATTCTAATTCATTTGATCCTCAACAAGGTTTGCTAGGTAGACGTCTCTAAATATAATCAATAAGTTAAGTTGTTTCCTGTGTGGTTTGCAGGTTATTGCACATGAATTTGGAGTTTACCCAGTGCACACCTAAGATAGCGGCTGCGGGTTTCCCATGATACAAAAAAAAAAAAAAAGTTAAGTTGTTCTCTTTTTAAAGAGCATGGGAAATGACGATGGTAAGATTTAACCCTTAACCTCTTTTTTTATACAGATAAAACCTCATTGTTTGAATGTCCTTGAAGGAACATAATAATAAAGTTAGAAGGAAGTAGGGTAAAAGATAAAAAGATTAATTATATTTTATTAACCTAATTTCTATGGATTTTAAAATGATCTGGCATTACAAAATACAAAATAAAATTGATTATTCAACGAAGAGATAATTATTTTTTAAAAATGAAATAGATCATCTTGGATGAGACCCATTTCAAAAACAATGAAGGAGTTTATACATACTATTTTAGGTGGGTTCCGAGTGAGTAATATAATAGATATATTTAAAATAGCCCACGTTTTTTTTCCTGTTTGGAAGAAATATTAAAAGAAATTGAGAACAAAGTTTAAAAGTTAAGAAAAAAAATTATTTATCTTCATCTACGGCAACTGGGCTTGATGATGCATGAGTGAGTAGTAACGTGGCTCTGTCTGACACAAATTATTTCCAGCCATAACTTTATTTTCAAGCAAAGATCTGAGCTGATAAAATAATTTATATTCAAGAAAAGTATCTAAAGATTTACAGAATCTAAAGATTTAAGTAAATATGCTTTAGGAATAAATGCAATTAAAGAATTTGATAATTCATATATAATTGAGATTCTTTTTGATAGAAGAAATCTAAATAAAATGAGGAATAACTTGATAAATTTAAGATTATTTAATTTAATGCAATAAGGGGAGTATGAATAGAAAGTCGGAGCAAGAGCCCCGATGTGGACCCAAAAAATGTCAAAACCACTCTCTCACTCCAACTGCCGTTTCACAACGACCCCTACCGACGCATAGAGGCCATCGTCCCGTCCCCTCACCAAATCCCCTCCGCCGTGGGCCGCGCCGCCGTAATTTCTAATTTTTATTGACTTTTTTCCTCACACAAAAAAAAGTCAACGTAAAATTAGAAAAAACCGAAATTTATTTCCCTCTCATCATCTCTGCCCAATTCCTCCATGGGCGTACTGATCTTCCTCTCATTCCCTCTTCTGCTGTTGCTATTCCCGCAGTCTCGACATATTCCTGTTCCTCTCTCTCACTAAACCTCGGCATTGCATTGCCATGGGTGCCGAATTTCCGGGAATTGTCAGGCTCAGATGCTCAGTGAAGAGGTACGAATGGGGCAAGGTTGGGGAAGAATCGGGAGTGGCGCGCCTATACGCCAATAATAGTGGGGAGGAGATCGATGGTGATGAGCCCTTCGCTGAATTCTGGATGGGGACCCACGAGTCCGAGCCCTCAACCGTTGTGGCCAACTGCCAAATGCGGAATGGCGGTGTGGAGAGGGGGGAGGCCTCAAGCGGAATCACTACAATTCAGTGAGTTTGAAGGATTGGATTGAGCAGAATCCTAGCGTGCTTGGGGATAAGGTGTTCCAAAAATGGGGTCCCAATCTCCCCTTTCTCTTCAAGGTAGTGTTTGAAATTTGTGTGATGTGCTTGCTGTTCGAACTGTTTTTAGGTCATTATGCTCTTTAGTGGAAATCGACTCAGTTGTTGGTAACCATGAGGAGATGAAGATCTGTTTAATAGGAAAATGCTTATTTTGCTCAATGCTAGTTCCTTATCCCAGAAAATTTGGTGACTTGTGTGGTTCAGTTGTGTTAATTTTATTGCTTCTGTTTAGAAAAAGAAAAGAAAGTAAGCGTTGCCATCTGTAACATAATGAGTATTTATTGCTTTTAGGTACTTTCAGTTGCAAAGGCTCTGTCGATACAAGCTCATCCAGATAAGAGTTTAGCTGCAATCCTACATAAGCAACAGCCAGAAGTGTATAAGGATGACAATCACAAGCCTGAGATGGCCTTGGCGCTCACTGAGTTCGAGGCTCTGTGTGGTTTCGTTGGTCTTGAGGTATCGTGATTACCATGCTGCATTTTGCATTATTGGTTAAGGATTTTTCTTTTGGATCTGGAAAATTGATTTGCCTTAATAGTTTTTCGAAGAAACCTCAGTACATATGATATGATGTGTTGAGCACTTCCATATTCAATGACTTTGTCCTGCTTGATAGGTGTAGAGGCTGGTATATGTGCATGTGACTACCTTGGGCATGGAAGCTGTCAATGCTTTTTAAAATAAAGTCAGACATTAAGGTGCACTGATCTATTTAAGATTTCCCATGGGTAGAAATCAGATAATGGCTTTGAATGGCTGAGTATCTATGTTTAGACAATATTAACAACTATGTGTGGTCTGGTTGTGCTAGTTCTTTAGTTTTGTGGATGGTTTCAAACTTATGAACCATGAGTATCCTGATGCGTGATTTGTTTGCATTTATGGTTTGTTAAATTCTAATTTGAATAGAAGAGTGGGGAAAGGGTGCAAACCTTAACCCCCTAAACATCTTATATGTAGAGCACTCATCACCACATACAACATAATGCAGTTAGAATTTTTAGTATTTCTTGATATTCTTAAAAATATTTGCTTGATATTTTTCTCTTGCTTTTAGGAAATTAAAACTGTTCTCCAAAGTGTACCTGAGATCACTGAAGTGGTTGGCACTGCATCGGCAAATCAAGTATTACGCATAAGCAAAGAGGACGGGGAAAGGAAACGAAAAGAGGTTCTGAAAGCTCTATTTACTAAACTTATGTCTGCTAGCAAGGCCATCATATCTGATGCAGTCTTCAAGTTGATAAGTCGACTGTACATAAAGAGCAAGGTATTTAGAGTTGCATCCCAATTGTTTCTGACTTGTGTTTGCATATGCTTTAGCCAGTTGACCAATTTCATCTGGCTCTCACTGTTCTGATCTTGGTGTTTCATTGGAATCATTAAACCTTGGAGCTTGCTTCTCATTCACCAACGTTGAGTGACTAGAATATATCAGTGGGAATATAATTGACATTAAAAGATTAAGTTACTGGAGAAGCACCCACCCGCTTGATGGTGGTGGTTCTGAGTTGTGTTCTCTAGCATTGCTTTTTCAAAAAGCTTTTGCCATGTTCAGTTAGTTTCTTTGAACAATTCTGCTGTTGTTTGGAAATGCTGAGATGTTAAGTCCCAAGACTCCCAACAGTCTTGCAGTGACATTACTATAGCTGTATATATGAACATACAACAGGAATTATGAAACAGAACAATATGAATAATGATTTGGAGAGAAGGCATTAACAATTAAATAATTTCCATCATGGGTTTTGCATTCGTATGTGAATATATTTTTGGTTGCCTATTCTAGTTATATGCTTCTCTTCTTAAAATTACATTTACTCATGAGTTACAGTTTCTGATAGGTGAGGGGGCTGACTGAGAAGGAGGAACTAGTTTTGCGGCTTGAAAAGCAATATCCAGGGGACGTGGGTGTCATTGCTTCTTTCTTGTTTAATTATGTGAAACTTAATTCTGGTGAAGCCCTATATTTGGGTGCAAATGAACCTCATGCATATCTACATGGTGAATGTGTTGAGTGCATGGCAACATCAGACAATGTTGTACGAGCTGGTCTTACCCCAAAGAAACTCGATGTTCAAACCCTCTGTTCCATTCTCACATACAAACAGGTGACCTCAGATTTAGTTTGGACGTCTTGTTTTGTTACTTTTGGGAGGGAAAAGGGACTTTTTTACTCGTTGCAATTATTCTTAATTTATAGCAGCCTCTGCAGTTTAGTTTTCCTTTTGTTCACCAAACCCAAATTTTTGGTGCAGGGTTTTCCAGAAATTCTTCGTGGAATTCCTTCAAATCCTTATACAGTTAAATATCTCCCACCTTTTGATGAATTTGAGGTAGATCAGTGTATTCTTCCTCAAGGAGCGTCGACTGTGTTTCCTGCCATTCCTGGTCCTTCTGTATTTCTGGTTTTGAAAGGAAGAGGAACAGTGCGTCAGGCATTTTCGAAAGAGTTAGTTGGTGAAGGAGACGTGCTGTTTACGCCTGCAAACGCCCAGATCAGTGTGAGAACTACTTCAGGCTTGAGTTTGTATAGAGCGGGAGTTAGCAGCAGGTTTTTTAAGTAGCAAGTATGTGTAGAATTCTTTCCCCCGTGTCCATGTATTGCTGCTGTCTTGTAACATTTATAATGCACGATGTATATCTACCGATACTTGTACACAGATCCTACACATAATTTATATCATAAATGAAATTCATATCAGCCTCTCAGTATTTTGATCTTACTCTTCCACAATTTTACTTGTGTTTCTAGTCTTCAGCTGTTGGTGATCCTATTTGGTTAGCAGGTAGAGATATGTTTGTGTATTGCTAAGCAGGATTGCAACGTCGGATTATGAGAAGCCATAAAACAGAGGAGTTCAGATAGTCCTCTTCTTTAGTGATAACAAGATCAGCATGAAATTTCGTTTTCTCTGATTTGTTTACTACAAGGGAGAGTAAAAAATGATGTCAATCAATATTCTTCAAAATCAAAGCTTCTCTTCTCTGGGTCAAAGAGAAGCAAGAAGAAATTTAAGATAAAAAATGATTGTATAAAGAAATCATTTATCAAAAATGTGGCTAAATTATGTCACAGTTAAGAGATGCCTGACCCAACAAAACAAGAGCATAGACAAGAGAGAAATTTCTGTTTCATATGGTGGAAAATCATGATATTTTGCAAGAACAAGATAACTTGGGAAAAATAAACATCAAACACTATTTCACTAATCATCGTTCTTCGGTAACAACTCAGGAAGCAATTGTCTTTACTTAATGCAAATAACTGAACCTCCAAAAAGTGAAACTTTAATTAAGACAACATAGATGTAACAAATTTTGGTCAGGAGCCCAATTCTCTTTCGTCAAAACTTCAAATACCGCATACTAAATGTATATTTCTGGCAATGGAATAACAGATGATAGCACAACTTGATTGAACGATTTTCAGGGTTCTGTCATCGGAAACTCAAAGACAACGTCTTTCCCAGATAGCTTCCTGTAGACTCCTGAGAACGTCTCTAGCTTGTTCTCTGTATCATTCTTGGCCTTGGGATCCAAGAACACCTGCAAAAACCATACATTGAGATTACAATATCAGATGCAGCCCTGGCTGTTTATTACAAAGTTAAGATGAATGAAGCAATCACCTTCATGATCTTTGATCCATCGAGTCTGTATCTGATACGCTTGCCAACAATCTCAGCTGGATAAACTACATCCTCAAGCATAGCTTCATGAACAGATGTGAGAGTACGTGATCGAGGCCTTTGAACAGCAGAACCCTTCTTTGGTGGACGCACAATCCTTCTAGTAGCAATGACAACAACTTCCTGCATTTTCAATGATAATCAATAAGAAAACAGAACAACTGGTATCAACTGATCACCCAAGATTCCAAATATACAATTGCAAGTCCGACCAGTAAAAATTTCGAACATGACAATGACAATGTTGAAAATTTGAAGAAAAAAACTAAAGACAAAGAAATCATCCAACTGTAAAGAAAAATTTACAAAACCAAATCAGTGTTACCTTTCCGCTGAACTTCTTCTCAAGTTCTCTAACCAGCCTAGGATGAATCTTGCGGAAAGCTTTCCTCAACCGGTAGGGTACATGGATCACAATAGCCTTCTTGCCTCCAGAAACATCAATTTGCCTTAAGAAAAGTTAACAAATTGATTAGTCAAATGATCAAAGGAAGCAAACCTACATCCACACAATGCAAGACCTACAGGGCAGAGTTGATGTAAAGGTCCTTCAAGTCGCTCTTAATGTCTCCATTTGTGTTCTCCAAATCAAACAAAGCCTATGTCGACAACAAAAATATAAAATTATGATAAACACAAAGCAATCTTCAATTAATGAAAAATAACAAAAAACTCAATAGCATTAATCACACACTACCTGAGCTACATTTTCCTCAAACTCTGTGGGTTCAGCATCCTTCTCCTTGTGAATCTTTTGCAACGCCGTATACATCTTTGTGCCTTCACAAACAAATAGAGAAAATAACAAAATCAATAACCCTGACGTAGAGTTTGGCGAATTTACATAATGAGAGCAAAATCAGAATACTGTCAGCAATTCAGTATAATCGCAAAAGGCACAAACTTCAAGCAGCTTGAACTTTGCTACTAATTAAAATCAATGGCAAAGGGAACCATAAATAGATACTTCAAACAATTGCTACATTCTTGGTGTTCTCCACTTCAGAAAGCTATTACATGAAACCACACTAAGGTTGGCATTAGTTCTTTATTCATTCTTTTGCTGCGACTTATTAGCCACAAATACAAATCATACAAATTGTTGATAAGGAGCACATAAATCGCTTCCAACTGCCGTCGTGAGAAAATATGGAAAACAATGCACCACCCTAAACTTCTTAAAATTCATATAATATCAACAAAATCCTATACGATCCATGGCTCAAAACACCCATAAAACTTATTAGGTGATACCATAAAAAATTAGGCCAATAATCATTACATCTAACCACCGTCCACAACATACCAAAGCAAGATTTTGAATAAGAAATATTTGTAACAAAAGTGAGATTTGAAGAGGCACAAATACAGGCAGCGCATTTAGAAACCGAACTAAATAGAACAAGCCAAAGCCATCGCAGATCAAACATCTGATAACACATCACACATTTAACTTAAGTTGCTTAAGTTTCAGAAAATTACGCTGAAAATAAATAGAATACACAACACGGAAACCATGAATTAAAGCGACTAGATAGAGTACCTTTTCGATCGAGCCAGACGACAAACCCTGTCTACGGCGCCGGAGACACTCGATGATATATGCAGGGATCAAGTGTGGAATGTGGTGGGCGGAAAAATGAGGGTTTTAAGGATTGTTATTATGAAAACCCTAGGTGCAACGGTGGGGATGTAGACACTGAACTAGCGAGCAGATCGTGACCGTTGAAACAGACTTATCGATCCGGTTCGAGGGAGAATGTGTTTCCGTCCGGGTCATAGACTATTAAAAACCAATATGCTTGTTGGGCTGAAATTGTATTGGGCTCAAATTAGGATATTATATAAATCATTTGTTTCAAATAGATCGTTGATCCCAATTCCTAAAAGACAATTTTATACTATCTAACAATTAATATTCTTATTATGCGATATTCATCGTATAATATCCCATGTTTCTGGTGTAGAGTGAGATTTTATCTCGCAAAATTCTTTATAACTATGTTATATAGATTGTACGTGACCCTTACTAGTTACTATTATGTTATTTGTCCTTCAATATGGTCTTGGGTTCCAATCTTACTATTTACAAAATTTCAATTTTTTTGGGAACATATACAAGAAAATATATTCACGATATATATCTTCTCTCCGTCCACGAAAAGTCCGTGTCATTTTCTTTTTAGGCACTATTGTTTATTATTCAACCTCACAACATATAGGCTCTCATTAAAATTCAAAATCATTTCTATATTTCACAATCTAATACATAGTGGAACCATTTCTATATTCAAATAATATTCATTACTAATTTTATTAAAACCCATAGCATTCACAAGTCATACACTTACTATAGATAAAACATTATTCCTCATTATTCAACCTCACACAATTTAATATTTACCAAAAACCATTTCTATCTCTTACAATCTAACAATAGTGGGACTCTTTCTCCATTCAAACAATACACACTAATAATTTTATTAAAACTCGTGGCATACACTAATGATAAATTTATTGTAGACAAAATGAGTAAATAAATAAGAAACAAGGGTATTTACGTAAATTGACAATCTAAACAACCAGCATTAATAAATTAGTAATAGAAATAATGCAAAATTACTAAAATATCCAATTATACATATAAATAGCACTACATATTATGTTTATTGGTGGCATATGTTATCAACCAAAACAAAATATCAAAAGACGATAGTGAAAATCACATGTTTTGACGCTACTTTTGACCAGATATTGGAATTAGGGAATTTTTTTGTAAAATGTTACGATTTGGACACTTGCGTTTGAACACAAGCTGCATAATCATCCACAACTCTCCTACTGCAACAGATTTTTCCTCGAATCTAGTTGCATATCATTCATTTGTAAATTAGCAGTTCAACAAAACATTTTATTCAAGAATCACATTTCTGTAAAATAAAGAATATAGGTCATCCGTTTTTCAAATTCATGCCAATGCAAAAATAAATAGGTTGGGCATGAACTCCTAGCAGTTGCAATGTTGATCAAGCCAAGAAATGATATCACCAAATACTCGAAGTATCATCTCATCCGGCTCCCCTTCCAGAAGAGCGTGATAAGCCTCTTCGTATAGATTGAGTTTCTTGTCTCGACTGTTTGCCTTCTCGTACAGCGCCTGACTCACCGATGGATCAGTCACTTTGTCTTCCTTCCCGTGCAAGATCAATAACGGCAACGACACCTGCACACCACAACAATGTTTCTACACCACGTACCTTCATGTTCAACACTCAACACTACACACGTACTTCTTTTTTGATCAAAGAAATTCAGAATATTTGGCATCGTGCTGTTTATCTGCTTCCCTTAATTGTGACATACAAATGATATAGCTATCAATTTCTGGTAGGCGTTTTAGTTTGAAATAATTCATATTTCGGGACAAATGAGACGTCTGTCCGCCTACGTACTTCAGATGACACATATACATAATGGTGCAAAATTCATCTTGTTCAGCGGAATCCTTCCTCTAATTGTGATGTGTTGATTTTGAAATTGATATACGTTTAGCTACTCATCTGCCCTCCTTCATACAAGTATGTTCGTGTAGCTAGAGCTAGACCAAACCTAGGAAACATCATGACAATGTCCATCAACAATACTTTTTCCAGTGCAATTATGAATTTCACCAATATCTGCCTTTTCAGAAGCTGAGATAAAAATGCAATGTTTGACACTACGTGGAGATGTAACTATTGAGGCGACCTCTAGATAAACCAAAGAAAGACACAAGATATCCAAAAACATTAGCAATCGGAATACCTTTTCCAGTTTCTCCTCTATCTCTTTCGTGGTCCTCAGCAACTCCAAGGCTGTACCTAGCCGTGGTTTATGCTTGTAAGCAACGATGTTATAAGCTGTCTGCATAGATCAAGAACCATAAACTTGCTCATCATATTCTAACCAAGCAAACTAAAAGACAACCCGACGAAAGTCTGTAAATCCATGATGAATTTTTAGCCTTCACATACACAACGCTTTGGAGGAAAAAAGCTGACCTGTTTTCTCTTTTTCTCATCCCTGAATGCCAACTCAGCCAAATCCTTTTGCGGAACAAGCTTCAGTCTTGGAAGTAATTTCGCCATTCCAGTGAGAATTTGGGTCAGTAACCAAGGCGGAACCACATCATCTGCAATCTACATTTAATCTATGATCAACCTAAGAGTTAATATATCAAAATAGCCATTTTATATTGTAAAGATATAAGAAAGAATGACAAAAAATAGCCACTTTTTGGCTTATAGTACTGTTTTACCCTTAATTGGCGAATACAAGACTAAATTCACGACCAAAAATAGGTTTGGTCGTGAATTACACCTTAAATAGGACAATTCACAACCAATAATAGGTTTTCCGTGAATTGCGATAAAAGTTTAGTCGTGAACTGCCCGCAATTCCCGACCAAACCTATGCTTGGTTGTGAATTATCCTATTTAAAGGGCAATTCATAACTAAGCTCAATTCCCAACCAAACCTATTATTGAATTGTCCTATTTAAAGAGCAATTCATAAGTAAGCCCATTCTTGGTCATGAATAAGGATAAAATAGTAAGAGTGACTATTATTAATCTTTTTTATGTCAGTGATTAATTTTATCTTTACTATCTCGAAAATGACTATTTTATTAATGCTTACCTAAATCACGAGGGTGGGTTGAATTCCTCGAATAAGAGCGGAAAATTACCTTGCACATTGGTGCAACAAGAATGGCACCATTCCAAGCATCGGGTTGCTTCAGGTGCACCTTGAGTGCCACTGCTCCCCCCATCGATTGTCCAAACAGAAAACATGGTAAATTGTGGAGATTCGGGTCTTCTGCATTGAGTATCGCCTTACTAATACGGGAAAGCCTCGAAACGCATGCATAGTTTTCAAAAAATCAACTTTCACTCTGTCACACGCATACACGCAAACAATCAAGCACATAAAATTTACTCATAAACATATGTGTCACCTCATACCCTACCTTTTACCTTTGAGTAATGCTCGATGACATCTTCAACTATTATATCAAAGTTCTGGACGTAGCCGTGCAGACCTTCTGATAGACCAAATCCAGGGTAATCCATGGCGAAAACCCCGTAACCGGAAGATGCCAACTTTCTGGCAATTCCTACAGTCATAGCATTGAATTACAAAGTCTCGATATGCTCGAAATCATGTTATACCCTTCAACCAAATTTTATAAGCCAGACATGCCTTCAAAGAAAAATGTGGATGTATCTCCATAACCATGGCAGGAACAAATGACTGCTTTGGGGGAACCACTATCAAGAAGCCAACTTTTTGAGTAGATTTCTAACCCTCTGGAATTAACTTCATACGACTGAAAAGAGTCTAGATAAGTATACTTCACTATCAATATCAGAAACTTTTGAAAATTAATCGAGTGCAATTACATGATACTAAAAGAGAATGTTCTTCAGTGACCTTTCTTTACCTTCTCACGAAAAGATTGAAATGAAATTCCGAAACTGTATAGGTAATGTTTGTTACAATAGTTTATATTTAGTGAATTTCCACGGTCGATGTACATTGCCTTGCAATCAAGTGATTGCTATTAAGGAAAAGAAAACCAGTTCGAAACAATGAAATTTGGCATTGCATTTATGTTCTGATAAAAGGCACGATCATGAAGATATCACGGTTAATTGTTGCTATGAGATATTTTCATATTGGAATAAAATTTATTTCAAAATACGTTCATGCAAGCCAGGCCACTGATATTCCATGACAACAGGCCTAAATGACATTGTGAATACTATTCTCCAAAATTACATGGAGTATTTCAAAATAGGAAGAGCAGTTTTGCACTAAAGGATTGTGACAAATGGAGAAATCGACAATAGTTGGATTTAGAGGTCAGAGAACTCATTTAATGACATCTTAACTAAAAAGGCAAGAAATATGATATGTTTACCTCTTTTGTCTTCAGTCCAGCATGTGGCATCTGCAAGAGATGTAAAACAATAAATACAAAGACAAGTTCATAGGTATCAAGATATAGTTGATGCATCAGATGCTTTAATTCAAAATAATAAAAATAAGAATAATATAGTCCAGGAAACTTTTATACGATGAATGCACAGAACTAGTCCGCTGAGTGGTAAGCCAAATAAACAGTTAAAAGTGAAAGTACTTAGGCAAAGGAATTGTCCATTATTTCTTGTAAAGATAAGACAATTAATCTCAAACCGCTTTGCCCACTAGAAACTAGTCAAATCTGATTTTGCTCTAGAAGACTATAATTTCTGGTAACCTTGCATAATTGAGGGAAAACACGATCAACTTTCACAGATACAATGTAAATTGATCAAACGCTCAAAATGCAGTCATTGCAAAAGGCTAGTGGTTATGCTGCACTGCAGGAATCCGAACCTTAATGTATGTTTATAGGAAATAACTCAGGAGAAGTTTCTGTTTCACAACCTAATGAGAATATGAATGCATGGCAGGTTACCTCAATCCATATAACATTCCTAGTGCCTTCAACACTGCCTACGCCGAAACTAGAATGACTCCATCAATTTAATATACCTGTTTTTAGTTCAGTCCAATTGACGACAAACCAATCAGATCCTCATTTACTCTGGCTATCTTCCTTCAGTTTTCACCATAGCAAGTTTTAGATATATTCAAATTTCTTACAGATTTATCAGTTTCTTGTCAGAAAACACTTGATTTATCAGAATATGGAACCATAAATCCTAATTGTTCTTAGAGATTTTCACATATATGATATATCTCTTATTTCTTATCAACTGCAAGTCTGTAATTATCCAGTTTATTATGTAGCACGACTACAGTACTAATCTTTTTCTATTAGTATCAAACTACAGAAATTAGCAGTTGAAGTATTCGATTGAAAATCTTAAATCCCCGCGATTTCGTTTACAAATGAAATCCACCACCATGCAACCAAAAGAACAGCAGAAAAGAATATCCCTTTACGGTTAAACGTCAAACATCAATGGAAATATAGATTAAAAAACCTCGACTTTCCTTTGAAGCACCTGTACAAGATTCAGGCAATAATATATACTTCTAGATGTTACCAAAACTCAAATCAGACAATCAATCACAACGCTAAGAACACCAGTTTCAAGATCAATTTTTTTTACCATAAACCGAGCACCACAGCAATCGAGTCCACTCAAACAAGCAATCCCAACAACACACACACATAAAGCACGACACATATCTTGAATAACAAAATACGGCGAGCAATTCCCAAATACCTTGAACAAAATGTGATCGATGGAGAGCTGAATGTCCTTGAAGGCCTCGCGAGCTTGCCTCCTGGGCCCCACATGGTCCATTTCAGCATCCAGGATCTTCTGCAAATCCTCGCTTACACCCTCGAACTTCTCTGGATTCCCCATCACTTTCTCTCTCTCTTGACCCTTTGATTCTAGTTCATACAGACAGCCAGCCCACCGAATCAATAAATTTTCAGAAAATAAAAGAATCAGAAATCAAAATGAAGGAGGGAAGGAATACAGTTACGATGGCAACGTGATCGAGGCAGTTTGGTTCTTGTATGCAATTGAAAGAGCGCTTCAAGCTGTCCCGAAGATTCGAAGCTTGCGTATATTGCAATAACTGAATTTGTGAACAATTTATTTTTTATTTTGTTTCTTTATTATGTCATTTCTTCGCACTATGCAATAAAATTATGCGCTGCCCCAGTTTAACATGTTGTCTGTTGATCCAACAAATATTTTTTCTAAAAAAGCCAATCTCAGAATTCTATTAGGCTCATGCCTAATGCAGTAATGCTATTTATTTATTTCTTGGTCAACAATTGATGGTTCAATCAGACCTATCACTTTCAATGTCAAAAATTTAATTAACGCCCGCCAAAAAAAGGAGAAAATCCAAAATCTTAGTTTTTAGATTTGTTAGAGCACAATTATAATAAATGCGAGCTCACAATGCCCTTTTCTTTTTCTTTTTTCTTTTTTGATATCATGGGAACCCGCACGCCCTCCTTTTGGGGTTGACACTTTTATACAGTGGTTTACAATTTTTATATATACAGTGGTTTACTTTTTTATTCTTATATTAGTATCGGATATTATATGAATGTAGAGATGAGAGTTTTCAGTAATAATCGAAAAATTGAATTGAGTCGAACAAAAATATACATTTGATTCGATTATTTTTATGATCGAATCAATTTTGGGTTTGGAGGTAAAAATATCGAGTTACAAAAACCGAACCAAATTATAAATATATATATATATATATATATATATGTATTTGTATAATATTTAGTAGTTTAGTAATCTATAATATTTATTATGTTTTGTAGTTTGTTTTTGTTTTATAAATTAAATGTATTATAGTTTCAAACTCATCCGCTACTAATACCATTCATTTGATAAAAGATAATTATTTATGAACTAAGATTTATAAAAATATTGATTATTCGATTTTGCACTGGAACTGAATCGAAAAGTTTGTTTCGATTTAGTTTGGTTTTTAGACTATAAATTTGATTTCAATTTCTTACAATATAAAATTTGGTTAATTTGATTTGATTGATAACCGAATCGAGTTATAATAATAATAATGTAAAGTTGAAACGTGTTTTTTTTTATTGTGTATTAAAGATACTAAGATATATAGGAGATATAATACACGAGTACACTAATTTGTATGCAACAAATATTGTTGCGACTTGTGAGCCACTTGGACACTGACCTTTTCTAATACACAAATTATAAATCAATCAATAATTTATACTCTATATAATTTTTAGAAGAATGTTTTAAAATTTCGATTTGAAAAACTTAAACGTTATAGATTTCATTCAAAAGAAATAAGTTTAAATTTTCTCTTGTATATATATGTAACTTTACGTCTATAATCAAGTAAAATTGGAAAAAAATAAAGGTAAATGTTTTGGGAATGAAGAAAACTGAATAAAAAATTGTCAAAAATGTAAAAGTTAGTGGTGCACTTCGAGTGAATAGTTGGGGATTGCACCTTATATGTTTCTATGTAATATCACACACTTTTTGATGTATTAAATCATTTTGTTTAAATATAATTCAATTAATTGAATAAATTGTGACAATAAAATATGTGACGCTTATATACTCATAATTTTAACAAAAAATTGTCGAGATTTATAGGTAACAAAAGAAGGTTAACCATTTATCCTTCAAAAAGGATAATAAATATCAAGGTTAATAACTTATTAACAAATACAGCCTTTTCATTTGATAATAGATCATTTCTACTTTTTGAGATCCACTATCCAAAAGTTGGTATGATTGTATTCGTATTTATTGGATATTTTCTAAATAAATGCTCAATATGTTTATACCAAATGAGTTTTATATATATACTATATCTTATCATTTTTTGCTTAATTACATGTTCGTATTTTTCGTTTTTTAGATTTTTGTTACAAAAGAAAGAACTGAGGTAAGGAATTTTTAGTTTTTTTAGAAAATCCTCATAAACTTACAAGTAAATGAAGCAATTGAAAAAAAATTAACAAGTTGTTGATTAATTTATTGGTTAAGGAACGATTTTATAATCAAAAGATTATGAATTTGAATCTCATAAAAATTCACTTTATTAGCACACATTTTTTTATTTTTATCGGTAAACAAATAATTTGAAAAATTAAATTTAAATATGAGATATTTGGCTCTAGATATTAACCGTTTTATCACTAAGATAATATATGCACATTTAAACACACTTATTGATAAACACAAATATTAAATAATATACACACTAGATTAAGTGTATTTAGTTTTATTCAAGATTGGGTAACATATATCGGTACCCCTAATTCGACAATTTAAGAAATATTGGGGTTGGTTACATTCATTTGAATAATTAAAGAAAATAAATCTCCAAAACTGGGATCATCGTTCTGATAAAGAATATTCAGTAGTATATAAATTAACATACTTAAAATAAACTAACGTTAAGTCCCAATTATGCCCCTAAGTTTGGACATAATCCCAAAATTATCCTCTCTATATTAACTCCAATTTTGTCGCCTTACTCCATCCTCGTAAAACCGGCCACTCGCCTTATTTCTCTCTCGCTCTCTGAGAAACAGAGGGCAATATATTTCTTCGAATTTAACGAAATTCAGTTCTCTGCATAATACTCATCACATGTCACAAATTTGAAGAAAAATGGATTGTTACGAAAACCTAATGGCTACGGGGCGGGTTGTTTGTCCGAAGCCTCGTCGCGTCGGGCCGTCCAATTTCAGCAATTCTGTGATGCCCTTGAGATGTCACTTGCGGTAAGGATTTCCCTCCTCTTTTACGGTAGCAGAGTTTGTTTTATATATATATATATATATATATAATAATTTAGTTGGTTTTATGTTTAGTTTCATTGATTTTTCACTTTTTTTATAATGGAGCAGCAATGGTGCTGAGGCGTTTGATTCGAGAGCCAGCGCTGAATTGCTTGATTTAACCCTCTGTAAGGTATTTTTTTTTCTTCGAATTTTTCCATTATCTATTGATAAAATAGTTATCAGCAATATAATTGTCAATTTAAAGAAGTGTAGTTTATAGTTATTTCTGAATTAATTGATTTTTTATTACGTATGTCCTTGTACTATGTTGATTATTGATTGAAGTTATTGTTTATGAATGTTATCACGTTTGATTCTCACACCATAAATTCATTGTGTTAGTTGGTGACGGAGGTATCTTTCCTTCTGCTAAAATGCTTCTTTTTAGTTTACTTTTGCCCCCTTTTTGGTTGAATTTTCTTTACATGCTATCGGATTGCTTATGTAATGCCTATGTAGGTTGGATTTTTCCATTCATCTCTCTTTGTACAATTTTCCTCCTTATTTTCGAATTGGTTACTGGTTTAGCCTTCAACCATTTATTTGCAAGCAGGTCTATGTCAAATATTTACATATGATGGGTAGTTTACTGTGCGTGGCTTTGGAGTTTGATCTGTTTATTGATCGATGGTTCTGCAAATGGCATGCATTTGAGTTGCCTTAATGTAATCATTTGTAGAACGGGGATTAGTTTTCTTCTGTTCTCCCCCTGTCTCTGGCAAATCCGCTCTATAAGTTATGTGTTTTGTTGCTCATCAGATTTTACAATGGCTAGTATATGCATATTCCAGTAAATCGTGCTACTCGCGCTCCTAAACTCTCTGCATTCAATGCTTTTCTGCACCGAGGTTTCATGGATGTAAAAAGAAGAAATTGGTTGACCTTGTTAACTGAATACAATCAAAACATCCAACATCCTCCAGGCTCCAGGTTCCTTGTTCCACAAAGTAATAATAATAATTATTATTATTATTTACTAATATTATTCTTTTTCTTGATATCAACTCACTTGGGAGAATAATGTTACAAGCACTTAGTATGACAAGTTTCGCTGAGAATCACACAAAATGTCATTTTCGATCTTCCATGCAGTTTTGGTTTCAGCATAGCATATAGTTGCAATACTAATTGCTAATTTTTACAAGTTTTGGCTTTCCAGGTAGAAATTGATTTATTTCATGCAAAATATCCTGAATTCAAGTCTCCCAACTAATATATCCAAATGGAGAAGTTGAGGATTTAGTTGTTGGTACTGAGAAGCAATCAGTTATACATATGATCTGCAGTTGTCATTAAAAGTAGAAAACTAGAAGTCTAGATCTGATATGATTCTCTTTTGTAAAATTCTATCCTGTTGTTTCTTTTGGCTTTTGACATCATAGACTGCAGGCGCTGCATGCTAAAGAATTATCATGTGATTAGCCAAATTTGAATCCTTTCTTCTTGTTCTACAGGAGGGCTTCCAAGGAGAAGGGTGTGTAACTGTATCGTCATCTCCCCCATTTTTCTTCGGTTCCCCTCCATGCAGAGCTCAAAACCCTCTAGCACAAGACGCCCATTTCAGGGTTCAAAAGCACGGCCCCATATCTTCCTCCCCTTCTGATACAGCTTCTGTTCCATCATCCCATTCTAGAGTAAAGTTTGGTAACAAACAAGCAGCTGTAAGAGTTGAAGGTTTTGACTGTCAATCCCGTGTTACTGCTATGGCATAGAATACTATAAAAATTTTGCATGTAAAAAATTTAGAGGGAGAACCACTTGAAATGGAGTAAATATCTCGAAAACTTTAGACTATGATCTTCTAGATTAGGCTAGGTTAATAATAAATTTAGGTGACCTTGAGGCGGAGTAAACCATGTTCAGCTGACGGAAGAGCAATAAGTCGGGAAAACTGAAGCCTGTGAAGTTGAGTTTATAGCATTGTTTTTAATGGAGGAAGAAGATTGATAAGTTGATTGGGAGTTCCTTCTGATTGCCCGGGAGATACTTTGTGAAGAGTGCTTTTGTAACTATAGAAATATCATGTCAAATAGTTACTAATAATTTTGTTTTTGAACAGCAGAAATGAAATGGAACTCAGTTGCCTCTGTGTATATTTTTATGAGTTTATTATACCTTGTATAATTGCCTTGTTTTGAGGTTAAGTATACTGGCAGTCGCTTGTAATTATGCATGTACTGCAACAATGTAGCTCTCAGGTGCTTGGATACATATTTTTTATCCGAATACTGTTCTAGCTGCACGTGTTGGTATATGAGGTCTTATTAATTACAACACCATATTTTATTTTGTACTAATTTTAAATTTGTAGCGATTACGACATTCCAAATTTGTATTGTAGTGGTACGATGATGTCGTTTCAGCGGAACATGTCAAATAAGAAAATTGGGGATGTTATAATTGTTACGAGTTAAAAGGCGATGTTTTAATTGAATTTTTAAAAGATTATGTTAAAATTGAATATTTACAAAATTATGTCAAATTTGCAATTAGATGTAAATGTGATTTCTCCATTAATTAACACGTAATAGAAAGACTGTTAAGTTAAGAGAGCACTTTGATTTAATTCTATCTACTTTATTTAAACAAACATTATATTTGTATGCCTTAGCAAGTTAGATAATTGAATCATATTCAAAAATTATAGATTGATTAAATTTTTTTAAAAGCGACGGTTGTTACAAGAAAATTAACAAATGTTAGTTATAAGAAAATTAACAAATGTTATTACTAATTACATACTAATAAAAGTGACCAATCTCTATAAGAAAAGGGACCATTGTTTTCCTTTGAATTTTATTTTGGTTTTTACTAATAAGACATTATTAGAGTAAAAGTGTCAGCTATTCTGAATAAGTGACGCTCTTTATGTATAAAAGTGAATGAGTTGAATTTGAGTCGAACTAAATGGGCGTATGGTAAAAGAAAGTGCATAGGAATGCACCTCTAACTAATAAGATACCTTCATATTATTATGATAAAATTAGGATCATAATTTCTTTTTTATGAGTTGTTACGCTACATATCAAAGAGAGATAGAAATTTGTGACGTACCACATGAATAGTTGTGTGCACCCGCGAAGCAATTGCCTTGTTCGCATTAATTTTGGCCTTCTTGATCTCATTGGATTTCAATCTAAATCTATTTTTTTATATATGTATATCTGTTGTTTATTTATTAAAGAACATGTTAGTGTAATGATAGAAGCTTTGTTAGCATACCTTATCTTATGATCACGAGTTCAATTTTTAGTAAGGCCGTTTTGTTACAATTTTGATTTTTTTAAGTAATGAGTTATGTTTTGGAGTTTGTTTTGTCCTTTTGTTATAATTGAAGTTTTTGTATTAATTAGTTGTGTTGTAGAAACTTTTTTTTCTTTTAACTATGATTGGTCCTTTTTGTTTTAATTTTCACTTTTCGTTAGAATTGATTATGTAGTAAAAAATGTATATATCTAGCTTTTCTTATATTTCTCTATTTTTTTTAAAATTTCTGTATAAACTAGTTTCAATTACCATAATTGTCTTCCATATCTCTATACTTATTAATAAAAAATAGATTACAAAAATATATTAATTAAGTTGAAGCATCAGCTTTTGAAAACAAAACTCTTCTTTTAATTTTGTATTTAATGAAATATATTGTTATTGTGATTATTGTCTATAAGATTTTTAAAATTATTTTACTAAACATGTCTAATTGAAAATATGAAAATGATTATCAAATAGAGCACTTGGTTTCATTACAGATAATAAAAAACTGGTGAAATAAGTTCGTAAAAGATCAAATATGTAGCAAGATAGATTAAATATACTATAAAGTAAGAGTAATATGTTACATCTTATATTACAATAAAATTAATAAATAATTTTGTGGCTGATAAAGCATGGAACTTGAAATGGACTTTTGGAACATTTATTTTATATGGTCTTTTTTTAATATAACTTAAGGCCCTCGATTTTCTTAATTCGACCCTGGCACCGAGAATCAGAGGAGGTAGAGGCGGTGATTTTGAGAGAATATAAGAGAATATTTTGTGAGTAGCGAGAGATGCGAGAGAGATCAGAGAAATTGAATCCCGTGTGTGTGTTGGGCAACAAGAGTGATTAAGATCCATCACTGCCCACTCCCACTCCCCATCTTCAAGAAAATAATTTGATAATTTCAGTATATTATAGCCGTCTCAAACAACGCAGTAGGGACCGAACGGGACGTTAGAGCTATTAAAATGAATCTAGTTCGGACCGGCATACCGACCTGATTAGCCAACTAATGCAAACGGGGCATTAAATCAATGGAAAGAATTGATAAAATAGAAATAAAAAAAAATTGATGCTGCCCAGGATCGAACTGGGGACCTTCAGTGTGTAAAACTGACGTGATAACCACTACACCACAGCACCAATTGTACTATAAAGTCTCTTTAATTAAAGAAGTATAATTCCCAAATGTGGAACTGGAGCAGCCCAATACTCCACTGCTCTTGGCCCAGTCTTGATTCTTGAAGAGCTGCTTTTCCCAAAACGTAGGGCTCTTTCTTTAATTTTTAGGGATATAAAATTTACAAAAGGGTTATATTGATTCTAACCAAAATAGCCCTTTGATGGAGCCCAGTCAACCAGAGCAATAAAATGAATGTATGACATAAGATTTTTTATTTTATTTTTATAGGATAAGAAGATTTCATAAAAACGCTTCAATGGGCTCCTTTTCGACCTTTATTTCATGTAACTTATTATTCCCTCTATTCTATTTAAAATATCTCACTTTTTTTTTGAATTATCATATTCCATTTTAGGAAGTAATTATTTTTTCAAAAAATATAGATCATATCAACTTTTTAACACTTTAACTATTTTATATATTTCTCCTAAATATCATTGCACAAAAAGAAATGAAACACTTTAAATGGGACGGATGTAGTACATGTTTTACCGGTGTGTCATATTTGTGAATTATGATGGCATAAAAGATCAATAGAAAATATTATTTTCAAGTGGAAACCATATTGTAGGGTGAATTATAGTATATATCTCAGTTTTTGTTGTTTTTATTTTTTTCAATTCGATTTCAACTTTTAAAACTTATTAATGTTATCCCAATTAGTGTGTATCTATCCTATCATAAAATCTTACGCTTTGCCACAGGACCCAAACTTGACAGTCAGTTACTCTATCACCCAGTATCCCATTTACAATCTGAATATATCGGTAGGAAGCCCACACCAACAGCTTTCTGATGGTGTCATTTTGCATAAATTACAAGTATATATATCCACATACTATCAGAACATACACTATTTAAATTTATTAATCTGAAGTATCTGTCAGTCTCTAGAAAAAAACCCTACAAGAATCCCATCAATAGGATGAAAGGAATTTGTATTAAAATGAGTTCTGATCCGAACCTTCGTGCGCATTTCCCTATTTTTGTTCAGTTTTAGACATTCAGCATTAACTAATCCTGGAGGTTTGTCAAATTACTGAATTGATCCCAAAGTTTGTGGAAATTACATAATTTCCCTCAAAATGTGGTTAAATTAGACATCTAGACAATCCTAGAAAGTTAGGTGAAATTGCAGCCATTTCTCTTGACTGGACAAACTAGCAATAAATTAGTATCTCCATTCCAAATTACTACGTCGTCTCCTTCTCAGTTCTCGGACGAAATAAAGGGAAGAAGAAAAAGAGCCTTTTATCATTTCGGTGCATAAGGGAAAAGGTTTTTCAATGTGATTATTTTTTTGAAATCATAATTTTAATATTATTTGGTATTTAAAAAAACTACTGAAATCATTGCAGTGGGAACACAAACCCACACGGTTTTGAACTTATTCTCTGCCATCAGATAAACTCTAGAAAATTGTTCATTTCTTTTTGTCCATATTATTATTAAAATAATAGTAGTACTTAAATACTCCCTCCGTCCCATCCAAGATAGCTCGTATTTTATTTTAAACTGTCTCATCCAAGATGGCCTGTTTCCTTTTTAGTAAATAATTAACTTTTCAAAAATTGTGGGTAGCGAGCAAAACCTACAAGAGAAAAGTGGTAAGGTTGATTATAAACAAAAAGTGATTTAATTAATGACAATTGACAAGTTGTGGAAATAATAAGCCCCGAGCTTATGGGATAAGCTCGAGCGAGTTGGGTGACGTGACGACTCTGCCGACAGGTCCAAACCAACGCCCCGCCCACAGACCTTACACCAGAAACCAGGTACCGCGCCGCCTGTTTTATCCTTTGAGCGGTTTTCCAGAAAACCAGGAGATGTGGACTCGGGTCCCACCGCCCCTCGTTCTCCACGATATGTGGCGATTCGACCGCACTCTGACACCTCCCTGTGACTCCCACGCGCCACTTTCTTTTCGACGCCACGGTGGTATTAGGCGTCTAGAAAAAAATGTAATTTTAATTTTTAAGATATTACTTTTATTATCAATTTCATAATAATAAAAGTTATCAAAAATTATTTCTATCACTCACAATCTAATACATGGTATGAATATTTTTCTATTTAAATAATATTCATCAATAATTTTATTAAAATTTATACAGTTCACAAATGATACATTTATTATGGATGAAGAAAGTATAATTGACAAATCCACATTGTAAATAACTTTTATTTTTCTTCTATTTATAGTGACAGAAAGACTAAGGCACTACTCTTATATCTCAAAATTTATAATAGTAATAATTAATGTGTATTAGTATATATAATTATACAAGATGAAAATTCAATTTATGTTTATTTTTAGATTGAAACAACAAATTATATGATCTATTTTTTAATTGAATCAAATGTATAGTTTAATATTTATGGTGACATTATCCTCACAATGTGTAGACTGTATTTATCTTTTTCATTTATTATGATCTTGATGTTGATATTGTAACTATATTTTTATACATGAATTAATTTATTATAGTTTAAGTAATATACTCTATTGAGGTTGTGCAGCATATATACTCCTAAATTCAACAACAGCACAACAATATATAATATAGACAAAAATACGTGTATTTTAATTTTATTGATTTTATAAAATTAAAACCAAAATTTGATAAAGTTGATCCACTGAAATTCATTAATCCACACTCTAGCCCTAGCCATTCAGGTTCTTCTGGAAAAAATCTTCACCAATCCGATCTTGTCTTTCTTCCACAAATATCTGCCTTTTATAGTATAGTATTTAACTTGACTGACCCTTGTGCTCGAACTCGAAGACTAGCTCTGTGTGTGTGTGTTTATAATAGACTTTAGGCCTATTGGTAAAATTTGGACTAGATTTCGTTATTAAGAGTTTTAAGGAAATTCTATAAAATATGTATATTTACAATATACATTCTTACATGATAATATTTTATTAATATAAATTAAAAATTCATTACAGATGCGGATAGTGACTTATGGGATTTTTTCGAGTAGTGATAACTGAAATTTCGGTTCGATTAACGGCACTGAACCAATATCCAGGTGTAATAATTCTATAAGCTGGGGTGGGGTGGAGAGCACGCGGCGGTGGAAGGATGCGAGGCTTATAATTCGTTGATTAAACATTTGAAGTATTATGGCTTGACACGATGGCATGTAGAAAGGACATATTGTACCACATAGTTTAATGAAAATGAGTATACACCTCCCATTTCCATGAATGTGGCAACCTGGTTTTCACCAAATACCACTTTCCCAAACTACTTCAAACAACTGCAAGCGACCCTAGTTTGCCTTTTCTTGTTTCCACTCAACTATACACCCAAACAAACATATATATACACACACAAACCCACATTTAACTCAATTTATCTCTGTTAACTACTACCCTCTTTTCCAACTTCATCTCTTTCTTTCTGTGCAAGAATTTGGATTGTTCGATCAAAATGCGACTGAGTTGTAATGGCTGCCGAGTGCTGCGGAAGGGCTGCAGCGAGAATTGCAGCATAAGGCCGTGTTTGGAGTGGATCAAGAACCCCGAATCACAAGCCAATGCCACCGTCTTCCTCGCCAAGTTCTACGGCCGCGCCGGCCTCATGAACCTCATCAATGCCGGCCCCCAACACCTCCGCCCTGGTCCGCCCCCTCACCTCTTGCAATTGCATACAAAATAAAACCAAATTAGCAGCGTAATTCGATTTCTGACGGCTCAATTTCTAAAATTATGCAGCTATATTTAGGTCTTTGCTGTACGAGGCGTGCGGGCGGATCGTGAACCCGATATACGGGTCGGTCGGGCTGATGTGGTCTGGCAGCTGGCAGCTCTGCCAGACTGCGGTGGAAGCGGTGCTCAAGGGGTCTCCGATCACCCAGATATCCACCGACGCCGCGGAGGCCAAGAGCGGGCCGCCGCTCAAGGCGTTCGACATACGCCACGTCAGCAAGGAGGACACCCTGTCCGGGTCGGGCGATCTGCACCGTGTCAGGACCCGCTGCCGCTTCAAGCGGACCGCCTCAAAGGCGAGGCGGAGTCGGGTCCGTGTCGGGTCGGCCGAGGAGAGCGGGGGCGGGTCGCCGAGTCACGAGTCGGCCCTGAGCCATCAGTCCGGGACGGCCGAGCCGGTTGTGGAGAGGATGAGTCGGCGGAGCGAGGAGAGTTTGGGTTCGGCTGAGACGCCCGCGCCGGAAGCCGATTTGGTAGCCGTAGCTGATGAGGATCGCAATTTGGAGCCGGAGGAGAGGCTAGACGGCGGCGGAGATGGGAATGGGATTGAGCTGGATTTAACCCTCGGCATCGAGCCGATTAAGCGATGTGTTAAGCCGAAATTTTGGAAGCTGGGTGAAGCTGTTGACTCGGCTGAGGAACCTGGGCTTTATAAAATGGAGCTGGGGCTTGATTTTGCGGCTTTGTGAAGAGGAAGATGATCAGTTTTGAGGGCTCAGATCAATAATTTCATTGTTATATTCTTTGTTTTCTTTTTCTTCCTTTTTGATTTCTCTTAGTTTCTCAGAATATAGATACATGTTTCAGGTGACTAATATGTACAGAAATGTGAAATGACACGGAGTTAGTAAGATAGGAGGGAACAGAGATTAAGATGGTCAATGAAGATAAATGGTTTTCATCATTTGTGTTGTTCCATTTCTTGCTCAACTGTCATGAATTATATTGGAAATTCATTATTGAGACTATCATAGAATTGGTCCCATAAACTACTTATCTTCTTCCAAGAATCTATATTCGAAGCTCTGGATCTATAATGTCTCGTTCGTCTAAAATCAAAGACTACTTCAGACCCGAATCAAACGCCTGAACAAGAGGCAGCAGCTGCTACTCTCGCCTGAAAACTAAGGCAGCACAAACTGAATTGGAGAAGTTTGGAAAAAGATAACAAGACCATCAGAGAGAATTATTATAGTTTTGTCTAAACAAACAACACGATGGCAGAAATTTTGGTAGGATTGTGGTGGGTATGGAAACATCATTTAGCCCCCGTGGAAATTTGTACGGATTCGCTGCTTGCAGGCAAATCCCGAAGAAGAAGGGGAATTCTTACTAGAAAATGTATGAGGTTTTGGAAATAGAACGATCTAGTATGCTAATCGTAGTCTTTCATATGTATATATTGCCAAATCGGGCATCTCGTCGTATTGCACAATTTGTTGTGGATTGTCCGCACGACATTATTGGACCGCTGGTTTTGCTAGTTGTCTTGTGATATTGTAAATGATGACTTATTCTTTTTTTTTTTTATATCATGAGAACCCGCACCGCTTAACTTAGTGCTTGTGCTTAGAAACCCCACATTCATGTGCATAAGCGCAAACCACACACGACAGTAAATCACACTTGAAAACCAAGTATGACGCGCTCAAACCCATAGAGGCGTTTGGTGGGATTGAACTCGTGACCTCTCCGATGCGAAACCCACCTTAATCATCGAAATTGTCCAGGGGACAATGACTTATTCTTGATTAATAAAAAGGTTATTCGCGTCAAAATATATTAGTTTTGGATTTATTTTATTTATAGAAATTAAAATTATTAATAAATATATAAATCTAACATTCTTATTATTTTTCCCACAAATTGAATGACGATCGAAATTAAAATAAATATGGTAGTCGACGTGACGCTACTTCATCAAAACGTCGTTTTATTTATACAAATATAAACTAATTGACACCTAAATACATTAACTTTGGATTCATTTTAATGAACTTTGAAAATTGTCAATAAATACATAAACTTAGAACTATTGTAATTTTTTCTACAATTCAATGATAGTCAAAATTAAAGTTAACATAACATTTGACATAACGTCACTTCATCAAAATAAACGATTTTACATATATAATATAATTAAAAAAAATCTTAAATTCAACTGACATATTTCTCCAACACTAACCTTATTGTAGGTTGAGGTTAGAAAAATAGAAATGGAGTGGGCGATTTGAGATAAGGTGCATTTAATTTTTTTTTTAAATATATATTCATAAGTAAAACGATATTGTTTTGATAAAGTGGTGCCGTATCGATATGCCAGTTTTAATTTTGACCGATATTCAATTAGTGGAAAAGATTATAATAATATTAAGTTTATGTATTTATTGACAATTTTTAAAGTTTGTGGGAAAAAACTAAAATTGATCCAAAGTTCATGTATTTAGGCGTTAATATATGTTGTATAAGTAAAACGACGTCGTTTTGATGAAACGACGTCACATCGACTGCTATATCAGCTTTAATTTTGATTGTCATTTAATTTGTGGGAAAAATCAAAAGTTCGCCTATTCATTGATATTTTTAAAATTATGAAAAAAATCAAAATAAATTCAAAATTTATATATTTAGACGTCAATAATCATTGATACAATATATTTTAAATAATTATGGGATATTTTTAATCATGCAAAGATCGTGTTTCAATTGCCCCCTCCCCAAAGAGGCAAAGATCGTCTTAAGTCTTTAACTCCCCCCCAAAAAGGAAAAAATATTTCCAAAGTCACTCACCGAAAATATATAAACTGCAAAATCGTAAGAGGAAGAAAAACTAAAAGCCCTAATTCAGTCGCGGTTTTCTCATCCGCGCTCTCATTCATATTGGCGATGGAGAAAATGCAAAATCTCTAATAAAACCCTACTATCCTGTTCTGAGACTGGTACGTCATTTTGCTTTGAATTTTCTTGATTTTATCTTTTGCTTTATGGTGGGGTTCTTTCCCCTGGCTTTCTTTCGCAAAAACCTAATTTAATCACCGTTCCGCAGAAATGTGTTTAGGATTTCACAAGTTATGTTCTTGGGGTATTTCGTTTTTGTTTTAGTTGGGTTCTTGTTTTGTTGAATTTCGATGAGAGAATATGTCACTACTGTAGAATGTGTAACCGGGATTCGCATTGTCATCTTTTAAGCTGAGAATAAAATTATAGGCATTTCGTTTGCAGCTTTGAGCTAGGGCTCAAGATATGTCTCGCTTATTCATGTAGTGGAGTGGGCCGGATATTTTCGTTAATAATGAAGGCTATGAAGGCTGGGCCCTTTTGCCACTGTAGTTTGTTGCAGTTTCCGTTTGATATTTTCTGAGTATGTGGTAGTCTGAATTGGATTTTCAGAGGGTCGAAGTTGGCGAGTTACTAGACGAGTCACTTATGCTGTTTTTTTAATTATAAAATAATTCTACTGTGTGGGATAAATTTTGAAGTTCAAAATTATCTGATGGGTGCTTCTTATGTGGTTGAGCTGAGCTTGAATAGATTTGGATAGGGCTAAAACTGGGGATTCATTTTTTTGACAATAAAACTTTAAAATTGGAGATATTGTTAATTGTGACTAGGATGATGGTATTTATCTCGATCTCGACTTGTACAACAATGCACAAGAATATGTCAGTACTTAGTAGAGCACCATTTCCTGTTTTTATGTCCCTTATAACAAATACTACATTGGTGGTTGATTTTGGCTTTAAAAACACAATAAATTGATTGGTTTTGAGACCTTAATTGCATGTCCAAGTTATGCTACTGAGAAACAATCAAACAATGAACGCTCATGTTGGTAACTGAAAGAAAGCTGTTTGAGAAGGTCAGTCCGGGCATAAAGAAGGAAACTCACTCAAAAGAAAAGTTCGATGGCCATTTGGCAACTTCTTGTTACTTTTCCCCTGCCCTTGTTGGTAATTTAGTTATTGATGTCCAAATGCAAACATAGAACCTCATATGAGTGGGCATATTAACAAAATATACCACTGCGGCAAAAATCAGTTTATCAATGCAAAGGCTGAACAATTAATTTAGGATGAGTACGTATGGTTCGCACCTGACTTACTCAGAAGATGCAATTACAGGGAATGAGTAGAGCAGGTCTGTGCCTGGCCCTGAACCCCCAAATTCTTTCTGGATTGGAAGTCAGACAATGGAAATAAAAAGCAAACTGAAGGTGTCCGATGTTGTATGTATCTGATTCTAAAAGAACGAAACTACCTAATTGTTTATTTGTCCCTGGATCATAAGAACTTCAAGTGTTCAAATTCTATGAGAAAATTATAGTCTATCAATTATAGAAATTAATACATCTGAAAGTTGAATTTGGAAAACCACATGACTCTATTTATTTGTTTAAATAAGGTGACATCCAGAGCTTTAGGACCTAGGGTTTTGTTTTAGTCTCTTTCTTTCCCTTTCCTCTCAGAGTAATATCATCATTGATCACATTTTTGAGGATGCAATTATAGGTTCATTGTTCAAATATCATCGAACTTGATTCCCTTAATTTTATGGCCTCTGTTGCTCTTCCATTTTCAGGTCTCATTAGTTATCCTTTAGTTATAAGCAAGGTAGAATAGCGATAACCAGCTGCAAATTTTGTCAAGTCATGGAAGGAAACAGAAGAACCTTTCTTAATAAACATTCTAATCCACAGTTCAAGAAGACAGCAGGTCTCAGGAAAGGAAAACAATATGATTCTATTCGTGAAGAACTTTCTGAGAACTTTCATCCATCAGATACTGTTTACCGAATTCTTTGCCAGTCTAACAAGATTGGTAGTGTGATTGGAAAAGGTGGTAACATAGTGAAAGCCCTCAGGGAAGAGACTCAAGCAAAGATTACTGTTTCTGACTCTGTTCCTGGCTCGGATGATAGGGTAATACTTATTTGTAGCCCTTCTGACAAACAAGCAAAAAGACACAGTGCCTATAATAGACGGCAAGTTGAGAGAGATGTGTTGGGGCCACATTGTGCTGCCCAAGATGCACTCCTAAAAGTTCATGACAGGATTATTGAAGAAGATCTTGGTAGACCAGAAAAAAACAATGGGAGTGAAACTGTTGTAACTGCTCGACTTCTGGTTCCAAACAATTTGGTTGGATGTCTTTTAGGAAGAAAAGGAGATGTAATCCAAAGATTACGTAGCGAGTCTGGTGCAAACATACGGGTTCTTCCTGCAGATCATCTTCCTGCTTGTGCTATGAGCAACGATGAGCTGGTCCAAGTAAAATCTTTAATCTTTCTTTTACAATTTATTATTTTGTGTCTTTTAGGCTCAAGAATAAACATTGAACATAGTAGTAATATGGTCTCTTTGACCTGATTCAGGATGACTAATTATATTCTATTTGGAGTAGCAGTAGCTTCTGTAAACTGGACATGAAACCCTAACCTAGCTTGTTGACTTTATCTTCTAGATATACCGCCTTGCCAGTTATCCTTTGAGATTGTAGACTGTATGTGAAAACCTGCCACTGGATAATTTCAGTTATAGACTTCTGATACTTTTTAGAGCTTGGTGAACCTTCTCTCTAGCTCTGGAATAAGGTCCCTTTTACCTAGATATATTCTAGCAATTCAAGTATATGTGGCTTAAAAGCTTTCAGTGGTTCCTTATTCATTTAGAATACTTATAAGTTTTTCACTAATTGTGAAGCAGTGTGCGCCGTATAGATTTGTTGGTAAAACTTTGACGCAAAATAATTCAAATATTTGCCTGTATATGGTAATTGCTTTCAGAAGTGTAACTGTAATTCCTAAGGCTGTTCTTTCAGTTGGCATGTATTACTTTATTATTTGTTTTTGGCATCTTGTGAGTTATTTTGCAGTACTTCCTTGTTGCATCTGCGGTTTATCCTTTTGCTCCTGACAATCTGAACATTGTACAATGCTGATTTTTGTTGAGATGGTTAAGGACGATGCTTTGAATACTTGTTTTATGCTAGATAAATGATTGGACGATGTACATTCTTTGCTGTACGTTATCTGATATTTTGTCGCACTAGGTATCAGGTAAACCTGCTGTTGTGAAGAAAGCTTTGTATGAAGTATCAACTCTATTGCATAAGAATCCATGGAAGGACAAACCTTCTTTAAGTCATCCCACAACCTATGCTACTCAAGAATTTCACCCTTCTGGTCCTCCCATGAGAACTATGCTTCCTCCAGAAAATCCTCCTTGGTTAGAACATACTATGGATGCCCACCGGATGCAACCTATGCCTTTCAAGGGAGGATATGGACTTCTACCTGAAGATCTTGATGGTGTTGCTCCACATGATCGTGAAGCTCCATGTGAGTTCACTATCAAGATACTATGCTCTGCTGAAAGGATTGGTACTGTGATCGGCAAGGGAGGCTCTAATGTCAAGCAGTTAGAGCAGGAAACAGGAGCTAGCATCCATGTTGAGAATGCATCTAAAGAATCAGATGAAAGAGTAATTCGTGTCTCTTCTATTGAGGTTTGTATTTCTTCCACTAAGTAAGACTAGTTTATAATAGCAAATTATTAGCCTTTCTGAGCTTAACATTGCTTCAGGCTCTTTGGGATCAAAGATCACATACTATCGATGCCATTCTTCATCTTCAAAATAAAACTAGTGAATATTCTGATGATGGTACCATTACGACAAGACTTCTCGTCCCATCAAGTAAGGTTGGCTGCATTCTTGGACAAGGCGGCCATGTTATTAGTGATATGAGGAGGAGGACACATGCAGACATACGTGTTTTTTCCAAGAAAGAAAAGCCAAAATGTGCATCAGAAGATGAAGAGCTAGTGCAGGTGATGCATCTGCTCTCAATTTTGAATTGCTATGAAAGGTGCCTAATGTACTTGGTGCCCACATATTTTACCTAAGGCAAACCAGTATGAATGTCTGCTTAAACTCTTCATGATCAGATCTCTGGAAGTTTTGGGATCGCTAAAGATGCCTTGGTAGAGATCGCATCAAGACTTAGAATAAGATGTCTTCGTGATGTAAATGCTAGAGGGGAAACCGCTTCAGTTAGGCCACTACCAGGATTTGGCCCACGGAGAATTTACGTGGTGCTGGCCTCCCTCTATCAAGTACTACCCTAGCTGGAAGCTCAGGAAGATATGAACATATACAGGTATGATTCTCTGTTTCAAGCTGTGTATCAGGAGAGCTTAAGAGTTCTTTTGCAAGGTTTGTTCCTTGCAAGTTTTGTTTGCAGCAAGTTAGCAACAGTATTACCATGAGGCAATATCAATCATGTCGGCTGTATGTACTGGAAATAAAGTAGTGTATTCATTTTGGGGGGTTGGGGGAAGGGGTGACAACTGACAACATATTTTGTATGTTTACAATTTAGTTCTCCTTGGCTTGTAAATAATGCGTGTTATATGCCAAATTTACTCTCTCTCTCTTATTTATCCCCTTAACCTTTTTTTTCGTGATGCATATCTCCATAACAACTAAATTACTGTACCAATTCACCTTGTCCCTTTTTATTTTGCTCATTATTTTCTGTTTGATGCGTTTACTGATTAAAATAGAAGAGGAATTGCTGGTAATGAAAAATAACCTTGTCATAGAGATGCGTAGTGTTCTGTTTGCTAACAAATTTTATGAAAGAGAGGAATGAGGGAATCATGTTGCATTGTTGCTTGCATATACTTGACTAGACCACTTTTCAGAGTTCAGAAGAAAAATTCCTTGGATGCAATTTGTTCTGGAGTGTGATAAAAGTAATTAATCTAAACACACTGGAGCAGCTTCCAGCCTTCCAGCAAGGAGAAGGATCTGAACTGTATTTCAGATCCTATTAGTCCATTTTTTCAAATTCTTGAGAGTTTCTCTTGCACAAGCAAGCTTCTGCTAACTCTTCGAATCCTGATTGATCACAATATTCTGTTATTTAAGTAACGAAGAGATTTTATTTATGAATTTCTCTCGGTCGTTCTGAATGTCACTTAACAGTTCTTTTGCTGTTTCTCAGGACAGTGTTCGTGAGTTTGATTCTCCATGTTTTCCATTGCCGACACGAGCTACTGGGTAATGACCTTGCTGGAGAAATTAAGGCTGATTTAGACTCTGTTATTGATGTCTAACCAGTCAGAAATAAACCCAATTGAGTTAATAAATTTTAATTGAACCCTTTCCTTGGGGTAAATCAAGGGGGGTTTTGTACTTTCTGTACACAATAGGGTTTCTGCAATAAAATCTCTAACCTCTTGGGTAGTTTTTGTAATTCTCTTGTCAAGTAATATTCAGGTTTTATCTGCAAACTTTCCCCATGGCAATGTTTTCATGCTTCACAGCAACCCAGGCTAGGAAGCTTTAAGGCCTTTGGCCGGCTATTGAAAGAAAAGAATTGATATTAATTAGAAAGCTTCAGTTAAAGTTCAGGTCTTGTTCCGTGCTTTATTCCAAAATAATATTGCACTCTGTAAACTAGTACAGACTAAGTTGTAGATTTTAACATTCTATGTTTTTATCAGGTATTAATTGAATGGAAATTATGGACTGAAATAGGCTCTAATAAAGAAAAATTGTAGAAGGGTGCATCTGCTTTCATCCTCCATGTACCTTTTTTTTTAGTTGGGGACTTCATCCTCGATGTACTTATTTGTATATAATGTTTGAACTTTTTGAACCATGGTTCCCTTTTTTGTATTTCAGTTACTTGGATTACAATGAGGCTAGGATTAGTTCTCTATCAGCATCAGCAGGGAGCCACATCTCCGAGGTGAGATTTATTATACTTGTTAAGATGAACTTGAGTGTTTTAATCACCCTGGAGGAGATAGCATCTTTTGGTGATTTAGATGCCGGATCATCTATTTTTTCTGCTTCTTTTATGCAGAGCCTGCCCCCGCCTCCCTCCTTCAATCTTGATGCACCTTTAATTCATTGCATGACAAGTAATTTAGGTTGAAGCCATATGCATTCATTAGATATGTCAATCTGTGAGAATATCACTTTTTGCTGATGTGTCTATCCAAGCTTGCATTTTCCTCTATGATTAATTTATCAGTGCATACTTTGTTTGTTAGAACCACAATGATTTGAATGAAATTTAATAAAGCCCCAGGCAAACAACTCACTCATAAGTTAAATCATGTATCCACACCACTTGGTACGAGAACCTTAACTCTGTTTAAATTATAACAGCATGGGGCTTCGCTGTTTTGACGAATAACAGTTAGAAGTAGCTTTCTATCTCTAACTAGGGTAGAACAAAGCTAGTTTGTTATTTTACCATTTACTGCCTAAATTTCCATGCATACTTTAATTTCTCTACGCCACATACTTCAATTTAATTTTTGTACCATCTTAACAATAAAATTGAGTACTTTACAATGCTTCACATATAATATTTTTTTTAGTTGGAATTCACATATAAGTTTGCAATCAAGGAGTTCTAAATTTTAATTTTGGCTGTTTAGTTTGCTGCCACAAGAGGGAGGCACCAGGATCCATATTCGAGTGGTCCTGATTTTGGCACTTCCGAGGATTACAATTCCTCACGGTATATGTACCAGCGACCTTCCTCTTCTACTAGACCTGATAACTATCCTCCACCGAGTGGTTACCAGGGCTATGAATCTGAGCGCAGCATGTATCCAAATCATAACGTGTCTCCAGCTCCCTACAGGAGCTCTGATCGCTGGTCAGCTGCTTACCAAAACAGCTACGCACAACAAGATCCATATCAAAGTATAAGAGGACATGGTTCTTACTACTAGTGCCAATTTTTGTTATTTTGTACCATAACTCTTCAGCAGAATCATAGAATTTTGAAGTTGAGTAGTTATTGACATATATGCTTATTGCATGGAAAATAATCTGTAGTCGGAGTTATTATTTTTCTTTCTATGCTGTGTTTTTTATGGTGGGTTTTATCAACCACCAATGTGTTAGTGAAGTTGCACTCTCTTGCAGGTTTAGGTTAGTGTTGAAACATTAACTCTCTCTATATTTAGTTTGGTGGCTCCGGTGCCACCAAAAAATTTAACAAAAATTAACAAATTATGATAGCTATATATTGTACTCCTCCGTTCTTTGCATACACGTTTGCAATAGACGTCAAGATTAAACCATCCTCTATTCATCTTCTCTTTGTTATTCACGCTTTTCGATGATGTTTTAGCTCTCTCTCCAATTCTATCTCTCTTATGCTTTATTAGCATTAAATCATGTGGGATCAAAATCATTAAATCCCTTAACCAATTTTTTCTTAATATTTGTGTAAAAAGTGTTGTGTCAATTATTTGAGGAGGAGTAGCTTTTTTATTCTTTGCTTTCAAGTTTCTTTGGCATCCTAAATTAATCTTAGATGTGTTATATACTGCTTTTTATGATGTTTTAGCCCCTATATGAATTCTGTCTTTTTTTTCTTATAGTTATTTGCTCAACTATAAATAATACATTTGTATTTATGGAGTCGTTCATTTTACATAGTGGCATACACATCGTGCGTACTATAACATATGATCTTGCATTATGAACGTTTATTATGATATTAGTGGGTTATCTTGATATGATTGGATTGGTAATAGTCTTGATTGGGTTCTGGTACTAATTTGGTTAATACTTTTTGAGTTCCTATCGATAATTATGAATAATAATTATGAATTAATTAACTCTAAATTGAGATTAATAAATTATAATTGGGGATTAATAAATCCTAATTTGTGATTAATAAACCTTAATTAAAATTGATGAATTCTAATTAGAGATTAATAAATTCTAATCGAGATTGATGAATCCTAATTGGGGTGGATATACCATATATCCGGATGTACACAAGTTTTTTGCTTTTTTTTTTTTCTTTCATATTTTGCTATCTTTTATTCTTATTTGTGCTTATGAGATTTTCTAAATGTACTGATGTGCTTTTTGGGTTTTTCAAAAATGTTATAATGTAACAGATAATTAATACATAACTACAAGTCTACAAACATCCTCTTTGCCTATTCATATGTTATTAATATAGAGATGAGATATAATTATGAGATCTACCAGTTTGGTATGTAAAGATAAATTAAAACTAGTCACTTTTATATTAAATTACAAATTCAGACACTTTTCTTGTTAAAGGTGTAGTCACTCTTATTAAATACGACTGTTTTATGAAAATATGAATTTCCCTATATATACTAGTATATATTTACAAATGAATTCAGAGGAATATTGTGAATCTGTTTAGCAGTGTATAATACGTTAATGTTATACGAATTCACTAAATGCCATGTAATTCATGAACTCGTGTAATGCTCGTAATTTAACTATTCCCTGTTTTTATAGTCCAGAAATTTTATAATAGTCTAATAATCTTTCTTATAATTTTATAAATTATATATATAAGAATTTTATAATTAAAATTATAAATAAATAACAATTTAATATGAAAAATTGAAAGTCAGTGCTATATGCTTAAAGAATAATTAATGTCTCCATTGAAACAATCAAAATTTGTATTTTCATTGCCAAAAAAAGAAAAAAAACCATTCTTTTATATGTTTAGCTACCTTTCAATTTTTATGTATTTATTTCAAGCATAATATAGACTATTTTTTTAACATATTTTATACCTTTAAATATATATTTTTAATTATTAAATATAAAATTACTATTATACCCTAATATTTTTTAAAATCCAGTGGGGCCCAGTGCCCCCACTGGATCCCCCCTGGGTCCGCCACTGCGTGTAATGTTCGTAATTTAACTATTCCCTGTTTTTTTAGTGAGAGTATTTTATAATAGTGGCTAATTTTTATCTTTCTTGTACTAGGATGGTTTTGTAGTTCACTCGATTAATACATATATATATATATAGTACTGAGTGTATATGGTTTTGTCAACCCATCAATTGAAACCGTATATCAGTTCTTGGTGTGACATCTCAAATAATCAAGGAGAAAATAATGAAAGAGATAATGACATCTGTGTACGACTAGCCTCCCCATCTCATAAATAATGTCCACGAATATTTGAACATGCAGTTAATTAATTAGTGTACCGGCGGCGGCGGCCGCCCTTCTACTATAGCTTCACGGCGGCCCTTTATTTTGCATAGTTAAGAGGCTCTAACTGATATCTATTCAAAGTTGGTGAGAGCATTTACTACCCTTGCATGCCCAACAGCACTCTCGATTGCTCAATCCATAATATTGCATGTTTGGTTGTTGGATGCTCCAATCAATCTTCTACAACTCCTTCACCCTCTCTCTACATTTTACGTGTAAATTCATTAAACAAGAGTGCTTTTTTTTTTTTTTTTTTTGTATCATGGGAACCCGCACCACTACCTTAAGTGCTTTAAACCCCATCGTTCACGTAATAGCGCAAACCACACAGACAGTGCCTCCACACTTAAAACCGTATGTGACCCAAACCCATAGGCGTTTGGTGGAGTTGACACCAGCAGAGTGTGCCCACCTTGCTTATTCTATATATATACAGCTGGGGTTGCGACAAATTGCAAAAGGAGAATAAATGTTAAGGACATAAATAGATTTATTTACCCTTTGCATGTGCAGCAGTAAATATTTTGACTTTGTATCTTTTAATTGATGGGCAAATTCCCAAAAATAGAAACTTACAGAGATTAATTTATCTCACTGTAATTTCCGAAAAATCAGAAAGAAGGTGAAAATAGAAACTTACAGAGATTAATTTATCTCACTGCAGTAAATAGCCCATGCAATGCAGCCCTAGCAGTAAATGCATGCAGAGGAAAAAAAAAAACTAGAGCTAAATTACGAGATGATTAACATTAACAATTGATCGATCACGACGAGTGAAGCTGTTGAATTTTATCGATTACAGACAGATATATGTAATTATATATATATATATATATATCTAATTAATTAATGGTTGATTATCAGAGCTTGACTATTTCCGGGATGTGCACCGGATACCTATCGATGCAATCCGTCCACGGCCCGTCGGTAGGCGTCTTGATCGTCCGGTTACATTTCCAGACGGCGCTGTTGCACTTGAATCCGCTGCCGAAGGCGATCTGCCAAACCCTGTCTCCTTTCTTCATCCTCCCCTTAGCCTCGATGTACCCTAATTCATACCACAGCGACGACGACGACGTGTTGCCGAAGCGGTGGAGCGTCATCCGCGACGCCTCCACGTGCTCCGCAGACAGTTCGAGATTCTTCTGCAGCTCGTCGATCACGGCGCGGCCGCCGGCGTGGATGCAGAAATGCTCGAACGCCTGCTTGAAGTCGGGGATGTAGGGTTTCCACTTCGGGTTGAAGATTTTCCGGCCGATTAGGGTGAATAGGAAGAGGAGCTGCTCAGAAGCCGGGAGGACTAACGGTCCTATCGTGGTGATGTTCGATTTTAGGGCTTCGCCTGCGATTACCATCAGATCTTTGGATAGGTTTATGCCGACTTTCCCCTGGGGATCCTCCTGCTCGTAGACGCACTTGTAGGCCTTGTCGTCGGCGCCTTTGTGCGTGCGGACAACGTGGACTAATTTATACTTGGCGCGGCTGCGGTCTCGCCGCTTGTTGGAGAGGAGGATGGCGGCGCCGCCCATGCGGAAGAGGCAATTGGGGAGGAGCATGGCGCGCTCGGATCCTTTGTAATAATTGGGGGTAATAATCTCAGTGCTAATCACAAGCGCGTTGGAATTTGGATGAATTTGTAGCAAATCCCTAGCTAGGTCAATTGAGATCAATCCGGCGCTGCAGCCCATGCCGGAGAGGTTGTAGCTCTTGATATTGCTCCGGAGCTTGTATTTGTTGACGATCATGGCGGAGAGGGAGGGAGTGGGGGAGAAGAGGCTGCAATTGACGATGAGAATATCGATGTCTTTAGGTTTAATGCCGGTTTTGTGCATAAGAGAGTCGATGCTGGAGAATATGACGATCTCGGCCTCGCCGCGGGCGGCGTCCATGGTGGGGGTGGGGGGGATGTAGTGGATCGCCGGCGGGAGGCAGGTCTCCTCGCCGAGGCCGGAGCGCTCGAGGATGCGCATTTGGAAGTCGACGCTTTTGGGATTGTCTTTGAGGATGAGGCGGGAGTGCTCCATGAAGGTGGAGAAGGGGACGCGGCAGGTGACGGGGGGCTTGTAGCAGGCGTAGTCGACGAGGTAGATGGACCGAGGCTTCGACATGAAGTAGACGGTGGCGATGAAGACCACCAGGAAGGAGCAGCAGAGGAGGTGGAGGGGGTCCAGATGGAGGGACCGCCACGTGGCAAGCATTTCCTCGGGCGGGGACAGGAGGATCTCGACGGCAGCCGCGAGCGCCGCCGGGATCAGGATTAAACTTAAGATGTGGTTCACTAGGTATTGGTATCCTAACTTCACGTACTTGAGCCTCACGGAGGTGGAGAAATTTGGCGCTGTTTCTGGCATGATTTTTGTTTGTGTTGTTTGAGAGGGGAGGGGGCGGCGGCGGTGGTGGTGGTGGTGTGAGAGAGGGTGGCGGGGGGATTTAAAAGGTGGAAGGAGGGAGCAATGAATGAAGGCAGGTAGGCGGATTTAATGAACCACTTGATGACGCACAACGCTCTCTTAGCTGGAGTTCTATGTTGCTTTGCTTATATGCTGTATATCGCACCTCCCCTTTATATATGCTATTTAATTATAATTTCTTCTACTTTTATGGATTTCTTAATGTTGTTTATTTTGGGTTTCTTTTTCTTTTACCAGTAAACTGACTTTCCAATTAAATATATCCAGGCCAAATTGGATATTGACATCATTAATTTGAAAAGTGTTTTACTTGCTTAAGGTTGCAGGGCGCAAGACAACTTTTTAGAAGTGATCCTACTATGATTTCAGTAAAAATAGTATGGACTAATATATAGTTTAGTTAATGGATCAAAATAATCTTTTTGTTGTATATATGAATTAATGAGTTTGTGCTTTGTTATCGGGATCGTCTCATAATTAACCGAATTTCGCTTCTTTTATTTACGCCTACGTCAGTTTTCGCTATGAGTTAGGTTTCTTTTCCATTTCTTCCAAATATAAGGATAAACCTAAATACTACTCCTCCATTCATAAAAAACGTGCATCGATTTTGATGGCGCGAGTTTTAAGAAAACGTAATAAGTGTAAAGTAAATATGTATAAAATGTGTGTCATTGGGATAATAAATGAATATATTAATGGATTGTAAGTGAAGGGTCATGAGTGTTTTTGTAAATAAGTGGATAAGTTGAGGGTAAAATGTAAAGTTGGTATTTCTAAAAAAAAAGTGCATATTTTTGGTGGACATTGAATTAAATTTTTGTGATGGATGATTTTTAGATTTATCCTTATTTATAAGTTAAAATAATGATTTTCTATTCCTTCCATCCCACTGATTCCCACTGTTTGACTGCACATACAGTCACACACCTTTAGTTTTCTACTTGCGCAAGAAATGATATCCTTAAATCTGAAATAAATTTTGTACCCAAAATTCAAATACAAGAAGAAAATCTTATAAAATCAAACGATTAGACTGTATTAGTTGAAAATCACGTGTTAACTTTCTTGAACGTTTTTGGTTTGTTGAAATTGGTTTTTTTTTTGGTTTTTTTTCAAGTCAACGCAATATGCATCTTATGTTTTGGCCAAATTGAGGTCGATTAGCATTTTTTTTAAATATATAAATAATATTACAGATGAAAATCATGAAATCACATAGCGTTTTTTTTCAATTATATACATAATTTTTTTTAAATTTATATACAAAAATTTAAAGGCAGTATCACCATAAACTCGAACATGAAACATTTGGCCTCGAACATTAATCACTCTATCATTAGGCTAACACACGTACGATTTTTGTTTTGTTAAGATATAATGAAATCACATGAGTTACTTGATCGGATTGTACTGATCGGGTAACTCAACATACGGATTTGCACTATCAACAACATTTACGGGCAACCGATAACACAGGAACATTATGCTTCATATTCTTTCTAAAAAGAAATTATATGCACGTTTATATTAAATTTTATTTTACACTTATCAATATCAAAATTATTATTTAAAGACACGTGGTAAGTATGATAAAGGCTTATGTACACAACCAGAGAGTGACATTTGGCAAAAGAATAAAAAAGTGTTTAAATTAATTAGATTATTTATTGGATTCTATTCATGTACTATTATATTCTAATTAAAACTCTAATTCATCCTAATTAACTCCCTAATTATTATTAACCAAGGGCTGCAGAGCATTAAGACACAAGTTTTTGTCTTAATAATACTCCATATATGATAAAGCACTCAATTAAAATTCTAATCTTCTCAATTTCTACTATATCTAATAGGAATTTGAGGGAAAATTTTAAAATCCAAGGAGCATGTAAGGTTATCATATACGACTTCTTTAACAAATCTCTCTTAAAATGTTATTGTTGATATTATAAATATAATCGACTCTTACAATTTACAAATGGACAACTCAATGATAAAATAAATTGGAGTGTACCGTGGATATTTTTTGAACTCATTTAATTAATAAGAATAAATAAGTACATGCACCGATTCTCTCAACAAAGTGACACATAAATCGTCACTCCTGATTCTAATCTAATATAGTAGGTGCTTTTCTCGAAAGTAGTTAATTGAATAAAGTCGATTACTATTGTCTATGGACACTTCAGCAATGGATTTTAGCTATATTTTAGCAGCAAAAATTAAATCTTTTGGCTGCTTGTATAAACTAAATTAAACGAGGATAAAAAATTCCAAAGAGTTGCCACAATTTCCTTCATTCGAGAAATTCTCATTCTCATTCCATGACCAATATGAGCTCGAACCCTCCTTCGTAACTCTCAAAACTTCTTCGTAGTAGCTCTCTTCCATGCCTCGTTTCAGAGGAACCTCAAATACTGAATCAGTAAAATTAAATGCCACCATTGCCATAACGCATAACCACCAATGTTCTAGTTGCATAATAAATAGATAGCGAAAGGCTCATACTACACTCGTGCATTACAAGGATGCATCCGTTTCAACTAATTTTAATTGTAATTAATAAATTTTAATTAAAATTAATAAATTCTTATTGAAGATCAATAAACCCGGCCTAATTGGAATTAGTGTACTCTAATTGAGGTAGATGTACTGTACATACATCCGGATATACAAATTTTTGCCTTTATGAATGGGATACGATTGTCATGCTTGCATTTATAACAATTGATGCATAACAATCTAGATTTTTTTAATTCTAATCCATTTAAAGAATGAATGTTCATATACATGTCCAAGGCCAAATCGATTCAATGCTGCACTAAAACCAACAATTTGGTACTATCAACACATAATTTCCAGTCCAATGGTGCCCCAAATATGGTACCGGCGTGAACGTATTTTAGAGAACAATATACATAATTAGGCATGAATAATGTAATATTTCATGTGCGTGTGTTGACCTAGTGGTAGAGTGGTTAATGCCGGGCCAAAGATCTCGGGTTCGAATCCACCGTGACGCAACCTTTAAATTTATGTATTTAATTGACAAAAAAATGTAATATTTCGGAAAATGTTATTTTGGTGTGTGAATGGATAGAGTTCAGAAAAATATTGATGCTAAAATCACATCATTTTGATACAAGATCAAAATTAAAGTGATGTAATGCATCAAAGGTGTTCTTAATTAGGTCATGTTGCCAATTAAGTGGCTAGGAGGCCCACATTTATCTCTCAACAAGAAACCATATTCCTATTTTTATTTCTTATCCACGACCAATTGCTCATTATTCCGTAGTTAGATGCTCAAACTATTGACTACAAAATAATTCCAACTAATACCCATAAATGATAAGGACACATAATTAAATTGCCAAAACTTGGAAACAATTTATGTCTTTCTTTTTCTATCGTTTAGTATACATCAATCTTCTTCTTCTTCTTCTTTGCGGTTCAAATTGATTCTGGTTTCTAGCATATCGAGCCATCCATTTTAAATTACATTACATCTATTTTTCAATACCAGAACTAGGGATATCAATGGGTGGGTTTTATCCGGATCGATCCGAAACCATTTAACACCCATTAAATTTTAAAGCAACGGTTCTGGTTCTGGTTTCGGTTCCAGACCCGTTTTAGACCCGGACCGTTTAGATCCATAGTTTGATGGTCCGGTCCGGATCTGGTTCTGGTTCCAGAACCAGAACCAATACTTATTTATTAGTTCTGGTCCGAGTAAAACCCGTCTATTGACGAGCCTAAGTTTAAATAGGCTTGTCAATGAGCTAGTTTTATCCATATCGATCCAAAATTAATCATAACACATTAAATTATAAAGCAACGGTTTCGATTCTAGTTCTGGTTCTTGTCTGGTTCTTGTCTGGTTCTGGTTCCAGATCTGTTGAGATCCGGACCACTTAAGACCCATAGTTGATGGTCTTGGTCCGGTCCGGGTCCAGTGTCTAATGGGTCGGATCCAAAACCAGAATCATTACTTATTTACTGGTTCTGATCCGGGTAAAACTCACACATTAACATCCATAACCAGAACTATATGTATAACATATTATTGCAAATTTATGACATGCAACAACTGGGTTCTTTTAGCTCCATATAGTTCTACAGGATAATGCAAAATTGAAAACGTCATGTTCGTTGCTATACTTTTCCAACCAATATTAATAATTGCAAACTAATTAATTAAACTGACATATATTAGACTAATTAAATGAAGTAAATAAGTTCAAAATAATAGTAAGTTACAACTATTTGGATGCATTAGGTTTGGCAGTTCAGTTTAGCTGTAGAATCATAGTTCAATACCCTTTTATCTTTACCTAATTTCCGTCATAAATCTTGACGTGCAGATAACCAAACCCTCTAAGCATACGCAATCTTTTTTTTTCTTGATATATATTTTAAAATTTTAGAAGGAATAATAACTATAAAATGGATATAATGACATATCAATGTATAAAATCGTCAAAATTGGATATAATCTGTTAAACATATCCACTCATGTTGACTAAAATTGGATATAATCTGTTACTTCCCAAGTTTCTTAATCTAAATTATAATGTAATCTATCATGATTCGTCTTTGTCTTCAATTTTGACTATGTCGTTTGGTCTTCTAAATTCTTTTCAAGTTAAATAAACTTATCCATCAGTCAACGAATAAATGTATCAAATCGTCAAAAATGTATATTAAGAAATGGACAATTTTTTTCCTTTTATTCAAAATTATTAAGTCTATAAAATTATAGTGGTATTGAAAAACTAAACAATGATAAAAAAAAAAAATTAGTATTATATTATATAGAATTTTAGAATAGAATATATAATATTCGAAGATAAAATTGCTTTAGAATAGAATAATTATTGGTGAAATGAGGGAGTAGTATGCATATGTAGCTTATTCGTCTGCGTTTCTCCTGTCAGGTCCATGCAAACTTCATCACTGCGCTACTTGAACATAAAATTAATAATTTTTCTTGAGGAATCTTATAAGAATCTACTTTCATTTTTTATTTTTATTTTTGCACGAAAATTGTAAAATATTGAAATAAAATAGATTTTTGTAGTATGTGTTGGCTTAACTGTGCGCTTGTGTACTAATCACATGGGCTGTCCATATAATGAGTATCCGCCATGTGTTCGTCCGTATAATTATAATTACCATTAATACCTTAAATGAACTTATTTACAATTAATCATCACTCTTTTCAAGTCAGGAATCATTGGTTATCCAAGTAGCTACGAAAGCCACTTGATCACATTTAGTTTCCAAGTAAGTGGTTGCTCTAGAGAGTACTCCATCCGTCCCGTTATTCATACCTTCTTTCTTTTTTATACGTAGATTAATTTGAGTTGTATTTTGTGTGTAAAGTAGTAGGTGACACGAAATTCAAGACACTTTTTAGTATAAAAGTGTTTCTTTTTTTTGGAAACGGGCCAACTTAATGGGACAGCCCCAAAAGGAAAATTTGTCATGAATATTGAGACGGATGGACTATTATTTAGGGGATTTAAATAATTAGAATTTTGTGTAGTTATACGTGTAATTTAAAAAATATATAATTGAAACTAATTATAGTAATTTCAATAAAAATATTATGCGAACTACATGAAAAAAAAAATATGATCATCTCATAACTGATGAAACCATCGCAACACGAGATTATAAGAGAAACAATGAAACAAAATTAAATAAAGAACAACGACAAGTTCAAGAACAACGAATATTTTACAATCAACTCTCAATATATCATAATAACTTTCATATAAATAGAAGTACTTGTTCGTAACTAACTTTTTTATATCTTATATACTTAATATTCATATATCTTGCAAAAATTAAATATTAATTTACTTACAAATTATTAAACAAACAACCAATAATTGCTTTTAAAATTAAAATAATTCAACATAATAAGTAATTTTAAGTGTCAATGTAAAGAACATTATCTTACAAAACTCAAAATCTTATTGTTCTTGTACCCATTAGAAATGCAAAATTAGTCCTAAAGTTAAATGCAATCGTAGGATGAGGAAGAAGCATATAAACTAAAAAAGACTAGCAACAAACAATATATTTCTAATTTATTATCTTAAAAAATTCTAACAGTTATGATATACAGAAGAAGATCACTTTGGATTGAGATTTACCACTAAAAACTTGATGTTTTATCTTGTGATTCACACCCTCTCCATCAATATAGGAAGATTTCGTTTTAACTAATTATTAATTAGGAATATATATATTACTCCCCCGTCCACTATAAATGTACATTTAATTTCATTTCGGTCCGTCCACCAAAAATGTGCACTTTACTTTTTTAGAAACACCAACTTTACATTTTTACCCTCAATTTATTCACTTATTTACAAAAAAACACTCATGGCCCATCTTTTTACACTCACAATCCATTAATATATTCATTTATTATCCCAATAACACACATTTTTATACACATTTACTTTACACTCATTACAGTTTTCTTAAAACCCGTGCCACCAAAATCGATGCACGTTTATAGTGAACGGAGGGAGTAGTATTTTTTCTAAAAAGTTGGTCCCTTCATGTAGGGGTGAGAATCGGGTCGGGACCGGGTACCCGTCCCGAGTCCCGAGTCCCAAGTCCCGAAATTTTGCATTTTGGGTCCGGTCGATCGGGACTTGGGACTCCGTCCCGAAATTTACAATTTTAGTCCGGTCCATCCGGTTCCAATTGAAATTTCAAAATATTTGAAAGTCCAAGTCACGAATTACCCGAAAATGTCCCGAATTACCGAAAGTCCGAAATTACCAAAATGTCCCAAGTTCAAGTCCCGACGTCCGAATTACCGAAAATGTCGAAAGTCCGAAAGTCCAATTAAAATTAGATATATTTAAAATCGGACTTGATTTCAACAGGACTCGGGACTTCCGATACCAAAATCAAAACTTCCCGATCCCGAACCCAGAATTTCGGGACTGGGGTCCCGAATCCGTCGGGACTCGGTCGGACGAATTTCGAGTCCCGTCCCAAATTCTCACCCCACCTTCATGCCCTCATAAAGCACCGTCATTGCCTGTGTGCGTGTAACCCTGTAGGTTTTTTATTTTGTAATAGCTTATAGTTAACCATACGCTATGTACATAACTACATTATAAACTGTTGAATGAAAAATATACCATGAATGATATCATTTAATGTAGAAACTGATGTAGACACATATATATATATGTTATAATCCTTGAAAAAATGTTTTACGGATTGAACGATATAGTTTATTATTAAAAGAAATAATAATGTGATAATTATAAAATATAAAATATGATACTCTAATTGCAATGTTTTAAAAATAATTTTTGAAAATTATATTATTTTTATTGTTGGGATGAAAATTATAGATATTTTTGTAGACAACATACTATTTCGCACACTTAAACCCTGTATACAAAATAATGTGACCATTTTGGGAATGTCGATTCGTACAATCTTTCCTTTAAGGAGGATAAGATACTTTATGAATTCATAGTGTGAACTTCTTGTCTACATTGCCGCTTAATTAATTCCTTGATTGCCACTTGCGTGAGACACCTTACCTCCACCATAAATTATTTTTATTAATGTATGACACATTACACAACCAAGCCTACTTACAGAATAAATATTGTTCTATAGTGTGGTTTTCCAAGTGTGGTTTACATTGCTCACGTGTGGTTTATGCGCTATCAGACAGACCGTGGATTTACCCAAATACAAGCCCTAAGGTAGCGGCTACGGGTTCCTCATGATATCAAAAAAAAAGAATAAATATTGTTAGTGCACATGTGTTGGCTTAATTAGTGGTATAGTGGTTAATGCTCAAGCTCAAATGTCTCGGGTTTTGAATCCACTGTGACGGGTCTTTAGATTTCTGTATTTAATTGACAAAAAAAAAGTTAGAACTAAGAATCATATATATATATATATAGTGATGTTCAAATAAGAATTATTTTTAATGTGAGAACTAAGAACAACGAAAATTCATTATGAACAAAATGAATTTGCTATGAAAGTTAATGCATCTGCTGGAAAACTTATTGATTCCGAAAATTCTAAATTTTCACATAAAGTTCGAATCCCATGATGGGTGAAAATATATTTTTTTTTGATTCATGAACTTTTCTTGCAGATTTATCATTTTTTGGTTTTCACGTACTCGTGATTAAAAGGGTTCTCACGTTAACCCTATATATATAATATTTAAATTTTAATTAATTAGCATATAGTACTCTTAAAATTTTGAGTTGCCAGCAAACACAATCTCGACTTAGGGTAATTACTCACAAAAAAAATAGTAATGTTTCTAAAGGGCTAAGAGCTTCCAGTTTGCACACGAATTTTCCCTCTGGTTTGCATCACCTTATTACTTCCAAGATTTTACTTTTGACTGTCACAATCAGAGGGGAAAAAATTAGTTGGTCATACAAAGTGTACATTCTATATTAGGTCATTAGGAGTAATGACTGGTGAGCATACCATGAGTTTGATGATGATATGTGTAGAAGATGACATGCAATGATCAAACGAGATTGAAATGCGAAACAAATTGAAGATTCTGACTAATTTAGTTTTCTTAATTCATCTCAACGCAAGGTATCTATATTTGTAAAATGTAAATGTTTTCTTAATTAATATTTATTCTTGGTTTTTATATTATACCGATAATTAGATTATTAGGGTAACTCCAATGTTAAAAACTAAAATCCAACTTCTTTAATGCCACATAAGTGTCACATCAATTTTTAATACTCACCAACTTCTTTTATATTTTTCTCCAATCATATACCTAGAAAATCAACTTTTATATGGACCACATACACACACACACATATTCACTTAAAAGCTGGAAGAAGTCGTTGATGAAAGAAAGAAATGTTTTTTTTCCTGTAAAAAGCCAACTTTTATTTTGAAAAATTGAAATATACTGTCATCATTTTACAATTTTTAAAAGCCGAAAAAACCAACTTTCTCAATTGAAAAGTTGGCATTGGAATTACCCTTAGAAGAGGATGTGTTGTAAAACCCGATGCATGCGCCAATTATAAATTGAACTTTCCTAGTTCTAGAAAAGTAGTTATAATTTCTAAACTTAATTAATGATATGTAATAGTCTTATAACTAATTTAATCAAAATCAATTTGAATGATAATTTGACAATTAAATGATTTTTTTATGCATTCATCATATATATTTACTCAATCTGGTCATGGCTGCAAAATAATTTTATAAAAAATGAAACTTTCGCAATAGTATTTATTGATTTTCAAAACTAGGTAACTAATTACAGGGAAGTAAAGTTGTAACTTCTATCAATGTCTCATCATACTGCCGTACAGAATAACTATATACGCTTTTCTAATTTAATTAAGTAAAGGATTATTGCTACAATTATCTCAATTATCACTCCTTATTGCAACTTTCACACGATCTTTAAAATTGCGATTACATCATCACATTTTATTTTATTTTAAATTATAATAATTCCAATTTTTCAATAAAACTTTTCAGACATGTAATTTAATACTAAAATATGTTATTTTACCGATGACGTGGCCTACATCACCACCTAAAAAATAGAATGTTATAATTGCAAGAATTAAGGAGGTCGTGATTTCAAATTTTCAAGCACGCAAGTTTAGCAAATTGAATCTTATAGTGAAATATTGTGATCCACTAAAACTTGTCCAAAAATGTTTGGAGGAAGAAATTGCAATAATGTAAATATAGTTTACAGTTACAAAGTTTTCTTGGGTTCAAATGTGATAGAGGAGATTCAAAGGATGTTTAGCTGAGCTTATAAGTTTCTTAAAATAGTTTACAAATTGTTTAGGAGCTTATAAGCTCTTGAGAAGTATTTGGTAAAATAAGTTTCTAAACAACTTATAAGTTGTGAAAATAAGATCAAAAAACTTATAAGCTGCCCAGAACATAAATTCTTCAAGCTCATTTTATTTTTTCTTTATAATGAACAATGAATTTATCAAAATAATCTTACTATAGTTCGTAATTTATAACATATATACTCTATCAACTTCTCATCTCCTCAATTGTCTCTCTCTAGCTTATAAACTCAATTATCCAAACACTTTGATAATTTATAAAATCTTAAAACATTATATTTTATAAATTATTAGCATTTATGAATTCTATAAAATAAGTTTAGACACACAACCACTAAATATAGTCCCAATTAATGGTGAACATATTTATTGAATAAGGTAGTGACCACATGAACAGGTGTAATGGAGAAAAAATGGCCGGCAGTTATTTTGATAAATGGCGTATAGACTTCTGCTGTCGTCGCCAATTAATGAAGTTAAATGCTGGTCCTGGCCAGTTATAGCTAGGACAGCTGTTGGTTATAACTTTTTAGGAAGGTGGTCTGCTGTATATCAGTCAATATTATGATATTTTTTTTAATATAAATAATATTTTTTTTCAATATAAATGATACTTTTTAAATTATAAGATAAAAACAAATGATTTTTTTAATATAAATGATAATATTTTAACAACAAATTATATTTTTATCCGTTCATACCGTACAAATGGACGTACATGAGTTTTTGTACTTTATAGGAGTATATATCTTTTACATAATTCACTTTATATGTTATATTAGTAGGAAGTTCAAATAAAAGTTCCTTTTATTTTTAATTAAAAGTCAATCTGCATTGTTATCGTTTAGTAGGAATAATTATCGTAAAAAGAAGTATTATTGTAATATAAAATGCATTTATAAAAGAAGCATTATTTCATATAATATTAATTTCAGTTATGCATCTAGTCAAGATTTATAAACCAAATTGATTACTACTTAATAGGATAAGGATGGTTTAGAATCCATCTATGTCTTTTATTGCTTTGTTTTGATTAATCTTGAATACGAACAATCTCTTGCTAGAATTTCATATGTATATATCATGTTGACCTAAACTTGGAATCCTCTATTAATCTATTATTATACGAAAAAGGAACCTTAGTTCAAGGGTAATAGTGTAATATGGTATATTATATTTATTTTAAAAGTGTTTATTTTAATAAATTTTGATTATACTTGTAATATCATTACTTATTTTAATTTTATAAGAATAACTTAGTGGTTTAATGTATATAGGTTTTATATATTTGATATAAGATAAGAAACAATTTACATTTAAAAAAATGATAAGATTTATCAATTTTCACATACATATTTCCACAGACAAGTACTCCTTTTCTTTTACTGATTTCTGGAGGGTTTTAGTTTCTGTTTTACCTTTCTTTTTTCTAATAAAATCTCCATTTCATCACATATATATTCATTATTATTAGAATGCATTGATATATGTTTGAGCCAAATTATATTAGCATATATAATGGTTAGTCGACTTGCATTTTGCGATGGAATACATATGTTTGAGCTACGAAATTAAGCTCCATCGTACTTCTATAATATATAAATGAAAATATTTAATTACTTTAATTTGAGTTCGTTCCTATCCCTACAAGCCTAAACCCCTTCTTTTGTTTCAAAAAATTAGTGAGTTTTGTCCCTTAGGGACAGCCCAATTGGTTAAGGTGGGTTCTTGTGATCGAAAGGTCACAGGTTCGAACCCCATCAAACGCCTCTATGGGTTTGAGTCCAAGTGTGGTTTCACACACACCTGTTTTCCAATTACATGGTTTAAGTTTACCTAAGTATAGCGGTGTGGGTTCCCATGATACCAAAAAAAAATAGTTTAGTTTATCCAGAGTGAATATCGTTATTAATAATACACTATTATATCATTTATTTTAATTCATTCTAAAGAATTATTGTGAGACTTTGTTTTTCTCTTCTTTTTTTGTTTAATGGAATTTAAGAGAGAGAGAGAGAGTAAACCTGTCATACTTTTTGGTTGAGCTGGCAAAAGAAGTCCGTTTTAATCCAACAATTTTTTGCCCGACCCAATTATTATGAAAAGCCCAGTGGCCTCTACTTTTTGGTGATTATATTTTTGGTTTATTTATTTAGTTTTATCATCTTACTTTATCTTTTCTTAGTTGCATGCCTCTTAAATGCATGTATGTTATTTCAATCATGCATATCATTCTACCCTAATTAACATTTATAATTAAATTTGAAGCTTGAAAATTATATATCCTAATGATGAAAATAATCAATTATTAACTAAAATCTATAAATCAAATGTAAAAAGGTAGTAATAAACCCTAATTCCATTAATAGATTCCAATTAATAATTATGGAATTAAACTAAAGCTTTGAAGATTGACATTGAAGAAAAAAAATGAATAAAATAAAATAAAATAAAAATGAGACACGAGTTGGTTACCAGAAATTGGAATAAAGGATCTCAAATGCCTATTCAAAGAAGGATACATCCTGTTTAAAGGGAGAGAACTTAAGGAATGATTTCATCTTACACAAACATGAATCTATAAGAATCTCTCTAAAAAAAATGGAACTCGTGGATTTAATATCCATTATCATAAAATGTTATCCCCAAAAGCACATCGATCATAAGATGATTCTATCCACACCACGGTAGATTCGTTATTTAATTATGTTTTCAAAGTATTGACTAAACTTAATAAAAAAAAATTGTCAATTAAATACAAAAATTTAAAGGTCGCATCATGGTAGATTCAAACTCGAGACTTTTAACTTAAGCATTAACCATTCAACCATTACGTCAACACATACACTATATATAGCCAACATTACATCAATAGAGATGTCAATGTTTGCTATCTTCTACTAACCCAAAAAAGAAATCTTTGCTGTGGCTATTGTTTTCACCGTAGAGCAAAACACAAGAGAAGTCCATAGCTAGATGCGTTTTGTTACATCATTTTCACAGATTGTAATAAACTGCAAAATACGCATGAGATATAAATTATATTAAGAATTTTGTGTAGCAAACTCGACGACAATTTTTAATTTCTTAAGAGGTGTTTATTCACAGGCATTTCCACTCTATTAATAGATTATCCCCGAAGGAGTACTGTTGGAAAATCGATAAATTCTATCAATTAGTATATTGTGTTGTATGAAACCCATTTCTTAAATATTAGAGATGGAAATGGATTCTTATTAATTTATGTAAGAGATAAGAAATTATATATTTATTTACTGAAAAAAAAGTTAGGATACATGTAAAATTGTAAATCAGAGCTGGATGAGTTACAGCAGAATAAGGAAAAATAAATCTATTAACATCTTTGTAAAGGTTGTTACTTATAAGTTTATGTATAGATAATAATGGCACGTCTTCCAAAATATTATATTTTGGTACATGACCTTTTCGACTTTTTAATAAATTTATTAACGCAGCAAAATTCAGCTAACTTAAAAAAAAACCACCACCACCACCGAAAAAACCAGTTGCTTCGCCAAGGAAAACCCTGGTTGCAAAAATCGCTTCAAATAAGCCTCAAATTTACTGCTATGTAATTACAGTATCATATTATTCAAAAAAAAAATTGGGCATAGTTGAATTATTTTGTGCTAATTCTTCAATCAGAATCTAAGCTTTTTAATTTAATTAATTAGCTCCCATTAATTAATTATAGTTTGAATAGCCAATAGCAAGGGGTCTTATACAAAAATGACTTGAGCAACACATTTCGGTGCGGAAATATACAAAATCCGGCTGCTTGCAATAGTGACAAATTTTATGCATAGTTTTCAGCTATTACTACAAGACTAAACCATTGAATTTGTTTTTTCCACCAAACTCAGCTTTTCATCCAATTCTAAACCACCCATGCTTTTACCGATATAACGATGCATTCACCCCATCAAACAAAAAAAGAGAGACGAATCCAACCAATGACATCTTCAGCTTGAACTAAGTTAAAATTTATTTATCAAACAAGAGAAGAGAGAAAGCGAAGAATGTAAGAACGTGCAGAACAATCAAATTAAGTGATTGATCAAACAGACGTTAATATAATTTACTAACTGAAGGTGATCGACGTGTATTCAACAGTATCGAAAACAGTCGACTCTAACAAAAGCTCGTGAAGATTAAAGAAAATATGAAAAGAATAAAATGAAGCATTCATACTGGGGCGCCAATGCTAGAAACGGTGAATAACCAAATCAAAGCCTATTACCAAACGACAAATATAACGCCTAAAACAGAGACTAGCAGTTCAAGAAAAAAAACCACAACTTTAAGAATGTATCTAACTTGTGTATCCAAAAGATACTGACTAGGATAGCCACTGTGAACGATATTTAAAAATTAATCCACGTGGCAAGGATAAGTTCTTAAAACAAGGTAACTCACGAGATCCCACTCGATTGCAATGCCTTCATTCATCAAATTCGTGCATATGATCAAGCAGGTAGTTTGCTGCCAGCTCCTCATTCTTGTTGCATGCAAAGAAGACTTCCAGTACCAAGGCTCGATCAAAACCCATTGCTTCAAGCTGCAAATCAAGATACAGAAACAAATACGCTAAGGTCCTCTCTCTAGATTGCTGTTATCAACTTATTAGACCAATAACAATCCATTTGCGTAGAGATAGAAATGAGAAAATAATACTTAGGCTACCGTATGAACTAAAAGCAAATGTGCCATCTTCAAACCCAGGATGTCAGGTCTTAGGAACCAACTAAACGAGATTGATTACACTGTTGAACTAAAATTACATGAATGAATATACAAAGTGAGCCACTGGAAATAAGGAAAATCTTACACGTTCAATTGCTTCCCGCTCTTCAGGAGTAACAGTCACCGCCTGTGGCATTGCTTCAGCAAGTTGCCCAAGTATATTTCTGAAAACATTAATGTTGGTAGTACTTGAGAATTGTTTAAAATACTTCCCTAAATTCCTCCAAGAAACCTTTCATTCAAACACAACATAAGAACATTGAAGTGACAAAATCCAATTTCTTACCCATCCCCTTCAACAGGTTCATTTATTAGGCGTAGGAAGTCGGCCTGATGTTCTTGGATCAATCTTACTAGTTGTGGATTCTGCTTTCCAAGTTCTTGGAGCATAGGCTGCAAAACATGACAATATTAGAAGATTGCTATTAATGTCTACATCAGAAGCCTAAATTGACAACTACAGGTACCTGCAAAATTTGGGGATTTGCTTGCACCATGGCTCGTAGGGCTTGAAACTGAAGATGTTAATAAAGCAATATCATTAGACAACAAGAAAACAGAAACTAGCGAAAATGGACCAAAAATAAATATGTAACAAACCAACTTCCTAACCAGTAAAAGCCGTGTTCAGAAAAGCATCTCCTTTACCTGCTGACTATTACGAAGAAAATCTAACGTGCCAGCACCTGCTGCATTAGAGCCCATATTTGGAAGACCCTGACTCCAAGGAATAACAAACAATTGACATCTTTTTTTCCAAATAATACTTCTGTTGTTTTTCAATTAGCTTGTTTCTAAGGAAAACTCTTACCTGAGGAAAAAGGTCCAGAGGATTAGCATTGGGACCACTGGGCATTACAGCTGGCTGCATAGCTTGGGGTGAAGGGTTTACAGGTTGCCCACCTGCAGGAGGTTGAGCTGCAGGAGGAATTTCCGCTTGCTCTGGAATACCCTGAGATTAAGTTCTTCTCCAAGGTTACAAGAAGACATAATTAATCTTACAGCAAAAATATCTTTCTAAATCTTGCAGTCATACTCAAGACATATAGCAGAAATGGAAGCACAACAGTGAAACAACAAAATCACAGGCCATACTCGTGAATCTGGAAGAAGACTCACAGAATAGAGGTATTCAACAGCTCGTTCAGGATTATTAAATGCAGCCCTTAGGGCACGAACAACCGTATCTCTATCCCAACTTCCTCCACCCATGTCAACAATTTCTTGAACAGTGGACTCCAGATTACTTCCAGCAACAAGATTGGATGCTGCTAGACCATAAACATCTGCTGAACTGTTGGAGCCGAACCAAAGAAATTGATTAAACAATAATGCTAGGAAGAACAGCCGTGAAAAGTTTGATGAAGAGATCATATGAAACTAACAGAGCAGGGGCAGGAGAAGGAACTGGAACAGGAGAAGATTCTGGAGCTGATTGCACACTGCAATTTATAGAGAAAATGAAAAATTTCTGAGATAAGACACTAAAGGAAGAAGAATTCTTATCCGCACAGCTTGAGAATATAACATTAAGATTAACTCACGAAGCAACAGTTGGTGCAGGCGAAGGAGCTGCTGTTACAGGTAATGTTGGCTGAGATGTATTACTCGCAGGTTGTGGCTAAAAGCAAATACATAAACCAGACAACAAAGAATTAATAAATGGTATGATATATCCTAGGACACAATAACTTTCAGAATGGGACAAAAAGAAACGGGAAATTACAAACAGATGTTGCCCCTCATGTAGAATGTGCATATAAATATATACTTTTAATCATGTGTCCGATAAATAAATCCAGAAGCAAATTAGCGCTTTGAAAGAATCAACCGAGAGGCACTAGTATATACACGAAACACATTTTCAGGTGAAGAAAAAGATAAAATGAAACTCTCTCAGCCAACTACGGGAGGTTGATTCATGAATCACTATCAGCAGAAGAGACAAACTTTAATCTCTGAATGTTAAACTTGATTCCGAAAGATCGAAGACTTGAGCAAAACATTGTCAACCTTGCCAAAACCAAAAATGACTTGAAACAAGACTACAACCAATTAAGACAAGCAACCCGTGATCTCAAAACACAAGCAACTCTCAACACAACCAACAAAATCACATGAATTTGTGAGTAACTCAATCTCAACAACATCTAATAGAAAGCACCATTTTGCCCAGCTTGTAAGTCGTAAAAGTTATGAATAACAATTTGCTAATGTTTATAAGGTTATTCAGATATATATCTTTTTAATAAGCACCACTATATATGCTTTTTGCTAACCCAAAATGGTAAGGAAGCAGGCAGGTCAGCTTACGTTATTCGATGGTGGAGCAGATGCAGTTCCTCCACTTGATGAAGCCTTGGTCTACGAAATATGCAAATTGATGCTATCAGATATAATTTATATAATTAAGTATTTGCATTGTCTAAGCACATATGAGCCTCCATAGGGAATGGCATACTTGAAATAATGGAGACACATCCAATGAAAACACAAATTTGCTTCTGGTGATACAAGTATTTTCATGTATGTTCACAACCATATATCTGAGGTATTATATACACAAAGACCACAGTATAGACATAATTACATAGTAATAATGGACTGGATATGTGGCTAGTCCATATGTCAGGCAACAAATACCTTGGTCAGCATAATCACGACAAAACTATTTTCTGCAACTTTGTTCTCCTCAAGAGTTGTTTCATCCTTAAGAACCTTTCCTTGATGGATAAGCATCTGCTGAGCAGCAGGGTAGACACCAGATCCCTGGACTTCTTCAATACTCTTCTTCACATCTGCCACCTAATAAACAGATCAAAAAAGAAAATTAACCAAAACCACCATCAGAAAATAGAAAAGAAACATGTATATCCCTAAAACATAAAAGAACATGTAATAGTTCCACATAAAACGTGTACAGCAGCGAAATAAAAAGAAACAACCATTCAAGAAAAGATACTTTCCCTGGATAAAGATCTTTTCACTGGATAAATAAGAGGAATTGCACGCAAGTCAACTAGTGCTTAATTCATTCACAATTCCATTTATGCTATAAGGAATAACCAGTATCATCACTTGAAGAAAGCATTAGCGCCATGCATTAAAAGAAAATATTTAATATTTAGGAAGAAATATTTGTCAAAAGCAAAATTGTAGCAATCTTAATAAGTTCCCAAAAAATGTTATCCATTGTATAGTTGAGCATTTCAAATATATAACTACACTAGGGAGTGAGGGAACTTTACAATGACGAAAACTGCATAAATGCTAAGCTTAGAAACAGATGCTAGACAGTTGAGTTTCTTCCAAAAGGAAGCAAAGAATAGCACAGCGTAATAAGTGCTGAAGATAAAGTAGCAACAACTGTCGGTTTCCTCCGTCTCCTGACTTGAAATACTTTTTACTTACAAGATTCTTACAGTCGAAAGACTCAAGATTTGCTTCTCCAGAAACAGCAATAGTTCTACTAACATTACTGGCGCTGAAAGTACGACTGGAAATTCTGGTTACTGTTTTCTAGAAATACTTAAATTTGTGTAGATGTGAAATCCAACATTATAACCAACAATTCACTAAACAGGCCAACTCCAGGGAACAAGGAAAATAACTCAATTTTTACGACACACGGCATCATAACAAATTGAAGTACCTATGAAAAAATATATCCCAGGCAAAGGCAATAACAGCAAACAAAATCTAATAAAATTCGAAAACCCTAATTACAGTCCAATCCACTACATCATAAAGCAATTCAAATAAAATATAAACAAACACAAAATGATACTCAGAAATCCACGTGTATACAGAACAAATTTAAAGCGACGGAGCTCATACAGTGTCCTCGGGTTTCACTTCGACGGCGAAGTGCGAGCCTTTCAAAGTCTTCACGAAAATCTTCATCTCGGATCGTGTTATCTTTTTGCGACGTCGTGTGCTCCTATGAGACGGCGTCTCCAATCTCCGGTCCGGTGGCCGCCGAAGTGGCGTATGAGGACAATGACAGAGAAAAAGAAAAAGAAAGGAAGAAAGATAAATATGAGGAACACAATTTGGAGTAGAGACTGTAGATTTAAAGTCATGTCGCAGTTCATATAGGTTGGTGGCAGTGATTGCGTAACAGCGGGCTCACTCACCATCTGGCGACAGCCAATAACCTACGGACACGTATTGACGATACGCTTAAGGTTTCTTTATGTTTGGACAAAATTAGAAACGGCAAAGTGCATGTGAATTTGGAGTGGGCTAGATTGGGTATACATATGATATGTAAGCAGTGGCGAAGCCAGACTTTTTATTTAGGGGGTTCCAAATAATTACTCATTTCGTCCATCAAATTCGTTTACAAATTTTAGTGGCACAAGTTTTAATAAATAGTATTGAATGTAAAGTTAGTGAAAAAGGGGATCCATAATATATGAGGGGGTTATGTGGGATTATGTACGTAACAGGAAGTAAACTTTTCTCGTTGATGGCCCAAATAGAAAATAAGTAAATTAATTTTGTGGATGGATGGGGTATATAATTTATAAATCCATAAGAAGAATTTTAAAATTAAACTTTGAAATAAATACTAATTTTAATACCACTACAACTCTATTCAAATTATATCACTACATCAAAAAAGGTTAAGTATGACCATCTCACAATATTTCTCTTTTAGTTTTTTAGTTTGGATGGATAGCTCAATTAACCGATGAAAATGAAACATATATGCTTTCATCTACCTAAATAATAATAATATTTGAAATGAACTATAATTTACAATCTTCTAAATTATGAAGAAAGAACCGCAAACAAAGCTTTATTGAATTTAAACTTCAATTCTTGTCTTCTTGATAGTATAGTATAAAAGCAAAATATATTTCTTTTTTTTTGGTAATTTAATACATAAATTTTAAAGGCTGCGTCACGGTAGACTCGAACCCGAGACCTTTGACCTCGGACATTAACCACTCTACCACTAGGCCAACACACACACACAGCAAAATATATTTCTAACTATTGATACATGCGTCATTATAAACAAGCATCAAATGATAGAATAATATAATAGTATAAAATGTTTAATGGTATAGGATATCAAGTTTTTAATTAAAGAATAAAATATATTATAATTGTATACAAGTAAAACTCGTATTGTTCATAACTTGCGCATCATCAAAAATTAGATGTAAATATATTTTCACTAAGATACTAAAAAACTTAACACCAATAATGACAAAAAGAAAATCCACTCAATATCTCTCTCACACAAAATACACAACTCTACCACAACATAAAATATTAATCTATTTTAACAATTATATGAAAAATACATATATATACCTAGTAATTTTGTAAGACCTAGGGGGGTCCAGTGCCCCCACTGCCCCCCCCTCTGGGTCCGCCAATGTATGTAAGGAATTGTTTGTTGCATGTAACAAATGAAAGTGGAATGGAAAAGGGCGTGATATGATATTATGAAATAAATATTATTCGATTATCTTTCAGTTTTTCTATACCATTATACTTTGCTAAAATAAAATATTATTTTATGTGGGGATGATGCAAATATCAATACGAATCGAGATTTTCCATTCAAAAAATTATGTCGTTTTATATTTTATATTTTTTAATGATTGTACGGAAATTACGAATCTATACAAAACTCAACAATTATCAGCATATAATCGATTAATGATAACATGTATCGATATTCAAATATTTTATACTGCACATTTATAGTTTATCATCTATTGCCTCTTGTTACAAGGAAAATTTTGATTCGATATTTTAAAAAACTCAACAACCTTCAAATATTTGGAAAATTTAGTCGGCACTATAACGATAAAGAGAGGAATTTACTTCAAAGTATACCTTGTGTGTGTAAAATGGCATGTCGTCCAAATTTATAGTACATAAATTATTGGGTCAACCTGGTTGTTCAAAGCCCGTGAAATTCGTTGGGGGGTCCAGTCCACATTTAATTTAAGTCATTGCGGGTTGTGGATGAATTTGTCCTCCTCTTTGGCTATAAGACTAAAGGGTTGTCTCGGGTCCTCAGGTCAGATAGGTCATCTCTCATTCCTCGCTCGATCTTATGTCGTGGTTTTGGAGTGCTTGTCGACTCATTTTTTAATTTGGTTAACGTGGAAGTAAAGTTAATTAAAAATATGAATTTAAGAAAATAAATTATAATAATTATTAGAAAGTAATAATAACATAAAAAAGTAGTCTAAAAGTTAAACTAAGATATAGTTAAGATAAGTTATAATTAATAATAATAATTATTATTATTATTATTACATGGGATGTGTTGCGGCATAAAAATCCTAGAATGTTGCACTACATTTATTTGTTTTCAAGATTCTTATTACTTTTCTTATTTTATAAAAATTCAACCAAACATAGAAATTTAAAATTTTGAAATTATATTATTTTCCAAAACATAATCCTTGCCAAAGAAATGGGCAGTTTATCAACGAGGTTCTTGAAAGACTCTTATTGAATTATAAAATTAAATACTATTTAGCCTAACGCCCTCTTAGTAATTTATAATCTTTATTAATTAGATTATATATCGCGGCTATCCATGCATTTGTACTAAACCAATTGGTTAATGTTTTAAAAAATGTTATTTAGTTAATTACCATTGAGATAATATTTAGTCTCTGTTACAAAAATATTTGTTGTTTTTCCTTCATTGTATTCATCAGCCAAGTCGTGTTCATATTCTTAAAATCGTAGGTCATCTCCTTATTTTGATAGCTGATTTTTTTAATCTTTTTTTGTTTCGATTTTTTATAGTGTTTTCAATGTAAAACCTTTGATTTTGCTTTTTTCAAATAAAAGAATATCTATATAGGGAAAATAGGGTTTTGTTATTATTTATTTATAGTTATCGTTTTGTTTTTCAGAACTTTTTTTTTTGATACAGAAATTTTAAAGGCTGCGTGATGGTGGACTCGAACCCGAGACCTTTGGCCTCGGGCATTAACCACTCTACCACTAGGCCAACACATACACTTTTTTTTCCAGAACTTTCCGATATTGATGATGTGAATTATACATGCTGTGATTATGCTGCTATTTTTCGGTTCAAGAAAGGTTAGCAAACCGTATTAAAATGAAAAATCATAACAGTTTCTTGTGTTGCATTAATGGCGAAATAAACTATTAAAAGTTGCAGAGAGTTTAAAGACGATTTGTGATTTGATTTTTCGGGATGATTTAAAGAGCAATGAATTTATCGCAAATTATATGTCTCAATGTTTTGATTTAGAGGGTGTTTGGTTGAGCTTATAAGTTTATTTAAACAATTTATAAGTTGTCTGAGAACATAAAATTTCGCAGAAAGTGTTTAAAAATAAGCTCTAAACAAAGAAATTATAATTGTAAAATAAGCCCAACAACTTATAAGCTCCTCTAAAAATAAGTTGATCAATCCTAACTTATTTTTTCATAAACTTATAAGCAATCATAAATTTTCCAAAATAACCTTATTATAGTTCGTTATTTCCTACACATACACTATCAATTTCATATCTCGTCAATTTTATCTCTCTAACTATGATTTTATCTTCATAGTTCACGATTATTTCTTTAGCTTATAAGATCAATTATCCAAACATTTTAACAACTTATAAGTTCTTGAGACATTACCTCTTATAAACTCTTGAAACATCTTATAAGTTCTCTAAAATAAGCTTAGCCAAACACCCCCTTAGTAGTTATGCGAATGTTTATGTATTTCATATGTTTGCAAATGAGATGTACGTTTCTAAAAATTGGAATTATCTTAGGTTTTATAAACTACATTTTTTATTTAGATAATAATTTTGTAGATAGATCTACGGTGCAATAAACGTATGAAATACTAGTTATAGCATATAATGGAATTAACTGGGTGAGAAAAGTGCATGGTATGTGATTACTCATTAGTCATTAATAATAAAACATTTTGGCCCATTTCTTCTTATTATCCTTTTAGGTGAAATTTAAAACATTATAAAATATTGCAGAATCGCTAATCCTAATTAAAATGATAGGTTCACATTTATACTAGAAAAAAACCTGATTATTGTATACTTAATATATTTTAATGACTTTGAAGCTAGAGAATTATACGACCTAATCATTAAATCACTAACTGCAATTATGAAGATTTATACCATCAGTAACCATTATCAAATGAGAATTGAAATTAAAATTGCTGAAATGTGATCAGTAAAAAAGCGGAAAATCTATCTAATATACTAAAGGTTGGCTTGCTCCAGGGAAGCAGAGTAAAGGTTTATACCAATCGATCTTATATTTTACTTTTCAAAACATTTTTAGTATTACTCAATATGAGAAAAAAAGATATGCGAAATTGACATATGTCTCTGCATTTGTTGTGAATGAATGAAACTGAGATGTATGAGAACTTCTTAGAGTAGCAATGTAGCAAACTAGATACTAGGAGGAAAAAAATGACAAAATATGACCTCCAATTTGTATTCTCTTAGTATTTAACTAATTTTGTTGTTCATAAAATATGCTTATTCTCTTGAGAATGGGGTGAAAAATGAGATCATTTGTGCATATTTCTAAAGTACGAAGTGGTCAGTATTTACTTGGCTTTTTTGTAGAAGAAGATGAACATGGAGGCCTTTAAAAGTCTAAGATATTGGAAGAGCTTCAATGACGAGAAATCTGTTTATGTAATCACTATCATGTGCCTTGATATTAGTTGTATGAGTATGAGGTATCTTGTGCGGTTGCTAATATGATACATTTTAACGAAACTTTAGAAAATCATTCAGGGGGTTCACTTTGCCATGGAGGTCGCGAGTTGAACTCCACCAAACGTCTTTATGGGTTTGAGCACACACCCTGGATTTCCAAATGTGGTTTACCCGTCTGTGTGGTTTTGCGGCGCTATCGCATACGTGAACGTGAGATTTACCCAACGCGCACCCAGGAATGCGGTGCGAGTTCCCATGATACAAAAAGAAAAGAAAAGGAGTCTAATCCTTACTGTAAGAGTGTGGTGGTAATGATGTAGTTCGAAACTTCTGAGAAATATGATTATGGTTTTTCTCATTTGAATTCCATAAAAAATTTGAGTACCCATAACATCTCAATTCGTAATTGTACGACATTACATCTATATGTTGGTAAATACTTTATTATACAAACTAATTTAATATGTATTTATTATTTTCTTCTTTCAATAAAAATATTGCCCGTACACTAGCCGGAGGCAATATTTAGAACAGACAAAATGAGCCCGACCCGAAAAGCACGCTCGGGATACCAAGGGTTTGAGCTTAAAAAGTAAAGGCGTGAAAAAAATTGGACTTAAAAAGCCCACCTAAAAAAACCTCGGGCCTATCGAGTTTCAGGCCAAAAAAGCCCGGGATTTTAGGGTTAAAAAAGCCTCTCGATATTCCATTAAATATACATATTTATAATATTATTTAATATTTATATCTTTTTTTTTCAATAATATTAATTATATTTTATATAATTATTTATTTTCTTTACAATTAAAATATTAATTCTATATATTAAAAAAAATAAAATATAATCTAAAAAAATCCATCCGTCTGAAAACCTATCCGAAGTTGATTTGGACTTTATATTTTTAAGCTCGAAAAATTTCTAATGTATCCAACACGACCTCAAAATTGTAAAAGCTCGACAGACCCACGTCCGACCCAACCCCTACTTTGCCAGCTATAGCAACACTAGTTTTAAAGAAAAACAAATTTACTGAGAAGGCAAAAGATAAAATAAAGATGAAGTGGAAAATATTAAAGCGGCGTCGTATCAAGATAATTGGAAAGGATCTTTCTGTAAAGCCCTAGAAAAACCCTCTTCCCCACTCCACTCTCTCTCCGTCTCTATAGTGCTACGCTGAAACTTCGATCGAGTTTCACATTTCGGAATCATTACAATTTGTTCATTCGGTTAGTGTCTAGCGTGCCAAGTAGCTTAGTGCTATCGGTTTTGCATACGGAGGAGGAGTAGAGCGAGAACGATGTCGGTGAAGATGTTGAATCCGAACGCTGAGGTGCTGAACAAGTCTCATGCACTTCATATGAACATCAATGCCGCAAAGGGCCTCCATGATGTGCTCAAATCTAATCTCGGCCCTAAGGGAACTATTAAGATGTAAATGTTTTGTTTTCTGCTTGTTACGCGCGTGCGTGTATTTTACACTTCTCTCCTGGGGGTTTGCTGTTCCTAGTTTGAGTTTGATATTTTCAGGCTTGTTGGTGGCGCGGGCGATATTAAGCTCACTAAGGATGGCAACACGCTGTTGAAGGAAATGGTCGGTTTTTCACCCTTGTTTTTCTTCATTTTTTCCCATTTAGTTTGCCATTTTAAAAGATTTTCTATTGAATGAGAATACACTCTTCTAATGTGCTTTCTGGCCGGTTATTAATATTTTGTAGGCAATAGGCATCTGCTTTTCTGTGTCGTGAACTTTGATGTTGTGAATTTGGTGTGGCTATTATAGACAATGTGTCTTACTGAATATTTCTTGGTTTTGTGTAAAAATATAGGCAAATATACATCTTGTTGAGATTTTAGGTTAACTACTGTTTGCAATGGTGTATAATTTGTATTTTTGCGCAAGTTGTGCTTTAGAGCATATTTTCTCAGTATTGTTATTGTTGTTATTATTCCATGAACCACTTTAAAATAGTCATCAGTTGGAAGTTTTCAGTGCATTAGATGTAAGGGGCCAGGACTTGATGTTCTCTTTATATTGGGGGGATTGTCAGAATAGACTAGGATTGTTCCAACAGTTTATCAAGAATGATATAACCAAGTTAAAGAAAGGTCTACAATCTCGTGAATTATATATTGAATTCTGGATAGAAGATGATTGTGCAACTGGGAAACATGTAAGGACCAGGATCAAATGCTAGAAGAGTTAATCTGTTTTATCTTTCTGCATGATGTCTGTTTGGTTTTACTTGCGTATAGTGTTTTGATTATTTAGAAAGTTCTGACATTTACTACATGTATTTAAGCCAGAATTTTTAGCTGCGAACATGACTAAAATGTATATGTATAGCTTCATTCTTAAGATTATATATTTTTTTTATGACAGCAAATACAAAGCCCTACAGCCATCATGATTGCTCGGACTGCTGTTGCCCAAGATGAAACCAGTGGAGACGGTACCACTTCTACTGTCATCTTTATCGGTGAGCTCATGAAGCAGTCAGAGCGGTACATAGATGAAGGTCAGTCAGACTTATTTTTTAAGATATTCAGTGGTAAGGCGTCAAGCACTTATTGGTATTCTTGTTCAAGACATGTTCTCAGAAAGAAAAAGACACTATTCTATTACCATGGCTCGTACTGGTTTATATAAGTATCTCTATTGAAATTACAGAAACACAGATTCCAGCCGAACTTCTGTATGTGTTTGCAAGTAATTTTTTATTTAGTCACTGTTGGGCATCAGACACTTACACTGATATAACTGTAAGAAACTTTCGCCTTCTAACGGAGATTACCTTAAGAGTAGGAAAGTGAAGTAAATAGTAACCAAAAAGAATAATTGCGCAAAAAGGAAGCCTTAGATGGTGGTTGTAATTGCCTTCTTTAACATACGCAGTGGAGGAAAAAAAATATTTATCAATGGTGGTTTATTTTTATGTTGGTATGGTATGCTCTCTGTGACAAAGTATGTGCTTTATTTCCATGGTTGTATCATTCTGGCTATCAGTATATTCCAGGGTCTTTTTTGGTTATCTGATCCTGTTTTGAGTTGTTGGAAAAATGCCGCAAATCATATATGTAGGAACTAGTTGGTTTTATGTTGTGAAAATGGTTGGCAATTCTATAACTTAAATAACATTATTTCAGGAATGCATCCACGGGTTCTAGTTGATGGATTTGAAATAGCTAAAAGTCAACCCTCCAGTTTCTCGAAAAGTTTAAGACTCCGGTAGTGATGGGTGGAGAACCTGATAAAGAGATACTGAAGATGGTGGCAAGAACAGCATTAAGGACTAAGGTTTCTCTCAGCCACTCTATTTGTGTGTTATGTATGTTTTCGAAACACTGGCAAATAAATATTTTATTTAATGTTGGATATGTCTCTTTTCTTGCGCAGTTGTATGAGGCCTTGGCAGACCAACTGACAGACATTGTTGTAAATGCTGTAAGTGCTTGATCTCAATGTTAATATTTTTTCACGTCCTACTATCAGAGGTAGATAGATGAATGGTATTAGTTAATTTGCAATTATGTATCTGAATTAAATTCCCACTGGCATTTATTTCAACATGTTCTCATGATATGCAGGTCCTCTGCATCCGCAAGCCTGAAGAGCATATTGATCTTTTTATGGTTGAGATAATGCACATGCGCCACAAGTTTGATGTAGACACTCATTTGGTATGTTACTATGAAAATTTATGATTCTTCTGAAGTTTTCAGTTGAATGTTTAATTTGGTTTATGTTAGCTATTTGTTTAAACATTGCTATAGAAAAAGTTACATCTATCCCAACCTTCAAGGAAATTCCTGTTTCTTTTCCTATAAAACTTTAACCATTTAGGATTCAATGGGATCTTGCAAAAAAAACTTGTTTGGTATGCTTCAGACTGGTTGTAGGCTGTCTTTTAGTCTTATACTTGCAAATTTTCCTGCTTGAGGTTGCGCTTGTTAATATGTCGTATTGCATAATGATGTTTGAATATGTTTGCTTGTTACTATGTCATATTGCATAATGTTGTACGAGTATTTTTGCTTATCACTGATGTGTACATATCCATTGACCTACTGCTGTATCTAGGTTGAGGGTCTAGTTCTTGACCATGGTTCAAGGCATCCTGATATGAAACGTCGAGCAGAGAATTGTTATATTTTGACTTGTAATGTGTCATTAGAGTATGAGAAGAGGTAATTATTTGTGAATTGTTGTAGAAGCTTGTTTTCTCCTGCACTAGTTAGTCCTATCAATATCCAGAGCTGTGAGATTGACTTTATTTTATTCAGTGAAGTAAATGCAGGATTCTTTTACTCAAGTGCCGAACAGAGAGAAGCAATGGTTGCGGCAGAAAGACGATCTGTTGATGAAAGGGTCCAGAAAATTATCGATTTGAAAAACAAAGTTCGTGTCTCCACCTGTGTCATTGGTCATTCCCCATGAGGATGGCTAAATATTTGTAGTTTTATCGTGAAAGATGATAATCCCTAATGTTTCTCTCAGGTGTGCACTGATGATAAGAGCAATTTCGTTGTCATTAATCAGAAAGGAATTGATCCTCCATCATTAGATATTCTTGCACGAGCTGGAGTAAGTTACCTACCTTTTCAGAAATATGACTGAAATATAACTCACTTGCATTGATAGATATGTTATACTTGATATAAATTTTTCCATGGTTGACTCAATTTTGTAAGAGTATCGTACTGGAACTTCAAGTTAGTGTGTCTCATGTAGGTCTAGTTACTATGGGTAATCAATTTCTACTGAATTAAAGAACATACAGGAAAAGAAGTAGTTTTCAGTTCACGTAATTAGGGAAAGCTGATGGCTTAGTTCTAGATCTTTCCTCCCTTTCTCCTCTTTCCTCCAATATTCTGCTGTCTAACAATATATAATTTGTATCACTCCTGGAACAAAAGTTTGGTTTCCTTGATATTCAAAATTCTATGTTTTCTTTATCATCTACTTCTAGAATCTTGTTGATATTATTTGTCTTTGTTGATGGGTTAGTTATGTTTCATAATTTTGCATCCTGATTCTGTTCATGCTGGTTTTTGGTATAATTTTTAGATAATTGCCCTGCGAAGGGCAAAAAGGAGAAACATGGAAAGATTGGTTTTGGCATGTGGAGGAGAGGCTGTCAACTCAGTTGATGACTTAACCCCCGAGTGCCTTGGTTGGGCTGGCTTGGTCTATGAGCATGTACTCGGAGAAGAAAAGTATACGTTTGTGGAAAATGTCAGAAGTCCCCACTCTTGTACAATTCTCATCAAAGGTACTTATAGTTTCTCATCTTACTGCTAAATTCTGTGTCTCCACATCCGTTGGCTACCGTATCCTTTACACTGTTCCTTGTTTCTTTTTTATTGTTATGGTCCGACTGGTGGATAATCTGGTTTGATATAAATGGTTGTATTGATTGTATATCCACTAATGCACCCTGGAAACAATCATGCAGGGCCAAATGATCATACTATTGCTCAGATTAAGGATGCTGTTCGTGATGGTCTGAGAGCTGTGAAAAATACTATTGAAGATGAAGCTGTTGTACTGGTGAGTTAATATATATGTTGACTGTTTTTGGTTTAGTTGAACTTTTACTCCTTGATTAGTGATATCTACTTTGTCCTTGGTGATGCTAAAGTTTCACAGTTGCCACCATTGTTGTATTGTATATGTGATTCACTTATTTAGTGATTTTTTACTGGTTCTCATTGTAGCTTACTGCTATTTAATTGCATACGAGGCACTTAGTTGATTAATTATATTTAAAACTGCTGCATTCTCTTTTATCTGATTCCAATTTACCCCATGCTTACTATTAAATAAATAAAAGGGTACATTTTGTTTCACTTCTAATTCGAAGTTGTGTTCTTGTCAAATTTATTTATTTGATCTTGTATATAATGAAATGGGATGGTAGATTGTTAGTATATAGCACAAATATTCAAGTATATAACAACTGCCTTGAGTTCCTGTATAAAGTGAGTTGTTTTTCTGCATATGACAGGGTGCAGGGGCTTTTGAAGTGGCAGCCAGACAATACCTGGTTAATGAAGTCAAGAAAACTGTTAAAGGAGTACGTTATCTCTTTAGGATCTATAAACATGTAAACTAGAGTAGAATAATACCTAGAGTTATATATCTTTATGGTATTTGCTCTGATGCTGTTGAAACTTTGAATAGCGTGCTCAACTTGGTGTGGAAGCCTTTGCTGATGCGCTTCTTGTAATTCCGAAGATACTTGCTGAAAACTCTGGTCTCGACACTCAGGATGTGATAATCGACCTTACGGTAATTTTTTTATTTTTCAAGTACTAAACTTCTAAATGTAGTTTGTTGTAGAATACAAGATACTAACGTAGATTGTGTACATAACATAGTTTATGGCTAGCATATCCCTGAACATTGATTTCATCTTTTCCAGGGGGAACATGACAAGGGTAATGTGGTCGGGCTTAATCTTCAAACTGGAGAACCTATTGACCCTCAAATGGAGGGTATCTTTGACAATTACTCTGTCAAGCGTCAGCTTATAACCTCAGGGTATGTCATGAAACTTACTATAGATATGTGCTGACATCATTCTCCAGTTTAAATATTTTCTTCTCATTAATTCTGAAGGGTGTTAGTAATATCTGCTCCCATGGTGTGGTTTCCCTAGTCTGCTTGTTTGTTGTGCTTTTAATCTATCCGATCCTCTGAAACGGATTTTTTCTATTGCAGCCCCGTGATCGCATCTCAGCTGCTACTCGTAGATGAGGTTATTCGAGCTGGCCGTAACATGCGGAAACCAACCTAATTTGTCGAGAACTTCACTTGTTCCTGGTTTTCTTTTTCTCTGGAAGATAGTTATGGCTCGTGATTGCTAATGATTATATAGTCATTGTGCCTAGAAATTTTGATTGGTTATGCTCTGGCCCTTTAAATTTTTGCTTGTTATGAGTTGTTCTTTAACCCATTTAATAGGTGTGTGAATCTATTTACGCACTGATCTGGCGTAATTGTTTGAAGCTTGTTTATTGACTTACTGTCAGAATATTATTTGTAAAAGCACTTTCTCTTATGAAATTCGTCACTATCTTTAGTTTGCCTGTAAATTTTGAATTTTGTTCCACGTTGCTCCTTGTGATATCTAATCGTGTTATATGTTTTTTTTTTTTTTTGTATCTATATTACAGATCTAGTGGTATTTTTTACAAGAAACTTTATTCACCGAAGCTAGATGTTAGCTATATAAAATAATAAAAAATTACACATTTTACTTGAAGAGCGAACCATGTTACAAACCAAGATCATTACCAACTTCAGTTGATGAGAAAATCGAACCAGTATTAGCTATCCCAGTTATATTTTAGTACTCTCGTGTATTCTTTATAATATGACAAATGCAAAAGTAAATATCCATATCATGTTTGCGAATAAATCGTCAAATAATAACCATATCAGTAACAAAAATTACCAAATGAGAACTGAAATTGAATTGGTGAATGTGATCAGGAAAAGCCGAAAAATATTATAGAAAACAAATTTACTGAGAAGGCATAAAATAAAATTAAAATGAAAGTGACGTGGAAAATACTAAAGCGGCGTCGTATCAAGATCCAGCACGGTGATGTATCTTCTTCTTATCGGAGAGGATCTTTCTGTAAAGCCCTAGAGAAAAACCCTCTTCCCCACTGCACTCTCTCTCCGTCTCTATAGTGCTACTCTGAAACTTCGATCTAGCTTCGCATTTCGGAATCATTACAATTTGTTCATTCGTTTAGTGTCTAGCGTGCCAAGTAGCTTAGTGCTATCGGTTTTGTATACGGAGGACGGGAGGAGTAGAGCGAGAACGATGTCGGTGAAGATGTTGAATCCGAACGCTGAGGTGCTGAACAAGTCTCATGCACTTCATATGAACATCAATGCCGCAAAGGGCCTCCATGATGTGCTCAAATCTAATCTCGGCCCTAAGGGAACTATTAAGATGTAAATGTTTTGTTTTCTGCTTGTTACGCGCGTGCGTGTATTTTACACTTCTCTCTTGGGGGTTTGCTGTTCCTAGTCTGAGTTTGATATTTTCAGGCTTGTTGGTGGCGCGGGCGATATTAAGCTCACTAAGGATGGCAACACGCTGTTGAAGGAAATGGTCGGTTTTTCACCCTTGTTTTTCTTCATTTTTTCCATTTAGTTTACCATTTTTTAAAGTTTTTCTATTGAATGAGAATGCACGCTTCTAACGTGCTTTCTGGCCGGTTATTAATATTTTTTAGGCAATAGGCATCTGCTTTTCTGTGTCGTAAACTTTGATGTTGTGAATTTGGTGTGGCTATTGTAGACAATGTGTCTTACTGGATATTTCTTGGTGGTGTGTAAAAATATCGGCAAACATATATCTTGTTGATATTCTAGGTTATCTACTGTTTGCAATGGTGTATAATTTGTATTTTTGCGCAAGTTGTGCTTTAGAGCATATTTTCTCAGTATGTTGTTGTTGTTGTTGTTTTTATTCCATGAACCACTTTAAAATCATCATCAGTTGGAAGTTTCAGTGCGTTATATGTAAGGGGCCAGGGAACTTGATGTTCTCTTTATATTGAGGGGATTGTCAGAATAGACTAGGATTGTTCCAACAGTTTTTCAAGAATGATATAACCAAATTAAAGAAAAGTCCACAGTCTCGTGAAAGAATTCTGGATAGAAAATGATGTTCAACTTGGAAACATGTAAGGACCAGGATCAAATGTTAGAGGAGTTAACTGTTTTATCTTTTTGCGTGATGTCTGTTTGGTTTTACTTGCTTATTGTGTTTTTGTTATTTAGAAAGTACTGACATTTACTGCATGTATCCAAGCCAGAATTTTTAGCTGTGAACATGACTAAAATGTATATGTATAGCTTCATTCTTAAGATTATAGATTTTTTTTATGACAGCAAATACAAAGCCCTACAGCCATAATGATTGCTCGGACTGCTGTTGCCCAAGATGAAACCAGTGGAGACGGTACCACTTCTACTGTCATCTTTATTGGTGAGCTCATGAAGCAATCAGAGAGGTACATAGACGAAGGTTAGTCATACTTACTTTTTAAGATATTCATTGGTAAGGCATTAAGTGCTTATTGGTGTTCTTGTTCAAGACATTTTCTCAGAAAGAAAAAGACACTATTCTATTACCATTGCCCATACTGGTTTATATAAGTCTTATCTATTGAAATTACAGAAACACAGATTCCAGCCGAACTTCTTTGTGTTTACAAGTATTTTTCAATTAGTTACTTTTGGGTGTCTGACACTTACACTGATATAACTGTAAGAAACATTCACCTTCTAATGGAGATTATTACCTTAAGAGTAGGAAAGCGAAGTACATAGTAACCGAAAAGAGTAATTGTGCAAAAGGAAGCCTTTGATGGTGGTTGTAAATGCCTTCTATCACTTATGCACTGGAGGAAAATAAATTTTTATCAATGGTGGTTTATTTATATGTTGGTATGTTATGCTCTCTGTGCCAAAGTATGTACTTTATTTCCACTGTTGTATATTCTGGCTATTTAGTATATTCCAGGGTCATTTTTGGTTATCTGATCCTGTTTTGGCTTGTTGGAAAAATGCTGCAAATCAAATTTGTAGGAACTAGTTGCTTTTACGTTCTGAAAATGAAAATGGATGACAATTCTATAACTTAAGTAAGATTATTTCAGGGATGCATCCACGTGTTCTGGTTGATGGATTTGAAATAGCTAAAAGAGCAACCCTCCAGTTTCTCGAAAAGTTTAAGACTTCGGTAGTGATGGGTGCCGAACCTGATAAAGAGATACTGAAGATGGTGGCGAGAACAGCATTAAGGACTAAGGTTTTTCTCAGCCACTCTATTTGTGTGTTATGTATGTTTACGTAGCAGCGGTAGCACTGGCACATAAATATTTTATTTAATGTTGGGTGCCTCTCTTTTCTTGTGCAGTTGTATGAGGCCTTGGCAGACCAACTGACCGACATTGTTGTAAATGCTGTAAGTGCTTGAGCTCTGTGCTAATATTTTTTTCATGTCCTACTATCAGAGGTAGATAGATGAATGGTATTAGCTAATTTGCAATTATGTATATGAATTAAATTGCCACTTGCATTTATTTCAACATGTTCTCATGATATGTAGGTCCTCTGCATCCGCAAGCCTGAAGAGCATATTGATCTTTTTATGGTTGAGATAATGCACATGCGCCACAAGTTCGATGTAGACACTCATTTGGTATTATTCTTCTGAAGTTTTCAATTGAATGACGAATTTGGTTTATGTTAGCTATTTGTTTAAACATTGCTATAGAAAAAGTTACGTCTATCCAACCTTCAATGCTATTCTTGTTTCTTTTCCTATAAAGCTTTAACCATTTAGGGTTCAATGAGATCTTGCGAAACAAACCCGTTTGGCATGCTTCAGACTGGTTGTTGGATGTCTTTTCATCTTATACTTGTAAATTTACCTGCTCGAGGTTGTGCTTGTTAATATGTTGCATTGCATAATGATGTATGAATATGTTTGCTTGTTAATATGTCATATTGCTTAATGATGTACCAATATTTTTACTTATACTGATGTGTAAATATCCATTGACTTACTGCTGTGTCTAGGTTGAGGGTCTAGTTCTTGACCATGGTTCGAGGCATCCAGATATGAAACGCCGAGCAGAGAATTGTTATATTTTGACTTGTAATGTGTCATTAGAGTACGAGAAGAGGTAATTATTGGTGGATTGTTGTACTAGTTTGTTTGCCCTGATATCCAGAGCTGTGAGATTGACTTTATTTTATTCAGTGAAGTAAATGCAGGATTCTTTTACTCAAGTGCCGAACAGAGAGAAGCAATGGTTGTGGCAGAAAGACGATCTGTTGATGAAAGGGTCCAGAAAATTATCGATCTGAAAAACAAAGTTCGTGTCTCCACCTGTGTCATTGGTCATTCCCCATGGGGATGGCTAAATATTTGTGGTTTTGTTGTCAAAGATGATAATCCCTAATGTTTCTCTCAGGTGTGTACTGATGATAAGTGCAATTTCGTTGTCATTAATCAGAAAGGAATTGATCCTCCATCATTAGATATTCTCGCACGAGCTGGAGTAAGTTACCTACATTTTCAGAAATGTGACTGAAATATAACTCACTTGCATTGATAGATATGTTATACTTGATATAAATTTTTCCATGGTTGACTCAATTTTGTAAGCTTATCGCAATGGAACTTCAAGTTAGTGTGTTTCATGTAGGTCTATTTACTAAGGGAATTAATTTCTACTGAACTGAAGACATAAAAAAAGAATTCCAGTTCACATCTATTGAAGGAAAGCTGGTGGCTTAAATTCTAGATCTTTCCTCCGTTCTTCCAATATTCCGTTGTTCGTTAGAGTAGTTTGTTAACAATATTTAATTTGGTTCAGTCCTGGAACTAAAGTTTGGTTTCTTTGACATTCAAAATTCTATGTTTTCTTTATCATCTACTTCTAGAATCTTGTTGATATTATGTCTTTGTTGATGGGTTAATTATGTTTCATAATTTTGCATCCTGAGTCTGTTCATTCTGGTTTTTGGTATAATTATTAGATAATTGCCCTGAGAAGGGCGAAAAGGAGAAACATGGAAAGACTGGTTTTGGCTTGTGGAGGAGAGGCTGTCAACTCAGTTGATGACTTAACCCCTGACTGCCTTGGTTGGGCTGGTGTGGTCTATGAGCATGTACTTGGAGAAGAAAAGTATACATTTGTGGAAAATGTCAGAAGTCCCCACTCTTGTACAATTCTCATCAAAGGTACTCAGAGTTTCTCATCTTACTGCTAAATTCTGTGTCTCCATATCTATTGGCTACAGTATCCTTTACACTGTTCCTTGTTTCTCTTTTTATTGTTGCGGTCCTACTGGTGGATAATCTTGTTTGATTTAAATGGTTTTATTGATTGTATATCCACTAATGCACCCTGGAAACAACCATGCAGGGCCAAATGATCATACAATTGCTCAGATTAAGGATGCTGTTCGCGACGGTCTGAGGGCAGTGAAAAATACTATTGAAGATGAAGCTGTTGTACTGGTGAGTTAATATATTTGTTGACTGTTTGTGATTTAATTGAACTTTTACTCCTTGATTAGAGACATCTACTTTGTCCATGGTGATGCTAAAGTTTCACAGTTGTCACCATTTGTTGTATATGTGATTCACTTATTTGTTAGTGATTTTTTACTTTGTGGTTGTCACTTTGTAGCTTACTGCTATTTAATAGCATATGGGGCCCTTAGTTGATTAATTATAAAAAAATGCTGCATTCTATTTTATTTGATTCCAATTTACCTTGCGTACTATTAAATGAGTAACAGGGTAGATTTTGTTTCACTTCTAATTTGAAGTTGAGTTCTTGTCCAATTTACTTATTTTATCTTATATAGTATGAAATGGGTTGGTAGAATGATAGTATATAGTACAAATCTTCAAGTATATAACAATTAACAACTGCCTTGAGTTCCTGTATTAAGTGAGTTGTTCTTCTGCATATGACAGGGTGCAGGGGCTTTTGAAGTGGCAGCCAGACAACACCTGGTTAATGAAGTCAAGAAAACTGTTAAAGGAGTACGTTATTTTATTTTCTTTTTCTTTATCTTTCTCTGTTTAGCTATTTGTGTTTGCAATCCAGTCATCTAGAATATCTATACACATGTAAACTAGAGTAGAATACCTAGAGTTATATATGTTTATGGTATTTTCTCTGATGCTGTTGAAACTTTGAATAGCGTGCTCAACTTGGTGTGGAAGCCTTTGCTGATGCGCTTCTTGTAATTCCAAAGATACTTGCTGAAAACTCTGGTCTCGACACTCAGGATGTGATAATTGACCTTACGGTATTTTTTTTGGTTAAAGTACTAAACTTCTAAATATAGTTTATGGCTAACAAGTCCTTAAACATTGATTTCGTCTTTTCCAGGGAGAACATGACAAGGGTAATGTGGTCGGACTTAATCTTCAAACTGGAGAACCTATTGACCCTCAAATGGAGGGCATCTTTGACAATTACTCTGTCAAGCGACAGCTTATAACCTCAGGGTATGTCGAGAAACTTACTCTAGACATGTGCTGACATCATTAATTCTAAAGGGTGTTAGTAATATCTGCTCCCATGGTGTGGTTTCCCTTGTCCGCTTGTTTTTTTGTGCTTTTAATAATCCGATCCTCTGAAATGGATTTTTTCTATTGCAGCCCCGTGATCGCATCTCAGCTGCTACTCGTAGATGAGGTTATTCGCGCTGGCCGTAACATGCGGAAACCAACCTAATTTATCGTGAACTTCACTTGCTCCTGGTTTTCTTTTTCTCGGAAGATTGTTATGGGTCGTGATTGCTAATGATTTACCTAAGTTGTGTATAGTCATTTTGCCTAGAAAATTTTGATTGGTTATGAGGTGTGCTTGAAATCATTTAGTTGGTGTGTGAATCTATTTACGCACTGATCTGGCGTAATTGTTTGAAGCTAGTTTTATTGACTTATGATCAGAATATTATGTTTAGAAGCACTTATTCTCTCTTATGAAATTTGTCACCATCTTTATTTTGCCTGTAAATTTTGAATTTCTTTCCAGGTTGCTCCTTGTGATATCTACTTTTAGAATTTTGGAAGAAAATTGTAATTGCCATGAAAGATGGTGGTATGGGATGACGAGTACTTGTTTTTAACATCAAACATTAGTTCTGCAAATTGATTTTGCGATTGGTAAAGAAGAAATTTGAAGATAATAGTTTCTTTTAAAGTTGATGAGTAGTTCCAAAAGGGCTCATGTGATATAAATTCGCGAAAACTTATTAAAATTTATTTTAAAAAATCATAATACGAGGACTTATGAATCAATTAAAAAAGCATAATACCTATAGAGAAGAGCACAAGAAAGTTAGATCTTCGATGTTGATAAATTTTTTACTGTGCATTTGCTATAATTTAATTGTAACTTTTGGTTTGACTCATGAGAGTTTAAAATGATGCTTAGTATCTAAGATATAAATGAGGATCATCTAAATTGAAGAAGTCATACTATTTAATCATTTTCATGTAGCATAGACTTCTAAGAATTGGGTATATGTTTTCCTGGCTTCAAGAGCTTCCTTGACTATTCTTCAGGGGGTGATCGGGGTTAAGCCGCGTGACTACGAGGGTGTTTGGCTAAGCTTATTTTAGAGAACTTATAAGTTCCAAGAGCTTATAAGATGTTTTAAAACCTTATAAGAGGTAATGTCTCAAGTGCTTATAAGTTGTTAAAGTGTTTGGATAATTGATCTTATAAGATGGAGAAAAAATCGTGAGTTAGAGAGATAAAATCATAATTATAGAGATAAAATTGACGAGATTTTAAGTTGATAGTGTAGGAAATAACGAACTATAATAAGGTTATTTTGGTAAATTCATGTGTCACAGCCCGGTTCGGCTACCACCTTACCGGATCGTGACTCGGGTTCGGGTTAAGTGAATATGAAACGAATAAGGTTTCCAACTCATTTCATCTACGAAGAATTGTAGATGTTCCAAACAGAAACAAGAATCATGATGAATCAAAATAGCTTATATATATATATATAAGATGGTTTCATGGTTTCAACAAACAACAGCTTTTTCAAAGCTTAACACAGTAACAAAAGATAACAGAGTCTCAAGAGTTTGACAGCGGAAATACGTGTGAGACATGCATGTGAAGATGCATTCTCAAGGTGAACCAAAAATACTTCATACGTCTTGACAAAAAGTTTCCGCTCAACTCCGCCTGCTCCATCATCACCAACTCGCACATTTAAAACAAACATGCGGTGAGTACAAAATTGCACTCGGTGGACACATTGCGAAAACATTTTACTTTACGAAATATTGTCGCTTACTTCACGCAGAAGACACGAGGGTTTTGTTTGAAAAAGGCGCTCAGCTTACTAAATACGTTTTCATTTTCTCAAAGGTGTCTGCGAGACATTTTACATCACAACGTATATTCCAAGTCGGCATATGGATTAACGCGCGGGAGGAGGCCTCCTTCACCGGACGCACGATCGACCGCGAACAGTTCGAGGTCAAACAACCGACCGTAACTTGGTTCGTGGTCAAGTGTACACAACCCTAAGCTAGGATTCCCCCTTCACCTCCAGCTTAGGATCCGAATTCGTAATACTTTTCCTGTTGCCCCAGGCAACCCGAATGGACATATACAAAACATAAAACATTTTTGGCAGACAATATCGTATCTCAACATTTTATAAGAAAGCGAAGCAATAACAAGAAAATACTTTCGAGAAAGCTTGTAAAATCTTTTGAAAAGAATGCCCACCTCGAGGACTTAAGGTTTCTTAAGTCACTAGTTTCTATTCTCGGTTTCCGTTCTCCTTCGAGTCGACCTTATCAACGTAAGAAACGAGTTTTAGCATATTATTATGCTTCACAAGAATCATCGATCCGAACCAACGATCGTACTAATATCAACTCTATCACTAACGTTATTACGAACTATCGATCAACATACTGTATTGTTATACTTTAAATCAACTTTTCTCAACGTCATTTCATGTATTCTTAAGTACAACTACTATTTTACACGTACGCCTTTTTCTATCGATTCCCAACCATATCCTTGTTATTCTCGATCTTTCACATAAACAACTATACGTCTTAATATATTCACATATACGAACCAATTTCCATATATATTGCTTCGTCTTTCATAATCCTACGTCACATAGATCTCAGATATTGAATTTCGTGCCTTTGACCTTGGTCAACGTTTTGGTCAACGATTTTGACTTGGTCAACCATTAGTCAACAATTTTGACTTTGGTCAACATGAGGTCAACATTTGACTTTTCAATTTCTTATGTAATTTTGATTTTGACGCACAATTCTTGTTCGAAAATTCCTATAAAATCATAATATGTCTAAAACATTATTTTGGTTTATATTATGAAATTATATCTTATAAAATAAATTTATAATATTAATACACATAACTCATAGTTTTCAAAACCTTAATTAAACTAAGCAAACAATTTCCAAAATTCCAATAAAATCACATAACACATACTTATCTATAAGCATCCTTACTATAATATAATTTTTATTTATTGTGAACTATTCAATTTAATCTTCCTAAGTCACTTTTGAAAATTTGGACTTAGGTCCAATAAATTCTTAACAATTCCAATAAATTCATACAACACTATATTATGATTCTACACTTTCAATATGTTATGATAACACTCAAACATGGATTATATCTCAACATAGTATCATGTTCTAAAATTTTCAAATTCATGACTTAGGTACTAAAGTGTTCCAAAAATTCTACATAAAATCATACAAGCATAGTTAATACCCTAGATCATGATTTCATGCTTAAATCAACTATTAAAAATCATACTAATCAACATAACATACCCTTAAGTTTTCGGTCAACATATAAAATTTAATATCATGCTTGATTTTGTGATACAATTATACTACATGCTTAATAACATCATATAAATACAATTTCTAATCATATTGGCACAAGTCTCATGATTTTCGAAAAACACACATATAAACTAAGCTTATAACATAAATTCTAATGTATATACGAAGCTTGTAAGAATTCTAACCTCTTAATCGGAGTAGAATTGATCGGCGAACGTTTATTTGATCTACGATCGAAGAACACTTCAAAGAACACTCTCTTATTTTTTTCTCTCTATTTTCTCTCCTATTTCTTTCCTATTTTCGGTCATGAGCTTATGGGAGGGGTGATCTCCTATTTATAGGATTTATGAGATGATATTAATTATTACACTTTAAAATATCTAATGTCCACTTGTATAAAATCTTATCTTTATCCTTATCAAATCTTATCATAATCCTTATCATATCTTATCTTTTAATAGGTACATTGAATCATTCATACAACTTGCATCACACTTGTCCTAAGATAATTAAATTACAATTTTATAATATATGTTTAGCAAATTTTCGGCCATTTAGGAGACAAGACTTAGGTTACTTGATCAAATTGGATTCTAACTCTACTTTACACTCATAATGTGATAAGATCACAATCTTATCCTTACATTAATTATAGCATGATATTTATCTCATAATATACCAATTTATTCATATTTTCGGTCACTATATATATTATATGCCAAATATTTTATTTTTCTTCAATTAATAGCTATGTGACATAATATTGATCTTAGATAATAAATTATATCATAAGAAAATTAATTAAGATCAATTTCATATACTTTAGTAAAGTTATCGGCAAACAATTCAAAATTAAGGATAAATTATTAAACTTTCATTCTTTTCATAACTAATATTATTTTCATGATGAATTACATAAATATAATGATATTATATCATAAAATAAATTTTTGAAACAATTCTTAGTATTTTCCCAATTTATTTCGAAATCTAGGGTTTCTAGGAATTAAATTTCACAAAATTCCATTCTTACCCTATTTTTATTAATTTCGAAATTTCTATAATTTTTGTGAGATAAGATTGATTTAGAATCATGATATATATCAAGTATATAATTAAATAAATTATTTAATACAATTATCACATTAAATTGTGATTTTCGAAAAAATCACATAAAATCATACTCATTATTTCGAAAATTGTATGCTTCTAGAGCTTAGATATTATTTCCTATGATACTTATCACATTTCTACACATTTCTAAGAGATAAACATTATCTCTTAATCCATCATGATCTTATCTTATCTTTTAATAAAATATCTTAACAAGCTTATCTTATCTCTAATGTCATTTTCAACCTTATCACTTACACCTCATGCTTGGGTGTTAAAGATAATTATCTTATCATGTAATATAAGATAAACATGACAACTCATCACATAAAATCAAGTGATCACAAAATAAATCACAAATTAATCCTTATAAATCATGATTTTCGAAAATAATCAAATAATAAGGAAAAATATTTCTTTCTCTTTCTTAGTGTAAATAATATCCCAAATATACTTAAAATCATATCTATTTATATTTAAAAATTATTTCATTTGAATTTCTAAAGGAAATTTCGATTTAATCGAAATCGGCGATTCCCGACGTTCACTTTCATAATCGTTTCTATCGTACTGTTCCTTCTTAAATTTTGAAATTTTTAAGCCCAGAAATTCGGGGTATTACATCATGGTTGCTTATAAGTTTATGAAAAAATAAGTTAGGGTTGACCAACTTATTTTTAGGGGAACTTATTAGCTGTTGGAGCTTATTTTCACAGCTTATAAGCTATTTTAAAGAGCTTATAAGCTTAGCCAAACACCCTCTACATCTATCAGACCATCTCTCCATATTTTATTTATTTGCATGTGACACCATACCGATCACCTATAGAGTTACATATGGAAGTCGAGAAACAAAAGTGCGCCCTTTATGTGTTTCATCCGATTTCTTTTGAACAAGCTCCTTATTTCATAATAGAAGTCAATGTTGATTCAATGATTATTGATTTGAAAGTGGCAAAGAAGGACCTTTCTAATGCTCCTATGTCCAAATCCGCACTTCTCTAGATTAACTCCAAAAAAAGAAGAATATCAAAGGTGCACACGCGTAGGTTAATTGGTTTCATATTTGTTAATGAATCGAATATGACGAGTCTCATATTTATTGATACTAATTATAAGTGCAAACGTTTAATAAATGAAACCCATAGTGCATGCACACAATAATAATAATAATAATAATAATAATAATAATAATAATAATAATAATTCTAACCCCAATCCATTTAGCCCTCGACTGGAACTCCCCACCCCACCCCTATCCCCGTTTGCTTAGTAAAAGTTATAAATAATGTGAATGACCTAATAGATTAATTAGTCCAACCACCCCTTGTAAAAAACATTTCCGGTAACTTGTAACTGAGAGAACATCACAACATTATTTTATGGAAGACAACCTAGCTGAACTTTTTATAAATTAAAGTTGCAATACTAATTCATTTTATTTGACTATTTGGGGACCTTTTAAGAGTTAAATCACCATATAGATTCTTGCTTGTATAATGTCATACTTCAGACCGTGCCAATTTCACCTAACTCGATTCTTGATATGTGGAATAAGTTATGAAAGATACACATTCTTCCAAAGGTTTGTGTTATAAAGATATATATTTTCGAATAGCTCCGAATATTATTGAAAAAATTTGGTTGATTATATGAAAATCTGAATATTTCCCTAGAAGGAAAAAACAGTTGAAGAATATATGCACTTATGGCTTATTCAGGGCGTGTTTGGTAGGAGGATATAGATTGCAGACGATGGCATTACGCCTGTTGGTATCCTATTTTCAAGTCATGAAAAAGCATAAATCATTGTTTCACCACGCATCTCGGATTGATCAAGTTTCGTATCTTGATGCTACAGTATGACTATCTTGCCTAATCATATCCCTCTTACCAAACAAGTTCCAAATCTTGGAACAAAGATTTGGAGCAAGTTAATTGTTAAAGTCGATGGAGGTGCTTCATAGATGAACAAAGTGGGCCTTTGGCCCGTAATGGTATACCCCTGAAACTCACAGTCGCCTATAGCAGCCGAAGCGCAGCTCTACGAATTGACGATAAAGGGCTTTGACGAGTCAATGCCAGCGTGTCGCATCCAATGTCCCGAGAATAGCAAACTCCGCCACACCCCCGCCACCTTTCTCTTTCTCATTGGCTGGCCGCCCCTCCCCCCTAAATTTCTACTATTTAAACCTCCCGGTCACTGCGGCTCCTCATTCGAACCATTTCGTCAAATAGCTGACTGCATATATCAAATCAAACTCCAGATCTATTGCTACAGGTTCACTCTTCTTCTTCATTTTTCGTTTTAAAGTTTTATTTTTAGCTATTTTTACATTGATTTCACCCAATTTGTAGTTAGATCTTATGCGACTGGGTTTAAGGTTTGGGTTTAGGGCTAGGGTTAGATCTTTGGAATTTGGGCTTTTGTGGGTTTTGATATTTTTATGGTTTGACTAGTTGCTGGTGGAAATCGAATCATAGATCTGGGGATTTTTAGTTGTGATGATTGTTGAACTGGGATCTGATTTGCGATTATTGGTTTTTGTGCTTGTTTTACTTAATTCAGTAGGACTTGAAGGAGGGCAGATTTAGTGTTAGTTGATTTTGTAGACGGTGTAATGCATTACTGTTATGATATGTTGTTAACTTTGTTTAACTGGATTTAGTAGCCTTGATACAGTGGAGAAATGTAAATTGGATTCGGATATATGATATTGAATTCGAAGATTGAGTTTGTTTTGCTATTTTGTTATTTGAATTGGACTTGATGTCTCTTCGGTTGCGAACTTCTGGATTTAATTGCTGTTGTTTTCTCCTTTACTTTTTATTTTTTTTGCGTGGTTAGTGATACTAGGGTGACGAGCAAAACAGGGAACACCCTTTTATGAAGAACTTTCTTTGAAATGTAATATTTATTCATGAAACCTAATGAGAAGAGCTTTACTGCCTACAAGTAATTGCGAATCTGTGTGTTGGTGTGTATGATATGAGGAATTACGCTGAATGTTGAGTTTATTGTGTGGGCCTTTAATTGGAAATGTATGAGTTGTTTTAAGATGGATGTTTTTGTCGTGTGACTGAAGTCCCTTAATTATTGTTTAATAAAGTTATGTTGAATGTCAGAAAATCATAAATGACTTAAATGTAAGGGTTATGGAATTTGCCACAGGTTTTGTACTATTTTAGCTTATTAAAATGTCACCAGCTGATTCATCCCGTGAGGAGAATGTTTACATGGCCAAGTTGGCCGAACAGGCTGAGCGTTATGAGGAAATGGTTGAGTTTATGGAAAAGGTGGCAAAGGCTAGTGATAGTGATGAGCTGACTGTGGAGGAAAGGAACCTCCTCTCAGTGGCATACAAGAATGTGATTGGTGCTCGGAGGGCTTCATGGAGGATTATCTCTTCCATTGAGCAGAAGGAAGAGAGTCGTGGGAATGAGGATCATGTTAATATTATTAAAGAGTACCGAGGCAAGATTGAGGCGGAGCTCAGTAAGATCTGTGATGGGATTTTGGGGCTCCTTGAGACCCATCTCATTCCTTCTGCCTCTACTGGTGAATCGAAGGTGTTTTACTTGAAGATGAAGGGTGATTATCATCGGTACTTGGCTGAATTTAAGACTGGGGCTGAAAGGAAGGAAGCAGCTGAGAGCACTTTGCTTGCTTATAAGTCTGCGCAGGTAAATAGCTTTAATTTGCATATGTTCATAGATTTATTCTGATGGTGTTTCTTTTTTCTGTCCTGTTGTTTTCATTTTTACTGTGTAGGATATTGCACTAGCTGAGTTGGCTCCTACTCACCCTATAAGGCTGGGACTTGCTCTTAACTTCTCTGTTTTCTATTATGAAATCCTCAACTCCCCGGATCGTGCTTGCAACCTTGCAAAACAGGTATTGAGAATATTTGATGGTTCTGTAGAATATGATTTTACTTTATTACAGTGGATTTGCTAGAAGTCATATCTTAAAAGTGTAGGACATCAGAAGTGGAAAATGACTTTCAGACCAGATGTGTTTTCAGTATGCTAATTAATTAGCTACATCATGCAGTATTTGTCATCTGCAAACATCAGTGTTTTCAACTGATTCTATCCGACATTTACATGGTTTCTTGCCCATTCTTTCTCTTCATAAATCATTAGTATTTGTTGTGTTGTAAGCTTGTAATGAAGTATGCTGCTTAATTTTTCTTCATAAACCATTTATGACCTTCGGTTTTATTTATTTTTGTATAGTCGTTCACCCGTGATAAATTGATGCTTTTATGCAGGCTTTCGATGAAGCTATTTCTGAGCTAGATACGCTGGGTGAGGAATCATACAAGGACAGCACATTGATCATGCAACTTCTTCGAGACAATTTAACTCTCTGGACATCTGATGTAGCGGTAATTCCGTATCCCTGTAAAATTTGCCCATAAAATATAACCAATGCTAACTCGTGCTAGCTATATATTATAGTACAAAATGTTTCAATAACTACTGACAAGGTGTATTTGTTTTGGTTATAGGATGAAGCTGGTGATGAGATCAAGGAAGCTCCAAAACGTGAATCTGGCGAGGCAGCACAACAGTGATGAGATTGTATTGTATTGGTGATGTATTCTGAAATATGTTTTAGTATAGAAATCCTTGTGCCGTAGTAAGACTTGAGAGTTATCTTATGTGTGGTACTGGAGGTTTCTACATATTGAAATGTTTTTCTCATTGACGTCGTTTTTTAAGATCTCAGTGCCTTTTATTTTGTGTTAAATATTTGCTTGCCGATTTAGGGGATTGTAGTTACGTAATTAACTCAAGCATGTTTATCCGTTACCTCCCCTACAAGAAATATGTTTATGATAATATTTATCTGTCACTGTTTAATTTTATATTTCCTATTGTTGGTTAATGATGGTTTTTGTGGAATTTGATAGATGATTATTTTACGTTCACCCTGACACAACTTCCCTTCCATTTCTAATTTGCCCGGCTCCAACTCTCCTGAATATGGTTTATAAGTTATGTGATCGACGACTAAAGAAGAACACATGATTGGTAATTACATTTCTAATTTCGAAGTATGAAAAAAATATTTTTAGCTCAAAGAATAATTAAAAAATAAGAGCAAACGAAGGTGATCAAAGTAAAGCAGGAAAAGAGTATTCCGAACCTTACGATAGAAAACAATTGCATGTCTATGCAAGTAGCTGAATTACTCTTAACATCTCAAGACACGTGCCAACAAATACGCAATTAGATGTGAGCTTAATTTCGAATATTTGTACATCTATGACTATGAGATAAGATTTTTTTTATTTGTTCATTAGTTTGGGGTTCACTCATTCTTAAGTGATGTATACAATAATTTATAATGGCCTTGGTGAGATTTTGCTTTTTCTTTTCTTTTTTCTTTAAAAAAAAAGAAGATGCTACAATGATTTGGTGATAAGACCGGGCTGCTGTCAGCCGCCGAGAAATCAGGGCAGTCGCTGTCGACAATCGAGAGGCACGACCTCCTTCCCAAAGCACTAAGGAAAATAGTACATACACAACAAATGAGGGAAAGAAGATTTATGTGGTGTTTACTTTGCATGATTAGGTTGGATAGATAAAATTAATCCAACCTACTCAAGTGTTTACTTTTAAGGATTAATATTTGAGGATATCCCAAAGCTCGGGATTATTTTAATCATTTGAATTATTCTTCATTAATTTTAATCCAACCAATACAGGTATGATTGAAATAATCATCTAAATAAATGGAGAATTATTTATCCCAATTTTAATCCTTCACTAATCCTTTGTAGTAAACAAATGATTGATAGATAAAAATTATCTTATCACATATTTAATCCATCAAATAATCAATCATTCCAAATGCTAATCATAAAAAGTAAACACTACCTTAGGGAAAATAAGATAAGGGATACAAGATTTGAGATAGAAAGCCAGAGATTGGGAAAGGGGAGAGCAATGGTGAATAGTGACTGAATGAGTCGCAGTGGCGGTTGATCTCGCGGAAGAATTATAGAAGGGGGGTGAAGCAGAATTGAGGATCTGCGTTTGATTTGGGAAGGAGATGAGAGAGAACTGATTTTTTTAGGGAAGTTAGAATTGAATTATAACATTATTAATTTGAATTATATTTAAATATATATTAAAATGGGTATGCGGTTATAACCGATAACCGACGGGTATACCGGTACTCGAACTTTACAGTCTTTCAATATTCAGTACCGATCCCTTTACCAAATTTGTCGATAAATAGGTATACAGTATTCGATCGATTCCATTTAGATCGGTTAATATCCTGATACCCAAATTCGTTTAGACAACCCTATCCCCAATATTCATTATCAAATGTGTATTATTTGAAGAAATTCTTCAATATTGCATAATTAATCCAAATTGGCAGGCTTGTCTTTAAAAGCTATATAAAGGAAGCAATAAAACCATAGCGAAAGTTCAAGTATATTTGTACATAAACCAAGACCGATAATATTTCAGATTTAAAAAACATGCAAGTCTGAGGGAGAAGTACAAACATTTGCATGCAATAATTAATTGCTAAAAATAAAAAATATAATATACTTAAAAAAAGAGGATATTCGAATCTCAAAAGTCGAAGTCCAAATGGAATCTGAAATTTAAGGTAAAGATCCATATGTATCCATTGTATCCAAATTTTTGAAGATCATGTTGGAAAATAGACGTATGAAACAATATAATACTTGTCGGACGAATTATAACTTGAAACATAAATTTAGAAAAAGATCAAACTAACAAGGAACGTAAAACAAGAAATACAGAATGAATTGAAAAATTGTATTTTAATGCCAAGTCGATGGATCTCTTTCCGCAAGACGAGATATGTATCGATAGTACTATCGGTTCTGATGTATTGTCCTCAAAGATAAAACGACAACGTCTCGAATGTGGCAGTACCGTAAACCAACGAGCTCCAACGAATTGGATGGAGGCAAGGACAGAGCTTTGACGTATGAACTATGTATGCATAGATTGTTATCATGTAGATTGATAATAGGTGGCTAATGCAGGAGAGACATGTCTTATTTATAAGCGTCGTCCCTTCATAGGGAGCCCGTTGAAGTCAACACCAGCATTGATGTCGGGTGTTACGAAGTTATGTCACTCATTGAGTGCAAATTGGTTACGAGACGGTTTGGAGACAAGGTGAGAGTTACACTCACGTTTCCCGCAGAGCAATCATGTCAAGACGTTACCGATAATTATAATGAATCTAGATAGCGCGTGCGTCCGGTTCATTATACGTATTTAGATGTCTCTTTAAGTGTACAACAAGCCCAACAGATTAGACCACACGAGTTGAGCCATGGACCAATTTCAACTTTGAACTCGATCAAACAATGATCTAAAAGGTACGGACATTGGTTCACGAACCAGCTCACGAATAGGTCCAAAGATCACTCAAAGATAATTGTCAAGATCCAAGTCCACGGACTCGGACCTTGGACCACGGAGCCGGGGTCGGGCACCAGGCGTCGGTCGCGGACGGGTGACAACGGCACACACGTGGCTTTCGAATTCATCACATGTGCACATAATTATATTAAGTGTTCAATGAATTACTTATATAGATAATTAATAAATATACATTAATCAATGTGGGATAATCATTAATTAATCTATGTTTGTCTCCTTAATCATGTAACTCCATGTTTAAATGATCAATTTGATTCACTATTTCTCATTCAATTTAAATCGTAGTTAAGAATGTGAATACATCATGAGCATCTACTCAAAAAGTAGATCGATCGTGTACCGAATTTCACAAAATTAAACGTTACATCACTCAAAATCTTGATAAAAAAAAGCTTTCTAACAACTTGACCACATATATAAAATAATATATATACACACACGTTGATTTTCAATGATCCACCACATTAGTGGAAATAGCCATATTCATGTATACATACATATCTCAGTCCTCAAGAGATATTAAAATATTTGGATAGATGGTTTATGGCCTTGAACTATTTCCCCATAGCGTGCACTGATACAATGATATTAACACTTTAACACCCCATCCTCATCCGTTCTCACGTGTGATTCCATTTTTCCATGTATGTTCACTTTGGATTTATAGTACTTCATTCGAAGTTGTCTCACTTCCCACTTACATAGGTGATTCTTCACCGAGTATCTTGTCATACTCAACATCCTCAAGGTATTTAAGAATCATTAAAAGTCGAAGACTCAACCTCACCACTAGGTAAGTTTTCAACACTCGTGTACTTTTTAGGGAATACACTAACTTGAGTGTTTACACACGAACTCTCATAACTTAGTTCTCTCATTGAACCAAGTTATTGAGATCTATAGTATTCATGGTCGGGTTACCACTATGATTATTCTTAAGACGTTGATTTTAACCTCATTCACTCTAACAACTTGGTCATTTGATCTCGATTCAACCATTTGATCAATGAATCCGTTAAATTATCTATTGACGTGACATAGTCAATTGAGATAATATCATTTAAGATCAAATACTTCACGGTATCATTTCACCTATATATATGTTGAGACTTATCATTATACAAATCATTTTTCATCATACCAATAGCCAAGCGGCTATTGAAATGAATCATCACTGATGGTTAATAACTATTGTGTAAAAATAGTTCGCTAATATTTATAAAATATTTAATATAAAATTAATCTGCATTTTTGGGATTTATTAATTACCATGAGGCTCGTGATATTTTTCACCCATACCCTTTATCCCCTAACAAAAAAAAGAGAATTAATGATAAAGTGAGTTCATGTAGCTAAAATATTACATGTTCGAATTTTACCAATATATAATATATTTTATTTTTCAAATGTGATTTAACCATCATGTATGATTTGTACATTATTGTGTTTTTTATACTTGATTTTTCAAATATGATTACCCGTCCGATGTGGTTTGCAGGCTATTACACAAAAATATGAGATTTACTCAATGTAATTTGTAAATTATTGCACATATTGTATCTGATTTTTCAAATTTGTTTTACCATTTGTAAGAAATTATATAAGAATGTGAAATTTTATACAATACATACCGAAACTAGCGTAAACGGGTTCTCGTCCAAGCAAAAAAACAGCGGCAATTTGCGGCCTCTAGTGCGGCGGGAAAAGCAAAAACAAAATTGGTTGGCGCTTTTCTTTTCACCGCAAAATTCAAACTCCCTCCACTCGGACTCCGCGCATCTAATAAGACAAATGGAGCACAGAAGTGCGCCTCTGTCCTAATAAAGATCGTCTCGAATTGCAGAGAAAATACTTCCGAAAATTCTGGTTGGAGGCTTTCCGGCGACAATGTTGGTTGATTCAGGCGCTGCTTCCAATCAGATGCTCAAGAGCCCGAAGAAGAAGGACAATAAATGCCAGCAAGATGCTCCTCCGGCGAAGCGCAACAATTCACCCGGGATCCGGCTTATCGGTGGCCGGATTTATGATTCCATAAACGGAAAAAGTTGCCATCAGGTTTGATTTCGGACTCCAAGATAGATGCAGCCTTAGTTCAATGGATGTTTTTTTTTTTGTGAATTAATGATGAGCAAATCCTGCTGGTTCCGACAATTGCGAAGGGTTCGTTTGAATTTGAACTCATAATTAAGGATGAGGCATCCTCAAACAATCAAATTATTCTCCACGAGCTTTGGCGAAGCAAGTGCTTCCGTTGTTGCGCGCAATCTCTGTGGAACAGCAACCCAGATAACATTAAATATAGACAAAGAACATAGAGCGGAATAGAGAGAAGGAAAGAAACACGTGTCTATTATTGTACCATGTCAAAAAGCTAAAAGAAAAAACTCCGGTTTTTATTTATGCAATTTTACTTGGACAGATAAATAGATTCTGACGTGATTTAACATCCCAAATGGCTTCTTCTTAAGTCATAGGAGAATGTATTTTTATTGTTTATGCTTGCAAGTCTCCTTAATTGGTTTCATTTTGTTTCTCACTCTTCAACTTGGGCTATGGAAGTGTCGCCAAAAAACCAGGGATTTCACTGCAGCATGCAAGAACCAGAAGAATAACAAGCCTTGTACAATTATGTATTGTCATAAATGCCTCTTGAACAGGTGATTGCTCTTTTTTAGTTATCACTTGTGTTTTGGAAAGCAAACTGTCATGGAATATTGTCATCTCCCAATTTACCACCTTTTGCAAGTTAGGTATGGTGAGAAGGCAGAAGAAGTAGATGCTTTAGGAGAGTGGAGCTGTCCGAAGTGTAGAGGCATTTGCAACTGCAGTGTTTGCATGTGAGTCTTCTTAATTGTTTCCGAATGCTTGTTCAGTGTGTTTCTGATGCCAATGGACATTGTTTAGGAAAAAAAGAGGTCATCAACCCACTGGTTTACTTATTAAAACGGCTAAGGAAACTGGCTTTTCATGTGTTTCTGAGATGCTGCTTAAAGTAGCTCAACATTTGAATTGTGAAAAAGTTGTTGCAGTGACGACTGCTTCGCCCAATAAGGTGTGCTTCTTAAGAAACCTGTTCAAGCTTTATATTTTACCAGCACATTCATAAACAATAATTGACATTTCTTATAAGTTGGTTTGTCTTTTGTTATGGCTCTAAAATCAACAGGAGGTTGTCCCTTCACTCATAATTCATAAAGCGGGGGAAGGAAAATTCTTTCGATGGAAAAGTTGATGCAAATTTGCCAAATGACATTGACAAGAAGTCCAAGAAAGACAAGGAGGCCCCCAAGGGCAATAAGGATGATCTTACATCAATCAATCAAAGCCCTGGTAAAACAAAAATGGATCAGGAAGCTTTTACAGAAATACACAACTGTAACAAGAAGAATGGAGCTGAAGGTACTAGTTCATGTCGCCCTGAGAAGTCAAAGAAAATGAAGAGAGGGAGATCATATGAGCTGGAACACAAGAAAGATGATGAAATATTGAAGGAGAAAAGTGTAAACGTAGAGAAAACCCCCAAAAAATTGAGGAATGTGTTAGAGACAGAAGATAGTAAGAAGAGTGATGTCTCTTTAGCAAGGAAAACAAGTCCTAGAAAATTGGCAGTTTCCCAGAAAATATCTGACCAAGAAGCAAAACTCAATGTTGGAGTCAACCCAGATGAAAATAGGAACTATAGGATCACAGTGACAGGGAAAGATCTTGTAAAGCCCTTAGAAGATGATAATAAAATACAGGAAGATGAAATTAACTCTGCAAATGCTCTGGTTGTTTTAAAGCAGCATAATGCTCATATTTTACACGAGATACCAATGCCTCTGGGGGCAGAATTGGATAATGTGGCTGGGATTGATGTATTGCCAGAAGATGTTGGCAATGCTCTGCAGTTTTTAGAATTTTGTGCTGCTTTTGGAAAGGCAAGTGATTTAACTTGCAACCCCTGCTAATATTCATTATTTATGTCTAATTGGGATTCTACACTTGTATATATTCCTTATTTATGATGTTCTAACCTTTACCACATGGAAATTACATTTATGTTATCCAATTTAATGGACATGCTTATTTCCTTGGTTCGAAAATTTTAGTAATGAAAATTTTGTTTTCTATCTGTTTAGGTACTGTCAAGAAGTTATGCAATTTAACTCAAGTCACTCTTCAATGCTTTTATGGTATCATATTTAGATTCTCTTACTTTAAATGCTCTTTGTATTTAAGACTTGTTAATCCTAATCATCTCCACATAATCATATAATTACAATTTAAACATCTCTATTTACCCCGTATGACATAAGTAGCGTACTTTATCTGAGACCTCCCAGACTCCCACCAATACCTCAGCCATTTTGGTTTTCCTTATTTTTCCAACAGATACTAGAGGTGAAAAAGGGACAACCAGAGCATGTTCTTCAAGACTTGTTCCATGGACGAACTGGACGCCGAGGGAAATTTTCTGTGACCGTCCAATTTCATATCCACCTACTATCTGTTTTACAGACAGAACAAGGAGAAGAGTATGAACCCTCTGCTGTAAATTGCGAGCAATTTTTTTCTTTTACCAGAATAAGTTCTTAAACTTTTTTCATTTTCTATACAGATGTGGAGAACTAAGTCCATCAGTTGGAAAAACCTCATGGTTCGGTGCACTTAAGAACTGCTTCTCTGAATTTCAAAGCATTCTTAAAGCTCAGCAACTGGATTGTTTAGAGAAGGCATCTGATTATGAATCTTTAGAACCTTCGGAAAAGCTTAGGCTCTTAAATTTCCTCTGTGATGAAATTCTTGAAACTGAGTAATTACATTTTATTAGTTTCACTCATAATACTAAAGGTCATGGGTATTTACTAAGTTTTTGCCTTCATAGAAAAGTGAGGAGTTGGATGGATGAGCAAAACACAGAATTTGCTGAAAAAGTCAAGGAAGCTAAACAAGGAGTTATTGCTGCAAAGCAGAAGGTAATAAAAATTATGAAATATCTTTCAAAAATAAAATAAAATTGTGAAATAGTTTGGTGTGATGGAACTAGAGATTTCTATATCTTTTTTCTTATAATCTTCAACCACCCATACAGGAGAAGACTTTGAAGCAGAAAATGAAAGATGATGTTGCCAGAGCCATTATTGAAATCAAATGCTGCTACTTGTATGTTTTGTTTGGAGTGTTTTAAGCTAGTAGAGTTTCTTGGTTAACTATTAAATGCAAGTCTATATCAACTGCGTAAAAGCAAAACCATTATCTATGTTGGTATTGATTTCTCCTTTGTGCTATTGATTTATGGTTTAAGTTAAATGATCTTTATTAGTTCCTGGCTGTATACATAGTTTTATTTCTGCTACTAGAACATTATTTTTCATGAAGGTAGCTTTTGTTGTTTGTAAGAACTTAATTGGCACAACTATAGTTATACAAGAGGAAAATGTATATCGGCTCTAGTTCATGATTCATTCATGGCAAAAAAAAAAGGTAACACCTAGCTCTATTTCCAAGCATGATTGCTTAGAATCGTCATTTCCTAATTATGCAATAGGTTAAGTTAATAGATAATACTTTCTCCTTTTGAACATTCTTTTTAACCTTTCTTAATCATTCTTAACTAATTATAGAAGAATCCTCAGTTTTTTTATGATAAATGGAAATCCAAACTTGCAAATAACTAAATTCTTCATGAAAATAAATTTGTTCGATTTCAGTCAATTATTAAAATATAGTCGAAGCAAAGAATCAGTTAAGTTTCTTTCTCATTGTTTCACAATTAGGAAGAGCAAAACCGAACCGAAGAACCGAACCGAGCGGTTTGGTTCGGTTTGTACAGTTCAAAATTTTGAAACCGAAATTAATTCGGTTCGGTTTGGGGAAAAAAATTCGGTTTTCAAACTGAACCGCCCGAATTTTATATTATTATATTTTATATATATATATATATATATATATGTTATTTATATTATTAATATTTAAATAAGTTAATATTATATATATATATATATATTATATTATAAATATTATAATATTTATATTAATTATAATTTAAATTCGGTTAAAACCTAACCGAACCAAATCGAATATTTTGGTTTGGTTTCGGTTCGGTTTGGATATGTAAAACGGTTCGGTTTGGTTTGGGTTTTAAAAAAATTTCGATTTTTCGGTTTTTCGGTTCGGTTTTGAACCGAACCGCCCGAATGCTCACCCCTATCACATAGCAAGCTAAAAAAAAAGTATAATGAAAATTTTATTTTCTTCATATTTTTCCACATGCAAATGGTCCACTTTATGATATCTTTGTGCAGATGCAAGACCATTTCATTTAAATTGCAGTATCATCATCTTGGAAGTAGTTGCTATTATGATGAAAATGAGGATGTTCTCATGTTAGCGGTGTTCACAGTTTCAAGGCCTGCCCGTTTCAAGCCTTGAACCGTCAATTATGGTTATTCCAAAGCTTGGACTGTAACTGGCATGCCTAACTTCTAGACATTTACGGTTCAGGCCTGCTTAAGGTTTAAAAAAGTTAATAATAATAATAATAATAATAATAATAATAATAATAATAATAATAATAATAATAATAATAATATGAAATATGAAATAAAAATTAAACATGTTTTTGAAAATGTAGTGCGTAAACAAGAAATAGAGAATAATGAAGATAGTAATTGAGAATTTAGTATGTTAGAAATTGATAAAAATATTGATGTCTATAGATAAAAATAGAAAGAACAATAAATAAACATGCATCTTGATTGTTAGATTATTAATAAACAAATATTTGTTTTGTTTTGTTTTAAGTGGCCTGTATTTTTTGGGCTATTTCATTCTAAGTGGTTTATATATAAAAAGGAAATATTTTTACATACAAAAATATCTTGATTTTCACGAGTCGTATTATTTTGCACAAAACATAATTTTCTTTAATTTATATATGAAAAAACAATGGACCACTTAGAGTGTAATGGAGTGAGTATATTAATTAATTGGTGGTTAACCATAGGTTCTAGTTACCCCAAATGAAGGTTCGTAATAGACCCTTTATTATGCTAGTCAGGCTAGCACGGAACAACGGTCAATGGTTTTGAAATTGTTAAATCCCAAATACGGTGCGGTCCCCACATGAAATTTTAATTAGAGTGTAGTTTTCATATATCATCACTTAAAAACGTCTTAACATTAGAGTTTATCCTGAATGTATATAAGTGTTTGCCTTTATTTAAAATGTATTATCTCCTGCTTAAGTATTTAAGAATAAACTACAAAAGAATTCTTTCCATCCTTGATATTTGTCTATTTAATTTTATTTTGATACATTCACAAAATTCGTTCACTTTCTTTTTATATATATGGATTTCATCCAAAAGTCAATATTTTACTCACACTCAATCTACTTATTTAAAAAAAACAACTTATAGCCTACATTTTTCACTCACATTAATATTTTATTATGTGGATTTTATTCTTCACTTATTTTATATCATTGCATTTATTAAAAACTCATGTCGATAAAAACTAAGATCATATATGATTGACGGAGAGAGTAATTATTTGTATGAAACCAATTTTATTTAAGAAACGTCTAAGTCCTACACATAAAGATGCGGATAGAGGTTTAATTATTTCAATTATTGCCCCTATGAGGTGACCTAATAGTGGAAATACTGTTGACACCACAAACATATTTTAGATTTAGATACTCTAATCAGTAATTTGTTGTTAGAGATAGTAGATTTAAATTAAGATTTAGATACTTTATTTATGGGTGAGAGTATCTTTGAGAAAATATAAATAAAAGAAAACATAAAGGTTTCAATTACTCTATCCCGGGAAAAGGAAAACAGCGAGGGAAAGAACATAAAAATAGAAAAAGAGGAAAGAAACTAAAAGTATCTTACTTTTTGAAAGTAGACAATTATTAATAACATAAAAGATCCACCGTGAGATTTAAATTATATATTATAGGGTTATTTATGCATAAATATACCAATTAAAATTTGAGTATATTTATAAAATACTCAAATTTAATCAATTTAGTGATTTTACCATTTTCAAATTCAAACCAAATTAAATATGATTTGATATCTTGAAAATTTACCATAGACAAAGCTTCAGTGATATAAATGATATCTTCGAGAGATGATATCAATTGTTTTGATCTCAACTAGCACCAGACAATTAAACAAATGAGAAGACATGATTTTTGTAATGAGGGTTGACACTATAAATCTTAGAAATAAAAAAATCTAATTTATTTTGATGGAACGTCGATGTTTTATGTCCTTTCTATGTATCGTTTATATCACTAATCATTTTTATAGTAAATTTTTGAGATGCCAAATCAGATCTAATTTGGTTTGAATTTGAAATAATGGTAAAATCATTAAAGTGATTAAGTTTATGTATTTTGTGACAATTTTAAAGTTTGTGGAAAAACCAAAATACACTCAAAATTGGTGTATTTATGCGCCAATAATCTTATATTATATACTTTTGTATTTTTTTCAGCAAAATTAAATTATTTGAAGAGAATTTAAAATATTTTATGAGTATGTAACATAATGAATTAATTAAAAGTTCAAATGGAAAGAGAAAAAAGTATCGGTTCGAGTCACCAAAACAAAGTAAAAATAAAAATAAAATTCAAATGGAACATACAATATCAAGTAAAGTATCAACCCAAAAATTAAGCGACATAGAAATTAATACCAAAATAAAAGAAAGAAACAAATGGGAAAGTAACTGGCTTTTAGGTACATGTAGTTCTTTCGAGATTACGAGGGTGTTTGGCTACCCAATAACTTATAAGTTGTTTTAAGAATTTATAAGATATGGTGTATTAAGAGCTTATAAGATACAAAAATGTTTAGATAACAAGAGTAAACATAGAAATAAGAAAATATATCGATAGTTTTATTGTAACTTATAAGATCATTAAAAATAAGTTGGGTTTTGAGTTTTTTTTAATAGAGCTTATAAGCTCTTAGATTATTTTGAAAATTTATGTTTCTCTAACAACTTAATTTGCTAAACATATTGAGATTACCCTTATATCTACGAATATATTCGAATATCAAGTTTTTATAATTTTAACTTCCTTTGCTAAATGATTTTATATATTTGAATAATATATTAAGCTTTCTCAATATGTTTCGATTTACCAACCACATATTAATTAATTATCCTTATAACGACAAATATCTTCTTAGCTCATTAATGAAACAAAACACATCTTGACAATGGAATATTCCGATCATTTCTGAAAAATCTACGTTAAGTAAAAACTGAATTATATGAGTAGGAAATGGAAGCATGTGGAAAACAAAAAGTGATGTGACGATTCCTAAACCAAAGAAGACAAACCAAAATATCTAGAAAAGCAAATAGTGGATATAAGCAATAGAGTTAACAAAAATGGTGTAACAAATTTGAAAGATGATAAGTATCCATGCTTTCCAACTCAAACATGGGACCTAAAAAATGGTCACATAATTTTGCGTATAAATATAGAAAGTGAGTCATTTTACACTAGGAGCACTTTACCTTGGAACAAGATAATATCTTTTTTTTTCATGTCCCCTGCGACAAATTTAATTAAGGTGGGTTCTCGATCGAGGTCATGAGTTTGAACCCTATCAAACGCCTCTATAGGTTTGAGTCACATACACCCTGCTTTTCAAGTGTGGTTTCTGTGCCCGTGTGGTTTGCGCTATCATGCAGAACACGGGTTTACTCCATACGCACTGGGTAGCGGCGCGGGTTCCATTATACCAAAAAAAAAAGATAATATCTTTTTCCTTTCCTTTTTTTTGGTTTAGGTGGAACCTACCAACTAATTCAATTCGAGTTGATTGGTTTGTCCATCGTATCACATCTGGTGTCTCACCCCAAATATGTGACTATTTGATGTGGAATAAGTTGCAGATGATTATTCGGCGATCGAGGATCGTGAGAATGGTGATCATTGGCAAAAATCGAAACGGACGTAACTTTTGAAGTCGAGCTTGAAAATCGCTATTATAGTACCTTACGGTTCAAGTTGAACTCAACGTGCTTATCGTGATAATGTAGGTGGTCTAAGACCCAAATTCCAACAATTCATACCCTTTTGCCTTTTATTTAATTTTATTGATTTTATTTTATTTTCATTTGTTTCATTTTAGGATTATGATTTGTTTTAGTCCTTTAAATACCGCATAGGGTTGTATCTCGAGGGATTTGGATTATTATTTTGAATTGTAATAAATTATTTTCTTTCGTACAAAGAGTGTTTGTCTTCTACGTTTACCTTCTCGTGTCACTATTACTTCTTCTTTTCTTTTTTTAATTTCAAACCCTTCAAACCTCAATATAGAATACGCATAAACAATATCCAAACACCGATCATCACCTCTATGTGGTGTAAGCTCTAACACTATTTATAAAAAGATGGCAAGATTCCAGTTTTACCATTTTACTCGTAACCTTGTCATTGATGAACAGAGTTAGGTTTCATTCACGAGACAGATTCCTGGATTGCTTCATTTCCAACAACAAAATATAATTTTGGTTTCCAATAAAGATCCATGCACCATGACAAGACATGACCCAGTCAGTTTGGACCCTCTTTCACTAATCTCATAGACATTACATTTTTCTTCCCAAAATTAAATAAAATGCAGGTGCATAATTTCGTACTTGAATGTGTGTGTGTGTGAAAGAGACTTGGGAGGAAAGATACAAAATAAATTTCCATTTCAAAAAGAGTTAAGCGTTACAAGGGAAAACCAGTAAGGTTATGTCAGATTTTTCACTAAATGATAACAAAACATAACATCAAAGAGCAGTACAATAATTTAGGGCAACACCCAAACAAACAACCACAGATTTCCCCACTACATTTTTTTTTGGCATTTGCTCCATTCATCATTCATTGCTTTTTCTTTTTCTTCTTAGCTCCCACCACGTTCTGCGCTCCAGAATGCATACGAGGTGACATCCATCTCTAACTTATATTCCATATAATACAAATTTTCCTTTCCGCATAAACTATGAATCACATTATATATATATATATATATATAGGGGTTGGATCCAGTGAGAACTCATCTTTTTTGAGAACTTGAGAACTATGCACAAACGTATAAAATCGATGAATAAAATCTATAAAATTGTGCATAACGAAAATATTCTAAAAATGTTGCACAACAAAACAATTTTAGAAAGTTGCATAGTTCTCAAGTTCTCAAAAAAGATGTAGTTCTCATTTGATCCACTCCCTATATATATATAAGATGGTTCAAGTAGGAAATGCTAATTTGATAGGAAATATGAATGAATTTGGGCATTTTATTTGCTGGATCAATGATTGAGATTTAATTTCGGTTGTACTACAATTTTGTGTTCTGTGTGCTACGCGGATTACTGTGCAGCATTAAATCCCTTCTTATGCTATGCTGCAATGAAAGATGTGTTAAACTAATATATTTAACATATGTGCGAAGGGATGAAATATGTACTAAACCAACGTGTGCAATATAGTAATTCTGATTGTGCTACATAAATATAAAAGACGTGATACTATTACTATTTCCCTACAATAAGGAACTTTCTCATAATAACCTACCATTATATATATATATATATATATATATATATATATATGGGAGGGTTAATGTGAGAACCATTTTTATTGTGAGAACGTGATAACCAAAAAATGATGAATTCACAGTGAAAGTTGATGAATCCGTTGGGAAAGTTACTAAATCAAAAAAAATAAAATTTTCGTCCCTCATAGGATTCGAACCCGAGTGAAAAATTCTGAATTGTTGAATTCATTAAGTTTCTCAACAGATTCATCAACTTTCATAACGAATTCATTTGGTTCTTAGTTTTTAAGATAAAAATGGTTCTCATTTGAACCAAACTCTCTCTCTCTCTCTCTCTATATATATATATATATATATATAAGCTTTTTTATGCATATTATAGTGTCTTTCATGTCAATGCTTCTTTTACATTAATAATTTTTAGGGTTACTTGTCAACTACTCCATCCGTCCCATCAAAGATATCATGTATTCTTTTTTGGGCTGTCATATCCAAAATGACCTGTTTCATTTTTAGGAAATAATTATCTCTTCAAAAATTATGAGACTTACCTATTTTTTATCACTTTAATCATTTTATACCATTCTTCTAAATAATCGTGTCGAAAAAATGGACCATCTTGGATGGGAGGAAGGGAGTATTGTATAGTCTTTGAAATTTACAATAATATCACCACCTTTTAGTTTATGGTAAAATTAACACCCTAAACTTTTTCTCGGTGACCGGAAAGTTAATGTGGCATGCGAGATGTGTGCGTCATGTATATCACTATATGTACATGTGCGTTTTGAACAAGTGAAAATCAGTTGATGTTGTTTCTCGAAAGAAAGAAATGACACTAAATTAGGACTCTAAAATTAAGAATTTCAATTTAATTTATAGCCGGAAAAAGTTAATTGGGATTGAATTTCATACATCACCAAGTTCCATGCACAACTCAATTATTAAATGGATAATTACCTTGTTTTAGTTATATTTAAGTACTCTGGGGTTATGGACTTGGCTTCCTAGCACGTTTTATTAGACTTTAAATAGAATTAAACTCTACGTATTATGCAATTCTAGAGTTTTTTAGTAAGCAAATTAGGGTTTTCCCCTTCTATTGTATACATCTGGTACTCTTTTTGAATCAACGAAATTTCAATCTTATTTGTGTTTGTTTTTGGTATTATTGGAATCAATGAAGGTATTCTGCATCACCCAACTTTAAACTATAGCTTATCATGCGAATATTTATTTATTTATTTGAAGTTGTGAGAAGGAGAGAGCATCAGAGCAACTAGGAATGAAGTAGTCTACTATTCCAATAAATATTATATAGGCGATATTCATATTCATATGTACTCCCTCCGCAAAATGACCCATTTTTTTTGGACATAGTTATTTAGAATAAGAGTATAAAGTGATTAAAATGATAAAAAGTCTGAAGAGATAATTATTTCTTAAAAAGGAAATAGACGATCTTGGGTAGGATAACCAAAAAAAGAATATAGATCATCTTGGGTGAGACGAATGAAGTATTCCCTCTATCCCATTTAAAATATCTCACTTTTCTTTTTGGGTTGTCTCATTACAAATTTCTTATTCCATTTTAGGAAGTAATTATCCATTCAAAAAATATAGGTCTTACCCACTTTTTATCACTTTAACTACTTTACATTTAATTATGTGGGTGTTGAAGGTATGTAGAAGTTTCTTATTACTACATATTTTTGTTTGGAATAATTATAAACAGAAACATATGTAGAAAGTAGGTAACAGAAACAAGAGATCATGGGAATTGAAGCAAAAAAAGCTGAAAAAGCAAGTGACAATCAACCTATGCACTCTACTCATCATTTATATACATAATACACCTGTACGTTTTTCTGTTCGTATTTTTGCTGCTCCTGCCGTTGTTCATGTCGCCTTTTTCTTTAAAATTTAGTATATACAAACATTTACCCAACAGAAACGACAAGACCATTTTTTTACAATTTGAAGAATATATTTTACATCATTGGCGATAATAATAACACTACATGCTAAAAATTAAATTATTGACGTCGCCATAACTAACATAGAAATTATGGAAATATGATTTTCATTTTTCGATGAGGGGATAATTAATGTTGTAATAAAAAAGGTAAGTGGGAGAACAGTTGAAGGGAATGGAGAATCTTTCTATTTTGTTCTCATCCACAGACCCCTCAACGATAAGCAGTAGCATCCCATCCCCCACTGCTTCTTTCTCTCTCCTCCATTTCTTTCTCTCTTCTCTCTTCTTTCCTTCACTTCTACCTGCATGTATGCACTGCATCACTAGTAATTGGGTGGATATTGTATTGGAACTTCTTCAAACAAAATTTCACTTTAATATTTTTTTTCCGAATTAAATATGTATAGTGGATTTTGCCAACAAGAATCTTCAACTATATTGTTCTCTTAAGTCTTAATAACATGAACTATGTGTAGATGTCTTAAGAGAACAATATAGTTGAAGATGAATCTTCAACTATATTGTTCTCTTGTGTGCATCAAAATGTACGATGAATCTGTCCAAATTAAATTCAATTAGGGTTCATCGTTTCCAATTAGAATTTAATTAGGAAGGAGTGTACCTAGTAAGTAAACTGGATGGATGATAAGAAGTGATGAAAAACAGAGACAGGTCTACGAGTGACACAGAAAACAAGATGAAGAATGTGACCTCATAAGCACATATGTCTGGCGCACATGCCTAATTCGGCCATCTCCGTAGAATAGCGCGAGTGCTTTATTGTAGATGAAAACTCCCCAACCCTGTGCTATCTTTCTACTATATTTTGAAGATTGCTACATTGTTGCGCAATTAATAGCGTAACATGTAGCTGTGCTATTATATTTTTATTGCATTTTTCTACAGTATTTTGAAGAATTTTAATTTTCTGTAAAATAAAGTAAAATTACTATAAAATAGCTCCAACTCTTGGAGATGTCCAAAGGACCGAATCTCTACCAGACCCCCACTTATACTACCCCTATCTGTCCAAAATCTAGCTGCCTTCCCTTGCTTTGTACCACACACACACATACATACATACATATATTTCTGTGTGTGTGTAAGAGAGAGAGAGATAGAGAGTGAGAGAGGAAATCAAGGGAGTGGTAGTCTTGCTTGAAGTTGAAAGAGGTGTTTTGTGTCTAATGAAAGGAAGTAGGCCACATTATCTTGTGATGGAGATGGAACTCATTGCATGTGTTGCCTAAGTGGCAAGTATTTATGTGTAGTCTATTTATCTGAGGAAAATGAGGCCCCTTATTTCTGGTACACTTTTTATTTTCTCTCTCGCCGAGGACCACATATCTCATTGCTTCTCTATGTTGGGACCAAGGAAGTGATGGACTCTAATTTCTCATATTATCCTACTTATATAGTTAGTTTAGTGTTGCCATGATGCTAAAACGGAGTTAATTAGGAAAAGAACGAGTTAGCTACCTCTTTGTCCGATTTCAAGGAAACTGACGAATCTCCTACTTCCGCCTCACTCATCCTCTTTATTGATCTCTCTTCGATGGAAGGAGTCGGAGCAGGGCTCGGGCTGCTCGAGCTGAGATCTACCGGCGTGCTTTGCGTCCCCACGTCTTGCGTCTTCATCACCCCCCTCTTCTTCTCTGCTCATTACCAATGCAAATTCACTTTAATTACACTACTAAAAAAACACATAGATAACACTGACTGTGTACATACCATCACGATTTTTTCAAAAATATAAACAGAAGAAAAGGAGGGTATACCAGTGGATGTGATGATGGGCATTTGGGAATGGTAGATGAGCGGCGCGGACATCGTGATTCTGCTGGTGAGGCCGCGGAACGATCTCCCGCTTAGCGTTTTGGCTGATAAACACTCCAATGGCACTTCCCCTGAGAGAGGATTGCTTATGTATTTCTCTGCTTCGTTCCATTTGGAGTTGAGAATCAATCCATCTCGAGGCTGCAGCTCCCATGTGTACACTGTTTTCGCTTGCAATGCTACACCACCTCACCAAATTTTTAAAAAAATTAAAGAAAAAATAAGTATATATTTTAATTAATATCGATCGAGACTTTTTTACCTCGGAGCGCAGTTGTGAAGGAATATGTGGAAGGGTCTATTTCCTCTGCATGATCAAATGGAAACATCTGTCAAAATCTTCTCACTGTGTGTGTGTGAAGAGAGGTTGAATTGTTTACCTCTGACGGTGTAGCCGGGCGAGGAAGCTGTGCTGGAAACGGTGACGTTTGACCTGAAGGAGGTGGCTTGATCTTCTCTGAAACTCTTCAAATTTGAAGCTGAGAATCTTCTGGATTTGGTGTTTTCGCGGCTGATTCTTCGTGCCCTAAGCCCCCATTCCTTGAGGTTGAAATCAGCCTCTTCTAGCTGCTCTGATCGCTCCATTCTGTTTTCTCTCTAATAGTAATGCTACTATCTAACTCGCTGCATAATTCAATTTATAGTGGCAAAAAAGAAGAGGTGATGCCTTATATTTTGGAATAAATATATTAAATAAAAAGTCCAATCAGCATCGATTTAGCAACTGGACCACTGCCCAATTGCCATATACCTAGTGGTGGGGGCAGTTACGGAGCCAGATATTTTACTCTGGGGGGCCCAATTTTTTTAAAAATAAAATTAGAAGTAAATAATATTATTTAAATTACATCACAATGTTAAAAAAATAAAAGTTAAATATAATCACCATCATAAGTTTATCTTATATTCTTTATTTTCTGAAATCATGCATAATAATTTTATTGGTAGCATTAACAAACACATCATTTTCAATGTACGGAATTAAGTTTATTCAATAGTTTGGTTCAACACTTATATTTCTAAAATAATCATGATATATTCAATTGATCTATATTTTTATTGTTTTATCATCAACAAATTTTTTAGATGCTTAAAATAAGAATTTAAATGACTTGATGCCTTCAGTTGGTTGTTGTTAGAATAATTTATCATAAAAAATTTAGAAATTAGATTGTATAAACCGCTATATTTTTTGCATACATCTTTTATTTTATCAATATAATACAAATAATAGAAAAAAGAAAAGAAAAGAAAAAGCACAAAATAGAGAGACAAGAGAATATAATTAAATTATAGGAAAAAAAATGAAAAATAAAAGAGGAAAAACGAAAAGCAAAAAAAGAAAAAGATAAGGGAATGAAAGCGGGGTGATGACTGATGACAAGGAAAAAGGAAACAAAATTACAAGAAAAAGAAAGCTGGGGTTCGACCCCGGGTGTTCAAATAAGGGGATATCAAACAAACCAACTAGACTACAAAGAAGTTTATATCTGATTACTAACTATATACTACTAATATTCAAAATTTCTGGGGGACCCAAGGGCCCCCCAGGCCCCAACGTGGCTCCGCCTCTAGGTGGGGGGGCCGGAAACAAAATCTTAGATGTATTTTCTGTTCATGTGAAATATGATGTCAGTCATTTGAAAACTCAGTAGAGGGAGCATAATTCAAATTATTTTGATTTAATTAGTGTCTTATCCTAAATAGTTTCCCAGCTAATATATATCAATTACACAAGTGACCAGTGCTTAATTTGAAATGCTTAAATACGGTCTATTATGGATAATATACGCTGTAAAATGGAGTGTAGTTATGATAAATTTGAATAAAGTGTATTTAGATTGTTTGAGGTTAGATTGTTTGAGGGATTAGTTATGAGGTACAAAATGTTAGGAATTACGATGTAAAAATACTGAAAGGCACAAATCAGAACTCACAAATTGTCTATTTAGTTCATCATAACATGACTACATTTGGGGCTGGTACCAAATCATGGATCTTTGAGATTTTCTCATAAAAATGCTCAACTTTCTATGAGAAGAGAAAAAATCCTAATAAGTCGAACCTTGATCTTATTAGGATTTCTCCATATCCATGGACTTTAATTTTAATCTTATCAAGCTTCATAGCCTACAATCTCCTAACTAAAGACTGATTTCATATGTAATCATAACTTCTTAACCTCTTTTTCGTGGTTGTGTGTCAATGTCAAGCTTTCAACTTCAAGTTTCAACTCCAACTGGAGCTATCTCATAGCTTCAATTTCTCTAAGGATACAATTTTAATAAACATGGACATCAGAGAACCCAATTTATCCATTGCAAGTTTCCACTTGCTCATATCTTCTACATTTCTCTCAGACTTGCATCGGTGGTGGTGGTCTATTGGCTCTTGAATGGTGGCATGTTGATTCTGAACTCCATTGCATCCACATGAGTCAGAAATATCAAACTTAATAACTTGGCTACATGCACTATGAGATCCTTGGTACTCGACTCCTTTGTTGCTTCAAGATTTTGCCACCCTTCGAAAAACACATCATCGTTTATTTCTCGAAAACTAATAAAGAAATGAATACTATAATCAAAGACGAAAACTTAAACAGATGCCGACGTTAGTACAGTGGCGGAGCCTCGGCCACTTTATAAATTGGTCCCTATTAAATAGCCGCGTAGAGTTTGTTCGAAAAATCTTATAAATATCCCAATTCACTTTATAAATTGGTCACTTTCATTCAATAAAATTGATTATGGTTATTATGACCGAATATCATCACTATTCAGATTTTTGCTATTTGAGATGCAATATTTTTTTATTGAATCCATGCAAAATCGGAATATTTGCGTGTGTTTATTGACACATAACAATTATTTAAACCATATTGAAATGCTTTAATTATTATGGTGAAAGAGACGAAACGGAACCGGAAGGCTATCGCCGGTTATCCATTTTCCTGAGCTATAATGTACGATGGTCCCGGTCGATAATTATTAAGCTTTTGATTGGTGCAGAGTCGGATATTTCCTATATTTTTAAATTGTTATATATTATTATAATTTATTTAAAGAGTACAGATAAATGGATATATTTGAGTTCCAACTGCGATAATGAATTGCAGCTGGATTATATACATAGCCAACAGACAAATTTAAGAGTCGGAGTTAACTACGTCATGCATGAATTCTTATCCTATATTATCTTATTGAAAGGATTGAGTAAAATAAAAAATGCGCATCGCTACCCTTTTCTTAATTTCTATCCAAAAATGTCCTCGTACACTCGTCCATTGCCACTGCAAAATGCCATTACAGTGGTGGCATTTTGGGTATAAATTAGGAAGAGGGAACATATGCACATTCTTCAAAAATTCAAGTTTTCTCTATATCAAAAGGAATTTTCATGCGTTTTAACTACTTTTTCACTACGATTTTTTTTACGTAAAGTTTTATTTTATGTCCCCGGACGTATTTTTTTAGGATAGTTAAATAAAATATGACATAAAATGAAAATGGACCCCACCCACCACCCTTGATTATTATATATAGATACAAGGAATATCTCGGGAACTTAGCTTAGTTGGTTAAAAGCTAGTAGATTTGGGATACGAATCAAAGATCGAGTCCTAGTAGCTTTAGTGTGGGAGTTTCACATTCTTTAGAATGACTCCTTGTGAACACTATGCAAATATCATGTTAGCTTCTTAACCGTCGAGTCACTGTAATTTACTTCATCACATTTTCATGGGCTAGAGTGTGGGGCTCATGATGAGAGAGCTTCCCCTTGTGGGACAATGAATGCCACTTATAAATATAAAGGAAAAAGTAAATAGATTGAATAACATTTAGATACATGCTAATTAAACTTTGATTTAACATAATCAGAACTCCTTTCGAATTAACCTACTCTAATCTTGTATACATGAGAACTTGGTTAGAATTCTATCTTAGTCTCAAGGAACAAAGGGGCAATGTTAATAAAAGGCTTGCTGGTTCATAAAGGCGCATACAAGCCTATGTGTGTGTGTGTGTGTGAGAGAGAGAGAGGGAGAGGAATGCAATGATCGAAGAGCAGCTGCGTGGGCATAGAGCAGAAGATGGAAACAAGACGTAGTTTGTTTAATTAGTACATTATTTTGTAAAAGAATCAAATCACGACATATATATGTATGCAGTTTTGCAATACAAGTTGGTGATACATATTCCTCAGTGATGGGTTATTTTCATTGTGGCTTTGATAATGATACATCGTCCAGAGAGCCTTTTAATTGGTTGTGCATGTGCATGGAATCTCTAACATAAATGCCAAATATTTTCTTCACAAATTAACTCTGTTACTACTCATTTGTGAGCCTCCTTAATAGAAATTAATCAAATTTAAACTTGACGGCACTACATAATGTTGCGAAATACACACACCACAATCACGGAAGAAAATAAAGAAGACAATAATTGTTTACCTAGTTCATCTTGTGACTACGTCTGGGGGCGATGCCAAGACAAAGATTTCACTATATGTTTCGGATACATATTACATGGAGAAACAACTATTAAATAGACAATAACCAAACTATAACCCTAAGCCCATAAGGGTTCCGCCTGGACCTAAAAATTTGGCTCGGGGGCTACCATCCCAGGACCCCCGGCTCAGTGATCACCGAAATCGGGCTTGAGTGTACAGTCCATTCAGGCTCTATGCTGCAACACATAATTTGTTCAATGGTAACTCACGTGACTCGTTAACAAGCTTTGTTTGTGTACTATTTCCAAGTTAGCTCGAAAACATAACACTGTAGTTAATTTGATATTTGCCTTATATATATTTATACTATAAGGTAAGAGATCAAATGAAAATGTTATATTTGGGAAAGAACTAAGAACCCATATGATCTAGATTTATTCAAGGATGTTAATTATAATTTAAAAACATTAGTAACCGATAGAAAATTAATGAAGTTATCGTTTATTATTAGTTTCTTATTTATTGTACTCTATTATCAACGTAATTGTTAGCTGTTAAGGAAAATTATATATCATTTAGATTATTGAAATTGTTTATTTTCACATCGTCAGTAATAGGAGCGAAGCTAGCAAATTTTACATTTTATTGTCTCAATTGTTACAGATTATTTTTTGATTAATGGTAATTATGTTTCTAATCGTGATTGTTTGTCAATTATATGGTTCATCTAACTAAGTTCTCATGCGAACAAATGAAGTTCTTATGCAAGCAAACAAAGTTAATGTAAGAGTAAATATACAAAATTCACGATCATTATAGATGAGATCACTTTTACGCCAAATGCTCAGATCTTGATTAACTCATAAATCATGAATATGTTTGATATTTTAAATTCGAACCAGATTCAATAATAAGTGAGTGAAATTAAAATTTGAAAATCCATTCAACTCAATTATCGTATGTGTGCGGAGAATGACAACATATATATATATATATATATATATATATATATATATATATATATAGGTGTTGATCCAATGAACTCATCTTTTTGAGAACTTGAGAATCATGCATAAGACGTTGAAGATGATGCACAAAACAAGATAAAGTTGTGCATAACGAAAACTTTCTAAAATTGTTGCACAACAAAATAATTTTAGAAAGTTTTCCTTATGCACAATTTTATACCGTTTTGTGCATCATCTTCAACGTCTTATGCATGGTTCGCAGAGTTCGCAAAAAAGATGTGGTTCTCATTTGATTCGATGGATCACGTGAGAATGCAAATATTGGTGATAAATAAGAATGCAACATTTAACGTATAAAGTTGTTGCACTAAATGTATAAATTTGTTTCATCAAATTTAACATATAAAGTGTAGCATTTAATATAAAATTGTTGCACAGAATTTGGTGCAACAAATTTATACGTTAAATGCTGCATTCTTATTTCTCACCAATATTTGCATTCTCATGTGAATCATATATATATATATATATATATATATATATATATAGAGAGAGAGAGAGAGAGAGTTTGGTTCAAATAAGAACCATTCTTATCCTAAAAACTAAGAACCATTCTTATCCTAAAAACTAAGAACCAAATGAATTCGTTATGAAAGTTGATGAATCTGTTGAGAAACTTAATGAATTCAACAATTGTAATTTTTCACCCGGTTCAATCCCATGAGGGACGAGAATTTTATTTTTGGATTCAAGAACTTTCCCAATGATTCATCAACTTTCACCGTGAATTCATCATTTTTGGTTCTCACGCTCTCAAATAAAATGGTTCTCACGTTAACCTCCCATATATATATATATATATATATGGATTGGTTATGGTGAGAAACTTTAATGTACGAAAATAAGAATAGTAGACATCTTTCATATTTAGTAGCATAATCACAATTACTATATTGCACATGTTAGTTTAGCACATCTTTCATTACACCGTAGTACAAGAAGAGTTATAGTGTTGCACAATAATCCGTGTAGCACACAAAACATAAAATCAGAAGACATCCGGAAATTAAATCTCAACCATTGATATAGCAAATCAAAGGCCAGATTCATTCCTATTTTCTACCAAATTATCCATTCCTACCGACTCATCTCCTATATATATATATATATATATATATATATATATATATATATATATATATATACTCGATCGAAAATAATATTATTAAGATTGTCCACTAACAACTTTGTCCTTGTAATAAATAAATTTCCAGTAATATGGACGCTCAAAATTCGAGAAAGTAGCACAGAGAATTATGAAGTGCTGGTGGGGATTGAAAATCTACCCATATAAAATAGTACTATATAATTCTCCATTTAAATCATGTGCTCAATCCTTTATTTTCGATTTATTTGACTTCTTATCTTATTTAGAAAGTAGAACCGTGTACAATGTGTTCGGATTGACAACGGGATATCCTAATATAAGAGAAAACTCGTGTAAATCAAAATATTATTTAATGTATTTCGAATAATGAAACGAACTTCATGTATTGTATTTTATTGAGCTAACTACATAATTATCTAAATCATAATATAATACATTTTTATCTAGAAACTTATGTAAAAAGAGGCTAATAATTTATCAATTATAAGTTTATCGATTATTTTCTGTTTTCTTGCTTGCTACAAGTTCATTTCAAGAATATTTTATCAACTCGACAAAATATCGTGGCATAAATTCGTTTCGTACCAAACTAACATATTGACAAATAGTATTAGAAAAAAAAGGTTTTTTTATTAGAAAAGGATGAAACTACTGCGCTCAAACAAGAATCGGGCTGACTTAGAACAATAATCAACAATCAAAACTCACAAGTTGAAAAAAAAGGTGTGCTTATAGGCCAATTTAGGCCCAACCAAGTATATTCTAGGTCCACTTCTTCGACTAGAAAGGCATAACAATCAGAAAACCCAAATATATGTAATTACACTTTTTTTTTAAATACCTATTATGAATCTTTTAACGAAATATCCAAACGTTTAAATAATAATTGAATCTAATCTTACAATATGTCCCAATATAAGATTTTTAGTACCTAAAGTTGGTCATGTAATGCTGGTACCGACATGAATATACGCACTTAAATATATAAAAAAATTATGTGAAATTTTGATATGCCACCTCATACTGATAAATCATAAAGCACAGCATTTTTATTAATTTCATTCTTCGTAACCAACTCAATCCATTCAATTTTGGAAAAGTAATAATAATTAACATAAAAAGAGATAAAACAGAAATGACCTATCCTTTCAATCATGACCGCTCTGAATAGGAAGCGATAAATCAACCTTCACAAGCACTCGAACATAATGTCCATAGTCACCCGCAAGGGATCGCTCATCAATTCTAACGGGGTTGCCGGCACTTGGCAATCCCAACTCAACAATCCTAACCCAAATGGCTGTATACGAGTTTTGTATGGGTTCAAATCCATCTTTGAAGTCGAAGAACACCGTGCTTGATATTCAAGATTCCACGAGCAGCAATTTTGTACCTATCGGCAGAGGAATCAAACTGGATGTTGAAAAACCTTTACCCATACGTACCTTCTTTCTCAAGCAAGGTGCCTTTGGAGCACCTAAGAAAGAGGGAGTTGGGAGAAGTTCAAAGTCGAATGTGAAGTTCTGTCAGCCCCATATGCAAAAAGACATCAACCACCTTTTCTTTCTCGAATGACACCTTTCAAGTTGAACAAAGTCACTAAACCCCTGGTAGACCATCAAATCCTTTCGAGATGCCAATCCAAATCGATAAAGTTATGCTTTATATAGATGCAAAATGTTGCAAATCGATTTTCCTAAGCGCGCGCGTCGGATCTGAAAAATCCATCTCATATGACCGAAAAGCATGAATTGAATTTCCTCCGAACGGCATCTCGAAATGGAACTTCTTTGTCCGCCTATAGTCGCTTTTTTAGTGATTGAAGGAGGTTATTTAGGAATATAAAGCACTTGTCATCCAATTTCCTGGGTTTAGAATCAAAGATCTTTCAACGCCCCACTAAAAACCGTGCTTCTATCAGGAGTTAATTGTCGATCGATGGCCTATTTAATGAACGTGGAAATTACTTGTATACTTGGTTTAATATTACGTCTTTTATTTAATAATTGTGCTTTTACTTTTTGATCTCTTATTAAAGCTACACACCACGTTCACAAATAATACCTATACTTATGCACACACAGTGTGTATTAGATACTTCATGATGAGGACGATAGAGAAATCATAGTACCAATTAACATTCTAATTTGCCAAATAATTAAACCAATATTTCTGCAAAGAAAATCATGTAAATTATTAATAAAAACTAGATCCATTATCACTGAAAAATTGAATGGAGACAGGTGATGAGTCGGTCATTGGAGCGTCACTCTTTAAAAAGAAAATGCTTTCGCCACTAGAAGTTGGATGATTGAGTCAAAAGGGAAACAAAGAACTATTTAATTTTAATCTTAAAAATTTATTACACATCCAAGCAACCACCCGTCAACGGCACCAACTAATTGGTAAAGTTGGTGAGCGTGGATCCGGCTTCACAACCCTTGGCGGCGGGGGTGGGCTCCACCTCGAGCGCCGGCGGCACCGGCTGGCCGAGCAGCTCGGCCGGCAGGTCGGGGATGCCCTTGAGGTGGAAGGTGTAGAATAGCTTAAACGGGAAGATGATCTGGTGGAGCTTGACGTGGCCGTAGACGCCCTCGAAGACCCCGGAGCCACCGGTGACGGCAAGCTCGGTGTCCTCGTAGGTGAGGTAGGGCCCCTGCACCGCGATGTGCCCATACTCGCCCAAGTAGAAGCTGTAGATCGCCTCGTACCGATCGCCCTTCTTCTCCGGCTCGTTCTTTATCAGGATGCATATGCCCGCCGTTATCCCCGCCCGTTTCTTCAGATCGCCGGTGTACACCTGCAAATCCCATTGAAATTATATTTCTGTATTTAAGAATAAGTTTGTTGGTACCAATTATATTTTTGTACATAAAAAATGGGAAAGAATACAACCTAATAATAATAATAACAAAATAACCTAAATACAGAAATTAACGGTTTTTTGCTGAGTTTGTTGGTGCCTCTATGATTGTACCTTGTTGCTGAAAGGCACGAGATCGCCGAGGGAATTGACGGATTTTTGGCTCAATCGGAGGTATGCTGGGCTGCCGCGATCACGCTCGTTGATCTCGTACACGCACAGTTCTTGAACTTTTGCTAAATTAAAAGAAAAAACAACTTTTAGAGACCATGTATTTCTCATTCCAATTTTATCAAGAAAAAAATAGGTAAAAAATGAAAGCAAATATCGAGTAAATCTTACTAGGTATTGAGTCAGTTGGATCAGCAGCCTGTGCTTTGCATGAGAATGATTTAGTGGTGGAGAGAGTTAGGGGTTGAGGGAGGAAGTGTTTTTGACTGGATGGGGTGAATGAGAAGAGTTTCTGGGAGGCGGCGGAGGGCGGCAGCCTGGCCGGAGAAGGGTAGGAGACGGCGGCCTTGAGAATGGCGGAGGCGGATGAAGCAGCCATGGTAAATTGTTTGTTGAAGGGAATGATTGACCTCTCTAGATCTGTCGGAGTTGATGATGGTATAATTGGATGAATTTATACACATAGATAGAATGAATTGTGGGAGCATGGAAAATGAGTAGCAACAAAAAAAGTAGTGGTGGGCTCAATATGAACACGTGTTCGAGAGTTTTGATGGCCGGTGCGACCTTGTGCGGGCGGGCGCACTTCAACCTAAAGTTCTCAACGCAATTTCTTATTTTAGTTTTTCCCATATAAATATTCGTTATTGGTACTTAATATTGTTTTCTAGAATATTTCATGTAAATGACAGAGCGATGAATACTAAATAATTAGGTATTAGAAAATATTTAAAATCCATCGCAAATAAACCAGAATCAAGATATCAAGACCATTGATTTATGTCTCTAGTCAAACAAATTGAATGAATTTGGTTGCTGATGTAAAACCCTCCAAGTCTCCAACCAATCCCTCAATTCAAACAAACCCTTTCATTCCGAACCCCCGACCGTTACGACAGTTAGGCCGTTTGAGAGCCTTGTAAGAATTTCGAGACAAATTTTCGTTCCCTTTTTTTTCTCAATTTCTATCAATTGAGTAAACCTTAAATAAAAATAAAATAATCTATAATTTTCAATAGACAATTTAACTTTGCTTTTTATTAAAATTTTGTCCATTCACCCCACCCACCTAGATACGGCCCCCATTGAAAATACGTCCTTACCTTACCGCATCTCTCAGTAGATGGCACTCCCTCCATCTACCGCACAGACCGTACGGACCCCAGGGTTTTAATTTGACAATTAATTTCACCACTACATATTTTTATGTGGATCCTAACATCCACATTTTTAGTTGCTCGCATGTTTTACCATTAAATATTAGAAAAAACTGACAAATAAATCCTGAAATATAACTTATTTTGCAATTCTAGGTATTATTTTGTAAAGTTGTTGATTAAATATATGAACTATTTCCACCATCCACTATATTCCTTTTGGATTCATTTGTCAAAATCTTGTATTTTTTTGTTTAGGTATGACCTTACATAAAATCCATAATTTTTACCCTCACTCTACCCATTTATTTACAAAAAACCATCATTTTACACTTATACTGTGGGATCCATTATTCACTCACAATAATTTATTAAACTTGTGTCACTAAAAGCAATGCAAGCTTTTGGTGATGGAGCGAGTATTATTTTTTTGCAATTAGAACTCAGCGGTGAGTTAGACATTTGGAGTTGTAGCTTTTGAGACCATTTGGCTTCTCTTTTTTTGTTAATTTATTAAGTGGGAAAGGCGGCCTCACATTATAGAGTAGTTTGTGGGTCGAATCAAAGACTAAAAGCATCTAGCGAAGAAGATTTGCAACATGCAAGTTCAATTCAACATATGATCATGTTTTTGGGTTTTCTCTTGCCAAAATATAATACGATTTGTGCAATTAATTTATAGGTTTTAGTGTTTTTGAATAAATGAACTTTTTAATGTATGGTTAATTGATTTTGATTGAGTAACAACATAAAAATTTAATGAAAGAAGATGGTTTGACAATAGATTTGAGTTCCACTTGTGAAAAAATAAATATAAATTGTGTATTTAATTACAAAATATAAAAATAGTGTTGAAATTATAAAATAAATAATAAGTAGTGATTTATTTAGCAGTTTTTCTTTTATATTATTATTGTTACACTTCATAATGGGATCGGGAGGTCACATAGATCACAGATGGGTCCATTAATTATTATGTAGAAATTTTTTCCGCACCGGTCTCCCTCGACCTTTTTTGTTGTTTGTAGTTTTATAAGCTTATATTATATAAAAATTAATATAACTATTAAGGCCAAAGCAATTGGCTCTATTAATCAAAGGTCCAACATTTTTACTATATATTTACACACGTATAAAAATAATTCTTATTTGAATCTTCTCACGAAATTGACGAAACTATTATCATTTGTCACAACCAACTGTTTTTATTTAAAAAGAACTGTGAAAACTAGAGTTGCCTTTGTTAAATGAAGTTGCTGGAAAATATAGTTGACATGAACTGAAACGTGTCTTATTAAATAATTTTCTCTAACGTTGAAAGTGAGGGTAAAAGTCCACTATAATTTAGTCGTAATATTTGATTTATGTATAATACATTTATAGGCGAACATGGTTTTGGTTGGACTGTGAGGATGGGTACAAAGTTGACTAGCCCAACTACCATTTTAGACGGTTTCAGTAAATACCTAACTTGTTCAACTTTTACTAGTGTGAAAATGTTGAATATACGTTCCAACACGATCGAGTATAATTAATTACTCCAACGAAAATTATAACAAAAATAAATTATTAGAAAAGTGGTCGTTCAGGACAAAAAATTATTGGTATTAAATGCAAGTTTAATTAAATAAATGTAAACTGAGTTCTATGTTTTAATTACTCCCAATATTTAAAAAAATGGAAGAATGTGAAAAAGAGAAGCGTTGGGAGGAAATATATAGCTAGTCGAGTTAGGGAGGAAAGGAAGTGGACAATTACCATTATTATCATTGAAATAAATGACTATTTATTAGGCATAATTAGACTCAAGTTTTAAAATGTTTTAATAATATTTCAACTTTTCGAGTTTGAAGTTGAGATTCAAACGTCCATTCAACATCAAAGCTCAAAATTGATCGAGGGTCTTTGAAGTCTATTGTCTAGGTCATTTCTTCGTGTTGTCAATTTTGTGTGCCACATTATCTAGTTTGTACTAGTATTTCGAAAAGGCAACAATTTTACTATTTTAATTCAATTATGTTTAAATTGAAGAATTAAAAGAATTGGTTGAACTATAAAGAATTGACCTTTTCTTTTGTGTTGTTATTAGGCCTTGAAAACGCAGCTGGTCCTTTTAGTATATTTGTGGAATTGTTTCTCTGCTATGCTTTAGCTCAAAATCTGACTTGGTTAATTCAGCCCAAATATAATATATGGGACCAATGATAAGTTGAATAATTTAAATAATCAATTGTGGGCTTATATATATGTAGAAGCCTCTCCACCACGTACAAATAAGTGAGTCCTTATATCTTCCTTTTTTTTTGATAATTTAATACAGAAATTTTAAAGATCACACACAGCGACTTTCGAACTCGGACCTTGGCGCTTCTAAGATTAACCACTCTACCACTACGCCAACACACACACACAATATCTTCCTTTCTCTTGTATCTTTTGATTCCCTCATATAACACTCTTATTTTACCCTCTCCACTTAATAAAATAGCTCAAATGTCTCATCACTTCATTTTAATATAATTATGTAAGAATGTGTCAAGTCAAATAAACTTATACATTATGTTAATGCTATTGTGAAGTGTAATATATAGGTATAATTTTGATAATGTTTGTTTATGTGAATTATTATTCACTTGCATTTGCCTTAATTTGATAATGCTTATTTGTCTTTAAGGTTATGCGCTTGTATTTATTTCATCATGCACTTGTATTTTATTATCCACTTACAAAAAGTATTCATAAACAAAATCAAATTATTTAAGAATTTCATGAGTTTTTCTGATTAATTTCTATCAAATTAAAATATCTCAATCTAGGACATAATCAGTTACATCCAAATTAAATTACTTTAATACACCTCATCCATTAAGAAACAACTAAACTATTGAAAGAAATTAAATAAAGATGATCTTATTCCTCCAACATTTGCGATTGCAAATGATCTTTACATCTTACCTCATAAAATATTTCTATATTATCTTCTCTTCCATTTCAAGAAAAAAATCCAAAGCCGAGAAATGCGGTGTTGCATCAGTATATTTGATGCTGACGCAATTGTTGAATTCTGATGGATTGAAATTTTAATTAATCTGATTCCAATTTAATTTATCATATATCCTCATACCGAAAAAATATAATGCAAAGACTATAATAACCGATTAAAATTCTAATAATTTTCCACAATTTACCATATATCCTCTAACGAGGGGAATACAATGCAAAAGCTACAACATCGTGCTGCATTCCAGTTAGCGTTACTCCTCCTTGTAGTTGAATATTGGTTACAACATCGTGCAAAATTACAATAAAATGATTAATAATAACTATTACAAATGAGATGCCAAGATAACAAGAACTTATCAATAAGTCGCCAAGTTGAACTTCGCCCAAGACGAGAAACGCCGGTAGTGCTCACGATTGGCGGCTCGTCCCCAAAGGTAACGACTTTCGCCTCGATCGTAGTAGCACCACAAACAAGTCGAGCCCGACGAATTGGACGGAAACGAGAACCGAACTCAAGACTAAGAACTATGAGCTAAGAATGCAAGTAGAATGCTTTGCTTTTGCTAGAGAATAAAATGTTTTGCTTATACTTCTAACTCTAGAATGATGCACTATATATAGCACTCCAAGAGGGATGTTCTAAGGTCACAATTGATGACAAACATCAATATTCCATTAACTCTTAACATCAAGAGTTGGAAATGAAAGGCCAAAGGCCATGAACCTCATTACTAGCAATTCCCACTCACAACCCATTAACTTCCAACAATCCCCCACATGAGTGGAAATGTCATATAAATGCAAAACGCAAAGTTCAGTCCTCAAGAGACGATATTGCATTTGGAAAGGTAGCTTGTGGCCTTGAACCTTCCATAGTCGAAATTATCGAGCATACCGGCGGCATAGTGGTTATTTCACCTTGAACTAGTCCTCCATGGTGTATACTGAGACAATAATATTGACACAATATCATCTCAATTTCCATCCGTTTTACGCTTGTGTCCATTATGGCCTTGGAACACCTTTGGATTCACAAGTGTACCACTTGAAGCGGCCCCACTTCACACTTGCATAGGTGACTATTACAACCAAGTATTCTCGCTATACTTGACCTCCTCGAGGTATCCAAGAGTCATTAAAAGTTAAAAACTTAACCTCACCACTTGCGCACTTACAAACACTCACCGTTCTCGAGAGAATAGGCATGTTTGAGTGTTTATCACACAATTTTTATAACTTCGTTGTCCTTTTGAACCATGTTCTCGGACAATCCAATCATCATGGTTGGGTTTCCGCTATAATCATCCTTAAGATGTGGATTTCCTCTAACAGCTTTAAACATTTGATCTCGATTAATGCTTTTTGTCGTGGATCCGCTAGATTATCTATTGATTTTACATAATCAATAGTGATAACCCCACTCGTGATCAAATGTCTCACGGTATTGTGTCGTCGACGAATATGTCGAGACTTCACCGTTGTAATATATATTTTGTGCCCTTCCTATTGCAGATTGACTATCACGGTGAATCAACACGTAGGCACGGGACTCGCCAAAGATGGAATATCCTCGAGGAAATTTCTAAGCCATTCGGCTTCTTCACCACCTTATCTAAAGCTATGAATTCAGATTCCATAGTAGACCTTGCTATACAAGACTGCTTGACTTCCAAGATACTCCCACCTCCAATAGTGAACACGATCCACTTGTGGAAAACGAGTCATTGAGGCAGATATCCAATTAGCATCACTATACCCTTCAAGTACAATGGCTCACTAGAATAATGAATCGCATAATTCGGGTAAACTTTAAGTAACTCAATACGCGTTCAAGTGTTTTCCAATGTTCTCTACTTGGATTAGGCTGTGAAACTACTCAATTTGTTCACAGAGCAAGCTAAATCAGTCGGGTACAGCTTTGTGAGATACATCAAAATCCCATAATCTTAGCATATTCATCTTGACTTATAGGTTCACCCCTATTTGGAGTCAAATGAACACTCGAGTCCCAAGGAGTCTTGGAAATAGTTTATCCATTGCATTGAATTTCTTCAACACTTTCTCAAAGATAGTGGGACTGTGTCAAAGCAATTCCATTTGGCGTTCTAAGAATTTTAATTCCAAGAATTACATCTGCCAAACCCATATCTTTCATGCTGAAGTTCTTACTAAGCATTCTTTTTGTTTCTCCAATCACACGAGAGTTACTTCCCATTATCAACATGTCATCTACATAAAGACAAACAATAACAAAATCGTTATTCGAATTCTTTACATAGACACACTTGTCACTCTCGTTGATTTTGAAACCATTTGACAACATAACTTTGTCAAATTTCATATGCCATTGCAGTGGCGCTTGCTTAAGTCCATACAAAGACTTTTGAAGTTTGCATACCTTGTGCTCTTGCCTAGGTACTACAAAACCTTCCGGCTGTTTCATATAGATCTCTTCTTCTAACTCTCCATACGTAAACGCTGCTTTTACATCCATTTGATGAATCTCAAGATTTTGCAAAGCAAAGAATAGCGAGCGTTTAATAGAAGTATGTTTAGTCACAAAGTAGTAGGTATCGAAAGTCATACCCACCTTTTGTCTAAACCTTGAACTACAAGTCGGCCTTATATTTATCAATAGTGCCATCGACTTGATTTCTTCTTTAGGATCCACTTGCATCCTAAAGCTTTACAACCGTGGAAGATCTACTAACACCCAAGTATGATTCAACATAATAGACTCTATCTCAATGTCTATTGCTTCTCCACAGATCCGCATTCGGGCACGATAAAGCTTCTTTACGGTGAACCGGTTCATCATTTAACAATAAAACGACATAATCCGTCCATAAATTTTAGCTTTTCTTACACGATTACCACGCCTAGGTTGCACATCTTCGGTGTAGACCTAGGTCGCTTTCTATTAGCGGGCCATAAAAACTTGCTTAGAACTTGAGGGTTCACTTTCTTCAACAGATGAGAATTGGTAGAATCTTCCTCAATTCTTTTACTTGAATCAGAACTATTCTTATCCTTATTAGGATAGATATTCTCAAAGAATATAGCGTTCCTTGATTCAATTGTTGTTCCCACATGAACATCAGGTATATCATATTTGTGCACAACAAATCTATAAACACTACTATTAAGTGCATAACCAATAAAGATACAATCTACCGCTTTAGGTCCAATTGTAACTTGTTTTGGCAACGGTATTTCAACCTTAGCTAAACACCCCACACTTTGAAGTATTTATATGAAGGTTTCCTTCCTTTCCAAAGTTCATAGGAGTTACATCATTCCTTTGATAGGAATCTTGTTCAAGATATAGTTGGTCAGAAGAATGCTTCCCCACATATTCGGGGTAATCCGAACTTATTAATAACGCATTCATCATCTCCTTAAGAGTTCGATTTTGTGTTCAGCCACACCATTTGATTGAGGCGAATATGAGCAATGATCGTTGATGGATTATACCACTTTCGTTGATAATTCAAAGAAACGGAGCAACATATTCTCCACCTCGATCACTTCTTACAACCTTAATTTTGCAATTAATTTGATTTTCAGCTTCATTCTTGAAGTTTCAAATGCATCAATTGCTTCATCTTTACTTAATAAATAAAGATAACAATATCTTGTGCAATCGTCAATAAAAGTAATAAAATACTTTTACCACCTCTAGTTTGTACAAACTTTAAATCACAAACATCGCAGTGAATTAATTCTAGAGGTTTTGAGCTTCTTTCAACGGATTTGAAAGGCAACTTGGTCATTTTGCTTCAACACGATTTCACATTTATCTTGTGTTTTAGATACTTCTATTTTAACAAGTTCATGTTAGCGAGTTTCTTTATAGCATTAACATTAACATGACCAAGTCTACAATGCCATAAATCGAACACTCAATCAAGTAAGCGGTAGAAGCATTCTCATTAATTTTTGCAACCGCTTTAGAAGGCTTACAAGTTTAACACCGAGTTTGAAAAGATCTTCTGAGACATAACCCTTGCCGAGAGTCTTTCCAAACTTTCTAACTATTACATATTCTCCACGAAAATCTATATCAAATTTGGCTCTAGTCAACTCGACGCCAGAGATAAGATTCTTGCGGATCGAAGGAGCATGCAAGACATCCTTCAGAGTTATTTCCACACCGAGGTAAGTTGAAGTACAACGGTACCAACTCCAAGCACCTTGGAAGTATGATCACTTGCCTCGGTCACACCACTGCTTCAACCTCTTTGTAGGTGTAGAACAAGTCTCGATGGACACAAATGTGAACAGAGCACCGTGTCAAGAAACCAAGAAGGGGTAGGATTTGTGACTTGGTTTACCTCGCTTATCATGGCAACAAAGTCATCTTTGTCCCAAGTGTCAAGTCCTTCTCAACATTGTTGACGCGGCCTTTGCCTTTGTCTTTCTCTTAGGCTTTCGGCGCCTTTAGCCATGTGCCTGTGCTTATCACGGTTGTAGACGCCCGAAAATCTGGTTTTGCAGCTACTACTTTCCCTCGCCTTTGTTCATCTGGACGAGGGCGCTCTTGAAGGTCCTCCCTCACGATTTGCCTTAGCCCATCGGACTTTTAGCCTTCAACTCGCCTCCTTAACTCGAGCTTCAACTGAGTCGAGCAACCATGCTTTCATGGTCATCTCCTTCGCTTGTGCTTAAGGTAAGATCTAAACCCTTTCCATCCTTCCGCAATTTGTCAATTAAAATTGCAATGGAATATTGTTCGCAGAGGCATACCTTCGGCGTGAACATCGTGCAACGAGCTTGAAACTCGTGTACTTGAGGCATGATCGGTTTTGAATCCACAATCTTGAACTCGGTGAGCCGGTAACCACGAACTTCTTCGTATAGCCTCCTCAACCAAATACTTTTGGTTAAGTGCCTCCCACAACTCTTTGGCGATCCTCGACCGCAAAATACATTAAATAGGCTATTATCAAGCCCATTTAACACCATATTCGGCACGTATAGTCGGAATGATACCAAGTGTCGATTTCATACGCACTTCTACGTCCGCTTCTTCCTCGGAAGGAATAGGCGGCCCGCCTTCACGCAGAAGCTAGCAAGCCCCATTGTGGTGATGTAAAACATCATCTTATGCGCCCAGCGTTGAAGTCGACGCCGTGAAAATTGGCGGTTGTTGAGCCACGGAATGCGGGGTTCAAGACCGAGCCATGGTGGAACCTGCCATCGCTCCAACGGATCGAGTGGTGGCGAGGCGCCATCGGATTGGTCGACATCTTCAATTTGCACGATCGGGTAACTGAACAGAGTTGGGCAAAATTTTCTCGCCTTGCGATTGTAGTTGAATATTGGTTACAATATCGCAAAATTACAATGAAATGATTAATAATAACTATTACAAATGAGATGTCAAGATAACAAGAACTTATCAATAAGTCGCCAAGTTGAACTTCTCGCCCGCAAGACGAGAAACGCCTCGTAGTGCTCACGATTGGCTCGTCCCCAAAGGTAACGACTTTCGCCTCGATCAGATTAGCACCACAAACAAGTCGAGCCCCGCGAATCGGACGGAAACGAACCGAACTCAAGACTAAGAACTATGAGCTAAGAATGCAAGTAGAATTAGGGCTGGGGAACGGTTTCGGTTATCGGTTAACACCGAACCGAATCGAAACCGTGCCATGTTCGATTAACCGTATACCGCATATTCGGTTTATGGTTCGGTTTATGTATAATATTTTAATTTTTTTTTCGGTTAACCGATAACCGAACGGTTATTAACCGAAAAACCGAAAATCTTTTCTATTTTATTAATTATTTTAATTTTTATAAATCTATAAAAACCAATTACTAATATTAATTAAAGGTAAACCCTATTACTCTAATGTATAAAATTATCATTGCATGAACATGATAGTTTGTTGATGGATTGATGTTGATTGCTTTGATTTATTTTGAATTATTGATGGATATTAGATGAATTTTTTTATGGACATTAAAATTTGAAAAGTTTACACATCTTATTGCAAAGTTGTATCTTATGACATGTCGTTTCTTATAAATTCATGTAATCTCCAAGCAATTGTTCGGTTTTTCGGTTAACCGAAAACCGAACCGCACTAACCGATGTGGTTTTTGGTTAACCGAACTTAATAAACGGTTCGGTTTCGGTTATTAAATTTATGAAAATTTCGGTTCGGTTAATCAAAAATCGGTCGTTAACCGAACCCGAACCGTTTCCCACCCCTAAGTAGAATGCTTTGCTTTTGCTACAGAGAATAAAATGTTTTTGCTTGTGCTTCTAACTCTAGAATGATGCACTATATATAGCACTCCAAGAGGGATGTTCTAAGGTCACAATTGATGACAAACATCAATATTCCATTAACTCTTAACATCAAGAGTTGGAAATGAAAGGCCAAAGGCCATGAACCTCATTACTAGCAATTCTCACTCACAACCCATTAACTTCCAACACTCCTTTCCCACCTCCACCGCTTCGTTTTGGACGTCACTTCTACCCCCTCCCTTTTCTTCGTCTCTCTTTTTTCCTACCTTGAATTTTTAAGCATCCTTCAGTTCTTCTATCTAAAAATTGACCATAAATAATCATTAAGGCACCTTCGATTACACTTGAATACACGGTATATTTATTTTAAATAAATTTTAAATATGATTAAACAAATCTAATTAAAGATTATAAAATTCGATTTAAAAATTGATGAATCTTGATTGCATTTTATCAATGTGGATGTACCCAATTTTTTGTCATAATTATTAGGAATTCTCTATCTCACTTTTTAGTATCCCACTCAGTAAATGGAGAATACATCAACGCAATAAAACGGCCAAATGATCGATTGAATGAGTAAATTGAGGCATAGTAACTAACGAAGATGAAGGTTAATTTGTTTGTGTACTAATATAAAGTAAAACTTCTTATCATGAGAACACTTGTATTAAACATATAAAGTAAATATAATATAATAACGTTACTTTTGAAAATATTCTTTTACTAAAATAACCTCAATCAATATTTTTAAAATAACCTTACTCAAACAACAAATGTATTTTTTTAATTCGTTCGAAAATTGAAAAGAGACTAATTTTATGGGAGGAATGAAGTAATAATTAGAAATGCAGAATTGAATTAATATGTGATATTATACGACATGGAGTAAGATGTATTTATGAGAAAATAGGGGGCAAGAGTAATTATTAATGATTGGGGGAGTGGCGATCGCCAAAGATGTGTAATGAGTTCAGACTTCACAGCTAATGCATACCTTGGCGTCTTATTTTTGGTCACTTATACGTAAATTTTAAAGGCACACACGCGGTGACTCGAATCCGGACTTTTGGCTCGGCGATTAACCACTCTACCACTAGACCAACACACACACACATAGCTTGGCGTCTTATACAGTAGTGTGCGCTCCACAGCGTCCCGTCATCTCCACCATAATTCCAAAACCTGCTTCCCCCCTACCATCATATACTCATTCCTTGTTGTTCCAAAAATTAGAATCTTCGCAACACACTCCAGCTCTGCAATATTAGCATGAGCGGTAAATCACTGATTCAATGGTGATTCAACGATTAATTTTGTTAGATTACAATAATTTGTTAGATCAATGTAAACTACATGGATACATGAAATAAAAGTGTCGTGGAATTAAACTTGTATAGTTCTCTCTAATATAATTTATAATACTTGAGCCTCTTTATAATTGGAGGTAGTAATATATTATTATTGTTCTAAAATGCATTATATGCTATTTTATATTCCATTACAAATAACTATCAAAATATCGTATTTTCTCGTGTATAAGTACTCCCACTGGATTTAAATATATTCTTAAATATAATCGACAAGAAGTCGTTGTAGTATAGTGGTAAGTATTCCCGCCTGTCACGCGGGTGACCCGGGTTCGATCCCCGGCAACGGCGTATTTTTGAACTTTTGTTCTTTTTCATTTTTTTTCCAATTATTTTCTTGTGTTTCATTTTCTGGGAACCACTTGCTAAAAAAGCCCACAGATGGGATGAGTCCAATCACGAGCCCACCTGCCGAAAAAATATTTGATTACACGCACTTCAATTTCTTTTAGAAAATAATGACTTAAAAGATGATACTCCATCTATCCCATTTAAAATATCACATTTTTTTGGGTTATTCCATTACAAATGTCTCATTCCATTTTAGGAAGTAATTATCCCTTCAAAAAGTGTTGACCCTATCCATTTTTTAACACTTTAATTATTTTATACCTTTCTTTTAAATAACTGTGTCCAACGATAGATGGAGGAAGTATATGATTTCTTGTAAACCAAACAGCACACCACTAATGACGTATTCGTTTTTATTTTCTTTTATTCACTTAGAAAACCAATTTTGAAGACGTGTTGATACGGTTCTCTTACCTTATCTTATGTCACATTAAAACATTGTCTCGCTAAATCTTTCCACCAAAAACGTAAGTACGACCTTATTAATTCACGTGGAGGAAAACCAGAATTATAGCACCAGACCATCTTTCTAAAAAAGTATCCAAGTCATAAAATATTGTTGGCGTGGACTGAGTTTAATTCGAGATTGAAAAGATAATTTTTCCTACATTTCAATTTGGTGGTTAGGTGCTTTATGTATTGAAATAATACAAAATACCAATAATTCGACAATTTTACTAGCATAGGCTTGAGCCAACCCTCAAGCCTTACTGCCTCCGCCACTGTTGATACAAATAGGGATTATAACGAATCGGATTTCACGGAAACTTATTTTACCAGACCCTAATAAGTTAAGTTAGGTTTGGGTAAATATAAAATGGGTTTGTTTGGGTATGAATAGTGAAATTAGTACCATGATGAGTTTTAGATTGAGTTCGGAAAATTAAGCATATCCGTTACTCGAAACTGTTTATATATAATATTAATATTATCATTTTAGAATAAACTAAATAATTTTATGTTAAATTTGTGTTCGTAAATAATATTTTATATTAATATTTATTTTTATATATTAATTATAGTTTTCCTTTTATATTGTAGTCAGAAGATATTATATGATGAGAAGGTTAACCAGAAGATTTGAGAAGTTCGAATATCATATATAATATATATACATATATTAATGATTTAGAAAATTATTTGAGATATGACAAATTAAAGTTAAGCAGCTTGGTTTATCTTTTATACTTGAAATGTGGCTTTTAGTCAATCGTTATTTATAGTTATTATTAATGTTTATTTCATAATTTTTGGATCTATATTAAGACATGTAACCAGTATTATGACAACTCATATTTGATTATTGATATATTTTATAAATTGAAATGAGTTTGAGTGGGTGAATAGCCAGTATTACTCTATGAGTTGGGATGAGTATGAGTACTAAAGTTATTTCTTGCAAAAGGTTTGGCACGATTATGAGTAGAAAAATTTTAAACCGGTGCAGATTTGGGAAATGCTTAAGGAATGGGTATTTGACCCATTGTCATCTCTAGATATACAAATATATAGGAGTTGGTTTATGTACATACAAGACTTATGGATAATTATGGATAATTGATTTTTGTTTTGGCCATTTGTTTGGTGATGAATCTAGCTATGTGAATGCGAGATTTATAGAAAGCAATAAAGAACACCTGTGCTTTTTACGTGGTTCGATCGTTAATGAGATCTACGTCCACGGAGGAATGGTTCCTCAATACTTTTACTAGAGCTTTTAAATGCAGAGTATTGATTACTGGCCTTTGTATTCAAAGAAATTGCTAACCCTTCTAACATCGCTTTTCCTTCTATTTATACAACTCGACTGTCTCACTGAAGCGCCCGACCTCTCCATTGGTCGCTGCGTGACTCTTCCTCCGGCGTGCCTCCATTGGCCGGAGCAGGACCTCTCGCCTCTGCGCACCACGTGGAGGTGGCGCGACCTTGGTTCATCTTCTCCATCGGAGGGTGGCGGTTCGGGGCTGGCGTTTGGGCAATGATTAGGGCTCGACCGCGGGGCTGCTACCAACGTTAGGCCCACTCGTTTGGGCTCATTAGTGGGCCCGGTCGGTTGGGCCATATCCCATCATAGCCCCCGAATAGCCGAGGCACAGCGGAGGCGAAAGGAGTGGAGACAACGCTCGCCGAAAGGTGAGGTGTGGTCGGGAGTTGTTTCGATGTGAGGGTCTTCGGTGCCGATTCGAGTTGGGTTGTTTATTGTGCGTCGCTTGGGAAAGATGTGGCACCGAAAGAAGTCAAGTCCGACTGATAACGCGCCTCCGCGTTGGTTACGCCGAGTGCGATCCGGGCCGGTGTTGCTCCGTGGTTGGTGTCGACTCGACGACTAGGAAGCCTCCTTTCGGGATGTCGAGGTGCACCGGGTGACCACGAGTCCGTCTGGGCGAGTCCGTTGATTGGGGTCCGCCCCGATCTTGACGACGGGCGCGTGAGTCGCCGCCATCCGGGAGACGGGTCCGTATGATGATTTCGGGTCGATCAAGCGGTCTATCTTAGCCTAGCGTCGTCATACGCGCCAAAGCGTAGTTGTGCACTGAACCGTAGTGCGTGTACTCCACTTCCAATCACGTGTAGCACGTGGAAAGCTTCAGCGCCGGTTTGGCTTTAAATCGCTGAGGTCGGGAAATTGTTCATTTCTTCACTAAAACTGTTCATCTTCTATACTCAGAGAGAATTTCCCGATTTGGAGTAGCTTTCGATCATCTTCTGAATTCCGCAGTCAGAGTAAAAAAAAGTAAGTATGTCTTCTTCCTCTGTTTCTGAGTACGCCCTCGCCCCTGTTTCCGGGTCCGCCCGATCATCTCCCGCGGGAGTTTCTGGTTCGAACCGCTCATCCTCCCCTCCTGATAGTGAAATCGAGGTTAGGGATTATTCTGCTATACCTTGTCGGGTAGGTGTAGGAAGATTACGCTAGGGTTCCAAAGCAATATCATCTGCGTGGGATGGGGTTAAGGTGAGGGCGCCGATCGTCTGTGATCTTTGACGATGTAATAAAAATAGGAGGGGAATGTCACATTCCGGCCGACGCCTGGTGGTGTGTTCCGCACCCATCTGATCGAGCATTAGCCCCTCCGGAGGGTTTCATAACCATGTACTTAGATGCCTTTAGGGCGGTCTTAGTTCCCGTTAGCCCCATCTTTTGAGCCTCGGGAGTATTTCAATCCCCATCTCGCCAATTCACCCCAACTCCATTAGGTCGGTAGTTGAGATGGGGTTAGCTTGTTATTATGTAGTCGAGGAGTTCTCCTTTGAGCTCTTGATGCGATTCTTTAGCGTCGAGTACTCGAGAGGGTCAGACTATCTTCGCCTCGGCACCGTTTAGGGTGAGTCAACCTCGAAGGTGTCGGGTGGCAAAAGTTTTTCTTTTGAGGGCCGATGGGCATCCGATCTACGGTTGGGGGATGGGTAAGGTGACGGATATAAAGCTTAAGCCCTCGGTGGGTAGAGGATCACCAACACGCCGGTGAAGTTTGTCTAGAATTCACCGAGGACAACCTTAATGATGCCGGGCTGAGTGTGCACAGGTCGCAGACTCCGGGGACGGGGTCCGAGCTGGGTGAGGGCACCCTCTCTTGTCATTCTTATAGGTTCGACCTCTGTTTGACTAACGCGATTTTCTTCTGTAATGCAGTGAAGCTTAAGCACACGAAGGAGGTGAAGCGGCCTGCCTGTCTCGACTGCGCCACCGGGCGGCGGGCCTTCTAAAAGAGGCGAGTGTGGGCCCACCTCGCAGCCCGTGGTGGTGGAACACCTCAGCGATCTGCTGAAGGGTCCGCAGCCGATCTCCAGCTCGGGCCTTGAGGTGGAGGCTCGTGCCCATGATGCGCGCGAGGTACCGATCTCCTGCGATCTTCTGCCCTTGTCTAGTCATGTTTTTTTTTTTTTTGTGCTACTAATCGTTTGATTTGCAGGACCTGCCCTTGATCGCGAGCGAGATGCGCCGCATGGCCGATGTTGTTGCGTTCCGGCACGAGGAGCTGGAGAGAAAGCTGGCCGCGGCGGAGTCCTCGCTGGCTGGTGCGAGGAGGGAGGTGGAGGTTGCCAGGGCGGCTGCTGAGGCCGCCACAAGGGAGAAGGGCCGTGCTGTGCGGGAGGCCCGCGCCGAGGTGGAGTGCGCTCGGGAGGAGGTGGCCGAGGCGGAGAAGAGGCGGCGGATCGGACGAGTGCTTTCTTTGGCGGAGGCGGGCCCATGTTGAAGGCCTTCGCCAAAGAAACTTATCGAGTCGAGTCCTTCTCCGCTTTATCTCCGACCGCCGCCGTGATGAGGCCGCAGTGATATCTACCCACCGGAGGGTTGGCGGCCACGATGCGATTTTGACAAGGCGAGCATGGTGGGTGAGATTGATCGGAGGCGGTCAACTTGGGTATGCCCGGGTGCTTGCCGATGCACCGCGCTTCCCCGTGGTGGAGGCCTTAGCCTCCTCGACGTCGCTCCTGACGGCCGAGGCCGTGTCCCGATGCCGGGTGGATGAAGATCTAGAGCTTCAGGAGCTTCTGGCCGAGGTGCGGGCCCGGGCCGAAGAGGAGGAGGAGGGGGAGAAGGAGCCGAGCTCGGCTCAGTCGACCAAGAATTGAAGCAATGGAGCAAATGAGGAACGGCAGGGAGGCGGGGGCAGCGGAGTCCGGAGAGGCCGAGGTTAGTGGGCCAATTGTAATAGGTTGAACCGCCGGGGTCGATAGGACCCTGAGCCCTTGTAATAAAATTCTTTCGTATGCAATAAAAGAATGTTTATCACTTTCTGAGACTTGTGTTGTCTTTTTATTTATAGCATTCCGCATCTCAATACTTGGGACTCGACCATGAATTGCTGGCCAAGCTGAAAGAGGTCCGAGGTGCCCTGGCCGAGAAGGACGAGGAGGTGCAATTTTGGAGGAGTCGGTCAGCCGAGCTGACCCAAGTTTTGGCCGCCATGGATGCGAGCTCGGTGTCTTCTTCGAATCGAAGAAGAAGTTGACCGAGGCTGATCGGAGGTGGCCCGCCTCACGCCGAGAACGAGGCGCTGAAGTTGAAGGTCGCGCAGAGCGAGTCCGGGCGGACATATCTGCGACGCAATCCACGGACGCTTGATGCGGTCGGCGAGGAACAACTGAACCGACCGCGGAGGCTCGCTCGGTTGTCGAGGAGCATGCAGAGTACGAGAGGCAGTCCGCCGCTACTGGTGGGACTACCATATCCGGCCGACGACCGAGTCCGAGCTTGTCGGGCGGAGGCATGGTCTTGAGGATGAGGAAGGGCCCAACAAAGAAGAAGTTCAAAGCTGCGTCAACTCCGTGGTGAAGTTTATGGAGATGTACGACATCGTCCGAAAACGCCGCATGCCCGGCGAGGTGGTGAGGCAACAGCTGGCTCTGCCGACCCGATCATAGAAGAACCGGCGGAGGAGGCGGATATCCGATCACGCCAGTAGGCTTGAGGTTGATGGGTCCGCAGGGGCGGATTATCGAGGGATCCTCGGACCGGGCGACGACCGAGGTCCTCAGTCGGCGGGGAGAGCCGGGCAGGGGCCGAGGTCGCACACACGGCCGGTGTCCGGTCGGGGGTCGGGTGTGACCTGGTGCGTCCCCGCCCGGATGCCGTGCTTGCGCCGCCACTTTGGAGTGTCCCCGAGCGGGTGAAGGTGATCCCGAGTCGATGCTTCCGTCAAGCTGCCTCAGAGCCCGCGCCGAGCCGGGGAGCAGCCGTGGTGATTCCGGCCTCATCGACCGGGTCGAAGGCACGAGTTCGCTCCTGCATACATCGTCGGCCCGGGATTTTGTAGAGAATTGGTGCAGCCGGCCGGTCCCGGCGAGGCGGAGCCTGAGGCCTGAATGAGGCCATGTATAGTATAGACCTTGTATGTAGGTATAAATGTATTTAGACTCGTTTGAAGTGTATATTTTCCCCTGAGAGGTACAAACATAGCTTAGGACTTCGTTTTGGTCGTAAATGTATTTATATTGTATACACAAGTGCGTATTTTCCCAAATAAAGGGTATAAACGAGCTCAAGCCCTGTTGTCTTGATATGGCTTGGTACTTTGTTTGTAGTCGTTAATGCATTTAGACTTCGCACCGAGTGCATATCTTCCCAAATAAAGGGGTATGAGATGGCGAGATCGGTCCGGATGTCGCGTGCATGTAGACGCCCAACTTAATGGGTAATCAGATGCTTTGCATGTAGACGCCCAACTTAATGGGTAATCTGTATGCTTTGCGTGTAGACGTCGACTTAATGGGTAATCAGACGCTACCCTACTTGGTGGGATTTTCATCTTCGTAAGGCGCCCCTTGTGAAGGTTTAGATGTGGTATATCCGAATGGATGTTCACATAGATGCAAGACGAACGGTGAAATACTCATTAGAAAACAAACGCTTTATTAAACAAGTAAACAAAGATCGCATATCACCAAAACAATAGGAAGGCTAACATGTCGCGATCTAAAATCAAAGCTATGTAAAATACCTCCTTAGATGAGTTATGTGCCGTGTTAGGGAATAAGTGCCCCTGACAAGTGGCGAGCTTGTAGCCCTTTGCCGAGGTCCTCGTGAACGCGGTAGGTCCTTCCCATGTCGGATCAAGCTTGTTAAGACGCTCGGCTCGGCTTGCTTCATTATTCCGTAGGACGAGGTCGCCTACTTGGAGTGCGGAGGCCTTTACTCTTTTGTTGTAGTAGCGTGCGACCTGGCTCTTGTACTTGGCTTCGTTTATGAAGCGAGCTCGCCTCCCCTCGAGGCGCCAAGGTTGGCCCGCAGTCTTCCTCGCTTCCGGCCGGTCGAGTGGAGAGTCGAGGGCTTGCTACCGATCTCGGCCCGGTATGACGGCCCGGTGCCGTAGACCAGCCGAAAGGGTTTCCGTGCGACGTCTCCGTGGTGTGGTCCCAGAGACCGAGGACTTGAGGGAGATTTTCAGCCCAGTCGCCTTTAGCTCGGTCCAGCCTTTTCTTCAATCCTTGCACGATCGTGCGGTTCGTCACTTCGGTCTGACCATTCGCTTGCGGGTGTGCGACCGAGGTGAAGCGTTGATCGATCTGAAGCTCTTCGCACCATTCCTTGAAGTTTTTGTCGACGAACCGGTGCCATTGTCCGAGACCAGATGTGCGGGATGCCGAAGCGGCGCACTATATTTTTCCACACAGGCTTGAATCCTTCCGCCGTGAGGCTCGAAAGTGGCTCGGCCTCGACCCATTTTGTGAAGTAGTCTATGGCTACGACTAAATATCGGTCGACCGGTGCTCGGTCCGAATGGGCCAACGATGTCGATCCCCACCGCATGAAAGGCCACGGACTCTGCAGCCGCCAAGTCGATCGAGGCGCTGACCGCGGGAGTGGATCCGCACTTTGGGCACTTCTTGACGAGCTCGGCCGAATCTTGAGGTGGGCCAAGAGTATCCCGACCTCGCCTTCTTCGAAAGTGCTCGCGACCCGATGTGGCTTCGCAAGACCGGTGAATTTCGTTGAGCACATAGTCGGCTTCTTCCGCCCGAGGCATCTCGTGAGGGTCAAGGTAAGACTTCCGAGAGCGCCTCACGCATGAGATACTTCGGGATTTTGCCATCATCTTTTGGCTTCGAGCCGATCCGAAGGTAGTGCGCCGTGTTCCGTGTAGCCTTCGTGAGACATCCAATCGGCTCTATCTCGGTGATGATGCCGACGGGGACTCGCTATGCTTCGAACGGACCTCCTCCACCGGTGGACTTGTTGACGACGCCGCTAGCTTGTCGAGGACGCCGGCCCACTGCTTTCCCCTGGGATTCGGTGGATCTTGAGTACCGAACGAGGTCAACATCTCCTTCGCTTCTCGAGATATTGTTTCATTCGGTCCTCCTCGCCTCGTATTTACCTAACACCGGTTCACGACGACCTGGGAATCGCCGAAGATTTGGATCTCATCCACCCTTAGCTCCTTAGCGATGCGGAGTCCGGAGATTAGGGCCTCATACTCCACCTCGTTGTTGGTGGTCGGGAAGGTAAACCGGAGTGCGTAGGTGACTTCCTGCTTATCTGGGCCGAGGAGAAGAATGCCCGCTCCGCTGCCCGTTTTGCACGAGGCTCCGTCCACGTACATCTGCCAGCAACCATCTGGTGGGTGAGGGTCCGGTTTCTCCGTGCAGGGGGCGGGGGTGACCGAGGTGGAGGCGTTGGAGGAGCTAATCTTAGCGGTCAGACCGGGCTCAGTAAACTTGGCTTCTACCAGGAAATCAGCGAGAGCTTGCCCTTTTATGGCCGGTCTGGGGGAGTACGAGATATCGTGCTCGCCAAGCTCCAGGGCCCACTTGGCTATTCGTCCAGATGACTCAGGTTTTGACAAGACTTGCCTCAGGGGTAGTCGGTCGAGACTGGATGGAGTGAGCCCGAAAGTAGGGTCTGAGCCGCTAGCATTCACCATGCAATGTTACCTTTTCAAGGCCCAGATACTTGTCTCCGGTCCTTTGAGTGCTCGGCTGATGAAGTAGATAGGAAGCTGCCGTCCGACCTCGTCCCGCACCAGTACCGCACTGATTGCCTCGTCCGAGGCTGCCAAGTACAAGGAGAGGAGTTCGCCTCTTTTTGGGGCGGTCAAGGTGGGCAGGTCGGCGAGGTACTCCTTCACCAAGTGTGAGGCGGTGGTGCTCTTCCGCCATGCAGTCCGGGCCCTCCTCAAGATTTTAAAGAAGGGGAGCTGCTTCTCGGCAGCCCGGGAGAGGAACCTGCTGAGGGCGGCCAGGCACCCGGTAAGTTTGTGGATCTCGCGAATGGTTTTTGGCACTTGCATGTCGAGCACCGTCTTTACCTTGGTGGGGTTCGCCTTCAAGCCTTCTTGGGAAACCCAACACCCCAAGAATTTCCTGCTTTTACCATGAAAGTGCATTTTGGGGTTAAGTTTGAGGTTGGCCGACCTGAGGAGTCGGAGGATGGTGCCGAGGTCGTCGGCGCAGCTCTCCGTTTTCTGACTTTTGACTACTATGTCGTCGACGTAGACCTCGACGATCTCCCCAATGTGGTCTTTGAATGTTGCATCCACCATCCTCCGGTAAGTGGCCCCGCTCTTGAGGCCGGGGGCATCTTCGACGCCAAGACGCCAAGTCGGTGATGAATGCAGTCTTTGGTGCATCCTCCGGCTCATCAGATTTGGTGGTACCCTTGTATAGATCCGTGAGTCGAACATTTCGTGGCCCACCAAGGCCTCCACCTTCTTGTCAATATCGGGGAGGGTAGCAATCTTTTAGGCGAGGCTTGTTGAGGTCGGTATAATCGACGACATGCGCCACCCTCCGCCGGGCTTCGGACCACGATCGGATTAGCCATCCAGTCGGATATTCGACCTCGAACAAGATCTTGGCCTTCGAAGTTGAGTCACCTCGTCCCTAATGACCGGCCGCGCCCGCCGCGAATATCCTTTTCTTCGCCGGACCGCTTGGTGGCCGGGTCGATGTTGAGGCGGTGAGTTATGAGCTCGGGTGACACCGGTCATATCGAAGGGGACCAAGCAAACACGTCCCTATATTCTCTCGTAAGTCGTATGACGTCTTTGCGGATGTCCGCTGGGCCACAGGTGCCGACACGGACGACCTCGAGGATCGTGTCGTATAGTTGGAGGTCCCGGTCAGTCATCCCGGGTGTCGGCCTCGGGGGCTCGGTAATTGCTATGCCCGGGCGAGGCCGCGTCTTGAGTTGAGAGCCGTGGCATTCTTTTCTTGCCGTTTGGTCCCCTCGATCTTGAGCACTCCCACCGGGTGGGAATCTTCACGGTGGGTGGTAGACCGAACAGACGGCCTTGGTGGCGTCTGACCAATCTCTCCCGAGGATAATGTTGTACGGAGAGGAGCCGGACTAGGAAGAACCGGATGGCCACGGTGACCGACCGGGAGCCCGCCTACGGTGACCGGAAGGGTAATGACCCCTCGGCCGGATCGCTTGAGTGAAGCTCCGTGGGCGGGAGGCGCGGAAGCACCAATGCCTCCGACCTCAAGCTTATCCGCAGCTCGGAAGATGATGCCGACGGAGGCCCCAATGTCGATATAGACCCGGTGGACGTTTTGTTGCCCACCGCACTGTATGGTGATGGCGTCCCAGTGCGGCATGATCTTGGGCACGGGTCCTCCTTGGAGAACGTTATGTTCTCACCATCCCGAGTCGCTTGTTCTTGGCTCTTGAGGCCGCCTCGGGCATCGTTCTTCGGACGACCTCGTCGTCCCGAGGGCGCCCCAGAACAACATAGACCTGCTCCATAGCGTTGGGACCTTCGCCCTCGCTGCCTTCGGGTTGGGTCGCCACCGGGTCGGCCCGCGCTTGTTGCCGCCCATTCCTTCTGCGCGCCTCGCTCTTCGGGCCACCGTCCGAGGTACTTTTGAGGCCCCGCCTTTAACGAGCTCGTCGATCCGTGAGCCTGTGTTTGCAGCCCTCGGTATCATGACCATACCCTTGGTGATAGTCGCAATACTGCCGGTGGACCTCTTCGATCCCCTTTCATAGGGCGGGCTTGGGAAGAGCTCGGCGTGGAGCTCGAATATTTCCGCCCTTGATTTGAGCGGGGGCGCTCCGCGTGGTTGGGCCGAGGTCCGAGCCTGACTCCAGCGCCCCTCTCGATTCGGTCGGCGCCTGCGATCTGCGCCCGACTTGGCCGTCCGGCTTTTTCTTCGGACTTCGCCGTCCCAGATTTCCGCTTCCGATCCGACTCGTCTCCTCGACAAAGTTGTCCACCAGGTTCCAAAGCTTACTCGCCGTCTTTGGTTTCTCCTGGTGATTTCTTTGTTCAGCGCCGGGTCGGATCCGTTCTGAACGCGTTGATGATGTAGAGATCGCTTCGCCGTCGATTTTGAGCGACTCTTTGATGAACCTCGAGACGGTTTGACATCGCCTCGCCCCGCCTGGCGGATTGTGAGTAGGTCGGAGGAAGGCTGCTGGGCGGCATCTTCGATAGAAGCGCCACTGAATCGATCCATGAGGTCCCGGAAGCAATGTATCTTTGTTACGGCGAGCGAGGTGAACCAACGCCGTGCGTTGGAGATCAAGACTCGGGAAGATTTTACACATGTGAAAATCTTCCATTCCTTGATTCGCCATGTTGGTGGTGTAGGCGAAAAGGAAGTCGGAGGGTCTCCGAGGCCATCAGAGGCCGCTATGTTGGGTGCCCGGTGCATCACGGGCGGGGGCGTGTCTAGAATCTCCACGGAGAAAGGGAGATGATTCTCCGCACGGTCGAACCCCGGAGATCGTTGCGCCTCTTTCGGAGGGTGGGGATCGATAGCGACGCCATCGTCCCTCCGGGGAGTTCGACCGCCTTTCTTCCTTCGCTTCGCTCGACTCTCCGGTCGGCATGACGAGGTGGAGAGCGGCCGCGCGAATGGCGGGGGGCGATCACAGGTGGCTCGCCCGCGAGCGGCCGCGCGAACGAGGTCGGCGGCTCGGCGCGGTGGCTGAGCGGCCAGCGTCGGGCGCGATGCGCGTTCTCGCTATCACGCCGAGGTGGGCCGACCGCTTAGGACGGGAGGCGGCCTCGGGAGGCCGTGGTGTTCATCCGGGGCCCTAGAGGACCCGCCTTTGGTCCTCCTGGTTGAGAAGCTTTGGAATTAGCCAAGATTGGCGTGGAGGAACTCGCTCACAGCTCGGCCGAGGACCTCGTGGGACGAATGAGCTGTTTGCTCGTCCTCGTTGAGGTCGACATCTTCCCCTACGTTGGGGACGCGGTCCTGAGGGTGTATGGAAGAGTTTACCATGTTGCCCTCAGGAGTGTGGGCGCTCGTGGCGTCCGCGATCTCCTTTCCGCGACGCTGAGTGACCACCTGGTTGTCCTCAGCCCGGTTGTTGCTAGCGTGGGCGGCGGTTGTGCGTGTTCTTGCCATTTAGTTGTAGAGGGAAACGAAGCTTTCTTGTTCAGGGTTCCCACAGATGGCGCCAATGATGAATCTAGCTATGTGAATGTGCGAGATTTATAAAAGCAATAAAGAACACCTGTGCTTTTACGTGGTTCGATCGTTAATGAGATCTACGTCCACGGAGGAATGGTTCCTCAATACTTTTACTAGAGCTTTTCATGCAGAGTATTGGTTCAAGCCTTTGTATTCAAGAAATTGCTAACCCTTCTAACATCGCTTTTCCTTCTATTTATACAACTTGACTGTCTCTCGAAGGCGCCCGACCTCCATTGGTCGTTGCGTGACTCTTCCTCCGCGTGCCTCCATTGGCGGGAGCAGGACCTCTCGCCTTCCGCGCACCACGTGGAGGTGGCGCCGACCTTGGTTCATCTTCTCCATCATGGAGGGTGGCGGTTCGGGGCTGGCGTTTTGGGCAATGATTAGGGCTCACCGCGTGGGCTCAAGCTATCAACGTTAGGCCCACTGTTTGGGCTCATTAGTGGGCCCACCGGTTGGGCCATATCCCATCATTTGGTAAGTTATATTTATTCCTAAGAAGGTAATTTATTTTTTAATGACGGCAGAAATTCTGATTTTGTAGGGATGATGATTGATAAGAAAATATCTACAACTAGGGATGTTAATTGGTGGATTTTACCCGGATCAGAACCAATAAATAAGTAATAGTTCTGGTTCTGGATCCGACCCATTAGACACTGGATCCGGACCGGACCAGGACAATCAACTATGTGTCTTAAGCGGTCCGGATCTGAGCGGGTCTGGAACCAAAATCGGACCAGAACCGAACAAGAATCAGAATTAGAACCGAACCGTTGCTTTATAATTTAATGTGTTATGAGTGATTTTGAATCGATATGGATAAAACTAGCTCATTGACAAACCTATTTAAACTTAGGCTCGTCAATAGACGGGTTTTACTCGGACCAGAACCAATAAATAAGTATTGATTCTTGTTCTGAAACCAGAACCAGATCCGGACCGGACCGGACCGGACCATCAAACTATGGATCTAAACGGTCCGGGTCTAAAGCGAGTCTGGAACCGAAACCAGAACCAGAACCGCTGATTTAAAAAAAAAAAAAAGAAGCTACAACATCAAACTTACCGTGCTTCATCCCGGTGAGCGTTACTCCTCCTTTCCCACCCCCACCGCTTCGTTTTGGACGTCACTTCCACCCCTCCCATTTCTTCATTACTCTTTTTTCCTACCTTGAATTTTAAGCATCCTTCAGTTCTTCTATCTAGAAATTGACCATAAATAATCATTAAGGCACATTCCATTACACTTGAATACGAGGTATATTTATTTTAAATATGATTAATCAAATCTAATTAAAGATGATAAAATTTGATTTAAAAATTGATGAATCTTGATTGCATTTTATCAATGTGAATTATTAGGAATTCTCTATCTCACATTTTAGTGTCCCACTTAGTAAATGGAGAATACATCAACGCAATAAAATGGCCAAATGATCGATTGAATGAGTAAATTGAGGCATAGTACCTAACAAAGATGAAGGTTAATTTGATTGTATACTAATATAAAGTAAAATTTCTTATCATGAGAACACTTGTATTACACATATAAAGTAAATATAATATAATAACATTACTTTTGAAAATATTCTTTTACTAAAATAACCTCAATCAATATTTTTAAAAACAACCTTATTCAAAAACAATAAATGTATTGTTTTTAATTCGTTCGAAAATTGAAAAGAGACTAATTTTACGGGAGGAATGAAGTAATAATTAGAAATGTAGAATTGAATTAATATGTGATATTATATTACATGGAGTAAGATGTATTTATGAGAAAATGGGGGGAAGAGTAATTATATATGATTGGGGGGAGTGGCGATCGCCAAAGATGTGTAGTGAGTTCAGACTTCACAGCTAATACATAGCTTGGCATCTGTGCGCTCCACAGCGTCCCGTCATCTCCACCATAATTCCAAAACCTGCTTCCCCCCTACCTAAGTACCTATGTACTCATTCCTTGTTCCAAAAATGAGAATCTTCGCAACACACTCCAGCTCTGTAATATTAGTATGAGCGGTAAATCACTGATTCAACGGTAATTCAACGATTAATTTTGTTAGATCACAATAATTTTGTTGGATCAATGTAAACTACATGGATACATGAAATAAAACTGTCGTGGAATTAAACTTGCATACTTCTCTCTAATATAATTTATAGTACTTGAGCCTCTTTATAATTGGAGGTCGTAATATATTACTCATTCCGTCCATAAAAAACGTGCATTTAATTCATTTTCGGTCCGTCCATCAAAAATATGCACTTTCCTTTTTAGAAACATTAACTTTACATTTTACCCTCAATTTATCCACTTATTTACAAAAACACTCATACCACCTTTTACACTCACAATCCATTAATATATTCATTTATTATCCCAACGACACATCTTTTATACACATTTACTTTACACTCATTACAATTTTCTTAAAACCCGTGCCACCAAAATCGATGCACGTTTTTGGTGGACGGAGGGAGTATTATTGTAATTCTCCTGTATAAGTACTCCCACTGCATTGTAATTTGAATATATTCTTAAATAAAATCGACAAGAAGTCGTTGTAGTATAGTGGTAAGTATTCCCGCCTGTCACGCGGGTGACCCGGGTTCGATCCCCGGCAACGGCGTATTTTTTGAACTCTTGTTCTTTTTCATTTTTTTTTCTTCCAATTATTTTCTTAGTGTTTCATTTTCTGGGAACCACTTGCTAAAAGCCCAGAGATGGGATGAGTCCAATCATGGCCCACCTGCGGAAAAAACATTGGATTACACGCACTTCAATTTCTTTTAGAAAATGATGACTTAAGATGATATATGATTTCTTGTAAACCAAACAGCACTCCACTAATGACGTATTCGTTTTTTATTTTCTTTTATTCACTTAGAAAACCAATTTTGAAGACGTGTTGATACTACTTTCTTAGTTGATAAGGTTCTCTTACCTTATCTTATGTCACATTAAAACATTGTCTCGCTAAATCTTTCCACCAAAAACGTAAGTACGACCTTATTAATTCACGTGGAGGAAAACCAGAATTATAGCACCAGACCATCTTTCTAAAAAAGTATCCAAGTCATAAAATATTGTTGGCGTGGACTGAGTTTAATTCGAGATTGAAAAGATAATTTTTCCTACATTTCAATTTGGTGGTTAGGTGCTTTATGTATTGAAATAATACAAAATACCAATAATTCGACAATTTTACTAGCATAGGCTTGAGCCAACCCTCAAGCCTTACTGCCTCCGCCACTGTTGATACAAATAGGGATTATAACGAATCGGATTTCACGGGTACTTATTTTACCAAACCCTAATAAGTTAGGTTTGGGTAAGTATAAAATGGGTTTGTTTGGGTATGAATAGTGAAATTGTTTGGGTATGAATAGTGAAATTAGTATCATGACGAGTTTTAGATTGAGTTTGGAAACGGTTTATATATAATATTAATATTATCATTTTAGAATAAACTAAATAATTTAATGCTAAATTTTTGTTCGTAAATAATATTTTATATTAATATTTATTTTCATATATTAATTATAGTTTTCCTTTTATATTGTAGTCAGAAGATATTATATGATGAGAAGGTTGACTAGAAGATTTGAGAAGTTCGAATATCATATATAATATATATACATATGATGATTTAGAAAATTATTTTAGATATGACAAATTAAAGTTAAGTAGCTTGGTTTATCTTTTATACTTGAAATGTGGCTTTTAGTCAATCATTATTTATAGTTATTATTAATGTTTATTTCATAATTTTTGGATCTATATTAAGACATGTATCCAATATTATAACAACCCATATTTGATTATTGATATATTTTATATTATTGACATGTATCCAATATTATAACAACTCATATAACGGAGCAAAGTAAGGAATGCATAACGTGATTTGTGCCTTAACTCTTTTGATTTAACTTTTTTTACCCTTCTCCGTAAATTTTAATGAGTTAATCGATAATGTCAGTAATCCGTGTATGAAATTGCATCAAATCTTGAAATTTCATTTTAATTAATCAATTGTTGTTATTTGTTTTTACATTCACACTCTAACTAGTCATGATATACATATTTAAAGGATAATTATTAACTCTATAAAATAAGGAGCCAAATTTAACTAAAAGAAAATGGTAGGGATGCGATTGAGCAGTGTAAAATGGGTAAACGATGTAGCATGAATTTGTCGAAATTCACGTGACACACATACATTATAAATTTTCATGTGTGTATGTGTGCATATAATCTAACAACATAATACATTATAAATTTTCGTGTGCGTGTGTAGATCTAACAATAATACAACATCCAAGTAGTCACATAAATAATCTCCAAAAAAAAAATTGTGGTCACATGAATAACACCTACTCCCGGCGTTCCCATAATAATAATCTTCAAATTGTTTTGTTCGTTATAAAATCATAGTGTACTTTTCCTTATTTTTCTATTTGCATTAATTTTTCTTTTTCCTTATATACCTCTGCTAGATGTTCTTCATTGTCCTTTTATTTTGAAGGAGAAAGTAAGGATAACAGAATAGTATTTTATGGAATTTTACTTATCCAAATCCATGAAATATATTTTTATTATATGTGCAGAGTATATTTATTTTAGTGGCCCCAGTACATTATCATAATACATTTCTTTTACGCACAGTAGATAATTTTATTTTATTTTAAACATGATTTTAAAACTGTTTTACGGAAATTTTATGTTTACAAAAGAAACTCTCATCCGGATTAAGATCCAGATTCAAATTTGTATCTAATAATATGTTTATAACTTTATTTATATTTGATTGTACTTAGATCCGGATTTATTAAATTTGTACTATTGAGCAATGACTCTTCCAACTTTAAACTGACATATTAAGAAATCATTAGGAAGACGCGAAAAGCTCTAAAACTCAATAAATAAATAAAAGGCTTGAGTACTGGATAAAACAAAAGATTTCTTCACGTTTAATGCTTTTCCTTATTAATTACTATTATTTTAACAGCTTTGTAGTGCAAATGGCGTCCTCAAACAAACAAAATAAGCAAATACGAAATAACCCTGAAAACACAAACCGAATAAATTAATAAGCCTGTGACTCATATGCACGCTGCATAAATTAAACAAATGGCTAATAAGTAATAGCTGCAGAAGGCAGAACAGAAACAAAATGAAAAAGAAAAAGAAATATGACATAAAGTCACAAAGAAAGTCATATATAATAAATAATGTGATGCTACAGCAATAATTCATCATAGACATGTTAAACTAAATGTTGAGAATAAGTCATCAACCATGTTCTCTCCTCTCTTTCCCTGACCCAAAATTGTTCTTAGCTATTAGAGTGCTGTGATCTACTGATCTTATCTAAGACTTGGATAATCTTTTCACGATCTATTTCCAGATTTCTTAGTACCATTTCGAAGGTGGAGCTCTAAATCCATCACAAGGGTTCTACTTGTTGTAGAGGTAAACGCCGCTGAAGATGAAGAATCCAGCCATCTGCAGTAGTTCAATCATGTAGTTAGTAGAAACATCAAGATAATTTCCCTGCGATTGTTTAAGTTAATCACTCCATGACACCCACACATAGTACTAGAAACACGGGAGAGAGAAAGAGAGGAGTTTACCATAGAAAATGAAGCTCCATAATAGGGATATGCTGTCGTGATGAATCTTTCATATTCATTATGTTTGAATGGCCGTACAGGAATCTGCAAAATGATGAGTTTCATCCATGACTGTTATTTCCTATTAGCAAAATTGTTTTAATAAACTCTTAAAGTTAAGGCGAGCAAAATATGCATATTCCATGTGCTCTCACATTTGTGTATCTTCTGTAAGTATACCAATATGTACTAATCACAAAATGAAAATGGGAATGATCCAAATATAAGTAGAAAGCGCACGAATCATCATTTCCAAGCTTGGCACAACAGAACACATTAGCCTCTTAAGTTTAATCTTATATCACAACAAAGGCAATCATGTCATTCGAGCAAGTTAAACAAATTGATCATTGCTCTCAGATGAGTCGGATATACACCCTGAACGGGTTTATGATACATCTTGTAAATAAGAAATCCAGGTTAGTCCATTTCTTCAATCACTTACTAATTTCTTATCATGTATTAGGAGCAATTGAAATCGCAAAATTCATCAGAAACTATCATTATTTTTAGTGTGTGATGACTCACCTGCTTTGAAAGAGACAAACTAGTATATCCCAGCTTCTGATATTCAACCTTAAACTGGAAAACCCCATAAACATCTGGCACCTTGAATGAAGTGTGATAGAGCCCCTATGACAAATGCACAGACATGTGAGAATCCTGGCTTCTTAAAAAATGTAACATGATTTTGAGAGAAAGTACCTTCTCATTTGTTGACAAGGTTTTCAAGACATAGGGACTCATCATGTAGAACTGCACCTGGACGTCCTTTGAAACATGTGGTACCCAACTACTTCGGACCATTCAAAAATTTCAACAGAAAATTCCTGGAGGTAATATCATTTTATTAACCAGAGAGAGAGTTCTTGTTTTCTGTTCATTAAGTAATCATTTTAAGAAGGTTGAGAGCTGGGAGGTCAAAAAAAAGTTCCCTCTTTTATCTGAAACACGAAATATTTGTAAGTGTGCAGAAAGATTAGCACAGAAGAATTGCAGGCTCACCAGGTCATCATTGATCCTATACATCGAAGGCTCTTCAGTTTCACCAACTTTCTTGTGTCTAAGGTTTACAGCCTAGGAATTAGAACGGTCAATTAACTCAAGTTGCCAAAAAGGGCATGCCATTGCCACACAAAAAAATATAATCACCTTCAGATGACCCCTTTCGTGGAAGATCCATTTGCTAAGTTCATTAATAAACTGTTCATTGCCAGATTTCTCATATCTGTCCACACATTTAAGATATCTGTAAGTGACATCCAGAAATAGAAAAGCCACTGACTCCATGATTAATTGACTGCACGAAATTCTTGGCTTCCTCCAGTAGATCATATATAATTTCAAAGCATGAGTTCACATAAGTAAATATTTAGAGCCTTAGTGTTCACAATTTAGAGCATAATTAACCGAGAGTCCATACTGGATCAGAAGGTCATTTAAATGCACTCTGCACAGAGACTTCAAGATGCTGTGGGCCTATGGCACTATTATCCTACTAAACATGAAATAAATTTATCTTAAAAGTTAAGAAAGCTATAAATGTCCAATGATGTAAGATTATATAGAGACGATGCAAACTTGCAAACTTCAGAAGAGGATTTGTAACTTCAGAGGAAACTAAACAAAGATCATGAGCATTTGCTAGCCACATAGATTAAAATATAGCAGAGAGCTTCACTCACTTATTCAAACTCCCACTTTTCTGCACACCTGCTCTGAACAACCTGGTCAGAGACACAAAACAAGCATTAAGTACTCTAGTGAGCTATATCACTAAAAGAACCAACAAGGAATTGAATATATAGATAACAGTAATCTTCAAAGAAACAACACACCTGTTGCTAAACATGTCCAATGAACCAGATATCATGATTCGTGCATCATTCCTAGCCTGCACCAATTAACGTTATCATATAGCGAGAAACTGAATCTCAAAAGTGTGCATCCACATGTGTATTGTTAGACGAACTAGAAAAATGCAACATAAAAAGAAAAAGAAAAATAAACAGCAACGAATGAATGATAAAATCATAATCCTCTACGGCTAGATCATAAATCAATGCAGATTAAGGAGACCATCTTTACAGCTATACTGGTTAACCAATTGGTCTTACATTATAATTATAACATTTCCATGTGACAATAAAGAAAATCAATGCTGAAAATTTGAGAATATGAAAAAGTCAAAAGATAGAGTTATTGTTCATAGAAAGCAAGGTACAAAAGGGAGGCAAAGACCCAGAAGGACATCCTATCAAAAAGATTTGTTGTACTCAAGGTTTAAATATGCATTTTAAGCCACGAGGCATCTCCAATGGCCCCGCGAGGCATAAGCCTCAAGGCGGTCCGAGGCGTAAATCATAAAAACAATTAAAAATTATAACTAATATAATAAAAACACATAAAAACATAACAAATATATGAAAATACATAAAAAAACATAAGCCGAGTCGCCTGAGAGAGAGAGAGAGAGAGAGAGAGAGAGAGAGAGTGCTGCGCCAGAGGTAAATTAGGTCTGGTTCCTTTCAATTAGGGCTGTTTTTTAACAACCCATTACAAATTAAAGCAAAATCATAAAAGCCCATGCAATTTCTGACATGGAAAAAAATGAAATTAAAGCCAAATAGTGAGGCGTCCGCCTCGGTGTGCTCAACTTAGATGAGGCGTCCGCCTTGTTTGCAGCACGTGAGACGCCGCCTCAGGTGCGCTTTCCGGGTGCCTCTCACTGAGGCACGCCTCACCAACGCTTTTTAAACCTTCGTTGTACTAAAGATTTGACGTAAAGGCTTAGTTTTTGGTTGCTGTTGTTCTTGTTGCAGCTTATAGATGAAGAAATATTTTCTGCTTTCTCATCAGAATTTTCCAGTTCGAAACTGCAGGTGGAGTTGGACTACAAAATGATACAATCTAACATGAACTGCAAGTCAATTTAATAAATGACCATGTCCTCAAATAAACATCCAATGTTTCTATTTAGGAGCCAAAGGAACAGTTTGTGTACTGGGGAACTAGCAAAACTGGTGCAACAGCAATGAAGGCTAAAGATAGATAATTATGTAAACCGATAGTTTTAGGCTTTTAGCAGGTTTACTGATGAAAAATAAAAAACACATTCTGAGAGTAAGCTAATATTTCACCAAGTTATGAAGAAGAAGAAGAAAACAGAAGATTAAGGAACCTGCACAACTGAGACTAGTGAAATGGCAGTTCCATAGAGCGATGGCGGCAGGCCAGACAGCTTTGAGCTTGGATTGGTGGAATATGAGGAAGACGATGCAGAAAGAGCCTTTAAAACCTGAAAATTGGATTGAGAACACAAGAAAAGGTTAGCATAGAAAGAATGTCATGATTTGAAAATAGTTTCCAAACAGTCATGTATGGAACATTACAGTACACAAAAGAGTAAAGCAATAGTCTTCAACGTACCATGCTATTTCCAGGATTCAATGAATGTCCAACCCCTTTGAAAAGCACAGGGGCCTGATTCAAAAATACAAAATTTTCACATTAAAAGGTGTAAAAAGGTTCAATGACAATTGACAAAATCACGATGCTTTTTTCTCAAGTGGATCACATGTAGAGTTGAAAGACAAGAAAGTGAAGTTAGTGAACAAACAAGTTTCAACAAATATCCCTGTGCCTGAGAAGTGAGAATGAAATAGACATTTAGATGATTGATGAAAAGCATTTTACAAATGAGCACGTGAGGCACTCAAATGGTCACTCACCTACTAGTGTAGCCACATATGTACAATGATCCCAAATTTACACCTCAGGAAACTGACCTCAATTTTCTTGTTTCCCAGAATAATATCAGACTGAATAAAATCATCAGCAGCAATTAAGGTATGATCTCCCTCAGTTTCTGATACAGCATAACTAGTGTGATCAACAACAACAGCAGAGGGATCCTGCGCAGCGAAACAATACAGCGTCATAACATATAGAAAGACCATGAATATAGATATCATATCACAACCAGGATATAGCAAACATTTCCAAAAGGATTTATTCAACAGCAAAGCAAATATTTTAGAATAAGTTTGTACAGCATAAGGATATAATGATACATAAGTACACTGACATCCAGTATTTTCACCGATGAATTCAGAAGTATTATGTCTACTCCATGAAGTCTAACAGAGCTAATATTGTGCCAACTGACTCGGGCATCCCAATAATAGACACGACTATGTAAACACCTTACTGATCAAAAAATGTGTAGCAAAGATAACTTTGCGGAATTACTTGGTCCTAGGATGAGCAAATTGGGGACAATGCATGCCATCCATAAAATTAAAAATTCTGCAAGCATCATATTTCTCGCTTGACAAAGGGCTTCATCACTCATACGTAAAGATTACTAAATTAACACCTGAACACAAGACAGCAAATGGAGTTTTAAAACTGAACTAAGTACAAAACGCCACTTAATTTCCCATATGACCAACGAAAAAAGGTAGTCTAAGATATATAAATCCACATTCGCACCAAGACGGATTATTTTTGCTAGCTACTTTTTCTATTTAGTAATTTGAGCTTCAGTTCTAGACCGGTGGGCAATGCAGCATGAAGCATCGTTCATAACCTATAGATACTACCGGGGGCAGCTATGCCTCCCCCCCCAGCATTGTATCTTATTTCTATAAACTGGACAGCTCTCAGTTGTTAAGCCACTATATGAGGAGTGGACCGTCGATATATGCTTAACTAATTACTTTGATACCTATCCCTCAACTCAAGTCTAACTGCGCGGAGGATCACGTAGCATCGGAATGAAATAACAAAATTAAAATTAGTAAATCACCCACCTCATCAAAATCAACCCCGCATTCAGCAGCAATGTTCCGAATCAAATCCGATGCATTTGCATCCGCCGCCAAAATCAAGTCATGCCCGGAATCAACAAAATCCAAAACCCCCTCCATATCCAACGACCCTCCGAAACCTACATAAATCTTCATGAATCAGAGAGAGGAGAACGATTTTCTTCATAAATAAAACAAAAAGAACAACCACAAAGTACAATTTGTTCAAAAGCAATCAGCTTACGCTCGGTGGAAGGGGATAACAGAATAAGCCCATCGTACATGTATTGGCCATATCGCTTGACCGCTATGGCGGGATCGTCTGCGAGCTTGAAATCGAGATCGAAGCCTCTGGATTTTAGGGAGGAAAAGAATAGGGAATGTGAGGATTTGAGGGAGAGATCCTCGAGCAAAACAAGAATCCGGCGATCCGTGGGGTGTTCAGCGGAGAAGGAGGAGACGAGAAGCGGCAGGATCGAAATCAGGTTGAGTAGGACGAGGGCGAACTTGGGCGCTGCCATTTTTTGAGTTTTGAGAGAAGGGTTTAGCAGCAAGGCTGTGACACTGCTGCTTGTGTTGAAGACGCAAATGTGGGAGTTTTAGTGAAACAGTTGACTTGTGTTAATTTGTCTACTTCACATTTTTCATCTTATTCTTTTTGTATTCAAAGTTCTAACTTAATTTTTTTTCTCAAAAATAAAAAGTTCTTACTTTATTGCATCCAGAAAATGTTCAAACTCCACTGAGATTTCCACGAGCTTTTTGTGATTCAATCAAATTAAGAATTCACCATTGTAATCTCATGTAAAATCAAATTTGGGAGCAGGTTGAATCAACGAATTCCATATTTGATATATCATGTTTGACTGTCCTAACAGTCAAATTTAATTTTACACTGCTTAAATTCATCAATCTTATCCCAAATAAGCACCCATTCTCTCAAAATTTCGAAATTTGATATCAGAATTCCTATAACCGATAATCATGTAAAGGATGGAAATTTTACCGAAGATCATGGCAAGAAGGTACAACGACATATACATTACCCCAATAATTGCATGGAGGTAGCTAAGGCAGGTGATTTCTAGTTTCAATTTTGGATGAAGTCCACTGCTTAAGAATTCTCTGCTCAATTATCGAGCATCATTGTAGCTCAGTGGTATTCTTCCCTTGTTCCAAGGATAGATGATCGGGGTACGGATCACACTTCTCCATCTCATAATCATCATCATCGCTACGCTCGAAGAAAATATAGCTACAAAAGTGTACATTGGATTCGAGAAAGTAATCCTGATCAGGTCGTAGGAAATAAATTGGGCCATCGAGCCCAGAATTTGTAAGGTCGGCCTAGCCTAGAACTTAGGGCCAAAATTAAAATAGTAAAACCTTAGAAATCCACTGTTTTTAGGGCCTATCTCCAAGCCAGCCCGGTGTGAGCTTTAATTATCAGATCTTCATATCATGCTAAATTGATCCATTTGATACCTTCTAAAATATGGAGGAAATTACATTGATCTAAAATGAAAGAAAGAAACTTTCGTCCTGGTGACAAATTTTAATTAAGGTGAGTTCGCACCGGTGGAGGTCACAGTGCTCAACCCCACCAAACGCCCTATGGGTTTGAGCGCACACACCCTGGTTTTCAAGTGTGGTTTACTGTCTGTGTGGTTTGCGGTATCAGACAGACCGGGGTTTACCCAATACAAGCACCTATGAAGGTAGCGGTGCGGGTTCCCATGATATCAAAAAAAAAAAAAAAAAAAGAAAGAAACTTTGATGGTAAATGTGCCCATTTTTATCACTGAGCTCCCCATTTAACAGAAAGCATGATATCATACCATATCATCGTCTTATTTATAAAGTGAAAAAACGTTCCACATCATTCTTAGATTTTACGTGGTGTGGATCGTTATATCTTTTCATTTTTATCTATCTAAAATTCTCCATTTATTATCTTACTTACATTCTCATTCATTTTAAAATTTCAATCATAAATAATTATCTCTCTAACAATCACACATCGATTTTTATGAGATGTCACTGAGCAAAAATCTATAATAATTTATATAGTATATTAAAATATAGATTGTAACACATACATTGTTAATGAAGTATAGTCGAGTCTTGAATAACTTACGAGTAGCTTTGTTCATTTACAACCATAACTATAACAATGCGGCATGGTGTGGAGAAAAATATTCATTTATTTTTTATTTTACATTTTAATTATTTCTTTTAGCTCTTTATAAATATATAACTGAATATTTATAATTGTTAAATTCAATGATATATATATATATAATCAAATATGTGTGAATACCAAATCGAATATCATGATCTTGAATTCTTATTCGATGAATAATGGACTAAAAAAATATTTGTATTGGTATTCAAATCATAAAATTTTAAACTCGAATGTCAAAAATTCGAATCGAATGTCGAACTGAACCAAAATTATTTGATTCATATACATCCATAATCATGGGCGGATCTAGGTATAGGCTACACCGGGCTCCAGCCCAGTGCAAGCCTCAAAATTTTTCTTCCGTCTATATATTATATTAAGTCCAATTCAAAATTAGCACAGTCTAAAATAATTAAAAAATTAAAATAAAATTGTTATTATTGTTTTTTCTTATATTTTTGATCCATGAGAAAAGCCCATGAACCCATGAGAGTTTATAAAAGTGAAAAGGGTCCGTCACCATTTTTAAAGGGAGAAATTGGAGCAGCCAAAACAGAAAAAATTATAACTTTTTTTTCTTCTCTCAGATTTTCAGCGCACAACTTCAGAAAAAACCTGTTTACCGAAGATTGAACCGTCAGATCACCTTGATTTTTGGACAGAGGCTTCACAACATCTGGGCCAACGTTTTGGACGGTAGAGATCAGAATTTGAGGTTCAAGGGTCGGGTTTCGTTGATCTGAACATATGAGAATTTCTGATGATATTTTCTTTGATCTTTGCTCGATTTTGATTCCATACATCTTGATTTGCTTATTTTCGAGTGTATGATATTTTGTATGCCTCTAGTATAATCTAGAGAAGATTGTGTGCTGCTCCATTGTTAATGATAGTGGATTTAAACTGCTCTAGTAGTCCCGTGGTTTTTTTCTCTCATTCTTTTTGAGAGGTTTTTCCCGCTAAAATTTTGTATCTCCATATTGTTGCGTGTCTACTGTTTTGAGCGACGTATATTGGTCTTCTTTTTGAGAGGTTTTTCACGCTAAATTTTTGTATCTCCTTATTGTTGCGTGAATTTTTGTATCTCCTTATTGTTGCGTGCCTACTGTTTTGAGTAATGTATATTGGTGTTTTTAGAATATCCTATTTGTCTGCATCCTAAAAGGTTCATACGAGTCAAGAAAATTAGCCAAACAAATGTGTCATATTCTTCCTCAACACTGATCCGCTAAGTGTTTCTTGATGTTGCTCTCTGCCCATTCAAGTCACAAAGTTCAAGTTCAATCGCACCAAGTTTTGCCGTGGTTTGGTGATGGATTCCCTAAAGTTTTGCAAGAAGGGTTTACATTAAAAGAAATTTTATTAAAAATATAAATATAAACCCAATTGTTTATGGATTTTGTGTATTGAAATGTCATGAAGACAAATTATGAAAACATAAAATATTTTAACATTTATGATATTTAATATGCCAAGACATATTTTTCAAAGACACCCATTGCCAATTTCTGGATCCGCCCCTGTCCATAATTGTAAATGTTTGTAATTGTAAACATTGGTTGATCATGATTTCATGTCGCAAACAAAGAAGTATGAATAAATTTGTACCTTTGAAATTTTATACTTCTTCCGTCCATCGAACTTGGCTTGTTTTTCTTTTTAGGTTGTCTCACCGAGCTTGGCTTGTTTCATTTTTAAAAAATAATTATCTTTTCAAAAGGTACGATTCTTACTTATTTTTTATCACTTTAACTAACCACTTTATACCATCCACCTACCTACTTTATTCATTTAATAACTTTATACAATTCTCCTAAATAATCGTACCCAAAAGAAACAAGTCATATTTCATAGGACGGGAGAGTATTTCTTTATCTTATAGTATAATCACTAATTTTTGCAAATAGATTACTCAACATTAGAAAATTTGAGAATCTGATACCAGCGTGAGGAATGCTAGTCATACTCATACATATAGGTAAAAAAAAGTACAGGGGAATGCTCTAGTTTTTTTATGTATTGAGAAACAAATCAAGAAAGTGGGAGGGCTAAAATTAATTATTTTTGCAGAGCTATATAATCAGAGAAAAATAAAGTACAAATTTTGGAATAACGTGATAACCCAATTCATACCCAAGTCTAAGAAGATGTAGAATTGAGTTTCCTACTTAGGTCTCTCATAATCTTACAGGACAAGAAATACTACAAAACTATAAAATATAAGCTAATACAAGTGGTATTAGACGAAATGATAACGACTAAGAGGGTGTTTGGCTGAGCTTATAAGCTATTTAAAACAACTTATAAGTTATTTAGGAGCTTATAAACTGTTGCAAAGTATTTGGCAAAATAAACTTTTAAACAGCTTATAAGCTGTGAAAATAAGCTCCCATAAAAATAAATTTGTCAACCCTAACTTATTTTTTCATAAACTTATAAGCAATCATGAATTTATAAAAATAATCTTATTATAGTTCGTTATTTTCTACACATACACTATCAACTTCACCTCTCATAAATTTTATCTCTTTAACTATGATTTTCTCTCTCTAACTCACGATTCTTTCTCTAACTTATAAGATCAATTATACAAACACTTTAACAACTTATAAGCACTTGAGACATTACCTCTTATAAGCTTTTGAAATATCTTATAAGATCTTGGAACTTATAAACTCTCTAAAATAAGTTTAGGCTAATTTTGATTCGTACGACGACTGATATTGCTTATATTGTGTGAGAATATTGTAAGAATATAACTGCCACAATAAAAATGAAAAATGAATAAGAGATAGGACAAAAATATTTCGACCTTTAAAATGCTCGTGAGTTCATCTCTGGAACAAAAGTAAATTTGCCACAAGCTATAAATTATAGTCTAAATATTAGAATTATTTGATTGATAAAACACGCATACAAATTTATCTAGAAGTTGATAGTAAAAGAGAAATGAGTGGAAATCCATATTATTATATTATAATTATAATTATAATAATAAGGTATGGATTCATTAAATAGAAAGAAGAAAATGAAAAGGAATTGAACTTGGAATCTTGCACGTGCGGAAGCCCGTGCAGTGGGGGTGCGTGGGGACTCATTTTCTTATTAAAGCTTTGTTGTAAATTGTAATCTGTTGTAAAGGATACGTTCAGTGAATGCGACCCTGGATTCATGTGACTGGACGAATTTTGATTTATTTATTTTGTGGAATTTTTGAGATCAGAATTTAAAGTTTTTTGATCGTACAAATATCATTAATAGGTTAGTTTAAAGGGTTAAATAAGTTTTTCCCAGATTGCTTAACATTTTCTGAACCTTTTGTTATGGAGGAAAACAATAAGGAGGAAAATAATATGCAAATTTTGCGAATTTTGACCACCATTAACGAATTGGAGCATCTCGATTCTCGACAGTTAAACGTCTATAAGAAAATTATTTTTAGCTTTTATATTAGTTGATTTATTCAATACCATTTCCTAAACTATGATTCCATTTTATTTTATTTTTCGGAGGGAACTATGAACCCATTTTTATTTTATTTTATTTTTAGTTTTTATTTTTTTATGAACCTATGAACTCATTTGTGAACTTCAATATTATAATGCAACACATCAATTTGCCCTTGCCAAAAGCTCCTTCTAAAATACTGAGTTTGTAGTGTATTGTATCTAATCTAATTAAATTTGATTATTAAATCGATTTTCTCGATCGATAATTTTATTTATAGATGAATCTGAAAATCGAGTCATAGTGAATTATAAAATTAATCATGAATAATTTAAAAAACGAGCGCTAACTAAAAAAAGTAAGCGCAGTCTAAAGAAGCGTGGGGGCGCGTGGGCATTTCGGCCATTAGACAAGCAGGCAAACGCGTTTGTTTCCAAAAGTGGGGGCCCAATCTCTCCTATTATTTACCTGTAAATGCGGACGCCCCAGCAATTCTCCAGCTTATTATTAGTAGGATTTGTTTACTTTGTAGGATTAAGTTGGATAGATAAAATTAATTCAATTTAATTAAATATTTATTTTTAAAATTAATAATTGAGGATATCCCAAAGTTCGAGATTATTTTAATCTTTTTAATTATTATTCATTAATATTAATCCAATCAATATAGATAGGATTAAAATAATCCTCCAAATGAATGAAGAATTATTTATCACAATCTTAATCTTTCACTAATCCTTTATAATAAACAAATGATTGATAGATAAAAATTATCTTATCACATATTTAATCCATCAAATAATCAATCATTTAAAATACTAATTACTCTCTCTCCCAATTATCACTTGTATATTTAATGGGCGTCCGTGTTATAATTTTGCTCACAATTTTAAAAGATTGTTTATTAAAATATTATTATAGCCATGAACTCATAGCTATAATGTTCCTCCCCCGTCAAATTGCTGGCTAACCACACCTCTTCACCCATCTCTCCGGCCGCATCGAAAGCTTTCCAAATCCAAGAAATCATCTCTTACTTGGACTCCCTCGGCGTCGACTACTTTCACTGCCACCACTCCTGCCCACCGTTAACCTCTCGTCCCGTTTTCCAACAAATCCACCGTCGATTTCCTTCTCTTTTTAGGCATCACCGTTCAGGATCTCGGCCGCTTTTTCTCCATGTGCTCAGAGCTCCTGACTTTTCCATCTTTGCGACCGTAATCCAAGCCACCACCTTCCTCCTCCGCGAGGCTCGCGTGGAGGCCGCCGACATCCGTTACGTCATCCACTGTCATCCCGTCTCCGAACCTGCATCGTCGAGCAACATCTCCGCCCCACTCTCTATTTCCTCGAGGGCACCATTTGCATCACAGTTGAAAATGATTTTTGTGAATGAAATTCGATTGCACTATTGCGAACAACGCTAATTATCTACGACATCGTATTGTGGAATTTTTAGGGTTTTCTTAATTCCATGTGCGTATTTTACGCGATTTTTGGCGTGTCGTGTAAGCAAAACGGGTCCAATTAAAAAATTATGGTATAATTTGTTAATATGCTTACATTTTGAGATATGTTTATTGATTTTATATTTTATTTAGTTTTTGAAATCTCATAAAATTTCAAATTAAAAAAATATATTATTAATAAAAATACGGTCGTAGCTTAAAGATCTAGGTCAATTTTTTTGATGACAAGTCAAATCTTAATATATATTACTAATATTCAAGGTCAATAAAAGTGTGCCACGTTTGGTCTAGGCCCAAGGTCATGCAACCTCACGTCTAAAGCCCGACTTTCCTTATAACTATAGATGGGGTTTTCATACCAATTTAAAGACACGCCAAATAATCATGTTGAATAAGGGGTAGATATGGGTTTTCATACCAATTCAAAGACACGCCAAATTATGTTGAATTATTTTTAAGGAAAATTTTTATAAACTGCTTTCCCAAGGCTTATGTCCTTAAAACACCTCTAAATCAAGAGCTTAAGGAAAATTTATCTATTACGAAATTCTCTCCCAAGGCTTCAAGACGTCCTTAAAAGTTATATGCGCCCATCATCAAATCATCCAAAGTTCAACGTTTGATCCAGACACAATGCAAAGACCCACCACTTTCACGTTATAAAGCTAAAAGATCAAGGATACTTAATTCGAAACAAAACAAAAGACTAAATAGAGATTGGAGATTGCCCATGCATAAATGTCATTCATCCATTTTTGATTGCCCACTTAATGGAAAATATCCTGAATTATTAGAAAAAATTATTTAAACCACCAATTATTAGTATTGTGTCAAAAATATCATTCGTCCATTTTCCAACCTCAGAATCTTTACGTGACTAGTCACACATGGAAATGTCATGTAATTTGATGAGTAATCTATATTTTGTTTTATTTTATCATTTCTATTTGATATACAACAAGTTATGTCAAGATTTTGAGGGTCGAAAATTAAAGATGGGACATTTTTGATACAATACTTATAGTTTGTGGTTTAAATAAATATTTCTAATAATTTGGGATATTTTTGATAAAACGAGTATAGATTGGAGTTTAAAGTAATATTTACACTTATTAATATATATCTCATTTAATTGTGAGCTTTATAAGATTCAAACACTAAATAAAACATAAAATCAATAAACATATATTTCTTTTTCTTCAAAAGTCTCGTGCCTACAGTTGTGTTCTAGGCTTCCAGCCAGGAAGATACAAGAGATTATTTTTTAGTTTCATTTGAGCCAAAAGATATAAATTGCATTTTCATTTTGTCTCCTTTTTATGTTTTCTTTTTATTTTGAGGACTTGCATCGACCAATCTTTCTCTTTTTAACCGTCTTCTCTGTATCCCCGGTTTTTTTTTTAAACATATTTTTTGCTTTTACTCATTAGTTTTCTTTCGCTTTTTTAATATTGTGTTTCTTTCTTTTGTCTTTTCCTTTGAACAAAAATCAATTACAACTTTCAATGGAAAATAGAAGGTTAATGGAAGATATCCCTGACATGTGATTGTAAAATAACCAAGAGATTAGAATAAACATGCTTCGAAATTTATATGACTATTCAGTAGCATGTTTTATTTGGGAACGTAGTTGAAAAATACATTAACACAAAGTGTGTTAACACAAAACTTTCGTATATTCGGACCGACAAAAATATCATTTATTATTAAAAAATATCATTATTTTTATCATTTTTATTATGTTCGTATGTGATTGGAAGTAGAATCATCAGCTCAGTAGTTTATAGTACGACTGGGTCATCAAATTATTCCGTTAAATTATTTCACTAAAAATTATAGGTGGAAGGGACACGGGCGGAAATAAAATAAAATAATAAAGCAAATAATTAAAGAAATAGACAAATTCCAATAAAGCGTGGGGGCGTTGTCCTCGTGACCACCATGTCCCAATTCAGTCCCCTTCTCTCCCTACAACTGCTGCTCCGACTCCAATAATACACAATCCCGGCGGCGGCGGTGGAGACGTTTTCCGGCGGCTAATGACTGCTTGTGGCTCATCTGCGGGGCGCCAACCCACGTGGAAGGAGAGGGAGAACAACAAGCGAAGAGAGCGCCGGAGGAGAGCCGTCGCAGCCAAGATCTACACCGGTCTCCGAGCTCAGGGAAATTACAGGCTGCCGAAGCACTGCGACAATAATGAAGTGCTCAAGGCTCTCTGCCGCGAAGCAGGTTGGATTGTCGAGGAGGATGGAACCACTTATCGCAAGGTCAATCAACGATCTCTGCTCAATTTCAGTTCGTTGGGAATCAAATTTTCTCTCTCTTGGTTTATTGTTCGATTTCCGTTGGTTCAGATTATTTAGAAGAATCCGTCTTTTGTGTTTTGTGTTTGTTGATTTGTGCTGTTGGATCTGATCTGGATAACTGTGAAATTTGGGAAGTATGCCTTTAGTGATTTTAGTTAGAATTAATTTCGCAATTTTTTTGTGTTCGTGTTCAGTTTTGCCTGGACTTTCCCACTTTTGAGATGCCAGTGAATTTGATGTTTTGCTGTTTCTAGAATTTGTCGAAAAGAGGTATAAAAATTTTTAGGCTTATCTAAATTTTTACTATGTGGATTTTTTTTATTAAACTTGTAATTTTTGTGGTTACTATTGAAGGCAAATTAGCCCTTGTCTTGTTACTAGTTGATAATACTTGAATTTCTCAATCTCATGTTTTCATCTGAAACGAGAGGATCATCTATATGTGATGCTAAAAGTGATTATGCTTCTTGCTTGGTTGCGAATAAGTCATAATTTGACATTCAAATCTCTGTTTGTGAACAAATACTGAATTTGTGGATTTTTTGATCATCGACATCTTGTTCATATGGTGTGATTGAGTCCTAGGCGATCCTAACTTCGACTTATTTTCAATTGTTTAGGGATGTAAGCCACCACAAGGTGATACTCCGATGATTTCTGTGAATAACAGTGTATGTTCATCAATGCAACCAAGCCCGAATTCTTCGGCATTCCCCAGTCCTATACCTTCCTACCAAGCTAGCCCGACGTCTTCATCCTTTCCAAGTCCATCACGCTGTGATGGAAACCCGACCTCCTACATTTTACCTTTCCTTCACAACTTGGCAATCCCCTCCGTCCTTCCTCCACGTATATCCAATAGCGCACCTGTTACTCCACCTCTCTCTTCTCCTACCAGAAACTCAAAGCCTAAGGTTCACTGGGAATCCATACCCACGTGTCCACTGAATTCTTTTGTCCCCCCGATTTTTGCTGCCTCCGCCCCCTCTAGCCCTACCCATCGTAGAGGTTTTGCACCTGCCCCAATTCCAGAATGTGACGAATCTGATATCTCTGTAGCTAATTCTGCATGCTGGGTTAGCTTCCAGACAGGTTCATCCTCAGTCGCTCCCACTTCACCCACTTTTAATCTTGTGAAACCCATGGCTCAGCAAACTTGCCTCCATGAGGGTCAGATTGGGTGGGGAGCAGCGGCAAAGAGGGCACGAGGCTCGGATTTTGAGTTTGCAAATGGTGCAGTGAAGGCATGGGAAGGCGAAAAGATCCATGAAGTAGGAATGGATGATTTGGAGCTAACACTTGGGAGCGGAAAGGCTCATGCTTAATCTCCCACTGCCTCTCTACAGATAAGCTACAGAAAAGAAACTGTCTTCTTTATCTGCAAATTACTAAAGATTTGCTAAAGTATCATACTATGACATGGTACTTGGATATCTAAGATCTTTCCGTTCGACTGCACAAATCCTGTTTCACAGAACATACTTGAGTATAATATCGGCTCAGCCAATGACAGAAAGATGCTTCTGGAAGCTATATAGACGTCAACAGCACATGCTCAGAAATTGGAGAATCGGTATACTCAGAGATCAGGCAGACTATCTCTTTACAAAGAAACATTTGTTTGTAACAAGTGATTTATTCTGATAGCAGAACGGTTGATGGGCTTCCAAAAAATTATGAGCATCTGCATCATGCCCACAACCACGAGTTGAGGGCAGAAGACATTTTAGAGAGTTTGAAGAGTTCTACATTCTTGAATTTGCATTTCATCTACATTCATATTTGTAATGTTTCTAGTGTAGTTTTGCAGGCAACCGGTATAGCTAGGTTACGTGCTTCTATCTATCATCTATTGTAACACCCACTTCTTTTAGAAACTCTGTAACTGTTGTTTTTATTTAATATGTATATGCAAAGTATTCACTAGATATAGCATTTGTAGTACTCACTGTTGTATTAATTTTATATTTTTATCCTAAATTTATCTACTTATTTACAAAAATCATATATTGATAATATCCATTAATATATCCATTTATTATTTTCATGCATTTTTTATATTCACTTATTTTACACTTATTATAATTTATTAAAATCAGTAGAACGATTTTGGTGGATTATTTTTTATGCTTTTTGTGTTTCGTGGATTTCTCATATAGATCATTTTTCACCTGCGACAAATAAGCAGCCTACTGTTTATCAGCTACATTTTAAAAAAAACTAGTTTTGCTCCTTCTTTTTAATAATTATTAATTAATATAGTAAAAGACAATTATTATAACTACATTCAAATTTTATTTTTCTTGATCAATTAATATACTTAGTTTTAAAGTCAACTAGTTTTTGCTCCTTCGAACGGGCAATAATTATTAATTAATATAGTAAAAGACAATAATTATAACTACATTGAAACTTGAATTTTATATGTTGCAAAATAAGTTAAAGCTCAACATTAACACAGAAATAATCTCAAGTTGGCTTCCCCCAAATGATATAATAAATCTTAACAATTTGATTTTTAAGATTGTTTCTAGTCATCTTCCTTGACAACCACCTTCAAAGGGAGTTTGGCAGAAGATTCATGATTAAGTGATGTTCTTAGCACCCTTCAAAAAGAGATGTTCTTACCATATTGATCACCGAAACTTCAATCAAATCCTTAATCACTAAATCCACCTATAGGGGTGTGCTAATAGGAGGTGAGAAGTTGAAACTTAGTATATAATGAAACCAAAATTTGTTTATTATCAAAAATATACAATAGTTCTTTTCGAATACAAATATAAGCATCACCATTAGAACTATCACGTTAATTTTCTCAAAATAAATAAATAAAAATAGCACATATCCTGAAACATATGTATTCAATCAAGATACAACCTGATCGGCCAATAAATGAATCTTAGATAGCATAATTAATTAATTTGGTCCATCAAAGCACAATTTCTTTAGGAAATTCATATGTTTGATATCCCTACAAAAATAAATATTTTCTTGAATAGTAACATTACATTTATAACATTTAAAATATAATCCTGAACACATTTCTCAATTGAATGCATGAACATTCACTGCCATTAGTTTAGTTGCCAGCTTGCCAATGAATTGAACACAGCAGGTTTCATAATAGTAGAGCTTCACGGACTTTTATAAAAACACAAATAATAATCATAGAAAAGTGATCACTACCCAATTTTACGAATATAATTTCCAGTTAATCATATTCACCTAAGAACTGGCTTCACATCACCATGTCTAAACCCATTTAAATGGGATTCTAGTTTTTACAGATCCTGCTTTTACAAAACAATCAAGTAGAGAATGCGTTCATCTCCATATAATGAAGTTAGGGCACAGGAGCAGGGTCTGTAAATCCTCCAAAATGAGTGATTGATGAGTTAACTGTTGAGAGTGGAGAGCATTCCCCAGTTGCAGTAGGGAGTATCACCTCCCAACCAGGCCCTTTAAGAGGATAAGCGCTTCGTTTTGCATCACCCTCCTCGGATGGACCGGCGACCAGATCACTACGGTCCAGAACTCTCTCCAGATCTTGGTCGCTGATGTCAGTCTGAATCCATCTGTCCTCTTCATCTTCCACATCACGAAGAAGGTCTAGCAATTCTTCTTCCTACAAAAAATCAACAGACATTATCTATTCTATGGTCTCCGAACAAAAAGATCATCGCATATACTGTGATAAGAAAATCAAATTGCACCAACCTTAATGGTATCTAACCCGTCCTTAGATCTTTCCTGTTTAAACTGTCCCTTGCCGATCACCACATGCTCAAGCCTCAGTTTGCTAAAAGCTCTTTTCAGAATCCGGCCCTGCAAGTATAAAATTTAAAGTTTTACTACAGAAATTATTTAAAGGGCATGTATTTGGATGAGCGAGAGCTAGAGTGAGTATTATCTTCGAGGCACCTCAACAGATTGGGCAGTAGCTAGCCTGTAAACATGAACCGGTTTTGTTTGACCAATTCTGTGACAACGATCCATTGCCTGTAAATCCGCCTGAGGATTCTGCAACGCAATTAGAACTCAATCAATCCTCAGAAAGAGGCATGCGTGCATGAATGGGAGATATAAATTAGAGTTCAAGAGGATACCCAATCACTATCGTATAAGATGCAGGTGTCGGCTGCTGCAAGATTAATACCCAACCCACCAGCTCGGGTACTGAGGAGAAAGATTCTACAGTTGCTATCCACGTCATTGAATTCCTTAATCTGTTTGTGATTTCACCAAAAAATCAAAGGCCAGTATTACAATCTCAGTCGATAAATGACCAACTAAAACTGAAAACATGAGCTCCGACAATGTTCTTTTATAGCTTGATCGCATAGACAACACAAATTTGAACTCATAAAACCATCTGACAAGAAATACAGTGACATCTTTTATTTAATACTCTTCCAAATTTAAAAATTGATTAAACCGCAGAGAGATAAAAACATAACAATTATGTTTTGGTATGTTGCAATTCTAGACGTTTAAATAAAATGAAAGCAGGCAGCAGCAAAATGTAGTACATATGAAACATAAAATTAAACGGATAAAGGACAACTGATAGTTAAAAGGGAAAACAGCTATCGTATATGAAACCAAAGCAAACAAGAAAAAGATAGAACACCACAAAATATCAGTTTTACCTTTATTCATAATCTGAATAACAAGACAAACGTAAAGGCAAATAAAAGCAGTCAAAACAGTTATACCTGTCGTCTTCGTTCTGCTAATTTCACACTGCCATCAATCCTGCAGATTTCGAATCCCCTTTCACTAAAATAGTAATCCATTATGTCTAAGATCTTGGTCCACTGCGAGAATATCAAAACCTAAAAGCACAAAAAATATAAAAATGAAAAAATAAGTAGATAATAGTGCATATCTTCCTTCCAACTAGTCTTCATGCAAAGAACAAGCTCTCACATACTTTGTGCTCGCGAGCAAAGAGCTTGGCCAATAGTCTATCCAACAATTGAAATTTGCCACACTGCTCCACAATCTGCTCCACAGGAGGGTAATCATCTGCCAAGCAATAGGACATTGAAAGGTGAGGAGCATTTATAATTGATATGATAAAAGAAGTTGTAGGTGGTAGATAACATACAGGAACCATCAAATGCAGACTCCAATAGGTCAGGGTGGTTGCAGTTCTTCCGTAGTTGAATCATCAGATTATTGAGCTTTCCTTTGAAACCAGGCCGAACTGCAAAAGCTAAAAAAGTCAGCCATCCAGGTTGCTATCATATCACTTTGACAGAAACTATCCAAAGATTCAAATAACTTAGCAAGTAGAATAGTGCAAAAACAGGGACCACATAACAAAGTATCTAAGCTCTGTTCAAGTGAAGACATACTGCAAAGAAACATATATGTATTTAAAGGCACTGGGATGAAGACAAAATTCTATTTCGGTTTACTCTTTACAGAATCAACACCAAACAGGAGTTGATGTTGATGTTATCCCAAACAAAACCACAAAAAAGTGTACATCTCCACATGAAGATGCATAGCACCATCTATGCTTTTAGACCTGCTATTGGCCAGATGGAATGTAGTTATTACCAACAACTGATTTCTCTATAAGGTGACCCTCCAGTTTTTTGTTAACAAGATGATCCTGAAAGTTCTTCTGATGTTCAGTCAACGTTGCATACAAGAGAATTTCTTTCTTCCGAGGGAGCATTTGCTCAACATCAGACTTCATTCTGCGTAGCAGAAATGGACGCAAAATAGCATGGAGTTTGGCCACTACCTGAAGATTTATGAAGTGACAAATTAAAAAAAATAAGCACCAAATAGGCAATCATCTGAGGTAGCACATTACATCATTTAAAGTGTACCTGAGCCCTTCTTTTTTCTTCCATCTCTTCCTTGAGGGCTTCACTAGTGCACCTCCCCGAGAAGTCAAACCTGAGATCCACATAACATATAAGAAAGAAAGGAAGAAAGGGAATGTTATCATCAATCAAAAGTCATTCTTCACTAGTTAAAAATCTGCAGAAGGCAGATACTCAAGTTATAGTTCCTTAATCATCCAAAAATATGATATTTATTATGGTCATGAAAAAAAATACCGTTGCTTTATAATAAATACCAGAAGAATGGCTGACACCTGAGGATTATCTAAGAGACAAACAACTGCAAAGGTTCAGAGAAAAGAATTCCACTAAACACACTAGAATAATGCAAACAGAAAAATTGTACCTAGATGGAAACTAGAAAGAATCCACAAAAAAGTAATAATAGAATAGTAGTAGCATAATCACCATTCAACATCTTGCTTGAGGATCACATTTTTCAAAAATAATGTACATCATCAAAACACAGCATATCAATCTAGAATGTAACATAACAGGACCACCTTATATTTGAAAATAGGGTAGACAGACTACAAGCTGCAATTTCTAACCACTCAAAGATGAGGTCAACTGCAAAAATATTTAAAGCACTTCATGGAAAATATATTCAAGCAATGTTATCAATCAATAACTATTAGCTCACTAGAAGTTACTTACCATGATTCAAACTCCTCATGGGATGAAAATATATCAGGAAGAATAAAATTCAACAGTGACCAGAGCTCGGCCAAGTTGTTTTGCAGTGGTGTGCCAGTCAAAAGAAGCTTATTCTCAACGGGTAAGAGTTTCAATTCCTTCAGTAATTTACACTTTGAGTTCTTCAACCTGTGCCCCTTCAAGAATCATTATATCTTAGAACAATAATGCTAATACATCAATATTCTAAAACTTCAGGAACTCCCACCAAATTCAGAAAACCAAATAACAATCAGAAAATTGATGTATACCTCATCAACAACAATGTATTTCCAGCTGTAATGTCTCAGTACTCGTCTTGCATCAGACATTGCAATTTCATAAGAAGTAATGACAATAGGGAACTTGGGCCCTATAGTTCTAGGCATATGCTTCCTTGCAATTTCAGCTCTCTCTTTCTTATCACCATGGTAAATGATTGCATCCACTGATGGTACAAACCTGATTCAACCAGTCATTGTATATTACATTCTCTCATGTTGAAAAATAAGAATCTGCAATCATCACATGTAGAAGGAATGATGATATACCTCTCCATCTCATTCATCCAATTTGATAGAGTGGAGAGGGGAGCAATAATCAAGTAAGGCCCATGCAATCCATTTCCTTTGAGGTGAGCAAGAAAAGCAATACTTTGAATTGTTTTACCGAGCCCCATTTGATCCGCGAGGATCCCATTGAGTCCATTTTGCCACAACGAGATCATCCATTTTACACCTTTAAGTTGATAAGTTTTCAACTTTCCACCAGTCAACAGAGGTACCAATTCTGCCTGCTCTTTGTCAGCTCTCTCTACATCTGTAAGGGTCGAATCTACAGCAGAACAACCATCTTTACTTCTTGTAAGCATAGCTGCAACAGCTCTTTTTGCTTTCCTCTACAAAATTACAGGAGTTGTAGCATTATGATGTGGCTTGTAAGTGAAAAAATCAGAATGATAGCCAGTCAAAATTATACATTGGAAGAAAATAGGATAATTTTTATAAAAATAATAACTGAAGAAATCCAGGAGAGGGTAGGAAAACTCATTACATTATTAGAATTTGCAGCGGCCTTTCTTTTAGAACCACGGCCTCTCGTTCCTTCTTTGACAGTATTCCCATCATCCTCCAACCCATTCTAACATATCGCAATACAGATTATGTTAGCAGATATATCTTCACAAATTCAAATTTTTATTCAGCATGAAAATGGAACCTTTGTAATATCATCCATTTTCTCCAGTAGAAACTCAGAGTAAAGTTGGGTCTGAGTTAAAAGCTCATCCAGTTTCGTGAATTGGGTGTGATTCAGGTGAGGTCTTTCCATAGGCTTCTGTTCTTCATCTTGCAACCGCTGTTCCTGCAGCTTTTCTTCCTCCTCCTCCATGTTTTTTGAAACAAGTGAATTGTCTGTTTCCTTAACATCTTCTATCTCCACTTTATCACTAGCATTCTCCTTGCAATCCTTTAACTCAAAGTAAGATAAAGAATCAGAGTCCGAGTCTATCAAAAAATCGTAAGCTCAAGAAATAATAGAACAATTGTATCTCAATGATTGGCACAGTCAAGTTTAAGGGATCCTAATACATGGTAAAAGCATAACAATTTGCAAAATATCAAAGCGCCCAAATATTAAAAGTTTCGTTACCACACACTATGATCAAAATAGGCTAACTCGGTAGAAAAAGGGAAAATGTAGTTTGGTGGAGTTGAGGTAGCTAGCAGAACATCATCCCAAAAGGAAGGTTACCTAAGGAAGAGGGCAGACTCCCCCATTTTCAAAATCGTAAGCAAATGATAAACATGACTTTGCTGCATATGCTTTTGCCCACAGTTTTGAAAAACACTATCATCGTGTTTCCATCTCATTACACCAAAACATAGCACCAAAAATAAGATCAACGAACCAAAAATAAGTAAATTGACAGATATATTCGGATATAGGCAAAAGCATATTTCACCAACGTACCTCGTCTTCAAGAACAGAGGTCGGAGAATCTGCCACAGGCTCGCTCTTCACTTCGTCCTCGGCCGCCATTTCTCTCTACCCTCAGCCATAGAAACAATAAAGTCAAATAAGAAAGTGTAGAAATTATAATGAAACAGAAACAACCCTTTTAACTTCATTTTGCGCAACATTTACAGAAAAACTAGCTTTAAAACAAACCCCAAAAAGTTATCAAGAACCGTACACGAACATTGGAACTACTTACTCAATATACGAAAATCACTGCAAATCAATTTGCAAGTTCACTCCTCTCTCTCTCCCTCTCTTTGAAGGAGGCAAGAGACCAGTAAGAACGGAGAGAAGCAAAATGAAACAGAGAAGAATTTAGATTCAAAAAAAAGGTGTGCACAGTTATTTATATCAAGGTAATGCCGCTTCTAGCTTAGCTCAGTTGGACTATTCTGTCTGCAGTGACGATGGGCGGGAACAAGCCTAATTAAATGTTTGCCCTCAGACATTCCGGTCCTACGCAACTTTTCGATGTTTTTATTTATCTTTTCATGATTAACGGTAGCCAGTACCCAGTACCCGGTAGCTCATGAGTCGGATATCCGACCCGACACCTCGCTCCATTCCAAACGCAAGCTTCATAAATTGCACTTGGATACCGTTCATGATCCTACAGGAGAAAATATTGATAACATAACTATTATATAATCATGTAGAACGTGTATCAATTATATTAAGTACATCTCAAATATTCAACATTAATTTATTAATTTTATAAAAGAAATAACTTATTGTTACATGCTTATAAAATACGTATTCTATAGTTATCAGGTGGTTTAGACTTTATACAATTTTCTAAGATAAATGATCTTATATATCAAAAATATGTAAGCTCGATGACCAATGATAATTATGATAATAACTAGTATATAAAGAACTATCAAAAGAGTGATTTGCTTTCAACTATATATATGTAAAAGATTTCATGGTTTTTCCTTAATCATAGTGGCTTATCATTTGTATTTGAAGATTAAAAAATGCAAAACTTTGTAATAAAAGTATATATTTAATATAATCCCGAAAGCCCAGTTTTTAAACTGAAGTCCGATCGGCTCGATCACAGACATTTTGATGGATTTTATTCGAACCATCTAATTTTAAAGTCCGATCACAAATGCTGAGAATCTTAAGCGGGCCCATCGGATCAGGGCTATTTGCCAATTCTAGTCGCTAGCATTACTCCCAGAAATTTACATACTTTTTGTTCCCGTTTCCAATTTGTCTGACCCGTGCGCCACGTCATGCTAAGGTTTGGTAACGACCACTTGAGAGTAGAATGATTATTCTGCCTCTCCCAACGCAGCAACCAGGTTTTCTCTAGCCTCCAAGAAGATCTGGGTGCTAAAACCTTGCTTGGGAGCAGATATGTTCTTAACTCCATCCTTTTGAGTTCTTACCTGAATCGAAGAAGATCAAGACGTGAAGACCAAACTTAGGAGCCGGTCTAGTTCTTCTATCACTCTGCAGAGCCCGTGGTTGGATCTGCTTTCAGGTACCATTCCTGGAATCTTATCTCTAATTTCCAGACGCATCACAAACAATAAGAAAATCTCAAGCTCGAATCTTCTTAGGCGGACAACTTTTATATATGAGATTTGCTATAATCTTCGTTGTCATCTGATCTTAAAAAAACAATCGGAGTTTTCAGTTTCGTTTCAGACATAGGCGAAATCAACACATGAAATATATCGAAATCCTACATCAAGTATATATATATATACATGTCAGTCGAGACGTTGTTGACGATTAACATCATCATATCAAATGATTCAGTCATTTATATCATGAATTAGTTGGTTGGAAAATGCATGCATGTAAATTGTGGATATTCATATTGTTAGTCATTCTTGGCATCCATCAATGCTTGTCGATCTTCTCCATCTCGCTGGAGTCGGCGCCGCTGGTGGAGACAGAGGTATTGAGGCCGTAGTCGTTGGTGTTGCCGTACTCGCTGCTGGTGAAGTCTTGAGACGCCATCACCATCTTCTTGAACTTCAACATGTCCGCATTGTAGGCCTGTGTGTCGTACACCTCTGTCCCCCCATTCGGGTTGTATACCGCGCTCTGCCCCGGCTTCACCCCCTCGTTCAAGTCATCCAACGACGAATCCCCATCTAGAGCCCTTACAATCTGATATTCATCCATATATATGTCAAACTACTCGTTCATCGAACTTTATATACAGGATCAGAGCCATAAATATAGCATGAAGGGAGCTAAACCTAAAAGAAAATCAGGTACAAGGGTGCTAAAAAATGGGTGGAGGTGCTTGAGCCCACCCTATAGAGAGATTAATAATAAGGTACGTACCTGGCTCATTTTAGGGCGTTTTCTTGCAGAATGGCGTATACTAGCAGCAGCACAGGTAGCCATACGAGAGAGCTCGTGGTGGATGAATTTGCCCTCGAGGCGAGGATCCACCAGCTGCTCGAAGTTGCCATTTTCCAGCGCCTTCGTTAGAAGAGGCCGAGCCTGTTCCATTGCATATATATTAGCAACTAAATGACAACACACAGGACTAATATGTATCAAATTTACCAACCCAGTCTACTAGACTGTCTTCCATCATGCTGTTAGACAGATCGATAGGTCTCCGGCCGGTGATCAGTTCCAGCAGCATCACGCCGAATGAGAAAACATCAGATTTCTCCGACAATTTCCCGCTTGATGCATATTCAGGCGCCAGGTACCTGTCATTCATAAAAATGGTATTAATTTATACAAATCATCAACTCTTTGAATTTCATGTAGACTCCTGTGACTGTGAGAATGTTTGCGAGTGTGGTATTGACATTTTTCTTCAATGTAATGACACTTCCTTTAGTAGCAACGATACTTTCTAATTATATTATCAAAAATAAATGACATTCTTCTTCATTGTACACTTTTCTTTAGGATAATTGACACTTATAGGACTTATAGGACGTTGGATGAAGAGAATTTTTGCGTTCAATTTTATTCTGATTGACTGCTAATAGACTCACCCAAAAGTTCCCATTACGCGTGTAGAGACATGAGTGTGGTTATCAGAAGTGAGTTTAGCCAAACCGAAATCAGCCACCTGCAAAAATCATAGCATCATGAATATTAATAGTAAGACAGTAGAGCTAATTAAGAAATATATATGATAAATACCATTGCTTCATAATTGTTGTCAATAAGAATGTTAGCTGCTTTGATATCACGGTGAATAATTCGCGGTAGACCTACAATCACAATGCCAGACACAAGATCAGAAAACATGCATAAGTAGGATTGAGAATATAGAAATCGAATCAAATCGAAGAAGAAGAAGAAAATCACACAATCTTCATGCAGGTAAGCAAGCCCCTTAGCCGATCCAACCGCAATACGAAGCCTAGTCGCCCAATCAAGTATAGTTTCACCTTTTCCTGCAATTAATCATACACGCACATAGATATGAATTCTATTAATAATAAGTAATAATGAAAGTTTCTAGAATGAAGAAAGAGTAACCGTGAAGATGAAACTCAAGCGTCTTATTAGGAACAAACTCGTAGACGAGCAGCTTGTTGTCATTAGCGATGCAGTACCCAACGAGGGAGACGAGGTGACGATGGTGGACGCGGCTGATGATTTCCACCTCCGCCTGGAACTCACGCTCACCCTGCCCGCTGCCGCTCTTCAGGCTCTTCACCGCCACCTCTCTCCTGTCGGGCAAAACGCCCTTGTGGACGAGGCCAAACCCACCCTGCCCCAACAGGTTGGCTTGAGAGAATCCTTCGGTGGCGGCGGCGAGCTCTTCGTAACTGAACTGATACATGCCTCCCACGTTCTGTGATTGGGGCATGCCCATCACACCGTGTTGCCCTGAATATCCCGAGCTAAATTCGCCACTCGAATTCTGGCCCCACGTGCTGCCTGGCGCCCCTATGAAACTTCCGGCGGGAGGGTGAAGTTTCATGTTTGGATCAATCGGCTGCTGGCCATGCCACTGCGAGGGAACTTGGTTATAGTATTGGTTTGTACCTAATCAAGTTCAGATAAATTGTTAGGGACCACTTTTTAGATGGATAAAATTTTAGTATAAGTTAATTTTTTATTTATTTTAATCGATTGAAATCTTGGAATATCCAAGGCCCTTATAATTTCTATTATATAAATTAAGATTTGAGAAATCATAGTAATAGAGATAAAAATACTCAATCATGAAAAGTAATGTCCACTTAAGGAGTGTTTGGTTAGATCAATAACTCTAATTAAATCATATGTTTGGTTTGAAGGATTCGGTCTATGATAGAACTTAGCATATTCTCCTATCATTCAATTTGTGATAATTTTATCACAACAAATTTGGATTGACTATTTAATCATTCTTCAATCTATAATATAAAATTTCAATCATCACCAAAATCATTTTTGTTATGTTTAAGCTCAACTTTTTGTGTCCTTATTACGCCACAAGTACAATTTTAATATTATGCAACAGTTTAGTCATAATCCTTCAATTTATCCTATATCACAATCAATTAATACAATACAAAACTAATTAATCCAAATAATCCATTCTTATTATATCATATTGATCTTATCGATCTCATCACCAAACCATATAGCCTCTTAGAGATATATGCAAAATGCGCATCTATCCAATTGTGATCCAGTAATTTTCCATAAGGATTCACTAATCTACAATTATGATTTATTAGTTTATACATTGGAGTTGCATACTTGAGAGAGAGAAGGAGGGGGTACCGTTAGGCTGGCGAGCAGGATCCACTAAATAATTTGATTTCCTTTTTCTCCGGTTACAGACGAGGCAGAAGATGACGAAGAGAAGCACAATGATCACTGCTCCTCCGACAACAATTCCGATGATGATATGTTCATTTAAATTATCAGAATCTTGAGATTGCGGAGGAGTCTGTGGCGAACCGGCGGGGCGGTCAGCTGATGCTGGGCGTGGAGGATTGGGGGATAGGATAGGCGGCGACGGAGGTGAATCAGGAGATATAAGTTTTGGCTGGGGTGGAGAATTTGCAGGCAATGGAGAGGAATCGGCTTGTTGTGTAGGGGGATTTTGCGAGGGAGCGGCGTCCGCTACGGGAGGCGAGGTAGTTGACGGAGTGGCGGAGGGAGATGGAGGCGGCTGGGCGGAAGGAGATGGCGGCGGATTGGCGGAAGATGCCGGCGGAGGAGGGGATTCGGTTGTTGAGGCTGGGGTTGGAGGGGATTCAGATGTTGCGGGGGGTGAAGGGGGAGGCGTTGAAGCAGCGGGAGGCGGAGGGGTAGAAGTTGGTGGTGACGGAGGCGGCGAGGTTGGGGGGGAAGGGGTAGGAGAAGGCGGGGGCTTAGAAGGCGGAGGGGTGGCTGCTGGGGGCGGCGGCGTTGATGCTGGAGAAGAGGGCGGCGGAGTTGAGGCTGGAGAGGGCGGCGGCGGCGTTGATGCGGGGGGAGATGGCGGCGGCGTAGATTCTGATGGAGGCGATGTTGAAGGAGGAGATGGCGTAGATTGATCCGAAGATGAAGATGATGGCGGAGTAGCCTCCAACGACGACGACATAATGATTAAGTTAAGCCGAATTCACCGAAAACTCCACCTTCATTGATCTATGTCCATTATTACATGAAGATCACGTGCATGAATTCGCCGTTTTCTGTAAAAAACCAACATTGATATCTTCAATGTTGATGATGATCACGAAACTGCATGGCACGAAATCCCTAATTCATGGGATGATCAACATGATTCGACTGTGCTCTGTTTTGTTTTTTACCTAAATTTTGAGAATAAGGTTGAACGCCTTGGGAAGAAGGTAAGACAGAGAAATGATGCGATTGTGTTAGTTGCTATCTTACGAGGGCTGCCCCCTTCCTTTGCCTTCCTATAAAACAGGCTCTCTATCTTTCCTCTCTCGTAATGGTAGGAGGTTAGTTGCTCTTCCTACCCATTTTTAGTTACTGAAAATATTTCACGACTTCAATAGTCAAACTCGACAAGTGGATGGATGACACCTAAATATTATGGATTAAATGTGTGATAAGATAATTTTTATCTATCAATCCTTTATTTACTACAAAGGATTAGTGAATGATTAAAATTGAGGTAAATAATTCTCCCTCTATTTGGAGGATTATTTCAATCTACCTATATTGGTGGGATTAAAATTAATGAAAAATAATTCAAATGATTAAAATAATCCAGGGTTTTGGGATATCCTCAAACATTAATCCTTAAAAGTAAACACTTGATTATGTTGAATTAATTTTATCTATCCAATCTAATCATCCTTAAAAGTAAACACTTGATTAGGTTGGATTAATTTTATCTATCCAACCTAATCATGCAAAATAAACACCACCTAAATCTATAAAACTGTAATCAGAGCTACTATTTTTAATAAGAATATACACATAAAAAATCTGAAAAGAACTTATCTTGCCAATCTAATAGAATACATGCCATCGACCATAGGAGTTCAAGGTATTCTATTCGTTTCGATCAATGGGAATATATTTGAGTCTTCTAATGATTCTTGAAGAGAAAGGTGCAGCTTATATTCCTATGTTTACTATTAAATAGGAAATCATAATTGACTAAATATTACAATGAATTCATTTCGAACTACACGTTGGTGAGGCTCGATCTAAAGATTTTTTACTACTAGAGATAAACTTTTGGTGCCAAAGAAGTTCGATTCGATATTACGCAGAGACAACGTATGATTTATGAATTTGAAGCGTCATTATTTCCATTTAATTTACGGATCATGCAAGGTTTTGGATTACAAAATAGCACAAAATTAGATACAAAAAATGAATCCTAAAACATAATTAATCCTTGAAATTGCACCACATGACTTCCAAAGTTGATACTCCCTCCCATCCATAATGTTTATCTTTTGGAATTTTGATCATTTATAATATATATGACATCTTGAAATTGAATTACAAAGTAACCCTCATTTAAGCCACCATCATTTATGAAGTACACGTAGAGTTCTTTTTATGTTTTCCACCTATTGCTATAATGATTTTGTTATTTAAAGATAAATAATTATTAATTAAGGTTAATATTTAGGCAAAAATTTATTTTATAAAAATATGTGCAAAACGCTAGAACGTCAAATAAAATGAATGGGAAGGAGTATAAAACAAGACTCATTTATTGTAAAATAAGGCCCCACCACCGAATCTGCGATGCAAGTTGCACTACAAGACTTCGAAAGTCGCTCTTCTGATGAATTTATAAGAACATTTTCAATTAGCAAGCCCAAGAACAATCCAAAATGCTTGGCCACCAAAACCAAAGTGCAGGGCAGGGCAGGGCTGGGCTGGGCTGATTGGTGCAACAACTGCTAAAAAAGCCCATCACGGATTCACCTCAAGCACTAGCCTTCAATCGTGAATTGCCCATCACCTGCAAAAGTCGCAAATTCACCAATGATTACTATCTTATGAGTATAAAAAGAATTAAATAACCTCGTGATCATGATTCATGCAAATGCACGTGCAACAAAATTTAGTGAAACGACGCCGCCTTTGCATTTTTCGACTGATCCATCCAATAGAAACATTCACGTAGGTCGAGCCGTTTGTCCAAACCAATTTCTGTTTTTTCTTTTTCCATTTTTCCCTCTAAAAATGTATTTGAAAAAAAGGAGAGCATCGAGTATTTTGCAATTCTTTCCTTTTCTGCCGTGGCGACAACTGAGTTGCGGAGCGAGTTGAGCCCGCTCGTAACTTGGAATTTGAATCACAGCAGCTCAAAGCCACAAGACCACAACTGAAGCGAAGCGGGAAATAAACCACTTTTTAAACATTCATTTTCATGCCTGTCCACCCATAACACAATTTCCCTCCAAAATATTGTTTAGAGACAATTGCAAAACCCATTTTACTAATTTCAAGTTTTTTCCACCCTTCTTGGATATAAACATAACCCCGCCATTTCTATCGGTGCTTCGATGACTTGCTATTATACTGCACGATGTCGTCGTCTTCTTCCTCACCATCATCGCCATCATCATCGTCGTCACCACCGTTTCTTTTCCTTTTATGGGAAGAAGATGAAGGCGGCAATTCCTGAACCTCGCCATCTTCGTCATCTTCATCTTCAACATCTTCCTCCAATTCAGGGTCTTCACCTTCTCCCACATCACTACCCCCACCAGCACCACCTTCTGCCTCCACCCGCTCAACTGGTTGAACCAGGTACCCAGCAGATCCATAATCATCTTCCTGCAATCAACAACACAACAAACAAATTAGCTATGAAACTCAAAACTACAGAAAGCTAAATCCAAACATAGAAAAACACCAGGAAACAGTGGCGAAACTACAAAAATACATGAAAAAAGACTACATGGTAACAGAATACATAAAAAAAAGATCACTCCACATTAATCAAGGGTATTACATATAAATCAGATCAAGATTCCAGATAAATACAAGAATTCAAGAAGGTAAATCAATTGCCGGCACTTACCATTCAACTGATACTAAAACCTCAGGTCATAAACCAAATCTCCAATACTTTATATGTTCATGGACACATGTCTAACTAACTACTAAAATTCACATCACCAAGAAAATCTTACAATAAGCACATCACGCACCATTAAGATAAACTCGGATATCATTTCTATAAAAACAAGTATGTCCTGCACTCCTGCTAGATTATTGAATCATAAAAACAGGAGGCAAATACAAGTAAATTAAAAGCAATAAAACGGTTCTAGTATATGTTGCAAGAAGAAAGCCAATTGCAACAACCAATTCTAAAAATTAAAATCCAATTACAATCATGCATTGAGAATGGAAGAATGGAATTTCCAGAACATCAAAACCACAATTATACAAGCCAATTGTTCTTTAACTGAAACAAAAACTTGAATAAAGTCACATTTGTAGATCATGCTTGGCGAAAAAGGATTTTTCCAGTACTAAAAAATCAAATATTATTAAAGCCAAGTGATCTTCTCTATCCAAAAAGAGAGGAAAAAATACGGATTTTCTGGTAAGTTGAAATCAACAATATTAAACCCATTTTTTTACCAGAAAATAGAAGCAACATGATTACAATTCGAACTACAGCTGTCACTGTTGCTGTTTCTTTAACAAAAGTTCACCACAAAGGATGACTACTAAAATCCCAATAACTTTCTACCAAATTTTCAAAAATTTGAGATACCAAGAAAGGTGAAGATGAAAATTTGACTAGGTAAGCTTGTTCATCAGTAAGTCAAAATTGCAAGTTTGCTAACAAAGATGAAGGCAAGTATCAAGAAAAAAGTTGAAAGATGGTTTTCCTTACAACAACTGGTCATCTTGAAAAGATTTTCCTCTAAATATATCACCGAAAAACCTTTTATATGACACTGCCACATAAAAACTGCAAAAAATCCTTAATCATCCAGGTTATTGCTTACAAAGCCACAATGACAAGCAAGGCAAAGGAAGTTCTCAAAAGCAGAAACATAAAATAAGCAAGGATGTCCAAGAAAGGCAAAACATGATGATTAACAAAAACCGCTAGACAGCACACGAAAGCCCACTGTAATTTCAAAACAAATAGAACCGCTGTCAGTTCTCAATTTACAGAAAAAAAATACCATCCAGATAATCAAACCACATTAAAAATGAGATTTTCAAGATTCCTAGGTAAAACGTGCGTTTGTTTTTAATTGAGGCAATTGGTGTGCTCATTGTGAGATTAAATGACTAAATATGAATTCATATCAATTCACCTGCCAAAAAGAAATGCACAACAGAATTCAACAGCACAAACGAAATCAAAGTGTAAAAGATAAAAGAAATTATACCTCATCCTCAGCCTCTTCTTCATCCTCAAACTCTCCATCCTCCTCAACTGCCTGCTCTTCCTCCCCCGTCTCCCCATCGTCATCCTCATCGGCATCATCCTCGCCCTGCTCGTGTCCATCAATTTCCCCCTCCGCGCTCGTGGGTCTCCCAGTACTCTCGGGCTCCCCCAAATCCCTCTCATCGTTATCCACTTCTTCTTCGTCCTCATCTTCATCATCATCCTCGTCATCATCATCCTCCACGCCGTCCTCCCCATCATCACTATCATCTATCTCGTGGACTTCCACCACATCCTCATCATCACCGTCTTCATCTTCATACACTTCTTCCACCGAATCATCTTCGTCCTCTCCTTCATCCTCGTCATCGTCTCCATCCACAACTTCCACTCTAGATCCATTAGAATGATGATGAGAACTGCCAGCGCGACTCAAGCCGTTGATCGCCCTTGACGTCTCAGCCTCCTCCTCGTCGGCATCGCTCTCCTCATCCTCGTCGACATCCACAACCCCCTCGCTCCCCGCTCTCCGACCATTGCTCACCCTACATGAATGGTCCTCGCCGTCTATCTCTCCACTGCCAGGGTCATCCTCCTCTTCCTCTTCGTCATCTTCCTCGTCGTCCGACTCCGGCCGCTCATTCTCCTCCGCATCCATCTTGTCCAAATATTTCAGTGACCTAATCAAACCGAAAACTCGAGATCGGTAGTCCTTAATCCGCGTAACAGGGCACTCGTAGAGATCCAATGAAACCAGCCTCAGCTCTGCCAACGGTTTCAAGTCGTTAATATCTGAAATCTTGTTATTGGACAAATCAAGATCCCGTAGCGATTGAAGCCCGGCTTCGACGAGGAATTCGAGCCCGCCGGCGATCCGATTGTCCGACAAAATAAGCTTCTGCAGATTCCGGAGGCGCGGGAACTGCTCCAGCGATGAGGCGCCGATGTTGGCCATAGAGAGGTGCTGGAGATTGTGGAACTTCTCGAAGAGCGACGGAGGCGGCAGACGGCCGTGGACGCACTTCACCGCGCCGTCGAGCGTTAACGTCCTAACCAAATCGACGTCCGTCTGGCCGTCCAACGCCGTCACTACCGCCCTCTCCCAGATCTCATCCATTATTTCACCAAACCCTATTTTTCCACTGCATAAAAACACATACAGGATCCTATAACTAATTCCTATAACGATATAGCTCTGGGCAAAAAGGTATAACCCCTGGAATTTGGTTTCCGTCGAAATTCTCTCTCTAAATTTCTGTGCATCTCTCCAGAGGCTGGCTCGCTATAAGATATTGTAGGTGAGTCACCTCCGAGTTAGATGAGTTAGGGTTAGTTGGATTTGAGTTAAGTTTAACCGCGGTAGGGTTAGGAGAGACAAAGGGCGTTTAACGAGTAAGTGAGTATCAGCCGTAGGATTAGAAAGTCGAGGATCGATGACGTGGTATATTATTGACGGCTGTGATGGACGGATTGTGTGTTTGTTTTAAATAGAAGGAAGAACAATCTCGAGGGTAGAGATAGAGAGAGAAAGTCACGCGCTCGGCAAGTCTGATACGTCTTCTTGGGTGGTGTAAATATGGCAGCGCGGAGAAGAATATGCCCTTTGGATTCCTTATATATTACGATATCGCCATTATTATTGTGATTGGAGCGTTTCAATACACGCAAAATCATGGTTGGAGTGCATACTAATTTAAAATATAAAGTTTATTGCTAAAATTAATTTATGATTGTTACACTACAAATTTTAGAGAATGTTGAGACTGCTTATGAAATATACTTCTTCGTCTTAATAGTATTAACTCAATTTTTTCAGCAAGTAGATTGAGATTATATTTTGTAAATAAAGTAGTGTAGTTGAATTTGAAACACTTGAATATGTAAAAATTACTCTTTTTTAGAATTAGTCAGCAATAATGAAATGACACAAAAGGAAAACGATCCAATATTTTTGGGATAGAATGAAAAATAAGTGTTGCTTAAAAATATTAAAAGAATAAGTTAGATTGATGAACTTATCTTTAATCCTTTAATTTGTGCATAGACATGATTAGTAGAACTTTTTATAACTACTAGATAAACTTATAAATTATTGGAACTTATCAATTTTTTGAAAATAAATTTATTTTATCAAACATTTTGCAAAATTTTATAAACTTTACTTTAAAGATCTTATTAACGGTTTCAAAAACTTAATAAACTCAGTCAATAATCCTTTAATTTGTGCATAGACATGATCAGCAGAACTTTTTTATTACTATTAACAATTTTCATGACACTATATTACGAATTTTTTCGGGGGAAAATTAATGCTAAAAATCCAATGATTTTATTTAACTAATACTAGCTCTTGAAAACGATTGTTCTATTTTATCTTCTTCTTTTTCTAATTTTATGTCGAATTATCGATTTGACCGATTGATATAAAAACTGCACGGCACTTTAAAATATATATTTATATATTGAAAGACTATATATTTTAAAAGTTAGAGTCGTGCATTCAATTTTTATTTCTAAGAACAACGTACATTGTAAGAAATTTAAACAACGTACTTTATTTTAAAAATTAAATTTTAGATCACTACACATTTAATTAACACCGTAATATTAAATTTAAAATATATATACTAAATAAAAATAATTCATAACTTAAGGCTTTATTGATTAAAAAATCTCCAAATTTATGTATATATTAAAATTACATAGAAGGATGGCTAAAAATATAAAATTACATGAGAAAGATAAATTAAGTCTTATAACACATTATGCAAATATATCCAATCCAATCAATGCGGTTTTTTTTTAATAATGCCATGTCCATTTTCAACTATTTTAATCAGATTTGTTGGAATGTAATTTAAGTATTAATTGGTAAAAAAAATGGTTAGTTTCTAATATAATTACAAAAATGTTGATAATTTATTATTTATATGAGTATTAGCCTGATAATATTATATGTAGACTTAAGTTGAAACGAAGATATATTAGTCAATTCTTGGGTCCCGGTTTCGAAATAGACAAAACAGGAAGGAAAAAGAAAAATGAAAAAAAAATCCAATTTAATCGAAGAGTGCTATTTTCGCATATTCTCGTTTTTTCTTCGCCGTCCAATTAAACTTGACTCGAGCATAGTTCTTATCAAATATTAGGTTACATACGTGATAAAAATGGCACATGTTGATGTTGGTGTTTACAACAAACGCTATATCCATTGTATCAGATCTTTGAATTATAATCATGATCTCACGAACTCTAGCTATCGAACTAAAAAAATAACCTATTTGACTTTCGCATCTCGTCAATTTTATCTCTCTAATCATGATTTTCTCTCTAACTCACGATTCTCTCTCTAGCTTATAAGATCAATTATCCAAACACTTTAACAACTTATAAATATTTGAGATATTACCTCTTATAGGCTCTCTAAAATAAGTTTAACCAAACACCCCCTTAATCATGATCTCACGAACTCTATAAATTATAAGCTATACAAAATATTTTATAAATTGTTTAAGAGCTTATAAGTTCATATACAGTGTTTGGCAAAATAAGTTTATAAACAACTTATAAGCTGTGAAAATAAGTTCTAACAACTTATAAGCTCTAATAAAAATAAGTAACTCAATCCCAACTTATTTTCGTAAGCTTATAAATAACAATAAATTACCAAAATAATATTATTATGGTTCATTATTTTCTACATAGTACATATACACTATTGATTTCATCTCTCATCATTTCTCTCTCTAACTCACGATTATTTCTCTAGCTTACAACCTCAATTATCCAAACACTTTGACAGTATATAACCTCTTCAAAATTATATCTTATAAATTTTTGAAACATCTTATAAACTCTTAGAGCTTATAAGCTTTTTAAATAAGCTTAGTCAAACACCCTGTAATTTGCCTACGTATTGAGTCAGATAGAATGTACTTATAAAGAAAAATTGTCTAATGTCTTGCGAGAATAGGGCCTCTAAATTGAAGGGGCATCTTAAACCCATTTTCAAAAAGACACACAATGCTATTTTTATGCTGAAATCATCCCCCAACCGTGCGCTATTTTATTGCTGTATCAAGAATTGTGTTGCGCAAAAGATATGGCAGCATTATGTTGTCCTAAACCTCAACAATTTTATTTCATTATTATTAATATATAATGATGAATATTTATTTATATTATTTTATGGATATGGAAGACCAATGCATAATTATTTTATTTATTGGACGAAAAGCACTCGTCGGCGAAATTTGAAACGAATGTAAAATTAAAATTACACTAGACATACACGAATTGAAATACAAAATTATATAAAATAACTAAAACCAAATAAAATTACATAAATTAACTATATAAAAACACATTAAATATACACAAATTGAATATAAAAATATATTAAATAACTAAAATCAAATAAAATTACATAAAATAACTAATAATCAGAAAGAACATTATTTTTCCTAATAATCAGAAATATCATCCCCGGAAACTCCAATATTCGAAAATAAATAAGGGAGAGTTTTAATTATGTTTTTTTTGCATTAATCTGTTATTAAGTTATAATATAATTATATAAGATAACTGTACTTAAAATTTATTTTAATATAAGTTTTAAAAATTAGTAAGATCTAATAAATAAAGAATAATATTATGGAATATTCTTTTATGCTATAAAATAAAATAACTGGATGGGAATAAAATATTATTTATGTTGTAAAATAGAGACAAAATTATTGTACTTTAAAAAAACCCTTGGAGATTCTCTAATAAATTAGTTCATTTCTTATATCCTTTAATTCTAAATTCACTTAAAAACATAAGAGTGAAATTATTTTTCTTCCAAAATTCTCATGCTTTGCTCTTCCAAATGTGTTTACCATAAAAAAAAATTGTTGGTGAAATTATTGAGTTTTATAAAACCTCACATAGCTTTAAAAATATTTCTATTGCATATAGAATATTTGGTTACTGTTGCTTCAACATAAATAAGTTTTTAGAATTAAAATTGATAAAATCATATTTGCATTCTACTATGTCTCACGAAAGTTTAAATTGGCTAGCAATTTTATGCATTGAAAATAAGACATTAAAAACTTGATTTTGAAGATGTTATTGGTGATTTTGCTTTTCAAAATTAAATTATTTCAATAATTATTTGATCCATATTTGTTGGTTTATTGCACTTTATAGTTAATATCAAAATTATACAATTACACAAAAAGCTTCAGTTTTTAGAGAAATATATTTTTATTTTCACCTAAAGGCCCCGAAATATCAAGGCCGGTACTAGTCCTCACAAAGTTCGGGTTGTGGAAAACAAAACTCCGTCGTTTTTATTTTTCAAAATTTATATGGTTGGAGATGTAACTTAAGTTAACTAAAAAGTATTAAGCTTGAATTAAAAGCGATTAAGAAAATATTATTTCTGAATTGTAATTATTTTATATTTAATCGACATATAGTTCTTCAAAGATATTCCAATTCAACAGATAACAATTCACTTAAATACTATGTATCACAAGATATGAATTTACATAGGATTGTGATTCGAACACAATATTTCTTTTTCATTTTTTCTTTCATAAATTTCGAATTTATATTGAGTCTATGGAATCCTATATGATCTGACGTATTCCATCGACTATATGGAACTGAAAATAGGTCACTTGAATGGGTTATACATTTACATGTATTTGGCTTGTTTTTATCAAACTTAAGTTCTCTAAAGGTTAGATAAAACATTGAGGGTGTTTGGCTGAGCTTATAAGCTCTTAAAGCTGTTTAGGAGCTTATAAGTTATTGTAAAATATTTGGTAAAATAAGCTCCTAGATAACTTATAAGCTGTGAAAATAAGCTTCCATAAAAATAAATTGGTCAACCATAACTTATTTTTTCATAAACTTATAAGTAATCATGAATTTACCAAAATAACCTTATTATAGTTCGTTATTTCCTACATATACACTATCAACTTCATCTCTCGTCCATTTTTTCTCTTTAACTATGATTTTCTCTCTCTAACTCACGATTATTTCTCTAGCTTATAAGATCAATTTTCCAAACACTTTAACAACTTATAAATACTTGAGACATTACCTCTTATAAGCTTTTAAAATATCTTATAAGCTCTCTAAAACAAGCTTAGCCATACACCCCATTATCAACCCAACAATGTCAGCTTATTTCTCAACCCAGCCTTTTGATTTGATTTTGCGTACTGTTCTAGCAGTAATCCCATCAACCGTGAACATTTAACTAATTATAATTTATTTTGTTGAAAACTGAAAAGGCGACAATTCGTTATTCCCAATTTACCTTTTGCAAATTGAACAAGAAAAAATGTTATTAATTTATGTTTATAAAACTATGTGTTGCTGTCCGAAAACAATCCACAACACATAAGAGGTAAATCGTATTAAGATAGTTATGATGTGATAAGCTCCACCTATAAAATATAAAAATTTGAATTCGAGATGTTTTATCCCAAGCATACCCACTATACTTGCGAGTCTAGAGCCATAAAAATAATAACTATATCAAAATAAAATAAATATATTACTCCCTCCGTCCTCCTGCGTGTTATAATAAAAGTTGTTGAGTGTATTGTGAGTGGAATATGGGTCCCACATTAATGTAATATTAAATTAGTTAATGGTGGGTCATAGGTGGTAGAATGTATAAATAAATAGGTTGTTGAAGATATAAAAGAAAAATAGTAGTGAGCCATAGGTGGTAAAAAGTGTAATTAAAGAATATTATTGAGATTAAAGTTGAAAATATAATTTCCATAAATAGATAGGAAAGAAATTGAAGCGACGTCCAAAAAAAAAACTAAGACTGAATATGGGGATGAAGGAAGTATTATTTTATTAAATAATATTTATGTTTTATTTGGAGCTATACGAATCATAACTGTGAAACGGTGTACTCCCGATCCTAAGATCTTAGTTGGGTTAAAGGCCTAAAAGCCAGCCTTCTCAAGCCCATCACATGGCCTGCCAATCTCATATTTAATCAAATAAACTTGCCATTAAAAAAAGAAAAAAGAAAATCTAATATTTGCAGAGACAGAGCCCCGCCGGCACGGCCGTTTTCCTTTTTGAAAAATAGGCCCCCACCCCCACCTATCTCACCATGATTGAGATCGATGCTGCTTCCATTTGATCTGAAATCTTCAATTATTCTCTGCATTTTATCTATATAGATATGAGAGACGATGACGTCCTACCCGTAACCACGCCCACTTCTTCTTCATCAATATCTTTCTCGTCATCGTCGTCGTCCTCGAGGAAGGACGCTTCCTCGGATTCCTTCTCCATCTTCGGCCGCGGCCGCTACAAGTTTTGGGCTTTCGCCGTCATTCTGATGCTCGCATTCTGGTCCATGCTCACCGGCACCGTCTCCCTCCGCTGGTCCGCCGGAGATCTCGACGACAGCTTCACACAAGACTATCACTCACCCTCTGCCGATGATCTAGACGTTCTCGTAACTTCTCTTTGCCTTCACTCTCATATACATGTGCAATCAAACCTCTTAAACATTAATTGAAATCTATTAGTTGAAAAAGGTGTTAGTTTATCGAGTGAGTAGCAATCTATCCGGTTAGTCTGAAATTAGGGGTTTGGACAATTATTACAGTGTAATTTGAGCAGTGATTTATCCCGTTAACTCCAGATTAAGAGTGTAGAGAATTAATGTGTTGTAGAGGTTGTCCAGTATCAGTTTTTACATATATTATGGTAGCGGAGGGATTGAGCTTCGACCGCATTTTGCAATCTTTTGATTAGGATGTGGAGGAGAGGGAGAAAATGGTGAGGCACATGTGGGATGTGTATACCAACGGCCAGAGGATGAAACTGGCAGGTTTTTGGCAGGAAGCCTTTGTGGCTGCCTATGAGGATTTAACGAGCGAGGTGCCTGAAGTTAGGGATGATGCTATTACGGAGATTGCTAGGATGTCGGCTCACTACTTGGATCTCACCCCTCCTCCACGATATTCTTCACTATCATTGGTCAGTTCATTGCTGTGAAGTAGTTTTTAATCAAACATTGTTTATCTGCTCTTGTTGGATATGATCTTGGGGTGTTTAAATCTAAATTGAGATGTCAAAACCAATTTGGCTAAATTGGGCTTATTGACTTACAACAAGATTTTCTAACTTTAGAAAATGTGCATATGACAGTCATCTAAAACACCAAGCTTTTAGTAAATTATTGATTGGAATGTATTCACTTTGATTATTATACATTTTCTCCTTAACTAGCCTTTTATAATGTTGGTCAGAACATATCCTGTGTTGGTGAATTTTTAGCTAAATTGTTCTACCCTCCTACTGCCTGGTACAATTGTTATACTTGTAGGGATACCTCAGCTTAGTTTAGTTCGGCTCTCCCTTAATTGCAGGGTGATAATGAATCAATGATCTTTACCAGAATGCTTCAATGCTGGTCATGACTGCAAATGTTTCACAATTTAGTCTTGGGGCATGTTTACTATCCTACGTTGGCATTTTGTAACATGACTTGAGATCCCTGAACCTTGGAATTGCTCACAGCCTTGGCTACTTAGATTAAGCTGCCTAACTATAGCTCTGAAGCTAGCTTTGTAAATCAGTTCTATTTTGTGAAGAAACGAATGCAGTTTTCGCTTTTAACAAGGAAAGTGACTAACAGTTAAATTTGTATGTTCTATATGGCATAGGTGATCTGTTGATCAGCTGTTCTACTTCTACATTTCATTTTTATTATTGAGTGTAACCTCAATGTTTCCCTTTTCTCTCTGGGGAACACTTGGGATTTTAGGGAAAAATGGTTCTGTTATTTGCACTTTCTTTTCTGGTAAACTGACCAATTGCAACCCAAAAATCTCCGTTACTTAGACTATGTTAGTTCATGGTGTCATGAAAACAAAAGAAGGGCCGAAGATAGAAAAGATAATTTATAGCCTATGTGCTTAACCAACTGTATTATCACTAATTGTGCCAGTATGAACAAACTGTGTCTGCTTGTGCTGAGTAATTCTTGACCTGTGGTTCAATGCTTTACTGTTTCTCGATGCTAGTTATTTCCATTAGAAGCTGTGTTTTCTAATGAAGGGTATGTAAAGAAATAAGGGTTCTCAATGTTTTTCATCTAGGTATGTAGCCACATTTTAAACCAAACTTATGCATTACAAACATAATTTAGCTTTCCTTTGTTCTTGAATAAAAGAAAATTGTGTTCACTTGTGGCTACTGCTGAAGTTTGAAACATATATAGAAACAAAATAACATACGTTCCAAGATGTTAACTAGTTATTAATGGCTATTATGCATCTCTCTCTCACGAAGAAAATGCAGTAACTTTTAGCAGTTCATTATAGCATAGGGTCTTTATTCATAAACTTTGGCACCTCAATACTTTTCTGTTAGTTATATGACCGATATTAGTAATAGATACATAGTCATATATAATCTAAATAACACTGCCTTCTGTCTGTGGCACTCTGCCTTGTATGCCAAACAAGTTTCTTGATGTACATTTATGGATATGTTATTACGATTTGTGATATCATTTTGTATTACTTTCAGGGAATACGAAATTTGAATATAAAGGATAAAAAGCAAACGTAGCGAATGGCAGCGATCCCAGCAGCAGGTAAATTAGACTTGAAAATCAAGAGAATCAGAGCCTGTAATTTGTTTATTGATTCATATACAGTCGCATGGGAAGGATGTGTGCGGTGGAGTTTTGGAAACAGAGAGAACTTTGTAGTTTTGGTTTTTCTTTTTTATTTGAACGTTTTCTGATACCATGTTTCAAGATCACTTTATTCTCTTAAGGTAAAAACATCTGTTCATGTGAAAAGTTGAACATTCTGATTATTTGTTACAAATATGCCACCAGTGAGCACATTAAAAAAAAAGAACAATATACAATTGATTTGGGATTTATAAGAAAAACAGATAAGTTGTTCCACGACTTAATTCAATTGGTTAATAGTTAAAAGATTTGAAACAAGAAAAAAACATAAGGCTGAATCTAACATGTATAGGCAGAAAAAATCATGTTATTACACGATTCATCCATATCAATTTCAATGGAATCTCCAAAGACAAATATTCCCTCTGTTCCCCAAATTTCTTTCTCAAATCTTGTGTACAACTTTTAATAAAAGTTGTTGAATGTATTATGAGTGGAGTAAGAGTTTCTCATTAGTTTAATATTAAATTAGCTAGTGATGAGTCATGGATAATAAAATGTATAAATAAATGGGTTGTTGAGGGTAAAAAAGAAAAATAGCGACGACAAATGACAAATAGAACGGAAATTGAGGGACAAATAGAGTAACAATTAATAACAGAATCAAAATATATGTTTTTTAAGTTTTTAATCAATAATACTTAGACATTTGAAATTGATAGTATTTTTCTTCAATTTCTAAATTAACAAATAAAATGCGATATGGTTAAATTAAATTAATTTATGTAAATTTCAAATTTTAGGGAGTTGAGTTTTGTGGCATTTAAGAGAGAAATATGCTAGTGTGTGGGATTGTGTGCCAACAGCATGGTCCATGGATTTTCAGACATGTGAGAACTAGGAACGTTACAAATTACTTAGATAAAAAGGTATGAATATACTAATTGAAAATGACCCACAAACACTTGATTGGATATATATATATATATATATATATATATATATATATATATATATATAGCTTCTCTCTTTACCTCAAAAAAAAAAAAAACGATTCCTCGCTTACCATCATAGTAAGGCTTCATCGGCAGGTCCCTTACATTAGAGTTTGGCTATTTATATACTAATAGTTTTCCTATTATGTTCATTGGACTAGCTTCCGTCGTCAAAACGAGTAACTTACGATTATCCATACAATATCTTTAAATACTTGATCATCATCTTCTGTTTTAATGTACATTACAGAACATGAAGTCGCTGGTATATAAAAGAATGGAAGTATATTTATATCAGGTAAAGAAATTTAAACCTGTTTTCTTGAATGCGCGAAGGCTTTCATCTCTTCTCTTACCCTGATATATTGGCAATTTCTTCGAACACATAAAAGATATTTTCTTGAAAATTGCAATGGGGCGGCAGGCCGTTTCTCAAATATCAAGAACCAATATTTGCCCCTGTCTATGGAGCAAAGCCAGCGGGAGACTAAGGGTTCGATCGTAAATCCGTCGAAGTAGCTGTGACAAAAACGTCCACATGAATAGTATGAGCGAAGATTTCTGATTATTGCCAGGGAAAATCGTTTCGTTCAATCAAATATATATCTACGAAATTCGGATATGTTGATGGAGTAGTTGTTCATTAGGGAAAACGAGGAGAGAGAGAGAGAAAATGGAGATGGGTGGGTCTGAAAATGGGGAGAGAAGCAAGAATGTGGGGGGAGGGTATAGCAGGGATAGGCCACCTGAAGATGACTGCTGCCCCATTTGCTTTGATGAATTCCGCTTCCCATCAAGGACTAGCTGTGGACACTGGTTTTGCTGTAAGTAGTGCTTCCTCATTATTTTATTTTTTAATTTGATTTTTGTGGTCCTGTGATTGATACAATGGTTTAATGTAAAGAATCTGGAGATTGAAATCTGGAAAATTTTGTTTTCTTTTTTTGTTTCTGGTTGGATTTTCTTCTTGTCTATTTTAAGAGTATGGGTTTTCAACTTTAGGTATACTATGAAATGTTTGTATCTGACAAGAATGGTTTCAAGAATTCAACAGGTTAAAGATGGCCTTTATATTGCATGGGTTGCTCATAGAGCTCCATCGGTGAAAGACTAGGGAGCTTTTCAATGAATGCCATTTTTTGCAATAGGTGTAACCGTGTAATGTGGATTGGTTTGCTTACACCGTGCCATCCTCTGCATTTTGGTTCGGAAATACATAGTTTTGGCAAACTTAACTTTTCTCCCTGTGTTTGCAAGCTTCCAATCTTTCCTTTTATGAACTTACATGTCCTTTAACAGCCAGCTGCATTCTGGAGCTGTGGAGATACCGGGCAAATTCCAAACAATGCAAATGCCCTATATGTGGATGTTTAATACTTAATCTGGTTCTGCACTCCTCTGTGATGGTGATTCAGCCGGGAGAAGAAGTTGGTAAAATCCTCCGCGACATCCAACTATACAACACTTTGAACCTTGGGGGGTTCTCTGGCCTCTTAATGGTAATGTGTATATCAGTTGGATCTTTGACTGCATGGGAATAACTTAAAAGGGAAATACAACATTGCATCAATCTTTCGTGCAGAAAGCCGCAGCGCTGGCAGTTGTAATCAGGGGCGGGCTGTGGGAAAATTTGAATCTAACAATGTTGGAGTACATATGTAACTCGATGCATAGAATTGGTGTAAGTTCATCCACTCATATATATACTTTTCATGATTTATTCCAAGAAGCATGGTTTATTAATGATGCTATATATGAATTTGTAGCTGCTGTTGGGCGTTGTGTATGAAGTTCTTGAGCTGCAATTCTTCCCGAATGGTAAGTAGCTGCTGCTGTTCATCATTTCATTTGCTTTGGTCTCTAACTCTGAAACCTACACAGGAGGACTGGGAATCGCAGTGTGGTTTGATGTGTGCATCTACGCTTTGGTTGTATTCATGCTGTGGGATGTTATGTGGCGGAGATGGATGATGCTCATCACACGATTGCTCTAACACACCCTTCTTACTTGTAATATGGGACCATCTTCTTTTTTATTTTTTATTTTCGTTTCAAATTCTGAAATTAAGAATGTTGCATTTTCTGTTTTCAGAATAACCAATTCAAGAATGTATATCACCTACATTTTGGTCGGTGAAAGAGAAAATGATTTGTACAACTAAATTGGTCCGTTTCAAAAAAATGAAACACTTTTTATACTAAAAAATGTCTCGAAATTTCGTGTGACCACTACTTACACATAAAACACAATTCTTCTTAATCTACGTGTAAAAAAGAAACGTGCCATGAATATGGAGACGGATGGAGTACTAGTTTATATGTAGCTACTAGTGTAATTTTAATTAAAAAAATTCCCACGGTTTTTATAATCAATTTCATTTTAAATGTTAAAAAATGTGAGTTTACTAGCCATAAAAGCTTCTATATATGTATAAACATGCTATAGCAAAAGTAGCCGTGTGAATCATGTGCTATTCAAATGGTATTGTATCACTTAGTACTCTTTGTGGGAGTGTCTACAAATACATATTAGTAAATAGAAAGAGGGAAAAAAGTTGAGAAAAGATTGAATATTAAAGAAAAAAATATTTAAATATGAGAATAGAAAAGGATTTATATAATTTTAAAGGGTTAATTACGTGCCGAGTGTCTAAATATGAGAATAGAAAAGGATTTATATAATTTTAAAGGGTTAATTACAAATACATATTAGTAAATAGAAAGAGGGAAAAAAGTTGAGAAAATATTGAATATTAAAAAAAAGGATCTAAATATGAGAATAGAAAAGGATTTATATAATTTTAAAGGGTTAATTACCTGGGGATACCAGAATTATATTCGAATTCTGATTTTTAACTAAAATTATTTTATTGATAAAAAAATCTATAAGCTTACACTTTTTTGAAATTTGGCCTGAATCAGAATTTCGGCCACAAGTAACCTTACGTGGAAGCTGGAAATTAATTACGTGACATTTCTGTTGATAATTAAAACGCTTATGTATATGAGATGTTTTAGTTAGATATTATCGTGAATGATCAAACGGAAGAGTTGGGAGGAGTAGTATGGCAACGACGATGAAAATCGCGGAGAGAGATGAAAAATCGAGATAGGTCGGTCCGAAAACGACGACAAAAGCGAGCAGTTGGTGAAGGCGGGTGGGGGATATAGGAGGGATAGGCCGCCGGAAGATGCTGCCCCATGATGCGTACATGATTGCGATGATTTTATGAAACGGGCGGATTATCCAAAAATTGCGCAATTAGGAAGTTTTAGATTCGAGGAAAACTGCTGCCCCAAATTCGCGATTTAGTGTTTTTCGGGTTATTTTGCAATTTTGGATTTTGTTTGGGCCTTTTGGCATTTCTTGTATTTTCGGATTTGCTTCGATGACTTCCAGGTTCCATGCAGGACTAGCTGTGGCCATTGGTTTTGTTGTAAGTCTCTGTGTGTGTGTGTGTGTGTAATGTTTCCTTCTTTTGTGGTTCTTTGATTGATAAATGAGAGTGAATGCGTTGTGCTTGTTACAAAGAATTGGAGGTTTAAATTTGTGGAAATTTTTTGGGGTTAGTCTGTGAAGCATCTAGGGTTAAACATTTTCTGTTTCTTAATTTCTCACGGATTTACATGAACTCTGTTTCTCCGTTTTGCAGCCGGCTGCTTTTTGCATCTTTGGAGATACATGGCAAAATTCAAACAATGTGTGTGCCCTATATGTGGACAGTGCATCAATCTGATTCGCATCCGTCTGCACTGATTCAGCCAGGAGAGGAAGTTACAAAAATCCTCGAAGAAATCCAACAATATAATAGTCAAAACATGGTTGGGTGGTTTGGCATCTTCAAGGTATATATGATGCTCTATTTGCTTGAATTTCAATTTTCATATATCATGTGGCTATTTTCAGGTGCTTTCATTTGATCTCTCATATGTTGCTCATGTAAAAATAGAATTCAAATCTTGCATTATGCTGCTGAATGAAACTTCGTAAGTGTATGTTTTCAATGAAATCTGAGTTAGTACAATGTCATCCAATTCATTCAAAATGAATCAACCCAAACAAGCTGCAGATAAACCCTAAGAAATAAGCACTTTTCTGCAAAAGTAAAAAGAGAATAAAATAAGCTTATTTAGCTAGGACCACCAAATGGAGTTTGATGCAGTCTGAGAAGGCAGCTTGCAGTCTGAAAAATGTTACTCTAGGTTCTATTGTCCAGTTAACCTTAACTCCATCAAATTCATCTGAGCAAGCTAGCTTGGTCGAGTAGCTCACAGCTGCTTTTGTTGATCAAGCTTGAGTTTAGTTGCTGACTTGGTTGCTGACCTGGATTGACAAGTCAGTTGACTTTTAGTCAATGCAAGAAATAACCGATCTCTCACTGCTGCTATCAGAAACATATGCATCATTCGACATTTGGTTGGTATTGTTTTGACTAAGATTAGGTATCTCTGCCATTAGCCAAAACTAGCCCTGTTGAGTTTTGATTACACAACAGTCTTGAATTTTCTCTCTATGGCTTGATATAGACATTCAGTGGTGATTCAAAGATAAAGATACAAGTAGAGCAGATACCAAAACAGTTTTGCTTTTAGATTATCGATTCTTTGACTTGGAGGCTCACAATAAACAAACATCTAGATCATAAGAGGAGTTGAACTTAATTTGTAACGAGGTTTAATGTATGATCCCTATAAGTAGTCAACTGTCAAGATGGTATCATAAAAAATGTAAAAGTAGCTTAAGGTTGTACTATTAAATTACCGAATTCTGTTTGTAATTCTATCTGCGCTAAAGACATCTACTAGTGCCTAAGTCAGTTGAATAATATATGCATGTGAAACTGTACATATAATGCTTCTTGCCTTCTGCAAGTTTCTTTTAGATGATAAGATATCTATCCTTTTCCCCTACCCTGTAAAGGTATGACAGATTTAGAGGTACACTTCTCCCTGGCTATTTAAGCAATTCTCTGATGTCCATTCTATTTTGTTTTGCTATGTTTCACTTATCTGCTCCTTTAAGTTCGTACTTCCATTTCTAGAAGTTTTACTGTTCTAGAAAAAAAAACTTACCTGGGAATACATTCTCATGATTTTATTTGTTCTACAGAAAGTGTAGCTCTGCCCCAGCTAACCTGGAGAAGGTTGCATATTGTATTAGACTTAATCAGATAAATGTTACAAGTACTGAGATTAACTGTGGTAAGTTAATCTCTATAAGCTTTATTTTCAAAGTCTCCCATTTTTAATTTATTATTTTGCTTCTCCAACTCATTCTTATGTATAATCAGAAACCTCTGTTTCCGATTTACAATCTAAGTTGGCGTAAGTGCTAGTGCATGAATGCCACAATAATTTACATGCACTATCATTACACTTTCGTTTTCGGGGCCGACACATAGTAGCAGATAGGCGTGCATTTGTGAGAAATTAAAAGAGCGACATTCTTGTATGTCTTCTACTAATGCAGTTCATTTCCTTACATCTGCAGCTGCTGCATCGTCATGGCTATTATGACCTTTGCTTTTGTGTTTCTTCTTATGTCAAAAACATTCAATTCGTCTATAGTTAAATGTGAGCTGTATTAAATGTTCAGAGATGGTGCTTTTGTGTTATAAAGTTGTTTGGTCATTTTTCAAGCTCATGCTGGAATTGATTTGTTCGACAGGAGGGCCAATGTTAGTTTTCGTCTGCACCTTTGCTCTGCTCATATATGTTATTTGGAAGAGAATGATGAGTATACTACTGGATATCCGTTTGGCTGAACGGAATTTGATTGGTTGAAATTGGGCAAGATTTGCAGAAGGATGCATATGTTTTTGTGAATGAATGGCATGCTGTGCTACTGAAGAATGAGAATCATATTATACAATTTTAAAAAGCTCCAGCTAGTTCATTGAAGCTCTCTTGTCTTTCTTTTTATCTGTATTGATCAATTTCGACTGTTAGGAGCTTCTTGATTATATGATCTGGTGGTGGAAACATGTTGGTTAGTTAACCATTTTCAACTAAATATACTTGCAATTTGAAAATTTTGAGTAGCTTATAACCATTTACCACTGTACTTGCAATTTGAAAATTTTGAGCGGTGTTCTCTCATATTCGTTGTGTAAAGGTTAAATCTTAATTTTTGTACCTTTTTTTTGTGATTCTTGAGAATTACTTCATTCGTCTCGTTATTGTTGGTCTTTATTTCTCTTTGGATTGTTCCATTATTATTGGTACATATAAAAAATGGAATAATTTTATCCTTAAAAGGTGTCTCGAATTTTTTTGAATCACAATATTTTACATACAAATTAAATACAATTTTTTAATCTACGTGTTCAAAAATTTTGAGTCAAGAATATTGAGTTGGAGAGATTATATTTTGAGGCTGTGTACTGTAATAATCATGTGAAAGACACAAGTGGAATTTGTTGTGTATCGAGGAGCTAAATATTTACAGCATCTTAGATGATTTAATTTTCAACCAATAAATTCAATATGACAAGAGTAGATTTATGTTTTTTTCTATTATAAAATAATAATAATAATTTGAGTACATATAAATTAAAAGCAGAAGATGAAACACCATGTGAATAAGGGGACATCGAGGAATTTCAATTTCATTTTATCATAACAGATACCATAGTACTCTAAGACAATATTCTAATATTTGCTTTCGGTGCCATACTCTAAGACAGTATATTCTAATATTTAATGCGAGTCTAGATAATTCAAAAACCTACATAGATTTAGTGAAATGAGACAGTCTTGATATCCTAATATTTTAATCCTAATTATAGGAGCTAAGTGAACCTCAAAACTGAAGGAGATAGAATTAAATGAAGCACAGAAGCTAAAAACAAAACTATTTGGATCTGTGTACGTGTGTTGACCTAGTGGTAGAGTGGTTAATGTCCGAGACCAAAGATCTAAGGTTCGAATCTACGTGAGACGGCTTTTAAAATTTCTATATTATATTCACACAAAAAAAAACTACTTGGATCCTCAGTTTTTATCCTCTTTTTTACCCTCAAGATATAACCATTTTTCCCATTAAGTCTGTTTGATAGTGAGAATCCCATACACCAAAGAGGAGCCTGTTTACAGGTAATACAAAATTTGAATGTTGCCTCTGAAAATGTGTAAAGGGTTAGACTTTATTTCAATCCTTATATATAAAAAGAGAATTAAAGAAAAGACAATTGGCAAGATGATTCTGTTCCCTTGGATTCCAACCTTATCCATCTTAAATTCTTTGATTACTATTGACTTTTTAATGCCTCTCAACATGTGTAAAAACTCAAGCTTTATAATGTCTGTAAATTCCTGTCTCTTTTCCAAATGTTTCTATGTATTATTTAATGAAATTCATATGGCTTACATCTTCCAGACAAAAAGTAGCTTTCCATTACTCTTTTCACAAATATATTCCTTGCATGTACAACGTATATATATATCGATCAATATTATTGAGTTAGTGAAGGATAAAAGCTTATCAATACTATAATAAAAAAAATATTATATGTACACACTATATATATACTGCATGATTATGTTTGATCTTTATATCCGTCATGAATTTTGATATCTAACTGGACAAGAGTGTCATCAACTATATATAATTCGTTGCTGAGATAATATAAGGTCAAGCATATAGAATAACTTATCGGTATAGTGAGTGAATTTTGTCTATCTTAAGTCAAATTACCCAAAGCACTTCATGTGACGGTGGTGGATAGCTTGAATTTTATGTGAACCTTACAACTTTTACGATTGAAATGAATGAATATATGTATATATTTCATTTAATGCATTACTTCAACTTATTGTCCTATCCACTAGCATTATTAACATCTTATGCTTTTATATGACTGCCAACTCTAATTTTTGAACTGGCAATGTTACATTGGTACTCCATGTTTATTTGAGCATATTATATTAGAAAGAGGGATATATATATATATATAGTGAGGTTCAAATAAAAACCATTTTTAACGTGAGAACTAAGAATCATGAAAATTCGTTACGAACAAAATGAATTCGCTATGAAAGTTAATGATTCCACTGGAAAAGTTACTGAATCAAAAAAATTCGAAACTTCCAGGATTCGAATCCCATAAAGTGGAAATTCTATTTTTTGGATTCAGTAAATTTCACAATGGATTCATCAGCTTTCACCGAATTTATGAATGGTTCTCACGTTAACCCTCTCATATATATATATATATATATATATATATATAGAGTTTGGTTCAAATAAGAACCATTCTTATCCTAAAACTAAGAACCAAATGAATTAGTTATGAAAGTTGATGAATCCGTTAAGAAAGTTAATGAATTGAAATTGAATTTTTCACCGGGTTCGAATCCTATGACGGGCTAAAATTCTATTTTTGGATTCGATAATTTTCCAATGATTCATCAACTTCACAGATGAATTCATCGGTTTTGGTTCTCACGTTCTCACAATAAAAATGGTTCTCACGTTAACCCCCTATATATATATATATACACACGCATGTATGATATATGGGGTCTTTTGATTTTAAAACCAGATAAGAGAAACGCCCTTCCTCCTAAGTTTCACTATTTCTTTCCTCATATTTTTTACTCCGAGCAAAATTTTAAATCCTCACATCTTTTTACCTAGTGAGGGAGCGGATAATATGGTTAGGGGGGCATTGGGACCCCTTAATTAAATTTTAATCAAGATAAAAGATCTCAAGGATAACTAGTTCGAAATTACGTTTAGTTTAATTTAATTTAACATAAGATTTAGAATTTGTGTTAATTATATTAATTTAATTCTTGAATGTATTAAAGTATTAAAGTTAACTCAAGATTTAATTGTTTGATTTATGATTTCAAAGATATTATGTGAATCATTAGCACTTAGAATAACTTGGCACCATATTTGTTTTTTTGTTTTTATACTTTAATACACAATTGTGTTGAGAAAAGGTAAATTTTCCATTGCCAAAATACTACTATATTATGGTTTCAAAATATGAAGAATAGAAGTGGAATGTTATAAAATAATCGTATTAAATTTGTTGCTCAGTAGTATTTATTCTATTTGTAAATGTTAGAGATAAAGGTACGGATTTTAACTTCCACAACCCAAACCAAAAAAGGAAATTTATCTACACTTGTCCTGCTGAACTAATTTCGATTGTTTAAGAATAGTGATTTGGAATACTAAATTTATCTATCCACATTAACTCTTTCCCGATGCATGAAAAATTAAAAGGTACAAAAACAATATTGTTCTAAAACCAAATGTAGAATTTATAACGAGTAAATATTGTTGTTTGGATATAGATAAAAGGGTAAATATCAATTTAAACCTAAACTATACATGTTTTATCCTAATATCTCGAACTTTCAAAATATCAATTTAAACCCCAAACTATCATATTTGTATCAAAAATACCCCTTCTTCGGGATATTTTAATAGATATTTTGAAAGTTTGGGGTTTAAATTGATATTTTTGAAAATTCGAGATATTTTTGATAAAACATGTATAGTTTAGGGTTTAAATTGATATTTATCCTATATAAAATTGACTATTCCACAATTATGAGATATTGAGACAGCAAAATGTGGCCTGCTTCCAGATGCAGTCCCATGTCACGACGCCCACCAACTTGTAATAACAAAAATTTATCAAGGAATATAGATGTAGTATGCGGACAAATAAATAAAAGATTATTTTAAAAAAAATATTTGATAATATCAGATCCATCCTTATGGTACGGATGTCCGCATAAAAACCCACCATACTTATAGTTTCCTCTTATTCCGCCTTAGCTCTTGCTACACAATTTAACCCTAACTTGGTGAAATACGTACATGGTTGTTAATTGTTATAGTGTAGCTTTTTTTGCATAAAATTTATGATGTAAAGACTTCTTCGAGATAACATTACATAGATTGACTCTCGTTTTGTTATGCTCCTCACTAGCCTTTTATATACCTAGTTCTAAGTTCAACCGGTTTAATACACAATTGGAATTCTAATTTTAATAATTCAATTTTAGTTAAATCGATTTTCGACAAGAGCTTTTTTTTACATAAATTATATCTACATTTTAGAGTAATTTATGTTTGGGGTGGTCTCCTATGTGCTCTGTACACACAGTGAGACCCCCGAATTAATTAATCAATTAATCATTATTAAATTAATTAATTTAATAAATTTTAATTATAAATTAATAAATCATAATTATGAATTAATAAATAATAATTTTAAATTAATAAACCTTAATCGTGAATTAATAAAGCATAACTGGAATTCATAAACCCTAATCGTGAATTCATAAATCTTAATTTTGAATTAATAAACCCTAATTGAAATGAATAAATCCTAATTTGAATAATAAATCCTAATTTTGAATTAATAAACTCTAATTATGAATTAATAAATCCTAATTGTGAATAATAAATCCTAATTATAAATTAATAAATATGAATTAAAAATCAATAAATTTTATTATAAATTAATAAGATTTAATTATCCTTATTTACCATAATTAATATATAACTCTTTTAACAAAAAACAAAGATGAGCTATGGTGAGGCCACCCAAATTTTTATCTTTATGTTTTGCCCCACTACCTCCATTATCTAAACCATAAGGGAGAAGATTTAATTTTTTTCTAAATTTTCTTCCATTTTCAATTTCATAACAACTATTGATGAATCTAGCTATGTGAATGTGCGAGATTTATAGAAAGCAATAAAGAACACCTGTGCTTTTCGTGGTTCGATCGTTAATGAGATCTACGTCCACGGAGGAATGGTTCCTCAATACTTCTACTAGAGCTTTTAAATGCAGAGTATTGGTTCTGACCTTTGTATTGATAAATTGCTAACCCTTCTAACATCGCTTTCCTTCTATTTATACAGACTTCGACTTTGCCCTGAAGCACCGATCTCTCATTGGTCGTGGTGTGACTCTTCCTCTGGCGTGCTCTCCATTGGCGGAGCCGGACCGTTCGTCTTTAAATGCGCCACGTGGAGGTGGCGCCCGACCTGAGTTCCGGCGTCTCTCCATCGGGCGGCGGCGCGGCTGGAGGCTGGGCTTGGGCAATGATTAAGGCTTGACTTGGGCTCGACCGCGTGGGCTGCTATCAATGTTAGGCCCACTCGCTTGGGCTGTTAGTGGGCCCATTAGGTTGGGCTATATCCCATCATAGCCACCGAATAGCCGAGGGACGCCGAGGCCGAGGTGAAGTGAAGACGCCGCCGAGGTGAGGTGTGGCTTGGTGAAGTTGTTTCTTGGATGTGAGGTCTTCGGTGCCGATCCGAGTTGGGTTGTTTATTGTCCGCCTCGGAGAAAGATGTGGCACCGATGGAAGTCAAGTCGACACGGATAACGCGCTCTGCGTTGGTTATGCCGAGTGCGATGCAGTAATGGTATTACTCTGTGGTGGCTCGGTGTTCGACTGAGCGACCGCCTTTTCGAGGATGCCGTGGTTTGTCTCGGGCATGCAGACTCTGCGGCTGGTTGGCGAGGTCCGATCTATTTGGCGAGGTCGATCGGTTGACCGAGGTCCGATCTGGTTGGCCGAGGTCCGATCTGGATTTCCTTGACATTTGTGGGGAGGGCGGGTGCGACACAGGCGCCGCCATCTAGAGGACGCCGGGTCCGTATGATGATTGCTAGGTCGATGGCGGCCGTCCTATCTGGCGTCGTCGACGCGCGAGCGGTAGTTAGGCGCTCGAGCAGCGTGCGGCGTGTAACGACATCCAATCACGTGTAGGCACGTGTTGAATTTAAAACGCAATTTGCGGGCGCCTAGTCTTATAAATAGGCGCAAAAGAAGCTGCTGTTCACTTTCTTCTTCTTGACGCTTAACAATTCGAGAGAAATTTGTGAGAGATTTTCAGCCCGATTTTATTTGAAGTAGCCGTTTACTCGCCTAAAAAGTAAGTATGTTTTCTTCATCTTCTTCTCGCTCGAAAGTTCTCTTTCGCGTCGGGTTACGGCGTGAGTTGCGGTGTAAGGGACTATATGTGCTACAACGGGTTGGGTAGGTCTGTAGGTCCGAGTCCTAGTATTACGCGGTATCCTCTGTATGGGATGGCACGAAGGTGGGCGCGGAGGTCGGATTTGTCGTTGGAGGAACTCTTTGAGGTTGTGAGGAGTGCAGTTCGGGAGGCGTGGTGGTGTCCGCCGATCCGGACGATAGGCGATGGCCCTCCGAGGGTTTATTCTTGCCTCATGTAGGCAGGTTTGAGGCAGTCTTAGGTACCCTCCATCCCCATTTACCTTAGCTTCAAGAGTATTTCCGGATCCCCATCGTCGATTGACTCAAACTCTATTAGGTCGTTGGTGGGTGGGGCTCTCTGTTATGGCGTTGCGAGGCGAGTTGACCTTGAGGTATTGATCTGCTTTTAGCGTGAAGACCATAGGAGGGTGTACTATCATCACCCCGGCTGAAATTAAGGTAGCCGTCCCTCCAAGGTGTCCCATTGGCGTAATAGGTATTTCTTCTGCGGCCGGGAGGCGGTAGAGGTATGAGTGGGGTATCGGCACCTTGGTGGACCCGAAAATCAAGCCCTTGGGCCATATGGAGAAATCGTTGAGCAACGTTGGTGAGGTCTTATCCATAAGTTACAGGGACGATCTGAAGAAGCCGGTGAGTGTTTTGGTCGGGCGTCGGGGCTGGGTGCAGACGGGGTGAGGTATCCCTTTTCTTAGTCCTTATTTGTCTTATTTCTTGTGCTAATGTATTCTTTCCTTTTGACGCAGCCGAGGTTGAGGGATGAGGTGGGTTCACCATCGCCAAGGCGCGAGCCGGCAAAGAAAAAGCAGAGGCTGGCCGGACTAGTAGGGGCCGAAGAAGGTGGACGAGATGGGCCAACCGATGAGTGGGCTGGCCGAGTCCGGCCGGCCGAGTCGCGACCTCGGGGCCGCCTTGAGCACGGTACCGCCCAAGCTTGGTCGCATCCTCCCAGTCGTAGGCTTCCTTTTTTTTAGATTTGTTTGCTTATGCAATCGGTGGTGACTTGTGCATCTCCTTTTCGGGTGGGAGCTCTATGATGGGGCCTCTGCAGCTTCTGGGAGGGCAGTCGCCACTGGGCTTGCCGGCCGAGAGCTCGGCCCGGCAGGCTAGAGAAGGATCTTGCCGCCAGCGAGGCGGATCTTGAGACACGCAGTGGCGCTGGCGGGCCGAGGCCTTGAGGCTGCGCTGAGGGAGGGAGGGTGGGCTGCCGCTTTGAAGAGAGCACTTTGCCGAGGAGGCCGGGGAGGTCGAGGAGCTGAAGGAGGGCTGGCCGGGCGAAGAAGGAACTCGCCGACGAGGAGGTGGTGGTGGCCGACCGAGGACCGTTGTTGAGGCCTCGCCACCGGCTCATCAGTCGGAGAGCTTCTCAGGTTTTATTGCCGATCTCGCCGCCGTGCTGAAGCCGAAGGTGGTGTCGGATCACCTGGGGAAGCTGGCGGCCGCCATGCCTGATTTTGACAAGGTCAAGCATGGGTGGACCGAGGTCGACCCAAGAGAGATGGACAAAGCTTACGCCCGGGTGATCTACTGGCCGACTCCTTCCCGATCTTTGGAGGCTCGGCATCCACCCTACCCTCTCGATCTGCGAGGTCGTCGCCCAGTGTAGGGTGGACGAGGATCGCGAGCTTCAGGAGCTCCTTGCCGAGGTCCGGGCTGAAGCTGAGGAGGGGGAGGAGGAGGAGCCGAGCTCGTCGGCTCAGGTCGACCACGGCCATAGGCGAGGCGCACCGGAGGAACGGGGGAGGCGGGGCATGAGTCCGGAGAGAGGGCCGAGGTTAGTGGGCCGATTGTAATAGGTTGAATCGCCGGGTCGATGGGACCACGAGCCACTGTAATAAATTCTTCGTATCTGATAAAAGAATGTTTATCACTTTACGAGACTTGTGTCTTTTTATTTATAGCATCTGCATCTCAATACTGGGACTCGACCATGAATTGCTGGCTGTCGAAAGGGGTCCGAGCCGCCTGGCCGAGAAGGACGAGAGTGTAATTTGGAGGAGTCGGTCCGCCGTGACCCAGTTTTGGCCGCCATGGATCTGAAGTCGGTGTCTTCTTCCGAACCGAAGAAGTTGACCGAGGCTGATCGGGAGGTGGCCCGCCTCGCCGAGAACGAGGCGCCGAAGTTGAAGGTCGCGCAGGCGGAGTCCGAGGGCGGACATATCTGCCGACGCTATCCACGGACGCTTGATGCGGTCGAGGAACAACTTGAATTGATTGCGGGCTCGCTTGGTTGTCGGAGGAGCATGCAGAGTACGAGAGGCGATCCGCAGTGGTGGGACTACCATATCCGCCGCCGACCCGAGTCCGAGCTTGGCGGAGGGCATGGTGCCGAGGGATGAGGAAGGGCCCAACAAAGAAGAAGTTCAAAGCTGCGTCAACTCAGTGGTGAAGTTTATGGAGATGTACGACATCGTCCGAAAGCGTCGCATGCCCGGCGGTGGCGAGGGCAGCGGGCTCGCCGACCCGATCATAGAAGAACCATGGAGGAGGAGGCTACTCCGATCATGCCGTAGTCTTTGAGGTTGATGGGTCCGGCAGGGCGGATTATCGAGGATCCTCCGGAGGCGGGCGGCGACCGAGGACCTCGTGTCGGCGTGAGAGCTTGAGGTGTGAGGTCGCACACGGCGGTGTCCGGTCGAGGGTGGGGTGTGACCTCGGTGCGTCCCCGCCGGATGCCCGTACTTGCGCCTTCGCCACTTCGGAGTGTCCCTGGAGCGGGTGAAGGTGACCCTGGAGTCGATGCTTCCGTCCGGGCTGCCTCCGAGCCCGCGCCGAGCGCTTCGGGAGCAGGCCGTGGCGATTCCGGCCTTATCGATTGGGTCGAAGGCACCGAGTTCGTTCCAGGCATACATCGTCGGCCTGGAGATTTTGTAGAGAATTGGTGCAGCTTCAGCAGGTCCTGGCGAGGCGGAGCCCGGAAGCCCGAATGAGGCTATGTATAGTATAGGACCTTGTATGTAGATATAAATGTATTTAGACTCGTTTCGAAGTGTATATTTTCCCCCTCGAGAGGTACAAACATAGCTAGGACTTCGTTTGGTCATAAATGTATTTATATTGTATACACAAGTCGTATTTTCCCAAATAAAGGGGTATAAACGAGCTCAAGCCCGTTTGTCTTGTATATGGCTTGGTACTTTGTTTGTAGTCGTTAATGCATTTAGACTTAATCGGGTGCATATCTTCCCAAATAAAGGGTATGAGTTGGCGAGATCGGTGCGGATGTCGCGTGCGTATGACGCCCAACTTAATGGGTAATCAGATGCTTTGCATGTAGGCGTCCAACTTAATGGGTAATCTGTATGCTTTGCATGTGACGTCCAACTTAATGGGTAATCAGATAGCTGCGTGTAGACGTCGAACTTAATGGGTAATCAGTACGCTTACCCTACTTGGTGGGATTTTCATCTTCGTAAGGCCCCCTCAGTGAAGGTTTAGATGTGGTATATCCGAATGGATGTTCACATAGATGTAAGACGTAACGAAGTGAAATACTCATTAGAAAAACAGACGTTTTATTAAACAAGTAAACAGCATCGCATATCAGTCAAAACAATAGGAGGGCTAACATGTCGCCGATCTAAAATCAAAGCTATGTAAAATACCTCCTTAGATGAGTTATGTGCCAGGTTCGGGGAATAAGTGCCCCGGACAGGTGGGCGAGCTTATAGGCCCTTTCACCGAGGTCCTCGAACGAGCGGTAGGTCCTTCCCATGTCGGATCAAGCTTGTTAAGACGCTCGACTCGACTTGCTTCATTATTCTGTAGGACGAGGTCGCCTACTTGGAGTCGGAGGCCTTTACTCTTTGTTGTAGTAGCGTGCGACACGGCTCTTGTGCTTGGCCGTTTATGAGCGAGCTCGCGGCTCCCCGAGGCGTCGAGGTTGGCCCGCAGGTCTTCCTCGTTCCCTACCGGTCGAGTGGAGTCACGAGGCTTGGCGCCGATCTCGGCCGGTATGATGACCTCGGCACCAGACCCGGTGAAGGGTTTCCGTCGACGTCCGTGGTGTGGTCTGTGGGACCCGAGGACTTGAGGAGATTTTCACCCACGCTTTAGCTCGGTCCGCCTTTTCTTCAATCCTTGCACGATCGTGCGGTTCGTCACTTTCCCCGACCATTCGCCATGGGTGTGCGATCGAGGTGAAGCGTTGATTGATCTGAAGCTCTTCGCACCATTCCTCAAGTTTTGTCGACGAACTGGGTGCCATTGTCCGAGACCAGGATGTGCGGGATGCCGAAGCGGCAGACTATATTTTTCCACACAAAGGCTTGAATCCTTCTGCTCGTGAGGCTCGAAAGTGGCTCGGCCTCGACCCATTTTGTGAAGTAGTCTATGGCTACGACTAAATATCGGTCGACACGGTGCTTTCGGTCGAATGGGCCAACGATGTCGATCCCCACCGCATGAAAGGCCACGGACTGCGGTCGCTCAAGTCGATCGAGGCGCTTTTGACCGTGGGTGGATCCGCACTTTGGGCACTTCTTGACGAGCTCGGCCGAATCTTGCACGAGGGTGGGCCAGTAGTATCCCGACCTCAGCGTCTTCTTTGAAAGTGCTCGCGACCCGATGTGGCTTCCACAAGACCCCGGTGGATTCGCTGAGCACATAGTCGGCTTCTTCCTACCGAGGCATCTCGGGAGGGTTGAAAGTAAGACTTCCTAGAGTCGCCCTCATGCATGAGATACTTCGGATTTTGCCATCATCTTTTTGGCTTCGAGCCGATCACGAAGGTAGTCGCCGTGTTCCGTGTAGGCCTTGGGAGACATCCACCGGCTCTATCTCGGTGATGATGCCGACGTGGGACTCCGCTATGCTTGGAACGGACCTCCTCCACCGGTGGACTTGTTGACGACGCCGCTAGCTTGCTTTGAGGACGCCGGCCGCTGTTTTCCTCGGGATTCGGTGGATCTTGAAGTACTGAGCGAGGTCGATATCTCCTTTGCGCTTCTCGAGATATTGTTTCATTCGGTCCTCCTCGCCTCGTGTTTGCCTAACACACGGTTCACGACGACACGGAATCGCCAAGATTTGGATCTCATCCACCCTTAGCTCCTTAGCGATCGCGAGTCCGGAGATTAGGGCCTCATACTCCACCTCGTTGTTGGTGGTGGGAAGGAAAACCGGGTCGTGGGTGACTTCCCCGCTATCCGGGCCGAGGAGAAGAATGCCCGCTCATTGCCCGTTTGCACGAGGCTCAGCCCACGCACATCCGCCAAAGAACCATCGGTGGGTGAGGTCCGGTTCCTCCGTCAGGGGCGGGATGACCGAGGTGGGCGTCGGTCGACCGAGCTCGATAAACTCGCTTTACCAGAAATCGGCGAGGCTTGCCCTTTATGGCGATGCAGGGAGTCACGAGATATCGTGCTCGCCAAGCTCCGTGGCCCACTGCTATTCGTCCGGATGACTCGGGTTTGACAAGACTTGCCTCGGGGTAGGTCGGTCAATGCACAGATGGAGTGAGCTGAAAGTAGGGTCGAGCCGCCGCTAGCATTCACCGTGCTGATGCTACCTTTTCGCCGCGATACCTTGTCTCCTGGTCCTTTGAGGGCTCGGTGATGAAGTAGATAGGAAGTGCCGTCCGACCGCGTCCGCACCAAGATCAAGATCGATTGCCTCGTCCGAGGCTGCCAAGCACAAGGAGAGAGTTCGCCTTTTTGGGGCGGTCGAGGTGGGCGGTCGTACTCTTCACCGTGTGTGAAGGCGGTGGTGCTCTTCCGCCACGCAAGTCCCGAGCCTCCTCAATATTTTAAAGAAGGGCCGCTTCTGGCCCGGAGAGGAACCCTCGAGGGCGGCGGGCACCGTAAGTTTGTGGACCTCATGAATGGTTTTGCACTTGCATGTCGAGCACCGTCTTTACCTTGGTGGGGTTCGCCTTCTCGCCTTCTTGGAAACCCAACACCCCAAGAATTTCCCGTTTTACCATGAGCGTGCATTTTGGGGTTAAGTTTGAGGTTGGCCGACACGAGGAGTTGTAGGATGGTGCCGGGGTCGTCGGCGCAGCTCTCCGTTTTCTGGCTCTTGACTACTATGTCGTCGACGTAGACCTCGACGATCTCCCCGATGTGGTCTTTGAATGTTGCATCCACCATCCTCTGGTATGTGGCCCCGGCGTTCTTGAGGCCGAAGGGCATCTTCGACGCCAAGACGCCAAGTCGGTGATGAATGCATCTTTGGTGCATCCTCCAGACTCATCGAGATTGGTGGTACCCTCAGATAGATCCGTGAAGTGAACATTTCGTGGCCCACCAAGGCCTCCACCTTCTTGTCAATATCAGGGAGGGGGTAGCAATCTTTTGGGCAGTGCTTGTTGAGGTCGGTATAATCGACGCACATGCGCCACCCTCCGCCGCCAAGCGGACCACGATCGATTAGCCATCCGGTCGGATATTTGACCTCGAACAAGATCTTGGCCTTCGAAGTCGAGTCACCTCGTCCCTAATGACCGGTTGCGCTCGCGCGAATATCCTTTTCTTCACGGACCGCTTGGTGGCGGGTCGATGTTGAGGCGCGAGTTATGAGCTCGGGTGACACCCGGTCATATCGAAGGGGACCAAGCAAACACGTCCTATATTCTCTCGGAAGTCGTATGACGTCTTGCGGGATGTCCGCTGGGCCTCAGGTGCCGACTGGGCGACCCTCGAGGATCGTCGTCGATAGTTGGAGGTCCCCACGGTCATCCGGGTGTCGGCCTCAGGGGCTCGGTAATTGCTATGCAGGGCGAGGCCGCGTCTTGAGTTGAGAGCCGTAGGCATTCTTTTCGGCCGTTTGATCCCTCGATCTTGAGCACTCCCACCGTGGGAATCTTCACGGTGAGGTGGTAGACCGAGCAGACGGCCTTGGTGGCGTCTGACCAATCTCTCCCGAGATAATGTTGTACGGAGGGGCCGGACTAGGAAGAACCGGATGGCCACGGTGGCCGACAGGAGCCCGCCTACGGTGGCCGGAAGGGTAATGACCCCTGGCCGGATCGCTTCTTGAGTGAAGCTCCGTGAGCGGGAGGCGGAAGCACCAATGCCTCCGACCTCAAGCTTATCCAGCAGCTACGGAAGATGATCTTGACGGAGGCCCCAATGTCGATATAGACCGGTGGACGTTTTGTTGCCCACCGCACTGTATGGTGATGGCGTCCGGTGCGGCATGATCTTGGGCACGGGTCCTCCTTGAGAACGTTATGTTCTCACCATCCCGAGTCGCTTGTTCTTGGCTCTTGAGGGCCGGCTCGGCATCGTTCTTGAGGACGACCTCGTCGTCCCGAGGGCGTCCGGTAACAACATGACACTGCTCCATAGCGTTGGGACCTTCGTCCTCGTCGCTCTCGGGTTGGGTCGCCACCTGGGTCGGCCCGCTTGTTGCCGCCCATTCCTTCCTGGCCTCGCTTCTTGGACCGGCTCGTCCGAGGTACTTTTGAGGCCCCGCCTTTAACGAGCTCGTCGATCCGTGAGCCTGTGTTTCTGCAGTCCTCGGTATCATGACCATACCCTTGGTGATAGTCGCAATACTGTCGGTGGACCTCTTCGATCCCCTTCATGGGGCGGGCCGGGAAGAGCTCGGCGTGGAGCTCGAATATTTCCGCCTGATTTGAGCGGGGAGGTGCTCCCGGCGAGGTTGGGCCGAGGTCCGAGCTGACTCCACGCCCTCTCTTGATTGGCCAGCGCCCCTGCGATCTGCGCCTCGACTTGGTCGTCCGGCTTTTTCTTTCGGACTTACGCTCGTCCCAGTTTCCCGCTTCTTCGATCCGACTGCCTCCTCGACAGTTGTCCACCGTTCCAAAGCTTATTCGCCGTCTTTGGTTTCTCCCCGTGATTTCTTTGTTCATTGCACGGGTCGGATCCGCTGAACGCGTTGATGATGTAGAGATCGTTCGTCGTCGATTTTGGCGACTCTTTGATGAACCTCGAGGCGAAGTTTGACATCGTCTCGTCCGCCTGGCGGATTGTGAGTAGGTCGGAGGAAGGCTGCTGGGCGGCATCTTCCGATAAAGCGCCACTGAATCGATCCATGAGGTCACGGAACAAGCAGATGTATCTTTGTACGGCGAAGCGAGGTGAACCAACGCCGTGCGTTGGAGATCAAGACTCGGGAAGATTTTACACATGTGAAAATCTTCCATTCCTCGATTCGCCATGTTGGTGGTGTGGCGAAAAGGAAGTCGGAGGGTCTCCGAGGCCATCGTAGGCCGCTATATTGGGTGCCCGTGCGCGGGGCGGGGCGTCTAGGATCTCCACGAGAAAGGGAGATGATTCTCCGCACGGTCGAACCCCGGAGATCGTTGCCATCCCTTACGGAGGGTGGGGATCGATACGGCGCCTATCGTCCCTCAGGGGAGTTCGACCGCCTTTCTTCCTTCTGCTTCGCTCGACTCTGCAGTCGGCATGACGAGGTGGAGGCGGTGCGCGAATGGCGGCGGGCGATCGTTGGTGGCGGCTCACGGGAAGCAGGCTGCGAATGAGGTCGGCGGCTCGGCTGCGGTGGCTGGCCCGCTTCTCGGCTATCACGCCGAGGTGAGCGCCGGCTGTTTCGGACGGGGAGGCCCTCGGGAGGCCGTGGTGTTCGATCAAGGGGCCCTAGAGGACCCGCCTTTGGTCCTCTGGTTGAGAAGCTTTGAATCGCCAAGATTGGCGTGGAGGAACTCGCTCACGGCTCGGCCGAGGACCTCGTGGGACGAATGAGTTGCTTGCTCGTCCTCGCTGAGGTCGACATCTTCCCCACGTTGGGGCGCGGTCCCGAGGGTGTATGGAAGAGTTTACCATGTTGCCTCGAGTGTGGGCGCCGTGGCGTCCGCGATCTCCTTTCCATGACGAGTGACCACCGTTGTCCTCACCGGTTGTTGCTGCGTGGGCGGCGGTTGTGCGTGTTCTCGCCATTTAGTTGTAGAGGAAGCGAAGCTTTCTTGTTCGTGGTTCCCACAGACGGCGCCAATGATGAATCTAGCTATGTGAATGTGCGAGATTTATAGAAAGCAATAAAGAACACCTGCGCTTTTCGTGGTTCGATCGTTAATGAGATCTCGTCCACGGAGAATGGTTCTCAATACTTCTACTAGAGCTTTAAATGCAGAGTATTGGTTCTGGCCTTTGTATTCAAGAAATTGCTAACCCTTCTAACATCGGTTTCCTTCTATTTATACAACCGACTTTGCCCCCGAAGCCGCCGACCTCTCCATTGGTCGTGGTGTGACTCTTCTCTGGCGTGCTCTCCATTGGCCGAGCCGGACCGTTCGTCTTCGTGCGCCACGTGGAGGTGGCGCGACCGACTTGGTTCCAGGCGTCCTCTCCATTGTACCGGGCGCAGCGGTTTCTGGAGGTTGGGGGCAGGCGATGATTAAAGCTGACGGGGAACGACCGCGTGGTATCTTATCGATGTTAGGCTAACTCGCGCGCATTGGTGGGCCCATTAGGTTGGGCTATATCCCATCAACTATAATGAATCAAATTATGAACCGATCCCAGTATTCCGACTAGTGAATACCGTAGATCGATTTAAGCACCGACTCTGTTCCACAAACTATGATTTGACAACCATTTTGCATCAGGAGTAAACTCATCGTAATGAAAAAGAAAAATATTATAAAAAAAATCGTCAAGTTGGTTAATTGCAATGATTTATTGTCGAGACAAAAAAAAAATGTGACCGAAAAAAGATAATAAGTTAAGAAACAGAAAATAGTTGGAAAATAACAATCAGATGCCTCGCTCTCCTGTATATATAAACCCTTTTACACAGCAAACTACAGCAGCATAAGACAGACACAGCAATGGCCAAACGTTTCAAGCTCAGAATCTGCAGAGCCATCGCCAGCACTCTGCAATCATGCCGCTCCAAAGACCCATCCAATCTCCCGAAAGATCCCGTCCCTTCATTCTCGCACCTCTCCAAATTCTCAGCCCTCAATTTCCCTCAACCCCGTCCCGCCAACCACCACATCTCCTCCGCCTTCATCTCCATCGGTTGCGCCCCTAACGACGCTGCCGCTGCCGCCAACCACCCTCCACAATTCAAATGGCAAAAGGAAGACAAATGGCACGTCGTCGCAAAAATCCACACTTCCGCCGCCACCGGTAAAGATTCCGATGCCAACGACATCGTCCCCTCGCCGCCGCAGCCGGAGAAGAACAACCGGCGCCGTGCGAAGAAGAAAAGGAACATCCCCCGCAGGCTCCGCCTGAGCACCTCCTCCGCCGACAGTGGCTGGTTCAGCAGCGAAGGCGGCGGCGCCGCCGCCTACGAGGAAACCGAAACCCTAGTTTCCTCATCCCGGAATCCTCATCGGAGCTGCATCCGATTCGAGAAACGCAAGCATTCACCGCCGCAATCCCTAGAATTCCTCACCGGCGGAGTAGGCGATCGCGATCATCGTCCTCGAAGCGCGGTGTGGTGAGGGCGCCGCTGCGGCCGGGGGCGGCGGAGGGGGAGACACCGGCGCGGCTGTCGCTGTTTAAGCTGATACCGTGCACGGTGGAGGGGAAGGTGAAGGAGAGCTTCGCGATCGTGAAGAAATCGGAGGATCCGTACGAGGATTTCAAGAGGTCGATGATGGATATGATCGTGGAGAAGCAGATGTTCGAGAAGAAGGATCTGGAGCAGCTGCTGCAGTGCTTTCTCTCGTTGAATTCGAGGAGTTATCACGGGATGATCGTCGAGGCTTTCTCCGAGATTTGGTCGGCGATGTTTTCGCTGATGGATTCAAAGGCGATAGGGCATTGCAACCGGCGGCGAGTAGCTTCATTTTAGTTTATCTAGTTTTTCTTCTAGTATGTCGCTGTCTCTCTCTCTCTATGGCTAGTGTATGATACTAATAATGAATGGTTTCTTAGATTGTTTTCGTATAATTTCACATTTATTCATGTGTCTCGTTTCCCATATTTGTCTAACCTTTTCTTCAAACGTTATGGTAACATATACAGAAGAAATTCTATAGAATATGTAAGTGTAGTACATCCTCTCTTACATAAGAAATTTCTCATATACAGATACAGAGTTTAGGAATTATCCAAGATAATGTTGGGTGATTAATTATACTTACTCAAACTTCTAAAACTAAATAATTGTGTTTGAATTTCTTGTGGAACACATGTGTAGCTGGTTTTACATCTTTAATGCTAGCACGAATTTTATGTAATTAGCTCAAAGAATAATTAACTACTACCGAAATAAGAATCTAACTGACAACCTCACAAAATATACAAAACTGACGATTTTCTTTAATATACGGAAAGATTGATCAGCCAAAATGATCACAAGATTTTGAACATTTGGAGTAGCGTTTGCGAAAGTAATTTGCAAAATCGAGAAATAGATCATCTGAATTGGATTTGACCAGTTAGAGATGAAATGACTCTACGTATCGCTGAAACGTGCCAATATTTTAATTTATTTATTTTTGTACCGAAATCAGTAGGGATGTCTAAACGGTTTTCGGTTAGAACCGGAACCAAATCGAAATCGACAAATTCGGTTAATCGAAAACCGACAAATTTGGTTATCGGTTCGATTTCGGTTCCAGAGTTGAAAAAAAATTCGGTTATTGGTTAACCGATAACCGAACGGTTCGGAACCGAAAAACCGAAAAACCGTTTTTATTTTTAATTATTATTTCAATTACTAATTAATTAATTAAAAATTATGAAAATCAATTTTTAATTATTACTTTATTAATTATTGTTAAATATTTTATCTATTTTTAATAAGTTTCAGTTTTTAATTATTATTTTATTTGTTTTTATTATTAATTAATTTTAATTCGGTTTTTCGGTTAACCGAAAACCGAACCGTCGGAACCGATCGGTTTTCGGTTAACCGAAAATTTAAAACGGTTCGGTTTCGGTTCCACTTTTTCGGAGAAATTCGGTTCGGTTAACCGAAAAATTCGGTTCGATTAACCGAAACCGAACCGTTAGACACCCCTAGAAATCACAACATGAGAAATGTGATGGATTGGGGGGGGAACCGAAACGAACTGAAAAGCCTCGATTTTGAATCTACATTCCAACACCAACACTGCAAGTAACCAACTCCTACCTAGGGGTGTTTAAACGGATATCGATTTTCGGTTAATCGAGAACCGAAATCGAAAAAGTCTATTATCGGCTAACCAATAACCGATTTTTTTGATTTTGATTCGGATATCGGTTACCCATTTTAAGTGAATTTCGGTTATCGGGTATAACCGATTAACCGACGGTTATACCCGATTAACCGAAATTAATTAATTAATAAATTTATTTATTTATTTATTTATTAAGTAAAAATTATTTAATTTAATATTATAATTTCTGTAATATTTGAAATAATCTCAGTTATTTTCGGTTAATTTTTGTATTTTGTATATTTTTTATTTTTTTAAAAAAATTAATTTTAATTTCGGTTAACCGCTAACCGAACCGACTAACCGAATCGGTTATCGGTTACGGTTAGCTATTTTAGGTGATTTCGGTTTCGGTTAACCGAAACCGAACCGAATCTCACCCCTACTCCTACCAACACTATGCATGTGACTTCACACCAACTCAATTATGTAAAACCCTATATTATTCTTACCATATACTCCATTCGGTCACAGTCCTATTATTGTTGACTCTTTTTTTTGGATTGTCCCATTAAATTGGTCCGTTTTCAAAGAAGAAAATATTTTTTACACTAAAAAATATCTCGAATTTCATATCATATTATTTTACACACAAAACAAATTTTTATTAATCTACATATAAAAAAAGGGATCATAAATATTAGGACGGATGGAGTATTACTCAGGAATCTCCTAAACATAGACGGGACTAGCTTCAACAGAATAAGCAAAACCTGGTAATCTTCCCAATCTAATTCCCTTCTACTCATACAAAGCGAAAGGAAGAAAAGAGTTTAGAGTTACACTGAAGAAAATCCAAGAGAATTCTTTTTCCTTGTCATGGTGGATTATGAGTAATAAAATATATAAATAAAAAAGTCATTGAGAGTAATAAATATAGAGTATTTGTAAGATAATTTCTATAAATGAAAAAATAAATTAAAGAATATACAAAAAATTGAAAATTAAGAATAAATTTTAGAGAGAAACGGTATTATTTAGAGTACGAGCAATTCTATAAAATATATAAATATATTGTTGGAAGTTAATGAGTTGTGAGTGGGAATTCTAGTAATGATGTTCATGGCCTTTGGCTTTCATTTCCAACTCTTGATGTTAAGAGTTAATGAAATATTGATGTTTGTCATCAATTGTGACCTTAGAACATCCTCTTGAGTCTTATATATAGCATCATTCTGTAGTTAGAAGCATAAGCAAAAACATTCTATTCTCTCTAGCAAAAGCAAAGCATTCTACTTGCATTCTTAGCTCATAGTTCTTAGTCTTGAGTTCGGTTCTCGTTTCCGTCCGGGCCCGCGGGCTAGACTTGTTTGTGGTGCTACTACAATCGAGGCGAAAGTCGTTTACCTTTGGGGACGAGCACCAATCGTGAGCACTACCGGCGTTTCTCGCCTTGCGGGCGTAAGTTCAACTTCTGCGACTTATTGATAAGTTCTTGTTTTCTTCGACATCTCATTTGTAATAGTTATTTTAATCATTTCATTGTAATTTTGCACGATATTGTAACCAATATTCAACTACAATCGCAAGACGAGAAAATTTCGCCCAACTCTCTGCCTGTTACCCGATCGTGCAAATTGAAGATGTCGACCAATCCGATGAGCGTCTCCGCCACCACTCAATCCGCTGGAGCCATGAGTTCAACCATGGCTCCAAAGGTCAACCCCGCATTCTCGTGGCTCAACAACCGCCAATTTTCACCGGCCGACTTCAAACGCTGGACGCATAAGATGATGTTTTACATCACCACAATGGGGCTTGCTAGCTTCCTGCGTGAAGACGGGACGCCTATTCCTTCCGAGGAAGAAGCGGACGTGAAGTGCGTATGAAATACGACACTTGGTATCATTCCGACTATCCGTGTCGGAATATGGTGTTAAATGAGCTTGATAATAGCTATTTAATGTATTTGCGGTCGAGGATACCGCCAAAGAGTTGTGGGAGGCACTTAACCAAAAGTATCCGGTTGAGGAGGCTAAGACGAAGAAGTTCGTGGTTACTAGCTCACCGAGTTCAAGATTGTGGATTCAAAACCGATCATGCCTCAAGTACACGAGTTTGAAGCTCATTGCACGATGTTCACGCCGAAGGTATGCCTCTGCTCGAACAATATTCCATTGTAATTTTAATTGACAAATTGCGGAAGGATGGAAAGGGTTCAGATCTTACCTTAAGCACAAGCGAAGGAGATGACCATGAAAGCATGGTTGCTCGACTCAAGTCAAGCTCGAGTTAAGGAAAGCGAGTTGAAGGCTAAAAGTCCGATGGAGGCTAAGGCAACTCGACCGAGGGAGACCTTCACGAAGCGCCTCGTCCAGATGAACAAAGCGAGGAAAAGAAGTAGGCTGAAACCCAGATTTTCCGAACGTATACAACCGTGATAAGCTCGGGCACATGGCTAAAGACCGCCGAAAGCCTAAGAGAAAAGACAAAGGCAAAGCAGCGTCGACAATGTTGAGAAGGACTTGACACTTGGGACAAAGATGACTTTGTTGCCATGATAATCGAGGTAAACCAAGTCACAAATCCTACCCCTACTTGGTTTCTTGACACAGTTACTCTGCTCACATTTGTGTCCATCGAGACTTGTTCTACACCTACAAAGAGGTTGAAGATGTGGTCGTGACCGAGGCAAGTGATCATACTTCTAAGGTGCTTGGAGTTGGTACCGTTGTACTTCAACTTACCTCGTGTGGAAATAACTCGAAGGATGTCTTGCATGCTCCTTCGATCCGCAATAATCTCATCTCTGGCGCCAAGTTGACTAGAGCCAAATTTGATATAGATTTTCGTGGAGAATATGTAATAGTTAGAAAGTTTGGAAAGACTCTCGGCAAGGGTTATGTCTCCAAGATCTTTTCAAACTCGATGTTAGAGCTTGTAAGCCTTCTAAGGCGCTTGCAAAATTAATGAGAATGCTTCTACTTACTTACTTGCTTGAGTGTTACGATTTATGGCATTGTAGACTTGGTCATGTTAATGTTAATGCTATAAAGAAACTCGCTAACATGAACTTGTTAAAATAGAAGTATCTAAAACACAAGATAAATGTGAAATACGTGTTGAAGCAAAATGACCAAGTTGCCTTTCAAATCCGTTGAAAGAAGCTCAAAACCTCTAAATTAATTCACATCGATGTTTGTGATTTAAAGTTTGTACAAACTAGAGGTGGTAAAAAGTATTTTATTACTTTTATCGACGATTGCACAAGATATTGTTATCTTTATTTATTAAGAAGTAAAGATGAAGCAATTGATGCATTTCAAACTTCAAGAATGAAGTTAAAATCAACTTAATTGCAAAATTAAGGTTGTAAGAAGTGATCGAGGTGGAGAATATGTTGCTCGCTTGTCAATTATGCAACGAAAGTGGTATAATCCATCAAACAACCGCTCCTTATTCGCCTCAATCAAATGGTGTTGCTGAACGCAAAAATCAAACTCTTAAGGAGATGATGAATGTGTTATTAATAAGTTCGGATTACCCTGCAATATGTGGAAGTCGTTCTACACCAACTATATCTTGAACAAGATTCCTAACAAAGGGAAGGATGTAACTCCTTATGAACTTTGGAAAGGAAGGAAACCTTCATATAAATACTTCAAAGTGTGGGGTGTTTAGCTAAGGTTGAAGTACCGTTGCAAAACAAGTTACAATTGGACCTAAAACGGTAGATCAGATCTTTATTGGTTATGCACTTAATAGTAGTGCTTATAGATTTGTTGTGCACAACCGATATACCGATGTTCATGTGGGAACAACAATTGAATCAAGGAACGCTATATTCTTTGAGAATATCTATCCTAATAAGGATAAGAATAGTTTTGATTCAAGTAAAAGAATTGAGGAAGATTCTACCAATTCTCATACCACAAGAAAGTGAACCTTCAAGTTCTAAGCAAGTTTTTATGGCCTGCTAATAGAAAGCGACCTAGGTCTACACCAAGATGTGCAACCTAGACGTGGTAATCGTGTAAGAAAAGCTAAAATTTATGGACCGGATTATGTCGCTTTATTGTTAAATGATGAACCGTTACCGTAAAGAAGCTTTATCGCCTCGATGCGATCGTGGAGCAGGCAATAGACATTGAGATAGAGTCTATTATGTTGAATCATACTTGGGTGTTAGTAGATCTTCCACCGGTTGTAAAGCTTTAGGATGCAAGTGGATCCTAAAGAAGAAATACAAGTCGATGGCACTATTGATAAATATAAGGCCGGACTTGTAGTTCAAGGGTTTAGACAAAAGGTCGGGTATGACTTCTTCGATACCTACTACCGTGACTAAACATACTTCTATTAGAACGATGCTCGCTATTCTTTGCTTTGCAAAATCTTGAGATTCATCAAACGGATGTAAAAACAAATTACATGATGGAGAGTTAGAAGATGAGATCTATATGAAACAGTAGGAAGGTTTTGTAGTACCGGCAAGAGCACAAGGTATGCAAACTTCAAAAGTCTTTGTATGGACTTAAGCAAGCGCCATCAGAATGGCATATGAAATTTGACAAAGTTATGTTGTCAAATGGTTTCAAAATCAACGAGAGTGACAAGTGTGTCTATGTAAAGAATTGAATAACGATTTTGTTATTGTTTGTCTTTATGTAGATGACATGTTGATAATGAGAAGAACTCTCGTGTGATTGGAGAAACAAAAGAATGCTAAGTAAGAACTTGAAAGATGAAAGATATGGGTTTAGCGGATGTAATTCTTGGAATTAAAATTCTTAGAACGCCAAATGGAATTGCTGACACAATCCCACCATGCTTGAAAGTGTTGAAGAAATTCAATGCAATGGATAAGCTGTTTCCAAGACTCATTGGGACTCGAGTGTTCATTTGACTCCAAATAGGGGTGAACCTATAAGTCAAGATGAATATGCTAAGATTATTGGGAGTTTGATGTATCTCACAAACCTGCACCCGACCGATTTAGCTTGCTCGTGAATAAATTGAGTAGTTTCACAGCCTAATCCAAGTAGAGAACATTGGAAAGCACTTGAACGCGTATTGGGTTACTTAAAGTTTACCCGCATTATGCGATTCATTATTCTAGTGAGCCCACTGTACTTGAAGGGTATAGTGATGCTAATTGATATCTGCCTCAATCGACTCGCTTTCCACAAGTGGATACATGTTCACTATCGGAGGTGGGCGTCGATTGGAAGTCCAAGAAACACTTGTATAGCAAGGTCTACCATGGAATCAATTCATAGCTTTAGATAAGGTTGGTGAAGAAGCCCAATGGCTTAGAAATTTCCTCGAGGATATTCCATGTCAAGCCGAGTCCCGTGCCTTCTCGTGTTGATTCACCGTGATAGTCAATCCGCAATAGGAAGGGCACAAAATATATATTACAACGGAAGTCTCGACATATTCGTCGACGACACAATACCGTGAGACATTTGATCACGAGTGGGGTTATCACTATTGATTATGTAAAATCAATAGATAATCTAGCGGATCCGTGACAAAAGCATTAATCGAGATCAAATATTTAAACTGTTAGAGGAATGGGTGTTAAATCCACATCTTAAGGATGATTATAGCGAAACCCAACCATGATGATTGGATTGTCCGAGAACATGGTTCAAAAGGACAACGGTTATAAAAATCCGTGTGATAAACACTCAAACATGCCTATTCTCCGAGAACAAAGAGTGTTTGTAAGTCCGCAAGTGGTGAGGTTATGTTTTAACTTTAACGACTCTTGGATACCTCGAGGAGGTCAAGTATAGCGAGAATACTTGGTTGTAATAGTCACCTATGCAAGTGTGAAGTGGGGCCGCTTCAAGTGGTACACTTGTGAATCCAAAGGGTGTTCCAAAGCCATAATGGACACAAACGTAAGAACGGATGTAAATTGAGATGATATTGTGTCAATATTATTGTCTCAAGATACACCATGGAGGACTAGTTCAAGGTGAAATAACCACTATGCCGCCGGTATGCTCGATAATTTCGACTATGGAAGGTTCGAGGCCACAAGCTACCTTTCCAAATGCAATATCGTCTCTTGAGGACCGAACTTTCGTTTGCATTTATATGGCATTTCCACTCATGTGGGGATTGTTGGAAGTTAAGGGTTGTGAGTGGGAATTGCTAGTAATGAGGTTCATGGCCTGGCCTTTCATTTCCAACTCTTGATGTTAAGAGTTAATGAAATATTGATGTTTGTCATCAATTGTGACCTTAGAACATCCTCTTGGAGTCTATATATAGTCATCATTCTAGAGTTAGAAGCATAAGCAAAAACATTCTATTCTCTCTAGCAAAGCAAAGCATTCTACTTGCATTCTTAGCTCATAGTTCTTAGTCTTGAGTTCGGTTCGTTTCCGTCCGGTCACGGGCTCGACTTGTTTGTGGTGCTACTACAATCGAGACGAAAGTCGTTACCTTTGGGGACGAGCAGCCAATCGTGAGCACTACCGAGGCGTTTCTCGTCTTGGCGGGCGTAAGTTCAACTTCTACGACTTATCGATAAGTTCTTGTTTTCTTGACATCTCATTTGTAATAGTTATTTTTAATCATTTCATTGTAATTTTGCACGATATCAGAACCAATATTCAACTACATATATTACATTTATCTCATATATAATAATCATTTTACTATTAATTGAAGTATAGCATGATTTGACAGGTGACCAGATGTACACAATTGGTTTGATCAAAAATTGCAACTTTTTCTCCGCCTTTGAATGATAATCACCCGCCGAACATGTTACGGGAATCATTCGCTTCCCCAAATCATTATTACAATCATCTTTTTTGTTGCTTTTATTTGTTACTACAATATATATATATATATATATATATATATATATATATATATATATATATATATGAGGCCATAAAATATTCTTCGCAAAGAAAAAGAGTAAAGAATTTCAATTTTAATACACCATATCCAAACAAAGTGTTTCATTTTTCTTCTATTTTCCCAGTACACAAATAGAAACGCAGACGTTTAAATTAAAGGAAACAAATAAAATTTGAAGGCAATGAATTATACCATCATTAGTATAATGTTTCTTCGGTTAATAATCCTTTTCCTTCTTTCTTCTATGTCTAAAACGAGAAATTCTATAAAACATATATATGTACTACATCATCTCATATGATAATATTTTATTGATACAAATTAAATTAATAAAATATTATTATGTGAAAGATGAGTACAATTTACATTATAGAATTTCTCATCTAAAACATATGTTATTTTGACCTAATATTGGTCAAAGATAATCAATTAGACCGTCATCATTTCAATTATAATGATGTGCTTGTTAAGTCTCATTTTGTCGAGATCAATTAGCTTTCTGATAATTACATGATTTCTTGTTTTTGTTGAGGCTTTATGAAATGATTCCTTGGTCCTTTTTTTGGGGTCAATTACATATATAAATTTAAAAATCGTATCACGGTGGATTCGAATCCGAGATATTTGGCATTGAATATTAACCACTTTACCAGTAAATCAATACAGACACACTTCTATTTTGCTTTATTGTATATATATTTGATTGATTTGATTAAACATTGCATATCACATGTAATAAGTGGCAAATATCTCTTCAACTGGTCAGACTGGAAAATATCTACATGTGCGAATTTGTATAGTAAGAATTAATTGTAATTAACATGTAATGCATTGCGATGTTTTTCTCATACATGATTTATAATAGTTCAGAGGAAAGATAAGAACCTGACCGGAGTAATTGGTTATAAAAATTTATTCCCTATATATATTAGGTATATATATATAATTTTCAAGTATTAATTAAAGGTAGAAAACTATTTACCAGAAAGCAGCACATGAGTTTAGGGTTGAATAATTGAATTTGATCAACATCTATAGATTTGACGCAATAATATTTGTGTGTGGCAAAGAATTTTCATGCATTGTAGGCTTTGATTGAGCATGGGTTATTATCCATCGATCACCTTTCAAAATAGGATAAGTGCAGCAGATTTACTTGTTTGGATGCTATATAATATAGAGTGATGCTATTTGACCACATTGTGGCACACCATAATCCAACCAAAATAAAAAAATCAATTTACTTAAATTTTGATTTATTTAAAAATTGATTTTACATTAAAATCATACTTATGGAATTATATTTTTACCCCTATCGTGTTCTATTGAATACTATTCTATTAAATGTGTTCCCATTTCCTTTTTGCATATGCAGTTATAAGTGTTCTATTGAATATTATCCTATTATCTATGTTGTGATATCATTATTTGACATTTTTTAGATGGAACTAATACTTCACAAATTAGCAAAATAAATAATTACCACTTTATGTTCGTTGCTGAGATTATTTTCAAGAAGTAAAAACGCTTTGTAAAAATAATATCATGAGAACGTGAGATCAAAAAATGATGAATTTGTTGTGAAAGTTAATGAATCCATTGAGAAAGTTAATGAATCCAAAAAAATCTAAAAAAATAGAATTTTCGTCCCTCATGGGATTCGAACCCGGGTGAAAAATATCTAATTTTTGGATTCAAGAACTTTCCCAAATGATCATTAACTTTCATAATAATTCATTTTGTTCATTACTGAAATTTTGTAGTTCTTGGTTATCACGTAAAAATGGTTCTTATTCAACATAACGCCTATATATATATATATATATATAAAACAACGGTATCAGTGTGGCTGTTTCTCAAATTTGAGTAGCTCTGCGTAACTACTGGAGATGAGTAGTCGAGATGCAGACTCCTTATATATAATTTAATAATACATGCATAAATATACTTTCTCTTCTTTTAGATTAGATTTTCACTTTGTTTGGTAGGTGATTTGCATTTGACGATGAAAAATCAGTTTGCTGGAAATGGAAAAGATTTAGCAGAGCGCTTCATTTCTCACGCTATAAGATTCTACCCTTTTCCCATCCACATCTATCCATCTATCTATACGCTGCACGACTTTTTACATGAGAAAACAGAAGCTATGATGCAGTACAAACCTCTCTCTCTCCCTCCCTCTCTGGTAATATTTCATCAGATTGCTAATAAATGAAGTGTTGTGTTTTTATGGGAGTTGATGTCTGTACGTACCTACTTTATGAACGAGAATAATTTAATAATTGATACTGACAAATATTGTGATGGCTTCCATCTTTTTTTTTTTGGGTATCACGAACCCGCAGATCGTTATCTTGGGTGTCTGTTGGGTAAACCCCACGCCCTCGCTTAGCGCCGCAAACCACACAGACAGGTAAACCACACTTGGAAAATCAGGTGTGATAGACTCAAACCCATAGAAGCGTTTGGTGGAGTTCGAACCTGTGACCTCTCGATCATAAGAACTCACCTTAACCATTGGGCTGTTCCTAGGGGACGACTTCCATCTTTCTTTCATCTATTCACTCACCCGTGTATACCGCTACTTTTAGACAGCAACATTTTGTTTTTTATTATTATGTTTATATTATCTAGGGAAGTTTTGTATCTTTATAAAGCTTCGAACCTATCGGTAATGGGGCTGTAACTAGTCTTAAATTAGTAGTTTGGTGGTTGACCATCTGAACCAAACTGAAAACTTGATTTGATCCTATAATTTAGTTGCGCTCACAGTCTCTATCTTATAGAAAACTTGATTTGATCCTATAATTGCTAGTTGCGCTTATAGTTCAGTTGGTTAAGAGTTAATAGATTTGGAACAATAATCAAGGATCGAGTCCTAGCAGTCACAATGTGAGAGTTTCAACTTCTTTTGGGTGACTTATTGTGGACATAGACAAAGTCCTCATTGCTTCTTAGCCATTGAATCACCGTGATTTACCTCCTCCCATTCTCATGGGACTGAGGCGTAGGGGCTCATGGGAAGCGAGTTTCCCTTTTTGGAACAAGAACACAACTGGACCGTTCACATGTATATATGTTAAATCTATTATATAAAAAGAAAAATAAAGACACCACAAAGAAGAAGTGTAGAGAAACAAAATGCAGAATTCAGCATAGAAAAAAGAAAAAAACTGAGACGAATCAAAGAGAGAGTAAATAGTAGTTGATGTGGAGAAACATATAACTGATCATTGGTGAAGTGATAAGCTTTATTGATTGCTGGGGAAGGAATTTAGTTTGAAGACAAGATACGATAGCAGTGTGTGAGAAGTTAGACAAGACGATGACAACAATGATATTAATATTATGCTGTATGAGAGACTGGAAAAGTAGATCTTGATTCTTGAGTATCATCATGACAGCATGCTTCACCAAACTTAAAGAGACAAAAGCATTTATTTCTCAAAATTACGCAATCTACAACTATTCATCTCCCTTGTTACAGTTGGATAAAATTAAATTATACCGGCCTGCCAAATTTATGAATATTTGGGTATCACCATTCACTGATTCACTCTCTAGCTAGTTCTTGACGATTTTGGGAATTAGAGGAGATCACAGAACTAAGTTTCTTTCTTTCCTGGTATCCAGTATTTTAGGAATCATATTTCATTATTTATAATTCTAAACATTGAGGGATATCGTAAGAAAAATGTGATAATCGAGAGCATATTGTGACAACATTCAGATTAACAAAGGTTATATATCTATCAAGATTCCTAAACTGGTATGTAAAATTCAATTAGTGTCTCGCAAGTTCAAACATTTCAGATTTTGACGATTTGTGCATGTTTAAACTTATGATGAACTTTATTTTTCTTCTTCTTTTGAGTTGAACTTCGATATAGGAGTGGTTGAGTATGTTATATGCAAGAAAAAGGGAAGGAGAGATAATTTTCAAATTTATCCACACCGAGTGTATGAATGGTCGTACAGAGAATAAATATTATGCGAGAAAAATTTCATGGATCAAGATTCATGATATAAACAAACATGCTTTGTTTGAAATTTCAGACGAGAGAGGCTAACATAGTAAAACCCAAAAAGATGCAACAGTCTTATTATGAAATTCAAGGTGTAATAAAACAAGTACCTCCCCAAGAAGGTTATAACAGTACCAATTTGTAAAAAGGCATGTAGCAACTCCACACTGTCAAGTTTTACTGTGGCGGCATATTCATATGTTGAGGTGGGGGCATGGACATATGCTGCATGGAATGGGGTCCGCCCACAAGATGCTGAGGCGGTGGTGGCGGCCGCCAACCAGGTGGAGCAGCCATTCCAGTTGGGGGTGGTGGAGGTCTCATAGGAGCAGGAGCCATTTGCGGAGGTGGAGGCGGCATGCTTCTGAACTGCTGCATCGGTGGAGGAATACCAGCGTGACCAGGTTGCGGTGGCTGACCCTGCCATGATGGCGCTTGCATCTGCATAGGTTGATACATGTTCTGTGGAGGTGGCGCACTGAGTACTGGGATTGGAGCCGGAGGAACAGGGCCATTTGCGAAGGGCCTTGGTGCGACTGGAGCACTGACACCGCCGTTTTGCTGAGGGATTGTTGGAGGTCCACTCGCAAACATGGTGTGAGGCCTACTTCTTTGGGTAGTCGGATTACTTGCAGCAAGAACTCTTTCTGCAATTTGTAATGGAGGATAACTTTCAGTAATGAACATTAAGTGATTATTGGGCCTCAATGGCAAGACAGAGAAACTTCAAAGTCTTAAGCAGCACTCACCTGCAGGGGTGCCATGGCGCTCTCCTTTAGTATCTTTCTTGTACGCATAAGAAACTGTTATCTGACGATTGCAGAGATACTGGCCATTCATTGTCTGTGGAATGAAGACGATTAAGATGTTCGAATATTTGAGCCATTTTAAGGCAAAAAACATTTTGTTTCAAACTTCCCAAAGTACTAAATAAATTATTATTAGAAGGAGAATAACTTGATTCAGGTGCAAAGATATGCCCCATCCTCCTAGGAGAGAATCCATCATTTTCATAGCACCAATATCTCAAGGATGAGGGCACAAAATCAATGTTTATTTAACATTATAACTGGCATCAAACGAGAAAGTAGACACACCAAAGCATGATGATGACCGTCAATGTTTGGGCTATTCGTTTAGGAGGTATAAATGATATTGTTTTTACCATTCTGAACTTTTATTAACATATCAAAACAAGATGTTCAGCCCCTGACTTCAAGTCTCGTTATGGAAATGAGTGTGGCAAAAACTTTTTAAATTTTCAGTTTCTAAACTCAACATTTAATAACTGTATCTTCAATGACTTCCATTCAGTAGGGGTTGATCCATTCTGAAAAGGTAAGTGTGTCATATTTACTGTAATCACTTTCATTTTTCCCCATCCAAGGACCACCCCCCCAAAAAAAAGTTCTCAGGCAGCACAACCACAAGCATAAACATTAAACAGAAAATTTTACCTCAATAGCGGCATCAGATGCCTCAAAAGAATCATAGCTAATAAAACCAAAACCGCGAGAATTTCCAGTTTCCGGATCTCTCATTATCTGCAAATGGCACCAAAACTTAAAATCCAGCAGCAAATGAAAGCCAAACTACACTCTCACAAGTGACACTTCGAAAAGATTATCCCATTCATCATGAGGCACTAAACATGGCAATATCAAAAGGTTAATGAAAACACGGACATGAATCATTACTACAGAATACAGATGAGCTAAATCAGTGAAGTATGCAACTTGAGGCAGTAGGAGCATTATGAACATCAGTATTTATGAACAAGCAAACAAAGAAGACGAAAAAATAATTACCACAAATGGTAATGCAAAAAAGAAAAGGAAAGAAAAAACTATTAGCTGATGGTAACAAAAGCTACAGCTACAAAATTATTGGTATGAACTTCAACAATAAAGAATTTTACATAAAAAGGCAGTGGACCAAGAAATCAGAATGGTAGCATTAAGGCAAATTATATCTCAATCATTGGTAAGCAAAAGAGAGAGGACAATTTGGAGGTAAGACATAAGGGACAAAATAATAGAAGTGACTGTTCCCTTTTCTTAAACAGAAGCATGCCCTCCAGGTCATGTCCAACTCCTAAAAGAACAGAGAACGGGCCAAATTCACCCAAATCCACTGTCATCTCACCCCATGAAGAAAGGAACAGAAAGGTAGAAAGAGAGTGCGTCATCAACAAATACAACACAAAAACACACACACACACAGTCACTCAGAGAATGACAACACACACACACACACACACACACACACAGAGAATGAGAGAGTTAATAAGCCCAATAAAATTCAGATAAAACAGATATAATACGTGAACAACAGATTAATACCTTTTAATTGTCTTATAGTACAAATCATATATGATCAACAAAAAAGTTCATCTACTCTCCACATATTAGGAATCGAATGAGCACACAAAAACAACAACAAAATGGATAAGTCCAAGAGATGACAGAGGCCAAACCTTTGGATTTGCAACAATAACACCAAAAGCGCTAAAAGTGTCATAAAGAAGCTTTTCATCGACATCCTGCATAAAGTAGAAAGAATAGCATCATATAAGACCATTTGGCAGTTGATCAGCTGAAAATTTCAAAGAAATTCACCAGAAATAAATATATATCTACTACATTAGACAGTTAAGATATATACTTTCATAGCACATAGAGCAATTGGCGGAGAAAGTAAAAAAATTCTTACAGGGTCAAGGTTTCCGATAAAAAGGTTAGCTCCGACATCGACACTTTTCTTATCTTGTGAAGCCTATAGATCAAATAATAGGATCATACAATCAGGCTCTTATAAACCAGCACTTATTATATAATAACAGTAAGATATGTCATAACTTAATAGAACAGTGGAGAAAATGAAATTGCCAGTGGCATCTGAATGAAAATATAGATGCACACAGCATACCTTATTTACTCGAATAGGTTTGCCAAACAGTTTAATCATATTTAGAACTTTGATTGCCTGCAAAAGGAATTGATGATCAAAACCTCGGAATTTAGATAGGAAATGAAAATTGTGGTATTGATAATGTTGGAAGTAAAAACGATTACATAATCAGCATCTTCTTCGCTTCTAAACTCCACAAACCCATAGCCTTGATGAGCATTTGTAACTCTGTCCTTGGGCACATATACATTAACTGGAACAAGCAAACACCGAACGATAAAGGAAAGATTTTGTAATGAAGCAACAAAATTCCACAAGTTATTTAGGTTTACATTACAGAATAAAGTTTATCACAAAAGCAGAGACATACCAACTGGACCTGCTTGCACAAACAGCTCCCATAATAACTCTTCACTCGACTGTATGCCCACATAAGAGATAAACCATTAGTCAGATACAAAGGGCAACAGACATCATATGATTGCTCATATAGTTTAGTACCCATTATTTTCTAGTCTTTCTTTCTTTCGGAGGGAGGGGGAGGGAGGGAATGCGAGCAGGTATTGGAATTAGTATACAAGAGTTGGTTTGGTGCACGCGGCTCATTTAAGCTCTCAGAATAAACATACGAGTAGTTGGACACAAATGCAGAACAGCAGCTCAGATAGTGAAATTAGAAATTCAGACAGTACAAAAATCTAAAACCAATAGCCCTTTTTATATTAGTGCAAATCACAAGATAAATATATAAAAAATTGAACAAGCGCCTTACAATGCAAAACCTAGGATGTATGACATGAGCAATGCAGAATGAAAATAAGCGACCTCGGATCTACAATGCTAAATCTAGGTCGTCTGTGTGAACCGGAAGCACCCAAATCATTAGAACTTCAAGGCCGTTAGGCCCGTTACAAAGAAACCTTCGCAAAATTTTCCTAAAATCTGACATCGGAATTTTTTTCCAATTTTACAGTATCAATAACTTGTAAAGGTGTATGAGCAAATGGAGCTTTAATTTTACTTCTTTGAGTTCCCCGGTAACCATGGAACCCCTAAGCCAGCTTGGAGTTGAATTGGTGCAATAAACATTGCTTGTAACACTCATAATTTTTTGCAAATTCGCAGGTTCAGCCAATAAATTTAGGTCAGCCCGAAGAATAACTACAGTGAACAACAATAGACTTAAGCCCTAGGCCAAATTGACAGCAAAAAAAAGGTAGTTCTAGAGATAACAAGAAAAAAAAATAGTACCTTGGATTCGAGATTGCCGACGTAGACGGTGGCGTCCTGGTTGCGCTCGGCAGAGTGCTGGCCGAGAAGATTTGCACCGACGCCCGGCGCTATTCTGGTCGTCATCTGCACTGGTTAGAACCTCCCACTACAACCAAGTGAAGCTTTGAGGGGTTTAGAGTTGGGGCCTGAAAATTTCGCGACTTAGGTGTGATTTTTCACTATTTCATACAATACACCTCTTAGTTATACTATTAGGTGGTCTTTACTTTATATGATTAGATTGAATAGATAAAATTAATCCAATCTAATCAAGTGTTTACTTTTAAAGATTAATATTTGAGGATATCTCAAAGTCCGAGATTATTTTAATCATTTGAATTATTCTTCATTAATTTTAATCCAACCGATACAGGTAGGATTAAAATAATCATCCAAATAAATGGAGAATTATTTATCCTAATTTTAATCCTTCACTAATCATTTATAGTAAATAAAAGATTGATACATAAAAATTATCTTATCACATATTTAATCTATCAAATAGTCAACCATTCAAAATGTTAATCATGAAAAGTAAACACTCTCTTAGGAGGTGTTTACTGCATGATTAGGTTGGATAGATAAAATTAATCCAGCCTAATCAAGTGTTTACTTTTAAGGATTAATATTTACGGATATCCCAAAGCCCGGGATTATTTTTTTTGGGTCAATTAATACAGAAATTTTAAAGGCTGCGTCACGGTGGACTCGAACCCGAGAAATTTGGTATCGGGCATTAACCACTCTACCACTAGGCCAACACACACACAGCCCGGGATTATTTTAATCATTTGAATTGTTCTCCATTACTTTTAACTCAATCAATATAGGTAGGATGGAAATAATCATCCAAATTAAGTGAGAATTATTTATCCAAATTTTAATCATTTACTAATCATTTGTAGTAAACAAATGATTGATAGATAAAAATTATCTTATCACAAATTTAATTCATTAAATAGGCAATCCTTCAAAATGTTAATCATGAAAAGTAAACACTCTCTTATAGACATTTTCCGATGCACCATGCATTAACAAGTAAAAGATGTGCGCAACACATTCATATGAGAAATAACATTATAGCATATTAATTATGGAGGATTGCATATGACTTAGCAATGCCGAGATGAGACATGATTTGGGCCATTAACCACTCATGTGGCGATTTTACGCGATGTGAGCACACGCGGTATACTTTTGATGCGAACTTGATTTAACTCATGATAAACCGTTCTCATAAAAAAGTAGATAGAGTGAGAAATAGAATTCATTAGAGGGGAAAACATCAACGTTTTAGCCCAAAGTTTTCCACATATGACGTCAGTTGTTAAATCTGATTAAGATTTACAACAAATATTCCTTAAACGTGTTAAATGAATGTAATTGAGGAAAGGAGTGAGTTGTTGAGTAAGTCCCTTAGGTAAAGCATGAGATGGATGCCATAGAGTCTGCATAACAAGTCTAAAGAAAGTTTTCAGAAAAGAAACTTTGACGCTCAAGTTAGTATTTATCAAAAAGTGTTGAATAGAAGAATACGTGTAAAGTTAAAGTGTATCATGGAGATTGTGTACCCCCAACGTCGTAGATATGTGTATTCCTAAGTGATTTATCTGACATGTATTTGGGATGTGAGCACACGTTCTTAATTGTTCAATTGATCGTGTCGCTAAAATTGCACAGCATGGGTATTAGCTTCGATCTGACGGGTGCATGAACAAGTGTGCTTCTAATTAGTCGTGGAGTAGCTAATAGGATATTTTGGCCCTAGAGGTGGTCTCGGCCTCATCACTAACTTTGACATTTGCTCAAGTCAGTATTGTAGGAGCTTTGCTGGGCCATGAGAATGAGCCTTTTACTCGGGCTATCTAGTGAATTTAAGGATTCGGGCTTTGTTGATATATTATCCACATCATCCGATTATTTTTACTTAGAATCATAATAAACCTACATTCTAATATGTATATAAATTGTAGTAATACATTTTAGTAAAATCTATCAATTACTTTTGGCATAATATATATAGAAATTATATCCTAATTCCCAGCGAAATAGCAAGTCTTTTTCAAACCAAAAAACGTAGAAATTAATGTTGCAGTTTTCACCATAAAATAATTTTGCTGGTGATTCTGCTTTTACATAGATATAGTTTAAAATGTCCATTTTAGGACATCCAAGGGATGACTTATTTTATGTAAGAGAGAGATCTAGAGTTCAATTAACACCACTCCTTATAATAATAATAATAATAATAATAATAATAATAATAATAATAATAATAATAATAATAATATCCTTCTTCTTTTTTAGCCCAGAAAAATATATAATATATTTCTAAATGGACATTTGTTTTGCATAGTTTTAGTACAGTTTTCATTTAAATTATTGGCCGGGATCTTTATACAAATTTCAAGCCTATATATTCCTTTTATAAATTCATCTTAACCATAATTTTAGAAGTATCCATATCTGAAATAACATAAATTTATTAAAAATGTAATGTCAATCCCATTTGTGTAATTCAAAAGAACATAAGGAGTTTATTTGATGAGACTCATCAACCATCCCATGTCAATTCAAGCCACTTGCCAGCCCACTAGCTTGGAGTAATTATTTGTTCTCATGCGAGCTCCATTACAATTTGGATTAAACTTAAGAATTAACAAAACAACTCACTCCACCAATAGACTATTTCTATAGGATAACAAACTTAAATATTATTTTATTTATATTAATTATACATGTAACCACCATAAAATAGAAAAAGAAAAGAAAACGTTGCTTCTTAATCATTGAGTCATCATGATTTACCCTCTCATATTCTCATAGGGTTGGGATGTAGGGACTCCCGGAGGAGAGCTTTTCCTTTTGGAACAAAAAAAGAAAACGTTAAAAAACAGAACTGTTTCAATTTCAAACCTATTACCTTGAAAGATCAAAGCATTCATCAAAAGTATTTTTAATCTCATATAAATTAGTTGATTATTTTACAAACAGTATAACTGCATAAAAATCATAATGTTTTTAGTACACTCCATAAATCATATTCAAATGAGGTGCTACTCCGTCCGGCGCGACGTTGATGGTACCCTATTTATTTTAATTAATTAATTAATTAAATTAAATTTTAATTATTAATATGCTTTCTTTAATATTTTAATACTAATGGCGGATATTATCCCCAAAAGTTTTGGTGTATTTAAAAGACTAAAAATTGAAAACAGAACTCGCTAGTTATTAGAAAATTGTGGGGCTTCGTGTTGGAAGATAGAACTGAAAGGGGTTAACAGTTAAATTGGAAAGCTTGCGAGGTCGAAGCGAATTAAAGAAGAATGGTAAAAACCCAAGTATAACCTGCCGCCACCGCCGCACGCCTCTGTTCCGCCAACTTTATTCCGTTTTCTTACGCGGCCACCGTGCTCCAGGGTAAGCTCCAAGAGGTAGGAGAGTGTCTGGCCGAGTTGGGAATCCGCGGCGTCTGGCCATTTGAACACACTGGTAAGCTGAATGTTTCCCTTTTGTTTTTCCTCATCTCGTTTTCTTTCTAAGTTACGCATATTTGCCTGCGCATAACTTTCAGCAAACGTATTTTTCTATACGAGTAATTATTGTGCTTGAAATTCGGGGTTATTGTTCTATCATGTTGTGTTTTGTGAAACGCTGGATTGTAGAGAATTAACCGGGAAAAGAATGAACAATCACGGTACAACACTGCATCAGCTCAAGTTTTAATTTATATGTTTCTGAAGTTTAAAATTTTTAGGGCTGTAATTTTAAATAGCAAGTAGATAGAAGAAACCTGGGCGAACCGTGGTCAGCTCAAAGCATGAATTATTAGAGCTTGAAGCACTTGTCCCTTCAACTCATTGTGTTGGTGTGCTGTGTGTTTGGGGTTTTGGGGGGATGATACTGTCCGATTGTCATGAATGTTGTTAAGTCCTTTTGATGAATCTAGCTATGTGAATGTGCGAGATTTATAGAAAGCAATAAAGAACACCCAGGCTTTTTACGTGGTTCGATCGTTAATGAGATCTACGTCCACGGAGGAATGGTTCCTCAATACTTTTACTAGAGCTTTTCGTACAGAGAGTATGGGTTACAAGCCTTTGTATTCAGTAAATTGCTAACCCTTCTAACATCAGTTTTCCTTCTATTTATACAGCTTCGACTCTGTCCCTGAAGGCGCGCCCGACCTCTCCATTGGTCGTTGCGTGACTCTTCCTCTGGCGTGCCCTCCATTGGCCGGAGGGGGACCTTCGCCTCGCGCGCCACGTGGAGGTGGCGCCGACCTGGTTCATCTTCCCATCATGGCGGAGGTGGCGGTTGCGGGGCTGGCGTTTGGGCAATGATTAGGGCTCGACCGCTGGCTCAAGCACCAACGTTAGCCCAACTCGCTTGGGCTCGTTAGCGGGCCCGATTGGTTGGGCCATATCCCATCATAGCCCCCGAATAGCCGAGGCACGCCGGGCGAGTGGAGTGAAGCAACCGACACCGAGGTGAGGCGTGGCTCACGACGTTGTTTCTTGGACGTGAGGTCTTCAGGTGCCGATCCGAGTTGGGTTGTCTATGGCTCCTTGTTCGACCGAGCGATCGCCTTTTCGGGATCGCCGTGGTGTGTCTCGCCGCAGACTCGCGCGACTGGTTGGCCGAGGTCCGATCTAGTTGGCCGAGGCCCGATCCGGTTGGCGGGTCCGATCCGGTGGCCGGTCCGAACTAATTGGACGAGGTCCGATCCGGTGGGCGTGGTCCGATCCGGACGGACGAGGTCCGATCTGGATTTCGACATTTGTGGCGGACGATTGCGCGACTGGTAGCGCCGCCATCTAGAGGACGCCGGGTCCGTATGATGATTGCTAAGTCGATCGGCGGCCGTCCCTATCTCGGCGACGCCGACGCGCCAGGCGGTGGTTGGGCGCCGAATAGCGTGGCGCGTAACGCAGACATCCAATCACGTGTAGCACGTGTTGAATTTAAACGCAATTTGCGCTACTGGTTTTATAAATAAAGCGAAAAGAGGCGATCGCTCACTTTCTTCTTCGACGCTTAACAATTCCGAGAGAATTTGTGAGAGATTTTCGAGCGAGTTTTACACAAGTAGCCGCTTACTCGCCTAAAAAGTAAGTATGTCTTCTTCCTCTGCTTTACGAGTACGCCGCCTGCTTTAGGTCCGCCTCGATCATCTCCCGCGGAGTTTCGGTTCGAACCGCCATCCTCCTCCCGATGGTGAAATCGAGGTTAGGGATTATTCCCGCTATACCTTGTCGGCATGTGTGGAAAGATTAGCGCTAGGTTCCAAAGAATATCATCTGCGTGGGATGGGGTTAATGTGAGGGACGCCGATCGTCTGTGATTTTGACGATGTAATAAGAGTAGGAAAGTGAATGTCGCATTCTACCGACGCCTCGTGGTGTGTTCCGCACCCATCCGATGAGGCGTTAGCCCTCCGAGGATTTATAACTATGTATATAGACGCTTTGGGGCGGTCTTAGTTCCCCAAAGCCCCATCTTTTGAGCCTCCGGAGTATTTCCAATCCCCATCTCGCCAATTTACCCCGAACTCCATTAGGTCGGTAGTCGAGATGGGTTACCGTTATCATGTAGTCGGGAGTTCTCCTCGAGCTCTTGACGCGATTCTTTAGCGTCAAGTACCGAGAGGTTGTACTATCTTCGCCTCGGCGACCGCTTAGGGTAGTCAACCCTCGAAGGTGTCGGCAAAAGAAGTTTTTCTTTTGAGGTCATGGGCATCCGATCTACTGGACGGGGGACGGGTAAGGTGACGGATATAAAGCTTAAGCCCCGGTACTGGTAGAGGAGCAACCAACGCGCCTGGTGAAGTTTCTATAGAATTCACCGAGGACAACCTTAATGATGCCGGGCCGAAGTGCAGTGTCGCAGTTCGGGGACGGTCCGAGTCAAGTGGGTGAACCTCTTTTCCTTCTTATAGGTTCGACCTCTGTTTGACTAACGCGATTTTCTTCAGAATGCATGTGAAGCTTAAGCACACGAAGGAGGTGAAGCAGCCCGCCTGCCTCGACTGCGCCACCGGGCGACGCGAGCCTTCTAAAAGAGGCGAAGGTGTGGGCCCACCTCGCACCGTGGTGGTGGAACACCCGCCGATCCGTCAAGGGTCCGCAGCGATCTCCACTCGGGCCTCGAGGTGAGGCTCGTGCCCATGGCGCGCACGAGTACCGATCTCCCGCGATCTTCCGCACCTTCGTCGTGCTTTTTTTTTTTACTACTAATCGCTTGATTTGCGGACTGCCGCCGATCGCGGCGAGACGCGCCGCACGGCCGACGTTGTTGCGCTCCCACACGGTGAGCTGGAGAGAAAGCGGTCACAAGCGAGTCCTCGCCGGCCGGCGCGGGAGGAGGTGGAGGTTGCAGGCGGCCGCCGAGGCCGCCCTGAGGAGTAAGGGCCGTCTTGTCGGGAGGCCCGCCGAGGCGGAGTGCGGGAGGAGGTGGCCGAGGCGGAGAGGGCGGCAGATCGGACGAGTGCTCATCTGGCGAGGCGGCCCATCTTGAAGGCCTTCGCCAAGAAACTTATCGAGTCGAGTCCTTCTCCGCTTTATCTCCGACCGCCGCCGTGATGAGGCGCGCAGCGATATCTACCCACCGGAGGGGTTGGCGGCCACGATGCCGATTTGACAAGCGCGACATGGTGGTGAGATTGATCGAGGGCGGTCAACTTGGGTATGCCCGGTGCTTGCCGACGCACCGCCTTCCCGTGGGCGAGGCTTTGCCTCCTCGACGTCGCTCCCGACGGCCGAGGCCGTGTCCCGATGCCGGTGGACGAAGATCTAGAGCTTGGGAGCTCGGCCGAGGCGGGCCCGGCCAAGAGGAGGAGGAGGAGGAGCCGAGCTCGCTGGCTCAGTCGACCAAGACCAAGAAGAATGGAGCAAATTGGAGAACGGCAGGAAAGCGGGCATGAGTCTTGAGAGGCCGAGTTAGTGGGCCAATTGTAATAGGTTGAACCACGGGTCGATGGACCACGAGCCTTGTAATAAAATTCTTTCGTATGCAATAAAAGAATGTTTATCACTTTCGAGACTTGTGTTGTTTTTTATTTATAGCATTCCGCATCTCAATACTGGGACTCGACCATGAATTGTCGCTGTCGAAAGAGGTCCGAGGTGCCCGCCGGTAGGACGGCGAGGTGCGATTTTGGAGGAGTCGGTCTGCCGAGTGACCCAGTTTCGGCCGCCATGGACGCGAGCTCGGTGTCTTCTTCCCGAAGAAGAAGTTGACCGAGGTCGATCGGGAGGTGGCCCGCCTCCCGCCGAGAACGAGGCATTGAAGTTGAAGGTCGCGCGAGCGGAGTCCGAGGCGGACATATCTCGCCGACGCAATCCACGGACGTTTGATGCGGGCGGTGAACAACTCGAATCGACCGCGAGAGGCTCGCTCGGTTGTTCGGCGAGCATGCAGTCTGACGGAGGCGATCACCGCTACCGCGGGACTACCATATCCGGCCGACGACCGAGTCCAGAGCTTGGCTGGCGGAGGGCATGGTGCCGAGGATGGCGGAAGGCCCAACAAAGAAGTTCAAAGCTCGCGTCAACTCCGTGGTGAAGTTTATGGAGATGTACGACATCGTCCGGCGCCGCATGCCCCGGCGAGGCGGCGAGGCAGCGGCAATGGCTCGCCGACCCGATCATAGTTAACCAATGGAGGAGGCGGATACTCCGATCACGCCAGAAGGCTTGAGGTTGATGGGTCCGGCAGGGCGGATTATCCGAGGATCCTTCGGGCCGGCGACGACCGAGGTCCTCGTCGGCGGAGAGCCGGGCGGGCGAGGTCGCACACGGCCCGGTCCGGTCGTGGGGTCGGGCGTGACCTCGGGTGCGTCACCGCCCGGATGCCTGTCTTGCGCCGCCTGGAGTGTCCCCGAGCGGGTGAAGGTGATCCCGAGTCGATGCTTCGTCCGGCTGCCTCCGAGTCCGCGCCGAGCGCCGAGAGGCGAGGCGTGGTGATTCCTACTCATCGACCGGGTCGAAGGCACCGAGTTCGCCCGGCATACATCGTCGGCACGGGATTTTGTAGAGAATTGGTGCAGCTTCGCCGGTCCCGGCGAGGCGGAGTCCTGAGGCCTGAATGAGGCCATGTATAGTATAGGACCAGATGTAGGTATAAATGTATTTAGACTGTTTGAAGTGTACGCTTTTCCCTTCGGAGGTACAAACATAGCTTAGGACTTCGCTTTGGTCATAAATATATTCATATCAGATACAACGATTTTCCCAAATAAAGGGGTATAAACGAGCTCAAGCACGGTTGTCTTGATATGGCTTCGGTACTTTGTTTGTAGTCGTTGATGCATTTTAGACTTTGTACCGGAGTGCATATCTTCCCAAATAAAGGGGTATGAGGTGGCGAGATCGGTTTGGATGTCGCTTGCATGTAGACGTCCAACTTAATGGGTAATCTGTATGCTTTGCATGTAGACGTCCAACTTAATGGGTAATCTGTATGCTTTGCATGTAGACGTCCAACTTAATGGGTAATCGATGTCGCACCCTACTTAGTGGGATTTTCATCTTCGTAAGGCGTCCCTCGCGAAGGTTTAGATGTGGTATATCCGAATGGATGTTCACATAAATGTAAGACGTAACGGTGAAATACTCATTAGAAAACAGATGTTTTATTAGACAAGTAAACAAAGATCGCACATCACCAAAACAATGAAGTGGCTAACATGTCGCCGATCTAAAATCAAAGCTATGTAAAATACCTCCTTAGATGAGTTATGTGCCGTGTTCGGGAATAAGTGCCGGACGGTGGGCGAGCTTATAGCCCTTTGCCGAGGTCCTCGTGAACGCGGTAGGTCCTTCCCATGTCGGATCAAGCTTGTTAAGACGCTCGGCTCGGCTTGCTTCATTATTCCGCAGACGAGGTCGCCCACTTCTGAGCGTGGAGGCCTTTACTCTTTTGTTGTAGTAGCGCGACCGGCTCTCAGACTTAGCTTCGTTTATGAAGCGCAAGCTCTTACTTCCCTCGAGGCGCCAAGGTTGGCCCGCAGTCTTCCCTCGTTCGGCCCGGTTGAAGTGGAGAGCGCGAGGGCTCATGCCACGATCTCGGCCAGATGATGGCCTCGCATCAGTAGACCGTGCTAAAGGGTCTCCGTCGCCGTCCGAGGCGTGGTCCCAGAGACCGAGAGGACTTGAGGAGATTTTCACCCCGCCGCCTAGCTCGATCCAAATTTCTTCAATCCTTGACGATCGTGCGGTTCGTCACCCGGTCCGACCATTTGCTTGCGGCGTGCGAAAGTGAAGCGTTGATCGATGTGAAGCTCTTCGCCACCTCAAGTTTTTGTCGACGAATCGAGTGCCGTTGTCCGAGACCGAGATGTGCGGTATCGTTTCGGCACTATATTTCTCCACACAAAGGTTTGAATCCTTCGCCGTGATGCTCGAAAGTGGCTCGGCCTCGACCCATTTGTGAAGTAGTCTATGGCCACGACTAAATATCGGAGTGACCGGTGCTCGGTCGAACGGGCCAACAATGTCGATCCCCACCGCATGAAAGGCCACGGACTCGCAGTCGCTCAAACCGTCTCGAGGCGCCTTTGACCGGGAGCGATCCGCACTTTGGGCACTTCGACGAGCTCGGCCGATCTTTCACGAGGGCGGCCAAGAGTATCCCGACCTCGCCTTCTTCGAAAGTGCTCGCGACCATGTGGCTTCCACAAGACCCCGGTGTATTTCGCTGAGCACATAGTCGGCTTCTTCGGCCCGGGCATCTCGGGAGGGTCAAGGTAAGACTTCCGGTGAGAACGCCCTCACGCATGAGATACTTCGGGACTTTGCCATCATCTTTTTGCTTCGAGCCGATCCGGTAGTGCGCCGTGTTCCGTGTAGCCTCGTGAGACATCCAATTCGGCTCTATCTCGGTGATGATGCCGACGTGGGACTCCTATGCTTCGAACGGATCTCCTCCATCGGTGGACTTGTTGACGACGCAACTAGCTTGTCGAGGACGTCGGCCTATTTTTTCCTGGGATTCGGTGGACGCTTGAAGTATCTCGAACGAGGTCAACATCTCTTTCGCTTTACCGAGGTATTGTTTCATTCGGTCCTCCTCGCCTCGTGTTCGCTTAACACCGTTCACGACGACACAGGAATCGCCGAAAATTGATCTCCCCACCCCAGCCTCCTTAGCGAGGCGGAGTCCCGAGATTGTGGCCTCATACTCCACCTCGTTGTTGGTGGTCGGAAGGTAAACCGGAGCGTGAGGTGACTTCCTGCATATCTGGACCGAGGAGAAGGATGCCCGCTCATTGCCTGTTTTGCACGGCGCTCGCCCACGCACATCCGCCAACAACCATCCGGTGGACGAGGTCCGGTTCCTCCGTGCGGTGGGCCGGACGACCGAGGTGGGCGTTAGAGAGCTAATCTTAGCGATCGACCGAGCTCGAGAACTTGCTTCTACCAGAAATCGCCGAGCTTGCCTTTTATGGCGGTGCGGGGAGTCGAGATATCGTGCTCGCCAAGCTCCGTGGCCCACTCGCTATTCGTCCCGATGACTCGTGTTTTGATAAGACTTGCCTGTGGGCGGTCGGTCAAGACTGGATGGAGTGAGCTGAAAGTAGGGTCGGAGCCGCCGCTAGCATTCACCGCTGCCGTGCTACCTTTTCGCGCCGGCGTGCCTTGCCTCCTACCCTTTGAGTGCTTCGGTGATGAAGTAAATAGGAAGGCCGTCCGACCTCGTCCCCGCACCAAGATCAAGATTGCATTGCCTCGTCCGAGGTCGCCAAGTACAGGAGAGAGTTCGCCTCTTTTGGGGCGGTCAAGGTAGGCGGTCGGCGAGGTACTCTCGAGTCGGTGTGGCGGTGATGCTCTTCCCGCCATGCGAATTCCCGGCCTCCTCAAGATTTTAAAGAATGGGGCTAACCTGCGGCCGGAGAGAACCCATCGAGGCGGCCAGCACCCAGAAGTTTGTGGACCTCATGAATGGTTTTCGCACTTGCATTTGAGCACCGTCTTTACCTTGGTGGGGTTCGCCTTCAAGCCTTCTTGGAAACCCAAGCACCCAAGAATTTCCGCTTACCATGAACGTGCATTTTGGGGTTAAGTTTGAGGTTGGCCGACCGAGCGGTTGGAGGATGGTGCCGAGGTCGTCGGCAGCCTCCGCTCGACTTTGACTACTATGTCGTCGACGAGACCTCGACGATCTCCCGATGTGGTCTTTGAACGTTGCATCCACCATCCTCCGGTAGGTAGCCCGGCGTTCTTGGCCGAATGGCATCTTTCGACGCAAAGACGCCAAGTCGGTGATGAATGCAGCTCTTTGGTGCATCCTCCGGCTCATTAGATTTGGTGGTACCCTCAGATAGATCCGGAAGTTCGAACATCTCGTGGCCCACCAAAGCCTCCACCTTCTTGTCAATATCGCGGAGGGTAGCAATCTTTAGGCGGTGCTTGTTGAGGTCGGTATAATCGACGACACGCGCCACCTCCGCCGCTTCGACCACGATCGATTAGCCATCCAGTCGGGTATTCGACCTCGAACAAGATCTTGCTTTGAAGTTGAGTCACCGTCCCTAATGACCGGCCGCCCGCCGCGAATATCCTTTTCTTCACGGACCGGCTTGGTGGCGGGTCGATGTTGAGGCGGTGAGTTATGAGCTCGGGCGACACCCGGTCATATCGAGCGGGACCAAGCAAACACGTCCCTATATTCTTTCGTGGTCGTTGACGTGCCGCCGGACGTCCGCCGCCCCAGGTGCCGACTGGATGACCTCGGGATCGTCGTCGATAGTCGGAGGTCCCCGGTCGGTCATCCGTGGTGTCGACCTCAGGGGCCCGTAATTGCTATGCCCCTGGGCGAGGCCGCGTCACGAGTTGAGAGCCGTGGGCATTCTTTTGCGCCGTTTGGTCCCCTGATCTTGAGCACTCCACCGGTGGGAATCTTTACGGTGGTGGTAGACGAACAGACGGCCTGGTGGCGTCTGACCAATCTCTCCCGAGGATAATGTTGTACGGAGGAGGTTCTGACCGGAAGAATCGGATGGCCTTAGTGACCGACACAGGAGCCCGCCTACGGTGACCGGAAGGTAATGACCCCCGGCCGGATCGCTTCTTGAGCGAAGCCCGTAGCTGGGAGGCGCGGAAGAACTCGAATGCCTCCGACCTCGCTTATCCAGCATACTACGGAAGATGATCTTGACGGAGGCTCCAATGTCGATATAGACCGGTGGACGTTTTGTTGCCCACCGCACTGTATGGTGATGGCGTCCCGTGCGGCATGATCACGGCACGGGTCTTCTCGAGAACGTTATGTTCTCGCCATCCCGAGTCGCTTGTTCTTCGGCTCTTCCGGCCGGCCTCGGGCGTCGTTCTTGATGGACGACCTCGCCGTCCCGACGGGCGATCCGGTAACAACATGCACTGCTCCATGGCGTTGGGACCTTCGTCCTCGCCGTCTTGGGTTGGGTCGCCACCGGGTCGGCCCGCAGCTTGTTGCCGCCCATTCCTTCTGCTTCGCTCTTCTCCGGACCACCGTCCGAGGTATTTTTGAGGGCTCCACCTCGACGAGCTCGCCGATCCGCGAGCCTGTGTTTCTGCAGCCTCGGTATCGTGACCATACCCGGTGGTAGTCGCAATACTGCCTGCGTGGACCTCTTCGATCCCCTTCATAGGGCAGCTTGGGAAGAGCTCGGCGTGAGCTCAATATTTCCGCCTGATTTGGCAGGAGAGGCTGCCGGGCGGGGTTGGGCCGAGGTCCGAGTCCGGACTCCGTGACCTCTTTTGATTCTCGTCTGGGCGCCTCGCAGGTCTGCACCTCGACTTGGTCGTCCGGCTTTTTCTCTGGACCGCCGTCCCATCTCCCGCTTCTTCCGATCCGACTCGTCCTCGACGGTTATCCACCAGTTCCAAAGCTTACTCGCCGTCTTTGGTTTCTCCTCGTGATTTCTTTGTTCGCCACACGGCGGATCCCGCTTGACGCGTTGATGATGTAGAGATCGTTCGTCGCCGCCGATTTTGAGCGACTTTTGATGAACCTCGAGACGGTTTGACATCGTCTCGTCCCGCCTCGGCGGATTGTGAGCAGTCGGAGGAAGGGCTGTGGGCGGCATCTTCGATAAGCGCCACTGAATCGATCCACGAGGTCACGGAAACAATGGATCTTTGCTCGGCGGGCGAGGTGAACCAACGCCGTGCGTTGGAGATCAAGACCTCGGGAAGATTTTGCACATGTGAAAATCTTCCATCCTCGATTCGCCATGTTGGTGGTGTGGCGAAAAGGAAGTCGGAGGGTCTCCGAGGCCATCGTGGCCGCTATGTTGGGTGCCCGATCACGGCACGGGCGGGCGTGTCTAGAATCTCCCGAGAAGGGAGATGATTCTCCGTAGCGGTCGAACCCGGAGGTCGTTCTGCCTCTTTCCGGAGGGTGGGGGATCGATAGCGACGCCTATCGTCCCTCCGAGGGAGTTCGACTCGCCTTTCTTCCTTCTGCTTCGCTCGACCTCCGGTCGGCATGACGAGGTGGAGAAGCGGTGCCTGCGAATGGCGAGTGGGCGATCACAGGCGGCGGCTCACCGAGAGGCAGCTGTGAATGAGGTCGGCGGCTCGGCGGCGCGGTGCGGCTCCAGGCGTCGGGCGCGATCGCGTTCTCGGCTATCACGCCGAGGGCCGACCGCTTAGAACGGGGCGGCCTCGGGATGCTGTGGTGTTGATCAAGGGGCCTAGAGGACCCGCCTTTGGTCCTCTGGTTGAGGAAGCTTTGGAATTGGCCAAGATTGGCGTGGAGGAACTCGCTCACAGCTCGGCCGAGGACCTCGTGGGACGAATGAGCTGTTTGCTCGTCCTCGTTGAGGTCGACATCTTCCCCTACGTTGGGGACGCGGTCCTGAGGGTGTATGGAAGAGTTTACCATGTTGCCCTCAGGAGTGTGGGCGCTCGTGGCGTCCGCGATCTCCTTTCCGCGACGCTGAGTGACCACCTGGTTGTCCTCAGCCCGGTTGTTGCCAGCGTGGGCGGCGGTTGTGCGTGTTCTTGCCATTTAGTTGCAGAGGGAAACGAAGCTTTCTTGTTCAGGGTTCCCACAGACGGCGCCAATGATGAATCTAGCTATGTGAATGTGCGAGATTTATAGAAAGCAATAAAGAACACCCAGGCTTTTTACGTGGTTCGATCGTTAATGAGATCTACGTCCACGGAGGAATGGTTCCTCAATACTTTTACTAGAGCTTTTCGTACAGAGAGTATGGGTTACAAGCCTTTGTATTCAGTAAATTGCTAACCCTTCTAACATCAGTTTTCCTTCTATTTATACAGCTTCGACTCTGTCCCTGAAGGCGCGCCCGACCTCTCCATTGGTCGTTGCGTGACTCTTCCTCTGGCGTGCCCTCCATTGGCCGGAGCAGGGACCTCTCGCCTTCTGCGCGCCACGTGGAGGGTGGCGCCTGACCTTGGTTCATCTTCTCCATTGGCGGAGGGTGGCGGTTCTGGGGGCTAGCGTTTTGGGCAATGATTAGGGCTCGACCGCGTGGGCCTGCTACCAACGTTAGGCCCAGCTCGCTTGGGCCTGTTAGTGGGCCCAGTTGGTTGGGCCATATCCCATCACCTTTCGTAATTCATGACCTTTCCATGTTGTCGCATTGCAATCATTGCTATAAGTCTCTGGCATAATCTAGAGGAGGATGTATCTAACTGCATATTTTCACTAAGTTGGGAATTTTGTTGTTGTTGAAAAAGCCAGTTGGTTGATCCCAATATTGCTTGTTCAGCTTATTTTCTGCTTTAACGAACTTAATAAATGTAAACAAATAGTTCAATATTAGTTCGTGCATAACTCCTGGATTGTACTTCTCTTCTGAAGTTTGATGAGTTTGTTGGTCACTGAAAATCAAATTGCTTGTAATGTCTATCTGTATGTTTCTTGTGCTAGATACGAGAGCAGAAAAGAACAAGAATGGTATTATCAAACAAGAAGCTGAAGGAGAAGCTACGAGCTGCTAAAGCTGTAATAATCACAGTCTCAGGAGCTCAGAATAACTTCACTGACAAAAATAATGAGAAATCCCAGGCTTTTGCTTCTAAAGCCTCGGATTCCTTGAGGGCTATCCAGAGTCTAGAGGCACAAATGTCCAAATCATCCAAAAGAGAAAGACCTAAAAGAGTAAAACAAAAGCGAAACACGCTGACTGAGAATGCAGACGTTATAAAAAATGGAGAAATAAGTGGTGATGTGGAACTAAAGCTACAAGATGGGCTGAACTCAGATGCTATGAAGGAGAAGAAGAAGGTGAAGAAACGGAAGAATGATGAAAGTGAGGCATCAGAGAACGTGAAGAAGAAAAGGAAGAAGAAGCGAGATGAAAGCGAAGCATCAGAGAACGTGAAGAAGAAGAGAGATGGAAGTGAGGCATCAGAGAACGTGAAGAAGAAAAGTAACAAGAAGAAGAAGAGGCCACGACAGTGGTGGATGATAAAGAAGAGAAAGAATGACAACAAAAAAGTCGAGGAGGCAGAAAATGGGGCAGTCAAGGAAGGAGTTAACCAGAATGAGAGTGGATCAACTGCGGAGCAACTTGTGGCAAAGGCTGATGTGAGCATTGATAGTGATAGGTATGCCATTCCTGACCTTTATTCTACGGGATGGTTTATATTTCTCGTGGACTTTGCTCATAAATAGACATTGATTGATATATTTAATTGACCGATTGGATAATTTATGTGAAGGCTGAACAGTAATTGTTTAATTTTTCTCATTTGAGGGTTGATCTCGATGAAATTTATTCCACATTGCTATTTTGTTTGATGATTTGAGTTTGTGATATGTGGCTCTCTTTTCGTGGTTCATTTGCTTAGGACTATGCTAAATTGCATGATAAGCGTAGCTCATAATTACTTAACTTAAATTCTTGCGCTTGGTTAGAACATTGGAAATGCATTGGAAGTTTGGAACTTCTCATAAGATCTCAGAACTCACTTGCCAAAAGAGCAAGACAAACAACCCTTCTTGTGTTGTCTTATGCACCAAAAGGTGAGTTGACGAGCCTAGGCATAGTTATCCTTCCTTCTTGCCTTCTGCTAGCTGTTGTTTGCTTGTTCGATTGACGGCTAGTAACATGATTCTTGTGAAAATTTAGCATGATAAATGCAAAAACCTTTTTGCTTCATCACTTTCTCTGGGCAGCTGTAGGTTGTAATTTTGTGGGGATCTTTTGCAACAAGGTTGTTTTACATTTTGAACTTATTCAATGTCTCATATTTTGATATGGCTCTGAACAATTTCACTTACCAAATCTTTCTTTGTCCTGCAGAACAAATATAGAGACTTCTCAAAAAGTGTATGTTGGAGGCATTCCATACTACTCCAGTGAGGATGATATTAGAAGTTACTTTGAAGGTTGTGGAACCATTACTTATATTGATTGTATGACATTTCCAGACACTGGGAAGTTCAGAGGAATAGCATTTATCACTTTCAAGGTAGATTTTTTGACTGGCTAGAGGATGAATTTTTCTGATTCCGTCGAACATTCCATAGTTTTAGTTGGATCACCTGGGATGTAGTATCAATCTACTAATATATAATGCATGCTATACAATAGATATGACAGAGAGCAGGAGTGCTGTTAGATTAGTTTATCTATTTATGTTGTTGTTACGTTTCAGCAAGCTGTCGAATTGCACTTTCTGAATTTCAGGGGAAGTAAATAAATCTTATACGGTTTTAACTAAGTTTATTTTATAGATTATGCTCCTATGTTTATAAGTTCTTTTGGAGCTTACAAGTTGTAAGATTAATTTTAAACAGGGAATATCAGTTAATGTCCCATAGTGCTTTTTCAATAGTGTCCCAACTTCAACATTTTCACAATTACGTGCCAATGTGATACTTCCGGAACCTGAATTCTCACGGGTCACGTCGCAGTCTGTTGTGGAAACACATGCTTAAATCCATAATTTGATATTTTTCACGTGGATCCAAAACAACTGTGTACCACGTGAGATCTGAAGTTCTGCAAATATCACCTTGGGACATAATTGTGAAAATGTTGAAAGATTGGTTATCAATTTGTAATTTATTCTATGTTAGGACATTAATGAAAAAACAGTCGGTTAGGTAATAAACTTTCCACTCTAAGTAGTTAAGTGTTGAGAAGAAAAATAATGACAGCATATTCAACTAAAGAAAAACCTAAAATGTGGAGGGCAATATTTATATTATCATGCTAACTGCTCAAATATAATGTTGGTTTTGCTTGAAATATGAGATGGAGATAATAATTGCGTTAATGTTTTTCTGATAAGGCTCTGAGGCATATCTCCAAGTGTTTGATAATTGCATTTTTGCCATAAGAGGCAAGGATAACCATCACCGTACCTTTCTTTGCCGATAATTCGAGCCCCTGGTGTAGCTATGACCATATTTTTCGGTATTGAATCACTGTATCAAGTTGATGGAGAGGCATGATCACTTTCCTAAAGTTAATTTGTGCTCTTTTCCTTGTAGACTGAAGCAGCGGCTAAAAGGGCATTGGCACTTGATGGTTCCGACATGTAAGCTTCTACTATTGTAGCACTTCAGGTTCCTGCTCACTTTGTGTTGATCTGAATTTCTACTATTTTCCAGGGGTGGTTTTTTCCTTAAAATCCAGCCTTTCAAATCAGCTAGTAAAAACAAGTCGCCCAATTTTGCACCATCTGTTGCGGAGGGCTACAATAGGATATATGTTGGTAATTTGTCGTGGGATATAACTGAGACTGATTTGAAGAATGCTCTTGCTGGCTGCACAATTAAATCTATTCGGTTTGGTGAAGACAAAGAGACGGGAGAGTTCAAGGGATATGCCCACGTGGATTTCGCTGATAGTCTCTCTCTGAAAACAGCTTTGAAATTGGATCAAACAGTAGTCTGTGGGAGGCCTATTAGAATAAGCTGTGCCGTGCTCAAGAAGGGTAGTGCTTCTGATTCGAAAGCAATGCCAAAGGATAATCAAGTTGAATCTGGCAAGGAGGTAACTGCTGCCAGTTTAAAGGCGCCACCAGAAGACTATCAAGTCAAGGAGGTAGCTGCTGCCAGTTTAAAGCCGCCACCAGAATACTATCAAGCCGGCAGTTATAATGTTAGTGTAGCATTGGAAAATCAAGTTACTAGCAGTGTGACAAATGCTGTTAGTTCAAAGATACGGAGGCGAACATGTTATGAATGTGGAGAACGAGGCCATCTTTCATCATGTTGCCCGAAGATACAAGCTGCTGATCCTACAAATCAAGTCAAGGAGGGTAGTGCTTCTGATTCGAAAGCAATGCCAAAGGATAATCAAGTTGAATCTGGCAAGGAGGTAACTGCTGCCAGTTTAAAGGCGCCACCAGAAGACTATCAAGTCAAGGAGGTAGCTGCTGCCAGTTTAAAGATGCCACCAGAATACTATCGAGCCGGCAGTTATAATGTTAGTGTAGCATTGGAAAATCAAGTTACTGGCAGTGTGACAAATGCTGTTAGTTCAAAGATACGGAGGCGAACATGTTATGAATGTGGAGAACGAGGCCATCTTTCATCATCTTGCCCGAAGATACAAGCAGCTGATCCTACAAATCCAGGTACAACATAGTCCAATACTGACATCTTTCATCTTTGTATGTTTTTTTTTCAGGAGAGAAAAAAGTGAGGAGGATTCTAAATTTAAACCGATATTGAGAATGAAATAACAATTAGAGGGAAGCTTGTGCTTCTTTTATTTTTGCTCCCATTTAGCTGCAAAATGAGTCCCATATTTTCTATTGTACTTTTAACTTTCATGCAAGATGTTTTATATTGATGCAGTTATTTATCCACAAGAAACGTGCCGTAAAGTGTGAGACTTATTGCCCTTAAATTCACTTGGATTTTCTCTCTGATTTCTCAGTCATGCAGTGTATTCATCTTCTTCAAGCATTTCTCGTTTAATCACTGAAATCAACTGTCAATGCGTGGGATTTTTGTATCGTTGCTCAAATTTTTCCGTATCGAATTTAACAGGAATGTTGTATGATTGATAAAATAATATTCGAGCCTAATGGTCTTGAAAGGATCAGTGAAATCGGCCAGCCTCCTTAACTTCAGTACGACAACAACTGTTGAGAAAATTGCAATTACTTCTGTCTTGTCGTCTTAGAGATCTAAAGAACTATGAAATACATCAAAAATAATCTAAGATTTGAAGTTGACAAAAAAAATTCAAAAAATACCAAACAAAATCATATTTCTAGGTTTAAATAATTAAAATTTATATATTTTCAACTTTAAGTTAAAAGTCGTTGCCTCGTTGGCATCCGAAATTTGAAATAAATTCATGTTTAAAAAGAGAATATAAGGTTGATTGGACGGTCATTAATCATCGGCCAGTTGTGGAGCCACTGAATTAGAGTTGATGGTCCCAAATCCTACACACAACCTTGTCAATTATCAAACAAAGAATGATTAATCCCATGTCATAAAAGATGAACTCCATTCTTGAGAATTTATATTGTCCTGTTTTGTTAGAGCTTCGGGAAAAAGATAAATTTCAACGAATAAATATTCAGAATCTATATTATATGTTACATATATATATCGTATTGTAATTATGTACATACTCATTTTCCTAATCAAAATTACTAGTTATTCCTTTGAGTGTAAGAGTCAATCAATTTATTCAATCCGAAAATTCCATCACTGGGTACTGGATTCATTGCACCTTCCACAAATTTGACTTCATAACTCAAAACAAATAAATCACACTTATATTAGTTTCAAAGAACCTTCAATTATTTGTTCTTTCAAGTATATAAATAAAATGAGTGATGCTATTCGGTTATAATGTGGCCGACCATAATCAACTTTATTAAATGAAAAAATCATTTATTTTACATTAAAATCATCTTATGGAATTACAATTTTACACCTATCAAATGAAAATTTTAAATTTAAATTTAATAATTTAATATTTTTCAAAATATATGGAAAAATGGTGTGTAATACCATAATGCTACCAAGATAAACTTTATTGAAATAAAATATACATTTCGTAATGGAAAATAGAAAAAAAAAATATACTAATATATATTATGAAGTGTGAAGCAGAGAGGAGTGATGGTAGTTGTAGATGCATTATTTATGTTAGTATGTGGAAGAATGGTGAGTATGTTTCTATCAAGTGTTACAGCGTCACGTGCGCTGATGTGGTACGGTCTCCTTCCGTGCACCAAAAACATTTTGTCTATCATATGAAATCTCACTCACTCTTTTGCTTACCATTATTGTTCCTCCACATCCTTACAACTAGAAAGTTACTAATCAATATCTTGGGTGTCTACTTGTTAAATTTCTTATTTTTGTGCACTAAATTATACAAGATGGATAAATTACATTTAAAAAACTAGTAGGAACGAATAAATTACATTTGGAAAATCAAGTCTGACAGATTTATCCATAGAGGCATTAGTGGGCTCGAACTTATGCTTTTTCTTCGTAAGAACTCACTTTATCACCAGACCTTTCCAAAAAGAACAAAACTATGTAATTAATTAATTATAAGTGGACATGCTATAATTAAAATCTGCAAATTTAGGGAACGTGCAAGTTTGTGGAATTGCTGCATAGTCAACTGACATAATTCGAGGAAATTCTGAGACAACTAAGAAACAACGAAAAGAAGAGGACAATTTGCAAATGGGACAAAAGATAGTAGGCCTTCATCGAAAAGAAAGTTTGTTGGTTTCTATTTTTTCATCTTTCTTGTGGGTAAATATTCTTAAATATCGTAATTCCAAAAGAAGAAATGGAAAGCCTTGTAAAGGCATACCATGTTGCCTTGAGAATCGTTTTAGATGAATAAAACATACACACGCGCACATGCACACGTATGTGTGTGTTCAAAAGCTAGCTCGTAGAATGTGGAATTTATCGACTTATCTATTATATTTGCAGATACTTTCTCAATCTGCAAATAAGTATATTCTATTGTGTTCCCAAGCAATCCAATGGTTAAGGTGGATTCGCGTGGTCGAGGGTCACATGCTCGAACCCCATCAAACGCCTCTATGGGTTTGGCGCTTGTCACACCCTGGCTTTCAAGTGTGGTTTATACGTCCCATGTAGTTTGCGGCTATTACATAAGAACGTGGAGTTTACCCAAGTCAAGCACCTAAGGTGGCGGTATCATGGCTCCCATGATATAAAAAAAACGATATTCTCTTGTAAATTTTGTATATAAAATAAAGTTACTTTTTTCTTAAGAATGGTAAAATGTAATTTTGATGTTGTTTTTAATTATAAATAGAAAATTTATTGAAAAATATATTTAATTTTCAAATAGAATAATTATTGGAAAGTATATAAATAACGTATGTTTTCAAACAAGAGAAAGAACCAGATTTTAGGTATTTCTCATCTTTTAAATTGCTTTTGAGAATTGATAACATCCCCTTTCATAATTTTCATCAAAAACAGTATTGGAATCAAAACCTGATTTGCTTTTCTATATCAAATCAAAAGTCTCCATCCAATGTTTGGTTTCAGATTTTGGTCGTGTAAGTTTATTTTACTCCACACCATAATTTAACTAAACACGTTTTTAATGCTTTTCTTACCGAAAGAGGATTACATTTTCTTACTCCATTTTTTATTTGCAATTTTATGTTTGCTATCTTCGTAGAGTTATTGCCCCAAATAAAAAGTTACGCACTTTTATAATGTTGCATTACAACATCACAATTTTCATTTTGATAGGCTAAATATCAATTTAAATCTTAAACAATACATGTTTTATCAAAAATATCTCGAACTTTTAAAAATATCTATTAAAACCCTAAACTATCATATTTGATACAAATTAAAACCCAAAACTATCATATTTTTGATACAAAATATGATAGTTTGGGGTTTTAATAGATATTTTTGAAAGTTCAGGATATTTTTGATAAAATGTATAGTTCATGGTTTAAATTGATATTTACCCTTTTTGAAATTACATTATCTCCAAAATTTTCGATGAAATTGGTGCGATATGTAACACTAGAAAGGCGTTGTGTGTGTGTGTGTGTTGGCCTAGTGGTAGAGTGGTTAATGCTCGAGGCCAAAGGTCTCGAGTTCGAGTCCACCGTGACGCAGCCTTTAAAATTTCTGTATTAATTGACCAAAAAAAAAAGAAAAAGAAAAAAGAAAGGCTTTGTTTTACCACTAAAAATATTATAATTTCATAAAATAAAATGGATTATAATTTAAATATTTTAAAAATTCATATTATAATTATAAATTGAAATAAATGTGTTGTTATTTGAGACCATTAGACCTAATTTTTATGAACAAATGCATAGCAGTTGTTAATCGAGAGTAAGGGGGTGTTTGGCTGAGCTTATAAGTTCTTTAAAACAACTTATAAGTTGTTTAAGAGCTTATAAGCTCAACTAATGTGTTTGGCAAATTAAGTTGTTAGAGAGCTTATAAGTTTTCAAAATAAGCTCTAAGAGCTTATAAGTTCTATTAAAAAAAAGCTCCAAATTCTAACTTATTTTTTAATGATCTTATAAGTTACAACAAAACTATAAAAATAACCCTGATATATTTTCTTATTTTCATATTTATCTTTATTATCCAAATGCTTTAGCATCTTATAAGCTCTTAATACACTATATCTTATAAGTTCTTAAAACAACTTATAAGTTGTTGGAGCTTATAAGCTTTCTAAAATAAGCTTAGCCAAACACCCTCTAAATTTATGGGGTGAGATCTTTTTTTTTATATCATTTTTTTATAGTATAGTGGCAAAACATATCCATCTTTTTATAATCGTGCTAGAAAGTATGTTTCATTTGAGGAATACAAAGAATAAAACTAGAAAAAGAAAGGATAGTGCTAAACGTACATAATATGTACGTACATAATGCCCTTCAATTTTTTTAAATCAATTCGTTATTTATGGTAATAAGATCATTATTAAATTACCCCTAATCTATTTTGGGACAATTATATTATGAGATTATGTTCTATTTCTTTTCATTTTTTACTCAAATAAATTTGGAAACAAATTATTCCTAAAAATAGTTTATCTAATGCCGAAGACCTAAGTTACGATTCAATTTATGAATTGTGACAGTATTGGTGCTTAAACATGCCGACTTTGCCGACTTTTAAATATTCCTAAATAATATTTAAGGAAATTATTATATGTTATCTTTTTTAAACAATGTCATGCTTTTATATTTTGATAATTATTGCGCATAATTTTATATTTTTTAAATTATGTCATGAGCCTCAAATTCTAATATTTGGAAATTTGTGTGGCATGTTGGGTTTAATGTGAAAATAAATGTATGCGCCGTAATCAAAACTAGGGTGAAATGTGAATTCTGTGTAGCTTAAGAGCATACTTATATATTGTTTAGAATTCATGATGACATATATAAAGAAGAATCAAGTTGGAAGGAACTGAACAATAATTTTGCATCAGTAAAATCTTTTGGGATTAACATTGCATTTAGTCGAGATAGCCAAGCATATTGTATTCTGCAAGATGAAAGATTTGGAAAACCTTTCCTTATGGGTAATTAAGTAAATTACAAATTGAATTAAAATATAACTAACATATTAATTCATTATAAGTTGTTGGAGCTTATAAGCTTTCTAAAATAAGCTTAGCCAAACACCCTCTAAATTTATGGGGTGAGATCTTTTTTTTTTATATCATTTTTTTATAGTATAGTGGCAAAACATATCCATCTTTTTATAATCGTGCTAGAAAGTATGTTTCATTTGAGGAATACAAAGAATAAAACTAGAAAAAGAAAACATTGACATCAACTCATCAAGTACAATCAATCCTAATTAGTTTAAGCACTTATATTTATTTATTTATCCATATTAGGCTGGCGCCTAAGGTTTTGGATGAACAAATTTCGAGACTAGTAACTGATTATATCCTCTATTTCGTGTGTTGGCCTAGTGGTAGAATGGTTAATGCAAGAAGTCAAAGATCTCGGGTTCGAGTCCACCGTGATGCAACCTTTAAATTTCTGTATTAAATTGATAAAAAAAATAATAATTTAAGTCTCAACAGAGGAAAAACAACATTTTTATTATATTCTCCCATTATTAGTATTAGTTATTTGCCATTTTCATTTAAGTTTTATTTATTTCTTACATTCATTTTTGTCTGCGGAAAACTATTACAGGGTCAATTTTTATATACAAATGAAGAATTAATTAGTTTATTACTATTTTCGGGGATTAAACCACCTATACAGTTATTTTGGACGGAAAATAATATGTACAATTAAAACGGTACTTTCTCTAAACAAATTATATAATATTTTTCTTTTCCGAAGTATATTAAGTGACTGTTGACTTTATTGCCTTTGTCCTTTTGATTCTGTTTTGATGACAATTATTTAAGATTGTTATATAAGTTATAAAGAAGTTGCAAGAAGAAGTCTGAGGACTGACTGAATGTAGCAAATAGAAGTTCTATGTATAATTTAATGCAACATAATTAAAATTTAAGGGTTTATATAGTAAAGAAATAACGTAGAAGACTTAATAGAATAAAAACTAACAATTGGGAGAAAAATGGATTTTACATTATCTAAAGAAAGAGCACACTTTTCATTTTCAAAATAATATAATAATGATGATGGATTGCCGGTAACTGCTACTCCCTCCATCTCATCCAAGATAGCCTGTATTTTTTTTGGGTTATTCCATCTAAGATAATACTATGTTTTTTTTTAGGAAATAATTATCTCTTTAAAAGTTATGGGACCTAACTACTTTTTATTATTTTAATTATTTTATATTTTCTCATAAATAACCTGTATAAAGAGAAATGAGTCATCTTTGGTGGGATAGATGAAGTATTTTATTTTAATTTCATTATAAAGAATAACTTTGACTAATTATATTCCACTCTACAAATTATATGCAAATTAATAATCCTAAAATGGAAAAATCGATGCAAATAACCCTGAAAAAGTTAAAAGTGGGTTATAAAGACCAAAAAGGCAACAACGAAGACTTTCGCCAAACACAGACACTGTCGCACACAACACACTTGCACACCTCCTCTCCTCTTCCCCACACTCCTTAAATTTTCTCTCTCTACTCTGACTCTCTGACCCGCCGCCGACCCTCAAAAGCCATTCTTCCTCCAGCCGCCGTGGTTCTGAGCGGCGCCCAACAGCAGAATCAAGCTTATATATTTCGCCATCCACCGCCACGTCTCACGTTTGAACATCTTTGGTAGATTTCAGCCTCAATAATTTTGGTCAAAATCCAAAAAAAAAAACAAAAACAAAATCGTTGTGTCCCCAACCCATTTCTGTAGACTTGCAATTTTCAATATTTTCACACCCATCCCGGAGGTGATTGTGTGAAAACATTTTTTTATCTCAATTTGCTGAATTTCTGCAGCTGGCGCTGTCGAGAATCTATCTAATTTGGACTCAGCCTGATAAACAAATAGGAAAATTTTTGTAGGGCTGAAATTTATTCAGCACTAACGCCCTTGAAGATTAATCCGAATTGAATCTTTATTTTGCTGGTTTAGAGAAATCTTAGCGCCATGAATGAGTCCACAGCTTCCGGCGACTCTTGTTCGGGTAATCTGACAACCCCTCCAAAACCAACTGCGAAGAAGAAACGAAATCTGCCTGGGATGCCCGGTATGTAGAAGACAAGTTTCGAGAACTGATTTTGTTTTTTAGTTCCTTTTAATCATAGAGCTGAAAATATGATACTTAATTGTGTGATTTTGTCGTTTGGGTGTGTGATTGGATCAGATCCTGATGCCGAGGTGATTACCCTATCGCCTAAGACGTTGATGGCGACAAACAGATTCGTTTGCGAAATCTGCAATAAAGGTTTCCAAAGGGATCAGAATCTGCAGCTGCATCGGAGGGGTCACAATCTTCCATGGAAGCTGCGGCAGAGATCGAGTAAGGATGTGAAGAAGCGCGTGTACGTCTGTCCCGAGCCGAGCTGCGTCCACCACGAGCCGTCGCGGGCGCTGGGCGATCTGACCGGGATCAAGAAGCATTTCTGCCGGAAGCACGGCGAGAAGAAGTGGAAATGCGACAAATGCTCCAAGAAATACGCCGTTCAATCGGATTGGAAGGCGCATTCTAAGATTTGCGGAACGAGAGAGTACAAATGCCAATGTGGAACCGTGTTTTCAAGGTGGGGATTGGCTTCAATTCCCATGGCAGCTCTCTTGATCAGTTGAATTGATTGCTTATTAGTCTGATTTTGATTGCAGGAGGGATAGTTATATCACGCACAGAGCATTTTGTGATGCTTTGGCAGATGAAACTGCAAAAGCTCCGTCAGCAGCTGAGCCTGCTGCTGATGCCGGTCAAGACCTTGAAGCTGGGGTTTTGTCGGGGGCGCCACCGCCACGGCCGCCACTGCAGCAATCCCCTGTATCTGAAGATCCTCCTCCTCCAGCTGATATAGTACCTGATACCAGTAATAATAATAGTGATCATGGTATTTTGATAGAACTTTGTTTTGTTTGTTTTAGTTGTCTTTTCCTCTATAGTTTGTTGAGTAGGACAAAATGCAGTAACGTTTGTTGTCTCTGTCTTTGATCTTGAAGTTGCTTTTTGTCTGTTACTGGTTTCTGTTGTTATCTGCATATAATTTAGACTAATGTCCAAGAACTATATATTAAAGAAGTTAGATGCATAAATAGATAATGATATAATGGGATTATAAATTAGGACACCTAGAAGCAATCTCTATCTAATGTTTGATCCTCTTTTAGCTCAATATACAGTTCTTTAGTGGGAAAAAAATGGTAGATTCCTTTACTTCTTTATTTCTCTTAGTAAGTATCTTATGTTTGTTTCTTGATATTTATAGTGACGGAGTTGCTGGATAGCACCACCACCAATCCCAGCAGCAGCCCAATTTTAGCAGAGCCGCCTAATGTCACAAGCTTGGCCGCGAGATGCAGCAGCAGCAGTTGTTCTGGCAGTAGTGGGAGCTCTAGCAGCAATGTATTCGCCAGCCTGTTTGCTTCATCCACATCTTCAGCGAGCTTGCAGCCTGAAAGAACCGGATTTACCGACTTATTTCAATCTATTACTCGTCCTGATTATACACCTGGTGCCGTGCCCTCTTCATCTTCAGAGCCTGTCGCTCTCTGCCTTGCTGTTAATCAAGGCTCATCAATCTTTGGGAAAGCAGGGCAGGAACGTAGGCAGTATCCTCCAGTGCCACAGCCCGCTCTCTCCGCAACAGCATTGCTGCAGAAGGCAGCTCAGATAGGCGCTGCTGCATCAAACGCCTCGCTGCTGAGGGGGCTTGGGATAGTTTCGTCTTCCTCGTCTCATAATGCTACGGAGGAGTGGAGTCAGCAGACAATCGAGTCGGGTGGGGGATCATTAGCGTCTGGGCTTGGCCTCGGACTAGGCTGTGATAGTGGGTCGGGTTTGAAGGAATTGATGTTGGGAACTCCATTCGTTTTCGGCCCTAAGCACACTACTCTCGACCTTCTCGGGCTGGGGATGGCTGCTAGTGGTGGCTCAACGGGCGAGCTATCAGCTTTGATGAGCTCCGTTAATGGTGGCCTCGACGTTACTGCAACAGCACAGCCATTTGATGGAAGAGAATATGGTAACCAAGAGATGGGAAGAAGCTTGTGAATCCATAGACTACAGTTTTGGGCTTAAGACTTTTGTCTGGTTGAAGGTTTGTTACTGCATCCATATTTATCTTTCTCCGCGGAAATGCTAGTAGCTGTTGTGATATGTGATTATATAATTCAGATATGTAATTTTTACCCTTACTGGGCCTTACAAGAGTATGTCAGTTGCGATAGTCAATTATATAAATAATTAGAAGTTTTAATTATTTTAGTTTAATGACCATATCTGTCGTACATAAATTGTTTATTTAATTATGGCCGCAGTAGAAGGTGAAGCAGGTGCTGTAATGAAATAATGCTAATTTAATACATCTTAGATTAGGGATCAGTTAAATTTGATAGGGATAGATGCATAAAAGTTTATAGGTGAATATTCATGTCATGATCGTGGTGTGCTTGATTGTAGCATCATCTCTCACACAAAATGTTTTTTTAAATATATACTCCCTCCGTCTCATTATTGTTGGTTCGTTTTTCTTTTTGGGATGTCCCATTAAGTTGACCCGTTTCCAAAAAAGGAAACAATTTTACACTAAAAAGTATCTCGAATTTCATATCACACACTATTTTACACATAAAACATAATTTTTCTTAATCTACGTGCAAAAAGAAAGGAGTCGTGAATATTGGGACGGAGGGAGTATTAATTAGGATGATGGTAATTTGATATGTTAGAACAAATCAAGCAAATCCTTCAAACGTATTACTGATTTGTCTTCGTATCATCTTGATTTGGCCATAATACTAGTTAAATTTCAAGATAGGTTCTATATCTGTTTGCAGGTATGTGAGAGAGACGTGTTTGAAGAATGTGCATATTGATAATTTTCCATGTGGTATATGCCTTCTTCATACCAACCTTCCCAACTAGCCGTTTTAATTAATGAATTGGTCTCGCAGAAATTGATTTGTGGTGAATTGCATATGTTTTTTTTGGGTTTAATACGAAATTTTAAAGGCTCACCTTAACATCGTGACTCGAACAAGAAACCTTTGATAATTTTCCATGATTAACTACTTCTACCAACCTTCCAACACACACACAAGTGAATTGCATATGTTAATTATCTTTCATGTGTTGAAGAGAAACACAACCATGTTGCCAATAAAATGTGACACAAGATGGGTTCACATAAATCAGATTAATAATCATCCTCCATTTTACTAGGTCGGAAAATTTTATTTTAAGAAAATGAAATGTTAAACCCCCAAAAAAAAACCCCCAATAAAATAAAATAAAATTAATAAGGATTCACAATGCTATAGTAGGTGAGGTATGGCTATCGCGGCAAGCGGGGCAAGAAGGAGAAGGACGGAAAGGAGGACTACGGAAAGATGTATAGTAAGTTGAAGGAGATGACTCATGTGTAGGTTCAAATTGTTATTTTTATTAGAATTTTCTTGATTTTTTATTTATTCCATGTACGCATTTGACGTGGATTTACGGACATGTCATGTAGACACAACAAGCCCGATTCCGATGATTAGGAAATTATTATGAACCAATTTGAAATGTTATAGTCTGATTTGTTATTATGTTTACATTAAGACATATATATAAAAAGTTAAAAATATTAGAGTATTATATGTTATTTACTTTATAAAATATAAACCCTTCAATAAAATCATGACATCGCAAGACGGCCTCTAAAGTCCTAAACGAATGCAAATGGAAATGTCATTCTATCTTTAAGATATTTACCCTAAATATCAAAATGTTTATATAATACTATAATTATTTTTATGAGATGTATTTTTTTATAGTACATAAACCTTCCAACAACATGTTACTCCATCCGTTCATGAAAATCGTTCATTTAATTCTATTTCAATCCATTTATTAAAAACGTTCAATTTTTATTTTTGGACATAACCCTCACATAAATTCCATAATTTTTATACATAATTTACCACTTATCTATAGAAAATCACATATGATCCATATTTTCATCCATATGATATATATTATAATGTGAGTCTTTTCTCCACTTACTATATACCTATTATATTTATTAGTAAATTTGTGCCATCAAAATCTAAGAATATTTTTCAAAGATGGAGGGGTTATTATTTTTATTATTTATAGAAAAAAAGGCAAATATAATCATATATGTAAATATGGTTACATTTATAAAATTCGAAAATAATGAAGCATCACATGGTAGGACGAAATTCCTATAATGCAATTAATAACTTCCGTGAAGACCCAAGAAAGCAGAAACGGAAGACTTTTGCCCACTGAATCACTGTGACGCTCTCTCTCTCTCTCTGAGCCGCCGACTCAGAATTCAGAAAAGTCACCGCCCTTCAACTCGTCGGTATTTCTGAATCGGAGAGTTTTTTGAAAAAAACTCAGCAAATCAAGCTGTTGTACCAGCTCCCCACTCCACTGCTTCATTTGAACATAGTAACTGCCAATCTCTGCGTATCTATTCCAACCTCAATAATTTTGGTCAAATCTCAACACTCTTCCGATTTTCTCCGTTTTTCTCCACAACGTACTCAGAAATTTTATTTCTTTTTAGCACTCCTCTTCATCTCCTGTTCGTTGGAGATTATTTCTCGGCCACCATTTTATCCGAGTTTGCAATATTATCGCCGCCGGCTTTGTTAGGGCACATAATTTTCTGGCCAGTAGATAAAAGAATTCAGAGCTCAAAATAAGCAAATAAAGATAAAAAAAAATGAATGAATCCGCAGCCTCCGGCGACAATTCTTCAGGTAATCAAACAGGGCCGCCAAAAGCAATTGCCAAAAAGAAGCGGAATCTGCCCGGCATGCCAGGTAAGTATTCATTATCTTTTTTATTACTGTATAGTTGAAAGTATGCAATTCAATCATGTGAGTTTGATTTGGTATTGTGTAAAATTGGATTAGATCCTGATGCTGAGGTGATCGCTTTGTCGCCAAAGACGCTAATGGCAACAAACAGATTTGTTTGTGAAATATGTAAAAAGGGATTTCAGAGAGACCAGAATCTGCAGCTGCATCGGCGGGGCCACAATCTGCCATGGAAGCTGCGGCAGAGGTCAAGCAATGATGTGAAGAAGCGCGTTTACGTCTGCCCCGAGCCGAGCTGCGTCCACCACGAGCCGTCGCGGGCGCTGGGCGATCTGACCGGGATCAAGAAGCATTTCTGCAGGAAGCACGGCGAGAAGAAGTGGAAGTGCGACAAATGCTCCAAGAAATACGCGGTGCAGTCGGATTGGAAGGCGCATTGCAAGATTTGTGGAACCAAAGAGTACAAATGTGATTGTGGAACTTTATTCAATAGGTTTGGAAAGTCGATTTGAATTTTTGTTGTGGCAGTTTTGAAACCCTAGCTTATATAATTTTGTGGTATTGATCAAATTCAGGAAAGATAGTTTTATTACACACAGGGCATTTTGTGATGCCTTAGCAGAGGAATCTTCGAAGCCGCAGCCGGCAGCTGCACCTCATAGTAGTGATGATGGTCCAAGAATTGCAGCTGTGCTTTCACCGCCATCGCCACCAACCTCCGCCTCATCACAGCCTCCACGGCCGCCATTGCCAGCAGCTGAAGATTCTTCTCCAACTGATGTGGTGTCTTTGGTCTCACCAGATAACAATCCTGGTAGTTTGCTAAAACCTGAGTTGTCCTTTTCTGCACAAACAAAAAATATTTGATTCTTTTTGGCTGCCTTTGAGTCTTGGATCTCTTTTGTCTGTTACTGCTTTGTGTTGCTCTCTGCATATGGTTTTGGATGAGCTATTTTTATATTGCAAGCACTAGAAATTAATGGACAAATCAGTTGGGAGACTGGGATTAAATAAATTAAGATTCTTTCTTTATGTAAAGCAACAAGCATTAAGATCCAAGAAGGGGAAGTATTATTAGTTCTCCCTTTTGCTTTTTTCATAGAACATTAATAAGAAAAAGTTATGGCTGCTCTTGCTGCTTCAGTATTTATTTTAGTTACTCTTTTCATTTTTTTTCTTGATTTGTTTTAGTTGCGGAAAGCCCGAAGCTTGATTCGACCAGTGCCCAAACAATGAAGGAGACTTCTACCATGGCAAACTTGACAGCTAGCTGCAGCAGCAGCAGTGGCTCTAGCAGTAATGGAAGCTCCAGCAGTAATGCCTTTGCCAGCCTGTTTGCTTCATCCACATCTTCTGGAAGCTTTCAATCTCAAACAGCTGCCTTCTCCAATTTATTCCAGGCTCTTGACGCTACTGCTGCTATTGCTCCGTCTTCGTCTTCGGAACCAATAGCACTTTGCCTCGCAGTGAATCAAGGGTCGTCGATTTTTGGAACGGAATGTAGGCAGTATCCTCCTGCACCACAGCCGGCTCTCTCAGCAACGGCATTGCTGCAGAAGGCCGCTCAGATGGGTGCATCCAACGCGTCGTTGCTGAGGGGTCTTGGGATTGTTTCCTCTTCCTCGTCTCCTAGTGTTTCTCGCGAGTGGAGTCAACAGCCCATTGAGTCGGACGGGGCGTCGTTAGCTGCTGGCCTTGGCCTCGGGCTGGCCTGTGATAGCGGCTCTGGTTTGAAGGAATTGATGTTGGGAACACCATCCATTTTCGGCCCTAAGCATACTACCCTCGACCTTCTGGGCTTGGGGATGGCAGCTAGCGGCGGCTCAAGTGGTGGACTATCGGTTCTGATGAATGGTGGTTTTGATGTTGCTGCAGCTACGCCCTTTGATGATCGAGAATTCGGTGGCCAAGATATAAGATGAAACTCAACAATGCTGTTGATTATAGTAAAAAATTGAGTACCTCAAGTTAGTTTTAGATGGGATAAGCCAGTTTGAATTTCATGGGCCTAAGGCCTTTGATGAAAGAATTATTTATGTTTTTCTTTCTCCAGAAACGGAGAGCTCCGTTACTGCTTCCTGCAGCCGTGTAGTGGAGGCGACCCCTCGTCCCATCCAATGATCATAAAGTTGAGGTACGAGCTTATATACCCGCCTAAGGAACTGCATCGGAATGTTCGATTCGATATATGAATATGAAGCAGATCTGTGTATAGGTTGTTGTATTAAAGTCATATGGTCCCATTGGATTAGTTTGAGGGAGACTAGTCAACATAGTTTGGATAAGCATCTACGTCACGATAGTGCTTGTGTTTTCTATCAAAAGTTGTTTATTGAGCAATGAAAAGTTGACTTTTAGGTAGGCGTAGGATGCTGATGTTAATCGGGATGGGGTGGTTGTCAGCCAGTAAATTAGCTCTTATCCCAAAATGAATTATTGCATTGTTAATCGTTGTCTTGTAGGGGGAGAGTGCGTAACAACAAAGTTAAGAAGATGAAGCAATCTAGATAGTGATATCTTCTTGCTCAATCACAAGTGAGTACCCCCACAAAAGTACATGTACAGTTGGATAATTTCTAGCAATCGACTTTGATCCAAAGGATTATAATTGTGTGACATAATGAAAATGACATGTAACATATCAAACAATTTGGAATCATAAGACTTAGCAATATATTAGTAATGGTCGTCAAGTGTGAGGCCGGCCAGCTACCAACCATTAAATATCAGTTGCAACTAATGACATGTCCAAAGCGGCGTAAAATAGAAGATCAATTTCGAGCTCAGATCCCAAATGTTTAACGAGTTATAATATAGTCATTCAATTTTTTCACAATCATATCCTAAGGTGATAAATCACGCAGCACACAGTTATTTTGGATCCACATGAAAATCTCAAATTATTTATCAGACTCCTTTGTGTTACGTCAGATTCGAGTGCTGCAAATATAGTTTTAGGACATAATTATGAAACTATTAAGTTGACACATGCATACGGTTCGTAGTTGGAAAATTGGCATCAACCAAATTAGGTAAGCACTTGAAACAATCATACGTGTCGGTGGTCCACCAACAAGAAAAGAAAATGTGGACTCGTAATAATTACTAGGGCAACTGTGATAGTTGATTTATGTGATAGTTGATTTATTCGGGTAAAAAAAGGCCAAGGTGCCCAAGTTTCTAAATTCGAGCACAACATACATGACTAAACATACTAATAGTCTACATATGACTGGACATGCACAATATACATGGATAAACGCAATACCACACCAAGCTCTTCAATTCCTCTTGAGAATTCTTCGAACTCCTTGGACGTAGTAATGATTCTGGCGTTGAGCCTTCATTTCTTGCTCTCCTCTCTGCCGCCTCCCTGCTTCGTCCTCGTCTCCTCCACGTCGCCACCCGGCCTCTTCCTCATCTCCACCATAGTGCCTTTCTGCCTCTTCTCTTTCACGTCGCCAGGCAGTCTCTTCTTCGTCTCCTCCATAGTGCCTTTCTGCCTCTTCTCTTTCACGTTGCCAGCCAGCCTCCTCCTCGTCTCCTCCACGGTGCCTGCGGGCCTCTCCCTCGTCTCCACTTCCTCTCTCTTTCATAATCTGCATCTCCTCTTCCGCACAGGATATGCAGGCAGAGATGACCGAGTCTTCTCGTGCAGCCAGAAGCTCGTCCAGTGTCGTCCTTCTCACATTGAAGGATAACTCCAACACATCCTTGCCGAGGACTTGAAGCACCGAAGATTTTCCCGCTATGAACTGAGCGCTATTCCTCTTCATCATCCTAGTAAATCCCATCAAAACAAAACTCCCATTGTTGAACGCCATCTGAGCCGACGGCCGGAACTTCGGTACCACGAAGACATCCCCTTGCTCCACCTCCAACCTCATCTCTCCGCTTGCTCTTTCCTTAGAAATACTCGGAGACGACACTCTCACCATACCTCTTCCTTCCAATACTACCACAACCTCTGTATCCACCGTGTTCCAATGTGGCTCCATCATCGATCCCTGCAACACATATGTAACTCATCATGTTAGCACACACTCCCTCTGTCTGCTAACAGGTGTCCCCAGTTAACAAAATACACATACTAATGATTATAAGGATGAAAAAGAATAAGACACATTATGAAAAGATAGGGGAACTGCTATTAAAATCAACAAAAATCAGTTCTCAGTTACTAGTTTACTTACTGCTGTCAAGTTCACCACGAACAAACCAATGTGGGAACCCTCCAATGCCGGCAACTGCTTCTGTGTCACTATCGTGCTCCATCCATTGCAATTTTCGATCATCTTCTTCTCTTCGAAAAGATTGAATAATTCTGCTTTTTTCTTCTCCTTGTCCTTCGACTTCTCCAGATAGCCTATAGAGAAATTATCCATGCGTGTGATCGCTGGCGGTTTTGTTCCTCCCAACAGCTCATCGATCGCTTCCTCAGATACCTTAAGACCACAATCAAACAGCTGACAAAGGTGAATATAATGAATTGCCAAAATTCAGATAATTGATACTGTTATAAAATTGCAGGGACATATATACCTTGAAAGTTGCTTGCAGAATTCGCTTGTCAAAGGCAAGAACCGTGTCTTGGATGCTTGAGTAAGGTCCTGTTGCTGGTTCCTACAGGATCATCGTCGTGTTACAATCAAAGATTTATTGTGTTATGATATACGATGGCGAGGATGTGTAGAAATCACACTCAATTAGATCTAATAAATTCCCAAACCACTTTGTGATGATGTGAATGAGTATATATGATCGTACACGCAAGTCGTCGTCTGAATTTGGGAAAATGGCATGTATCTTGAGCCTCTGCTGTTCCGCATAACTATGTATGTAGAAGACACTTCCCTGCACCAGCCTGTATACGTCTCCTTGCTTTATATCGGTGTGCCTCAGCACATTTTCTTGCGTCCAACTCAGCCTCCCACTCCCTTAACACACAAACCATCTAAATTCTGTCACTTTACACCAAATTTATCATCTACAAATACAATCCATCGAGAAAATTGCCACTTTCAACCAAATTAGGCTATAACCATTTTATTTTTTTGTCAATTTAATACAGAATTTTAAAGGCCGCGTCACGGTGGACTCGAACCCGAGACCTTTGGCCTCGGGCATTAACCACTCTACCATTAGACCAACACACGCACACAGGCTATCACCATTTTATTGCTGTGGCATAACGTCACAGCATAGTATGATCCCAATTGAGTGAGTATGTGTGTGTGTGTTTATTTGTACTTTTTATTTTTTATTAGGGTGACACGAGGGGAGCAACAGAATTGGTTTTAATATGGAATTTTACTCGAGAGATACGAAGTTAAATTCTTTCTTTGCCTTCTTCAGGATTTTGACAAAGCTTTGTTTTTCTGTGACAATATGATTATTTTGAAATATCCATTTTATTGGCAAAGTCATGGTTTGAATTTAGAAGACAAATTGAAGGAAAAATGGTAAATTACCTGCGTGCACATAGAAAACCATGTCAGCATTCAAAACTACCGGAAGTAAGAGAGTGGGGCTCCAAGGCGAAGAAGTGAAGTAGATAGGAGCCGTTGATGCCGTCGCTAATTCGGACGGCTGAGATCTCGCCGTACTCGTTGGAGACCACGGGCCACCTCTCGTCTTTCTTCACTAGAGGGCCCGAACCCGAAGCCCGCACACCTTCCGCATGCACAATACAACTAATCCAAAATCCTAACCAAATTAGACAGCCTTTTCTCTTCCACATTATTCCTTTGAAATTAGTCATTGGCTACACACACAATAGCCTCTGTTATGAGCTACAGTATATAGGGAGGGGGAGGGGTACGTGGCTTTTGCATGGACTCGTGGAGTTGGGAAGTGCCACCTCATCTTTTTTAATTTATATTTTTCTTATCATCTAACTTGTTCCAAAAAATGGAGGCTCTTTCTTCGAGAACCCTACACTCCGGTCTCATAAGAATGTCAATTGATAAATCACAATAATTTAATAATTAAGAAGTTAAAAAGATTTTGTCTAGATGAAACTCCCACATTATGACGGTCAGGATTCAATCCTTAGTTCTTATTTGAAATCTACTAATTCTTAATCAATTGAGTTAAACTATGACGACACATCGTGGAAACAATTTTCAATACTATCGCATCACTGACATATCAAAAATTAAAATCTACTTGAAAATTTTAACACAAGTTCCATTAATATACACGAGATTATTACATATGTATTTATTTATTTTCAGATTGTATTTATTTACAACCATATAGTGATTAATGATGACGCATAATGTATATTTGATAAGTAATAGATTTAAAACTAATATAGACGAATTAAGTATATAATATTATACTTTTTATTTGTAAAATTCATATATATCACACTTGTTGTAACGTTTATCATTTCCTGCAACATCTTGGAAACTGTTCCTTGGAGGGTAGGAGACGATGTTTCTGAGAAATTTCATGTTGTGGACTTACGTAAGAAAGATAGGACCAGATTTCCTGAATTGTCATTTACAAAATAAATAATTTTCCTAAAATTGCATATGTCGTTATCACATATGCTGTATCCACAATTAGTGAAGTAACGCTTAAAAACTAAGAATCAAATGAATTCGTTATGAAAGTTACTGAATTCAAAAAATCGGAAGTTAATTTTCACCCGGGTTCAAATCCTATAGGGAGCGAAAATCTCATTTTTTTGGATTCAATAACTTTCTCAATGAATTCATCATTTTTTGATTTTCACATAAAAATGGTTCTCATGTTAATCATTTACTATATATATATATTATCATTTACCAGCGACTTTCCAGGTGAAGTTGTTACTAGTGCAAAATGTTAGTCCTAAATATTAAGAACAAACGTGTTACGTCTTTATCAATTTCTTTCTTTACTTTCTTTTAATAACTCTCTATTCATGAATTTAAGAACTAATTAATTTTTGAAGAAATGGAATTTTACGAACTAATTGGTTAATTATTGACTTATTGTTGAATCTGAATTTGTTACTATGCTTTCATGGGTTAGAGAGCGTTCATTGAGCTGATAGATTCCTAAGGCCTGTGTCCATTTATAGAATATTTTTGCTAGGGTTCGAAAGCAGGCGGCCCAAATAAAAGCAAAGGAGCAAATCGAAACTAACCAATTTATCAACCCAACTTCTATATACAAATAGGTTAATATTTAATTTTGATTTTGTTCATGTGGTTCGATTTTGGTTCGATTTTTGAAAAATTATAAATATGGTCATACCTTCGTTTGTTTTTACACTTGTTGTCCAACCTTTGAAAGATTATAAAGATTGTCCGAACTTCACTTTGTTTTTACACTTATGGCCTGATCTTTGAATATCTATATGGCATCAAATACTTTTTAGACGTATTTTATAATTTTTTTTATCATAATCTTACTCGATTATATGTCATGTGACAAAAGTGACCGTCCACATAAGCTTCCATTAATCCTAATCATAATTTCATTAACGTCATTCAATTTATCACAAAATGTTTTCTTTGCCTTAGCTGGATGGGTAGGAAATGGGTCCACATGTAAAAAGTATATGAAAATGAAGGAATCAACCGTCATATCATCTAGTGGTCACAAAGATAAAAGGCCATGAATCAAAGGGTACATTTTGGGAACGAATTAAATATACCACAAAATTTAAGGATAGTAGGCTTTATGCATTAATTATAATCGGAACACCATTCATTCGTCTATGTATGTCTATATATCCTTATGAAATATGTGTGTATGGGTCTTCTTTATAATCAAACTTATGGATTATATCTTAATCTTACTAATTATATGCATATATGTATTTATGTTTGTGATAAAGAGTTTTTTTTTTTTGTATAATGGGAAACCCGTAGCCGCTACTCTTGTGCGTCTTGAGAAACCCCACGTTCTTGCGCATATACCGCAAACCACACATGACAATAAACCGCATTTGAAAAACCAGGTGTGATGCGCCAAACCCATAGAGCGTTTGGTGGGGTTCAACACTGTGACCTCTACCATGCGAACTCACCTTAAGAGTTTAGTAAATATTTCGGTCGTGATAAGTTATATTTCCATAGCATGGTTACATTTTAATTAATTAGTTCTAGGGGTGAGCATTCGGTCGGTTCGGTTGAAAACCGAACCGAAAAACCAAAATCAAAAAAATCGAACCATTCAAAAATTTCAACCAAACTGAACCGAATTTTTACTCAAACCGAACCAAACCGAACCGAATTTTAAACTTCGGTTTCTGTTCGGTTTTTTGTTAACCGAACTTTTAATAATTTTAATAATTTAATTTAACATATATATATATATATAAAATTAAATTACTAAAATATTAAACCCATATATATATATATAAACTTCGGTTCGGTTCGGTCCGAACCGAAATTTTGGATTGTTAAACCGAACCGAACCGAACCGAACCGAAAAAAATTTGGTTTTCATTTTTTGGATCCAAACCAAACCGAAGTTGTTAAAAACCGATCCAAACCGACCAAATTGCTACGGTTCGATTTGATTATTCGGTTTAAATTCGGTTTTGCTCACCCCTAATTAGTTCAACTTCATGATTTTGTACATGCACGATGATATCTAACGCGAATATAAAATGAAAATATCTGAATGGGTGGTTTTTCAATTTCAAATATTTATACTTATACTACGTGTACAAATCATTTTCCACATTTATTGTAAGATAACCTTTCGTTAAGGATCCACTTAGAAAATATCTGAATGGGTGGCTTACAATTTTTTTTCGAATTGTATTAATCAGAATCTCAACACCAAACACCCCTTAACTTTTGTATGCTACAAGTCTCCTCTTTTTTTTCTTTTTTTTTTCCTTTTTAATTTCCCGTGTATTAATGAAACTTAGCTACTAAGTTCTTCACTTTACTATTTACTTTTTGTCTATATTTTTAGGTTATTTAATGCATGCCTATGATCATAATCATATTACGTGAATAAAATCGCCGGCAAATCAATTTGATTAAGACCCCTTAATTTATAATTCATGAGTTAAGCGCCAAACTGTTACACATACAATGCATGGATTAAGAATTAGAAGTGTAAAGTAGAACGTGTGAATCTCCAAGAAATCTGTACTAATATGAAATAAGCCTTATTTACAAAATTTGATTTGTATAAGAGCATTACTGTAATACTTATACTATATTTATTTATTATAAAGATAATTATGTAATATTATATAATATGTCCAATAATAAATTTAATTGGACATATTATATAATATGTCGAATTATGTAATATTATATAATACGTCTTACGAATTCAGCTGCACTTACTACCAATAAATTAAAAAAAAAAAAACTTTTAAAAGGTGGAAATTGCATTACGTCAGTTAATTAAAAAGCGAGTTGATTTTTGCAAAGTATTCGAAAAGAAAGATGCGAAGTTGCACGTCTAAGGCTGAATGAAACGTCGCTTTTTGCAAAATTGATTTCGCCATCACAGCTTTGGCAGTGTCGAAAATCATCACATCATATGTTTATTTTTTGGAAATTTTGGTTGAAAATATAATTTCTCTGAAAATATTATATAGATTTATTTTAAATTGATAATATTGTTTTTAGGAGATTTTGAGATTTGTTTGGTAACAGATTTTTCTTCCACCGGGGATCGGCATCGCGGAACCACTTTTAAAATAATAAAATAAGAACTTAATCTAATCCTTAATAATAATAGATCGGATGACCCATAATTTTTGTTGCACAAAATAAAAAACTTCCCTAAAATTGCTGATTTTATTCGGTTATTTAAGTATGGGGTATATAGTAAAACAAAAAAATCTTACCTTATCCAGAGCTCCAGTCGTAGTTTTCTACATCTTCAATCACTACACCGAAAATCTCGTTTAAGAACAGTTATTTAAGTATGAGTTTATTTGTTTGCTTGCATAACGACATTTATTTGTTTGCACAAGAACTTTGTTTTGTGCACAAGGATAATAAATATCTGTATATCGTGATTTTTCATATATTTGCCCTTGCAAAATAAAATCATTTGTTTGCATAAGAACTTCTTTTGTGTGCACAAATGATAATATAAATTTGTAAATCATGATTTTTTGTATATTTACCTTTCATACTAACATCATTTGTTTGCATATGGATAATCGAGTTTTGTAGATCCCATTGATCGAGACTTTGAAAATGTCGATACTTTACAGTAAAAAATTTGATTTGCATAATTAAAATTAACATGAATAATGGATATGAATCATGGTTGTGCAAATAAAAAAAGTGGAAATTCATATATATAGTCATCCAAGTTAAGGAATGTCAAATTATAGCCACCAACATAAAAATGTCAAATTATAGCCAACTTACTGGCCCTATTGTGACTATTATCACCAAATAGTACCAATAGGTTAAAAACTTTTCTCTAAAAAAAATACCACAAATAAATTAGAGAATCTCTTAATTATAGACAATAATCGATTACATATAAAGTAAAAAATTACTAAAATAAAAACTGAAAAAATAATTCCTAAAATAACTATAAAATTCAACCATCATATCAAGCAAACCTATACACATGATTAGTTCTTATTTCAAACTGAAGAATAGTTTTGTGATTTTCAGAGATACATAGTTCAAGATACATAGGCGTGGAAGGAAGCAAATTTTTTAAGGGAATTTGTTCTCACAGTTAAAAATCAAAAACTCACTAGATAGATTGACACGTAAAATCTTCAATTAATTTACGTGTACAAATAAATTGTAAACTAGCTATCAACAACAAAAGAAAAATAGAAGTGTTAAAACAAATAGTTATATTCTTAGATAAACGTTTGATAAATTAAATTAAATGCATTTTATTTGTGTCACTCTCTATTATGTGAGCTGCTAGCTCCTTTTAGTTGTAATTAGTCTTTGAGGTAGCTGATTAATTGCATTCAATCATATCTTATGTAATAATAAAATCACTATTTCTCGTGTAAAAAGTTCAACAAATCTTATAGAGCCCATGAGATTCCACTTTACTACATACATAGATTTAATGGCAATGATACATATGTACGGTAGTTTTGTTCCCAATGAAATTAATTAATATAAAACTTGTCACATAGTAAAATTTGTTCCACAAGATTTATTTAATCGTACTTCAAACTCATTACCAATGTGGAACACTATAAGTTCACCACAAGTCAGCTCAATTTGTTAAATTTGTATTTGGTAAAAGAAAGTTGGGCGGAATTCTTAAAATATTTTATATCCTAGACCTATCCTTTGGACTCTTATACAAAAATAAAATAATTAAAATGCCACACACACACATATATATATATATAGAGAGAGATGTTCTTTTCGTGTTCAGAAACATCTAAGGTCTGGAAAAGCATCAAAGATTGGCTCAATATCCGAAGAAGTCTGACCACTGTGTGCAGCGCCATCAAGTGGTTCAAACGGGAAAGGCATGGATCTTCGGTGGTTCAAAAGGCTAAATACTTAGCTCTGATGGCATCCATCAATCATGTTTGGAGGGCTAGGAATGCAGCTGTGTTCGATAAGATGATGTTTGTGGACAGCCAAATTCTAGCTAAAGTTAAGCACGATGTGTATGCTGTTCTCTACTCTCTTTTTCCTGTAAATGTGGTCACCGCCCATCTCCCTTGTGGGTAGGGTCCATTTCCCCTTCCCCCCGGAGTGTTTGGCCTCCACCTCCCCCTTGTACTTTTCTATCTTTCTAGTGGATTGTGTGAGTTGGCGTCCCGGGAGACCCTATCTCTCGGGGGCAGCCGGGGTTGTGTTGTTTTTCCTAATAATCCCGACGGCAAGGCTACAACCTGCTTGCGTCGGGCATGAAAAATGCTGAATGCCGTTTTTGTGTGATAGGTGGCCTCCCTTGGTAGGCATAATTTTTCTTTTCGAACCCTTCTGCTATTTCTCCTGCTTGTTCTTGTTTTTGATGGGACGTCCCCCCTGGCGGACTTGGTTTGGTGTGATGTTCGTTTGCTTGATTGACAGCTTTATATGTGCTTTTATTTCCTTTTCGGTTCTTGTTTTGGTTGTCTTTAAGGTGATGGGCCGCCTCCCCTGGTAGGCAATATGTGCTTTTTGTTGTGATGGGTCGCCTCCCCTGGTTGGCAATATGTGTTTTTCCCTTTTCCTTCCCTCTCCGTGCCTCCCTCCTTCTTCTCTTTGCTTGTGGCGTCTTCTCCCCTGGTGGTTTTATACGTGATGGGTCGCCTCCCCTGGCAGGCATTTTGTGATCTTATGTGATGGGCTGTCTCCCCTGGTAGGCATTTGTGTTCTCCCCCTGTGTCCTTTTTAGGTGATGGGTCGCCTCCCCTGGTAGGTTTTTGTGCTCCCCTTTTTCCTCCCTCTCGCCTTCCTCCTCTTATCGTTGCTTGTTGGGTCATCCCCGTGGATTTTTCGTGATGGGTCGCCTCCCGGTAGCAATATGTGCTCTTATGTGATGGGTTGCCTCCTGGTAGGCATTATGTGTTCCCCTCTCTCTCGTGACCCTCCTCCTGCCTCTCGTGCTTGATGGGTTATCCCGTGGATTTGTTTGGTGTGAGGGTTCCCTTTCACAGGATCTCTTATGCGTACTTATATGACCTATCTTCGTATACATATGTTAGCCATGACTCGTGAGTTAGTGTCACCGCTTGCCTCGCTGACGTGATCTTTTGCATGATCGCGCTTCTTATGTGCTCGCATTAATCTGTTGAATGCTTGTAATCGCCATTCGAGTGCATGTGCCTTTATGTTTTAAATATGGACGTTTCGGGGGTTGTGCTGTGGTTGCTTTTACTGCGTTCTACAAACACCCCTTCCCCTCGTGTCTGTCTGAGAGTTTCGTGAGGAGGGTACTCTTTTACTTGTATGATGTTTTTTCCCACTGGGTTTTTCGCCATACAAGGTTTTAACGAGGCCCGCCCATTCCGTGCAATGGGCGCGTTGTAATTTGGTTAAATAATTGGATATCACTTAGGATCTGCTCCCATCCTTCTCTAATTTTGGGCCTTGTTTGGCCTCGCTATCGTTGGACCCTCCAGAGTGTGGTCCTGTCCCATCCCCCGCGCCTTGAAGTTGTATCCCCGGGTATGCTGAGTATTTGTATTGATATATTTTAATTAATGAAATTTAATTCACCCAAAAAAGAGAGAGAGTTAGGTTCCGTGGTAGAGGTCACGAGTTGAACACCACCAAACGCCTCTATGAGTTTGAGCTGTCACACCCTGGTTTTCAAGTGTGATTTACATCTGTGTGGTTTGCGCTATTGCGAGGCGAACGTGGGGTTTACTCGGTCGCACCTAAGGTGGCGGGCTGCGGGTTCCCATGATATCAAAAAAAAAAAAAAAAAAAGAGAGAGTTAGGTTCACATGAGAACCATTTTGATCATAAAAACTAATAATCAAATGAATTCGTTATGAAAGTTGATGAATCCGTTGAAAAATTATTGAATTCAAAAATCCGAATTTTCACCCGGGTTCGAATCTTATGAGGGGCAAAAATTCTTTTTTTTTTATTCGGTAACTCTCCTAGCGGATTCATCAACTTTCACAATGAATTCATCATTTTTTAGTTCTCATGATAAAAATGGTACTCACGTTAACCATCTCATATATATATATATATATATATATATATATATGAAAGGAAAACGTTCACGATACATAATTTTGATTAAGACATTAGTGCACGTATGATTAAGACATGAGTGCTTATAAATAATTTGGTAAGAACACATAATGAAATATGTGTTTTCCTTTTTGTTGAGTTGATCAAATATGTTTCTTCGTAAAATTATATATTTGGGGAAAAAGTGGCCAAAAACACCTTTTAAAAGGTGAATGCTTTTTGGACTAAAGTTGAACGTGGAAAACAAATTAAAGGTAGGGGTGGGGGAGAGGAAGACACAATTTTCTTGAGTGTATTTCCTTTTGGTATTATAATTGCAGCAGCATATATTCTTCAACTTCAGTTACTTTCATCAGGCCTGTGACATTTCCTCACCCAATTACACACACACACACAATAATAGTAATCAATTATATCCTAGGACCTGTCATGAAATCGATCGGTTCTCGACCATGTATAAAACATTCTCACATGATTTGTAAACTGAGGAAACCTTGCAGTAAGTTGATTTTTTTATATTAAAACAAAAAATCAGTATGAAACTCGAGAGTATAAGTTTTTTTGTTTTGTTTTGTTTTAATACTCCACTCCAACATGATAAAATTTACCAACAAAAGTAACAACTTTACGAGCTCTCTGGGGAAAACTTTTGGACCATTATGGACGGTGTATAATTGAGTGGCAGCAAAATATTTCCCAACAAAGTAGATCGTAAATCTTTACATGGAATTTTTTTTCCAAAGTCATATGTTATATTGTGATATATATATGGTTACATGATAACCATTTTTATGGTGATAATGTGAGAATTAAAAAATGATGAATTCAGCGTGAAAGTTGATGAATCTACTGAGAAAATTACTGAATCTAAAAAAAATGGAATTTTCGCCTATAATGGAATTCGAACCCTAGGTGAATATTCGAATTTTAGGATTCAGTAACTTTCACAGTGAATTCATTTTGTTTGAAACGATTTTCACGTTAAAAATTGTAAAAAAAAATGGATGAATTACATTACTTAGTTATATATATATATATATATATATATATATATATATATATATATATATATGGGAGTTGATTAAATGAGAATTCCAACATATTTTAGAACTAAGAACTAATGTAGTCCATCCATTTTTTATAATCTAATGGTCAAGATTGATTATAAATCGTTTATTATCCTCGATTTTAATGATAATCGTTTAGTCCTATAATCAAGGGATTATATATATTCATTTATGGTAACTGTTCCCATATGTTCAATCTCTACGATTTCATGCACAACAACATGAATCTGCATGAACATAACAATGAATTGGAATGTGATAGCATGCACAAGAACTACGATTCCAAGAACAACATGAATTACATATACAAAGAAGAATATAATGTAAAAGATCAAAATAGCAAAAATTTAAGGATTTGATTATTTTTATCATTCAATAATTATGATTCGTCCAATCTTATTCAATCTAACAATGATTATTGATTCTTAGTTCTTATTTAAGAGGTAGTTTCTATATAACTAATATCTCTCTCTCTCTCTCTCTATATATATATATATATATATATATATATATATATATATATATATGGTTGAGTTAATAAAAATCTATTTTTTCGTAAAAACCTAAAATTAATGACTTTATATACAAAGTTAATGATTTTACGTATAAAATTAATGCACAATTGAATTATGGTAAAGATAACATTATTCATCAATATTTCATAGTGCAGATAATTTTATACATAAAGACATTAACTTTGTATATAAAGACATCGACTTTTAGATTTTTATGAAAATAGGTTTTATTATATATATATATATATATATATATATATATATATATATATATATATATATCTTTATACTTAAAGTGGTCCTAGTGAAAGTGATGAAACCATGCATTGCACCCACCTCCTCCACTCAAATATCACTTTGTTTCAATAGTTGACCTAGCTAAAAAAAATCACATTTTAAAAGTTTCAAAACATATATTATTGAAAAGAAATTCCAAAAAATGATACAAATTTAATGCTATTCACAAAATATAACCTCTTATTTTTCCCAATCAATTTGTGGTCCTCGTCATGCATGTAAGCTAGCTACTGTTCCAAACTTTATGTATGTTCACAAATAATGCTGCGTCAATCGATTAAATTAATATTTTTAGAATTTTCACTCACGTTGTTGAGTTATTTGAAAATTTATTTTTTGCGCGATGTATGTTAGATATTCAGATTATTTTCAACATGATCTTAGATTTATTTAATAGGAACTAGTTTTGTTTATTTATCGTTTCAAAATTAAACATATTTATTCAAAATATATGCAGCATGCAAGAATTCAGTAAACTTTTTATAGTAGTAGTGGACGTGGCAGGTTCGAATATTAGTACCCTAATGATGAATGAGTATATATCTCAAACAATATCTTCTCTCATCTTATAAAGATGATGAAATTTTTAGGATGCTGTCTGTCTATGCATATTCTTGATCATCCAATCAATTTCTTGAATCCTAGCTTTTTCATCATATTCTCATTTAAACAAGAGAAACTTACCAAATGTTTCTTCTAGGGATTTCCATTAATTAAAAATTAATTTAAGTCACATTATAGAAGCCAATTAACTAATTTTGAGCTAGCCATAATTTAATAATACAATTACTTATATACTTCATGGTGCATGTCACACCAAAGAAATTAAGAAGATATTAAAATTAATTGCTAAAGAGTCGGCAATTTTTTCGTTTAATTTCAAATACTATCAATTTAATTCATTATTTCATCACGTAATACTAATTATTAATTATTAAGTAGGAGGAGATAAATTAACATTATATGCTAAAGAAATCTGCATGCATTGGAATTGGATGGAGACTTCTCATTCAACCCATTGTCCTAAATACTTTGATCCAGATCAGGAAGCATTTCTACCTTTTCTTTAGTTCCATGCAATCAAGATTTTAGCAAAAAGATTTATCCCTCTTTATTCGCTGATCGTTCCCGAAAACTAAATGAATCTTATGAAATTAATGTTGATTGATGTTTTCATCTTAAGAAATTCGATAAATAATTTATCACATCAGAAAATTTATAAATAATTAATATTGATTTTGACGCATAGTTGGAGCAAATACAAAAGTGAACTAGTATTTTATTTTTATTTTTCAGTTTCAGTAACAATTCAGAAAGCATCAAAACGTGAAAAATACTGGTATATACTCCTGTATGCAAGAATTGAAGTATGTGTTTGACCTAGGAAAAAGGATTTACTAACCATATCATTCATATTCTATATTCTTATAGCTATGACGTGAAGAAATCAGCGTACGTTAATTTTTGCGTTGTGCCTAATTATATTTCGGTTAGAGCGAGGAAATTCATGCAAAAAGATAAAATATGTCAAATAGCACTACAAGAATTTGCGCGATTAACGACGGAATTTTTCGTCGTTATACCGAATACGGTGAGGTCTGTAAACTGGCATGCACCAAAACAACCTTACTATGATTCGTTATAATCTACATATATACTATCGATTTCACCTCTCGTCAATTTCATCTCTCTATAAATGATTTTCTCTCTCCAACTCACGATTCTTTCTCTAGCTTATAAGCTAAATTACCCAAACACTTTGACAACTTATAAGTTCTTCAAACATTATATCTCATAAGCTCTTGAAACATCTTATAAGCTCTTAGAACTTATAAGCTCTTTAAAATAAGCTTAGCCAAACACCCTCATAATCAAGAAAAGAATTTGACTATTATTGTCACACCTGAAAAAAGAAAAAGAAAAAGAAAAGGAAGAAATTGAACATCCTTATATACCAATTTGATGGATTCAATGTCAGAGCAAGGAATTGAGGCGCAAAATTCTCATTAATATGCATCTAATCTACCTAACTCTATACTAATCGAGAGAAAGATATAGAAAGCAACTTTATGTGATTCTTGCAGGCCGTCCAACAGTATCTCTTCTCCGACGTTTCATGAGAAAATTCAAACTGTAATAATTAATTAATCAAGACACTAGTTAAACTACAAGTGTCAAAAACGTGAAATTAAAACAAGTGAAAAGTGTTGGGAAAAAGCTCAATAATTAGTGAAGGTAGCCAACTATCGAAAGCTGAGAATCAAAGAAAGTAAGGGACACCACAATAAAGCGTTACTTGTTGTAAGTCTTCATTAACAAGCTTCCAACAATTATACATCAATCAATCCCCTAATTTAATCTTCTCTCTTACTCCAACCCTACCCCACTCATGTATTGTCTGTGTCACAATATATGATCATATGCATTAAGATCTTATTAATATTTAAAAAAATTCAATTTGTCATATATATCAGTATGATATTGTCTGTGGGGCGGCCACACCCCCCCACCCCAACCCCCTACCACCATGCCATCCCCATGCACGCAAAGTTAAAAAGGCAGCAATGATCTCCCACAAAAAGCCCCCCACTCACATTTCTCAACTCCTAATTCCAAGAAAAAATTCAAGATTATTGGGATAGAGTTTATATTGCAAAACAAAGAATCTTTTGCTTTCTTCTTCTTTGGTTTCAAGAAATGAAAGTGCCCTTTCCTGCAAACAATCAAAGCCCTAAACCAGCCGCCGCCGCCCGCAACCCCACCAGCTCGCCGTACGAGCCCAAATCCGTCCTCGAGCTCCGAGGAAGTCCGAGCCCGATCGCCGACCTGAAGCTCGCCCCCATCAACACTACCAGCGGCGGCCTGAAAGAACTGGAGGATCATGTACTGATCAGCCCACAATTGGACGAGTGGGATTCTTTGATGAGAGACTTGGGCTTGCATGACGACCCGAACCCGGTCTCCAAACCCTTTATAACTCAGCCCGACCCGAATCTCCCGGAATTCCCACCCGCCAACTCCTTCGACTCCGCCGACTTCGGCCTCCTCTCCGACATCCCGGCCTACAATCAAAACCCTAACCCTAATACGATCACCACTTTCGATGGCGGCGATCTAAACGCCGGCAATTGGAACGTCGGATTCAACTATGTCGACGAGCTGATCCGGCTGGCCGAGTGCTTCGAGACGAACTCGCTCCAACTTGGTCACGTGATACTGGCGCGGCTCAATCAACGGCTCAGATCGCCCTCCGGGAAGCCCTTGCAGCGCGCTGCGTACTACTTCAAGGAGGCGCTGCAGTCGCTACTCACCGGGTCGACTCAGTCGATGCGCCAGCCGGCGAGCTCCGCCGAGATCATCCAGACAATCAAAGCTCAGAAGACTTTTTCAAGCATATCGCCGATTCCGATGTTCTCGAGCTTCACGGCGAACCAGGCCGTACTCGAGGCGCTCGACGGCGGCTCCGCACACGTCCACGTTGTCGACTTCGACATCGGCCTCGGTGGCCACTGGGCGTCCTTCATCAGGGAGCTATCCGACAAGGCGGAGGAGCAGAAGGCGGCGGCGGCGCCGGCCTTGAGGATATCGGCGCTCGTGCCTGAGGAGTACGCGGCCGAATCGAGGCTGATTAGGGAAAACCTAACTCAATTTGCGCAGGAACTGAACGTCAGATTTAAAATTGAGTTTATCCTAATCCGCACTTTTGAATATCTGTCTTTCAAATCGATCAAGTTTGTGGATGGGGAGCAGGTGGCCGTGCTGCTCTCGCAGGAGATATTTCGGCACGTGGGGACGGGGTTCCTGAACGATCTGCGGCGGGTGTCGCCGCACGTGGTGGTGCACGTGGACGTGGAGGGGCAGATGGGGTTCGGGGCGGCATCGTACCGGCAGGCGGTGATTGACGGGCTGGAGTTCTACTCGACGCTGCTGGAGTCGCTAGAGGCGGCGAACTTCAGCGGCGCCGGCGGTGGGGACTGGATGCGGAAGATAGAGACGTTCGTGCTGTACCCGAAGATCGTGAAGGGGGTGGAGGCGGCGGGGCGGAGGGGGACGGCGTGGAGGGAGGCGCTGGTGGCGGCAGGGCTGCGGCAGGTGGGGCTGAGCCAGTTCTCCGAGTTTCAGGCAGAGTTTTTGCTCCGGAGAGTGCAGGTGAGAGGGTTCCACGTCGTCAAGAGGCAGGCGGAGATGATGCTTTGCTGGCACGATAGGCCGCTTGTTGCCACGTCAGCATGGAGGTTTTAACTTTCAAGAGAGATAATGATTAGTCTCTCTAATCCAAAAGTTAGGAAGTCAATCAACTTTGCTTATCCCTGTTTATGCTCAACCTCATGAGATGATCCTTATAGTTTATGTTTATGTTGAATTAGATGGATACGTGCATTCTCTTCTGCAATACTCTCTATCACTTTTGATTGTAGATCCCGTTTTTCAAAATCCATACGTCCATTAAATTTCAGGAGACGAAATTACTTGTCGATAAATACTACCTTTTCCATTTCTGGTGGGCAATTTAGTAATCTTGTGACATTAGCTACATACGAATTGTAGAATTAATTATACACCTGTTGGCGACGACTACGTAGGTTGGAGCTGTAAAAATAACAAGTAAATTAATTTTTTTTAAAATTATAAACAAAAAGAGAAGGTTTTATAATAAAGTTGTTGTTCATAACTTGGCATAAATATATAGCATCTGTGTGATCACTGATCAGCCCCGAGGCCGAGGTTTGGGTTTTACTAGTTTCACTTTTCTAGTACTTTTTCACCAGAATGATCACCCCTTGAAATTCCAACAGTTACAGTTCATGTCTGTTTGAATTAAAATTCTATCAAATTCTTCTCTGTTCGACTTTGTGTGTTTTCTCTGTGAAGCTTTACACTACGCATTCTTATTAGATACATACATTAAATATAAATATGATATACCTCATAACAGAAATGTCAATAGGTGGGTTTTATCCGGACCGATCCGGAACCGTTCAAAACCCATTAAATTTTAAAGCAGCGATTCTGGTTCCAGACCCGGACCGTTTAGATCCATAGTTTGATGGCCGGGTCCGATTCCGTTTCTAAAACCAGAACCAATACTTATTTATTAGTTCTGGTCCGAGTAAAACCCGTCTATCGATAAGTCTAAGTTTAAATATGTTTGTCAATGAACCAGTTATATCCATATCGATCCAAAATCACTCATAGTTCATTAAATTATAAAACAACGGTTTCGATTCCAGTTCTGATTCTGATCCGGTTCTGGTTTCACACCCGCTTAGATCCGGATCGCTTAAGATCCATAGTTGATTGTCCGAGTCCGATCTGAATCCAATATCTAATGTATCGGTTCCAGAACCAAAACCATTACTTATTTATTGGTTCTGATCCGGGTAAAACTCACTCATTGACATCCCTACCTCATAACAATAATATTGAAGCAGCAAAGATATGATTACTTAGCTAACTTTTTCATGAAAGAAACATTTTATTTTTTTGGTACGATCTATTTGACAAAACGTTAAAACAAATACAATTCGGCTGTGGCTATGCACAATCAAGCTATTTTGAGGTTTCATTCTAATTGAGTTTATCGAACCACGTCTATCAGCTGATTTAATCGTGCAATTTTGAGTGTATCAACCAAGTATGAAGCGTTAAAATCTATTTCCACCCTTGGCCCATTTGGAAGGACAATTACGACCAAAAAATTGGGCCTGGTCAGCCCGGCCCACTAGACAGCTCAGCGCATGTCTCTTTTATCTTAAAGTTGCTGTGTTTTAAATTGAGTGCTTCACCTCCTACACTCAATATGATGAAATCACTGCTCAGAGATGGGAAAAGTCGACAAGTATAAAAATTTATAATGATAGACTTGTATAAGTGTTACATCTCAACAAGAAGAGAAGAAAGAATAGCATCTTCGATGCTCAACGAAAATAAATGCAGCTGCTTAGCAACAACAGAAGCCATAAAATTACTCCATCACTAGCTTTAAAAACAAAGAGGGAGTATAACTAAAGTGAATTAAGTATTACAACACTAGTAGGTATGGTAAGGATTAGTAAGCACAACAGCATCACTGGTTTAAACTAAAAAAGGTCTACGCAGCTTGTCAATTTCCCTCCCTGTACAAAGGCTTCTTCTAACAGTTACCTTCGTCTCCGCCGCACTCATGGGTATCAGACTTGCCATTCTCTAGTTTACTTACGGCATCAGCCCCCAACGAGATAGTTAACTCTTCCTGTATCGCCACCAAAATATACATTGATATGGAACAAAAACATCAGTTTTATCATCATCACACTCAACATTACAACAGAAAAAGGCAAAACAAAGTGTACCTTTATAGAGTTATTCTCTGATGTAAGTTTCTCGCATTCCTCAGAAAGCCTTTGCAACTCATCTCTAAGACTACGATTCTCACCACTTAATGTTTCCACCCTGTGTTGTAGCTCTTCACACTCGGCCTACCAAGAAAATACAAGAGGATATCTTTTATATATTTACTAGATTGAACAATAACAAGATCGTGAATGCTCATACTGTTGATCCACCGAAACTGAATACTCAATATTTTGATTAAAGAAATAAATTTGATAGATTCTTGCAAACAAGCACTTATTAAGACTCGCCCATAAATGAATCTTAGATGACAGCCAAAAGAATAGCATCGTTTCATTTTCTTTTATAATTAACTTATAGAGAACCCAGAAAATAAGTAGAGGGAATATAATCTTTTCCAAAAAGAAGCAACCTAACAATTGACATTGTGTATACTTATGTGCACGTCACTAGGATGGCAATCCCTCACCCAACCCAACCAAAAGCATTGAGAACTTTGGGAATGAATCTTCCAATTCTCAAATCTCACATTCCCGATATTTCACATCTACAATAGAAGATGTCTTCCACTTTCTTGAAAAAAATATTCCCCCCGTCCACGAAGAGTGCAGTACAATTGTCTTTTTCGGCGTTGATGAAGAGTGTAGCATTTTCTTTTTTGGGATAATAATCCCATAAATTCAATCCTTATAATTCAACCTCGCAACTACTCATTATTTACCAAAAAAACACCCTATGGCCCACACTTAATTGAAGAGAAAGTGTATTATAATTTCTATTGCAATCTATGGTGGGACCCTTTCTCCACTCAAAAAACACAACAATTATTAAAACCCATGCCATCCACGAAGTGCTACATTCTTCGTGGACAAAGGGAGTATTCAATACTCTGGGGGGAAAAAAATCTTCTCTACATGTAATCTGAAACTGAGAGTGGAAGTTCTCTTCCAATTCTAAAACAATCACTAATTTTCACTGTTAGACAATCCTATAGATTCCAGAACTTCCAGTTCTCCAATTCTCAAACAAAATTTACATATTCTTTTAATATATTTTGAACATGATCCAAAAATCGACCCTGAACTACCAAATTCGAACCTCACCTAAATTGCCACCCGACCAAAAACAAAATCTGCAAATGCACTGATGCTACATGTTTAGCAATATAAATTACTTGAAAACCTCAACAAAAGTGATGCGCTATTCTAATTATATTTTGAGAAAACTAGTTTACTGGAAATGCAGAATGCAAGTAATCATCTGTCGAACATTGTGTGGTTTAAGGATGGAAGCCGAGTCATTGATTGTACATAGAATTCAAAGAATCATGTGAGAGATGCATAGATAATTATAGCATCGCTAATAACTGATTTTTAAGAGTCAATCAGATAACTATAGCATTGGTAATATCTGTTTTTTACCCTGAATCTACTTTCAGACTACAATAGGTTAGTGATGCAATAGCAAAGAGCACATTAACAAAAGAAATGGACGTACCTGCTTCCTTAATCTTGATCTCCGAGCAGACTCTCGGTTAGATTGCTTTCTCTTCTGCCTTTTTAATTCACGTTCGTCCTGCTGGAGAAGAGTTCAAATTTCTTTTTCAGTATGAATGAATAATTTTTCGGGCATTCTTTCACTTTATTAGTGGTACTTTATTTAAAGGAGGAGATTGCGAACCAGTTCGTAAATGACGAAAAAATAAATTTTAAAAAATTGTTTTGCTAAGGCAACTAGAGACAGAGAAAAGCATATAAAAAGGATGGCCAGCAAGGGTTTCAGTCCAGAGTTGTGGTAAACTGAAATACACGCACCACAAGACATTCACATTATTACAAGCAAATAGTCATGCCCTAGGCTATAGTTTGATTCAATTTTCCTACTGACTAAAGCTACTATTTTATCATAGTCCTTGTTATTACAGATTCTTAGTTGAAATGCGTCACAAAGACAGGAATATATGATAACCAGTATCCATTCATCTAGGATTTCATCCAAAAAAAAGTTTTAAGTGTTTAAAACAAAACACAACTTTCATTTTCTTTGTCAGCGGGTAAAGGTCCATATCAGCGTTAGAGATACGCAATTCTTAATGCACTTTGGAGTCTGCTAAAACTTCAATGTGATTTACTAAACTGGCATGAGCTCAGAAAATTAGTCAACTCAGTTGACTATGTCAGCATATAGGGTCCAGGGTCCAGGGTCCTAAGTCCTAACCCATTCCCCACCAAGGAGCTATTCATCAAAAAAAGCAAGTGGACGATGTGCCCAATGGTGTTTTAAGGAGCTAATCATAAAAAAAGAGAGCAAGTGGACGATGTGCCCAATGGTGTTTTAAGGACCAAATCATCAGAAAAGCAAGTGCACAAAGGACCTATAAACAATGTTATCAAAGTCGCAACAATAGTATGAAAGCTTGATAAATGAACTAGTAGCAATTCAAGGGAAAGTATGTATACTTGAATCCACTGATCATTCATCATGCCAGATGGAGCAACAGTCTGAGCGACACCAACTGAATTTGGCTGGAGTTTCATGGGCCCAGAACCAGCAGGAGTAGTATTCCACACATCCATGCCAATATTCAAGTTAGTTTCAGGGACAGAGCCTACAGGATTGCCAGGTACGGAATTTGGGAAATTAGTTGGGACACCATTGTTCTGTGTGTTAGCCCCTGAGGTAAAATCACAATCTCATCAATCCAAAGAAATTGCAGGTAAATGTTGATGGGCATTTAAGAACCCTAACCATCAGCAAGCATCTGGTCAAAGCTTCCTTTCTTGGATGCAGAGAAGCCCTAGAAAATGTATAAAACCCATGCTTCAATAGAAAAACATTCGGCTATATAAGCCAAAGAAATTTTAATGTAGCTATTGGACTATAGAATATATGCATAAAATAGAAAATCTAAAATCCATACTGGTTGAAAAATCAACCTGGTTGTTGTTTTCATCACTTGCATCTGATGAACCTTCACTACCACTTTCAGCACTGCTCATGAGCAAATTTAACAATCAGAAAATGAACCTCCAATGTTAAATGTCTTGATGCTTTGATCATCAAAAGACAAGAAATAATAGAAAATAAGCATAATAAAAATTTGCAGCATCAAATATGTGTTCAGATCACCTGTGGGTACCATCATTTCCAGAGCCAGAGGCTGTTTTACCACCATCTCCGGTCTTTCCACCAATCATGCCATGATTTGCTGAAGCCACCTTGGATTTTTTGCTTGCCGAACTATCCTTCCCATCAGTTCCTTTCCCATCTGATTCTGCAGTTCCATGTACAAAACCTGGTGGCTGTAAGGGGAAAAAGGAAAGAGGTAATGTGAAGCTTTTGTATATTTCCAAACACTACGTTAGAAAAACTTAAGAAAAAGGTGCTTGAGTTCACTCAAATCTATACCGTAGCCATATTAGGGTGAGCATAGATTCCCCCAGGAGGATATAAAGCTGGATACGGAACTGGGGTCCCATAAGGTGGCATCATAGGATGCTGAAAAAGCAAGTAAGAAAATAAAAGATAAAACCATGAGGATGACCAATCAGCAACATAATTTTTTATAAATCATGGATGTGAAGCTAGACATTCCAGAATTCTCACCTGGCCTCCCCACATGTAAGGATGGGGAGTGGGAGAAGCTACAGTTGAAGCAAAGAAAGGTGGAGCTGCTCCAGCACCAAAGAAAGCCTGGAATAAAACCCCAAATGCGCTTAAAAAGAGCAGGCATTTTCTTCACAAAAAAAAAACGAAAGAAACTTCATAAGAAATGAAAGCCAACACAACTATGTTAGACCTGCATAGAACTTGACCAATCATGATACACAGGCGTAGTAGGTGTAATGGGTGCTTCCTGAAATTCAACAACCAAGCTTATGGGTAATTATTTAGGCCAGATGGAAAGTTTAGCTCTTATTTAGCATTAAAAATTTAAAAAATAAATAAATAAAGAAAGAGAGAGAGAGAGAGAGAGAGAGAGAGAGGTTACTTGCTGCAACTAAAAAACCCTTACCCGAATTTGCAATTTTTACACAATTTTTAAAAGCAACTACAACACCCACCTTTTGGATTTTGCAATTGTAACATCGTCAAGTATTCAACAGTGGCAGTACACGTTGGACAAACTTCATCGAAAAAATTGGGATGTTGTAATTGCAAAAACTTAAAAGAGATGTTGTAATTGCAGCGCTTTTGAAATCGTGTGGATCTTGTAAAGTTGGGAAATTTGCAGCAATTAACCAAAAAATACATGCCTAACATACCATCATTGAAAGAAGGGAAATAAATTAATACCTGTGCTGAGGATGCAGGTTTGGATGTTTTTGATGGAGTGCTTTCTTTCCCATCCCCCATTAGAATAGCTGCAGGTTGCACCCTCTAACCCTGTTCTGGTGATTCTTTTACAGGAACTTGGTATTTTCAATCAAAAAATAGAACCTGGTGAAACCGCATTCAGGTCAAAATAGTCAAAAGTCCATTTCGATGTAGGGTGAGATTATGAAGGCAATGATGGAAGATCAACCCCAACACATTCTTGATAGTAGCTTTCAAGTAATAGAACAGATATAAGATATCGCAATGGGCATCTAGCAATGCTGCATGAGCACCTAGTAATAAATGCATATAACAGCATGGAGCACTGTCAAGATCTTCTGACCTACAGTTAGAAGATGTATATGATGTCAGCGTTTACTGGTAGTTGTACGCAATTTATGCTCAGAGTTGAGTATCTTGCAGGTACTTCATTTAATTAAACGTGGGGAAACTTAACAAACAGCATATCAATATTTATCTAGTTGTTGGCTATCTTACAAAACCATGAACACTAATGAATTTACAATTTATTTAACACCAATAGATGGGGCCATATGATTAATTCAGCTATCACTGTTGGAAGCCTGTTATCAACAGCATATTGCATATTAATTTCTGACCGCATAATTCAACCATTTGAAATTGATAGTTGCTACTAACAGCTACAGGGTGAAAAAATGCATACAAGAATGGTGGATGTAAACAGGAAATTATTTAGATAATTATATCCAAGTGAAAAGGAGTTTATAAGTCAAAAATATAATTATCTGCAAAGAGTAGCATGAAAAAGTATTTTCATATGGCATGTGCAGCTTATTTGTGATGTTAAGCTCACATTTTTTGTGTTAAGACGAGAAAAGAGAACAAAAAGGACATGTAAATGCTCTTACATTTGTACTTCATCACTCATTGAGACAATAATTAAATTGAAAAATAAATTGTAATACAGGAGAACAGCCTAGAATCGCATGTTAAAGCTAGGGAACAGATGCGTGCAACATCCTACTTAAATTCCAAAAAGACAACATTTAAAGCCATAAATCTAGTGAGACCTGTACAATAGGCCTAGAGCCAGTGTTGTAAAATACCTAAGACGTAACTGAGGCATTTTGTCTAGGCGAGGGGAGGCGTGAGCCTCAGACTAAAGACAAAAAAAATCATAAAAATTATATAATAATTGTAAAACAATAGATAAGAACCCAGATATTAAATTTAATAGTTTATAAGTGTTAAAACATCAAATTAAATACACAAAGTGTTCATAAGCTAGTGCAGTGGTCGGCGTTAGTGTACGGAGGGATGAAGATGAGTATCTGTCTGAGGAGGAGAAGACGTTGCTGCAGTTCTTCGTTCCTTTCTTTATTTTTATTTTTTGGTTTAATAATAAATTTAGGTTTATAAATTAGAAATTATAAAACAAATCTGAATGGGCTTTTAATTGTAAGTTTAAAATGATTGGGCTTTTCTTTTAGTTGTGTTTGGGCCCAAAAAACAGACCCAGAAACCCTAAAGTAGTCCAAAATTTAGACTTGCACCTCAGCGCCCTGAGCGTTTGCCTCAATCCAGCGAGGCTTAAGCCTCAAACCGACCCACAAAGGCGTGCACCTTGAGGCGCATGCCTCGAACATTTTTTACAACATTGCCTAGAGCCAATCAGTCGAGGTCTTAAACAAGCTAGTGCCAGATATAGTTATAGGTACACTGCTTTGATAAGTATATGCATCTTAACAGCCATCACCAGTTAACGCATGTTAGATGCCAAAAGTCATTCACATAAATCAGTCTACACTCTATAGAAGAAATCAGTCCATAAATATTCTAAGTTTACACATTCTATCCTTTGGGAGAGGGATAGTGGTTTAGCAAGATGGTTCACACAAATGCACAAAATTATTCAATACTTTCTAACACGAAAATATAGCCAACTTCTTTTATATCAACACAATGTGCTACATACATACGATATTAGGGGAGTGTAAGTCTTGCCACTACTAACACAAATCAATGTAGACTGCCAACATCAGCCACAATGCACTTTAGCTCAGTGATAATTTTGTAAATATGGAGTATGCAATGTACAATCTAGAGTCAATCTGATCAAAGCAAATAACAAATCATTTTCAAGTTCCAATATATATCAAAAGCCTCCACCAAAATGTCAAAAAATAAGCTAGTAACCACAATTAGAAGTATCTTCCGGAACCATAGCTAAACCAAGTGATGAGAATGAAGAAAGAGTACCAGCAAATTAGTTCACCATTAAGCCCATGAGAAGACAGAGTATCCTATAAATCTTCAAATTAATAATGCACAGTCCTCAACAAGCATTAATGAGCTGTATGATAAATTGAACCCTTCGATCATTATGCAACATAAAAAACTAAATGATCAAACATATTGCTGTTAACTCCACAATTTATTAACCAGTTACTCTAAAGATTGATCTCAAGCATGTCAGGCACTTCAAAGTGAACTTCGTTATGATAAAAATTACACCTTTAGCTGCTGAGATACTTAGCAATACAAACAAACAATAAGAACAAGAAAATGCATCCACTAGATGCGTGTCATATGTAATAAAATCCCCCATTATCAAGACTACATGGGAGTCCAGACCAACAACCATCCAATTATGTCTTACACCCACTCGATTTGAATCAGCATCCAATCATATCTTACAATTGAAGCATTCAATTATTAAACTAAAAGCTCACAAGTTGCCAAGGAATCTAAAATTAAGGCATCAAATTCAAACTCATATTACAATTCCTGACCGGCAAATCCCCTTCCCTCTGTAAACATAATGAAAAAGGAAAAGACAAAAACTGAAGGTCCCATAACTGAATTCCACGGCGGGCATCGAGGTGAGCCGTGTCTAGTATAAATCTATTTGTAAAAATAAAATAAAAATATAAAAAAACAGATAAAGAGAGAGAGAGCGAAACAAGATACAGACCTGGTATGAGGTGGAAGGGAAAGGAGTCCAAGTCGGACGGGAGAAAAGCTCAAATTAGGTTGTTGGTTGCGGTTACTACAAGTCTATAAAAAACGCCAAAAACCACCAGAAACAGACAGCCGTGAATCTCCCTGAGAAAATCAGCCGAGAACCCCACCTGCCACGCACTTATCTTCAACAAGCAGTGAAATATTCAGGTGTTGTAGAAAATACAGGTAATTTAAGTTAACTAACTGTGGTGGTGGTGCTGGTGGAGCACGGTGGCGGAAAGGCGTGCGTGGGTGGGTAGGGTTTTGGAGGGTGACACGTGAGGGGGAAGAGGAATCCAACTGGCGGAAACTGAGTGGATAGACATGACGCGGCAACCAAGTGTTTGCGATGACTCATGCCTGCCTTTTATTTTTATTTTATTTTTTCCTTCTTTGATTAATTTGCTACCCCAACCAACCGCCTTTGAGATTGGTGACTCTTGCCAAAAAAAAAAAAAAAACATTGGTGAACGACTAGATTCGTTTACGTTTTAAAATATTTATTAATATATTTTTTATCTTATTAAAACATGTCCAAATATAATACCATGTGTTTATTATTTTATTTTTTATAATTGACAATGTATTTTATATGATATGGATGTGCGTGTGGTCTAGAGGTGAGCAAAACCGAACTCGAACAAAAAAATCAAACTAAACCGACATAATTTAATCGATTCGATTCGGATTTTAGTAAGTTTGGATTCGGTTTTGGATTAAATTTTTCCAAATTGAAGTTCTTTGGTTTGGTACGATTTGGCTTTCAAAATTTCGATGCAAATCGAACCGACTGAAATTTTGAAAATAAATTTTATAAAACTATATTTGATAATTATTAACTATAATGAATTATAATAATCTATTTTTTTCTAATGGCATTAGAAATCTATTAAATAATTAAAGTGTAAAACCTAAACAACCAAATAATAGATGAGATTTTTAGAAAAATATACAATTTCAACTAATTTGACTAGAATTTTTTTTAAAATATACATAATTTCGGTTAACCGAAAATCGAATCAAAATTGAAGTTTGAACTTCGGATCGATTTGGTTGATTTTGGTAAAAAGATTTGGTCAGACTTTGGTTTATTTGGTTTTGGATATTCATTTCGTTTTTCAACCGAACTGATCGAATATTTACTCCTACTATGGGCACATAAAAGCAGGCATACTCGGATCCAAATCATGATTGTGTTCTAGGTATAAACTAGACAATATCCAATGACTGACGAACTGTCTGATTGCATTAGTATGAGTGAGACGATCTGGTTTTTTTTTTCAATATTTCTTAGAATAAATCTTTCCACTTCTGTGACATGCTATCATACAATATCTACCATTATATGAAGTATTTCCTCAAAGCACACAGTATACTGGTACCTTTATATACGAATGTTAAGCTTCGTGTAGTCGTTGTATAGATTCGAACATCGTTGCTGGGTTGAGGTCCTTCTTGCACCAACACCTCAACTGCTTCTTGCCCATTGGAATTTCCGTCTAAATTGAAATTCTCGTTGTCATCGGATCCACTTCTCGCCAACGACATTTAAACCTTGATAGGGATAGAGGAAGAGGAAAAACCGAAGATTTCACATAAGTACTTTTGATCGAAATATCAATCAGATTTATTTATTTTATAGTTTTATTGTAACTTATAAGATCATTAAAAATAAGTTAGGTTTTGTTCAATCACTTCCAAATAACTCACACATGATATCTCCATTACTAGCTAGCCATGGACGATGTTGGATGTCTTTGCAACTATAGAACTTGTCTTTGTCTATCACTCTTCTTCTTTTTTGGTTCAGTGTCACTTTTATTTATTTATCTCATTCGTGCATGATTGTAGTGTGCTTAAAGACTTATATATAATAATTACTTAACCCGTTTCATCATGTTACTTTTCATGATCATGAACGATCATATTAAAATATTTTTAATTTTTACTACACTGCATAATAAAAAGAGATCGACTAAATTATGGATTTATTTATCAATTAAATAATGGAATTATTTTTTTACCTTGATTTCAAAATTGTAGAATTTTTTTTATCAGTTTTACTGTAATTTCAATATAATTATAAATGATCAGTTAGTTAACGGATATTTAAATTGGATATGCACCAAGAAATTGATCAGTTAATAATTAATGAGTATCTAAATTGGATATGCACGATTATATATGGTGAATATTTTGATGCATATCAGTAGATGATTGGCGAATTTTTGGGATAATAGATTTATTTCTTTTCTTACTTAATTTTGAAAAAGAAACGCCAAACACAAAAAGGTGGGCTTAGTGCTCTCCATCCCGCCAATGTACAAGGGGTAGAGAATTAGGAATCCCATAATAACGATTAACGGGTGATATTAAACTGGACCGATCTGATTTAATTTACAAGAATATTATATATATATATATATATATATTTATAACATGAACTTTGAAATCTGAATGACAATACACAAACTTTTGATTTTTTTGATTTTTCCCGTTCTAGTGAAATCGAAGCTGAGTTGGACATTGAACTATCAATGTAATATCCCGTTTTTCCTCAGTATGATTTTTCAAGAATTTTGAATTTAGGATTTATATAAGTCGTTTTCCGCTATTTTAAAAAAAATTGAGAACGTGTTTTGATTCCAACAAAAGAATTTGTTGAAGTTACCTAGAAATTCAAAAAATGATCTTCATACTAAAATTTTATAAGAATTAAAGAAATCAAATATTCAAATGTTGATGTTTAATTAAAAATTTTATAACCTCAGTGAAGTGAATGGTTTATCCTCTATCCACGTAGCCAATATCTTCTATAAAACCTACCTTTGAGTAATATTTCCTTGCTCCATATTGGCAACTTTCAGATGCATATATATATTCTTTTCCCGTTCGAACTACAACAGCAAGTTTTAAGTTTTTATTTCTAAAGAACTTCCCAGTTTCCTCCTATTCTAAATTAATTTCTCTCAATGCTCCAACAAGTAATTTGATAGCAGTTTCCCCATTGATCTCACTCCAAACAAAGCAGCAATATCACAATCCATTGATTTTCCAAGGTTCTTCTACCCAGATCCCTGCAAGTCTTTCATGATATTTCTTTCATAACATAAGCAAATAATGACCCAGCTATGCTTATTTTTCTGCAGTACACAAAGCTCATCAAAACTCATTCCCAGAATTCAAAAAGGTGAAGCCTTAAACTCTCGACTCGACAATAACCACAAATACTCTTAACTGTAAGCACACAAATAGACTTTATAGCATACCAAGATTGCATAAATTGAAGAACAAGAACAGAAATGGATTTATTTATTTTTTTGAAACAATTTATGCAAAGGGAATGGAAACGAAATACAGCAGATACAACCTTGTTTAATAAATAAAATAAAACATATAATTACATATATATATATATGTGTGTATATATATATATATATATATATATATATATATATATATATATCCTGCATCTTGTTTTTGTTGTTGTTGTGCTTTGAGTCTTGTTGGGAGTGAGTCGATGAGAGAAGAGGATGACGGGCCGGCGTTGGGATGGCGCGGTGGAGCTCCCGTCGGTTGTTCAACCGAAAAGGGGAGGGGGATTTCGTTTTTCTTAGAGAGGGAGATTCAGGAGGTGGTTAGAGTGTTGGATAGGTGAGGAGACAGCCGCTGCCTCACCGGCGGTGATGGTGGCGGTGGATAGAGTCGGCGGCGGCGGCAAGAGGGGGGATAAGGATGGGGGTGGTTTCTGTGTTGGGTCTTCTTGGAAGGAAATAGAGAGGGAGGTGAGGCGTAGAGGGGAAATGGCTGGTCGACGCGAGGGTCGCCGGAATCCAGGCGGCGACGACGAGAAGAATTCGGGAGGGGAAGAGAGATGATTCTGGGTTCCTGTAGAAGGATCTGAAGAGAGACGAGGAGGATACAGGCTAGAGGAGAGACAGAGACGAACGGGAAGTGAGGGGGCTCGGCGGCCACTGTTGCCGGCTTATGCGGTCGGCGGCGACGGCAGAAAGAGAGAGAGGGAAGGAGGAGGAAGGGGGTTCTTCTGATTTGGGGATTTCTCGGGAGGGGAAACGAGAGAGAGTGAGAGTTTAGGAGAGAGAGATTCAAGTGGGTTTTCTTTCTCTTTTTCTTTTTATTCTTTTATTTATTTATTGGTTAAAAGTTTTGGGCTGAAACTTATTAATTCTATGGGCCTGTTTTAAGTTAATGTTGGGCTCGAATTAATTAACTTATGGGCTTGAATTAGTTAAATTATAGGCTTGTTTAATTTCTTATGTTGGGGTGTAGTTAAGTTAGAATTATTTAATTATGATGAACGGTTAATTTGAACCTTAAATTTTTGGTTTATTTAACTTTGAAATTATATTAAAGTGATTATATTATTTGTTGACTAATGAGAACGTTAAATTCATTTGGGTAAATTATTTTAAAAATTAATAGACTCTCGATGAATAAAGTTTCATGATTTATGATTTGTACTATTACGTTTATGTATTACTTGTTTATATGTTTATGGTACGAGAGTAGTTTATTTGAAATAAACTAAAGATTTATATACTTTTGCAATAAATGTATTTTGATAATTTGATTTTCAAAATCAAATTAAGTTTTCAAATAAAAGACGAGCAATGGTATTGTTGGTGCCCTTAGTCGAGAAATTGGTTTTCCAGAATTAATTTGGAATTTTGAAAACCCGGGCTAGTGATCAAGAAATAGTAGCCTCAGTTGTTAGATTTAAGGTTAGACTTATGAGACCTATTAAGATTAACTTATCTTGTAGGTTTTGTTGACCATTAGCGTTGTTTTTCCCGAAAAAAGTAGAATTTTGCCCCTTTATGGAAATGTATTCGAACCCTCTTGAAAAACCGAATTTTAAATTCATTAACTTTCTCAAATGCTCTTTGATTCATCAACTTTCATAATGAATTCATTTTGGTAGCTGGGTTGAGTTTTAGGATAAGAATGGTTCTTATGGTTTCATATATATATATATATATATATATATATATAGAGAGAGAGAGAGAGAAAATAAAGTTTGATTCTCATTCTTATCCTAAAAACTTCTAAGTCAAATGAATTGAGCATGGATAATATGAAAGTTGATGAATCCGTTGAGAAAGTTAATAAATTAGTAAAAATTCGAATTTTTTTCCCGGTTCGAATCCATGATGAGGCGAAAATTCTATTTTTTCTGGATTACCTAATGATGTAGAGCTTGAACTCCTAATTCTTCTTTTCTATTTAGCTTGATGCTTTTGTCAACGGATTCATCAATTTCTCAAAAATAGGGTTTTGTCAAATTTTGGGAATTTTCATCATTTTTCCGTCATTTCCCATTTTCTATTTATTTAAGTTCTCAATTCTTAAAATAAAATAAAAATAAAAATCCATGTCACTCTTCTCTCTCTCTCTCTCTCTCTCTCTCTCTCTCTCTCTCTCTCTCTCTCTCTCTCTCTCTCTCTCTTCTATCTCTTCTATTTCATAAAAAACAAACCAACAACAATTCAACCCTAATTCAAAAAACAAACCAACAAATTCAAACAAACAAACAAACCAACAACTTCAAATTGTCGTTCTCGTGGTGAAATAGAAAGAGGTAGCAACGACAATCTCCTATATATATATATTATTTGGAGTAAAGATTTTTCCTTATGAAAAAACTTAACAAAGGAAGAGGAGCTATTACAACACCTTCATTTAGGGCCCTATCTTAGATGATCCTTTGTTATTGCTCCAAGTAAAAGTGTACTACAAAACCTTGCCTAATGAAGTCTTTATTTAGGTAATAACCGTACTAATACAGAATTAGAGCAATAGTTTATAATTAAGAAACAAAAATTAACTTTGTAAGTTCATTAATGCCCATAAGATAAATCATAACACAAAGTGATTATTTGTAAGAGGTAATATTTTGTTGGGGGGGGGGTTACTTATGGTTTCAAAGAATAAAAAGCCTAAGTACTTAATTCCATCTTATATGTACAACTACATACAAATTTCCGGCACCTTGACATTTGATTTGTTCGGTTCGATCTGAAATATACATTAATTAAGTTCTCCACTCCCTCTTATCCTTTGTTGTCAAAATAAAAGATCTAATGCTAATAGACAGTGGACAAACATGCATGAATATGGTATAATCGTAAAATATGTGATATAGATTAAAGAGGGTGTTTGGATGAGCTTATAAGCTCTTTACAACATCTTATAAGGTGTTTATGAGCTTATAAATTGTTCCAAAGTGTTGGACAACATAAGTTCTTAAACAGATTATAAATTGTGAAAATAAGATCTAACACCTTATAAACTCCTATAAAATAAGTTGTTCAACCTCAACTTATTTTTTCATAACCTTATAAACAACTATAAATTTACCAAAATAACCTTATTATAGTTATTTCCTATATATACACTACCAACTTAACATCGCATCAATTTTATCTCTCTAATTATGATTTTCTCTCTCTAACTCACGATTCTTTCTCTAGCTTATAAGATCAATTATACAAACACTTTAATAATTTATAAGCTCTTGAGGCATTATTATCTCTTATAACTTATAAACTCTTGAAACATCTTATAAGCTCTTTAAAATAAGCTTAGCCAAACACCCACTAAATTTGGCATGTGAATTTGTTAAATTTGGTAACTTGTTTAAAAGCTTTTTTCTTTTCAATCTTCTTACATTTCCATGCGGCAGGAACAAAACTTACTAATATAAATTATTCTATATAAGATCGCCATTCTTTTCACTCCTGCATTGAATCAAATTGAGTTGAGATCCCCATCTCCGTAAGGCGTAAACTAAAAACCACTAAATGCCATATTACAATATAGGAGAGAGTTATTGGGCTAAAATTTTCAGAGTTATTGGGCTAAAATTTTCATGAATCCTAGTATATTCACAAAACCTTGTCACTAAAAATAAGTAAATCAAATTAAGGGTGCCGTACTAGACCTAGCGCAAACTATATCAAAAATATATACCATGCCATACTTGATTTTCAAGGCTTTGGATTTGGGCCCTTCGAAAGAGATTAATTTAAATTTCATTTACACTAATCACTAATCACTAATCAACCAACTTAATTGTAATAGTCATGCACGAGGACCAGAATATATATGGTGAACTAGAGGATTCCATTTACAGCAACAAGACAACCTAAATTAGAGAGAGAAGCATACGGAATTAATTTAAATCCCATTGTTGGCTGCCGGTCAGCAATAAACACTTGACAACGTACGCACCTACCCATGAATCGAGGAGAAAGGAAAAAAAAGACTAGGAAAATTAAACGACCCGTTTTTTACATACAATAGCGACTATATCCACATTCCGACCCAAATAAAACTAAATGTAATAAACGTCGTCATCCCATTGAAAAGCGTGGGCGTAAAACACGTTGTCTAAACACTCCATCCCAAATTCGCCACCAAGTAAATGCTGTTGTTCAACGTTGGTGTCCATCGTCAGATATGCACTCGGGCTGTTGCTCCTCACCCGCTCGACCCGACGCTCCGACAGTCTCTTTATTTTCCTTTCCGCTTCACTCAGTTGCTCTTTCATCTTTAAAACCTGCAATTATTCTTTCTTTGAGTCCAAGGAAAATTTTCGACATAAAATAAAAATAATCATTTTAATTAATTGATTGTAAATTGTAGGATTTTGAGAGATTGACACGTAATGTGTAGCATGTGCTGCTCCACCAACCAATCCATAATAAACAAGTGTGTACGGACTATCAGTGGCAGTGGCAATCTCTCCCATTTTCATTTCTTTGTTTTCATTTCACAAACAAGGCCCCTTTTCACCCTACCTACCCTTATTAGCCAATGCACTCATCCCAACAACATATATCCTGTCTTTCTTTATTAGCCTGAAAAATGTGGAAGAGCTACGGTATCTTGATGCCAAAGGTTGAGAAAATAATTGAAATCAGATCCATCAATTTGGGTTAACTAACAAACAACTTGATTAATACACATGCTTATTAAATCGTCAAATTCTTGATATATTATGTCAATTTCAATGTATAAGCCCCTAAAGTCAAATCAAATCGTATAAAATAATACTCCTCTAATGCTAAAACTGATGAGCTTGCTTCCTAAGTAAACAAAGTGCGTGTGGATAGAGATGAAGAGAGAGGGAGGTGATCACCTCAGTCTGAAGGCGGCATTTCTCAACGACGGTGGACTCGTGGTGGGACTTGAGCTTGGAGAACTCCTCCTCGAGCTTCTTAGTCTTCCAGCGAGCACGGCGGTTCTGGAACCACACCGCTACCTGGCGGGGATCCAACCCCAGCTCCGCCGCCAGCCTGTCCTTCCTCTCCGTCTCCAGCTTATGCTCGCTGCCGAAGCTTTTCTCAAGCATACTCAACTGTTCATCGCTCAGTTTCCTCTTCCTCATCATCGTCCCACCACCCTCGCCACCTTTCCCCTTCCTCCGCCTCCGCCGCGCTTTCACGTTCTCCGCCGCCCCTGCACACACAAATCAACCATTTAGATACATCATCAACATAGCATAACATTTTCTTTTGCTAGCTAATTTGAAATGTACCTTGTTCTGGAACAAACTGGGTGATTATTCCGACAGGATTGTAGTCGGACATGTCACTGAATTCATGGCTCATGGTTTCGTGGATTTTATCGATCCTATCCTGGTGTTGTGGATAAATTTATGAGTGTGACTAGGATTGGTTAGACTGTCCTGTGATGCAGGACCGGATCACTTGAAAGTTGGAAGGAAGAGAGACTTAATTCGTTGTGGCTTGGGTTTAGAAAGATACTAGTAAACTCTAAAACTTCATTTATACTGCTGGATTTTCGTAATTGGACATGGTGTTTAAAGGAATTTTCGAGAATGCCCCTGCTGCTTCTCTCATAAGTTATAAACTAATGAGGTAGGATTTGTTTTAATTTTTTACTAATAATGTTGTCTTTAAATAAGGGTCATTTATTTATCTATTAATCAGAATTATTTATTCATCACCTAAACGTGCATTGATATATATATATATATATATATATATATATATATAGGTTGGATCCAGGTGAGAACTCATCTTTTTTGAGACTTGAGAATTGATGATAAGACGTTGAAGATGATGCACAAAACATTATAAAGTTGTGCATAACTAAAACTATCTAAAATTGTTTAACAACAAAATAATTTTAGAAAGTATTCGTTATGCACAACTTTATACCGCCTCGCATCATCTTCAACGCCTTATCATGGTTCGCAGTCGCAAAAAGATGTAGTTCATTGATCCACTCCTATATATATATATATATATATATATATATATATATATAGAGAGAGAGAGAGAGAGTTTGGTTCAAATAAGAACCATTCTTATCCTAAAACTAAGAAAATGAATTCGTTATGAAAGTTGAGGAATTCAAAAATTTAGAATTTTTCATCCGGGTTCGAATCCCATGAGGGATGAAAATTCTATTTTTTTTGGATTCAGTAACTTTCCCAGCGGATTCATCAACTTTCACTGTGAATTCATCATTTTTTGTTCTCAAAAAAAAAAAATTCTCACGTTAACCCTCCCCATATGTGTGTGTGTGAGAGAGAGAGATATTGATGGTATGGAATCTATTGATAGTGTCTAAAGCACTTGATGATTGTAATTAAGATGATATATACTATCAATCTATAGGTGTAAATAAATTCCATTGTGCCTAGGGAAGAAGTAGCACTTGCTTTAAACGGAAGAATCCTGCAAGTCTAGTAATATTATAATATTAAAATAAAAGATAAGAATCGTATATATAATAAGAATGGGAGTTTTGTGTGAGATCTCATACGGACCAAGATTTGTAAAATGATTTTCACATAAAATAAAATACAACCAATTAATTAATAGTAAATATAAAATTATAAATATAATACGAATAGTATATGATATAAATTTGAATCCAAACATAATTATTATTTTATGATATCGTACAAATTTTGATAATATTAAAATAACTACTTACGCATTTTTTGAAGAACCCCATTGGAGTACGTTTTGTCATATTGGGAAGTCACATTGAATTGGGGCAAGAGAATGGGATTGGTCATCATGTGAAGAAAAGTGATCCACTCAAATCCAAAGTTTCATCAGTAATCCATATATTCAAAAAATCTGGATACACTCTCTTTAGGATAGTTTATTGTGGACATTAAATAAAGTCTTCATAATTTTTTAATTATTAAGTCACGATTTACCCTCTTATATTTTTATGGAACTGAGATGTGGGAATTTTGAGGGAGACCTTCCCCTTTGGAATAAGGAAATCTGGATACATTTGTTGCAATAATATTTTCCATTGACAATGTATTTAATTACCTTCCTTCTTTAAATCCTATTTTGGGAAGTAATTAATATAATTATTTATCAATTATTAGAAACAAACATAAAATTTGCTACTTAAAAACCTGTTTTGGGCATGCTAGTTTTTGCTAAGACACTTTTTTATCAAGCATGTCATTTTTCTTAATTACCTTTCACCAACAAACAAGAGCCAACGAGGATATGCAGAAGTAGGCCAAATGGATGAGAACGAACAATTTAGTACGATTCATTTATCTTATCTTCTTAGCATGTGATGATCAGCCATATATATTACCTTGTACGTCTTGATTCGACGTTATTTTTCGATTGATGCCCTAATTAACATTTATGAGAATCATTAAATTGTACTTTTAAAGTGTTTAAAAATCATTTTTGTGATTCTAACATAAATTGAACGCATTCAAACGAAACAATACCATTGTTTCTAATTATTATTCTTTTTTGGCTTGACGCGTTAGACCGTTCCCTAATTAGGCTTATTAATGAGAGAGTTTTATCAGAACCAAAATCAATAAATAAGTATTAGTTTTGATACTGAGATCGATTCATTAGATATCGGACCTGGACCATCAAACTATGCTAATTTATATGATTTTTCATACCTTAATAAAAAGTAGTGATGAATTAATAATATAATATCTAAATTTTTCGATGTAAATAGACACATTAGACAACACTAGAAAAAAGATCGGACTAGGTTGGACCCCGAATAATCAAGTCAGGTCTGGACCAGTACGAGTCTGAGCGAGTCTTGAATCGGAATCAGAATTGCTGCTAATTGGTTATGAGTAGTTCATAATCAGTACTGATAAAACTCGCGCATTGACAAGCCTAAACCTAATACACAAATATATCTAAACTATCACACATTTTAAATATATTTTAAACTATCAATTTTGATCGATTAATATCTAAATTATAAAAAATTATACATGTTAGATAATTTTTGGATACTTAAAAACTGAATATCCACTTAGTCGCAGAAGATTTTGATAGGTGCAAAACATATACAAATATACAGTATATACAAGAATCCTCTTCTAATAGCTTGTAATTGACTAACTAATTATATCTGTGTTATTGTTTACCTGGTTTTTTTCCTTCCCATAAAAATCGAGTGCGCATCCACTCCACATGCGTGGCTCGAGATGCGTGAACAGAAGCTAGTACCAACACTTTTTATCAGTGGAATTGATTGTGTTTGTCTTCTTTATTTCCCTACAATTATGTTTTTATTTCTTGGAAAATTAATTAGTTATGGCTTTAAGGCAATTTATAGTCTATTATATATGCAATGAAATTCATTTTTCCATCTAAAAATGTAAAATAACAAACTACACCTAAACTATCAAGACAAAATAAATAGTGCCGAATTTAATTAAGTGTTTTAATTAAACCTAATTAAATTAATTTTTAAATTCTAAATTATGTGTTATTAAACTCTAATTATGGTTCACTAAATTAATTATACATTATAAGTACTTTCTAATTATCATTATTTAAGGATTGCGGAGGTCCGTAAATATTTTTTTGTCAAATAAATGTTAGCAATTAGACATACTTCATTTTAATTTGTGAAGCGCACTGAATAAAATAAGAAGGAAACCCCATGCGTGCGTCTGTTGATCTAGTGGTAGAGTGGTTAATGTCCGATGTCAAAGATCTCGGATTCGAGTCACCGTGATGCGGCCTTTAAATTTATGTATTAAATTAAAAAAAAAAAAAAAAACCCCATTTTCTCCCTTACTTTTACTTGACAACGACGATATCTCCAGTGCGATAATGAGTCTCATTCATGTTTAATTTGGAAGTCGGAAAGCCTTTGCTTACCCACACCTTTTCAAACCATTTCATCCGCCAAAAAATGATAAAATATACTTCGACTCCGGCAAAATATATATAATTACATCCAAATGATTTATTAACAGATAAAAATAATAATATGAGCTATCGTTTTCTTGTCCTTCCCATTTTTTGTATTTTCTCAATTGTTGCGAGTCTAGGTATTGGGCGAGGCTGGACAGCTTATTTGACTCGTTGTTGAAAGTTAATTATTATTATTATTATTATTATTATTATTATTATTATTATTATTATTATTATTATTATTATTTCTGAGCCTAAGTGTAATGTAACAATTTTACAAATAAAATAAAACAAATTTATATATTTAGAACAAATCTGTCAGTATACTAACATTACATTCCAAGGTAATTATAAAATTAGCTTATACTAATTTTTAGGATTTGTTATAGTATAATAACACAATCATAGTTAGTTTAAATAATATAATGATATTTTCTTACAACAACATTTTTTTTTAAAATAACACCTAATTGAGAAGGTAGGAAGGGAATATATATAGTATATCAAGTTTGCTTTTCGAAGAAAAACAAAAACAGGAATTTAATTAATAAAAAAAGTCGAGCACAACTCACAATAAAGCTAACGGTAATAGGACAAATCAATGCGTAAGCTCTGACGTCACATGTACACGTAATCATGCTTAGAGCCATAGAGGTGAATCTAAACATAACATAAACAAATCAATTCTTAACAAATTTATTTATATCACATCTTCCATTTTGTTCATTGAATCTTGACGGCATGCACTATCAACACTCTGTATTTATTGGTTTAATTTTAGGATAATAAAAATCATAACGTATTTAAATACTTATTACACTAACACAAGTATAACGTAACACGTAAGACACTTGAAGTTGGTCTGTTCACACAATTTTTGTTTTAATTTATTTTCGTCAATTGATTTTGCACTTTGTTAGAACTTGACGCAATTTGCAGGGTTCCAGCCTCCAAATTTTCTTGTTTTATTCTGTCTGATCGGTGGGATGAGCAGACGCTTTCCACATTGTTTCCACGAAATATAATTTTACTCCATACAAGAATATAAATTGATATAATTAAAACTGTGAGTTTTAAATGTTACTACACATATACATATATATGTATAAAGTGAGGTTCCAATAATAATCATTTTAAAGTGTGAACATGATAATCAAACGAATTAGCTATGAAGTTTATTAATCCGTCGGAAAAGTTACTTAATCGCAATATTCGGAATTTTCATCTAAGTTCGAATCTGATTAAGGCGAAAATTTTATTTTTGTATTCAATAACTTCACTTATGGATTCATTAACTTTCACAATGAATTCATCATTTTTTTAACTCTCACAATTGTTAGAATCTGGTACGTAGAAATGCGAATATAACGTTTAAAGGGAATGCTATATATAACCGAGGCAAGAGTTAGACTTTTCTCCAAGAAGATAATATTGCTCGCTACAATGCACGCGGTTCAACAAAGAATTATCTCCAAGATACAACGGTTTAACAAATACGGTAGTTGCACTACTAGACGTATTTCGACGAACTACTAGATAGTCGGGACGAGAGAGGATTTTGAAGAATGAATGAGTAGATTGATTATCTTCGCTCGGTGTGTTTAATCATCTTCCGCAGGTCCCTTTATAGCCCACGGTGCTCGCTCGTGAAGTGGTGCGAAGGCCAATCGCCGACCGAACCGGTCGCGTCGATCCAAGCCTCATCGGTTAGCCCGAACCGGCGTGATGGTTCGTCCATGCACGAGCCCAACCGCCCCGCCACGTAGTCGAGTCCGACGTGTCGCCCGAGCCATCTCCAGGTGCCATGTTGGCAAAACTTTTGGCTCCTCAAAGCTCCTCGCGACGATGCGCACGTGCGAAGTGCAAAGTGCGCCTCTAAAGCGCCCAATGCGACAAGTGCGACGTGCGTGCTCGGACTCGGACTTCGGACTCGGATGGTGCTTGCGCCATCCTGTAAACATTGGGTTAGCTATAAAATAGCTAATTAAAACCTGATTAGGGTGCACCATAGATGGTGCACACTGATTATTCCTTATTGATGTGAACTCATTTATAAATAGCTTAGAGCTTCCTTATTTTTCCAATGTGGGATAGAAAACTTATTCCCACCATTAAGAAGCCATCTTTGTGCATTAATTGTTCATTCATCCCACAATGGATTTGAACACATAAATACACTAAATTGATCTACACAAAATGTAGATTCCAAATCTAAGCTCATATACAAATTTATTCCAACAATCCCCACATGAATGACGATTAATGCAAATGCAAGTTTTATCAAAGTCCCGACGACCTATTATTGCATTAGGATAGGTAGTTGTTGGCTTTGAACCTTCCTTAGTATAGTGTTATCGGTTTACTCACGCTCGGTGAACACGATGTCTTGAACCGACCGGTTTTGTGTAAATCAAGACAATAACACATACACAATAATAGATACACTATCTTTCGTTCTCATGTTGTGTCCATTTGGCCTTGGACCATATCTTGATTCATAAGTGTTATTTATTTGAAGCGCCCACACTTCACACTTAGATAGGTGATCTCCTATGAAGAGTATCCCGCTCTACTCCACCAATAAGACTATAGGAATCATTAAAGTTCTTTAAAACTTACCCTTTACCACGAACTGAAGGGTTACACTTGAACAGCTACGAGAATGGATTATTTGAGATTTCAAGTGTATAACTTGAACCTTCATAACTTAGTTGTCTCTTTGAACCAAGTTTTTGGAATCTCCAATCATCATGGTTGAGTTACCATTATGAACGTTCTTTAAGCGTGGATTTTAATCCCATTCCCCTTACTGCATTGTATAATTGATCACGATTAATACCTTTAGTAAACGGATCCGCTATATTGTCTTTTGACCTTACATAGTCAATACACATTATACCAGTCGTGATCAATTGTCTAACGGTATTGTGTCTTCGACGAATGTGTCGAGACTTACCGTTATACATGCTACTCTTAGCTCTCCCTATGGCTGACATGCTATCACAATGCACCATAACGGGAGGTATGTGTTTTTCCCAACAAGGAATATCTTCTAAGAAATTTCTTAACCATTCGAACTTCTTCGCCACTTTATCTAAAGCAATAAATTGGATTCCATTGTAGATCGAGCTATACAAGTTTGCTTAGAAGATTTCCATGACATCGCTCCTCCACCTATGGTGAACACGAATCCACTTGTGGATTTGAGTCTTTATATCGGATATCCAATTTGCATCACCGTATCCTTTCAAAACAATTTGGATATCTTGTGTAGTGTAAACTATAGTTCAAAGTATGTTTTAAATACTTTAGAACTCTAGTTAATCGGTCCAATGATCCTTGCTTGGATTACTTGTGAACCGACTCAACTTGCTAATTGAATATGCTATGTCGGGTCTTGTACAATTTGCTAAGTACATTAGACTTCCAATGACCCTAGCATAGTCCAATTGTGATATCGGGTCTCCTCGATTTTTGGCTAAGTGTAGCTTAAATCAATGATGTCTTAGCGGGAGGTAGATCATAAGCTTTGAATTTCTTAAGCACGTTCTCAACATAGTGAGATTGTGATAAGACAATTCCATCATGTGTTCTAGAAATTTTAATTCCTAGAATCACATCGCCTATCCCAAGTCTTTCATATCGAATGTTCTCTTCAACATTTCTTTAGTATTCATGATTATATCACGATTACTACTCATTATGAGCATGTCATCAACATAAAGACATACAATGACAAAATTATCGGATGTCCCTTTAATGTAAACACATTTGTCGCATTCATTAATTTTGAATCCATTTGACATCATCACTTGGTCAAATTTCTCATGCCATTGTTTGGGTGCTTGTTTAAGTCCGTATAAAGACTTAACATGTTTGCAAACTTTGTTTTCTTGTCCGGGGATAACAAACCATTCAGGTTGTTCCATGTAAATTTCATCTTCTAAATCCCCATTTAGAAATACTGTTTTTACATCCATTTGATGTACTTCAAGATTATGCAACGTAGCTATAGCAAGTAGCGTTCTTATGGATGTAATCCTTGTAACAGTGAGTATGTATCAAAGTAGTCATACCTTCCTTTGTTTGTAACCTCGCTACCAAACGTGCTTTGTACTTATCAATAGTTCCATCGGCATTGAACTTTCTTTTAGAATCCACTTGCATCCTAAAGGTTTACAAGCGGGAGGAAGATCAACGATTTCCCAAGTGTGATTGTTTAAGATAGATTCAATTTCACTATTGATAGCTTCTCTCCATAGAGCGAAGATCGAACTAGACAATGCTTCCTCGATTGTCTTAGGATCATCTTCCAACGAATAAACCACAAAGTCTGGACCAAAGAACTTTGCGTTTTTGTTCGTTTTCCTCGTCTTAGTGTAGGTGTTGGCTCAACATTTGATCCAATATTTTCTGACGAGTTTTCTTCATAAGTTCTCTTCTTAGAACTTGCGTCGTTCTTTTCTTTCTTGGGAAATATAGTTTCAAAAATGTAGCATTTCTTGATTCTATGATCATTCCTCATGCATGTCGGGTATTTCGACTTGTGTACCAAAAACGATATGCGCTACTATTGTTTGCATATCCAATGAAGATGCAATCAATAGTTTTAGGCCTATCTTAACTTGTTTTGGTTTTGGTACTTGACCTTTGCGAGACACCCCACACTTTCGTATATTTGTAGGATGGTTTCCTACCTTCCATAATTCATATGGAGTTTTATCTTGTTTCTTTTGGGGTAACTTGTTTAATACTTTATTTGCCGAAAGGATAGCTTCCCCCCACATGTTATGTGATAAGCCCAAGCTAATCAACATAGCATTCATCATTTCCTTTAATGTTCTATTTTTCCGCTCTTCAATACCATTTGATTGTGGTGAGTAAGGTGCCGTTGTTTGATGAATAATACCGTTTTCACGACAAAATTCTTCAAACGGTGCAACATACTCGCCACCACGATCACTTCGAATCATCTTGATTTTGGCATTGAGTTAATTTTCAACTTCACTTTTGTAACTTTTGAAAGCTTCGAATGCTTCGTCTTTGCTTCTCAAAAGATACACATAACAAAATCTTGTGCAATCATCTATAAATGTTATAAAATAATTCTTTCCACCTCTAGTTTGCACAAGTTTTAAATCACATAAGTCGGTGTGAATCAATTCTAGAGGTGTAGTTGATCTTTCCACCGAATGAAAAGGTTTCTTTGCCATTTTCGCTTCAACACAAATTTCACATTTATTATGTTGATTAAAAGATATCTTTGGCAATAGCTCTAAATTCACTAATCTTCGTAGTGTATTTAAATTTGCATGTCCTAATCTATGATGCCATAAATTAGGAGACTCAATCACATATGCAACGCTTTCCTTTATTTCATCATTGGAGATTACATTGAGTGCGCTAAGCTTGAAAATGCCATTATCTAGATAGCCTTTTCCTATAAAGTGACCATTTTTTGTCATTACAACTTTGTCTGCTTCAAACACTAGTCTAAAACCAGCTTTGCTCAAAACAGAACCGGACACAAGATTCTTCCGAATGTCGGAACATGCAGACGTTGGTCAACGTCACTTTCAATCCCAAGTCATCTTTAGCACAACTTTTCCCGCTCCAACGATCTTGGAAGTCGGAGTTGCCCATGTACAACTTTCTCTTTCGGTGACGGGTTCATAGGTGGAGAACATTGACTTATCAAGCCAGATGTGCTTTGTGGCACCAAGATCAACCCACCACCCGATTGGGTTGCCTACCATGTTGACTTCATCTACAACAGCAGATAAATCGAGTTCGAGATAAGTCGAGGGCACCGTTTTTCCTCCGTCCACGCTTGCTTGTTGATGACCATCTTTCTTCTTTCGCTTTCTACAATCCTTCGCCATGTGCCCGGTTTGCCACAGCTTGTAACAATCTCCTTTGATCCTCTTTTGCTTCTTCGGTCTTGCTTCTTCCCGTTGAACTTGCGTTTCTTGTTGTTGGTGCTCGACTCGCTAGATTTGCCTTTACCTCCATAGACGATTTCTTTGCCATGTTGTCGATTTGCGGTTGTCTTCTCGATCCTCAATCGTCATAATAAGATCTTCAAGTCCCATCTCCTCGCGTTTGTGTTTGAGATAGTTCTTGAATTCTTTCCACATTGGTGGTAATTTCGATCATTGCGAAACTCGAAATGATTCGAAAGTTCCATACCTTGCGAGAATATCGTGCGTAATCAATCGAGTTCTTGCACTTGTTCAAGCACCGCTTGCTATCCACCATTTTGTAATCTAGGAAGCGTCCGACGATAAACTTCTTTAGACCGGCATCTTCTTTCAGTATTTTGTCTCTAAAGAGATCCATAGTTCCTTCGACGTCTCGCATTAGAGTAAACACTATAGAGAGTGTCGCTCAACCCATTGAGGATGTAATTGCGACACGAAAAGTCGCCGTGATGCCATCGCATCTAACGCAGCGCTTTTGTTCATCGGTCTCATCTTCCTCCATAGTAGGAGGTGACTCATTCAAGAAACGTGCCAAATTGAGAGTAGTTAGGTAGAAAAGCATTTTAGATTGCCAACGTTTAAATTCAGAACCTGAGAATTTTTCCGGCTTTTCGGCATGAACAGGGGCATTCGGAACGTTGCTTCGACTTGTTGCCATTTCCACAGAATATTATCTTGCGATTGTTAGAATCAGCACGTAGAAATGCGAATATAACGCTTTAAAGGGAATGCTATATATAACCGAGGCAAGAGTTAGACTCTTTCTCCAAGAAGATAATATTGCTCCGCCACAAAGCACGCGGTTCAACAAAGAATTATCTCCAAGATACAACGGTTTAACAAATATGACTAGTTGCACTACTAGACGTATTCCGCGAACTACTAGATAGTCGGGACGAGAGGATTTTGAAGAATGAATGAGTAGATTGATTATCTTCGTTCGGTGTGTTTAATTATCTTCGCAGGTCCCTTTATATAGCCCACGGTGCACGTTCGTGAAGTGGTGCGAAGGCCCAATCACGACCAACCGAAGGTCGATCCAAGGCCTATCGTTAGCCCGAACCGACGTGATGGTTCGTCCATGCACGCAAAAGCGCGCCTAAAGCGCCCAATGCGACAAGTGCGACGCATGCGCAGCCGGATTCGGATGGTGCTTGCGCACCATCCTCGTAGTATTGGGTTAGCCATAAAATAGCTAATTAAAACCCACTAGGGTGCACCATAGATGGTGCACACTGATTATTCCTTATTGATGTGAACTCATTTATAAATAGCTTAGAGCTTCCTTATTTTTCCAATGGGATAGAAAACTTATTCCCACCATTAAGAAGCCATCTTTGTGCATTAATTGTTCATTCATCCCACAATGGATTTGAACACATAAATACACTAAATTGATCTACACAAAATGTAGATTCCAAATCTAAGCTCATATACAAATTTATTCCAACAACAATCATATTTAAAAATGATTTTAACGTTAATCTTCTCCGATATGTATATATATAATTTTTGGGTAATATTTTACGATGAGAAAGCTAGGTGGGGTTGTACTGATAGTGGGGGAAACGGGGAGGACGCAAAATTGTTTCCTTATTGTAAAAATTAGTAGTGGACTCCACAAGAAGAGAGGAGATACCCGCGTGCGTGACCGACGCACAACACGAGCGCGCGCATTGTACAAGCCCGCTGTGCGACTGGGTGTGCATGGTCAGCATTTCTTTTCTCATTTTTTTGGTCCGAAATGAGACCGTTTGACATTTAAAAAATATGTATTGAGAATCTGACTAATTTTTTTCTTTTATGGTCCGAATTTTTTTATTATCTAAAAATGTGTATCATCTATAAATATATGAGATATACTCATTTGTTTTCACTATAACAATTGTATCAATTCTCAATTTTTGTGATTTTTTTATCATCTACTTTTCAATCTCTACACACTTTTAAATTTTAGTGATGCCTTCATATCATATTGATATTGATGAAATTGAAGATGTCATTGGTCAATTATTGGAGGATATGACGAGAAACTTATGCAATGAGCATACTCTCACAAAACTCAGTGCTCGAGAAGATATGTCGTCAAGATCCGAAGGGAAATAAGTTACGGAAATGCAAGTAGCTACAAGGAAAGGATGTTGAATGAGTATTTGGGGTCTCCCCCGTTGGGCAATGATTAGAGGTCCAACGAGCAGTTGGTACAAAGAAAACATCAAAGTTATGTTTGCTTGTATTATTTTACATAATATGATAATTGAGGATGAAGGGGAAATGGTGAGCAAATAAATAGACGACGAACCAAGCGAGGTGAGCAACAAAATTAAAGCAAGCATTGAATTTAAACACTAAAACTGAAAACAAATATCCATTCTCTCGGTAGAGTGCCCCGAAGATTTTTTTTTTGATAAGACCTAGCTAGGTTTGCGCTCCTAGCTATTATAGTCTTTATACATCACATTCTTTAAGAGTGCATGAAAAAGGAAACAAAGAAAGATATACCTGTATCCAATAGTATTATTATCTTTAGTTGAACTCCTATTTTGTGAGACAATTAATTATCATTTATCACACCATTGCGAGTCATTTAGGGTCCAATCTTTTACGAGGTATAAATATATAAAATGAGCAAGATCATATTTGATTTTAAGTGAATTGTTTAGATATTTTTCGTAAAATCTATGTCTATATGTATTCTTAAGTAATACTACAAGTTAAAATATCGAATTATATTTTGTTCAAAAGAAAGAACAGTTTAATTACTGGTTTTTTTATGATTGGAAAATTAGAGTACATCATAAGATGTTTCGCTACAGTTGCATATTACATCTTATATTTTACTATCAACCCATTCAATATCATATATATCACAGTATAAAAAATGACATAAATATATACATGACATGTTCTAGTTATGTGCATACTTAACTATAAATTATCATATATTTATTTACATGCCTAAGTCTGAAAGTAAAAGTTCAGGAAAAGACACTACTACTACCCTTCGTCTCATTTAAAATGTTTTATTTTTTCTTTGGGTTATCCAATTACAAATATCACATTTCATTTTAAGAAATAATTATTTCTTCAAAAAATGTGAACCACACCAACTTTTTATGTATTTAACTATTTTATACTATTTTCTTAAATACTCGTATACAAAAGAAATATGATATTTTAAATGGGATGGAGGAAATATTGGTTTTTCATTATACACTAACACGACCCTCAGTATATGAGCTGAAACAATGAGTATATATAGGTCTTGAATGGAAAAATAGGGCCATAACATGCAACTACCCTACACATGCTGCTAGAATTGAACTAGACTCCACTAAACCCTAATATATATAGAGGTGATGTTGTGATGTTATCCTTGAACTAATATAAGTATATAACCTACTCTCACTTAATCCACATTTTTAATAATAGTAATGAAACAAAGGCCAAAAAAGCACGCATCAAACCATATATAAAGTGCATCCCAACTTCGGAAAAACTTTGACTATATTATTATGCCAACACGTGGATCACCTAATCTCACTTCCACTGACTTGATATTATCTTGTTGTACACCTTTGATTGTCCACTGATAATATGGATAAGTAGTCATTTTTTATTATGAAAATATTTTGTCAAACTTGAAAACGATATTTTTCCAACAACTTTTATGGTGAACGGTCCAAAATGAAGTATGAAACAAATAAATTTTTACGAGTGAAAAAAAATAAAAGAAATGGCAAATAAAGATCATAATCTCAAATTTCTTCATAACATTTTCTAGAATCGATCGACTTCAAACTTTTTGTCGAATATCTATTTAGAAGTTATATGTAATATTGATTAAGTATTTTGGACACGTATATCAAAATTTTCTCTCGATGCCTATGCTTACACGATTGTATTTGTACTCGATCAATATGAGTGCGCAATTGGGGTCTTCACCATCGTGCTTTTTTGCTTCTTCTTTTTTTTTGTATCATGGGGAACCGCACCCAGCTACGCCACAGACCTGAAAACCCCACAGCCCATGCATAATAGCCGCAAACCACCATCGTGCTTTTAGTCATGTAGTCATGCAAGTATATGTGTTGTTGCATGGCTAGGCTTTATCGTGCAGTCGTGATTGGAAACCCCACTTTTCCGAGCAAGCAAGTAAACTGTTTTGTTTCTTACAAGAAATAAGATGTGTACATTAATATTTTAGTTTTAAGGTGAACGACTTTTTGTTAGGAATTGTGATGTTTCGAGGAAGCCCATTTTATCTGCAATCACTTTTGTGCCGTAAAAAAGAAATCTTGCGTGTCGTAACTGAATCCGCACATGGCGGGTAGTATTTGCTTCTGGAAATGAAAATTAATTCACTACTACTCTTCTAGAAGAAGCATAGTTTTGGAAATGTATGTAGGGCCCAGCAGTCGGTTCATGAACCCTAAAATTGTAGACGAGAAGGGTAAGTGGTGACACTGTCTAAATGGCATTTTTCAAGGAAAGGAAACTTTGTTATCTGTGCAGCCCCTCTAGACTGGATGCCGAACCTTGTCCCAAGATTAGGGGTGGCGGGGGCGGAGACTTTTGTCATTGGATATGATTAAATTTTAAGTCCCATAAAAGGAAAAGGAAAAATGGTATAATTTGGTAATATGTTGTATGAAAGTTTTAGTTCAGTTAATCATTATATACTTTATTAAAGCTCAATATATCTAACATGTACCAATTATAGCTGACAAGTAATTTTTTATGTTGAAAAATACAATTTACAACTAGATATGGTTTTGCGTTTTGCGTTTGAGGTTAATATGCAGGTTTAGCAATGATAACTGCAGGGCTTTGACCTTTGCGATAGTTTTGATCCAATAAATCATTAAAATCATTCATACTTTTTCTTTCTTTGATTATTTTATATCGGGGATCATTTTCACGTTAAAATTAATTCGAATTTATGGACTTGGTTAATATAATTTATTATGCTAAAATTATTATAAAATTTTATTATCAAGCTAACCAAGTGTTACTAGGGACTATAAGGTGGGTTTATTGGTTTGAGGTCATAGTTCGAACCCCACCGAACGCCCCTATGAGTTTGAGCATACACACCGGTTTTCCAAGTGTGGTTTCATCTCTGGGTTTGCGCGCTATTGCATAGGAACGCAGGGGTTTACCATGCACCTAAGGTGGCGGTTGCGGGTTCCCATGATACAAATATATATATATATATATATATATATGAGAGAGTTAACGTGAGAACCATTTTTATCATGAAACCAAAAATGATGAATTCACGGTGATAGTTAATGAATCATTGGGAAAGTTATTGAATCCAAAAATAGAATTTTCGCTCCTCATGGGATTCGAACCCGGGTGAAAATTCAATTTTGAATTCATTAACTTTCTCAACGGATTCATCAACTTTCACAACAAATTCATTTGGTTCTAGTTTTAGGATAAGAATGGTTTTATTTGAACCAAACTCTATATATATATATATATATATATATATATATATATATATATATATATATATATATATATATACATAATGTGGTTGATGCAACATGTCTAATTGAAGAAATTGCAACTTTATTTTTGAAGTAAAAGAAATATTTATAAACTTTTCATGATAGCGGCTTTTGTTGTTTCGAAATCGATATATGTATATTAAAAAGGGAATAAAGAATTGGTGGGTTCAAAGCCCTATAGGTTGATAACAGTGCCTACTTGGAGTTTTTTCGGTTTTCCTATCTCTTGTAAGAGTAGACGGAATCAATTAAAGGTGCATAGGGAAATGCTTGCTACAATAAAGTACAAAATAATTAATTTTTTGGGATCAACTTATCGCAATAACTGTATCCAACTCTTGGAATTATTGGAGAAACTCTCCTCCCACAACCAACCCAAGATCACAATATAAAGGGTTAAATTATGATAACTTAACAGTGAAGAAGTTATGAGGATTTACTTATTGTCTACAAGAATCACCCAAAGATGATGAAACTCTCATACTACAACTGCTAGAACTTTATCCTTGATCTTTATTCCAAATCTACTAACTTTTAATCACCTGAGTTAAGTCCGTGGGGACCATTATATGCAACTCTATCTAACCAAATATAGGTACATCAACGACACTGGCAAAACATTGTGAAAAAATTTGTGGTTATGATCTTCGTATAGTTGTCATATATGTTGGTAATGTTTTATTTAACATGTTTTGCTTATTTAGGACGGTTAAGTGGTAAAGTGAATTTATGTTGCTAAAATATCACATATTCGAATCTCACTAACGCTTCTATGGATCTAAACTTATCACACATGTTTTTCAAGTTTGGTTTACACGTCATGTATGGTTTGTTAGTCTATTGAAACGTAGAGTTTACTTAATGTGCACCGAAAGTAAAGGTGCGCATTTCACATAAATTCAAAAAATCTGTAAAATGGATTCTGATAGCTACGATTGTAAGTAGCTAGCTCACAGATGGTGAAGTATCTAGTTATATTTTTTCTTGCTCCAAATCGCTAAGACTATGAGAAGATTTTTATTATCCTTGGTCCCAAATTACTATTTGTATATAGTTTTCAATAAGCATTTGCAACAAGGTTATAATCACGACAAGAAATTACAGTCGCGACAAACATTATATTGTAGCACTACATTTAGTCAAACTTTTTCCAGTACAAGTAGTTGGCAAAATTAATTTTTGCGATAGGTTATTTGCTAGCACACTTGAGTGACCATGTAATGACTACGTGGACATTTTTCCTACTTAAGTTTTTTGTCGTAAATGGCTTCCTTTTTCCTTTTTCCTTTTATAGTAATGTAGCAAGTTCTATTTTAGGGAAATATCATAATCAACCCGGGATATATGGGGCACTATTACGAGGAGTTTACTATGAGGATAAGAGCAGATGAATCTAGTCGAAGGTGGTAAGAAATGGATAAGGATGAAGGGAAATTCTTCATATACGAATATTCCATTTTGAGCCGGATCGAGCGTTTGCTTTATACTATAGAAGTTGGAAATAAGAAAAAAATTAAAAGATGTCATTTTCTTTATCAAACGGAGGATATTTGAAATTCTCATAAATGGTTGGTTTCAATATTTTAGGCTTATAAAGAAAATTTGGAAAACATTAAATTTTGAATTTGAAAAGCCATATCCATTTTATACCATATGAGATGCCAATTTTTCTGATGAAACATATGAGATGCAAAGACGTTAACTTCCATATACTGACGCGGTAAATATAAAACTTTAGGTATCTCAAAAAAAGAGATACAAAATTTAGAATTTGAAATAATGGAGTGGGTAAATATATTTATAAATTTATATTTAGGCTCATATGCCCCTCATTTTATGTAAGGATCCCCACTCTTACAATTTGGTGTGTCCCACTCATATTCCGCTGTAATTTATTATAAAAATAAATTATTATATATATTGAACTCCAACAACATTTATTATTAAAATTAAAGCTTAATAAATTATGTACCATAAGTGTGGAATAATAAATCATAATAATAAATTATTCATCAAAAAATTAACAAACTTCTAGCTAGTCTAGTAGTATATGCAAATGTATTTTACTTTTCATAGTTTCGTCCAATTGGTAAATTATGCAAACAATATAAATTAACAAACTTTTCTTATAGGAAAAGGAAATTAAAATAAGTATACAATAATTCATTCTTTAATTCATTAAGCTTCCTCCAACTTTCACCACTCTCTTTGCAACAAAGAGAGATTCTCTAAACCTGACAAATTAGGCAGCTAATCGCCTTTTTTCCATTGAAAAAGCAAAAGACAGGAGGTCGGAGGATGGCGCACGGCATTAAGATTAAAGGATTCTTTTTGCTTTTGATGGTGCATGAGTTGTTTCTTATTGGGCTTAATTTGGATTTATTGAACTCTTAATCCTTGATTAATTAAAGTAATAATATTAATGCTACTGTTATGTTTATCCCGACAGCCTAAGCTCTTGTTTCCCATCTTTCCAACTTACCTGCCACTTGCTTAACAGCTAATCACGATCCAGATTTCGAGGCTTTAAGCGGTGATTATTGGCTAATCACATTGAATCTTATAGATTATGCGTGAATTATAAATGTATAATTTTATCTTTTAAAAGTATATGCAAGTGGGAAAGCTTCTTTATAGCACATTGATTGAACATAGGGTCCTTAACTTTATTTACATCATTTATATTGGTGTATTAGTACTAATTGCAATTGAGAGTGTGGTCCTGCGGCATGTTACACATTATTTATTCTTCAACCATTTTGAACTTTTTGTGAATGGATCGGACTAATAATCTAGTCACCATCTATATGAAAATTTCAAGTAGCTATAGTCAGATTTTTAAAAAATTAAATTTTGAGATACATCAAATTGTTATATGTGGATGAGATCTGGATAGCTCGATTAAAATATATTAATTATAAAATCGATTGATCTTGTTGTAATTGTGACTTAATCTAATCTACCAATTAAACTAGGTATCCAATAGGGTTTAATTGATTTTTAAGATTGCCTTTAAATTTTTATTTATTTCTTTATTTTGTGTGTGTGTTTGGGGTGGGGGATTCTAATATTTTGATATTAAGGATCTCTAAAAGGATTGCAGATTGATTCTGCTGCTCTTTTCACATTGGTGGACCATATACACAGTATATACGTGATATATAATTACCAAAAAGGCAAATTATATGTTTAAGACATCGAATAATATTTATGTAAAAATATAATCAGTGTGGAAATTTATTATTATATTAATCAAAAATTACTAACAGACTCATATATCTTTACATTTATTTTTGTAGTAACTGACTTTTCAAATTAATAAATATTTATATTCCATAATTTTAGTGGAATAATCATGACATCCAACATAATCATTCATAATTTAATTATGAATTAAATATTGCTCATAATTCAATATCTTCACATACTCATAATTTTGGTCACGTATTAACAGAAAATACCATTGGTTTTTCTCTATAAACAGGAATCATGATATTCTCCAACATTATGTTGTTTTCGTGAATTTCTTGAATAATATGAAGCATAGAAACTGATTTTCTAACATGAATGTAGTTTATAGACTATAGTATTGCTAATAATTTGTTGGTTTGATTTGGTGAATTATTTGAGATTCATTAATTTATTAATTTCCTTATATATGTTTTACATATAATTTTCATACAAAACGCATAAAAGATTAATTAGCCCAAACATTAAAATGCATAAATTAAAGAAAATCAGTTCAATCAATTACGGTTCACGTAAACCAATTTAATCAAATTATAAGAGTACTATGTCTAAACATACATGTCTAAGTAGTACTATCCAAAACTACTAAAAGAAAGTTAATTGTTCCTTATTGAGTGACACATTTGAATATATTCTTAATTCTCTTAACACTAGATTTCTATATTAGACAGAAATTCCTCTTATCGAAGTGTCAATTTTGTTAATTTGTGCTCCCACCAGGTAAAAGTGAAGCAATTAAAGTTGTTTTATGTACTATATATGTTGATCATATATAAATAAAATCGATGCTACGTTGGGATAGTCTTCGCATTTCAAAATAATTAAGATAACAATGCATAATAGGTGGAGAAAATACAAAGTATACACGTTGAGATAATTTAAGCAAAATACCTTCAATAATATTATCGAATTTACTTAGACGCTGGTATGAATATCCATATTCATGTCAAATAGAAAATGAAACGTAGGTGTCACAAAAGAATAATCTTTTTAACATGTTGATATTTTTTCGATCTTAAATGAGTATTGGTTTACTCCTAAATACCTATGCCATGCCAAACTTTCATTGCGCAGTTGCGTGTCCCAATTTTACAATAATGACTATAGTATATATTAATAATAGCCTAATCATATTTAGGACTCAAGTAACCAAATGGGTGGGGATGTATTAATTTATGCTCTAAATTCTTCATAGTACATACCAGAATCGACACACAAGATTCTCTTTATATATGTGTAGTAACTTTATACATAAAGTGTATTAACTTTGTAATAAAATACATTGATTTTTAGATTTTTATAAAAAATAGGTTTTTATTTGAACTCTTCTATATATATATATATATATTAAAATGAATCCACATGAATCTAGATCTCAAAAATCAGAATCCAGATATAGATCTGAATTTTAAAAGAATGATCAAGATCCGATCCAAATCCATCGTATCTTATTTTTTAATGATTCAAATCTTAGAAAATAAATATAAATCTACATATTTATACCGAATCCGAATCCATTGTCCACCAGTAGGAATTATGCGAATATACGAAATGAGGAAAAGAAATCCAGAGAGGATCTTTTATTATGACTAAATTCAACTCATCGCTTTACAAGCTAATGAATGAGAGTTATTTATAGAATGCGTAAAGTAAATCTAACAAACTAATGATATGTAACTAACAAGCTAACAAACCATTCGAGAATAACTACTTCCTAACAACTTTATTAGCAAGATTTGCATGCGTTTATCTTCTCACGTCCTCAAATATCTTCGTGTATGAGACACCGACCATATCATTTCGCATTCGCTGCACCATCAATCTCACGAACCATCCGCATCCGCACTGTACCATCCGCACACCAATCTCATCACTTCCATAGTGGAGATGATGGATATCTATCATCCCAAGCTTGGATATAAGAAATTGAAACCGAGGACCCGGCAATGCTTTCGTAAGCAAATCACCAACCGCAATCGAGTAGATACATGTAGTGGAACCGAAAACCTTTAGAGAATTGATCACGAACAAGTGACAATCAATATCCAAGTGTTTTGTGCGTTCATGAAAAACTTGATTTTGGTAATATGTATAGCGACTTGATTGTCACAATAGAGAGGATAGGTACCGGCGAAAATATTAAAGTCATCACAAAGATAGTTGATCCAAATGAGCTCGCTGTCGTAGCACTAAGAGCACGATACTCGGCTTGGTGAAGAAATCGAGACGTGGTTTGCTTTTGCAACGCCATGAAACCAAGCAACCACCTAGAAAACACAAAACCGATCGAGGACCTCCGTGTGTCCACACACGTTCCCATCCGCATCACTATAAGCAGTGATGGATAAATTTGATCCAGTAGGATAAAATAAGCCAAGAGAAGGACACCCTTTCAAGTACTTAAGCACATGAATTGCAGCGTTCCAGTGATGTGTACACGGCTTACTAACAAATTGACTTAGCTGTTGTACAGCATAAGTAATATCGGGTCTAGTAAGATTAAGATATAAAAGCTTCCCAACCAATTTCCTATAAGAGTCTGGAGCATCAATAGGATCAGATCCAGAAGCAGATAGAACTGTACCTTGTGGAAAAGGTGTTGTCACTGATCGACATCCAAGAAGACCAGTAGATTCAAGAAGATCCAGGATATATTTTCGCTGATTGAGAGCCGTACCTGATTCCCCACGAACGATTTCCATACCCAAAAAATATCTCGCTAATCCAAGATCTTTAATTGTAAATGCTGCATCCAAATAAGACTTGACTTGACAACCAATTGAGCATTTGGCGTGAATGAGAATATCGTCTACATATACTAGCGACGGATAAAGATAAACCCGTCCCTTTGACAAAGAAACAAAGGTCATGTGAAGATTGTTTGAAACCAAACTTGAAAAGATGGTTACAAAATTCACATTCCATTCTCTGGATGCTTGTTTTAAGTCGATAGACTTTTCACCAACTTGCGACTTGTCTGGTTTCGCTTTGTTGTATCCCCTGGAGGAGACATATAAATCTCATCATGCAAAAACCATGCAAGAAGGCATTGTTCACATCAACTTGATGTATTGCCCGATCATTCGTGGTTGCCATTGCAATTAAAAACCGAATCATACTTTTGCCACGGAGAGAATACCTCGGTGTAGTCGATCCGTATTTTGATTATAGCCTTTTGCTACTAATCGTGCTTTGAAATGCTCAACCGAGCCATCAGATTCATCTTCACTTTATATACCCATTTACGCCCAATGGGTTTCTTGTTGGGTGGAAGTTCGATTAAGATCCATGTATTATTTTCCTCAGAGTGTAATCTCCTTATCCATAGCTTCTCCATTCAAAGATAATTACTTGCAACTTGGTATGAAGGGGCTCATGAAGATTTGTAATGTTGATGAGAATGCGGTATAATGGGAGAGGCAGACAGAGGAAATCGATATGGAAAAGTAGGAGGAGTAGTGTTTTGAGCGAGCTTATCCGAGAGGAAGAGGCATCAATGCTCCCAATATAATCGACATCCAAGCGGGAGGTTTTGTTGCTCGTAAGCTTTTTCCGGAGCGGACATCATCAATGAGTTGATCATTTGGGACATATATGGGATCTTCGGTGAATCATGAACTGAGGTATCAATGAATTTTCGAATAATCATCAATCATACCATTAATATCAGATTGTAAAGATGAGACTTCAGAGGATATGGATTGAAAGGGATAAGTTGTATGCACAAATTTCACATCTCGTGATACAATCACATGTATTATCCAAGTCATATAATAAGAATCCTTTTGATTCACAAAGATACCCCAAAAACGATTTCAAACATCGACTATCAAACTTTGATTTACGTGGCAAAGTATTCATCGTGATAAGCCAAACACCCAAATGGATGTATATCATCAATAGATGGTGATTTCTCATATAGAATAGAGTAAGGACATTTCCACCCCAATACCTTACTAGGCAATCGATTCAATGACCATGTTGCGTTAGCAAAGAATATGACCAAAACTGTTTTGGCAATTTACTTTCAAACATTAGAGCTCTTGCTATTCAAGCAAGCTTCAGGTTCCTCTCAACAATTCCATTTTGTTGAGGAGAATAGATACACGATCTCGATGTACAATACCACATTCGGATAGCAAAAACCACAGCTTTATTTAGAAATTCGCCCATTATCTGTTCGAACTTGTTTAATATCCTTCCAAATTGTCTTTTAATCATCACAATGTATTGTTTAAGCACGAGAACACCGCCCTTATTCTCGATCAAGTATGTCCATGTCATTCGACTATAATCTTCAACCAAAGTAAGCATGAATCTAACATTATCTATGCTTTCAGAATTATATGGCCCCCATACATCTATATGCACAAGTTCAAATAAACTTGAAGTTCTTCTATGTAATATAGGAAACGGCAGCGTGAGTGTTTAGATCGGGCACATACCTCACAATCTTTCAAAGATTTGTCGATTTACGTGTCATCTTATCTTTTATTTCGATATATGCTCCATGACAAATGCAGATGGATGCCCAACATCTCATGCCAATCCTTTATGCTTGGTGAAGATTTTGATGTGTTATTGCAGAACACTCCTCTTCCAACCACATATAGATTTCCCACGAGTTTTCCTATTCCCATGATGTGATCGGATCCTGCCTTTTGTATAACACAATGAGTGTTAAGAAATAAACACCGAGCCGAGCTATCTTTAGCTAGTTGTGCTACAGATATCAGATTATGTGTAAAATCTGGTGCGAGGAGCACATTTTTCAGGGTTACTTCTTCAGTAACATCAACGGTACCCTGGTAGATCACCTCTTTTGTAGATCCATCTGGTAAATGTATGTCTTGTGGTCTTGCAAGTCTGATAGTATCCTTCATCAAATCTGGATTGCAGCATATATGTGCACTAGCTCCTGAATCAATGATCCATTGCTTTCTTTCTATTCCTCCAAGTATGTGAAAGCATAATGTCCATTAAACTCCTCCTGTATTTGCTTTCTTGAGAAACATGTTTGCATCATAAGTTTTCTCGCATGATTCATTTCCTTTGTTCATCCACTTCCTGACATTTGGCAAACTCACTTTGAATCATCCTTCCAATTTCGAACTAGATTCGGATATCACGACATTTTCCTCCCGCTTGCTTGCTTCAAATGGTGTATCGAAAAATTAACTTTCATCTTTCCTCTTGTCTCTTTAAGTTTCTTATACCATCTGAAATCCATGAAGCTTAAAGCACTCTCTTCTTCATGTCCATTCTTCTCAGCAGTGTGAACAATATAGACTTTGCCTCTCGTCCTTCGCCTTTCTCCCTGAAGTTATATTGTTTTCCATAGAAATTCGCTGCATTTAGTCGTTGTCCAACATTCATGGCTAGTTGACCACTTGTATCAATGAAAGTGTCGGTGGTAAGTTTTGATCTTCTACTTGCAAGATCATAGAGTATGCTCGATTCGTTGGGCAAAGGATCCGAAATAGCACCGATTTCGAGCATGTTCATAGCTATCATTAAGACCATTAAGAAACCGCATTAATCTCGATTTTCTTCTCTTTCCACAACAGACACGAGCTCCACACATGCAATTTAGGCGGCAATATCATATCCAGATTCATTCCACATAGCAAGAAGCTTATTAAAATACATCAAAACACTTTGATTCCCTTGTATAACCTCCAATTTCATTGTAGTCTTGCTATTTTAGGTCCGTTGCTTCTACCAAATCTTTGATTTAGAGCATCCCAAAGCTTCTTAGTTGAATCAATATGCACAAAGGCATCTACTAACTCCTTTGAAATTGAATTGATAATCGAAGAGATATCATATAATCCGTTTTAACCCATGCCTTATAATCGGGTGATGTAATGTCGGGTTTGGGTAAGCTACCATCAAGCAATTCAAGCTACTCTTAGCTCCTAAGGCTCTTTTCACCGATTTGCTCCAATTTAGAAAGTTGCTACCATTAAGTTGGGTAGATACAAGTCGCATACGGATGATCGACATTGTGTAATTGTAGAACTTCATTGATTTGACATTGTTGCGTCGTTCATGGATTCGGATTCGTTCCTTCATTATTTTCAATGTTGTCTCCTTCATTATTCTTCATGTATAGCATCCCGATTTCCTGCTTCTTCTTCGCAAGAGTGTTCCACCAACACGTCGATTCCTTGCCATGATCAATTCTTCAACCAATAATCGCCCGATACCATGTAGGAATTATGCGAATATACGAAATGAGGAAAAGAAATCCAGAGAGGATCTTTTATTATGACTAAATTCAACTCATCGGTTTACAAGCTAATGAATGAGAGTTATTTATAGAATGCGTAAAGTAAATCTAACAAACTAACGGATATGTAACTAACAAGCTAACAAACCATTCGAGAGAATAACTACTTCCTAACAACTTTATTAACAAAGATTTGCATGCGTTTATCTTCTCACGTCCTCAAATATCTTACGTGCATGAGAGACACCGACCATATCATTTCGCATTCGCCTGCACCATCAATCTCACGAAACCATCCGCATCCGCACTGTACCATCCGCACACCAATCTCATCACCACCCAATTGTCCTCCCATCAATAAAATGCTAAACCGATGTTTTGCTCTAAGAATGTACTAGAAATCAGCTGATGTCACATCATTTAAAAAATATATTACGGCAAAACGATCAAAATCTGGAAATATTATAAATTAGAATCCTCAATCAAGAAAAGTAATGACATTATTTGATTGACTACGGATATATGACAACCATCGGTTTCCGTGAAAGCTATTCGGTAAAATAACATACTTTCTTCTTTCAGTTATAAAATTAACACACTATTGCAGACAAACAAAAATAAATACATTAAAAAATTAAAATTGACACAAATTTACTGGACTATTTATTGAGTCATTGACTAGCCAAACTAGAGTTGAAATAATATAAGATTATAGACACAATAGTTCCATGTTTCCCGCTTCCCTTACCATAGAAACTCACATTTCTCCTCTCTGGTTCTGGGCGTTTTATTTAAAATTATGAGCACTTTATAATTCAACAACCCTTAATTTACGCCTTAAGTTAGGGATCAATCTAGGTAATTAATTTATTTCCTAAGAGACCCAATAGAGCTCTTACTTTAAGGTTGAAATTGCGACTATAAATATCTTCATGAATCTACCATGATCTTATTAATTATCAAAATATTTCTTCTGATTGTTGCATGCGTCATCTCTTGGACTGCCAATCTTTATACTCATAATTTTTTTCTATTCTTTTAGGTAATTGCATAATCCTAAAAATGACTTTACTTTCGTGTCAAAATTTGTCAAATAGTGAATATTTGAACTCAAACAATACAAAATATTTTCCAAAATTATGAATATAACATTAATCATAAATTTTGATCCAAAAATTTAACTATCAGACTGTCTTACATAGATTTTTGTAGTCTAAATGAAACATGTATTTTCTCAAGATAAATAAATACTCCCTCCGTCCCACCCAAAATGGTCTGTATTCCATTTTGGGTTATCCCACCCAAGATGACCTGTTTCCTTTTTAAGAAATAATGATCTCTTCAAAAGTTGTGGATCCTACCTACTTTTTATCACTTTAATCACTTTATCCCTTCTCCTAAATAATCGTACCGAAAAGAAATGAACCGTCTTTGTTGTGAATCCGGACAGCCTCGTCGTCGTCAAAGCGCAGCAACTCAACGTCGTTCCTGGCAACTTTCTGGGCACCTGCACACAACAAGGAAAGAAGCAAAAAGAAACAAGAACAAGAAAAATAAAAGAGATATGATTGAATAAACTCGGCTCAGGTGCGGTTTCTCCGTCGTTGCAACACGCCTTCACGGTGTCCAAAAAGGAGAAGATCACAATCTCGTTGACACAGCAACAACCCACAACCCAAACCCCTAACCTCCAAGAGCTCTCCACAAAGAAAATACTTTTCACCTTATCAAGAATTCCACAAAGGAATTAATACAAGAGACAAAGTATTGGAGTCTGACCACTGGAGCAAAACGGCGCCTCTATTTTGCTTGTGATAGGTCCAAAACCTATATTCACCTTTTATACAAATTAAAGGGACTGAATTGGAGGCGGCAGAAGGTGGAGAGCTTTTAGGGGTGAATGGGCTTTGCCCATTATTTAAATAGATGGGCCAACAAATAATCATTACAATCTTCACTTTTGGCCCAACCGTGTTACTGTGTGCATCGGAGAACAAACCGCACAATCATCCTCGCCGAGTGTCCCCTGCAAAATCACATAGAAAGAGCAAGGAACAAGACGTATGACACACGCCTATACATGATCACAAAGATCAACCAGGGTAAATTAACCGTGTTCATACCGCAAAAGACACACGTAAAAAACACACACAAAGACAAAGATATCTAACACACGGTTAGAAACTCACAAAGCATGAAGACAACTAATACACAATTAGAAGCTCACCAAGCAACATCACAAAGCATAAAGGCAACTAATACACAATTAGAAGCTCACAAAGAAATATCACAAAGCTCACAAAGAAATATCACAAAGCTCACAAAGAAACATCACAAAGCTAGTTGACCATAAAGCAATCACAAAGATAACAAGCACAAAGCTACAGAAGATCACAAAGATCATCACAACCATCACACAGACGGTAAACCACAAAGATTGCTATCACTAAGCTAGCATAGATCACACAGATCATAAAACACAAAGCATATCACAAAGTCACGAAGCCATCACGAAGACACGAAGTTGGCACAAAGCCACCAAACCACAAAGCCACATAGAAAGAACCACAAAGGTATGTTCACAAAGAACAAAAAAACAACGAGCATAAAGCAAGGGACGAAGCTCCACCTCAAAGTGAGCAATCACAGAGACACACAAGGAAACAAACTCCTAAGCTCATGCACCCTAAACTTAAAGCTCAACCACATAGCTCCACCTTAGAACAAATCACACGTGGTTTCTTCATTAGTAACCACATTAGCCTGATCAATATTTTGATTTTTCTTAGGACAATCCCTGATATAGTGACCCGTTTCACCACAACCATAGCACTTCCTAGGTTTAAATCTAAGTTTGACTTCCTTATCATGAAACATTTTCCACCCCTAGCATGCATGACTTTATCCAGGTTCTTGTGCACCATTATCAAGTTTTAAATCTAATTCCTTATTTTTCAAAGCACTAACAACGATGTCAAGCATCACATTATCTCTACCATACTTAATAGCGATTTAACATCCTTTGTAAGAATCGTGAATAGCATTTAAAAGCGTAAACGGAGCATAATCATCAATATGTTTATCGCCGATTAATTTTATGTCTTGAACTAACTTAGTGAATTCATCCACATTTTCATTAACACCTTTAGACATGTCGAGTTTAAAACGGAAGAATCTTTCAATCGAAACATTTTAGAAGGCAAAGACGTTTGAAGATATAACTCTTCAAGTTTTGACCACAAATCTTTAGCGTGTCATCATTCCTACTTTTCTAAGAACACACTCGGATAAATTCGGGATAATAGCGCACAAAGCAAGACGATTCATTTGAAATTTATTTTTCTCATCAACTTCATTATCATAAGAATCATCAATTACTTGATAAACGCCTTGTGAATTAAAATACATTCCATTTTCTTGCTAAAAACCAAAGTCCGTTTACCATCAAAAGGTGCCAAGCCATAATTTGCCAAAGAAGACATAACGACACGCAATAAAACCAAAGAACAAATATATAAGCCTTAATGCAGCGGAATACAAATCAGAGAGCAAAAAATATTCAAGGTAAATAAGATTTTTGATTTAATCACACAGCTAACAAACGATAGACACATTGGTAAACAGAAACAAAACCCAATCCTATACTGCACCAATCGGCAGTTTTCTAGAATTTTAAAACAGAGAGATTTTAACCGTTTTACCCGAGCGGTGCCTAAGATCGAGGCACCGTTTTACCTGCGGCGATCTGAATCGCTGATTTACGCGACGCGACAACGAGACAAACCTCGCTCTGATACCACTGTTGTGAATCCGGACACTGCCTGCGTCAACGCTAAAGAACTCAACGTCGTTCTCGCAACTTTCGGGCACCGCACACAACAAGGAAAGAAGCAAAAAGAAACAAGAACAAGAAAAATAAAGAGATATGATTGAATAAACTCGGCTCAAAGTGCGGTTTCTCCGTCGTTGCAACACGCCTCACGGTGTCCAAAAGGAGAAGATCACAATCTCGTTGACACAAAGAACAACCCACAACCCAAACCCCAACCTCCAAGAGCTCTCCACAAAGAAAATACTTTTCACCTTATCAAGAATTCCACAAAGGAATTAATACAAGAGACAAAGTATTGAGTCGACCATCGGAGCAAAACAGCTCTATTTTGCTTGTGATAGGTCCAAAACCTATACTCACCTTTTATACAAATTAAAGGGACTGAATTGGAGGCGGCAGAAGGCGGAGAGCTTTTAGGGGTGAATGGGCTTTGCCCATTATTTAAATAGATGGGCCAACAAATAATCATTACAGTCTTGAACGTGACGGAGGGAGTACCATTTAGTTGTCCGTCAAAAGACACTTAATTTGCTCGCATTTCAATACTTGGAAAGCAGGGCCAAGCTCACTATGCCATTGCTTAGGGCCCCAAAATTATAGGGCTCTTTTTATATTATATATATATATATATTATATTGGCGGTCGATGTGGATTTTAATTCTCCAAATGAGTTGTTAGTCCCAGCCCCGAATTTCCTTCTCTCACGAATCTCAACATTGGACTTCGTCTCATTTGCATTAATCAGCTCACTGGCAAAACTCCAAATCTCCTCCGCGATGAACTCTTCGCCAACGGCAAAATCCTCCATGTCCTGATAAAAAATATCACGCCTACATTTGGTGCTATTGTTGAACAGTGAGAGATAGAGAGAGTGAGAGAGAGAGTTTTGTGTATTGATTTTGGGGGTTTTGAAGTATGAAGATGAAGAGAGACTTTGAGAAGGGGCCTCCCTTTTCTTCTCTCTTTTGGTGGGTTCGGACAACACACAACAGTTGGCCCCTTAATTTTTGTTTTCTTGCAAATTTGATTTTATATTTTTTTATTTTTATATATTTTGATTTGTAACTTATGATATATGATTAGATTATTGTATGCAAAGATGTTTCCTAAATATATGTCTGGTGCTCATAAGAGAAAAAAGAAACAAAGAGAGAATGAAGTAATTCAAAGTCAAGGTAAGATATAAACTATTTCATTTTGTAAAGATATGAATTCTTCATTTATTTTAGATCTTCTTTTGATATAGTATGTTATTTTTCATATTATTTTTCTTGCATTAAAGGGGCCTACCTATTTTTAAATTCTTGTAAGTCGTAGGTACGGCACTGTTGGAAAGGCTCTTCGGTTTGTATCCCATCTCGCTTATGTATTGGCACATCAATCCTAGATGATCCTAATTAATTAGCAACTCAATCATGTATAGAAATTTTAATGGATATTTTTACTAAAAATAAATAGTTTAAGCATTATTGAGGACACTTTTGATAGTTGGGGATATCACAGATGACGAACAATTTGAGATATTTTAAAATGTTTACTAAAAATAAAATATTTTAATAAGCAAATTATCTGATCATAATCATAAGACAATTTCCTGATACAATCACTACATTTTATCGATAGCGCATTATGCTCCACTAGTTTCACAAGCATCATTGTACTAAACCAACAAAAAATACAAGGTGGTTTCTGTGTGCGCGAGTACACAATGAGATAACCCTAATTAATTTATTAATTAATTAGTTATTAGTTAATTAATATTAAATTAAGTATTATTAAATTAATTATTCTAAATAAGATTTAATAAATCCTATGATAGTAATAGTTTTTATTGAAATTAATAAATTCTAAGTAAAATTAATAACCATAATACATTAATAAACTCGAATTAGATTTAATAAACTTTAATTTTAAATTAATAAATCTTAATTTTGTATTAATAATATCTAATTTGAATTAATAAATTCTAATTTTGAATTAATAAAACTTAACTGGAATTGTTAAATCCTAATTTGAATTAATAATCCCTAATTATAAACTAATAAAACCTAATTCTGAATTGATAAAATTTAATTGAAATTATTAAGCCCTAATTTTGAAATAATAACTTCAATTAATTTTGAATTAATAAATTCTAATAGGAGATCAGTAAATTATAATTAAAAAAATAATAAATTCTCATTATTTTTAATCCCTCTAATTAATATCTAATCACCTTAATTAAGAAATCATAGTGGGTGAATGGTTATAACACTAAAGAAAGAGTGGTGCAAAAGAAGTACAAATCTCCAAAGGGTGAGGTGTTATTCGGCGGCGATGGATCATTAATTACTCTTAATTAATGAAAGTTTATATCATCTTTACATGAATTAATGAAAGCTGGCATGTGGCAATCTGGTGTTCGTTCACTGCTTAGTATCAAAAAACAACAAAATCTTAATCGACACGCAAAAAAATTTCCTAGTCAAATTTCAGAAAGCTGTAAGAAGGCACATGCTTACCACTAACTTTGTGTGTGTGAGAGAGATATATAAATATAAATATAAATATAAATAGAGAAGTGATTAAGGATCTTTCAGGTGTCCTGAGATCCAACCATTGAGAGGCAGTGATGAAAAAATGGGATATATATTATGGTGGATTTGCAGGGAATCTCTCTAATAATCCTAGGAATATTATGGCTATACCCTAGTTAATTAATTTGTGTTGGTAGGAACTATGATACTCTCTGCTTTTGTCAATTCCACCCCAACTTATATATCAACCCTGATCCTTTTCTTAGGATAATAACATACCAGTTAAGATGTTTTATACTAATAAATTTTGAATATATAAAAATGAGAAAGATTATTCGAAACCCTTGAAAAGTTTAAACAACCCAAACGTCTCTATCTCTCAATCTCAGACACATACCATTTGCAGTTGGGCTGATAATTTGAATACTGAGACTGCATTTTGTTTAAGTTATATGGGCTTGCAATTACATATTTGGGTTTTAATATAATGTGTGATTAAGAGGCCCAAATAGTAAATCTAAGATTTTGCCAAGATAAAAGTATAAAATCTTAGATGTACCTATTTACTAGTTAGGAGATTGCCCTCATAATAAATTGATATCACAACAAGTGTTTTTATAATAATAAATTAAAAATACCCAGCTTTATAATTTTATGTAAAAAGTACCTAAAATAAGGTAAATGGATAAAGATGTCCTAGATGTGATAGTGATCGGTGCAGCAATTGATGGTTGTCAATGAGTTTGATCGGGGTGGCTCAGACGACACATTCTTACATAAATTGTACCTGTGTCTCCAATAATAATAAGGGTCATTAGTCATTTACAGCTTGATCTTTCCCATGCGACAATATAGTCCGACCTACCTAAATGTACAAATATAACCCAATAAGTATTCTGTTAATACATTAATAACCTGGTCAAGTGCTAATAATAATAATAATAATAAATGTCCTTTGCTGAGTAATAACATATAAATTCAATTATTAGCCCAAACAAAAAATTTATACTTCCTTCGTCCCAATATTCATGGCTCATTTCTTTTTTATACGTAGATCAAGAAGAGTTATGTTTTATGTGTAAAATAGTGTGTATCACGAAATTCGAGATATTTTTTAGTGTAAAATTGTTTCCTTTTTTGGAAACGGACCAACTTAATAGGATAACCCAAAAAGAAAAACGAGCCAACAATAATGGGACGGAGGAAGTACATAATAATAATAAAATTTAATTATTTTTTTCTCACAATATAAGAAATTTAATTTGAATATTATTTTTGTATGGTATATAGTCGTCATCAAAAGAAATTATTGAATATTTAAAATAAATATAAATATGATCCCATTTTTAGATATACAATAATGCATTTTTGTGGTCATGACAGAGCCACATAAGGTCAATGACCAATAATTTTATTTTATTTTTTAAAATAATAATAATATTTATTTAATATTTAATAATTACAATTTTAAAAAAGAGAAAAAAGATATTATTATATTGAGAAGAAGGGTGTGAATCACATGTCAAAATCGTGCTCTAAGTGATAATTCTCAATTCAAACAGGTCATAGTCTTCTCTCTTCTTTCTTTATATCATAATTGTTAGATTCTAGAAAATCTAAATTCTGAATTTGTTATCTTTTGCTAATTTTTTTGTATAGTTTATTTACTTCTTTATGGTTGAATTTATATTTAAATTCATTGTGGACTTGTTGGGTATAAAAAATCAAGAGAATTGAGTTTTATAACTAGAATATTTTACATTGATACATTTATAGTTTACTTATTATGTTGAATAATTTTAATTTTTGAAGCTATTATTGATTGTTTGTTTAGTAATTTGTAATTAAGTTGCATTATACTATTGCGAATATTCTAATTATACCAAAGTTATTAGGATCTTGAGAGTTGATTATATAATATTCATATACGTAATTCTTGCATAATTGCTAGCTAAAATGAGACATCAATGTTTAATTTAATTTTATTATTTTTCTTATATAATAAAATATATCATGTTATATTGTCATATTATCCAAATGATATTATGCTACTATTGAAATTTTTACTAATTTCAAACTTTATTTTTAAAATTATGATTAGTTGCCTTTAAGAATAATTCATGGCTCCCGTCACTATTTGTGATAATGTCTTTTGATGACACTCGTGAAATCATACAAAAAATCAGTAGTTTAGATTGAATTTTACATACTATGGGAGAGAAAAATTATATTTGATCTCATTTCACGTTGATATATATAAATACTTTGGGATGTCAACGATGTTTTATCCAAGGACCAACCAATAAATAAGATCGCCTACGGTTACGAATCGACGATTAGATATCGGACCCGGACGGGACCCGAACCATCAACTATGTGTCTAAAGTGGTCAGGATTTGAACGGGTCTGAAATCAGAACCAGATCAAAATCAAAAGTGTAACCGAAATAGTTGCTTTAGAATTTAATGGGTTATGAGTGATTTCAGATTGGTATGGATAAAATCGGCTCATTGACAAACCTAATTAAGATTAGGCTTATCAATATACCGATTTTACTTAGACCAGAACCAATAAATAAGTATTGATTTTGGTTCTGGAACTGAAACCGGACCGGATCGGACCATCAAACTATGAGTCTAACGATTCGGGTCTAAAACGGATCTGGAACCGGAACCGAAATCGAAACTTCTGCTTTAAAATTTAATGGGCTATGAGCAGTTTCGGATTAATCCGGGTAAAACTCATTCATTGATATCCGTATAAATACCAATTCAACTAACAATTAAGACAAATTAGATTGGCGGTCACAAAATCATAAACTATCTCCCCCTAACATAGACTCAATTAAATGGTTGAAAGATAATGATTAAGGCGAAGTATATGAGATTATTGTCATTTATATTCTAATGTATCATATTAAGTCCCAGCTCCAATACCTATCCTAATATTCATAAGCAACAAGTTTGAAAGATAAGTGATAAGAACTGGACGTGTAGGTTTTATCTTACATCTTCAGACTTGGTCCACCAAAAGAAGTGCTCATGTCTGAATCAGATTCCTTTATCATATTTCGAATTTTTGTAAAGGAGTATGTCAGCAAACTTTAGTAAATAAAATAAAATAAAAATCATAACTTTATACAAGAACATTATAGTTGAACTCTAAAAAACAAAAGAAAAAAGAAACTAGACCCAGGTGACTTTCAAATTGTATATAAGTACTTGAATCATAAACCACATATAGAAAAGGGAATTTAATTTATAAAATTGACTGACAGTTGGTTAAATATTTAATTTTTTTGCATAAAAGCAATATCTTAGCGGGTTTTGATTTAATTTTTAGCTCTCTTTTTTTGTTAGAAACTAGATCTTATGTAGCTTAGACTTAAATCATAATCCAATTCCAGAAAGCAATTTAATTCATGATGTTGATTGAATTTTATAAAATATTTTGAATTTATGTATAGATTGGCATATTTAGTTCCATATTTAGTTTCAATTGAAAATAATTCAACTCGTAAGGTTGGCAGACAAACTAGGATCTGATGGTTTTATTTGATTTTGCTCTAAAAGAAATTCTACGATTATTATTATTATTATTATTATTATTATTTATTGAAACTTTTTATGATTAAAATTTAAAATTAGCACTTAAAACGCAGAGACCTTCAAGTCAATTCTTTCAGCCAACACATTTTATCCCAAATTCATGTCCAAATCTGTGTCCTATATTAAAATATTTTAACTAATTCAGCCTACTCTGTGTCCTATATTTGAAATATTGTAACTAATTCAGCTTAATTAAAAAGAATTCATGTTATTTAAATGCGAGATACAGAGTAGGACATTCCCACAACACACCAGCTGTAAACAAAAGAAATCTCACAAATACATTTTAGTGTGTGCGCTCTCCCGCCCGTGTGGGTTATATTACTAAATTATTATAGTGAAATTTGGACACAATTTATACACGATACACTTAAAACAGAAGCACCGATAGCTATGGAAGCCAGCAAATGGACAGCGGCGGCGGCGAGCATTTGGATTCAGTGCAGCTGCGGCGCGTCCTACGCCTTCGGCATCTACTCGCCGATCCTCAAATCGAGCCAAGGCTACGACCAATCGACGCTCGACACGATCTCCGTCTTCAAGGACATCGGCGCCAACGCCGGCATCCTCTCCGGCCTCCTGTACTCCACCGCCTGCCGCCGCGGCGCGGCGCCGAGATTTCTACGCGGACCGTGGGTCGTCCATGCGGCGGGCGCGGCGCAGTGCTTGATCGGCTACCTCTTCCTGTGGCTCGCCGTCACCGGAGCCATTTCCCGGCCGCACGTGGCGTTCGTCTGCCTCTTCATGTTCCTCGCCGCTCACGCGCAGACATTCTTCAACACAGCCAACGTCGTTACGGCGGTGGAGAATTTTCCGGCATACAGCGGCACGGTGGTCGGAATCATGAAGGTATTTTTTCCTTTTTCGCCGCTATTTTGTCCGATTAAGTATGTGACTAACACGATTTTAGGAATTAGTTAACGTGTTTCTTCTTCTGGAAACATTTTGTGAGGCTCTGTAAAATTTTCACCCTCATTATATTCTAGAAAGCAAATCAAGCTAATCTTTGAACTAACACATCGAAAACCGACTAATCAGCTAATAGAAAACAAGGAAAGTGCTTCGCAAATGAAAATATCTTTTGGTTAAACCTACAAAGTATTTTTGATGTTTAATTTTTATTTTCTTAGTTTGTAATATTTCTTTAATGGAAGGCTGCAATAAATATGAGTAATGATCTTTAAATAATAGGCGTCGAGATAACTACTGTGACCGGTGATAATAACAGATAAGTTGTTGAAAACAGTACACCACGCAAATTGCCTGGAAAGCTTATCGTATATTATCTCAATTTTGGCACCCATTAGGCAGAAGACTTCATTGAAAAAAAATGCCGAAGATGAATGAAAGGATGGGGGGGTGCCTTGTTGCTTTAATTTTTTAAACAGGTTCAATTTATTAGTATCAATATTAGAAGATCACTTAAGAAAATCCAGTTTGTGATTTCCATAGATTTTTTTTGTTTTTAAAATAAAATAACCTTATTACAAAGAAAAAAAAAGATTCCAATTCAATCTAGAATAGCAGAGTAAGTTAAATTATTTCGTTTGTAGCGAAATTAGTAAATTCATTTTCATGTTAGTTTGGTTGTGTTATATTTCATGTCCCATTTAAAATGTCTCACTTTCCTTTTTGGGTTGTCCCATTATAAATGTCTCATTCCATTTTAGGAAATAATTATCCCTTCAAAAGTTGTATACTTTATCTACTTTTTAACACTTTAACTACGTTATATTTTTCTCCTAAATAACTGTGTAAAAAAAGGGACATTTTAAACGGGGCGGAGGGAGTATTTTGTATAAGATTTCATCGCAAACTAATAGAAGCAAACTAATATATTTTGTATATTTTGTGTGTGTTGGCCTAGTGGTAAAGTAGTTAATATCCAAGGTCAAAAATTTCGAGTTCAAGTCCATCGTGACACAACTTTTAAAAAATTTCTGTATTAAATTGATAAAAAAAATAGAAGCCATCACCTTATCTATCCTAATATAATTTGACACACCTAATAAATAAATGAGATTTGGATAGTTAAACTTAAAGGAATTGAAAGATGTGCTTAAGTGGTAATAGAAAAACGGAAACCGTGAATCATGACGTAATACAAATTTAAGTAAAAACATATATAAGAGAGTAAAAAATTATAATTCGAAGGATAAGGAAAGGAAAAGAAAAGAAAACAAAAAAGAGGTCAAGAGGAAATAAAAACTATTTACTTTGTTTGCTATTGACCACCTTGTGGGGCCATCCGTTTCTTATTAAAAAACGCGAACTCTTAGTTACGTGACGCTACTGCTACGTTTTGTCTGAAGTAGCAAGCTTCATTCTTTACAAATTGACAACTATTTGTATCTATGTTTCAAATTGTTATCCAAAAACTAGTATCATCCGAATATATCCTGTTTGAAGTATTTTATTTAAATACGTTTTCTTAAATATATAACGTTTACTAGTTCCATTTATCCAAAATATCAGTGAACATGCTATTTTTTAAGTAGAATAGAAAATTGTAATCATGTAGACTATGTACTATTACATTTTATAAACAATAAGATTATCGCAATACATCAAACTTATAGTGGTAGAGTGGTTAATGCCGGTAGAGCCAGCCCTGCTCGAGTCCACCGACGCGATCTTTAAAATTTCAGATTAAATCGACCAAAAAAACAATAAGATTATCAAGTAATACACCCAGTGATGGAGCTACGTAGGGACCTGGTGGCCCATGGGCCCCCAACTTTTTTTTGAAAATATTACTACTATATACCTATTATATAGTTCGAGAAAGTTGTTATAGTAAGAATTGGTTAAGAATTGAATTTGTTCCCAAAGAATCCGTGTTCAATCCGTCGCAGATTCTTTTCTTCCTTTCTTCTTCCGCTTTCGCCCCTCTCTTTTTCAATTTTGTTACTTTCACTTTTGCTATTTTTTCCTTTTCCCAATTTCTCTTCTATTTTTTCTTTTTCCCCGCTCCAGTTATTTTCCTTTACCCAGTTTTATTATTTTTTCATTTTCTCTTTTATTTTTCCCCTTTTCTCTACTTTATGCTCTTTCTTTCTTTCTTTTTTATTTTATATTGATAAAACAAAAGATATATGCAACTATGATCAATTTAATTTTAAAAAAGATTATGATAAACTTATTCTAACAATTATACATGATATTTATTTAAATTTTAATAAGCTTTATATGTGAATTAATATGATCAATACAAGTTTTTATTTATAATTATTATTGATTGGTTGTTTAGTTATTTGTTAGTAAATCTTATTATTTTATCTTTGCAAGATATTAAAATATAATAAAAAGAAATTTTAATATGAACAATTACTCTATTCAAATAATATTATATATTATTTAATTTTTTTTTTTTTTTTTTTTTAAAATTATTTTATTATCTTTTAAAATTATAAATAATTCTATTCTTATTTTATTTTCTATGCCATCGTGATTGGTGCGTGTTTTGTTTTGTTTTTAATTTCGATCATGTGATTCCCATTGCTTATTGCTAAAAATTCTTTGTATTTTTTAAGGGAATATGCTAAAAATTCTAAAACTGCCCATTTGGAATGACCAACAAAAAAAGCAAAGAATTCCTAAAATACACTTGACCGCAAGCCTAACACTAGTAGGAGGGTGAGCACTTGCATGAGATGTTCACAAGGAGTAGTTTATGTATATTAATAACAACTTGGATTTTAGTTTTTAACTTGTATATATTTGGTCTTTAGCAAAACATGAATTAATTAATGAGTTTGGTTCCTTATTTGAAAGAACAAACAAAGGTAGATGTTGATGATCATTATGAAACAATTCCTGAATCTAGCAACACCATATTTATTCTTGGCAGGGCTTCCTTGGTTTGAGTGGAGCAGTTCTGATACAAGTTTACCAGACATTATTCGCAGGCAAACCAACTACTTTCCTCCTCATGCTTGCAGTTGTTCCAACTCTTCTCTCCCTCGCGCTCATGTTCTTAGTTCGAGTCCGTCCCACGGGTTCTCGAGATCATGAAAAGACGTACTTGAATGGCTTTTCACTGATCTCCATGATCGTCGCTGCATATCTCATGTTTCTAATCATCTTAGAAAACGTGTTCATCCTCTCCCCATGGATGCGCGCTTTCACATTGACCATCCTCTTACTCATTCTCTCCTTGCCTCTTCACGTAGCCATCAAAGCACATAAACAAGACGTGGAGAAACAATCATCCTTGCCCTGTTTGAAATCTCCTTTAATCAAGGGCAATAAACCAAGAAAATCAAATGAAAAAACCATTGATTGTGAGGACCTCCCCGCCAATGGGACTGATGAGTTGCAAAAGGCCCCCACCTCCGACACCAGTGACGCGCTGAATCTTGTACAAGCTTTGCGCACGCTAAGCTTCTGGCTTCTGTTTGTTGCCATGTTGTGTGGGATGGGGTCGGGGCTAGCCACGATCAACAACATCAGCCAAATCGGGGAATCCTTAGGTTACACGGCGGTGGAGAGGAGCACATTGGTATCACTATGGAGCATATGGAACTTTCTTGGCAGATTTGGGGCCGGATTTATGTCTGACATCTTCTTGCACAAGAAAGGCTGGGCGAGGCCGTTGTTCATGACTCTAACTCTTGCAGCCATGACGGCTGGCCACGTCATAATCGGCTCGGGTTTCCCGGGGAACTTGTATGTGGGATCAGTGTTGGTAGGTATCTGTTATGGGTCGCAATGGTCGTTGATGCCGACCATCACCTCTGAGATATTTGGCGTGCAGAATATGGGGACTATATTCAATACCATCGCCATTGCTAGCCCTCTGGGATCGTACATATTTTCTGTGAGAGTTATTGGTTACGTATATGATGGAGAAGTGTAGAAAACCATAGAGGTACAAGAGAAGTGCAGAAAAGGAATAATGGTTTTCTTATTAATGCGTAACAAATGGAGTACAAAGATTATTTATATCTCTAAGAAAGATAGATCCGAATACGTAATATAATCATCAGATTCAACAGCCTAACGGCCAGAACAAACCGCAACTAACAACTCAAAGACATTAACGTGATCAATCCACGTGACAAGACATGTGACAAAGCATGCAACTTATCAGCACCATGCAGCAGCAATACGCCATCACAGTGCGCCTTCACCCCTTTGCACCATGGCTCCATTCATCTGGATCTCAGTATCTCTATACCCCCCGGCAAGCTGGACACGGTGGATGTCCACAAGGCCAAGCTTGAGCAGTAGAAAATGAAAGCGAGGCCCAGCCAAAGCTTTGGTAAACATATCGGCAAGTTGAAGAGTAGTAGACACATAAGTAGGAAGGACAAAACCAGCCTTGTAGTGAGCACGAACGAAATGACAATCTATGTCGAGATGTTTCGTACGTTCATGAAAAACCTGGTTTTTAGTAATATGAATGGCCGCCTGATTATCACAATAAAGCGGAATGGGCCGAGGCAAATGAATAGAGAAGTCACTGCACAGATAAGAAATCCAAAGCAGCTCCCGAACCGTGATGTTGAGAGATCTATACTCGGCAGCAGATTTAAATAGATATCGTGGATCGTTGCACGGCCAAGAAATCAAGCATTTACCAAGAAACACACAATAACCAGTCAGTGATCGACGAGAAGCATGACAAGATGCCCAGTCGGCATCACAATAACCTGTGAGAGTGACCAAGCTGGATGAAGGAAAGAACAAACCGAGAGAAGGACAACCTTTCAGGTATTTGAGAACATGAATGGCAGCTTCCCAGTGATGTTGACATGGTGAAGACACAAATTGACTCAATTGTTGAGTAGCATAGCTTACATCTGGACGGGTAAGGTTCAAATAAAGAAGCTTACCCACCAGTCTTCGATAAGAATCCGGATTATCCATTGGAATGGATGAAGAACTCGACAATGTATGACCACTAGGGAAAGGCGTTGTTGTAGACCGACACCCAATAAGTCCAGCAGATTCAACAAGATCTAAGATATACTTTCGCTGATTCAAAGAAGTACCTTCAATCCCACGAGCAATCTCCATGCCCAAGAAATACTTGGTTGACCCTAGATCCTTGATTGAAAAAGCTTTGTCTAAATATGTCTTGACCTCGTTAATAATAACCTCATTAGCACCTGTAATCAAGATATCATCAACGTACACAAGTAAGCATGTAAAAGAATCACCCGATCCCTTCGTGAAAAGACAATGATCATGTGGTGACTGTGTAAACCCGAAACTGAACAACTTCGAACAAAACTCAGCGTTCCATTCCCTCGAAGCTTGTTTTAATCCATACAAGCTTTTTGTAAGTTTACACACCTGCCCTGGCTTTGCCTTGGTATACCCGGGAGGTGGTGTCATGTATATGTCTTCATGAAGGAACCCATGCAGAAACGCGTTATTCACGTCAACCTGGTGGATTGGCCAGTTATTAATAGTTGCTATAGCAATCAAAAACCTCACAGTAACAAGCTTAGCAACTGGGGAAAATACTTCTGTATAATCAATACCGAACTCCTGATTATAGCCCTTTGCAACTAGCCGCGCTTTATATCTATCAATGGTTCCATCAGCACAAAGTTTAACTTTGTACACCCATTTGCATCCAATCGGTTTCTTCCCATGTGGCAAATCCACAATGATCCATGTCTCATTGCATTCTAAGGCATCAAGTTCTTTCTGCATTGCTGTAACCCAATCAGCAATCGAGCTCGCTGCTTTATATGAAGTAGGTTCTTGAATATTGTTGACCTTTATGAGGAAGGCTGTGTACTGTGGAGTGATGTGAGGAGAGACACAGTATGGAAATGTGGGAGGACTCATCACAGAATTAGAAAGAGTAGTGTGTGAGACTGAAACATCATCATCAAGAATGTAATCATTTAACCACGCAGGAGGCTTAACCTTCCTAGAACGCGCTTTAGGTGGAATCTGTACACTGACTTCAGCATCTAATGCAGAACTTGTATTCTGATTAGGTAAGGCTGAACATGATTCAATGTCTTCGGGAACCTCCTTAGAAGACACACAAGGATAATCAGAAGCATCATTATTCTCCCTTTGCGAAGCACTGGCTTCTGCATTGACTTCCACTGTGTTCTGAGTAGAATTTTGGAAGGGATAATTGTGGCATATGAATTTCACATCCCTTCCAATGAACACCTGAGAGTTGTCCATGTCAAACAACATAAAACCCTTGTGAAAAGCAGTATAACCCAAGAATATACACTTCAAGCAACGACTATCAAATTTTGATCTAGATGGAGATGTGTCAACTGCATACGCGAGGCAACCAAATGAATAAACCTTATCCAAAGCTGGTTCTTTCCCATATAACAAAGTAAATGGGCACTTCCATTCTAGAACTTGACTAGTATTCGGTTTAACAACCATGTTGCCATAAGGAGAGCATACGACCAAAATTTTTGAGGGAGGTTACTTTCAAACATTAATGCACGCGCTATTTGAAGTAAACTCCTATGTCTACGTTCAACAATCCCATTTTGCTGAGGTGAGTACACACATGTTCTCTGATGGATAATACCATGGTTTACCAATAGGTCATCCATGTTCTTATTCACGAACTCCGACCCATTATCCGAACGTATATACTTAATGGATTTCTCGAAATGAGTTTTCACCATATTAATGAATTGCTTTATCACAGAATAGACTTGATCTTTCGTGCTTATCAAATACGTCCAAGTGACCCTACTATAATCCTCCACCAATGTCACCATGAATCTAACATTATCAACACATTCCATATTATATGGCCCCCATAAATCAAGATGTACGATCTCAAATAGGATGTAGTTCGCTCATGCAAAACAGAAAGTTTAATCTAGTCTGTTTTGATCGAGCACATACCTCACATTCTTTTAAAGCTTGAATATCACTGACTGATACCTTCCCTTTAAACTTTGCCATGTGTTCCATTGTTTGCGTAGACGGATGGCCAAGCATCCTATGCCATTTTTCCACCTCAGATACAGGCTTCATCGAAACGGTGTTGCACGCGTTCTGCCTTCGGATGACATATAGATTTCCCACGCCTTCTGCCATCCCCATAGTGTAGTCTGAATTCAACCTCTGGATGCTGCAGTGCGTTCCAAAGAACACACACTTAGCTGAGTTTTCCTGTATTAACTGAGCAACAGATATCAAATTATGCGTAAATGCTGGCGCAAGGAGAACATTATGCAGTGTAATGTCTTCGTTGATCTCAACTTCCCCTATGAACATCACTTCTTTGACACTACCATCAGGAAGATGAATTTTCTGTGGCATCTCAAGTTTAACCTTTGTTCTCATCAATTCGAGTTACAACAAATGTGAGTACTCGCCCCGAGTCAATTATCCAACTGTTTTGTCCATTCCATCTAGATTCCAAAAGCATAATGTCCATTGAAATCCTTATAGCAATCAAAGATCATTCTGCACCATATTTGCATTGTAGTTAGACTTTCATGGTTCATCTTGCCTTTCACTTCCCAATTTTCCCATATATTTGCAAGTTCTTCCTTTATCATCTTTCCAATAATCGCATTGGATCCAATCTTTTCATTAGACATCTCGCATCTTCTTCTTTGTTGGTCATGAAACAACTTTCTCGCAAAATTTGCTTTTAGTCTTCCTCTTGCATCCTTCGATTTCTTGAACCAATCCGGAAATCCATGGAGCTTGAAACATTCCTTTTCCTCATGTCCTGACTTATTGCAGTAGCTGCAATATAGACGCATTCTTTCTTCTTTGCTTCGTCTCCCTTTGAACGCATAAGCTCTCTCGTTACTTAATCCTTTGTTGTTATGTTGATAAGTGGCATTCATAGCTACTGAATTGCTAGAATTAAAGGAATTTTCCACAGACATCTTTTGCTCTTCAATCTGTAGGATCATTGAATAAGCTCTATCCACATTTGGAAGAGGATCTAGGAATAAAATCTGGTTCCTAGTATTATCGTATCCATCATTTAAACCATTTAAGAATTGCATCAGTTTTTGATTCTCCTCTCTCTCATTCGCCGCATGCCTCGCATCACATTTGCATATTAATGGTGGCAACACCATTTCAAGCTCACTCCACATGGCAACAAGTTTATTGAAATAAACTAACACACTTTGATTACCTTGACAGTAGGCACTGATTTCCCTCTGCAATCGTGCTATCTTGGGACCATTACTTTTCCCAAACCTATGGTTAATAGCATCCCACAGATCCTTAGTGTTATCGATGTGAACAAATGAATCTATTAGCTCCTTCGATATCGAATTTATGATCCACGAGGATATCATATAGTCAGCCTTAATCCAGGCTTTGTAATGAGGAGAAATTGAAGCTGGTTTTGGTAGGCTTCCATCCAGAAATTCTAACTTACTCTTTGCTCCTAGAGCACGTTTTATCGACCTACTCCAATTCAGGAAATTACTTCCATTCAATTGAAATGATACCAGCTGCATACCTGGATTATCTCCATTATGCATCTGTAGAATCTCTCTGATTTGATTATCCTCCATTCGATCAACTTCACTTTCTGTATTTCGTCGATTATGCGAAGAACTTGAGCTTCCTTCAGCTCTCTCTTCTTCTTCCTCTTCTTGATATGCACTCTCTTCTTCAGCTAATAAATTCCATGCCGTTCTTCTCGTTTTCACCATTTATGTTGGGTGCGTAAACAATTATCTAGCATGGCTCTGATACCATGTAGAAAACCATAGAGGTACAAGAGAAGTGCAGAAAAGGAATAATGGTTTTCTTATTAATGCGTAACAAATGGAGTACAAAGATTATTTATATCTCTAAGAAAAGATAGATCTGAATACAGAATATAATACTGTATTCAACAGTCTAACGGCTTCGTAACAAACTGCAACTAACAACTCAGCACATTAACGTGATCAATCCACGTGACAAGACATGTGACAAAGCATGCAACTTATCAGCACCATGCAGCAGCAATACGCCATCACAGTGCGCCTTCACCCCTTTGCACCATGGCTCCATTCATCTGGATCTCAGTATCTCTATAAGAAGCAGGAGTGGATAATTCTTGCAGTGGGACACACTGTTTCATGCTGTCTTTCTTCATTATGGCGGTTGTTAGTCTTTTTGGGTCACTTGTGGCGTTGGTTTTGTTCGTGAAGACGAGGAGGGTCTATGCCCGGATTGTACGTACGAGGATGTTGGCTTGAGTTGTTGGAAGTTTGTTTCATTTCTTGTTATGCGTGGTAATATATATATATATATATATATATTATATATATATATATATATATATATATTTTTATTAGAGGATCTAATGTGTCACAAGGTGTGTGTAGCTCAATTTTATTAGTTTGCTATCTACTAGTCTTCACGTGATTGATTTTTTTGTATAAGGGGCCGGGCCACTTCTTCAAGTATTTTGGCAGAAGTCTGGGCTGGTGTGAGTACGCATTTAATTTGTAATTATTTGTATTGAATATTAATTTATCTTGAAATTTGTTGGCAGATAGTTGCTTGATGATGCATCGAAGTATATTTTAATCTTACGTACATCAAATTATATACGTGCGATTTTCTATTTGCAATGAATTTCTAATAGTATTTGAATTTCTCAAAGTCTGAGTTCCTTACTTCCTTTCACACACTGTTCTTACCCAAACAATCCCTACCCCACTCCCACAACCATTTACCTCCCAAAAACCAATCACCACCATACAAATTGTATTCGGGTTTGGAAATTATGTTCTTTACTGAAAGACTAACAGTAGGGAAAATTGTACCCTAATTAAGGGATAAATTAAGATTTAAAAATGAACAAAACCCAAAAATAAGGATATCTTAGATCCTAAACTCCACAAATATTTTTTAAAAATCATATATTAAATTTTCTTTTTGAAACAAATGGCCATTAAAGAGTAGATTAATACACACTTAAATATACATGCCAATATAGCTTTCCGTGCGGGTAGTACCCGCACTTTTGTTGGTACAATTACATCAATGTGTGTGTGTGTGATTTTTTTATCGTGAGAACGTGAGCATTAAAAAGTGATGAATTCGGAGTGAAATTTGATGAATCTGTTGAAAAAGTTACTGAATCCAAAAAATTAAAATTTTCGCCCCTCATGGGATTCGAACCTTGATGAAAATTCCGAATTTTTTTATTTCAATAATTTTCACAGTAGATGCATTAACTATCATAGCGAATTCATTTTGTTCACAATAATTTTTACATGGTTCTTAGTTTTCACGTTAAAAATTATTCTTATTTGAACATCTCTCTCTCTCTCTCTATATATATATATATATAGGGAAGGGTTAACGTGAGAACCATTTTTATTGTGAGAACGTGAGAACCAAAACCGATGAATTCACATTGAAAGTTGATGAATCCACGGAAAATTATCGAATCCAAAAATAGAATTTTCGCCTCATGGGATTCGAACCCGGGTGAAAATTTCTGAATTTTTGAATTCATTAACTTTCTCAACGGATTCATCAACTTTCATAACGAATTCATTTGGTTCTTAGTTTTAGGATAAGAATGATTCTTATTTGACCAAACACTCTCTCTCTCTCTCTCTCTCTCTCTCTCTCTCTCTCTCTATATATATATATATATATATATATATATATATATATATATATATATGTAGATTGAGATAATTAAAGGTGGCAAAATGGACGAGATCGGACCGGTCTATGAGGCTTCAAGTACTATGCGGGTCTAGCCGACTTGCCTTCATAGAGTTATAGGGCTTCAAATTTCGGAGTCTAGACTAAGCCCGCTCAAACTCTAATATAACACTTGTATATGCTTCATATTAAGTGCTATAGTCCGATACTTAAAGGAATTTCGTTTTATAACACTTGCATAAGTCTTACTAAGTACTATAGATGATACTTAAAGATAATAGGACACTATTATACATCATATTAAGAACTAAATAAACAAAAATCGGGTGAACTTTCTAGTCTGAAAATCCCAGGACTTTCGCCCGATAGGCCATTTGGGTTGGCTTTTTAGGTCCATTTTCTTTCAAGCCTCCATTTTACGAGTCCAACCCATCCCTAGTTTTGGGTACCCCAAACTACTCCGTCGAGTCGGACCAATTTTGCCAGCTTTAGAGATAACTACTTTGCAAATGTGTAAATGGTAACGTTCATGTATTCGTGCAACAATTTAAATTTTCAGTGCATTCCCACAATACATATTCAAAAATTATTAAGTAAAGAGATACCTATTTTTTGTGTTTTTAATTTTCACGATATTTTGAAAAAAAATGTCAAACTTAAGTTAATTTATTTAAATATACTAAATTTTCACAAGATGTTAAAAAATATCAAAATATAGAGATTCCGACGGCATAATATACCAAGTCTTTTCACCAAATTCTCAAATAAATTATATCTTAAAGGAGATGGAATTATGTTTTTCTAGATAACACTCAAAACGGCATTGTTGTATGTGGTTGAATTTAAAAAATATTATGAGCGAGGTCGTTTTTCATATTTACCTCAACTATAGAAAACATCACAAACGTTTTCTGCGTGTATTTATATATATACGATCAACTAAACACGCCTTAAATATAAAAAAACCTCACACACTTTTTCTGCGTCTATATATATATATATATATACATACGATCGACCAGTATACGCATTTCACAACAAAACAGAAGCAGCAACAAAAATGGAGGCGAGCAGATGGACGGCGGCGGTGGCGAGCATTTGGATCCAGTGCAGCTGCGGCGCGTCGTACGCCTTCGGCATCTACTCGCCGATCCTCAAATCGAGCCAAGGGTACGACCAATCGACGCTCGACACCATCTCCGTCTTCAAGGACATCGGCTCCAATGCCGGCGTTCTCTCCGGCATACTCTTCTCCGCGGTCTGCGGCGGCCCGGCGCCGAGGTTTCTGCGCGGACCGTGGATCGTCCACGCGGCCGGCGCGGTGCAGTGCTTCGTCGGCTACTTCTTCCTGTGGCTCGCAGTCACCGGAGCCATTCCCCAGCCGCACGTGGCGGTCGTGTGCCTCTTCATGTTCCTCGCCGCCCACGCACAGACGTTCTTCAACACCGCCAACGTCGTTACGGCGGTGCAGAATTTCCTGCCTACAACGGCACAATCGTCGGAATTATGAAGGTATTTAGTTTCTCGACACTTTTTTGTTGCTTTTAATAATTAAAAATTGATATGGATCATTAATGAAGTCTTAGTAATTAGCATGTACATTTTTTATTTTATTTTTGTTAAAATATTTTATACAGAGGTCTATTGTTGAGTGTTGACTGTTGAGCAGTTTGGTTACAAATACTATTTTAATTAGTAAATAAATGATAATACAAAATTAAGATATTATGTTTGCGTCTACACATAATACATTAATAGAATGTACTTATAATTTAAATATAAAAAAATGTGTAATAAAGGATTAAGAGCAATTGCGTTAGTTAGGATATTTGATATTGGAGTTTGGTTTTATTGTTAATTTAATCTCAACCAATTCACAATATTAAAGTTTTGGAATTGCTAAAAGGGGTATTAGTATTAGTGATCGTGATTGCTGTGTGACATAATAATTTATTATCAATGAGTCATTAAATGTATAATAAATTATTTACAATCTTGACTGGACATAACAATAGATATTTAATTTTAATCACGTGCAATATACATCTTTGGGTGGGGTAAAAAAGATGCTCATCATTTCTATGATAACGGATACTATTATTTGTGAATTTAGGTTACCAAGAAAATGTTGACTTCTAAACAGGATAACTACCTTCCCAAAACCCACTGTAAGAAATACATTTAAAATCCATTTATTTTAACAAAAACCCTTATTTAGTTCAATTTGTAAGATTCTAAAAGATCACGACACCTCTCAAAGTTAGGCTCCGTGTTGTCCTTAATTATTTTTCAACTTTAAGTACCAATTAAATATGAGTTGTGGTTACAAGATGTATATAAAGATAATATTTCAAGTGTTTATAAGTTGTTAAAGTGTTTGGATAATTGATTTTATAAGCTAGAAAAGAATAATGAGTTAAGAGAAAATCGGATAATTGTATTATTTGTTGTTAAGAAAAGTACCATTTATATTAAAAAAAAATCATTTGTTTTTTATCATATAATTTAAAAAATATCATTTATATTGAAAAAACTTATAAGTTGTTTTAAAGAGCTTATAAGCAGCCAAACATAAAGTACATAAAACTCATATATATCCGTCTGCACTGACGAATAATATTGTTGTTAACCATCTATAAAATAATATTCTTCATCATAAGTATAATGTAATAAATCCCACGCTACTCGCGTGGAAATATTTTCGAGCATGGCAACTCGATTTCGACAGCAAATTACAACCCATAAATCTAAGACCCGTAAAAAATAATAAATATTGCCAAAGACTCTCTTAAATGTTTTTCATTTATCTTTTCAAGGAACGAGGCTAAATTGCCCTTTAGAAATTTGGGAGGAACAAATGAATGGATGTGGCTCTGGCTTCAATTAATTATTGGAAACAAGAAGTCAACGGAATTAATTCTATTGTTGGATTAATATTATTCTATCTTGTAAGTCGTGACAATGACCTACTTGCATGATGTGTTCATTATCTGTGTGATTAATTTATTTATTTACTAACTCGAACTCCCATGATCCCAATTTTCGGAAATGCATGTGAATCTTAATGTTCCCCCGGTTCATAGATTATTAACTTTTGGAGGAAAGAAGTATTTTTAGATACAATAATAACATGTAATTTGGAGACATGTGATTGTGAAGTAGATGCGATACTTTGTAACAAAGTATACCGTCTATGCTCCCAAAACAAGTACTCCTCTTTTGAAAATATAATTACTTCCAAAAAAGAAATGAACCAAAATTAGATCGAACACTATTTTGGATCAAAGTATTTCTTTCTGCATGCATGTAGTAGTTTATTATATGGCTAATTAACAACTTGAGAATATATAGAATTTAACTAGTACTGCACTTGGCAAAACATGAAACATGCGAGCATTTGAAATTGAGAAAAAAGGGTTACATGTGCACGCTACAAGAAATATATGTCTCATTCTAATCAATGTTTTGAAAACCGGACTGAACCAGCCGGTTCAATCGGTTTAACCGAGAATAGTTAGTTGAGTGGTCCGGTTTCAAAAAAATCTCTTATTGCTATAAAACCAGGATGAACCGACAAAAATAGGTGAAAATCGATTAAATCGGTACCAATTTTATTAAATTAAATAATAATAATTGTAAAATGAGCAAAATGATGTTAACAAGATTCGAACTCATGCCATTGAGTTGGTAGACTAACATAAACCAACTCACCAATTTGAAACTTTTGATTTTAATTCTTTGGTTAATTAATTTAGTTACTAACAATATTGACTTAAATATTAAATAATTATTATTACTTCATCTACAATTAATATTTATAAAATTATTATCATTAATTAATATTATTATTGAATTGAAATTCATGTAAATGGTTATTATAATGTAAAAGAAGATGGTGGTAAGAAACTAATTAAGGTTTGAAATAGTTCTTGTTAATTATTTAATTCTTTCTTGTAAATATACAAATGAATAAATATTGATGATTTATTTTATTTACTTTTGATTAATAGAATGTATAGAAATTTTAAAATTTTATTTAAATTAATTTATCATATTAATATTTATTCTATATATGTATATATTTTAAAATAAACACATCATAAATATAATCGATCATCCGATTTTTTTAAAAGGGTTTGATCGGTCGAACCAATGATCCAATCAATTAACCGGTTCAATGTCCGATCCGGTTTTCAAAACATTGATTCTAATTACAAAACGTTTCCCATAATTTTTGTGGACGTTCACACTACAAAAGAACTTGTCTAATTTCTTTCCATTATTTTTTATGGACATTCACACTACAAAAAAAAAAAAAGTAGTCTAATTTCTTCAATTTCCCAAACTCATAAATGTTTGCATTCCAACGGAATTAGTGTACATGTATTTCAATGGGTATTTTGACATTCTAACAAAGAAAGTTCACTGCTAAGTAACCCCATTGCAGTCTCGATTTTATTTTTTCTAAATCCAAATAATTGTTATGAAAGAATTTCTAAAAATCAACCAACATTACATCCATTTGTTTGCAGGGCTTCCTCGGTTTAAGTGGAGCAATTCTGGTACAAGTCTACGACACGTTATTCCCCGGCCAACCAACCACTTTCCTCCTCATTCTTTCATTTACTCCAACTCTCATCTCCCTTCTCCTTATGTTCTTCGTCCAAAGTCATCACACAAAATCCACACACAACGAAAAAACCTACTTAAACGGCTTCTCCCTAATCTCCATCGTCGTCGCTGCATACGCCATGTTTCTCATCATCCTGGAAAATACCTTCATCCTCTCTCCATGGATACGCGCTTCCACGCTAGCCATCCTCTTCCTCTTGCTCGCCTCACCCCTCCACGTCGCCATGAAAGCAAACACACACAACTTCAACAAACCCCCTCTTCAAATAATTCCCCCTTATTAAACAAAACCAATGATTTTGTGGAGCTCAACATCGGGCAAGCTATGGGGACGATGAGCTTCTGGTTGATATTCATCGCAATGGTATGCGGGATGGGGTCGGGGCTAGCGGCAATCAACAACATCAGCCAAATCGGAGAATCATTAGGCTACACCGAAAGGGAGAGGAGCGCGTTGGTATCGTTATGGAGCATCTGGAACTTTCTAGGCCGAGTCGGAGCAGGGTTTACGTCGGACATTTTCTTGCACAGGAAAGGATGGGCGAGGCCGTTGTTCATGTCGCTGACTCTCGCGGCCATGACTGTTGGCCACGTCATCATGGGCTCGGGTTTGCCGGGCAACTTGTACGTGGGGTCCATGTTGGTTGGTGTTTGTTATGGTTCGCAGTGGTCGTTGATGCCGACCATCACCTCTGAGATATTTGGTGTGCGGCATATGGGGACTATATTCAATACCATCGCCATTGCTAGCCCTTTGGGATCCTACATATTCTCTGTTAGGGTTATTGGGTATATATATGATGGAGAGTCGGGTGTGGGGAATTCTTGCTTTGGGACTCACTGTTTCATGCTGTCTTTCCTCATCATGGCGGCTGTTAGTCTCTTTGGGTCGCTCGTGGCGTTGGGTTTGGTCGTAAAGACGAGGGGGGTCTATGCCCGGATCGTGTGTACGAGGATGATGATGATGTTGGATTGAGACGTTGGCTCCGAACTTTTGTGTTTCAATCTCGTATTTCATTGATTATGTGTGACGGCGAGATGAACTTCTATTTCTAATTGTATTTTGAATTTCTTGAAAATTTGAGTTCTTTCTATATATAACCGATCCAAAATCCTTTTTTTTTCTTTCTTTTTGGGGGGGAGACTAATTTTGCGTATGACAGTGCTTCATAATTGGTTGTGCATCTGAGGATTCTAATCTTTTTTGTGAGTGATCTAATTAACACAATTTTTTTCTTAATTATCTCCTAATTGATCTTGCTTGATATGCCTACTAAAAATAATTTAAAATAACATTTATGAAATGTATTAGTCAAAAAAGTAAAAAAAAAAAAAATTATATACAGGCATGAATGAAAAAACATCTACTAGTAAAAACTAACATGGATGAAATTTCCATGAGAAAAATATGGATGAAATATTGTGTTAGAATATCATTAATGTCTATCATCTATTTTTCTTACAATCTCTCATTAACACCTTCCTCTTTAATTTCCCTATATATAGCGACCTAGTCCAAGCCCAAGATCATCTATTTTTCTTAAAATATCATATTAACACTTTTTTCAGTTATTAATTCCATTAATAACTTCCATTTTAACCTTTCAAAAGAAAAACCATTTTAAAATAAGATCTTCGCAATCAGTAATGGAATTCCATCCAATTCCAAAAGATACCGATAGTTGTGCAAAATGAACTCATACTAAATCTGAACCAACAAATGTTGAAGAATCAACAAATAAGTAGCAAGTTGTTCTCCTGTACGGACGTCCGTACGTATAACATTGATATTTTTCTTCAATGTAAATAATACTTGCTAATTATAGGGTAAAAAATATATGATATTTTTCTTTAACGTAAATTATATTTTTCTTTAAAATAAATGATATTTATATCCGTCTGTATTATCCGTCCGCACCCTACACATGGATATACATAAGTTTTTGTGATAAGTAGAGGTTAGGGGTGAAGTGCCACTTAGAATCACGAACTAGCTTTTTTATACAGCTACCCGCGCAGTCGAACTGGTTGCTAACTGTACCTATTAATATGAATAGAAACGTTAGTGAGATGTATGTATACACGCAGATATCGAAGAACTCGAAATAAAACAAAACGCAGATTCATTGAAGGTTTTAATTTATTCGTACTTTCTAACTACCTTCTCCTCAAATAATCCCACTTCTCATAAATATTGATATGAGATGTGATCATTAATGACAAGAGCCTCGACTCGTCAAAATCGCCTAGAAGTTTTTTTTTTCTTCTTTTAAAAAAAAAAGAAAAAAGAACTCAATCTTTTACCTCGAATCCAATCCAAGTTTCAGAGAAAAAAAGGAAATTAAGAAAAAATTAAATGCCATTTCTCTCTGAGAAAACTCCCTATCTATGAAACTTTAAGAGTATAACAATGTTTGAAATATTTAATCTATCAAATCTACTTCTATAAATCGTATGAAAATAAAATAAAATATTAGCACCAAAACATGAATTAGTCCTTCCTTAGTTGACACTTGTAAGGCTAAAACATGCTGCAGCACTCTTGAGCTCATTCTCATCAATCTCCTCAACAAGCTGCCTAGAATCTTTGATCGGCGATTCCAAGCTCAAGCTGCATGTAATCAAAGATCTAAGAATCACTTTTTAAAAAAAGATATCTTTAAAAAAATACTGCAAAATGTACCCAAAATAGTACCGGATTTTTCTATTTTAGTGACTGGACATACAGATTTCTGTTTCTGTAAGATTCATACCTCGATTGATCATAGGCTTCTCTGGAGCCAATATAAGACTGCGTGTCATCAATATTATCGAAAAAGGGCTGCATTGGCGTGTGGTGGTGGACGAGGGAGAGTGGGTGTGTGACGACGGAATTTGGGTTGTTGTCGTTGCTATTACTGTAAGTCTGGTGGCACATGGAGTTGACGACGTTGTTCATCTCCTTGAAATCTAGATAGTCGATGTTGTAGTCCGGTGCGGCGGCGTTGTTGTAGTGCGAGTTGACGTCGTCGTGCGGGGCCATCCCGAGGTGGAGGTCGGAGATGTAGTCGTCGGTGGTGGGATGTTGTTGTTGTTGTTGTCTGTAATAGGCGAGGTGGTGGAGGACTGCTTGCAGCTCCTCCTCAGCCATCTGGATTTGGTATGAAAGGTGGCGGATGTCGGCCATGCAGCCCCAGACGGGGTACTTATCGCGCATGGCGGCGTGGAACTTTATGGACTTGATGGCGATGGCCTTCTGGTTTTGGTCGGGGCCGAGGTCTTTCAAAAGGTTCTGGATGTTCTTCACTCCGAAGAGGCGGTGGACGTTTTGGAACATTTTGGGCTGATCGGCCGGAAAGAAGGGCGCCAGAAGGCATTCCGGTGTGCAACGCCTTCGTTGGTACTTACAAGCAGCGCAGGCCTGCCCGCTGCCACTCTTTATGGTCATCCTCCAAGTCTCATCCGATTTTATTCCGAGATTAATATATGGATTTGGATTTGGTGTTTTTTTGATTGATGTGGATTCAAGACTTTCTTCATTTTGGCACTTAGGGGAAGTGGAAAGACTGAGTAAAAAGGAGCCGAATATGTGGGGATGTTTCTTTGTCAGTTAGTTGGGGACAAGTGGTGTTGTTTGAGCAAGCTTTCTAGTTTTAGAACCCTATTTTTGAGGGCCGTCGGTGGTCTTGGTCTTAGGGGTCTGTTATTATCATGTGTACGATCGCCCCATCTACTAGTACTTTCTTTCCTACTCATTTAATATAATCTTTTTTCAGTACGGTATTCACTTTATAGATCTTCTTTGACCCGAATGATCATGAAAGTCACTCATGCATAATTACTATCGAGCATCTACTTGAGAAAACCGGTTTGCATAATTACTTGTGGGAAGTTTTGATCAATCATTTTTGTGTTTATGATGAGTTCTCTTACTGACCAGAAATTATGTTTCAATTATTTAGCTAGCAGTTTGCTACCCATTTCCCATCATCACAACGGCAGAGCACCGCCGTCTGAGGTTCAAAACATCATCTTCATCGTTACAGAACTATTTGTAGATGGTTTCCAAACAGGAAACTAAAATTGAAAATGATCAAGAAACGAAGAAACTCAAATAGCCTATGCACTTCCGCAGCGAAGATAAAATGAACACAAATACCAAAATTATGAGCATACTGTGTATGATTCATTTATGCCAAAATTATTGTCATTAGCATCACAGAAGTTAGTCCCAGACGGTATTTACACCATATAAATAAATACTGAAAAGGGGAAGTTACTATATATGCAGCAGGGAGTGATTCCAAATGGATGGAGACCTGACCTATACACAGATATCTCTATGAGGGAAAACAATCGGAGATGTGAACCTAAGTACAAGAAAATCCTGTGTACAGTTGCAGCGACGGATAACCGGTACGAGCTCAAGCACAATTTACCAGTCAAAGTGGTTCTTATTACTTCTTTAACCCATATCAAAACTGCAAGACCGTGGAGCAACTTGTTCCACAAGCATCTGGTGTAGGTCATCTTTTCCCAACGAATTGTTAAGGCTTACTCCTTGCTAAGTGTTATCGGTCTCCATTCCCTTCACTGTATATTAAGCGACTCACTATATAGTTCAAATTCTTGGGTGTCAACCAACTGTGATTTCTCGAGTTCAGCTGTCAAAGTTAGCTCAAAGCCTCATAAAGGCGGAATTGGGTCTCCGACTTCATATCTTCAAAGCATCAGGTAGCACAAGGAAATTCCACAAGGTACTAATTCACAGCTTCGTACAAGAGCACTTGCGGTTGTAAATGTCCTCTTTCACACATTGAAAGGACATCATCCCACCCGCCAATTACCTAGAGATGACATATAGATTAACAAGATAAGAAAGAGACTGAAAACTATCCAGGAAATAGTTAGAGAATTCTACCTTTACGGTTTTGTCATCGTACATGATCCACTGTTCATGATCGCTACTGTAGGCAAAACAGTGATAGTGCTGCCCATAATAGCAAACCTAAGAAGACAGATGTACACAAAAATAGAGAAAAAAAGTTAAGGTAAATCTATATAGTCACTGAAAGACAGACCAAACAAATTTTGGAAGAAGCATTAATCTTCTGTTACCAACTTGGAAAACACAAGTACAAATTAATTTAATAACGACTAAAGACAACCAGACTCAAGAAAACTGTAGGAAGTTCATAGTCCTTGCTGCAAAGAAAAAAGGATCTCACAGCTAAGCACATGAACCTTAACAATGCTCATTGGCGCTGAGAGTTAGATTTTGGATTAAATGGGATCTGAGATGCTCATAGGCTTGCATACAGATTAAGTTGAAGTGTTGCAAACAAGAATGTAAACAAAAAATTAAATGTCAGTTTATGTACAAAGTGTCTCGATTAAGAGAAATTCAGTTTCATCTAATTTTGGTAATTAAACTAGCTGCAGCCTGCAATCACCAGAGAAGTTCAAATCAGGCATATGGTTATATCAAAAAAATCTGGGCAACAATTCCTTCAGGTAATCTTTCTTCCAGAAAAAGCCTTAGAAGGCACCCAGGGAAAGGAGAGGATTTAAATTAATGAAATTTGTGAAGCCAGCCATAAACCATGAAAGACATTAAAGAATATGTTGGTTGTAACCAGGACAAAAGATAGGATCAAGTCATGGAACATGTTAAAAGATGGCATATTTGATTTTGGCATTCCTTGGTTCATGATGCAAGAAAGAGATGCACCATGCTGAGGCCTACACTTTTTTCATGATGCCCCCACAGAATAAATCCAAGAAAATTATAATGATTCATGATGCACAGCCTACAGTTTTTTCAAAAATTTAAAGATAAAAGAAAAAGAAAAAAATTCATATAGTATTGGGTCTATTCTATTTTCCCCAGTTAAAAGAAAAAATAATCCAACCTGAGGTGGTTGGAGAGGGATAGATGGGGAAACACATTTGAAGTGAGTTAAATGCATACCACTGAAACCAAATGACGTGTATGGTTTGGATCAAGACCGCGATAAAGGACACTGATATCAATCTCAGTAGACAAGGCTGCTAATGTTCCCATTATATCATCAACACTCTCGCAGGTATTCTGCCAGCCCAGGACTATAGGAAGAAAAAAGGAGTAAAACCCATTAGACACTATATTGGAGGGCCAACTGTTTGGACAAGCAGAAGACTGATTTAAAAGCAGGCTCTAAATGAAAAGAGTGTCAGATAAACTAAAAGCACCTGTTGTAAAAACATGTGGAGGGCTGGAGAGTATATGGTGAATATAGTTGAGATCTCCACAGCCACCAGCTTCAGGATCACAAGCTAACTGGTGATTCATCTCAACCAGATTCAGAAGCTTATCAAGGGAGTTCTCTGGGCACATAACCTATACAATAAAGTAATTCCGTGAAGTAACAACTTGGCAAAGACACATTCTTCTAAAAACCAATATCACCCAAACACTAGCAGAATAAGCATATTTATGGATACTTTAATCAAGCATGGCATGCCTTCATTGTTCTAACAGCACTGGCATTGATGTTGTGAAAGAAAGATGTGTATTTCAGACATCTGGACTCCAAGCCACAGTTGTAACAGTCCATTCTCTCAGAAATGTTCATTCCAAAAAGTGAATGTGCAATACAAGAAGCATTAGTGCAGTCCCAGGATCCTGTTCCAGCTCCATCTACTGGTTCTATATCAGATGCATGAGGTTCAGGAGTGAATGATCGATGTAGACAATTAAATATTACACCCAGCACCTCAGAAGCATCATTCATTTGACCCTGCAGGGTCACCACATTTTAGTTGTAGATTAGATATTATAAATCTCATACTCTAAAGATAGAACTGTGCAATACATACAGAAACAAACCAGAAAAAGGAAAAAAGGAAAAAAAAGTAACAACTTCAACTGCAGTGACAACATTTACCTCCTGGAAGAAATTACTATCAGGATACAAGTTGCTCAGAGCAACTCTCAAAGAGGTAGGGGCAACAGGTTCTCTCCGGTTATCTTTAGAAACCATGCTCAGAGCAATGAAGATCTCATACAAAGCACATATAACACAAGGATCGCCAACATGAAAATGTTCCGACACTGATCTTCGTATAAATTCATCTCGGAACCGTCTTAAGTGCCACAAAGACTAAGGTATTGAAAAAGAAAACAGATAAATTACAGGCTCAAGGAAGCCAGCAAGGTTCAAGACTAGGCAAAAATGATGTGGCAAAATATTAAGCAACCAATGAAAGAATACATACTTAAAACACCAACCTGTATTATGACATTCAGAAAGCAATTATATTCACCAACTTCATTTTTCAGCCCTGTTCCATATGTGGCAATTCCATTAACATTGGTCACACCTTCACTGCACGAAACACATGAGTCACTGGTTTCTGGAATCTCCTTATGTGGCAAGACCAAACTTGGCCTAACAGGCAGCTTTTTATGTGCATGCAATGTATCTGATAAAAAGAATATTGGAAAACAAATTAATGCTAAGAAAGTTACAAAGACTAGGTCATTCGCTGGTTTTCTTTGTAGTGGAAATGTTAAAAGTTGAAAATGCAGCAAATGGCAATTCTTTGACCACATCAAGTTCAAATCCATTTTTGCTAACCTCTATTCATGGATTACGTAGTCAATAACTGTTAAGAATTAATGAAACCATGCCGCGCCGCGGGGGGGGATAAAGCTGAATTATTTTTTAATTAGTCTATTTATCTTCTACAAAGCCAATACAATCCTAAGAGCCTAAGACAACATTAGCCCCAGGCCCCCAAGCTAAAATCAACCAGTTAGCTATCAGTACAGATATTAGTAGTTTATATTAAAATCGGATAAAAGAAGACAATTACAAATCAAAAAGCAAGCAAAATCAATAAGATAAAACAAGGAGAAACAAAATGAAAAGTAAGGACTCTACCAGGTGGAGTTTCTACATGCTTTATAAGCACATGCAATTATAACAGGGAAGATGAGTTCATTTAAAAGCATCTGATGCATATGTTCCCATTACTTCTACCAATAACCAAAATGGTGGTAACGAGTATGTATGATTAATAATTAGAAGACTTTCTTCTGCCCTACGCTTGAAGTTGAAACAGGCAAATATATTGGGAAGAAGATACTATCAAATATCAATTAGCTTTAAATGATCACAAGAGAGAGAGAGAGGCACCAAGGCTTTGGCGGACAGCTTTCTTAAGGTCCGCTTGAAACCTTTCTTCATCATCCTCTTCAGCCTGAAGTTGTCTCAATGTTTTTCCTCCATTATCTACAAGATGTTGTGGCAAAACATTCAATCATGCTGTATGAAGTGTTCGTGTAAACATCCACAAGCTAAGTCAGACAACAATTGAGGCGATCTTACTATACATTAATAAGTGTGCATATGCATTGAAGGAATTTACAGGCAGCTAAGGATCATATCTGTAATAGAATCCATTTAGCTACTAACTATAGTTTTTACTAAAACTAAACTTTCAGTTGTTCGCTTAAATCTACAAAGTAATTGATATTACTACTTATGAGATAAGAATCATAAGATGCACAATTTTATAAAAGAGCAGCAAATAATCAAACTTTCTTATAGTCAGTCATATAAATCATTCTATTTATGCTAAACATATAATGTAGAATTCAGAAACAAAAGCATTTATTTTATGCATTTAATTTGATGTTTATAACACTTATAAACTATTAAATTTAATGTTTCGGTTGCTATCTATTATTTTATAATTAATTAATTATTATATAATTTTTATGACTTTTTGTCTTTAGTCCAAGGCTTACACCTCAAACGGCCTCGAGGCTTACCCCTTGCCTCGCCAAGTCAAAACTCCTCAATCACGCCTTAGTTTTTTCACAACATTGTTAATAAATAGAAACAAGAATTTATGTGTGTGTGTGTTGACCTAGTGGTAGAGTGGTTAATGCCCAAGGCCAAAGGTTTCGGGTTCGAGTCCACCGTGAATTTAAATACATGAAAAAGAAACAAGAATTTATTGTAGGAATAAATACACGATGCACACTAACTCATAGCCTGCAAATTTAGCTTGTACTATCAACTTATATACTCCCTCCATCCCATCCAAGATGGCCTATTTCTTTTCGGCACGGTTATTTTGGAGAAATGTATAAAGTGAATAAAGTGATAAAAAAATAGGCAGGTCCCACAACTTTTGAAGAGATAATTATTTTCTTAAAAGGAAACAGGTCATCTTGGGTGAAACAACCAAAAATGAATACAGACCATCTTGGGTGGAATGGATGAAGTATTATTTAGAATTAATTGAAAATTCATTTACTTAATAAATAATCTTTTAATAATTAAATATATCATTCATGCATATAATAATATATAGGCATAAATTAGTTTAATTTAATGTGTAATTAGTTTAATTTAATGGTGTAATTAACTACAGTATGAGATGTTTTCTAAAGCTATATAATATATAGAACCATAATTAAATAAATATAAGAGTTAAATAAATATATTTTATACTATAAACCATATCTTGCTAGCCTCTTTTATAGTTAATTGAAAATGAAACTAGTAGTCTAGTACTAGTAAGATATAAAAATAATAATTTAATAGAGGGGACTAAAATATTCTATTTCTTTTTCATAATTCAAGCATACTCTCATCTATCAATGATGAAGAGGGTATTTGAATTTTATGGAGTAACAGTTTACCAGCCCTATTAAAGGGCCTAAAATGTATTTTAATCCCCCGTGTATATTTTACACCTAAAGCCTCTTGAACCAACTAAATCTTTATTAGTAGAAGAACATACCACCATCACCATGCGAGTTTAGCTCATGTCTAGGATGGACAGAACCATTATCTTCCTTTTCAAATACCAGAGGAAGGGAATTTCTGTCACTTGGTTTGTTTAGACCCTTATGCCGTTTACCCCTCTTTCCTGAGCGTCGCTCGGTAAATAAAACCCCTTCTTGTGGAATAGCTCCATTTGATAAGCCTGCCAAAAGGATTATACAATCAAATGTATCCAGAATGTATAACTGAAAGGAAAAGGAAAGCTTAATGCTTTGTAATATCAAGAATGATTGCTACCGTTTTGCATCACAGCTCCATCTGCAGAGTCACTTAGCACACTTTCGGTGAATGCCTCCTGGATCAAAGGTTCCTACAGAAAAAGTCATTTTTTGAATTGAAAATAATATTCAGTTTTCTTCCTGAAAAAAGAAATGACTCTGAGAGATGGAAAGAAAGTGATTCTTCCCATGGTAGTTACTAATAGGCTACAAGAATCCACCATATGAGTTGAAACAAAGTGATGACAAGCAACAAACCTTCCTATTTGTCCACTGGTCATTGACATCTTTTTCTCCGTCGTTGGACCTAAAGTAAGAATCAGATATTGAAATTGGTTTCGCCTTATCCCCTGCAACTTTTGAGTTTCTTTTGTGTTGCTCAGCTAGATGCTTTTGTTTGGCCTCATTTTCTATTCGTCTTTGATATTCCAAAGTTTCTTCAAGCTTTCTTTCCTCGGCTTCAAGTTCAATCTTGCGTTTGTATTCATCTTCCTGTAGTCTTAAGTCATCGTCAGTTCCATTATCGGCAAGTTCAGAACATGCAACCTCCTCATCGTGACCACTTGGAAGCAATCTGAAGCAAGGGGAACATTAGCTCGGAGAAATAAATTGCAAGCATACACAGAAAGTGCTTTGAGAGGAAAGAGAACTATACGTCTCTTCAGATATCTGATCATGCGGCTCATCCCAATGAATAGCCTGCAGAAGCAATAACCATTAGCATCCCATAGTTTGTACCTGAGATTTACACACACTATGGAGTTCAACAGTAAGGATCATACCTTTGAGTCCTTGTTTTTTCGGCCCTCCTTACTCTTCTTTTTGTCCTTCGACTTATCATGTTTTGAATTGTCAACTCCTGAGGTGATGCCTTTCTTGGAATCTAGAGCAAGTTCAGCCAAAAATGCCTCTCTGGCAGCATCAGATTTTTCCCTGGCATCTTTCTCTGCCAGATCCTCCAAGCGTGCCTGGAAAGAATGATGAGAATAAGCCTCAAACATCTGGGAAAGCTGCTAAGGAAGATGAAGGTCCTTGTATATAAAGGTTCGTACTCACCCGCAAAAATGATTTAAGCAGAGGTATTAAGATTGACCGGTAATCATGTGAAGATGCAGGATCAAGCTCAGTTTCCAACTTCTGCATCCCGACAAGTATTCGCATGATTCGTGCATCGAGCTTGCTGATCTGAACCACTGACAAATTTGAGATATAGAAGCAAAGCAAATCTGCTATCTGAAAGAAATAACAAAAGTAGATCCAAGATGCAAACCTCAAGAGAACCATGCTCCTTCTGTCTCTGTATTGCAACTTCTATGCAAGAATCCACCTGATGCAGATAGTCTTTTGTTCTCCAATCATCATCTTCACCAGCTTCTAGGTCACAAAGATGTGATCTCACGCCATTGTAAGTCTCCTCAAAACCAAATTGGTTAACATTTAAGGACTCTGCATCCTTTAAAACATTTTTTATTGCCTGCAACTCAAATCTATTGTTCATAATGGCCATGTCATTTTCATTTTCATAGTCACCGAGTTCTTCTTGCCTCTTCCTGAGAACAGAGTCATAACTGCGACGGACAAAATCGGTTACATGTTCTCTTCTCTTTCCCTCTTCCAAACATAGATCCTCCACAGCCTGCAATGCCTCCTCATAATTTAACTGTTCGAATTTTCTCTCACATAAGCCTTGCAGATGATACGATTCCTTCTCAAGCAACTGAAGAATTTCAAGACCTTGCTGAGCTTTCTCCTCTTTCACTTGCATCCAGGATGTCAATTGCTCACCACTTGAGGGGCCTTTAAATATCCAGGATAACAATGCATCTGAATCAAGTATTATACCATTCTCATAGCTGACATGGGATGAAGTTTCCACACTGGAGCAATTGACTGCGTCATCACTAGTTAGACGAGGGACCTCACAGGGAAGAAAATGCTCATCAAGGATTAAAAATGAAGCATCTTTGCTAAAAATTATCTTCTCCACAAAGTCAACATCATGCATCTCAGTGTTTGAATTATCTGCAGCATTACTTTTATCAGAATATCTACTTAGTCCACATGAATGGGAAATTTCCTGCAAAAATTTCAGGATTTTCTTAAGCTCTGGAGTACCCAAAAAACAGATGCACAAGGGGGTTTGTTCTAAGCTGGAACTAAGAAGTTGTGAACTACAAGCAAGGCTCTGCAGCTCCTCCACCGCAAAGTGTATAACCTTGCTAAGGTGACTTGAAGCAAGATACTTGTTTCTAACAAGTGACTGGAAAATGACTTGGATTTTCTCTAGATGCTTTGCACGCTCAGGGTCATCAGACAGAGGCCAGTTTTCATTGAGTAAACTTTCCTTGGTGCTCTGATCTCCATCACAGTCCATCCACTCGACATTCTCAAAGTCCCTGCCGTCCTGGGCACCATCATTTGAGCTATCACCAAATCTTTTATTCCTTGGTGATGAATCCCATTCATAATCATTAGGGTAAGTATCAACAAAGCATTCTTCAGGTGCTTCTGAGGTTGATTGTTTCCTATGCATCCTAATTGTTGTGTTCAATTCTAATGGTTTCCAAGAACAGTTTAGAAGCATTTCAGCCCATTCATTCTCTACACATTGAGGCAGAATTGACTGCATTTTGGGCAATAAACTGCCCATATGCTCCTCCACGGCATGTTGCATGAACAAACCCACATCAGCAAATTTCTCATTGCAGCGACAGCATGACCAGAACTTCCACATTTTGTTCGTTACTCCAAAAGATAAAGCTTCATTAAGCACCTCACTTGGTGAGACATCCTTCAATGAACTGAAATGCGCCTTTAGTTCAGAAATGTTAACTCTAAGTAAATCTTTCTTTGCATCCAAACTCATTGAGTTCCAATATGATCGTACCCAATCCCTCCTCTCATCAGATGATGCATTTTTCCTGGAATTCCCATGCCTCCTCTCTCCTGCTCTTTGGCCAGTACCTGGACAAGAATCTACACCCTTGCCATTGTTATTACTACTATCCCCATCATTTCCTATAGAAGGGGACTCTGATTTCTGCTGCAAAAGCCTGGCAGCTGCCACTCTCACCTCAATTTCCATCCTCCGTTCCTCAGGCGTCTTGGCAACTTTCTTAATCTCATTTGGCCTCTTTGCCTGAATCAATCTGACCTCCATTGGATCCTCAGGCATCCTCCTGATTGGAATCAATCTAAACTTCTCCTCCCCATTGCCCAAATTCTTCATCCAAGTCGAAATGGATGCAATGTTTGATTTTTGAATCAATGATTTAAGTTCGCTTTGAACATTGGCAACACGAGCCTCAGCTGTGGAAATCTTCTGCTGATTCTCCTCTTGCAAACTCTCCTTCGCAGGGTCCACGGGGTTTTCGATTGACAAAGCCCTTTCACACTCTTGTACCACCTCCTCATACTCCTTGCCCTCGCTCGCAGCTTCATACAACAAATTCGCATAAAAATGCGCGAACTCAATAGAATTGGGGCACAAATTTACCGCCTTCCTCGCACTCTCAATCGCACTCTTCAAATGCCGCTGCTTGGCATTGGGGTCGTCAATTATAGAAGCCACCTTCACACAAACAGTCCCCTGGACACGGTGAATCAACGCCGAGTGCGTGGAATTCTCATGCCTCGAGCACAAATCCTTCATCAATCTTAGGGCTTTAGTGTGGTTCCCGCGGCGCAGCGCTGTGAGGGCGCGCTCGCATTCAAGCTTAATCGAAGCGGAGGCTGAAGAAGGGTTTGCATTGCTATTGACGTTGCTGTTTCCCTCCGAATCCGCAGACTCCGATTTTGCAAGTTTTTTGACGGAAGGGTTTGGGGAATTATCTAGGATTGAAGCACTACCGTCGGCGGCAGCCCCATCGTCCGCGACCGCCGCCGCAGACGGCGGTTGGGATGGTTTGGAGCGAGGAGCGACGTTTCGCTTCTTATGCCCCATTTCAGATTTTCCAGTGGCTACTTAATTGCATGCATAAATTCTATGTCTAGCCCCGCAGTTTATAATCGATACATATACCGGCTGTATCTAAATGTAGAGAGAGAGAGGGAGACTTACTCAGCAATCGCGGAGTAGGACGATCGGAGTTGAGGCGGATAAACACACAGACATATACGTATGAATGGATAGTCTAAATCAGTAAATTGAGTATTGGTGATTTGGTATGAGACAGCGTGAGAGAGAACACACCTTAACAGTAGGTGGGGGGTTTGGGAAATGTGCAGATTTTGGAGTCTAGTTTTTTAACAAAAAAAAAAAAAAATTGGAAAGATAAGAGGGTTAATTTTTTAAATACACTTATATAGCCATCCAAGTTAAGGAATGTCAAATTATAGCCACGAACATAAAAATATCAAATTATAGTCAAGTCGTTGGTATTTGGAATATTATCACCCAATAATGCACTAATAAGCATCAACAATTCGCCCAACCCTTGGAACATACTACAGCCCCAGGTGGCGAAGAGCCGACATCGAGGTGCCAAACCTTCCCGTCGATGTGAGCTCTTGGGGATAAGTAATTGAGCGTGAGAGCCAAATGAATTGAAAGATTCATGTTTGGTTCGGGAAGGGATTATAGAAGTTTTAAAATGAACGGAAAGAACCAATAACAATATTATATTTTCTTAGTGTCGATTAGAAATCGAAATGGGGCGTGGCCAAGTGGTAAGGCAACGGGTTTTGGTCCCGCCATTCGGAGGTTCGAATCCTTATAGCCATGAAATGATCATCTTAGGGTGATCCTTTTGTCGACGGATGCTCCTATTACACTCGTAGTCTCTGAAGGATGAGAACCAACTATGAATTATTTGCAGATGAAGAGATGTCAAAGGGGCTTCTTACTTCCCAAATGGATCCTCCTACATCTATATATAAACGCTGGTTTATCAAGAATACACAAGAATTGTTGGTCTTATTGGTACTATTGGGTGATAATAGTCCCAATAGGCCCAACGACTTGACTATAATTTGATATTTTTATGTTCGTGGCTATAATTTGACATTCTTTAACTTGGATGGCTATATAATGCACGTGCTCAATTTTTAACCTCATAATTTTCATAATTTTACAAAGGTAAATTTATATCATTTGAACGTCCTATGAAACTAATGCCACTATATATCTAAGATTTGTTAGCAATAATAATAATAAACTAGATAACATTAAATGCTAATCTCATCATCTCATCCAAGATGACCTGTATTTATTTTTGAATTATTTCACCTAAGATGATTTGTTTCCTTTTTATGAAATAATTATCTTTTCAAAAATTGTAGGACCTCTTATTTTTTATCACTTTAATTACTTTGTACATTTCTTCTAAATAACCGTGACGAAAAGAAATATATCGTCTTGGATGAGAAGGAGGAAAACTATATATAATGAAGAATCTTGTGGGGTTGAATAAACTTTTCCGTTTGCTTTCATTTTCTTAAGTAAATAAAAAGAATCAGAGAAATATCATTTTATACTACACATTTCAACTTATATGTCAAATTACAAATTAATACATATTTTATTAATGTTGTTACAACTTATTATTTAATTTCCGACGATAGACAATCTCAATTAACACTCCCAAATCGATAATATTTTTGGTCATGTTATATTTTCTTTTTTTATTGTTAACGTGTTCACACTCATGTATTTATGCATGCTGAGTTAACATACCATAAATTGAATGATATAATATTATTGACAATATTGATAATATCTATATCAATCTGTAATAATTGATAAATTGAATGATTCGATTTCTCTGTCCTATAATTTAATTATTTTCATTATATCTTATTATCAGTTTATTATTATATAATATAATACGGTTAGCATGTATTATTTAAAATAAAATTGAAAAAATATGTACCCTAATTATGGAATAATAAATCTGAATCATCAATTATTAACTACAAAATTCACAAATTCAATGTATAAAAAGACTATAAATAATCATTGGATTAATGAATCATAATTATGTAACAATGAATCTCAATAATCAATCATAACGTTTTTCTTATAATTGTACTTTTAATCAGAATTTTCGTAGCGGTAAAAACAAAATTGTTTTTGCAATTCAAATCGAATTTTTGAAACTTCGCGAAAAATGTGTAGCGTGTCTGACTAAAATTGCATATGGACTTTGTTGCGTCTGTTAGACAGCTAGCGTCCATACTGTGTTGTTTTATGTAGAAACACTATATAATAGGACATTTGCACTTAATTTATAATTATATTAAAAATAAAACTAGACATATATATAACCCCAAATCAATTTTACAACAACTTTGTCTTGATGTATTAAGGAAATATATGTTGTGCTCGCCTACTTAATTGAGTGAACGTAGAATGTAGATGTTGTTAGGCTTTTTTTTTTTGTATCACGAAACCTGCAATTCTTTACGGTCAAGACACTAAATAAACCATACGTTTACAGTATAATAGATGCAAATCATACATGACGAAAAATATGTTATACTTTTTTTTTTTTGTCAATTAATACAAATTTTAAAGGCCACGTCACGGTGGACTCGAACTCAGGCACTTTCACGTTAACCACTCTACCACTGCGCCAACACACACACACACTTTTTATTATTACTAGCAGCGGCTAGCTATCATATTTTCAAATTTAGAATATCAAGTAACTTAATATGCAAAAACAGTCGGGGCAAGGCTAAGATAATGAGAGCCCTATTGAAATGCTATAAACTAATCATTTTATCAAAGGTTCAAAATTTTTAAAAAATAGAAATAAAAAATATTTTATCAAGTTATATTATTTTATCAAATTACATGTTAAAAATATGAAACTGATGTTATGGGACCTTAAATCTAGCCTAAACTGCTTAAATTAAAAAAATTTAGAAATAAAAATTATTTTTCATGTAAACCCACAGCCTAAATTTGTTAAACTGTGTTCGATATTTACTTAATTTTTCATTTCAAATGGGTGAAATGCCGAGAGCCGTTAATATATTTTTTTGTATCCTTTCTCCCTAAATTAGTGTAACATACTATACTATACTACATCCATTTTCTGTGTGTAATCCAAGTATGCATGATATATATATATATATATATAGTATTATATTAATTTTATCATATCTAACAATCACTTATTGTTATTTCACTGCTACGTCTCAACCCTTAATTTTATAAAATGGTGTTATATATTCATGGGTCCACTAGCAAATAACTCTTATTTATTCTATGTATTTTTCCCAATATTTTACCAGTATAAAAATCAAAATCAACATGTATGTCCAATAACATATTTATAATTATAATCACATTTCAAATGTATGTCCACTAACATATTTCAAATGTATGTCCAATAACATATTTCAAATGCATGTCCAAATGTATGTCCAATAACATCAAATCCGTTAAAAGAGTTATAATCATATTTCAAATGTATGTCCAATAACATATTTATAATTATAAATATCAATAAAATTATGAATATACCATTATATTTGGATTTGACAATAATTTGGCAAGTAAAATGACAAGCCGTACTATGGGCCTGTGATGCATTACGGCCCATGTGAACCAATATAAAATAAATAATGAGCCCAACATGATTAGCCCATCTAAAAAATGAATTTTTTGAAAATGATTTTTATAGATATTTATGAGCGATTAACTATAGGAGTCGGGAACGAATTTACAAATTTGGAATTTGGACAACTCACACAAAAAGGTTGCAAATAATTTTATGGAATTATGCAAGTTTTTTCTTTCAATTTGACATATAAATTTAATTTTCAACTTGATTGCCTTATCAAGAGTAATAGTAAATGAACCAAACTATTCGTGAGCTATTCGGAGTTCGACTCGATAAAAGTTCGTTCGAATTTGTTTAGTGAAGCTCGTTAGCTAAATAAAGCAAGTTTGAGCATGGTAGTATTCGACTCGTTAGCTCGTGAACAAGTTCGTTAACTGATTTAGCTTATAAATACAAAATTATTAATTATATACAATTATTTTCTTTCTATAATTAGTAATTACTGTGTTAAATCTTTTAAGTACTTTTATTTTTTATAAAAAAATCAATAAATATATGTGTTATTGTGTATACAATTATTTATTTATAATATAAAGCAATTAATATTCTAAACATATATATAAATTTGAAAAGTTTATTGGGCTCGACTAAAGCTCAAATAAGCTCGTGAATAAATATTCGATAAATAAAATTCGAGACTCTACCGATACTAAACAAACCAAGCTGAAAGATGATGTTGCTCGACTTCGTACCGATTCGATTACACCCTACTTATCAGTGTATGCGTGTTTTTTGAAAATTCTCTATTGCGTCAGGATTTTCATATATGCTAATTGAAAGGCATAATTGCACAATACATATTGACGTATGCTTCGATAAAATTAGTCACTCATAAAGCTATCATTTTGACATAATAATTAATCTGTCAAATTTATACTTTTTTTGTAGAAAAAGGAAGAGAAAATAATTCAGGTTTCCTCCCCATTAGTGATATGGACGAAAATTCCAGGTAAAAGTATGCTATAAATGGATTATGGGAAAGTGTTGAAAAAGTTTGCCATGTTTATCTTTTTTCCCTTTATTGTATGAATTAATGAGTTGGCTGCAAAATGAGCTGTGGAAAGTAGCCTTTCTTTGGCTTTTGAAAGGGAAAGTCATAACAAACATTATGGCTATGTCCCTCAGAATTCAAAATAAGCCTTTTCCTCATCTTGAACACACACATTGCATGCAGCTCTACCTTTTTTTTGTCGACAAGGAATATGTAGTATTATTAATGATTTATTTTAAAATTTATTTTTGAATTTACGGGAAGTCTGCTGCTCTATCTTCTACAAGATTAGAAACCCCATATTCATTTGCAATAGTCTGCAAACCACATATGGATTATTGATTTATTTTGTTTAGGTGGTATGTAATGCAACCCATTATTCGAATGTGTATATTTGGTTTTATTAGGTGTAATAATTTGCAAACTCTATTAAATAAATTAAGTGAGACAAATTTGATTTAAAAATATTTGTAAAACTCGACTTCTAACAACCTTTATATATAAATTCACTCACTTCAATATTAAATCATTAATGATGATAGAGATGTCAATGAGTGAGTTTTACTCGTATAAAAACCAAAAAATAAGTATTGATTTTGGTTATGGAATTGGAACCGATCTATTAGATATCGGACCCGGACCATCAATTATGGGTCTTAAGTAGTCTGGATCTAAGCGGGTCTAGAACCAGAACTAAAACTGGGACCGAAACCGTTGCTTTATAATTTAATGGGTTGTGAGATTATAAATTGGTATGGATAAAACCGACTCATTGACAAACCTACTTAAACTTAGGTTTATCAAGAGATGAAGTATTGGTTCTGATTCTGGAACCGGAATCGGATCGGACAAGACCATCGAACTCTGGATCTGAATGATCCGGGTCTAAAGCGAGTATGTAACTGGAATCGAAATGGAACTACTGCTTTAAAATTTAATGGGCTATGAATGGTTTCGGATCGGTTCGGATAAAACTCACTCGTTGACATCCCTAAATGATGAATTGAAGAGGGTCAAACTCTACTTTGTTGGAGGGACTATTAAGTCGTTCTCGATGAATTGATGAGGAGTCAAACTCTACTTTGTTGGGAGGAAGAAGAGTATATGTGAAGAATTTTTACGAAGACCTATTTCATCATTGTCTTCTTCTGGAAGTTAAAGCATGGGTCATCTTAGTTATTAATTATTGAATTATTATGATTTATCTTTTTAAATAAAAAGGCATTGGTCCTCTTAGCTATTTAATTATTGAATTATTGTGATTTACTTTTTAAATTTTTATGGGATTAAGATGAATGGACTTTCGGTGGAGAGATTTTTCTTGTGGAGCAAGAATATATCATTCATAAACTCTTTAACACAACTTTTACCCCCCAAAAAAAAGATAAATAAAATGTTGTATTGGATGGAAATTAACATAAATGCTCAATAATAGGAGTAAACAAAAAGAAGCATATTTATATATATATATATATATATATATATATATATATATATATATATATATATAGGGAAGAGTTCAATAAAATCTATTTTTTGTAAAAACTAAAACCAATACACTTTAAGTATAAAATTAATGCACTTTATGTATAAATTTATTGCACTACAAAATATTGATGAATAGCGTTGGCTTTTATCATAACTCAATGATGCATTAGTTTTATACAAAAATGCATTAACTTTATATGTAAAATCGTTGGTTTTCGGTTTCTGAAAAATAGGTTTTTATTATAACTCAACTATATATATATATATATATATATATATATATATATATATATATATATATATATATTAAGATTAAGATTAACTAGTCCTCGTGCAAAACACGACAAGAGTAATTAATCGAAGAGTAATTAATATTTTAAATAGTTTTGAGTTTAAAACATTGGTTTAGGTCATATATCTAACTAATATTTTTTAAAGAATTAATAAGTTTTAAATAGTCAAGTTCTTTTGAATCCCTTTTACTATTGATATTGTTTCATTTTTTCAAATTTATGGTTAGGACTCAGGAGACTTTCTAAAAAAAAAATTGAACACGGCTAAACGTTTATCCATTCTGTAAGTATACATATACAACACTCACTCAATTATTCAAAAGGAGTTTAATTCTTGCTTACTCAAAATCAAACCTCATTAAATTCAGTCGAAAAGGTAGACAAGTCTTCACATTAATCTTTTTTTTTAATTACCAACACAAAGTCTTCCCATAGTTGTCATAGACTCACATAGTCATAGTGTGAACTTCCACAATTTATACATCACGTCGATCTCTCTCTCTATATATATATGAACGAAGCAAATTAGATATTTTTACGTTAATCAAAACTAATCAAAATCAGTTGCCCCATTTCCTAATAAAACAAAATATAATCATTTGCCCCTTTTATTTGTAGCTTGCTTCTCAACCAAACCATTTTCATTTGTAGTGGCTAGTGAATCGTGAATGATTGATTACCTAAGAGGCTACGAGTTTAACACTAGAGGCATGAGTAATCCTAGTATTTGAAACAAAATTTATACCTAGTATTTTAACATGCTTATATATATAGGTAAGTAAATTTATTGGATCTCACAAGAGGCGCAACTCATGATCGATATACAAAGTTCAAGAAATACGAGATTGATACTAGGGATGTCAATGAGTGGGTTTTATTCGGACCAGAACCAATAAATAAGTAATGGTTACGGTTAGAACCAAACCATTAGACACTGGATCCGGACCGGACTCGGACCATCAACTATGGGTCTTAAGCGGTCCGGATCGAAATGTCTAGAACTGAACCGACCATAACCAAAATTAGAACCGAAACCATTGCTTTATAATTTAATGCGTTATGAGTTATTTTGAATCGATATGGATAAAACTAGCTCATTGACAAGCCTATTTAAACTTAGGCTTGTCAATAAACGTGTTTTACTCGGACAGAACCAATAAATAAGTATTGGTTCTGGTTCTGGAACCAGATCCAGACCGGACTGGACCATCAAACTATGGATCTAAACGGTCCGGGTCTAAAGCGAGTCTGGAACCGGAATCAAAACCGCTGCTTTAAAATTTAATGGGTTTTGAACGGTTCCGGATCGGTCCGGGTAAAACCCACCATTGACATCCTAATTGATACTATTATCCCAAAAAATCAGGACAATGTGATGAATTATACATCTAATCACGATCATAGTTTACTTATAAAAGTCACATTGTCGTTTATATTTATTATCGTATTATTGAAAATAAAACACATGTAATTGAGCTAGGGAATGTAAAATATATATTATTCATAGAAGGGATTATGTGGAGGGACCTCAAATTTCCAACTAGTAAAGCTACAACTAACTTCATTTATAATCAAACTACCCATTGCCCCTCTTTGAAGAAAAAATTATAGCACAAGATTGTTCCTCATTAATGCCGATGGCAACCGGCCATCCAAGTTTCTCCATAATGAAAGATTACTAGATATCAAACCACATGGAAGATTGTATATATAAAAATCCATCAGAGTGGAAAAGGAACAGTAAATAAATAGATAGATTGCTCTTTCAATAAAATCCCATCATCCATAACATTTCTCCTAATTATATATACTTAAAAGGCTTAAAAAAAATTATATACACGTAAAACAAAAATGTCCAGCCGTTAATTTTATAAGTCTATACTAGTTACGGTATATATATATATAGGGGATGGTTAATGTGAGAACCATTTTTATCGTGAGAACTAAAAAATGATGAATTTGCTGTAAAAGTTATTGAATATAAAAAAAATCACCCCTCGTGAGATTCGAATCTGGGTGAAAATTTTCAATGTTTTGGATTCGATAACTTTCTCAACGGATGCATTAACTTTCATAGCGAATTCATTTTGTTCATAACGAATTTTCATAATTCTTAGTTCTCACGTTAAGAATGGTTCTTAGTGAACCTCACTCTCTATATATAGTGGTTAATTGAATCTATATCACGTCGATGAAGTTTATTGTACATACTGTTGTATTTTTTCAATAAAAAAGTTGTGATAAGTGTACTTATAGTTTTATATTTAAAATTTTGAGATTATTTTTTCTCTATTTTTATTTGGTTTAATGATTTTCCGTGGTTATAATTCTTAAATTAAATTCAAAATATACGCATATACATATATAATATTTATTTGGTATCTGAATAATTCTTTTATTTTTCAGTTAATTTTTTTATACTTATGCTTTTATCTTCTCTTGTTTATTTTTTTATATCAATAATAACTTTTTAGAAGAAGAAAAAGAGAGAAGAAGCAATGTTACACCATATTGATGATTCAGTTGGATTTCCAATTTATGTTTTTGTACACTATATATTTGTTCATCTAACTTAAATGTCGATTTCGTTCGATTTTATTCCACAAAAAAGGATACCTAGATAAATTTAATAATAAAAGAAAAATAGATTATCATAATGTTGACTTAGAAAACTTATCATAATCCGGTGATGTGGTGTGGTTGATTAGATGTCAACCACTCTACGGTTAAGATTCTTCCAGCATTGTCCAGTTATTTGGTTCACCTACACCAACTTATACCGCCACCTGCTCAATTGAAATAAAAAACAAATTAAAGGCAAATTTTTCCAATTAAATTCAACCCAAAAAAAGTTATATATCTCCTCCAATAAATCAGAAACATTATATCAACTTCTAGAATAGTTTCATTTTCTTGCTACAACACAGTCAATTCGCTGGACACTTTAACAATTTATAAGTTAAAAATCAAGCGGTATATTGTTAATTAGTGATGCTGACGTACAATCTTAATAATCAAAGTTGTGCTTTCAATATTTTTTTTCCAATTATATAAAGTATTTATTTGATTATTACACCTGAATTTCTTTCTCTTGCTATTTTACACTTTGATATTCAAACTGTACTAATCAAATACACATTCCTAATCGCATGTCTATTTTAAGTAAACTTTGTTTATGTACAATAATTTAAAATTTATAGCATCAACCGAACCATGCCTACTTCTTTTCACAATTAAGCATTATTACAAGAAAAATTGATATTTTAAGCATTTATTAATTATTATATTTACTGGGTAGGTAAAACTATAACTTTCCGCCGTTTTCCATTTTTTGAATAATATGGTGTTCGAAAAGGCTCGATATTTCACTATAAGAGAATCATTTAGAACACGTCGTAGCATCACTGGATTGTTTAAATATAGGATTGGAAATTAAATTAATCGAATTTGTGCGATCCAACATTAAGAAATATTTTATCCATGTGACTCCATTAATTTAATTTGGAAACCGAAACTGTCAGCCAAAAAGTGCAATTGAATTAGTTTCAATGACTTCATTCAATGTGTTATGATATTGAGATGTCAGTGGACGAGTTTTATACGGACCAAAACCAATAAATAAGTATCGGTTTTGGTTTTGGATCCGATCCATTAGTTACTGAATTCGGATCGGACCATTAACCATGGGTCTGAAACTAGGGGTGAGCATTCGGATTTTGGTTCGGATTTCTGCCTAATCCGAACCTATCCGAAAATCCAAATTTTGAGAGAGAAAATAATCCGATCCGATCCGAAAATCCGAAATCCGAAAATCCAAAAATTTTATAAAAATATCTGAACCGAACCGAAAAATCCGAAAATCCGAAACCAATTTTTGTTAATTATTATATATATTTATATTAGATTTAAAAATATTTAAATAAAATATTATTATTATATATAAATTATATATAATTCAGATTTTTTCGGATTAAAAAAATCTAATCCAATCCGATCCGAAAATCTGAAATTTTAAAAAATATCAATCCGATCCGAACCGAAAATCCGAAAAATCCGAACCGAAATTTAAATTTCGGTTTGGTTCGGATATTCGAATTTCGGATATTTTGCTCACCTCTATCTGAAACGATCCGGATCTGAACGTGTCAGTAACAAGAACCGGATCAAAACCGAAATCGTTGCTTTAAAATTTAATGAGTTATAAGTTATTCTGGATCGGTATGGGTAAAACTGATTCATTGATAAGCATACTAAGTTTAGGTTTGTCAATAAACGTGTTTTACTTGGACTAAAAACCAATAAATAAGTATTCAGAACCAGAACCGAAACCGAACTATCAAATTATGGGTCTAAACGGTCCTGGCCTAAAGCGGTCGGAAACGTAACTTAATCGAATACCGTTGTTTTAAAATTTAATAGGCTATGAACGTTTCAGAATCGATCCGAATAAAACTCATCCATTGACATTCATACTCTGATCATGCTTATTTGGACAAGCTTTTTAGCTGTATTTTTAGCTTTCAGCTTAAATAAAATTAAAAGAGTGTTTGCAAAATATATATAACTTCTGCTTATACATCACATGACCACACCACCAAATATGTTGCAAAATCTGAGCCTGAGGCCACTTTCTAGGGTGCTTTCTCCAATTGCTAGTATTCTTCTAGTACTTTTTTTTTCCTTCTTGATATTTGAATTGCACTAATTTTGTAATAATCTGATACTCAATTCAACATATAAACTGTAGACTGAACACATACACACACACACACACACACACATATATATATATATATATATATATATGAGGTTCAAATAAGAACCAATTTTAACGTGAGAACTAAGAACCACGGAAATTCTTTACGAACAAAATGAATTTGCTATGAAAGTTAATGAATCTGCTAAGAAAGTTACTGAATCCAAAAATTCAGAATTTTCACCCAGGGTTCGAATCCCATGAGAGGCTAAAATTTCATTTTTTTGGATTCAGTAACTTTCCCAGCGGATTCATCAAGTTTCACACTGAATTCATCGTTTTTTGGTTCTCACTTTCTCACAATAAAAAATGATTTTTACGTTAACCCTCATATATATATATATGGAGAGAGAGAGATGATAGTTCAAGTAAAAATACAAATATTTGTAAAAAATAAGAATGCAACATTTAACGTATAAAGTTGTTGCACTAAAAAATTTATTGCACCAAATTCGGTGCAACAACTTTATATTAAATGCTACACTTTATATATTGAATTTGGTATCAAAAATTTATATATTTAGTGCAACAACTTTATGCGTTAAATGTTGTATTTTTATTTCTCACTAATATTTATATTCTTACGTGATTCATAATGAGATTTAAATAAGAACTATTTTAATGTGTGAACCAAATTCATTCTTTGTGAAAGTTATTGGCCCAGATACAAATCTTATAAAAGATAAAAAGTCTATTTTTCGGGATTCAGTAAAATTTTCAAGAGATTCATAAACTTTCGTCGTGAATATATCATTTTTTTATTCTCATACTATAAAAATAATTTGTATGTTAACCTTCTCTTATATATACGATTAACTCAAGGTTGGGAATAAAAATGATGATTCAAAGTCCACGGCAGTTGGTAGGTGTCTTTAGTAGGAGACTTGGTAAACGTAGTCAAAATGAACTTTGATTTTACGATTTTTTTTTTCTTGGATGTTTCGATTCCTTTCGGCCAAATGGAAAACGCGCCTTGACTTTGACTCCTTCCCGAGTAACTACGTGACAAAAAACAGTGTGGACAGAATTTTGGTCGATAATTATAGCAATCAATTAAAAATTCATTGATAAATAAGGTAATGCGAAACTAATTTAAAATGTCATTTTTGCTGGGAAAAAAAATCAAATGTCAACTTTTTTTTCTAGGAAATTCGTTTTTGTACTTAAACCTTTTGTTTATATATTCATGATACTTATAAATTAATTATTAATTAAAAGTCAAATGATTTAGTTAGGCTTTGATAATGAATAAATAATTTAGTGTTATTAAGCTTCCATTAGAAATTAGAAACACCGGAGTGTGTCTATTTATTATCCTCAATCAGAATTTACTATACGATTAATGAAATCAAATTGAAAAACACCGGATTTTGCCTACTAAAGTGAATTATTGAAACATTTCTTTTTAAAATCAGAAAAATATTAATAATAAAAACAAATTAATTTTCCCAACCCCTCGCTCCACGGCTCCAACTTCCCCACCAAAAAGAGTTGGCGTGACCAAATGCCCCTTAATGACATGCCACCGAATAATATATATATATATATATATATATATATATATATGGGAGGTTAACGTGAGAACCATTTTATTGTGAGCGTGAGAACTAAAACCGATGAATTCGCGGTGAAAGTTGATGAATCCGTTGGAAAATTATCGAATCCAAAAAATAGAATTTTCGCCTCATGGGATTCGAACCGGTGAAAAATTCAATTTTAATTCATTAACTTTCAACGAATTCATCAACTTTCATAACGAATTCATTTTGGTTCTAGTTTTATGATAAGAATGGTTTTATTCAACCAAACTCTCTCTCTCTCTCTCTCTCTCTCTATATATATATATATATATATATATATATATAGATGGATCGAGTAGGAATGTATAATTTGGTAGAAATATGAATGAATATGGGCATTTGATTTGCTATATCAATGGTTGATATTTAATTTTGGGTGTCTTCTGCTTTTGTGTTTTTGTCTTCTGGGATTATTGTGCAACACTATAACTCTTCTTGTGTTACTGAATGAAAGATGTCTTAAATTAATATATTTAGCATATGTGCTACGAATGGATGAAATATGTATAAACTAATATATGCAATATAGTAATTACGATTGTCTTCACAAATATGAAAGATGTCTTCTTATTCTTATTTTCGTACATTAAAGAACTTTCTCACCATAACCAATCGCCCAACCAAAAAGACAATTCACTGTTCAATTATTGAAACATGCCCACAACCACATGATAAACAACAATCTATTGCACATATTGATTATTTACTTGAAAATTATAATAAAATTGAAAATCATATCTATATTTATATACGTCCATTCTAATTACAAATCTTTAATTTCATTTTCTTATAAATATTTTAGAAAGACTTCCTGTACTTGTCTCCTTAAATCATAATATACAACAATGTTGCAAGAAAAATATTTGTCCTCTAACATTCAAGAAAATGCAATAGTGTGTATGTACATAAATAATTTTTTAGGGTAACTCATATATTTTCTAAAATGCTAAGGTTTCTATCAATTAAAGATTTGCTTGTTCACAATTTCTTCAAATTAATGGGACAAAATTGATAAAAATGTGAAACGTAGACAATTTTCCGATTACTCAAATGTGAAACGAGATTAGAACACATAATGACATTAATACTCCAAAAGCAACAAAATATTTAAATATTAAACATTATAAAAACTCCTTTTTCAAACACCAAAACTTTTCCTCCAAAATTGACCCCGCGTTTTCTCCTCTCTCTCCTACTAAACCTCTTCTTCCTCGGTTCCTCCTCCACCACCACCACTGACGGTGGCGCGGCCACTTCAACTTCCTTCTGAACTCTCATACCACCCACCTCTCCTCCAATGGGGAATTGCAACGTGTGCATCCGACCTCCGGAAACGGAACCCCCAAACCCCAAACCCCGCAAAAACCACCGCGGCGAGCGCTTCCCCAATCCCTACTCCCGATCCCCCACCCCGATCCGCGTGCTGAAGGACTTCATGCCGCCCATGCGGATCTCTGACAAGTACGTCCTCGGCCGCGAGCTTGGCCGCGGCGAGTTTGGCATCACCTACCTCTGCACCGACCGCGAGACGCGGGAGGCGCTCGCCTGCAAGTCGATCTCGAAGAAGAAGCTCCGAACCGCCGTCGACGTCGAGGACGTCCGCCGCGAGGTGGCTATAATGTCGAGCCTGCCGGAGCACGCCAACATCGTGAAGATGCGCGCCGCCTACGAGGACAGCGAGGCAGTGCACCTGGTCATGGAGCTGTGCGAGGGGGGGGAGCTCTTTGACAGAATCGTCGCGCGCGGCCACTACAGCGAGAGGGCGGCGGCCACTGTGGCGAAGACGGTGGCGGAGGTGGTCCGGATGTGCCACCAGCACGGCGTTATGCATCGGGATTTGAAACCGGAGAATTTCCTCTTCGCTAATAAGAAGGAGAATTCGGCACTCAAGGTCATCGATTTTGGATTGTCGGTGTTTTTCAAGCCTGGTAGGTTTCTCATCTCCTGTGTTTTGGGCATTTTCAAGGCTCATAGATAGGCAAAATTTTGTAAGCATCCGTGCTCCCACCCCAATTATGATTCACCAATTCCTACTTAGAGTTAATTAATCCCCATTAAAATTTATTTATCTTCAATTAGAGCACCAGAGTGTGCTTCAGATAGATAAATGGTAAATACATGAAGAATGTGTATTAGATGTTGAAAGGGCTCAAATTTTATGTTTCTTTTTGTTTGAGCTTAAATTTTGCTAAATTTACTATTTATGGAATCAGGTGAAAGGTTTTCTGAGATTGTGGGAAGTCCGTACTATATGGCGCCAGAGGTTCTGAAGAGAAACTATGGACCTGAAGTTGATATATGGAGTGCTGGGGTGATTCTGTATATTCTCTTGTGTGGTGTTCCTCCTTTTTGGGCCGGTATATTCCTCACTTAGTTGTCTTTCTCGTTTCGATCCGAATCTTAGAACCAATAAACAGGATAACAGATGAGATTTTGCTCTGTTTCTTGCTGAATGCAGAAAGCGAGCAAGGTGTAGCACTTGCGATTTTGAGAGGAGTGATTGATTTTAAGAGGGAGCCATGGCCACTGGTTTCTGAAAGTGCAAAAAGCCTTGTTAGGCAAATGCTGGATCCAGACCCTGAAAGGCGCCTGACAGCCCAGCAGGTGCTCGGTGAGTTTGTGTTTGTCTAATATTTCCGAAGATAGATTTCGAAAAAGTGAGTAGTATGTGTTGTATCCATGAATACTTGATTGCGAATAATTGTGAGCCAGCACGCTGAGGAGGCAAGAAATGACAGAGAAGTGACCTGATTCTATTCTATAGTAATCAATAGCTATAAATAGTCACGCGAAGATCTGAGGAGGTGCTAGGTAGATGGAATGGAATGGAGTTATGAATGAAATGGTTGAGGAAGGAATAGCTATACCTAATCTAGTAGGAATGATAATTCCAAATGGAATGTGATTCCTAAGAAAAGATTATGCCAGACAAATGAATAAAATAGAGGTATAAATCACCATTTCATTCCCCCCTCTATTCCATCAGACCAAGCACCTTTTGAAGATTTTGGGCTGAGAAAGTCATTTTTTGCTCCAGCAGCAAATATTAGATGGTTGCTGGCATCTACTTTTTGCTCTTACTATCTCGAGCATAATGTTCGATCCATTTTCATAAACCGGCTGTTACATTAAGCTGTCCCAGTGACTTGTATTCGAAGTAACCCTAAATTTCTAGCAATCCATGGAGAGTTTCACTTCTGTATATTTGCTTGTCGATAAATGTGGTTCTTAGATGTAGGAATCACGAAATCATTACCAACTAGGCCCATGGGCAGTTTGGATTTCTAATTGACTGAAATCTTGTAATATAAGAACAAGTTTCATGCAATTTTTTTTGTTGGAGTTAAAGATGAGGATTGCAGGGGTAACTAGTGCTAGACATAAGCATATCATAGTTTTGCTGGACATGTGAAGTTACGCAGCATTTTGTTTTTGTGCGACAACTCTTAACACTTTGTGGTTTTGAATAGATCATCCATGGATACAAAATGTAAAAAAGGCTCCAAACGTACCGTTGGGAGATATAGTGAGAGCAAGACTGAAGCAATTCTCTGGCATGAACAGATTCAAGAAGAAAGCATTGAGGGTAAGCTTTGGGCTTTGTTATTGCAAACACAAAGTTCTTTCTCGTTACTTTCCTCTGTCGTAATGATAATTTAATCTTAAAATCACCGTGTAGGTAATCGCGGAACATTTGTCTGTTGAAGAGGTAGAAATAATTAGAGATATGTTTGCGTTGATGGATACCAACGATGATGGGAAGGTAACATTTGAGGAACTAAAAGCTGGTCTCAGGAAAGTAGGTTCCCAGCTTGCAGATCCTGAGATAAGGCTGCTAATGGATGTGGTGAGTTATCCCAAATTTTGCTCTTCATTAAAACCGTTTATTGTTAAAAACCAATTTTTTTTTGCTAATGTTGTACCTTTTAAAATCAGAACCAACTGCAAATAGTGAAATTTTTCCCAGTTGTGAATTCAAGATTAGCCCTGAAACCCAGATTTTTGCAAGTTTCCTAACAGAAAACTCTCGTCTCCATTGTTAATAGGCCGATGTTGATGGGAACGGCGTCTTGGACTATGGAGAGTTTGTGGCTGTCACAATCCACCTGCAGAGGATGGAGAATGACGGGCATTTCCGCAAAGCATTTACGTTCTTCGACAAAGATGGGAGCGGGTATATAGAACTAGACGAGTTACGAGAAGCTTTAGTGGACGACTCAGGCGAACCTGAACTTGATGTACTCAACAACATCATGCGCGAAGTTGATACTGACAAGGTTTAAGACCCTAAATTCTTGCCATCTTCTTCGGTATCTATAATCAATAACCGGGTGTTCACTATCACAATTGGGGTTCTTGCAGGATGGGCAAATTAGCTACGACGAGTTTGTGGCAATGATGAAAACGGGGACGGACTGGAGAAAGGCATCGCGACAGTATTCAAGAGAGAGGTTTAAGAGCTTGAGCTTAAACTTGATGAGAGACGGCTCTCTGCAGCTGCAAGATGGTTTTACAGGTCAAACTGTTGTAGTTTAAAATTTTCAGTTCGTTGTATATTTTCAATTTCTGCCACACCCCGGTTGCTGGAAAGCTGGAAAGAAAACTTGTTATTTCTTGAAAACTCGAGGCTGCTGAAAGTGGAGGAGCTCCGAGGAAGAGTCTCATAGTCATCGCCATCCTATATCCTCGTTGAAATGGTTTTCTTCGAACGAGCAGAGGTTTTTCAGGGATGACGCGATTCAGTGAGTGATGATTTTTCTTCATAAGATGTGCAAAGGATGCGTGATAGGTAAGGAGGTACCCATGTTTGTTCTGTATAATTTTGCAATCTGTACTCTCTCTCTCTCTCTCTCTCTCTGTGTGTATATGTGCCTTCTTAGGTACCAAAAATTGTAATTTGAAATGCTAAACGCTGGAAATATTCATTTATTATTACAATAATCTCAGAGTAGCCTAGTTCGTTTTAATTCTATTAGTAGCTACCTGCTTCTGCAAAGGGCAAATTCTTTCCGAACATGAAACCCTAATGTAAGGAGTCAGTTAAAACTTCAACTATTTCAGAGTTGCTCATTTTGTCCAAAAATTCATTCAATTCATTTCAGAAGTACCTGGGAGACACAATGAGATCAAAAGATCCATTATTCATATATCTTGAATCGTAATCATCTCTGTCCTCTACTTCTAATTCTTACTGCGACCATATAGAAATTCATCTAGTTCTCCCGTATGTCCCATTGCCAAATGCCACGTATTCACACAATATATTCACGTAAGTAAACTTTTCAAGAAACATTCTTGAAACAGTGAATCACTAACACGGTCTTTATTCCAGCAGCCTCCTTAATCCTTATGGTGGATGTTAGACCTCCTCTAGTTCACTTAATCCTTACCGCCATCATTGATAGTGAAGCAATGATGAGAATTCTTGGTTCAAAAGGATTCCAAGCTGACGCGCGTTGGTAGCATAGCAATTAACTGACTTTGTGATGAAGGACCATAAACTGACTTGAGACTTGATAGCAAGGGAATAACATTCTCGATTCCAAGAGATAGCTAACCACAACAGATGACATGTTTATCCATGTATGAGATATGGTGAATCAAGAAAACAAGAATGTAGATCAATCAACAAAAAATCTGAGAACACTTCTTGGGTCCCTCTAAACACGAATATATTCAAGATAACATGGATACATTGCAACAATATATCCATCAAGATGTAGTCCACCAAGCCAAGAATGCCTTTTCCAAAGGATCATATCACCAAGATCAAGTTTGATGACACTTCTTCAATTCCTAGTGCGGAGGTGTATATCTTTGAGATCACAGCAATAGATGCGGAGACCTCAAAACACCAAACAAGTTCACAGCCCACAAAACCAATGATTGCCTATTGCAAATGATCACATGAAAAACGGAAATATGAGGAACCCTTGAATGGATTCCATCCTTTATTTCAAAGAGGCACACTCCAGTGCATCCGGATGAAGGTGCATTCGACCTAGTTAAATCCTAGTTGAGATTAATAAACCCTAGTTGGGGTCGATGCACCAGATGTACACAAGTTTTTGTCTTTTAAAAATGTATTCCATCTATGCAGCTTATATGGCCCGAATGAGAATTCTCAATCTTGGTGCAAGCATGTAAATATCAGAAAAAATGTTATCACGATCTTCAACAGCAGCATAAATTCAAGCACACAACATAATACAAATGCAGCAGCATGAAAAAGGCGAGGCTGGGAAGGAGATACTGTACTGGAACACGTCGAAATCCGCAGAGCTGCTTCTTCCAACTCACAAAGAAGCCGCCGCCGGTCTCCAAAACTCACTCGGCTTCCGGTGCTGATCGATCGGCATCTTCTTCCTAATCGAATCAATCGCTGAAAAATCAATATCCGCAACAGCAATTCCAGTCGACAGTCGATCAGCCCACCGGCCAACAACTGTACCCCAAGCATCAATAATCATACTATCACCATAACTTTCTCTCTCATCGCTGTGGTTCCCAGCCTGCGCCGCCCTGTCACGTCACTGTGTCTGAATCGCCCGCGCGCGGAACAGAATCTCCCAATGCGCCTGCCCCGTCGGTTTAGTGAATGCCGCCGGCACCAATCGCACCTCCGCGCCGCGGTGGAATCTCAGCTGCTGATAGATCTATGGAAACCGCTAATCGTAGTAAACTGTTAAACCTAATCGACCGAACGGACTATCGACCGCGACGATCTTGTTTCCTGCTTCAGTAAAACTGCTCTCCTTGTACACTGCACCGCCTGGAACATCGACGTCGAACAAATGCACCTTACTGTACTTGCTCCTGATGTTCCCGGCCTCGTCGATTATCACGTGTGTGTTGCGCAAATAAGAACCGTCCGATCCTTTTTCCTGAAATCCGCCGAGCGACAGCCAGATGCTCGAATCCCTAGCTAGCGAGCGGTACTTCTCCATTGTCGGACCGTCTAATGGCTGGGAGATGGTGAGACTGTCGCCGAATTTAGAGCCGACGTAGGAAAAATTCTCCGGGAAACGGAGCAGCTGCTTCCATCCAAGCGGCGGAGAATCGAGTGATAGAGAGGTAGCGAAATAGAGTGCGAGTGCGTTGGGAATTCTCTTCGTAAAAATGATTAATTTTAAAAGCCGTTGGATTTTCTATGTTTGAGTTATATCCAACGGCTTGGAATACCCATACATGGTTGCGGGTCATGGATTATATATCGGGTATTACGATAATGGGCCTCTAAGAAATTTGTCAATACATTTTGGGCTGGGCTTTTGCCTAGTATCTCACTATTTCCAAAGAATATATTTTCTTTACGTAAAAGATTATTTCTGTTGAGAAAAATATGAAACAAAGAAGCAACAAGACAGATCACAGCCGTTTCAAAAAAAGAAAAGAAAGACAAATCACATTTATCTTTAAATAAATAATTAAACAAAGGCAATCACATTTGGCCGCACGAAACCAAGCAAGCGAATATTATTAGGATTTAAAATTTTCTTGAAATATGTTATGGTTTAAAACCCAACATGTAGATCTTCATATAGCTTTGAAATTTTGAGTATTAAGATCCAGAATATGAAGATAAAACCAACTTGCAACTATTGAATTGTAATTACACAAATATCTCAATAACTCCAATTGTATATGAAATATTGGGTATGTATTGAATAATGTGTGTGACATGAGAAATTTGATCAGATTTATTTATAAATGCAAAGAGGGTTCATTTTTAGCCAAAGCTGGATTTCTTTATAATTTATCACCTCAAATTTGGATTGATTACTTAACCATCATCCACTCTGTAATACAAAATTTCAAAAAAAAATCACCAAAATTATTTTTAGTCATCTTTGCTTCAACTTTTGTATTTTTGTTATACACAAGTGCAATTTCAATATTATATTATATTTTATTCATAATCATTCAGTTTATCATATACCATAATTAATTAATCCAAATATAAGACTAAATAATCCAAATAATCGCATCCTATTTTATCCTATCAATTATCTATCACATCCATCAAACCAAAAATGCCTCCTAAATTATTGTTGGAGGGGGGGGTGTTCATGTTTCTAGATACAATATCTTTTATGAACAAAATCTTGAAAAAAAAGACTAACATTGTATGTTTTTCATATCATGAATTAATTAAATATTACAAAGAATTTTAATAAGTCACACAATAATCAAATTAGTACAAACAAATTAATAAAATGAAAATACAACATACATGTCGGTAGGACCAAATCTAAATAAAATGAAAATACAATCCACATAATTTTGGGACTCAAACCAAATACCTCGTACTAGATAAGGACTTTTAGTGCCTCAATGTTGTCACTTGAATGACCTCATCGGCAACCTTAAATGTTTTGATAATAAATAACTTGACCCTTTAAACTTTACATCATAATAACCAACATTAAATTTGTAAGGATATGTTTATTTTATGATGGAAGGATATATGATTGAGAATTTTTATACTCATTACTAGGATTTCTCCAATTCTATATTTTCAATATGATATGAATAAAATTAAATTAGTTCAAATAATAAAAATTATCCAAGGCCTTGGGATATCATAAAGTTTCAATACATCAAAGTAAATAATGGATTAACTTATACTCCATTTGTCCCACTAAAAGTGGTTCGTTTTCTTTTTTTATAGTCCCACTAAAAATGGCACATTCCAAAAAATGAATCATTTCTACACACAAAAGTTCCTCGAATTATGTGAGCCATTATTTTTACACGCAAAATACAATCCTCTTTAATCTACGTGTCCAAAACGACGTGCCACTTTTAACGGGCGGATGTAGTATTATTTTTATCTATCTAGAGTAATCCTTAAAAGTAAATGTCCTTGTTTATAATTAATAACATGACCTTTTAAACCTTACATCATAATAACCAATATTAATTTTTAGTAGTTTACTTTAATAATATTATTACTGAAAGTATATAGACGATACAAAATATACTATCTAGATCCAATGTATTTTTTATTTTATTTTATCGATTACAAATGCAACTTTCATATTCTTCACTCTTCTTACGAATGCAACTTTCATATTCTTCACTCTTCAATTAATAATTTGAGCTAGTAAAGTAATTTACTCTGTGCGTGAATTTCTCACTAGTTTAAATTAGTTTTGAGTAATTAGATGCATTATCCAAATATATGCTGCATGCTCTTGCCATTTTAATTAACATAATCCACTTGAATTCAGTTAAATACAAAAAAAAAAAAAATGGATTTTCTTAAACCCCTGATTTATTAACAAAATCAAGAAGAATTGAACACATAGTAGTACCCAATTGAAAGTTTGAAACTAATCACAAAACTCTATTCGAATAGGCACTCTTGGACTTGCTACTACATTTAATTTCTTTTTAATCATTAGTTGTATTATTGCGCCAAAAAGTTCAACTGTTTTTGTTAGCATTTTAAGGGAAAACACAGAAAGAAAAGATAAGACAAATCTGGTAAATAAGGTGAAATAAAGTAAGAGTTGTCATTAGTGGCAATGAATGAAAAACTACTACTCTTTTTTGACAAAAAAAAGAACACGATCTTTGATATGGTCCACAAAATAAAACATCTGTTATTGAAATATTAAAAATGATTGAAAAAACTGAAATGATCAGAGAACTGACTGTACCATAATTTCCTAAGACCACGTTTGGTAGATTAGTTAGGTTTCAAGACCCGCGTGAGGAACAGGTATTCATGACCGAGGAGAGCATTGTTATGGCATGGAATCCACCACCGCATTGGATGGCAGTTGTCCTTGGCTTCAAGGGTTATACATCATGGTTACGTGCCACGCATGTAACCTTATTTAATACAATAAGTTGCAAAAATTAAAATTTTCTCACTATATTTTCTCTAAATATTAATTTTTATAGATCATCATCCCATGTGTCATCGAGCGGCAGTTCGCGATAGTACGCGTGGATATGCACTCTGGTCATTGCGTGCTGTATGACTCGCGTATTTGGAGGATGGACCAGGATCAAGTGGATGCGAGGATGATGGACTTCGTGTGCCTGAATAGATTATTGCGGCAGTTTCTGATCTTCAGTAGATGGTTCGAGGCTAACTCCCACCAGATACCACCATGGAATAATGACGCGATTATTACACGAGCTGCCGCTTCAGAGGTATTTGACCAGGAAGACGATTTCAGTGATGGTCCATTTGCGTGCATGACTGTGGAACGTCTTATTTCTGGTTCACCGAGCATCGAATGGGTGCGCCTAATCTTATACCATATAGACATAAAGTAGGTGCAAATATATATGAGATATGTGATCCATATAAAGAAGAGAGAGAAGAGGAAGAGGAAGAGGAAGAGGTAGAAATTAGCATGTACTATGTAATGATTTTATTTATTTTATCTCATGTAATAGATTATTAGTTACATTATCTTATCGACAATGGATTAATTCTAATATGATCTTCAACTTCAATTTCAATTCCAATTCCAATTCCAATTCCAATTCAATTCAATTCAATTCAATTCAATTCACACTACAAAAAAATGGATGTTCATATTATATATCGAATATTTGATTATACGATAGTTATTAATCCTTGTGACAACAACTTAGCATCTAGTCTAGGAGGTAAAAGTATTCGATTATTTGACCGTGGCATATGGCTCATTGTCTTCCCCCTCCTCCGCGTCCATGAAAAAGTCATATCACAGAGATTAACACAATGTATTTAACTCGAAGCTAAGATCGTTAAATTTATATTTTTACTAGAATAAACTACAATGAGATTTGGTATATTGACTGTCCATTGGACTTGAGCTGTCTCATTTTACCTCAGATTTCAGGCTGATGGAAACGATCAGAAATTGTATGAGAAACACAACCACAAAAAAGAGAATAGTTTCGAAGTAATGAAAGAGAGGAAGACGTACGCCTCAAGGAGAGGGAGAACATGAATAGTGATGTTTAGCGACGGAATTTTCCGTCGCTGTTCGCGTGTTTTTTTGTAGTGTCAATTCAATTCAATTCAATTCAATTTGATTAAGTTAAAATAATAATAATGTTAATAATATCTTTACATGAATGTTTTCTTTCATTACAATGTCACTCGTCTCTGGATAAGTAAGGACACTTTCGACGCGTATGAGATTCATTACCACACAAGCTACATGTCCGTAGTGCACGACTTCTACTACTCGATCCCACTTCTGTTGGATGACGATATCGACCCACTTTGGGCGCCCACTGACGGACTCTATTAGGAGGCATAACGTAATTCCAAAGAACATCCGGAGGAACAATCCAACTAGATCGTGGTGAACAGGATTGATCCGATCGGTATGCTTCACTAGCTTTGCGAATGGTAGTACTCCCACATAGTTAGATATATGGTGACCTTTATGACTAAAAATTTATATAATCAATTATATGTAAGTGAACTCAATTTGATCAAAAAATTAACATAATTAAACTTAAATTGCACTATATAGTCGCAATGACATGAGAACACGGTATCATATCCATGTCCCACTCCAAACACGCACACGATTGCGTATTGAGATTCACTCAATGTTTTGCTTCCGTGCTTGACTTTGAAAGTGGATTCGATGAGGTACTACATCGTATCTGCGTGATAGTTCCATTGATACCATCATCTTACGCGTTGCTTGTGGGTCAATTCACCGCGTACCTCTTTCTTCCTCATGTCTCTCATCGAACCATTTTTCCGTAATCGACGGATTGCCTCAATCATTGAGCAAATTGACAATCGCTCAGCCCACAATAATCGAGAATTGAATGATTCGGCAATGTTCGATGTCATAAAACTGTAGCGCCTAACGGGGCACTGTGATCTAGCCCACTTCTGCACGCCAACCTCCACCAACTTGGTATATGCGCCACTACCATCGGCCTTCACGAGAGACTTTAACATAGCCATCGCTTTTTCAAAGTATGCATCTTGGTACGCATAAGCGGCTTTCTGGAATAACTTTGCGGATGGTTGCCCAAACGGGGTGATTTTTTTCAGCAGATGGTAGTAGCATAATCCGTGTGTTGCATCAGGGTAGACACACTTGACCGCGTTCATTATCTTGACATGAGCATCCGAAACAATCAACATCTCGGATTTGATCCATAAGCGACTTGTAGTCGAGATGAAACCAAGTCCATGAGACATCATTCTCGATCGGACCAATTCCATAAGCTAATGGAAAAACTTGCTCGTTGTCGTCCTTTGTCACGGCAACGAATAATATGCCTTTATTGCGGCCCTTCAAGTGCGTACCATCCACTACAATCACGGGTCGGAGGCACAATGTGTACGCCAATCTGCATGAACCGAGCGCGACAAAGAGGTGACGGAACCGACCATCTGATCCAATATCCAAGTCAGTCATCGAACCGGGATTGCTCATCCGTAACACATGTAGATAACTCGGTAGTAGCTGAAATGATTCTTCATGTCCACCGTATATCATCTCGATCGCCCTATTACGGGCTCGCATTGCTACACTATATGTAACGTGTACACCGTACTCTCGCTGCAGATCAGCCATAATGGACCTCGGCTTTAGCACTTCACCGTCTTGACGTATTTTTCGTGATATGTATGATGCAATTACACGGGCATTAACCTTTCTTACTCCGATATTCACTAGGTTCTGTGCGCAAGTATGTATAGCATCAAACTTGCGGACAAACCAAAATCCACCTTGCTGCGATGCACGTAGTAGAAAAGGACAATGATTATGATATCGACATTTGAATGTAATCCTCGCATTATCGGATCGAGGAATAACAAATTCTACTCGACGTTCCAAATGCCATAACCCCACGGATATCTTCAGTTCACCCTTGCTGTCGAAGATGGAACCTTCGCTCAGCTCATCGGGGTTTGAAACCGAGTCCAGAGGACGAGCAAAGAGATTAACTGAAGCATCATGAGGAATAACAGGGACTAGCCAGTTGCTCATCTCCTCAACTTCTTCTGGCTCTAGGCCTCCTACGTGCGCTTGCGTGTTACTCTGCATAATCGTAGATAGAAGCTTCCCGAATCCACCCTCTCGACGGATCCATGCGTCAAACTCTACAAATGAGCCATAGCTCACCAAAGCAGACTCGCGATCTTCTTGCTCTTCATCTGACTCTGTTTCATCTTCTTCTTCTTCTTCTTCAACATAGTCATCATCATCGCTGTCCTCAACAAGTGTATCAGCCCCTGGTTGCAGCATATGTTGGGAAACAGAATTCCTGGATGGATCCATGTGTTGCGGCATATATTGAGATGTATCATCAAACCAATTAGATGAAGCAAATTGTTGTGTAAATGTCTCATCGAACGATATGTGTTGGGGAGTGTAGTCATATGTTGATGAGGATGGTATCTCGAACGAAGGTCTATTAGTTCTTGCTCTGATTGGGATGTGTCGGCATCGTGAGTCACATAGACCTCTGGTTGGGCATCATGAGCCAATCGAACAAGTTGATCATCATTACTCAAAAGTAATTTGATAATTCTACCACTCCGAGATCTCGATAGATAATGCAGTTGGTAGGTTGTACTCAACGAATTTGTCGACATAATTTGATCAATCATCTCTATGAACTCCGAGATAATTACATTGTCCATTCGAACAAAGGCATTTGACTGATACCCCCCAATGTAACATAAAGAAGGATCCCAGTGCCCTCCATATCTAATAATAATGCTCTTCCATCCCGACCTCTATAACAACAACAAGATTACATTAGCAGAAATATATAGTCTTAACATGATTTTTCTAATGTATAAAACAAATATATAGTCTTAAATTATCGCTACAATAGGAAAAAATAGCAGAAACAATTAAAGTCTCTACTATAAATAATTAAAGTCTCTTACAATAAATTAATTAAAAGGGAACTTATCTAAACGAATTATGCCGACAATTATCTAAATGAATTATCCAATAATTATAAATTGCAGAAACAATCGAATTATCTAAACAAAATAATAATAAATCTAAAGATATTTGCTCGAATTTAAACAAAATAATAAAAACAAATCTAAATAAAAGGAATTATTAATAAAAACAAATCTAAATAAAAGGAATTATAAATTGCTCGAATTATCTAACAAAATAATTCTAAAGATAATATTATAAATTGCTCGAATTATCTAACATAATAATAAATCTAAAGATAGGAATAATAAACAAAATAAACAAAATAATAATAACAAATCTAAATAAAACTAAAGATAATATTATAAATTGCTCGAATTATCTAAACAAAATAAATCTAAACAAATTTAACAATAATAAATCTAAATAAAACTAACAATAAGAAATCTAATATCATAAACAACAATAATTCGAAGATTATCCTAATTGATTTCATTTAAAATTAATTTCACGGATTATCCTAATTGATTTCATTTAAAATTAAAACAACAACAATAATTCGAAGATTATCCTAATTGATTTCATTTAAAATTAATTTCAGGGATTATCCTAATTGATTTCATTTAAAATTAAAATTAAGGAATTGGTCGACCGGAGAGAGGGATTTTTAACTTAATTTAATTAAAGTATGAATTAATTAGTTATTTACATTATAATTAATTACTATATTCATCCTAATTGAAAACTTAAGATAAGTACACTAAAATTATCCTAATTGAAAAGGCTTATATATAAGTTCATTTAATATTAATTTCTAAAACTAAAAATCTATCTCCGGTCGAACACATTGATGTCTCCGGTCGATATTTCCTTGTTTTCAATCGACCGGAGACATCAATTAATAATTAATTAATAATTAGTATTAAATTCAATTGATAATTCCAAGATTCCGGTCGACAATTCGAAGATTCCGGTCGACCGGAATCATGATTAAATAAGTTGTTTTTATTATAATTCTTCTTTCCGTCGACCGACCGGAATCAATCAAAAAATTAATTTAAACGTAAAAATCCATCTCTCCGGTCGATGATTCCATGATTCCGGTCGACCGGAATCATGGTATCATCGACCGGAGAGATGGATTTTTACGTTTAAATTATTATTTTTAAAAAAACCATGATTAAATGATTTAACTATTATATATACGAATTATGCAATTAATTTAATTATGCTATTATAAAAACATCTAATTTCACCTAAACGAATTATATCCAATTATATATACGAATTATGCAATAATTATCTAAACGAATTATATCCAATTATGTATACGAATTATGCAATAAATTCAAAACACTAAACGAATTATCCAATTAATTTAATTATCCAATTAATTTAATTATCTAAACGCAATAATTTATCCGTACCAATAAACAATAATAAATCTAAACTAAATTAACAATAATAAATCTAAACACAAATTAATATCATAAACAACAATAAATTCAAAACATGTGTCGAAAATAAATAAAATTGAATAACTTACTTGTTGAGACATAGCTGCTGGTTCTGGATTGAAGAAATAAATTTGAAAATTTTGAATATAAAATCGAAATGAACGAACGAAAATTAGAGGAGCAAGAGCAAGAGCAATTGGTTGGATTTGTATTTGTTACGATCGATTGTATAAATAGGAGAGAATTGGTTCAATTATTGGTGGTCAAATCTTTGTTCAGCAATTTTTCGCAATTTTCAAGATTTATTTGTCTTCTTGAATTTTTCGCAATTTTAGCTGTAGCTTTTACTTTTCGTAGTACTATTTTGTACAGTATTAATTAATACTGTAAATATTAAGGATAATTTCAATATTAAATATTTCAAAATTAATAAGTTGTGAGTTGTGTAAGTGGATGAAAAAGAAATTAATATTTTATTAAAAGATTGGGTTAAATTAGATTGAATATAAATATTAATTTAAATATCATACATTCAATTTAAATTAATTAGTATTAAATTAATTTGATATATCTTGTTTCCTATTTAAAATGGCTGATTCCTTGACCCTTTTATGTTTCCTATCGACCGGATACATGAATTAATAATTTGTATTAATTTCATCTCAAAATTGAAGTTTTGTTGATAATTCCTCTCTCCTACGACCATTTTATGTTTCCTTCGACGGAGATAGGAAATAATTAAAATTGTTATTTTCATTTTAAAAATTCAAATTCGGTCGATGAAATCCAAAATTCGGTCGATGATTCCTTGATTCCTATCGACCGGAAACAAGGAATTGTCGGCGAAATTTTGGATTTTTTGTTAATTAATTTTTGATTCATTTATGTTTTTATTTAAAAAACATGATTCGATGATTTAATTATTTTTTCTCACACTTTTAACATGATTAAGTGATATATAAAAACATGATTCGAATATATAAAGTAATTTAACATAATAATATCGAATACATCGAAAATAATTTCGCAATCATTTATCGATTCACGTGTTTGTTATGTTTGAGTCGGTGAGTCGGTGTTATGTCAATTTCACATCAAGACCACAAAGACTCAATAGATATATATTAAAAAGGCATTTGGGTATACACTGTATCAAATTTGAAATATGGATATAGGTTGTACACACTTTTGTAAAAGTGTGTACTTGTATATATTCCGCCTTATTTTTATCTATCTAGAGTAATCCTTAAAAGTAAATGTCCTTGTTTATAATTAATAACATGACCTTTTAAACCTTACATCATAATAACCAATATTAATTTTTAGTAGTTTACTTTAATAATATTATTACTGAAAGTATATAGACGATACAAAATATACTATCTAGATCCAATGTATTTTTTATTTTATTTTATCGATTACAAATGCAACTTTCATATTCTTCACTCTTCAATTAATAATTTGAGCTAGTAAAGTAATTTACTCTGTGCTTGAATTTCTCACTAGTTTAAATTAGTTTTGAGTAATTAGATGCATTATCCAAATATATGCTGCATGCTCTTGCCATTTTAATTAACATAATCCACTTGAATTCAGTTAAATACAAAAAAAAAAAATGGATTTTCTTAGACCCCTGATTTATTAACAAAATCAAGAAGAATTGAACACATAGTAGTACCCAATTGAAAGTTTGAAACTAATCACAAAACTCTATTCGAATAGGCACTCTTGGACTTGCTACTACATTTAATTTCTTTTTAATCATTAGTTGTACTATTGCGCCAAAAAGTTCAACTGTTTTTGTTAGCATTTTAAGGGAAAACACAGAAAGAAAAGATAAGACAAATCTGGTAAATAAGGTGAAATAAAGTAAGAGTTGTCATTAGTGGCAATGAATGAAAAACTACTACTCTTTTTTGACAAAAAAAAAAACACGATCTTTGATATGGTCCACAAAATAAAACATCTGTTATTGAAATATTAAAAATGATTGAAAAAACTGAAATGATCAGAGAACTGACTGTACCATAATTTCCTAAGACCACGTTTGGTAGATTAGTTATGTTTAAGTTATGTATTATAAGGATGAGATAAAATGTCTTGTTTAAATGGATTTTGAACCCACCACTTTTACAAATCCTAAAGAATAAATTCCACCAAGCCGTCATTAAAACTCGGTTAAAGATATTAATATGAATTTCTACCAAACACGCATTATCCATGATAACTTTACTATCATATCGAAACTTTCCTACCAAATTGGGGCTAATTGTTCAAATAAACAAACAATCCTCTCAATTTTTTTTCCTATTTGAATAAATTAAAGATCCAACAACATGGATCAACGATTGATGGGCCCAGAGAGTAAATGCACATGAGTACAACTGCAATCAAATTGGCTGTCTGTTCCATTATCCCTAAAATAATGGACCCATGTTATTGAACCGAGCAATTAATATTTTATTTTATGAAATATTTTTATATGTATATTATGAATGTGCTAATGATTGTATGATTAATTATGAATTCCTTAGATAATGAAAGCAATCAAATGTAATTTTTAGATCATGCAACCTGCATCCGCTTCAAATATAATATCTATACCTTGATAAATGTTGTAGTTCGTGATTATATCTGGATCAGTAGTAGATTAAATTGTGGTTATGAAGTATAATATACTATTTTTACAAATATAATAATAACATATGATACATTTCCATTCATGATTTTACCAGGCACCAAACATCGAGGTTTGTGTCATGAAAATGCAAATCTTGGAATGTGAACAGATCTGTTATGCATGATTTCTTGATGAGATATCGAATTAGGCATGAAAATGCAAATCTATTAGGCTTGAAATAACCAAATAGGGTTGAAATAACCAATTCGGGATGATGTATTGTTGGATTTGTATATTGAAAGTAATTGTATATAATGTTTTTAGTTTTACTATATGAATTATTTACTTATTACATGTGTATGTCTCCTTAACTTATCATAAATTAGATCATATGGTGTGTTGTAAATCATACAGGAACAAATGACTATTGTATGAGATATAAATTTGTATCACAACCGAAATAACTTGAGGACGAGTTGTTGGTTTAGACTACAGTATGGACGACAAGTACTTTATCTTGATTATTTGTTTATACTGGTAGATCTTCACGTAATGATAAGATTACAGTGAGATGAGTTCTTCTAGTTGATTCTTGTGAATGATAAAAAGATCGATGACTTAGTGTAACCTAAACTCTAATAAGGTTTTAGTGTATACAGATGTCTGTATGTCACTTTGATTGTCATGAGTAAGAATTAAGTGATGACTCAATATACTCCATATCATGAGTGACAACAATTCGTGTATGATATTGATATCTAAAAATTTGTATTTAGTAATTGCATACAATTTAGGCTGATAACATCCTTGCTAAACCATGAAGGTTGATTAAGTTCATGTATAATAATCAGGTTGAATAATATTACTTAAGAGATTGATAAGCAATTAATTAATTTAAGTCATAGACTTTATGACGACTTAAATTAATTAATGGATATTGAATATCTTAAATAAGGGATATTGGCGTGTTCTGCTCTTGGAATTAATCAATGATTATTGTCCATCTAATTCGAATATCCTACTGCACTTAAATATATATTAGGAGCATGTTAGAATCTAATAATTGTGTCATAAATTAGATATTCGAAATAGCTATGTAGGCAAATCGGATCGTCTCACAAACAAATCCATCATGTATTTCTTTAAAAATGCTCGACCGACTTCTCACATGGCCCAGTTGACACCTCTATGTTTTTTGGAAAATCATTTGACACCTCTGTTTAAACAAAACAAAGACGATATTAAGAAGCTCTCTTACCGACTTCACTAATGCTATGTACGAACTATCCATACTAACTCAGTAATATTCAAAATCAAATTGCACATCTCATACTTATCCACTTTGTACTATTTAAACAAGATCAAAGTGTGTATCATCTATATTCATTTTAAAAATTTGCTACATCTCATACTTATTTTATTAATTTAATGTATTTTGAGTAAAAAAACTGAGGATGTGCCATTGACGATTTGACGTGGACAGACATGCACCGAAGACAGTGTAAATTCTGCAAAGATTCTCTCTGATATGCCTTATGAAGTCTTCGGTCAACCGGAGACTTAAAAAATATTATAATTATTGAAAAAAAAAAGTGAAATTCCAGTGGAAAACCTTGTTTCCGGTCATGAAAACATTATCTCCGATCATGAAATTGTTGTCTCCGATCGTGAAAATAATTATCTCCGATCGACCGGAGACAACAATTTCACGACCGGATATAAGAGTTTTCACAACCGAGAATAATGTTTTCTATTGAAATCTCATTTTTATAATAATTATAGTATTTTTTAATTCTTTGATCGACCATTATTTGTCTCCAATCAACTGGAGACTTCATATTTCATTTCAAACTTCAAAAGACACTCATTTTAATAAAATAAACACAATGATTGAAACAGCCCACCCTAATCCTAAGGACGGATTAGAGAGGACTAATTGAAGGAACAGTACTTAGGGTTCATGAAAGACTATTACGAGGATATATAACACGTAAAATAGCATGATTCGACCATTATATACATTACTAACATAATGTACCAGACGGGCTAGACCAACAGATCCAAAAGAATACTAACGATCTGAAGGACTTCAACTGTTAATATCATATTATCACAAAAACATCGTTCAAACTGCAGCGGAAGACATGTGAATACACATATGACGATGTGTATTCAAAGTTTCTCTCATATCATACTTAACATCAAAAAGCAGTCTCAACTCCTCAACACTCTTCATCAACACCATCAACAGCTCAACCTGCACATTTAAACACAAACATGCAGGGCTGAGTACAAGAATGCACTCTGTGGACTCATGCCAAAACATTTTAACATATTTAAATTACCCTGTCATATCATGGTAAGACACAAGGGTTTTTCTTAAAATACCTTGTACTTACTAAATCATTTTCATCAGTTCGTAAATATCTGTTGCTTGGCCAAGCATTTTAATTGCATGTATGATCCATATCCTTATCCTTTTTCCATAACATTATCATTTATCGCCGTAGAATGAGGCCTCCTTCTACGTCGTTGTGACCGGCCGTGCATTGTCCTTACAGCTCCCACAAATACTATTATCTTGTGTACACGTTAATCCTAGCTGTATAAGCCTTCCCAAGATAGGATCCGAATCGATTTCATTCATAAGTCGGGAGCTACCCAACACATTCATATCATTGCATTCAAGGATATGATACATACATAAAACATAAACATTTTTGGAATGTAATTTCATAAACATTTTATCATCATTCTTGATATAAGCATCATAAATATTTCATTTGTGTAGCATTTTATCACTTAAGAGTATAGTAAAGCCCACCTGGTCTTTTGATCGTCCTAAACTCGATTTGTCTTCAACGGCAAGTCGTCGCGTCCGCGTCCACACCTTTACATAAAAACGATTTTAGTACGTCGGTCATGTTTTTCGAGATTTTCAAAGTTTAGAATAAACTTTGATAACTTATACTAATATCAATTGAATTACTTAACAAATTCAATACGCTGTTCAATCGCGTATTTTAACTAAACATTTCTCGTTCTTCGAGGTATGTTCAACTATTTCGTTTTAACCTTTCAGGCTTAAACGTTCAACGTATTCATACGTTTTTCGATACAAGGATTTCAATTATGAAATCTTTTCTTATCAATGAGATTTTAATATGTTTTACACGTATTAGAGTATTTATCGAACGTATTTCGTACGTTAACTTCAAAAGTCAACAATTTTGACTTTTCCTTATAAAATCTTTAATAGTTCATATTCTTAATAACCAATCAACATAAATCGATTTTCAATCGATTTCTTTTCGTAAAGCCCTAATTCTCGATTTTTCACGCAAATCGATAAACTCTATTAATATCTTTCTTAAATATTAATCAACTTATCCATTAAGCATTATATTTCATTTCTACGTTATTTAATATTACGTTTCGCCATAAACATAGTATTCTATGTTTATAAAATTTCATAAATTCCTAATATGTCTAAAATAATTTCTAGACATATAATATACTATTTTTCTTAGATATTAAGGAATTAAAACTTTTAATATATTTATTCTAGCTCACGGCTTCTTGAGCTTATAAATTTTAAACATCTTCCAAAAATTCTTCTAAATTCATATAGTGTATTATATTATCATAGTATCACTAATATGTATTAACATTAAATATAGAAAATTTGAGCATCAACAAATAAATTTCTATAGGTCACGACATTTTTTAAAAAAATTGTCCAATAATTTTCAAAAATTCTATATATTTAGTACAAGGTCCCAACATCAATTTATATCATAAATATAACATATAGATATAGTCCATCATATTTAATTTCTACATCAATGAATCCATGCTCAAGCTCTCGGTTTTCATCACACATGCACCAAACATTTTTATAAAATTGCAACAAAATTACACAATGCTTATACACTATAGTATAACCATATTACATCATAATTTTCATTAAAAACCATTTGATCATCATCAAATTAAGCCTTGAAGCTCTCGGTCATTTTGATAAATTTGAACAAATCATTTCTAAAAATTCTAGTAAAACATAGAGTACATAATTTAGGTCCTAGATCAACAATATGCCATAGCATTTCTCAAAATAAAATTGTACACTAACTTAGCATTGTTCATCATTTTCGGTCATTTTGAAAAGATTAGCATAGGATTTTTGTAAATTTCAAATAAATCACTATGAACTCTTACAACATCATAGATCATTAATCCGTCCTTAAATCATTCAAGAAAATTTTCGATCATCAACAAAATTTCATAACATTTTCAAATTAAATTCTAAACATGATCTATGCTTCTATTTCATCATGTTACACATTATTAATGCACAACTTACCATATGTTAGCAAAATTTTGCAATCAAACACACATGCATAACATAAGATCAAACTTACCATATGTTAGCAAAATTTTGAAATCAATAACACATGCATAACATAGAAAAATTTTACAATCAAGAACACCAAGAACACATGCATTAGCAAACTTTTACAATCAAGAACATCAAGAACACATGCATTACCATAGATCAAACCTTCGAATTTTTGTAAAACTTATTGTATAATTGAAGCCTTGTTCGATTTCTCACCTTTGTAGTAGTATTGATCTATGGAGGAATGACCCTAGACTAAGCTTTGGCTAAGGAAAAGAGATGAACACTCAATTTTTTTTTCAAGGGGAGCTCTCGGTTTTCCAGCTTTTGGAGAGGAAAATATGTTTGTGTATTTGTTCAAGATGTTGAGTGAGTGAATGAGAGAAGAAAAAGAAATCCTACCCCCTTATGTATCTCTCTCACTCTCGGTCACTCCCAAATACAGGAAGAAAATGGAAGCCTTCTCTAAATCATGGGTTATGACTCACTAGTGATTATGACATGAAGTTAATACTTCTTACACCATGTTGGACCTTGAACAACTCAAGGCCATGCAATTTGGGTATAAGAGCCGACGGCTCTTCTTGTGTTCAAGGGGATGATTTTTTTTTTATCAGTCTCTTAATACTATATATTAATCAAGATACAATTTCCCAAATGTAAGAACACATCACTTGATTTTTACTAGGTTAATGTGTAACATAGATACCACTTGTATGATCAAAACATAACTTAGCAAAGTGTATACCAAAAGTGACGTGAATTATGTTGTTTATAGCATAAGGTCACGGCATTTTTATTCACAATTGATACATATTTTATTTTCATGTTATTTATAGATATATATCATAATATTTGTCTTAGATAATAAATTATATCATAGAAAAAATTATTGGTATCATTTTATGTGAGAAAACCCTAATTTTCGAATTAGGGTTTTTCGAAAATTAGTACATTGTTCAATAATTAATCCTTAGTGTTCTAGCATTGTTTTAATGCTTAATAATACTCTAATTACATAAAATAATCATAGGAATTTAAATACTATAATTCCTTGATCATTAAACCCATTTTTCTAGTCATCTCTAAACGTTAACGTTTGAAACGTCTCAAAACGTTAATTATCGACTCATCTCAAAATGGTCATAATAAAGTCGTACTTACTTTATTAAATTATTTCATTAATAAAGGAATTTAGTTCTAAGCTTCGCTGCTTAGAAAATTTTACGAAATTTTAACTATCGATATTCAATCGACGTCAAAATAACACTGCCGAAACACTTTATAAAGTTTTATTCCTTAATTCACAATTCTGAGTGAATATAAAATAGGAATTCGTTACTTTGTGATTAAATCGAAATCATTATTCGATTAATTACTAATTCTATTATTTCGACGAAACCCTAATTTACTGATTTAAATATCGTAATTAGGCATTTATTTCTTCGGAATATTACAATGATGTCAAAAATCACATCACACTTAACTCAAAATACATTAAATTAACAAAATGGGCATATGATATAACAAGTTTTAGAAATAGTTATAAGTTATACATACTTTGACAAAAATGAGTATTAAAAGTTACCCCTTTAAAATATCAATATCAAGGCTTTCATGATTTTCACTATATCACAGAATTCGGAAGTAAGGCATGAATCAAATATTGACCAAAACAGATGAAAGATCAATTTTGAGCAGCTTTTTACCCTATTCTATTACAACATCAACCATTTATATTCAATACTAAATTTAATTTCTATTTTACAGTACCTATTCCATCAAACATTAACTCATCTCTAACCAACAAACTCAATTTTTAACTCAAAAATATTCTTTAGTTATTTTCCTCAATTAATGAATTAGTTTGAAATTTTCAACTAAAAAAATACATTTATAAATAGTGCAAACACATTTAATAATTTCAACATAGATAAAACCCTACCACCTAAAAATTCGCATCCATCCAATCCCCAAACACAAAACAAGAAAATCAACGACACAACTTAAACAGGAAGCAACTCAAACAAAATGGAAAATATCAGGAATTTCTTTTTAGAAAACCTCTTATTAGTATAAAAAATATGATTTATTTCGATTCGATTTAATTATTTAAAAAACTGATTTAATCAATTGAATTATTTTTTTTCAAAATCGATTGAATAACCGAAACTCGCCTCACATCAAATGCTATATTTCCTCTCATACTTCTCTTTTCTATTGTATTATTGATTAATTAATACTATAAGTAACAAACATTCGTTTAGTAAACCACAAAATCGAATTACTGTATGAATAAAAAACCAACCGACCCGATCGAAGAGAAAGAGTATTTGTATTTGAGATTAGTATGCGTTGTTAATTAGGGGCCGTACGGATGTAGTACTTGTTAATCATAAGGAGACAAATGTCATGTGCCCTAAATTAATTTTGCTCTCTCTCATTAGTTGTGCCAAAAATTACCATACGCGCTTGTCTACTATTAGCCTACATGGGCCACGTGGACTTGGGGCCCGCCACTCTTCTTTCGTTTTCCTTTCTACAGCCTGTGTTTGGCTATTGTCTTCCAAAAATGTTTTTTCTTTTTCTGGAATATTGCTTGATATGTACGTAAAACTGAATCGAAATTAATTATATTACTCGAATTTAGTCCGACTTGACTCCTTAATAGTTATACAGCTATTTGTAATTTTTGGAAATCCACATTCATAAATTTCGGTACACATCGGATAAATTTCACTTTTTATACAATATTTAGAAGATAAGATAAATCAGATTCAGAGTTATAAAAACTTTAATAAGGTTTGGACCTATTACCTTTAACCACATGAATTCATTTTAGGACTAGACCATTCAAAATAGACAAAGAAAAGGGGCTACTACCAAGATCTGAACCTTTTTATTTGAACAAAAACAACCACAAATTTATATTTTAGATTCCAATAAATATTCAAACGATCTGAAATGTAATACATCTTTTTATTTACGATTTGGATTTATTTGGTGCATATGTACTATTGGTCTTGAAAAATACATCTTTTATACTTGAGCTAATTTGTTTAGGGACGTTTATTTTGAGTGATATAATAAATAGATAAAAATAATTAAGTTAATCTATCATTTATTATTGATTAATTTTGAATTTGTTTGAACCATTTTATATTTCAAATACTCATTTATATATTTTAGCAATATATCATATCATTCAAAGTAAACGTCTCATTTAGAGGTGAAAATAATTTTAGCCGAGCTGCATATATCATGATTAAATTTATTAGAAGATTACTAAGTTTTATTTTAAGAAGTAGTGTTTTAGTCTGATTATCATGAGATTGAAAGTAATTGAAGAGCTTTATCCGGTAGGAACATGCATGAGTTTAGTTCGAGCAATTTATTTTAGGGTAGTGCTAAATGTACTAATATGTACATACATAATACCTTTAAAATTTTGATCAAATTAGTAAGTTTTTATGGGTTGGTTCTAGTACTAATTATTATATTGCATGATTAACCCCTCCTATAATTTAGGGTTAAAATTGGTATGAGTTGACTAGTGATTTTATTTCTTTTACAAAATAAAATCAATTAATTTAATAAATAATTATTGCTTTCATTCCATAAAAACCGTTTAATTTAATTCTCATAATTAATTCATTAATTTTTTGATTAATCTCCTCATTATACAAAAAAAAACCACTCCCAGAGAATAGGAATATCAAAAAAACAAATTTATCTGATTAATCCCCTCATTATCCAAATAAAATTCTTATTTTACGTTTATTTTTATTTTAATCTCTTAACTTGATTCTTTTTTTAGTCAAATATTCAAAAAAGGAACACAAGAATAGGAATTAGAGAATTACTGTAGTAATAATTAATGCACTAATTAGTTGATATATTATTAAGGAAAGGCTAAGCACTTTTCTTCTTTAAAATGGAATATAAAATACTTGTTACCTTCCTTAATTATCTTGAAGGGGTAAGTGGTAACTATGAAAAATAAAATTCAATATAAATGGAATATTTTCTTAATTTTCGAAAATGATGGAAAATGACCAAAAAATTCAATTATGTACATCTAGCATTTTCCTTTATTTTAGCATGTTTTAATTACTTCTTTTTTCAACTACATTTTCCAAAACAAATAAAGTTTAATTTTGTTTGAGAGCTGAAACGAGGTTTACGCAAGCAACTTCAGTTTTGCTCTAATTGAATAATTAATTATCCATCTCTAGTACGCTCGAACACGTACAATAATTAGTAAACTGATGATATAAATCAAATGATACTATAATTAGTGAAAATTTGCTATATATGAAATCAGTTAGTTACGTTCTAGGGAGAATCTTGTTTGAGAATATATAACAAGATCAATGTTGGATTATGGAACCTGAATGGATTATACACTCAAGTTCGATCTCGGTGATTCATTTTTGGGGTGGTCTCCTGTGCGCGCCCCACGCACAGTGAGACCACCCTAACACCCTAATTAATTAGTTATTAATCCTAATTAAGTAGTTAATTAATCTTAATTAATTAATTAAATTAATTTTAATTAAAATTAATTAATTTTATAAATTTTAATTGTAAATTAATAAATATAATTTTAAATTAATATATCTTAATTGTGAATTAATATATCTTAATTATGAATAATAAATCCTAATTATAAATTAATAAACCCTAATTTTGAATTAATAAACCCTATTTGGAATTAATAAACTCTAATTTTGAATAATAAATCATAATTTTAAATTAATAAACCCTAATTGAAAATAATAAACCCTAACTTTGAATTAATAAACCCTAACTTTGAATTAATAAACCCCATTGTGAATTAATAAACCCTATTGTGAATTAATAAACCCTAATTATGAATTAATAAACCCCAATTATGAATTAATAAACCTTAATTATGAATTAATAAATTATAATAAAAAATCTAATTATCATTTATTACTATATTTAATATAATTTTTGTCATAAAATAAAAAACAAAACATTAAATAATAAAATACTAAAAATCAAAGAAAAAAAAAAGCAATATAAAATTCATAGCGCGCTCATACAAGTTTTTCACTTCAATTTTTGGGTTTAGGTGAAACCCTAATAGGCTTAAGGTTAGGGTTAGAATTTGATTATTGTCTATTTAATAGTTGTTTCTCCCTATAATCTGTATCCAAAAAATATAGTGAAATCTCTGGTTTGACATCTCCCCCAGACGTAGTCGCAAGACGAACCGGGAAAACATTTCTTGTGTTTATTATTTTCTATCGTGATTGCAGTGTGTAGTTTTTTTGCAACAATCAAAATTTCTAGAATGGATTAAAATTTAGATCCAAACAAAGTCAAATAAAAAAACACGAGTTCAGTTTCCATAACTCGTTTTATAAATTTTGATCTGTAGTAGATTTTATACATATTTTTGCAACTAAACTAAGGTTTGCACTAAAGGAAAAAAGAAACCGCTGCCGCATAACTTTAACTTTGCCTTTAGCCGAATAGATTTATGTTGTTTGGTTAATCTAATGTTTTCTATTTTATTTTATTTACTTTTTAAAGAAAAATAAACTGAATAAGCATGTTTGATTGCTAAAGTGGAATCATAAAAAGCGAAAAATAATATTGAAAGGGAAAGTTTGGAAAAGATGTAAATCATTTAGGATTAAAGACAAAAAAGCAGTGTCATCAATGAGTCTGATGACTTTTGTTTCTTTTAACTTTTAGTTAAAGAATAGTAATTCGTACATAAAATGTCCCCTTCATAGACTCTAGTTTACCTTCTCTTTTCTGATTAGTTTGTAAGGTTTAATAATGCTTCATCTGTATTAAACTCTTAGCTTTTCTTTTGTTCCTTTCATCTATAAAAAAATACTTTTCTTTCTTTTGTCTTTTACACATTAAAATGTGAAAGAAGAGTGACGTCATAAAATAATGAAGTTGATGAATCCGTTGGGAAAGTTATTGAATTCAAAAAAATAGAATTTTCGCCCATATGGGATTAGAACCGGTGAAAAATTCGAATTTTGAATTCAAGAATTTTTCAATAGATTCATCAACTTTCATAACTTGGTTTTTAATTCATTTATAACTATTATTAATTTTAGGATAAAACGATTCACATTCAACATAACTCTCTCTCTCTCTATATATATATATATATGTGTGTGTGTGTGTGTGTGTGCGAGATAGATGGCATTTCAAGACCTCAATTAGGGCTCGCATTAAAATTATAATTTTTTCTAAGTGTAGTTTAATTTAGTCGGTATGCTCTTTAAAGTTTAATTATTGAATCATAATTTTTTCAAGCCTCTTTGATTTTTATAAAATCAATTAGTTTTTCCATGAATTTATCAACTTTCAAAAAGTTGCAAAAATAAGAATAATTAGTCACGATTTTGATCCTTGATGTGTTTTGTATTTAGCGAGATAGATCTGGCATTTCAAGACCTCAATTAGGGCTCGAAACATTAAAATTATAATTTTTTATAAGGTTTTTTTAATAAAAAAATATATGTCAAACTTACGAACTTTGACAAAGAAACTTGATTGAAATTGCTGTGGAAGAATTCAGTGCGTGAAATATTACTTAAACAAAAGAGTGTAATTCTAACAAAATTGGTAAAATCCACAAATATTACGGTGGAAAGTAACTGCACGCACAAAATTCTCACAACTTCTATAATTTGTGAGTGCCTCATGACATTCACTATGTTGGAAATAGAGATGCCAATGGATCTCGGACCCGATCCAGATCCGTGGATCCAGATCCATTTTTCAGGATTTGGATCCTCAAAAAATTGGACCAGATGGATCTGGATCTTATTCTCATATTTCGGATCTGGATCTGGGATTTAGTTTTTAGACTCGGATCCGATCCAGATCCGATCTGCATATCCATTTAATTATATATATATATATATATATATATATATATATTATTTTTATTATAATTAAATATATAATCCCAACTTAAAACTCTTCAAATTTTTTTTCAAATTCTCCCAAAATAAATATGCTGCTAAATTCATTTTAAATTCTCTCAATTACTTATTAATCGGAATTCACGACGGGTCGCGTCACTTACATCACCGACGATCGAGTTGTTTGTTTTTCCTACTTTATAGTACATTTATAACTAAAGTCTTCTAATATAGTGATAATTGTAGAAATTCTAAATAATTATTATAATATTATTGTGTATTTAGATTATTATGGTGTTACTGTGAATTATAGTTGATTTAGAATTTATTTTAGAAGCGAAAACATATGGATCCGGATTTAGACCCTGGACCCTGTGGATCTTATGGATCTGGATCTAAATTTTTTGGACCCAATGGATCTAGACCGGATCCGGACCAAAGCAAAAAAAATCGGATCTGAATTTGGAACTAACCAGATTCGATCCAGATCCGGCCCATTGCCATCCCTAGTTGGAAACAATGTTTACAATACAAAAAACTAAAACGATGTTTGATCATTTACAGTTTATAAAATTGCCCAAAGTTCAACACAACTTAGTCTACTAAACCTAACACTATGCTATTCGAACATATATAATTGAAGCATGTTCTAAATCGAACAAAAGCACCTTTCCGTAGATAGAGTAGATTACAAGTAAGGATGGCAGTGGATCTCGGATTTGATCCAGATTTGCAGATTCAGATCCATTTTTTAGGATATGGATCTTCAAAAAATAGGATCCGACGGATCCGGACGGATCATTCTTTTAAAATCCAAATTTGGATCTCGATTTTGAGATCCAGATCCACCCATTGATCCATAATATATATATATATATATATATATATAATTTTTATTTATATTTATAAGTATATTATATTATTTTTCTTTCTAATCGAAGTTGAATAAATTAGGTTAAAGAATTGGATGATATGTCAATAATATTAAAAATTTGTATCTTGTATTTGAGAAAATTTTGTATATGAATTGTCTATTTGCTAAGATATGTTTGCTACTTCTTCATTACTATTGCAATATTATTTGCTGTCATGAAAGCAAAAATAAATATGTAACTAACATCTTCTTTTATAGTATTGATTGTAGAATTTCTAAATAATTATTATAGTGTTATATGTATTTAGATTATTACTATTATGGTGTTACTGTGAATTATAGTTGATTTATGATTTATTTTAGAATAGAAAATATATGGATCCGGTTCTAGACCCTGGACCATGCGGATCTTATGGATTTGGGTCTAGATCTATTTTTTGGATTCAATGGATCTGGACCGGATTAGACCCAAGTGAAAAAATTTGGATCTGGATCTGGACCTAGCAATATCCGGTTCAGATCCGATCCATTATCATCCCTAATTACAATGGTGTTTGACCGAACTTATAATCTTTATAACAATTTATAAGTTGTTTAAGAGCTTATAAGCTTCTGCATAATGTTTGATAAAATAAACTCATAAATAATTTATAAATTATGAAAATTAGCTCCAATTAAACTATGTCAAACAGCCAAGGTTGACCCTGCCAATGTGATTTCGTAGTCATAGCAATCAACAATGCTGCATTATCATTTGCAAAGTGCATCAGGCAATGCAAGCAAATCTAGATAACACGTCACCGTCGATATTTGAATTTTTTTATTCAATATAAAAAAATCTATATAACGCATTGTTGAATTCGCATCCTAAAATTATACAAGAATGTTAATGTAAAATATATTTTATGCATTCTGATTGCAAATTGGTTATGACATTATTTACTTCATTAATTTGTATTAAATGTTGAAATCATAATCATGATAGTTTTCATTGGTATTTAACAAGCACCAAAATTAATTATTATATTTTAAAATTTAACAATCATTAATTGGTAATTAAATAAATTATTTATTGCGATGGATGTGACTTCAATTTAGTAAAAGATCTAAAATTACTCGAACACTTAAATAGTAAAGTTGGGTATTTCGTTCCACTCATTCAGTTAATGTACGATATGCATCAGGAAATGTCGCCAAAATATCATAAAATATACTCCATCCCGTTATTGTTGGCGTTTTCATCCCATTATTGTCCGTGACACGTTTACTTTTTCAAATTTCCCCAATTAAGTTAGTCCGTTTCCAAAAAACCATAGAAACACTTTTACACTAAAAATCGCCGAATTTTGTGTCAAACCCGCTAAAACTATTCGTATAATATAACTTGATCTCTCCATTTTTTTAGTATTGTTGATTTGTGGATTTGAATTTTCATTGTATTATTGATTTGTGGATTTGAACTTTATGGATTTGAATGTGGAATTGTGGATTTGAACACAAAACACAACTGGCTATTTAATCTACGCGAAAAGGATCATTTTGCGGATGCGGGTGGTTCGGCACTATCCGTGTCCGTCCGATCCGATTGCCATCCCTAGTCACTCACTATTATTGGGACGGGTGAGTATTAACTAAATTAATGTTTGGCTTGTTTTCGTGCGAATCATCACACTTAGAAATTCAATAGTAAGATTGGAATATATGACCTTTTGACTATACGAAACTCACTTTATCATTTGATCGTATCGAAAGGACAAATCCATACTACGACATGAAAATAATTAAATGTTATAATCGACAGACACTAATATATGCGAAAATGCAAATTACGAATATACTGGTCTTAGGAGAGAGTGAAACTTATTAGAGAAATGAAATTAAGTGTACTTCCAAATGTTTTATAATGTGGTTGGGTAAGCATTTGGCTCTCAACTAAAAATCCTTAAATAAATTTTTTAGCCATCGCAAAAGTTATAGTTCATTTGCATATGAAATTAATTATAATTAACAATATTTTGTTCTATTTTTCAGGTGGGAAAGATAGATATCATTACTCAAAGATAATAGATCCGTTAACGGATAAAATTGTAGCGATTTGCCTGCAGATAGCTCGAGTCTTGAGAGTGAGAGAGAGAGAGGCCATGTGCGGTTATGGTTCCCGGCCAATCTGCTATTTGGTTTCTATCTATCTACCACCAATACATGAAAATCTTTTCAAATCCAAACTCTCTTTTTGCCTTTAAAGTAAATACAAAACCAAGAAAGCGACACCTAGAAAGATAATCCTTTGAAGTATAATCACTTTCTTCATCAACAGTGGAAGGTAAAAAATTATTGCTGCGTGATTGTTCAAGTACCTTTTTTTAGCCGAACATACATATTTAAAATGAAAGTTTGGTTATTAGTTGTTAGTCTTTGTAACTTCTTTGTAACATCAATTCCTTTGAGCAATAATAATACATTTCCGTTGGAAATTCCATGAATAAATAAATGATAATGGGAAATGCACCGCTGTAACTGCCACCACTCTTTGTAGATTTGGAGCTGGTGGGCTGGCCTTTGTCTTCAAATTCCGCTTCTTGTAATGCTATAAATACTTTTTCTTTTTCTTCTTTCTTTTTCTTTTTTTAAATGGGCTGGGTTTGATTTCGTTCAAAACTGCACAAGTTTCTACCCATGTTGTTTCTTGTAGCTTCTTGATTCAAGAAATTGTTTTTTTGTGGAAGGTAGTGTTTTAAGTTTTTGTGAAGATGGGAGAAGAGAAGCCTGAAGTTCTTGATGCTGTCTTGAAGGAGACAGTGGACTTGGTAATGGATCTGACAAACTGAGTTTTAATCATTTTCTTGGTTGTGGTTGATTTTTGCTAATTCTACTCTGTGTGTGTGTGTGTGTGTGTGTGTGTCTGCAGGAAAACATCCCCATTGATGAGGTGTTTGAGAATCTGAGATGTACCAAAGAGGGTCTCACAAGTGAGGCTGCTGAAGAGAGGTTGGTCATTTTTGGACACAACAAGCTTGAGGAGAAGAAGGTGTTGATTCTTGATTGATATTTTGTCCTTCATTTCTTGCTTTACGTCCTTACATTTCCTTGTACTTATGTGCTTAGTTCAATTATAGTGTCAGAAGTAAAATTTGCATCACAATTATTCTGTTCCACCTCTGTCTTTACCTTTTCTATTAGAATATGTAGTTATGAGTTGTTTCCTTTTAAAGATTTTTTTCTTGATGATATAGTCTTTTTCTGGTGATTCTGTTCATATTGGTTTGGAATTCCAATGATGAAGCCTTTTTGGTATACTAAATTTATGGGTTTATGCTTGCTCTAGGAGAGTAAATTCCTGAAGTTTTTGGGGTTTATGTGGAATCCTCTTTCATGGGTTATGGAAGCAGCGGCTATCATGGCAATTGCCCTTGCTAATGGAGGAGTAAGGACATTATTTATAGGCCAAATTTTTTTGAGATTGCTTTCTGTGGAGAAGACACTGATTCTTGATTTTGAGCATGACAGGGAAAGCCTCCAGATTGGCAGGACTTTGTGGGCATCATCACCTTGCTAATCATCAACTCGACTATTAGTTTTATCGAGGAGAATAATGCTGGCAACGCAGCAGCTGCTCTCATGGCTCGTCTTGCCCCAAAAGCAAAAGTTCGATTTCACCTTCTCTTGGAACACTCCTGTTTAATAGTTACATGATTGTGGTGCTGGTTTGATCCGTAGTTATATTATGAAGGTTCTTAGAGATGGGAGGTGGAGCGAGGAAGAGTCCTGCGTGTTGGTGCCGGGAGACATCATTAGTATAAAGCTCGGAGATATAGTTCCTGCTGATGCTCGTCTGTTGGATGGCGATCCGCTTAAAATTGATCAGGTGTGTGTCTTTCTGTCGACTGCACGCTGAGTTTTGTTTTACTTTATTGAGCGACTTCGTGATCTTCTTTGCAGTCTGCTTTGACGGGGGAGTCCCTTCCTGTGACGAAGGGTCCAGGAGATGGCGTCTACTCTGGTTCCACCTGCAAACAGGGAGAGCTTGAAGCTGTTGTTATTGCAACCGGTGTTCACACCTTCTTCGGAAAGGCTGCTCACCTTGTCGATAGCACTAATCAAGTCGGGCACTTCCAAAAGGCATGTTGCATAATCACTTCCTTTATATTTGATATGGACAGATTTACTATTTTGGAGCAAAAGTTTGCTAATCTCTTTTCGTTTTTGTACTGCTTAGGTTTTAACTGCAATCGGAAACTTCTGCATATGCTCTATTGCGGTGGGGATGGTGATAGAGATAATAGTGATGTACCCTATCCAACACCGCAAATACAGGCCCGGGATTGACAATCTTCTTGTTCTCCTCATTGGAGGAATCCCAATTGCCATGCCAACTGTCCTCTCAGTTACAATGGCAATTGGTTCTCATCGTTTGGCTCAACAGGTTTTCTTGATTCTTAGGATTATATTGGTTTAGTTAGTTTCTATTCAATATACCATAATGCAACAAGATATATAACTTTGCAGGGAGCTATAACGAAGAGGATGACTGCTATAGAAGAGATGGCGGGAATGGATGTGCTTTGCAGTGACAAGACGGGGACTCTGACACTGAACAAACTTACCGTTGACAAGAATCTCATAGAGGTCTGATCATGCTCCGTTTCCGATGATTCAGTTGCATTTATGTTTCTAAATCGATTTGTAACTTCTGTTTCACAGGTTTTTGCAAAAGGTGTTGATGCAGATACTGTTGTTCTGATGGCAGCTAGAGCCTCTCGAACAGAAAACCAGGATGCCATAGATGCTGCTATTGTAGGAATGCTGGCTGATCCAAAAGAGGTAGCTCTTGGCACTCTGTTGGCTGCCTGAAGTTGAGAATGTTGTGAGCTATTTTGTGATTTTTGATTTCAATATAACCGTGAACAGGCACGTGCTGGAGTTCGAGAAGTGCACTTCCTTCCTTTCAACCCCACTGACAAGCGGACAGCGTTGACTTACATAGATAGCGAAGGAAAGTGGCACAGGGTCAGCAAAGGTGCACCGGAGCAGGTACAGTTTGTCCTTGTTCATGCTGGTTTTCCTTGTTTTCATGAACGGCACTTCTCGAATATGGTCCCGACTTGCATTTGCAGATTCTAAACCTGGCACACAATAAGTCGGACATAGAGCGAAGGGTTCATGCTGTGATTGATAAGTTTGCAGAACGAGGTCTGAGATCACTTGCCGTGGCATACCAGGTAATTCATTTAATGATACCATGCTTTTATCTATGATACTATATATAGAACTATCATATTAAAACTTGCATTATCTTGCAGGAACTTCCAGAAGGAACGAAAGATAGTCCTGGAGGACCTTGGCAATTCATCGGTCTCATGCCTCTCTTCGATCCGCCTAGACATGACAGTGCAAAACTATAAGAAGGGCATTAAATCTTGGAGTAAATGTCAAAATGATAACCGGTAACTCTTGATGTTTTAAAATTTAAGAAATGACAATGTGCTATTACAAGCTTGATTGATGATCATGTATTTAGGTAGTTAACCTGCGAATTGCCGGATGTGTCACGGTGTTGTTTCTCTACTAACTTTCTTGGTAGAAGTGATATCTGGTCTTATTATTTCTATGGCATCCATCAAATATGAAGCAAGAAACACCACTTTTGTAGGGAAATCTAATTGGAGCATCTTACATATTGATTCTTATTCACAAAATCTAAACGAAGTCTTGTGCATCTGTGTTGGAGTTCATCCTAAACTTTTATTTTACTTGTTTAAATTATTTAACTAATTCTCAGCTTTTCTGGAACTTAAATGCCACATCTGTCTGTTTCAACAGGGGATCAGCTTGCTATAGGAAAAGAAACAGGACGTAGGCTAGGGATGGGAACTAACATGTACCCGTCATCAGCTTTACTGGGACAGGATAAGGATGAATCAATTGCTGCTCTACCGATTGATGAGCTCATTGAGAAAGCTGATGGTTTTGCCGGTGTCTTCCCAGGTGATTACTCTTTCTCTCTCAAATTCGATGGAATGTGATAAATGCCAACTTGTGCATACTAGTGAATGCATTCTCCAAGTTCAAATTCTTATGTTATATGCTCATCTTGGATATTGGTCAGAGCATAAATATGAAATTGTAAAGCGCCTGCAAGCTAGAAAACACATATGTGGAATGACTGGTGATGGAGTGAACGATGCTCCTGCTCTGAAGAAGGCTGATATCGGCATTGCTGTGGCCGATGCAACTGATGCAGCGCGCAGCGCTTCTGACATTGTCCTTACTGAACCTGGACTCAGTGTCATCATCAGCGCTGTTTTAACCAGTCGAGCAATCTTCCAAAGGATGAAGAATTACACGGTACAACTCTTGTTCAACAGTTCTACTTTCACATATACTTGGCCAAGTATAATTTTGTGTATTAGTGAAGCAATATTTAAAGTTTTTGAGGCACTACTCATGAGCTTGCTTAAAATATCTCACTATCTCACCAATTTCCCTTATTTTGGACAGATTTATGCGGTTTCTATTACAATTCGTATTGTGGTAAGTTCTTGTTGGTATTGGTTTTCCAGCATTCTGTAATCTCCTTATTGCTACTTCAGTTATTAGTATTTTTCATTTTACAGTACTTTGATGTCTTTCCCTTTCTTTTCATGTACCAGGTTGGTTTCATGATGTTGGCGCTGATATGGGAATTCGACTTTCCGCCTTTTATGGTTCTTATCATTGCAATACTCAATGATGGTTAGCTCTTCTCCCATCACCATCTCTCTCTCATTTTGTTTAGTTTTCACCACCAAAAGACCATCTGCATTATCTGGTGAATCTAGCATTTTGCCTATCCATGCATGAGAAGTCTCTTTCTCTTTACGTTTTCTTCTCCGTTTCCTTTCGTGGAACTTATCTTGCAACTTAATGGTGAAGGTACCATCATGACAATATCAAAAGATAGAGTAAAACCTTCTCCTCTGCCGGATAGCTGGAAGCTTGCTGAAATCTTTGCGACTGGTATTGTTCTTGGTGGTTACTTAGCAATGATGACCGTCATATTCTTTTGGGCTGCATATAAAACAGATTTCTTTCCTGTAAGTTCGTTCATTTTGTTGTCAAGTTGCTTATACATAATGTGATCTATAGTGGCACTGCACACATTAGTTCTTGATTATATTCTTCTCTCATTTTTCGCCCATAACTCTGGCAGCAAGTATTCGGGGTGGCGACCCTCGAGAAAACTGCCAACGACGACTTCAGGAAGCTCGCTTCAGCTATATATCTGCAAGTGAGCACCATCAGTCAGGCTCTCATATTCGTGACAAGATCAAGAAGCTGGTCGTTTGTGGAGCGCCCCGGTTTGTTGCTCGTGGCTGCATTTGCCGTTGCCCAACTGGTTAGCAATTTGATCATGCCAGTTGGTTGAATTTTGCTGTAACATAATCCTAATATCTTAGTATTGCCTTCAGGTTGCTACGTTGATCGCGGTATATGCAAGCTGGAGCTTTGCAGCAATTGAAGGAATAGGTTGGGGCTGGGCGGGCGTGATCTGGCTTTACAACATCATCACCTACATTCCTCTCGATATCATCAAGTTCTTCACGCGTTATGCTCTTAGTGGGAGAGCTTGGGATCTTGTTCTTGAAAGAAGGGTAACTTGAAATTTGAATCTCTGCTTTTTTTTTATACACAGAAAACAACACCTCATTCATTTTTGTCATGTTGGTTTGCTTCTCCGGTTGCAGATTGCTTTCACCAGACAAAAGGATTTTGGGAAAGAGCACCGTGAGCTTCAATGGGCACACGCGCAGAGAACCCTTCACGGGCTGCAAGTGCCGGACACCAAACTTTTCAGTGAAACAAACAATTTCTCCGAGCTCAACCAGCTGGCAGAGGAAGCCAAACGAAGAGCTGAGATAGCCCGGTAAGGATGAGTTTTTTTCCCTTTCCTTCTAGTATCGACTGCAGATATGGTCAGCTCACATTGTCTTCGTTGGACATAGGTTACGGGAGCTGCACACATTGAAAGGGCACGTTGAATCGGTTGTTAGGCTCAAGGGTCTGGATATAGATACGATACAGCAAGCATACACTGTTTGAGAAGATCAACCTACATTTGATGGGAGTGAAGGTATTGGTTCTTATTCATGAGCTGACTTGATAAATTTGAAATCTGCTTGCTCTTTTATATCTGGAGAAGTGTATTTTTTAGAATCAATTTTCTGAGTTTTTTTTGCACTTTTGAAGATATAATCTATATTTGAGATTGAGACCTTGATTATCATGTTAGAAGTTGCTGTTTATAAGCCTTTCAAACTCAAGTTTCTTATCTTGGTTCTATTTTCTGCTTTGTAGTTTTTGAAGTTGCCTTTAAATAATAAAGTTGTAGCATAAATATTTCTATTATTTTCTTTTTCGTTTCAAATCTACCATGCGAAATCTATTCGGAAGATGAGAGTTGACTCAACACACCCAAATCAGTTTTCAGTTGTCGGAAAAGATTTTGAAAAAAAAAACTAAGTTTTATATCCTAATGTTTGTCACGTTATGGTATTTTTGTTATAAAAATTAATAATAAGTTAATAATAACATTTTAAGTTAAATAAACAAAATGATTGTTGTTTTTCATATGTTTCTTTTTATATTTTTTTGTGATTGAATGATCAAACAGGCTTCTCTTTTTTCTTTTATAAAAAAATCATAAGCATGTGATCCGTGACGGCGAATTGATTGGCACTAAATCGGTATGCACCACTATATATTAAATAAAATTAATATAAAATTAACTTTAGTGAGGCAATCATTTTCGGTATGTATTGGAAGATTATCTAGTCTTTGTCGAATCTTCTCATTACCAATTTTAAAAAAGGTTATACATCAATTTCTTCATAATTTTTTTATTTTATTTTCGAAACAGTTCTAGGCCTTACAATTTATAATTTCTGTTTCCTTTCTATTGTTCTATATACTGAAACATATCATTTATAATTAATAATTTATAAAGGCAATCCGAATTCAGGGAAAAAAAATAGGAATAAAGAATTTGGTGCTTTCCTATTGTCGACGAGTATTTACTTTAATTTAGTCATGTAAGCTTTATGGACAAAAATATTATTGTCTATGTAAATAAGTTTATATATTTGAGACATTCTAATGAAGAAACCAAAACAAGTTTATATAATTGAGGCGGAGAGAATATAAATTTAAATTCAATAGTGAGATTTTAAAGAGTGGGCAAAATTTGCGCAATTATTTTTGAAACATAAAACGTGTCGCGATCTAAATTCATTTCAAACATACCCGACAAACTTGAAATTAACTCGATTGATATATTATGGTATGTCTAATTTGATAATAGTCAGTAGTAGTAGAGGTAGTAGTAGCAGAACCAAACACTAGACGGAAAGTGAATGGTCCTTATAGCCTATTCTTGGATAGAGACCTCCTTGACAAAGACCTCTCATTCTCCGTAATATCAATTTTTGCAATTATTTTCTTTGAGGGGATCAATTTGCAAGTTGATTGATGGTTTTTGTTTTTTCCCAATAACTACTATAATAAGTGTTCACATAATGATCACTTATATTTATATAGTTTTTTTCGTTTATAAATATATAAATATCAACTCTTGATAAATCAATATAGACGCTTCAGATTTAATACATAAATTATGATGTAGACGTATAAATGTATAATTATATGCGAAAATGCACATATAACTAATTCAGATGCTCATTTAAAAATAACCATGTGATTTTTAAATATAATGGATATGATTTGTTTTCATTTATGTATATTAATGATTGTATGTACATGAATCAATCCTTATATACTCCTTCCGTCCCTCAATTTTCTTCATAGTTTTCTAAGCTATCTTTCCAACTTTACGCTCACTAATATTCTTTATTTAAACATCTACGGCCACCACTATTTTTTTTTTTACCATCAACAACCTATTTATTTATACATTTTATCACCTATAGCCCACCACTAACTAATTTAATATTACATTAATGTGAGACTCTTATTCCACTCACAATACATTCAACAATTTTCATTAAAACCTGCATCCAAGATTCCTAGGAAGGAATTTTGTTGACGGAGGGAGTATATTGTTTCACTTGATTTCGTTAATGTTGTTAATTACCTTAAATTATAAGCCAGCTCATCTATTGTATTTTCCCCAATACCAATCATACAAGAAACTTGAACTTAAATTTAAATTGATATTTTACGCATTTCACTGATATGAAGGACCAGTATATCACTATTTCTTTTATGTGACTAATATATTTATAGGTACGCCATTAGATCATCCCAAGTTGAAAAATTAATTAAAATCGGACAAAATGCATTTTCAGTATCGTAACTATGGAGAATGTGATATTCTGTAACTAGATATTTCCCAACCTTCTATACAATTTTGTCTTTTACGCTAATTTCGTTGAAGTTGATTTTGTTTTTAATTGAATGTACATAAAAATAATTATTCATAAAATGTTTACATGAAAACTATCAACTTTCAATAATGAGATTTTCTTGATAAATCGAATCATTATCGAAAGTAGGGATGTCAATGAGTGTGTTTTATCCGGATCGAACCAATAAATAAGATTTGGTTGGATCCAACCTATTGACACCTGATCTAAACCAAGACCATTATGATGTAGATGGTCCGGAACCGAACCGCACTGAACCTACAAGAACCGCCTATATAATTTATATGTAAAAATCGCACAAATTGATGTTCTATTTAAACTTAGGCTCTTCAATGATTCATTCGCGAACCAATAAATAAGATTTTCTTGAGTCCGCATAATTGCGACATCATTACCAAAATCGCCCATTATCGATCGGTCCGGATAAAAGCACCCATCGACATCCTTAACCGAAAGGCCCATTATCGACCAATCGTCAATCATCAGAATTATTATCGTTAGTCCATCTCAATTACATAAACAAAAGAATAATTTTACGATAAAACCTCCCTCTTGGAAAATCCTGATTATGCCATAAAATTATAGTTCACCTACCAATTAAAGCCGATACCTACTCCACTACCCTTCCTCGCTATCTATATTCATTTAAAAAACAAAAATGATAGTTGATAAACTAATGATTTAAGTCGAGTCGATATCAATAGTAGCACCCCAAACACAAGATAACAAGTATATGGTCCTTGTAGCCTATGCTTGGATGGGCATTTCCGTGATCAAGACCACTCATTGTTGGTAGGTCTAAGATATTTCTCTATGCTTATAAAATTTGAAATCGTGTAAATCACTAAAAGAAATTTTGTGATTTTGTAATTTTACTCTTTTAAATTTGAAAACGTGTAAACCACTCATTTTAGTCTTTTTTGTCATTTTTTTCTTCAATTTTAATTTTCTTAGTTTTAGTTTAATTTTGTAATTACCAACCAGGATATATAATGTCGGGAAAATATAATTTTTTTTAATATGATAATTTTGGTCCAAACTTCAAATGATACAATATTCAAGCTTCATAAATTTATTTTGTTGATCACATTTTTAACCCGAGCTTATCTTTTAGCTACAGATTGCCCAATTAATAATTTGATATTACACGTAGCATTTCCAAATGTATAAATTATGTGAAAATTTAGAATTTTCATGACATCAAAATGATGTTTTATTTTTAAAAATTTCAAACAAAAAGCAAAAATTTAAAAAGAAAGAAAGAAAAAGTAAAAATAAATATATCTTCCCTCTCCCCACATCCCCCCCATGCTCGGCGAATAAATTTTAATTAATTATTGATCATTATGATTGATTAGTCCATAAACAGAGTATATTGTTTTTATAATATACTCTGTTTATTCAAATAATAAAATAGAAATAATATTCTCTGTTTATTCAAATAATAAAATAGCTTATTGAATAATATACTCTGTTTATTCAATTAATTACAGTTTATTGTATGATAATAGCTTTTTATTTTATAATAAACATTATTCAAATAATAAAATAGTAAGATTTGACTAGAACACGGAACTATGGAACAAATTGATTTTATAATATTATACAAATAATAAAAGAGAGATACCAATAATATATTTCTATATCATCATTATATCGATGTTGACGCCAGCTTTGAATTGGTAAAATTTCAAAGTCGAAAAGAAAATTTAGAAAAGATACCTTTCTATCAACATGTATACGGCTTGAACTTTACACATCCCAAAATCATCTAGAAAGTTCACATTGAGTCGATGGTGAATTTGCTTTTACTAACTCACTACTTGAGGTGAGCTATCCATTTCTATTTTCTTTAAAATATGTTAAATTACATAGGAATCATTATTCACTAACATGATTTTAGATCTATTTTAAGAACATATGGGTCCTTGTGTTTATTTTAAATGAACTTTTAAGTAAGTGATTTAAAAGACGTGCACGTTGATGGCTTTTATGCTTTTATTCACACTCTTTTCAGTTGGTCTATAAAAACAAAAGACCCATAATTTACTCACATTAGATTTAGGGATAATCAAGCTCGAACTGATGACTTACACCACGTCAAAGTGTCGCTCTTGCAATTGGGTCGTTGCGATTCGGTCGAAAACTTATTTTGGACATAGATATACTCAAAATATCCATTGTCTCGATCAACTTACTATTCCAAAAATGTAAGGAAGACATGCACGAAACCAACTATATTCGATCAAACGACTGCTTCGCTCGATTTCGCTAACATGGTTAATAACCTTAAATTATACTCCAACTCATCTATTGCATTTTTACAATACAAGAAAATTTGAATAAACTTGTGACACTAACGTCACATTCGTACCAATTTATTCAAAAATCTCAAACTAAACTAGACAGATTTTTGAGTATCAATCTTCTCCATAGGTACATCCATTTTACTACCCCCATCACTACTATCGGTAGTCTTATACCTATACCACTTGGAACAAACCAAGAAATACACAAAATTCAACGCCTCCAATCCAGCCACAAGGTAGTAGAAGTAATCCAACCTCCCCTTATTCAAATCCTCCGCCAGCCAATTCCCCGACGCCCCGACCCTCGTCGCCTTGTGCACGACCGAGATCAGAAAGCTCGTGAAGTAGCTCGATATAGCAAACCCGCAGAACAGGAAGGAGCCCGCGAAGCTCCTCATGTTCTCCGGGAACTGCTTGTAGAAGAACTCGATCTGCCCGATCACCGCGAAGGCCTCCGACACCCCGGCCAGCACCAGCTGAGGCGTCAGCCAGTACCCCGACATGGCCGACACCGCCCCCTTACGCGGCTCCACGCCCAATGTGGGGCGCGTGAGGGCCACGTTCCTCCTGTGGTCCTCCACAACAGCCGATACCAGCATCGTCACGACCGCGAGGAAGATTCCGATCCCGATCCTCTGCAGCATCGTGATCCCGTCTTCTTTTCGAGTGATCCGCCGGAGCAGGGTACGAGGATTCGGTCGTAGACCGGGATCCAGATGGTGAGGCTGATCATGGTGAAGATGTTGTAGGTCGCCGCCGGAATCTTGAAGCTGCCGTGGCCTAATCTCCGGTCAGTTTGAAGAGCTTGGAACACTAAATATGTTTGAGTTTGAGCTAAAACGACGTAGTATAGAACGCCGGAGACCCAAATTGGAATCACTCTGATCACGCATTTGATCTCCTCGACTTGCTGCATGCTGCAGAGATTCCATGGATCTGCAGCTGATCCATCTTCGTTTATTTCGTCTTTTTCGGTTATGATCGCCGCTTTGTTAAGCCACCTAGTAAACAAAAACCTCAAATGTATTATATTCATCATAAAACTTTGCAAAAATATATGAAAACTAAATTGAGATAATCCCATATTAAATCCTAATATTTGAGCATTGTTACGAATTCGATCCAAACTTAACTAATTCAGTTAAGACACTACTTTTCAATTGGTAGTAAATTAGAACTTTTTTAGCATGTATTTAGAGATGAGATTTTAACTATCATCCAGTTGTTGAAACTCAAATTAATTGATGGCTTTTGAAACCCATTATATTGGGTTGTATTCCCGTATGTCAATTATGTCATCGGACGTTCGAAATCGTAATTGGATTCAGAAGCTCTAGCTCTACCTCACTAATTCCTGACTCAATTACTCAATCGTCGGACCTCCGACAAATAAAATTGACAATACTAGAGGCCAAAAGTTCTTGTTCAACGTCGGGATGAGTGTTAAAATATCATCTTCAAATGTGTTCTAACTAATAGAAGGTCTAATCTGCTATATATACAAAATTGGGTTAATTGCAACAGTTTAAAGTTTGTGCCTAATTTGCAACAGTACCAGATACTATTGCGATTTAATGTGCAATTAATTAGCTAAACCAAATTAGTACCTGAGCTGATCAGTATAAGCAATTTTGGAGTTGATCGAATCGGGAGAGTGGTAAGTAAATAGAGAATTCCATGGTTGCTCCGGGAGCTGCAGCTTCCTCTTCTTGAACGCGACAACCAATGTCTGAACAACGTTGGTTATGGGGCTACCTAATGGCAAAATCATGACATAGATCCTCGTACCGACGAAGAAGACGGCACAGGAGAGAAACATGAGGAAGGCGGGGATGGCGAGGCCGATGGCCCAGTTGATGCTGGCCTGTACGTACACGATGACGGTCAGCGACACCATCATCGCGAACGTGAAGGTGAAGTAGTACCAGTTGAAGAAGCTGTTGATGCCCCTTTTACCCGATTCCGTATTCGGGTTGAATTGATCGGCCCCGAATGCCAGATTACACGGCCGGATTCCGCTCGCCCCGATCACGAGGAAAACGAACGCGGTGTATAGGAAAGCCAGCTGCCCCAGTGAAGGCCCGACGCAATTGTCGTTCTCGCCGGAGCCGCATTTTGGCGGGTGCATACTCGGAAACGTCGCTGTCATTGTCAGAACTAGCATGCCCTGCAATATATTTAGCTCATGAAACACAGAGCCTACAACAAAATCAAAGCAGCTGGAGACAAAAGATGGATTTAGTACCAAGAAGGATGAGATGGAGGCGATGCCGAGGGTTTTGTAGCGGCCGAGGTAGGTGTCGGAGATGAAGGCGCCGAGCAATGTGCCGAAGTTGCAGGTGCCATTGAAGATGTTGATGACGTTGGTTGCAGTGATGGACTTCATGTTGAAGACTGTGGTGAGGTATACTAGTAGATTTGATGATGTCCCAATTGTTCCTAGCTTCTCAAATGTCTCATTACCTGCCAACAAAAACACCATGAAAGGAATTCAAGGTTCTTGATTCACAACCATGATTTGCATAAAAAATTACGTCGTTTTGTTTATCGGAAATTGAAGTTTACCTATGACAAAAGGCATGGCTTTCACTCCTCTGTAGTTTGGTTCTTTTTTTGTTGCAGGGGCCTCAATAATTTTCTCATTTTTCTCAATTTTCTCCATTGTCGTAGTATGAAAAGCTCAAATTTGGACCTCTCTTGCAACTTGAGATGGCATATATAAGTGTGAGGCTATATATAAAGAGATTTAATTTAATTTGTGTCACGTCAGAGATGTTCAATATTTCTAAGGCTTCCTCTTTGATTGGAGATCGGTTTTATATGTATATATATTCTTAAAAGTACTGTGGAAATGGTGTGAGGTCTTAGAGAGAGAGTGGTTGGCAGTACGTGCTGTGTATAATCTGTATGCATGTACAAGCTACCAAGTTGTATACAAATGACAAATTTAGTAAAGCACAAAGAGTTTGAACACATTAGCTTTGACTCGTTTTTTGTTGTTTTAGGGAATGAGACTGTGGTTAATGATAAAGGTTTGGTGTTGGAAGAAATTTTTTATTTATCATCTGATTATGCCAAAAAATGGAAAAACCATTAATTCTAGTTCCTCCCACTTAAAGGTGTGATGAAGGAAAAAAATATGAAAAACCCCATAAAACTTGAAGACGCTACGTAAAGTTAGATATTAATTATGAAAAACTATATCCCAATCCTTAAATATACATAATAAAAGGAAAAAGTCAAAAATTTGGGCGTGCGTGTGGATCCCACTTCCCTTAATAGTTACTTAAATTAGTTAAGAATTAATTAGAGTTTTAATCATTGTTTAATAATCTATAGTTAGAGTTTTCAATTATGATTAATTAATTTTTAATTAGAATATAGTAAATGACCATTAGGATTTTAATATGATCCATGCATCATGCATTTGAATACACATGAACATGAATTGCAATATGGTCGTAGACGACAAAGAGAGTGTTTGGATGAGCTTAAAAGCTCTTTAAAACAGCTTATAAGTTATTTAGGAGCTTATAAGTTATTGAAAAGTGTTTGGCAAAATAAGCTCCTAAACAGCTCATAAGCTGTGAAAATAAGTTCCAACAACTTATAAACTGCCTTAAAAATAAGTTGATCAACCCTAATTTATTTTTTCATAAAGTTATAAGCAACCATGAATTCATCAAAATAACCTTATTATAGTTCGTTATTTCCTACACATACACTATCAACTTCACATATCGTCAATTTTATCTCTCTAATTCACGATTTTTTCTCTAGCTTATAAGATCAATTATCCAAACACTTTAACAATTTATAAGTACTTGAGATATTACCTCTTATAAACTCTTGGAACGTATAAGCTCTCTAAAATAAGCTTAGCCAAACACCCCCAAAATCTCATATCGAATCCTTGCATTTATAGTGTAAGAATTTTATCTGAGTATTATATAAATATCATCCTAACTACTTAACATTGAGTCAAGATGTACCGACTCACATTTTCTCAAGGCTTAAGAGCTGCCACTCGTCGTGCTAAGGAGGAAAAAACACGTGTTTGTGTTTTACTTGCACCATGAAAATACAACTAAAGTTGCGCATATGATAATTGATAACAAAGATGTATTCCAAATATAAAGGATAGACACAAGTCACATTAATGATTATCAATTATAATAAGGCTTGACTATTACAGTGTTCTGTCCCCTCTCGGAATGTGTGCTGTGAGCCGGAATCCAGCTGCATGATCCAATTGTACTCAAATTAAGCTTGAATAGTGTGAATGGCAAATCTCTTCAATTGTTATTGGATTAGTCTATAAAAGCTACATTTATATACTATATTCACCATATACTTTGCGTGATGAAACTCTTATTTGACAATATTTAATTAAAGACGAGTCACTCAAAGTTTCAAGGTTTTGTTCCAATTAAGTGTGTGTTGTTCAACCAGTTCAGATATTCACGATCAAAAAGTACTGGATTCTCTTTCGGATAGGCCCTGAAAGGAGAAAGAATGGTGGAATGCCAACATGCGTCTATTATTGAATTGACCCGACTTGATAGTACCCGTTTTGAGAACGTCCAGTGCCAAAGTCAATGAATGGGTAAGTCGCTAATCCCTGGATTTATATTTGAGATCAATTTAAGTGTTTCATTTCTTGTTTCCATATCATTTTTTTTCATTTTCGATATGTTATTATTTAATTTAATAATTAATCTATGGATTTTGTATTGATCCATCAAAGTACTTGAACTGCTTTGTTTACTTTTCATTTAATTTGATTAGTTATTTATTAGCTATTTAATTATATTTGTAATTATTTTCGTATTAATTTATGTATATCTTCATTATATAGTAACTATAAACTTTTTAAATTTCGGCATCATCTACTCTCGTCACACATGCGAGTTTTCGACAGAAAAAGAATTATTTAACCAACTATTCTGAGAGTTGGTATCTGAATTAGCTTATTAGGTTTACAATAATATCATAACTATCATGCCTTCATCGTCACGTTCAAATTATTGGAGGCAAAAAAGATATAACCTTGTAATTTTAACTAAAAAAATAAGGAATAACCAGCTGTGCTATTTGTTATTATACGTCTCCTTTAATTATTTACGTATAAAAGTCAAATTTGCAAATTTTACTCCTCTATTTTTCAGTTGAACTTGTAGGGTTGGTTCATTTTATTTTATTTCTATTTTAGTTTTAGATGATAATGACTTAAAATTTACTCATGATTTTGAGCTCACATTATTTTCAGAGTAGCACATGGAACTATTTCAGCCAACCACGACAATTAAAAATGTGAAAAATATTTGCTATGGAATCTTCGTGTCTTTTACGTGTTCATAGTCAATTTAATTTTGGCCACTCTGTGTGTGTGTGAACTCTTGAAAACAGGGATAATTTGAACAAGAGTGGACCACAAATTAAGGCGCTGCTTCTGTTTGTCGACTTCGATCACACCGACGTCCACCAGAAAATTAGAGAGAGAGGAAATAGTTATCCATAATTATTTTATTGAGTGTCCTATTTTTTATGTCCATAAAAATAAAGAAAAAGAAAAAGTTGCTGCTCCACTACAAGAAAACTGTGTATTTACCCCCCAAAAGTAACTGCCAGAAAGAATGTGCCGACAATGTATGTGGTACTACCGATGGATTTGCGGCGAAACAAATATAAATTAATATAAAAATTTGTGTGAGATTTTTTTCCCATGAGATGGCATAATTAAGTATATGCCAATCTATATCTATAACTTGTGCCATTTTATATTTAAGAGAGTTTTTTTTTTTTGAGTTGGGAAGTATAATTAATTTTCAGAGTTTGGCTTGCATTTAACGAGACGATTTGAGCTTAAAAGAGTGACCATCAGTAATTTTTTTAAAAGGAGTAGTCATCATCTGATTCAAGCCTATTACGTGATTAATCCAACTTATCTTTTGTGCGCGCTTTGTAGTACTGATCATAATGATTAACCACTACTTTAATGATTACGAATAACTAAGGAACTTCAACTTTATATGATTATATCAAATAATTATTGGATCTTTTCCCACTAAATAACCCAGTCCAAGTTCGCCAATCATCTGTCCACGAGATTTCACTTGGAGTATTAAGTAAATCATATCACGGTAGTATATTAAAATTGTCATTTGATATTATAAAAATAAAAAATCACCATAAAGATAAAAAGATTTAAAAAAATAGCCATTTTGGGTTTAAAGTATTGTTATACCCTCAATTCATCAATTAATGTTGTCTAATTTTGAGTTGATTGTTGCATGTTTTCCGGTGTGCCTTGAAATTTCGAATCGGAACCACCGACGGCAGATTACTTAGGCTGCGGCTACTGTTTTATCGCTTCAGCTTCCCGTGCAGCAGAGGCAGCCACTGTTTTTATTCCTTGTTTTGAGGAGCAGCTGCGGCAGTGGAGACTAACAGCAGCCGCGGCGATGGAGAGGCGGCGGCTCTGATTTTTCAATCCTCAAATTTCCTGCAATTCTCGACCCAACTTTCGGACGAGTTAAAAAAATGTGCTGTAATTTCAATGGAGTAAAAAGTATATCTTCAATATTAAAAACAAAATCAACATTAAAAAAAAAAAAAAGTGAAGGTCAAATGGTAAGAGTAACTATCTTTTGTCTTATTTTTTTTTTCTTACTTGTTACTTTTTCTCTATACTATATATAAATAATTATTTTATTAGTTCCCTCTTTAACTATTGATTTTGTCATAGCTACTGGCGTAATATTTAATATTAATTTACTTCATCATCATTGTTTTAAATGTTCTTCTATTATGCTATTTTGTATAAATAAGGTGGGTTCCTGTGACCGAGAGGTCACATGTTCGAACCCCATATATTAAATACATATATTTAGGTGATATAATGAAAATTAAGAATTTAATTGCACTGTAATATATTGCACCAAAATTTTAAAAAATTAGTGTATGACCTAACATTATATTTTGGATCTTGCAATCATGTACGAATCTTCCTAGTTAAAAAATCATATTTGTGTATCAATACTATTCTCATTTATTTTTCCTATAATGTTGCTAGTTCTTCTGGCAGTACTTGTTTATGATGTCCAAGTCCAACAACCAACACCCTTCCAATTCTGTGTCTTTTACCATTTTCTCGTTTTTTAATATTGTTCTTTTATTATATTATTTACTTGTATAATTAACATGTTGCACTTTTGAACTTGATGTGTTGATAATAAATTTAAAGATGATATCATCTCTTGATTCGTTACCTTAATCAGTGAGACGACTTGTTTCTCTTCACGTAACCATTGAATTAGTTGCTTAATTAATATATGTCTCTAGTTTTAAGCTCAAGATAAAATAAAATGAAACATTCAAAATTGAAAAAAAAAAAGAAAGAAAGAATAAGTTGGCTATTGTTTGCACATACTAGCCTAAACGGTTTAAATATTAATTTAAACCCCAATTTGTACTCATTTTATCAAAATATCACGAATTTTAAAAAGTATCACTTTAAATATCAAACTATACCAAATTTATCAAAAATATCATGAACTTTAAGAAATCTCACTTAAAATCCTAAATGATTAACTTTGTATCAAAAATATCACGTATTCATTTTCCAGTTCCGAAATTCTTACGTGGCTCATTGGATTAAAAGAAGCCGCATCCAATTTCTGGAGCTGGAAAATGAACACGAGATATTTTTGATACAAAATTAATAATTTTGGATTTAAAGTGATATTTCTTAAAGTTCATGATATTTTTGATAAAATGAATATAATTTGAGGTTTAAAGTAATATTTCTTAAAGTTCATGATATTTTGATAAAATATGTATAATTTAGGGTCTAAAGTGATATTAACACAATCTAAATTGATGTTTTAACTAGTAATTCAAACAATATTTCTTAAAGTTCATGGTTTTTTGATAAAATGTATATAATTTAGGGTCTAAAGTGATATTAACCCAATCTAAATTGATGTTTTAACTAGTAATTGAAGTCGGGTCGTATTTTGCCTGTATAATTTGTTTTTTATTTAATCAATCGTTCTCCTATACTAGTCGGCCTAATATCAACAAATAGATATGTGTGGTAATTCTTGGATTCTTGCTATGACAGTAACGTTTAAGTTGCCTCACGAATGTTACTAATTATAAGAGATATTTCTTAATAATTATAAAATAAAACTAGTATTTAATTCTTGAGCAAATAAGCTAAATTCTAAGTAATTAACCCATCGGGTGCAAATATACAAAAAATGTCAATATAGATTTATACAAAGTCCTACAAAAAAGAAGCTTTTACACTTTGAGAGGTTTTTATATTTTGAAAATAAAAGGCAATGATCGGATTAAGATGATTTATTTAAGTACTGTTCTGTTATCATTTTCTTTTCATATGAAATCATGTTAATTATATATAAAAATTAAACTTTGACTACAATGACTGAAATCTAAGAGCTTTTAGAGATGCTTAGCTGGCTTATAAACTTTATCGAATAATTTGTAAATTTGTTTTAAAGTTTTCAGTTCTTTCAAAATGTTTGCCAATCATGAATATAAAAGATATTATTTGCTTTCAAAAAAATAAAGAAAGATGCTAGCACTTTATAAGGGCCTCCAACTCTTTAATGAAAACCCTTTACAAATTAATCATGTAATTATGACTTTATCAGTAACATCGTTACTGTTAGAAACATTTCATGAGATTGACATCCAAACAATCCAATTTTTCCAAAATAATTACTACCTCATTCCCATCAAAAATGACTAATTTCTTTTTGGGCACTGTTATTTAGGAGAAATGTATAAAGTAAATAAAATGAAAGAAAATAGATATGTTCCACAACTTTTGAAGAGATGATTATTTTCGAAAAAGAAAACAAACTATCTTGGATGAGACAATCCGAAAAAGAATACATCTCATCTTAGATGGGACTGAGATAGTATATCATATCTTACAAACTCTAAAAATGTCTTCTAAGAAGCTCATATAAGTTCGTTATAGCTGGAAATCCTAATAAATAACAGAGAAAGGACTATTTTATACAATAAATTTTGAACTTTTTCACAACATTCAAACATATGTGAAATTACAAATTAATATATGAATTATTATTAGTATTAACAATTTTGTCCTACTAGATACGTATTATGGACATCTCCTATACCAAATTCAACCTATCACTATTATTAACAATTACTTGAAATAGGGAACTCTTGTTTCTGAAAAGAGCTAGCTAGTACGCTTCTGATACCCTATCATACACCAAATACTCCATCCGTCTCATCCAATATGACCCGTATTCCATTTTGGACTGTCCCACCCAAAATGGTTTGTTTTCTTTTTAGAAAATAATTATCTCTTCAAAAGTTGTGGATCCTACCTACTTTTTATCACTTTAACCACTTTATCCCTTCTCCTAAATAACCTTATCGAAAAGAAATGAACCGTCTTGAACGGGACGAAGAGTACTATTTTCAAGTAATAATTGTCATTTGTCAATTTGATCAAATATTTACAACTCAGTTAATAAGATACTTCTCTCCCAATTAATAGATCGAGGTTCGAGTCATCGATAAGGATCAGTGTGGGTGTATAATTCTAAAAAGTAATTGCCAACCACTTTAATTGATATATTGCAAAGAATCTTATAAGTTATTGACCGAAGACTCTCATAATATTAATTTAGTTCAGTTAACCGGAGATTCTCATTAAATATAATTTCTCTATATGGAATTTTGAAATGAAGATAAATATTAAATACACATATTCTGAATTTACATCACACCAACTTCATTAGGAAACACGTGAAACGGGTACATGAGGATGACAAAATTCATTATTGCATTTATTTTTCTGAAACACTGCACTACATACGCTCACTGGATTAAAGCGACTTGTTTCTTCTTATATAAAAAGATACTTCCTGCTTCCATTAGGGATATACATCAACCGAATCGAATAAAAAAAATGATCGAATCAACAAGTGTTGATCGGTTCGATTCGGTTCGATTTTAATTCGGTTCAAAATTTTAATTAAAATTAGTTTTCGGTTTGATTCTTGGTTTTATATTTTAGATTCGGTTGGTAACAGAACCGACCGAAATTATTATTTCTATATATTTATATATTTTATACAATAATTAATTAATATATTAATTAAATAAAAATATATTTATTTAGAATATAAAATATATGTTTCAGACGGTTTTTCGGTCCGATCGAAATCAATCGATTTTTCGGTTTGGTTTTCGACCGATCTTAAATTATAGATCTTAAATTATAAATCAATTCGATTCGGTTCATAAAAATAAGTTCGATTCTATTTTTGGTTTTCGGTTTGGATAATTTAGATCGGTCGGTCCGACCGATGCACAACCCTAGCTTCCACCACAAATTTGCATTGTTTTTGATGTCAAGAATTTTAATAAACTACAATGAAGATAAAATAAGTGGAGATAATAAATGAAAAGTAAAATTAAAAAATAGGTTATGTGTGATTTTTTTGTAAATAAATATATAAATTAATAATAGTTGATATTTATAAAAATAAAAAATGCAAATTTTTTATGGATGAAAAAGGTGAAACAAAAATTCCAGTTTGAAACCAAACCGATCGAATTATATATTAAAATAATATTTTTTAGAGTTAATAGTAATTAGTAATATGGATAATTAAGATTTATATTAATATTGGTATTCATGTTGCATTTGTAATGTGCTGATCGAATTTGAGTTTAATATGTTTGTATATTATTCGATGATCACTTTCAAATATTTTAATTTTTTATTTGAACCAAATTCAATCAAATATTTCAGTTTTTGAGTTCTTCGGTTTGATAAAAAAACATCTGTTAATGTTTTGACTTTTCAAGTTCGATTCGGTCGGTCTGAATGCTCCTAACGTGGTAATGTGTGTTTATTAGAGTTCCATATGTGTATATGTAACAATTTTTGATATTCATTGCAATGACTTATTGAGAATTAATATTTAATGGTCACAAGAAGAGATTATTTATGGGATTCTAACAAAAGAGATAGATTGTTTATCTTGTATGTGCAATGCTCGAGGCCCACAAGATAGGCCCAATTGCGGCCCATTAATAGTTGCCTCAATAGCATTACGACAGTTTAAAATGCTATGCAAGCAATTATATGGCAATAGATAAAGTTGCTACAAAGTAAATTAAACCCACTTCTAAGAATGATTAATTTTGAATACTTTTAGTGCAAGAATATACCCAAATAGCCACACACAAATAAAAAACGAATCTTTGTCTCAATATGTTCGGATCTCACATCTGTGGCTTTTTTTTATTAAATCTATAATTTTAATAATATTTATTAAAAATAAAAATTATTATAAACAATAAATTGTAGTTAACATTCATGTCACATAATCATAGAAAAATCAATCCTAATAATCAATTGTTACCCGGGGGATATCACCAAGTCTTTTCTTAATGTATATAAAAAAAATAGAATTATCAATTATTTGAATGGGCATTAAATCAACTTGGGCATCAAGTTGCCATGTTGAATTTTGTTCCGCTACTAAAGCAATTATATACTATGATAATAAACCAGATAAAATAGTGTGTGTGTGTTGGCGCAGTGGTAGAGTGGTTAACGCCTCGAGATCGAAAGGTGCCTGGTTCGAGTCACCATGACGCAAAGATTTAAAATTTTATATTAAATTATCAAAAAAAAAAAAACCCAACTACAAAAACAGATAAAATAGACTAATTTTTTTGACCCCTCAAATTCATAAATGGATAGATCATAATAAAGCAAGTTCTCCATATTGGAAAATATATGTCATATTCTAAAATGGATCCTCCTACATCTATACAAAAGCACTGGTTTATAAAAAAAAAATCATAAAAAAAACAGTTCTAATTGTTGATTATTCGAACACTATTTTTCTAGGGGACGTCAAACACTATTTTTACTTTGCCTAGATATATATATATATATATATATATATATATATGTTTATGGCAGATTACTACTTTCCTACTTTACAAATAAGTAGTGCAGTTACTTGGCCTAGATGTTATGAAGTCTAATCTCATAAAATATTCCTAAAATAAATATAAATCAATATAAAAATTCAATATCATATTATTTTAGTGACAGAAAGTCATAAACGTGAAGAAATGATAACGCATACTAGAGACAAGTAGCACTACTAGTAGCAAATAAAAATATAATATAAGCTAGATAAATAAAATAAAATAAAATAATTGGAAATAACGGAATATTATTGAAAAATAACCCCAAAACAAAATAGAAAATTAAGAGCTGACCCTCGCCCCTCATCCTATGATGACCCCTTCGACATCTCCAACAGACCTCTCTCACCTGCCTTTCAACTTCCCTCAATGGTCTATCTCTCCAAATCTCACAGTTATTTATTTGGGATTTTTATAAAAATTCTCCTGAATCAAGAATCAACCAATGATGGGTGCGCAGGTCCACGCCTGCGCCTTTAATCATGTTTTATCGCCGCAAACTCAGCTGCCGTCGCTGCATTTATTTTCTTTCTGCAATTCGATTACTCGAAAATGTGATCTCGACAAGGACAAAAGGGTTCTTGGATCTCTGAGAGCCAAAAATTTCAGAAAAAAGAAGCTTTACATTTCTTCATCAAGTAATGTGAGTGCTCCATTATGGGAGAATTGGGCTCCCGAGAAGAGCTCCAAAGCTCCCTCCCTCAGCGACATTCTTTGGCCATCTGCTGGTTAGCTCTCTCTCTTTCTAGGGGAATGCAGGCATGCATACTCTTTGCCTTAAGTTTAAGTAGGCTAGCTGATGAGATCGTGTTGTTACTTCATTTTTTGTTTTGAGATAGTTGGGAAGTTTCCGAATTAGATGATGAATCTGTGACATTACATAATTCTGCGAGTGACAATTTTGTTAGGGGCTTTTGCTGCAATGGCTTTATTGGGCAAGATTGATCAAATTTTGCGCCAAAAGGGGTTTCGATGACGATTGCGCCACTGGGAGCCGTCTGTGCTGTTCTTTTCGCGACGCCGGCTTCTCCCGGCGCCAGGGTATATTCTTTTTCCAAGGAAATGAAGCTTTCGCGTTTTACTTTGCGTAGCTCAATCTCGATAGCATTTTATGCCTAACATTTGATTTTTTTCACAATTATATCTCAACCTATGATAAATTTAAACTTAGTACATAAACTATCTTCGTTGTTAGCAATTATACCTTATAATTCGAATTGCGAGTCATGTCTGTGGACACATCAAAAAGTTCAGAAATCGAATGATAGGATAGAATTGTTAACAACAACTGTATTTGTAGGTATTATATGTTGTAAATAGATCAAATTGAGGAACAACATTTGCTGTCTGCTGAGTTGGATGTAAAAATGCAGCAGAGGACATCCAAAATAGTTAATTGGACACACTATACTCTACTTGATACAGTTGACTTTCCTTGTGTTATATTTGAGTAAGATGTAAAGCACAAACTCTTTGATCCTTAATAAACTTGTAGGAGCCCCAACCAGATGCACATGTTTCCCGGATCGGAAACTCTCTCTCCCGGTTAGAATGAAGCAATTAACCTGCTAGATCTAAGTTCAGTAATAAAAGGGGTGGCCTAACATGATTCCAACCTATTTGTCACTTTGCTTCTATTTGCTTGTCAAGATCTATATCTAGTGTTTCATCTGTAAGGTTATGATCATTTGCCATTATATCAGGCAAGCTCTTTATCAAAATGAAGAAGGTGGATGCGAGAACATAGATTAAGCATAACCAAAACGCTCTATAACATCCAATATTAGCTTCTTTGATATCAAATTTGACCTATACATTTTCCAAAAAATACACAAACAAGCTATTGAAGTATGACATTTGGTTCGACTTGCAGAAGTACAATATGTTTGTGGCGCAGATGGGGTGCGCAGCAATAGGCGTTCTGGCCTTCTCTGTATTAGGTCCAGGTTGGTTAGCTAGGAGCACTGCCCTTGCTGCTGCCATGGCCTTCATGATCATCACCCGCTCTGTCCATCCACCAGGCAATTACTTCACATGCGCCCTATCTACATACCAACCTCGATTATTTGCTTACAATTTTTTAACATGAACTGCAGCTGCAAGCTTGCCATTACTCTTCATCGATGGAGTTAAGCTGCACCATTTGAATTTTTGGTACACTTTGTTCCCTGGTGCTGCTGGATGCCTTGTCCTGTGTTTGATCGTAAGTCTCTTTTTCATTGAAATTGTTCCTTTTCTTTGCTCGGGATTGTTCTTACGTTGTCTTTGTTGATCTGTGATGCAGCAAGAGATGGTATGTTACTTGAAGGACAACTTGAAATTTTGAGTGGGATTTGCTCATTTGTACTCTTAGCTTCCAAGCTCTGAAAGTTTGTTGTATTCGTTGGTTCCTTGACAAAGAGGTGGAGAAGATGATCGTGTTCTTGAAGAAGAAAAGGATGTTTCCACCGATCACATGTCGAAGATGTACCATAAAATGGTGAGGATGTAGCAGCAGGTTGAGTGGTTCGGTTATGCTGCATTTGGTGTAATTTGATCTCTGTAGTTGTAAATACTGTTCATCATTCTCGAATCAAATTAATTTTTTGATTGCACATGCAACATATGTAAAACAAAGTTCATTGGGGGTTATGGCGGGAAAATAATTCAAAAAATATTGTATAGTGTTCGTGATTGATTGTGGAAATCAAACTAGCAATCAGTTTGTTAGGAAATCAGGGTTCAGCTCTGCTTTACTAGTAAAACATAAATAAATTACGTATGGAAAGATCTAACTATTTTTTTGGGTCAATTTAATATAGAAATTTTAAAGGTTGCGTCACGGTGGACTCGAACCCGAGACATTTGGCTTCGGGCATTAATCACTCTACCACTAGGTCAAAACATACACAAGATCTAACTATTTGATTAAGTGCAGTGTTCAAGTGCATGGTTCTTCCACATGGGATCCTCTATTCCTCTTTCTGTATGGGATCCTCTATTCCTCTTTCTGTGTATCAATGTTACTCATTTCATCCCATCCAAGACGATCCATTTCTTTTGGGCATAATTATTTAGTAGAAGTGTGTAAAGTGATAAAAAGTAGGTAGGTCTCACAACTTTTGAATAGATAATTATAACATAAAAAGGAAACAGGTCATCTTGGGTGGCACATTCCAAAAAGGAATACATATTATCTTGAGTGGGACGGAATGAGTATTTTTAAAGTTTTCTTTTATTGCATTTTAATTAATTTTACAAATACCCAAATAGGGTTTATAATCATATTTTAACATTAAAATTCGAAAATTTTAATTAATAATTGACTGGGGTCGACTGTTCCATCATTAGAGTAAATACCTTTTAAGCTTTAAATTTTTGTAATAAATATTAATTTAGGTTCATTACATTATTATAATAATAATTAATAACATTCATTTTATACTAAATATTATTAAAATAAAAAAATCGATATTGAGACATGATAGGATACGGCCCAACTACTGCGCCCAAGATCGCGCCCAATCTGAGAAAACCGACATCAAGCTCGGCTGGACAAGTTCGGCCCATGAAGACTCACTGAAGCCGGTGGGAGCAGAAGTTCTCACCATATCTAAAGAATCCTAATTCGAGAGGGATAGGATCTCGAATCCTAGTTAGAAGACTTGGATTCGAGATCAGGTCAATCATTGTGTATAAAATAGAGGCTAGATTAGGCGACATAGATTCATTCACTCTCTTTGTAATCGCTTCTTACACTCTCAATACACATATTCTCTCTCGCCCGTGGACGTAGATCTTATTCATAGATCGAACCACGTAAATCTTTGGTGTTCTTGCGCGTTTATTTCCCTTACGAAACTAAGATCGATCATCGGGCGCCGTGCTGGGAAGCGAAATTTTGTGTTTTCGATCAACCACCGTTCTGTGGAAATAATCATGACCAGTACACCGAAGCCGTGCATCCAGGACCGTCGCCGGCAATAACAACGGCGGGCGAAGGAACGCCGAGCTCAACTCGGGAAGAGCCCAATCGGAGAAGAAACCCCGAGGAGCATATCCAAAGTCTTGACGAGCACGGACACCCGTCTGCGGGAGGCGGTTGCCATAGCGAAAGCGATCGTAGCAATAATCCGGGGAACCTCCGGCTCAAGTAAAACGCCAGCGGCGTCGTCGAGGATTTCTCGAGAAAAATAAGGAGAGTTTTCTCCGGTTCCTCGGTGAAGCGTGGTCGACCACGTCTGAAGAACGGAACACCAAGCCTCATCTAGATACGAGGCATCACAACGAGAGGTCGGGGCCCAAACCGACCGCGCGAGAACGAGCAACGCGGAGAGGACGTCGTGATCACCGCTGCCGGCCCGAGTCGCCAAATCCATCCGGCGAACTCGCCCGATCTCGGGGGACGGCGGCGCAGAAAAGGCATCGTGGTCGTCGCGAAGTCGGTCCGAGTCACCTAAACGAGTTCGATCGTCGAACTCCGTCCCGATCTCGGAGGACGGCCGATGGATACGGGAAGATAGCCACCCCGTTCTCAAATAGAATACTCGACACTTCTCCTGGATAAGTACGGGTACCAAGCATCGCCCTCACGACGGGTGAGGATCCATGTAACTTCCTCTCGCGGTTCAATACAACATGATCAACCAAAAGCTCACTCGGTCCACATGTGTAAACTCTTCCGGAGTTACTCGTCGACAACGCCCGCAGTGGTTCGACGATCTACCTCACGGAAGCATCGGCTCTATCGCGACTGATGGTGCCTTCCACCAAGGTTCTTCCAAAAGCGGAATCAACGTCATCGGCCGCCTCCTCACCATAAGGCAAAGCCGTAATGAGTCCATCGGCGACTTCACGACAAGGTTTAACAAGGAGTGCTTGAAGGTCGAAGACGTGAACGACCATTAGTCATCTCGGCCTTCCAAACGGCATCTTGCGGGGCCTTATACTGAGAGATCGTCAATCGAGCCTCGTCTTGCAACAGAGGCGTGGCGCATAGCCAACCGGTTCGCCAAAGCGGACGGGCGACAAGAGAAAGCGAGCAAGCGGGACCTTCGGAAGAGAAGAAGAGGCGAAGGAAGGAAGATAGGAACCAAGGCGGCGAGCGCTTGACGGATTACATCGTCCGATAAAGTCCAGCTCGGTCCGCGGCGCCTCGAACGACCTCGATACACCCCGATTGGCGGCCGAGAGGCAAATCTACGCTCTCACACGAACTGCTCGAGAAGCCTCGACCGATGGCGGGAGGAAGAGGTGCCGACCTATGGATAAATATTGCTCATTCCATGATGATTACGGCACGACATCAAGAGTGCAAAGAGCTCATGGGTGAAATAGAGATGCTAGTTCGGACGGATCCACAAGAAATACTGAGGACAGGTCGCCAAGCCGACCAAAGCCAAAAGACGAAAAGGAGAGGAAGAGGGAAATTGTGCCCCACAAAAAACAAAGCGCAGCAAGCGAAGAAGGAGATGACGAGCCCCAATATGACGGGTGATCTCCACAATTACGGGCTCCCGTGGAGTCACGAAGTCCTCCCCAAGGCCGATGCCGAAGTCTGAACCCGGTGAACCTACGATAAGAGGTTCGAGAAAGGACGAGGCGATCACCTTCTCCGAAGACGACCCGTTCATGACGGTGCCCCATCGGGATCATTGGTGATCCGGTGGTGGTCGCAAATAAGTTGGTGAAGCGTTTACATCGACAACAAGGCGCGTCGGTGAGCATCCTTTAAGGAATGCTTTGACAAGCTAGGAGTGGAAGGCGCGCCCGCACAAGCCCCGCCGCCACTCCGAAGCTTCGTCCGAGAAGAGACGCGCCGAAGGAATAATCGAGCTACCCGTCGCGGTGGGAAAGCACCAACGACCTCGACAAAGGTGGTGCGGTTCTTCGTAGTGAAGGCCAACTCGCCGTATAACATCATACTAGGCGAGATTGGTTTGAACGTAAGAAGCGGTATGCTCAACGTACCACCCGACGATAAAAATACCCACCACGAGGGAGCGGCCGTGATCCGAGGTGATCGAAAGCAAGCGAGGAATGTATGCAAGTTGCGCTTTTACGAGTGCGGGACCTCGGTCCGGCACCCACAGCATAGCAATTAAAGAAACCAAGAGTTGGAGTCCGGAAGTACATCGCCACTCCCGGCGGTCGGTGGAAGAGGTCGCATTGTACAAAGATGAGCCATTGAAGGTCGTCCGGGTTGGTTTCACCACGACACACAAGTGAAGGATCGGATCATCCACTCCTAAGGGAATTCGGACGTGTTTGCTTGGTCTCCCCTCGACATGACCGGAGTCTCGCCGAGTATCATCACTCACCGGCTCAACATCGACCCGAACATAAAGCCAGTTCGACAAAAGCAAAGAATCTTCGCAGCCGAACGGAACCAAGTCATTCATGACGAGGTGAACCAGCTATTAAAAGCACGACATCTTGTTCGAGGTCAAATATCCGACCTGGATAGCCAACCCGGTGATGGTGAAGAAAGGAGGAGGGGGATGGCGAATGTGTATTGACTACACCGACCTCAACAAGCATTGCCCAAAGGATTGCTATCCCCTTCCCAACATTGACAAGAAGGTCGACGCGTTGGTCGGTCGAAGTCTTGATTTCTTGGACTTATACAAAGGTATCACCAAGTCCCGATGGACGACGAAGACGCGCCAAGACGACCTTCATTACCGACTTGGGTCTTCGCATATAAAAAGATGCCATTCGCCTTAAAATCAGGGGCTACCTATCAAAGGATGGTGGACAAAATATTTCAGCCCTACATAGGTCGAATGTGGAGGTATCGTGAGCGACATCGTCGTCAAAAGCAAGGAAGAAGCCGCATGTGTGGCCGACCTCGGATCGTCCTCGGCCTTCGGAAAATCAACCTAAAGTGAATCCCCGAAATGCACGTTTGCGGTCCGGTGCAGAAAGTTCTTAGGGTGTTGGGTTTCACAAGAAGGGCTAAAAGCAAACCCGACCAAGGTCCAAACCATTTGGAAATGAAGATGCGAAGACTATCCATGACGTACACAAGTGACAGTGCATAGCCGCACTAAGCCTTCCTTTCAAAAGCGGCGGATAAGCGGCTACCCTTCTTCAAGGTACTCAAAAAGCCCCAAATTCTCATGGGATGAGGTGCACAGTCCGCCGAAGACCTCAAGAGCTACCTCGCCGAGCTCCCCACTCTATCCGTCCCGAAGAGGGAGGTCCTTTTCTCTACCTCGCCGCCTCGGACGAATCCATAAGTGCGATCTGAGTGCGAGAAGAAGGACGTCGCCTCCGGTGTATTTCATCACCGAGCACTAAAAGGCCGGAAACGAGTATCACCGGAGAAGCTTGCCTTAGCATTGGTAAATGCCGAGGAGACTACGTCCGTTTCCATGCACATCGCATACAAGTCCTCATCGACTACCCACTTGCAAGTATTGACGAAGCCCAAGCATCGTGGAGAATCGCGAAATGGGCAATCGAATCTGGCGAGCACGATATATCCTTCGCCCGCCAGCCATCAAAGGTCAAGCCCTAGCGGATTTCCTTGCCGAGGCTAACTTCGTCGAAAAACCGAAGCCCACTGAATCCGTATCAGACGATGCCAAAGCCGAACCCGTGGTTGAAACACCGAGGGAGTGCTGGCAACTCTACGTTGACGGGGCTTCTGGGAAAACAGGCAGCGGAGCAGGTATCTTACTCCTAGGCCCGGACAACCAAGAAATCGCCTACTCACTTCGGTTCACATTCAAAAATACGAACAACGAAGTGGAGTACGAGGCACTGATCGCAGGACTTCGCCTTGCTCAAAGTCTCGAGACACGAGCCGTGCAAGTTCACAATGATTCTCAAGTCGTCAGAAGCGAATGTTGGGAAAATACGAGGCAAAAGCGACGAATGAAGAAGTATCTTGAAAAGCAAAAATGCGCAACGGACTTTCTCACTTCGAGATAGTTCGCATCCCAAGGAGCAAAATAGCCGGTGACATCTTAAGTAAATTGGCCTCGTCATCAACGAACCCGCCAGAGAGGAAGTCAAGCGGGAGCATAAATGATCTTTGAAGGCGGAGCCGAGGTTAACATAGTCTCGGATGAAGAACCCAATTGGATGACTCCCATTCGAGTACTTGGAGAAGGCGAATCGCCCTACGACAAGTTTGGAGGCTAGGAGGATCTGAACAAATCTGCGATATACAATTGAGCGGAGTCTATCTGAAAGTCATATCTCCAACCTCTCTTAAGGTGCTTGGGGCGAACCGAGCTAATTACGTCCCACGAGAAATACACGAAGGTTCGTGCGGAAGCCACATCGGGCCCCGAGCCTTGTCAAAGAAAGTCATGCGATGGGGATACTATTGGCAACAATGTTCCAAGACTGAATGGACCTCGTAAAAAGTGTCCGGTGTCAAATCCATGGGAACGTGCAAGGCTACCCCAGACCGACCTCACCTCCGTCAGAGCCCTTGGCCGTTTATGCAATGGGGATTGACATTGTGGGCCCTTTGTAAAGCACCGGGACGACTCAATTTTTAATTGTTGCGATCGACTACTTCACGAAGTGGGTAGAAGTGAGCCCTTGGCGAAAATCACAAGCAAGAACGCCTTAACCGTATGGAAGAACATAGTGTGTCGCTCGGCATCCCCATATCCTCCTTTCGGATAACGGAACACAATTCACGGATAAGACATTCAAAGATTGGTGTCAAGAGCTTGGATCCAACAAAGTTCACCTCGGTGGCCCATCCTCAAGCAAATGGTCGACCAAAGTTACCAGCAGGACCATCGTAAAGGTCTAAAACTCGTCTCGACCGAGCTAAAGGCCTCGGGTGGAAAACCTACCACAGTCTTATGGTCGCATCGAACAACACCGCGGACCTCAAGCGGAGAAACACCATACAGTTTGGTGTATGGAACCGGCGATGATCCCTGCGAGATCGAGATCATCGAGTCCTCGTACCATTGACTTCTGCTCGAAGCAAATGGGGAAAATCTACGAGCTGATCTAGACTACTCGAAGAAAGAGACCTCGCCACATCGAGGAAGCTCGGTACAAGCAACAAGTAGCTCGGTATTACAACCAGCGTGTTAAAACCGACAATTCCAAGTGGGCGACCTCGTACTCGACATAATGAAGTCGACAAAGCCGCATGACTCGGCAAGTGGAAGCCATATGGGAAGGACCTTCACCGGTCGACGAAGTCCTCGGCAAAGGGCCTATAAGCTCGCTCAATTGTCCGGTGAGCAATTACCCAACGCATGGCACATCGTCCATCCGAAGAAATATTATGCATAAGTGTCGAGGTCGGGTCTTGTTCGGTCATATTTTTAAAAGTCTGTTTAGAGTCCGTCTTATTTGGTGGTCGCGTCATCTTTTATCAATAAAATCTTTATTTTACGAGTTCTACTTGTCACTAATGCATAATTAATCTTCACATTATTTACCCTCTACGGAGGACAAATTCCCTCGGCGGAGGTCGATTACATTCGTTTCATACGAATGTAAATCTAAACGCGCATGCCTACATACGAGATCGACTACCTTCGTTTATTTGAGCGTTCTCTATGTAGATGAAGGGACCACCCCTCCCGATGACCTCGGCAAAAGGAACCATTCCTACATACGAGATCGGACTACCTTCGTTTATTTCAAGCGTTCTCTATGTGAGCGAGGGACCACCCTCCCGACGACCTCGGCAAAAAAGCGAACCATTCCTACATACGAGATCGACTACCCGTTTATTTGAGCGTTCTCTATGTAGCGAAGGGACCACCCTCCCGACGACCTCGGCAAAAAACAGGAACCATTCCTACATACGAGATCAGACTACCTTCGTTTAGTTCGAAGCGTTCTCTCTATGTAGACGAAGGGGACCACCCCTCCCGACGACCTCGGCAAAAAACAGGAACCCTACCTTCGTGCAGCGATTTCTTCAAGCGGAATTCTCTACGAGGACGAACTACTTTCGCATATTACTCTTGTTCAAATACAAAGTCAATAAGAAACCATTCTTATTAAATAAAAGATGTACAGTTACATTTTACATTTCACGAGGACGGGCGGATCGGGAAAAGTGAGCGATCCCTAGAAAAATCGAAATTGAGCTCATCTATGCTAATCCTACCTCTACCTCGTCCTCGGTCAATATTACGGGCCGCCGGGCGACCTCGGTCACTGACGAAGCGACTCTGCGAGCTCGGCCTCGGCCACTTGATGACGCCCGGTCTCGACGCATGGAGGTCCACGACGTTCGAGGCAATAGCACGCCTCTCTTGTGCGCGCCACTCCGGATCGTCATAATGTGGTTCATTTATTCTAGGCGAAGCTCCGGCGAGAAGAAGAGGCCTCTGCGTCCGTCAAGTATTTCGCCGAGTTGTGGTTGTCGGCGATGACGATCTTGTATATGCTCCCGAGCCTTTTTAATTCGACGTCTTGCTCGTGAATTGCCGGAGGTCCGACCATATTCGCGCATGTACCCGAACAACGGGCAAGCGACCTCGACAACCTCAGCTTCAACCTCCGGGATCGTCGTCCCACCATTTCGGTGGATAACCTCCTCGTACTCGGCATGCTCCTCGGCTATCACCTTGGCCTTCTCCTGGCGACCTCGAACGCCTCTCCAATTCAAAGGCGAGCACGGAGCTCGTCACGCCTCTCTGGCGGCTCATGCTTGACATCGGACTCACCATGCGTGGCAAGCTGCCTTTATATGGAGGAGTTCGACCTCTTTCAACTCAAGAGCCGCGATAGGTCTTGATTCGGTTCAACCAGGAGAAGCATCAAGCATTCGAGAGACAATCGAATAAAAAGATAAGTTTCTTAACATAAACTTGTCATTTTATTAACATGCCCTTAGTAAAAATCGATACATTCTGACGAAAAAAAAAAAAAAAAAAAAAAGGTGAAAAGATGCGGGATCAACCGACCCTCCGGAAGCTTCGGCCGTGTCCACGTTCGCCGCCTCCGAAGCTGGATAGCCTCGACCTCGGCCTCTTGGGAACTACAGGAGTCTCGGCGCCCTTCGCGTCGGTAGTCTCACAACCCCTTTGCATGATCAGCCAATAAAGCCTCGGTCGGGATCCCGATCCACGGACAAAGCGCCACGCACTCAGCGGACAAAACAACGGAGGAAGAGGCGAGGCTCTACAACACGGGAAGCTCGCCCGGCCGCGGACGAGCACATCAAAGTAGGCTGTCTCGGGACGGCATCCTCGGTCTCCTCGTACCCATACTTGGCTTTGTCGGATCTGGGTAGTCCTCGGCGACCTCTTGATTGCGTCAGGGCGACGGCGCGCTTGTTAAGCACATCACCAGCGTCCGAGACCATCCCGAGAAGCTCGTAGACGAGCGAAACAGCCTCTCCGCGGCGAAGCGTTCTCCCGAGCTCGCCATGTCCGCCTCCGACGGCGAACTGTTCCACCTCGCCTTCATCGAGGCAACCTCGGCCCTAGCCGCCTCGGCCTGCCGCCTCACCATACCGCCTCCGCCGACCGCCCCAGCCGCCGCCTCGATGGCCGTCGCGTCCGCCGCTTCGTTTGACGAGGTCCGGATCTTAGCCTCGGCCTCGGACATTTCTTGAGCAAGGAGGGTATTCGACTCCTCCACCTCCCGAGCATACCGGCCACCCCGTCAAATCTGAACGGCGCCGCCAAGTAATCCGATATAAGATCGGATACTCTTGACACCTCGGCCGCCACGTCCTCGACCCTATACAAAATATACATCGGTCGGAAGAACACAATTTGGTTACTCTGCACAAAGTATAAGGACAAGTACATTACCTCGGGAAAGAGGCAGGCCGACTTGGGCAGATGATCTCGCGACTCGACCTCGCGGCAACCGAGGACTCATGGATTACATCCTTCCGCCTCTTCAAGCGCTTGAGTGGCTGCGGCGAAGGGATCTCGAAGGCCCCACGGTCATTTCGGGCATGTCCTCGAAATCCTTCAGTCGGAGACCTCGGCTCGACCACGAGATCGGTTCGATCGCGAGATCGGCTCCTTCCTTTCTTCTTCCTTTCCTTCAAGAAGTTCACTACAAGGAAATACATGGGTCGAAGATCAATATGTAACTCATCAAAATAAAGAAAAAAGAGGAGAAGAAGAGGCCTCACCTTCACCGACTCCACCTGAGGTAGGATCATAAGGCTAAGCCCTCCGCAAGCTCGGCCTCGGAGAAGACCTCGTCAACAAGGCCAATTTTGTCCGGCCTCCTCCAAGTCACCGCCCTTGTCGACATACATCGGCGATCTTATCGGATCGCCATGGGAACTCCATATGTCCTCAAACCGCGGAAGAAAAACTTCTTACGCGGTTGGAGATCTTTGATTTAATCTTGGCTTTGAAGTTCCTACGGGGTGATAGATAATACCACCCGAACCGCCTTCAATTGCAAAAAGCGAAGGACGAGCCCCAAGGTAAAAGGAAAATTATGCCTATAGGCATGACACCTAGAGGCGTCATATGCGGAATGAGTTCGGCGAGAGTTGGGCGAGATAGGCGAACATCTCTTGGAACTCAACATATACATGAGGGTAAGGAAGGCGAAGACCACCTCGGGCCGTCCCGTCAGACACATAATAACCGTCCGGAGGGGCACAAGCCCTGTCCTCCGGACGGGCAACTAGCTCAATACTAGAGAAATACTATATTGAAAACATATATCCCTAATGTCGAAATACTTAGGATTGAAGAAAAGAAGACACTTTGCCGCAATCCCCAGCGAGGAAACGCAGACTACACTCGGCAAGAGGCATATGGACACGGGTAAAAGCAGTGAGACACTAAATCGGGCGGAAATGCAGACACGATTTGGCGCCGGGCGACTCGTTAGGAGAAGAGGTAGCCATTACTTACTTTTGTTTATCGATGAACAAGACGAGAAGCTTCAAATCGTCGATGGCGCGAATAAAGTGTTTCTCGCATGAAGCGGAGGGTTTTGAAAATCGAGAGAAATGAAGAAGCAAGTGATAAGAGATATTGCGTATCGAGGAAGACATTCCCTAATATGTACTTTATCGGAATCCAACCGCGCCAATTTAATGCGCATTAAATCGTATCCAGCGTCGATGCTCAAGAACGGCGAAAATCCGTCTTGACCTCTGCATAGAGCCCGGCGGTGAAGCCAAGAAAGACCTCGGCATAACGCCTCGTCGGTGAAGCGGTCGAAGACCTCGGCATAAGGCCTCGTCGGTGAAGCGGTCGGAAGACCTCGGCATAACGCCCGTCGGTGAAGCGGTCGAGAAGACCTCGGCATAACGCCTCGTCGGTGAGGCGGTCGAAGACCTCGGCATAAGGCCCGTCGGTGAAGCCGAAGAAGACCTCGGCATAACGCCGTCGGTGAAGCGATCGAAGACCTCGGCATAACACCGTTAGGTGAAGCGGTCGAAGACCTCGACATGACGCCTCGGTGCGAAGCCGTGACACCTCGCCGGAGATACAAACAAAAAAAAAAAAAAAAGACCTCGGCAGACGCCTCTGCGAGCACTACATCTGACGTCGAAGCTTGAGTCAAACAATGAAAAGCATGTAAGATCGTCCAAACCCGCTCGTCACAACAACCCCAATCCAAATGACCTCGTTTTCTGCGTCTTTTGGGGGGTTGTGATAGGATCTGACCCAACTACTGTGCCCAAGCATCGTGCCCAATCTGAGTAAACGACATCAAGCTCGGCTCGGACAAGTTCGGCCCATGAAGACTCACGAAGCCGGTGGGAACGCAGAAAGCTCACCCATATCTAAAGAATCCTAATTCGAGAGGGATAGGATCTCGAATCCAGTTAGAGAGACTTGGATTCGAGATCTAAGTCAATACATTGTGTATAAATAGAGGCTAGATTAGACGACATAGATTCATTCACTCTCTTTGTAATTCTTTCTACACTCTCAATACACATACTCTCTCTCTTGCCCGTGGGCGTAGATCTTATTCATAGATCGAACCACGTAAATCTTTGGTGTTCTTGCGCATTTATTTCCCTTACGAAACTAAGATCGATCAAGACACAAATAGGATACAATAAAGTGATAAACTGTGGGATACAGCATATCAAAATCTCAAACATTTTTTTGGCATAAATACATCCAAAATGTCTAATAAACAAAGGCAATTTATCCCTTAGTCTTACCTGTTACAAATAAAACTGGTCGTTTGCAACTTTTTAATTTTTCTTTCTTTGGGTCGTACGTTGTGCAATTTCGACCACTCCGGTTTTCAATTGCCGGACTTCTCTCGATGTATACTAGACAACCCCTCAAATAATTTTTTGTTTGACGTTGAATTGACCCCAAAATTTGACATGCATATATTTGAAACCTATTTAATGATCAATAAAGTTATACGACCACATTCTGAATGACCACACATGGATATTTTAGTAATTATCAATATAATTTATTTTAAAAATAATAATATTAAATTAAGGTGTTAATCATTTTTACATAAATAACATTTTCCACCTATTCTGAAAATTATTAAATTTATTAATTTTAAATTTAAATTTAAATTTAAATTTTTCATTCGATAGGGGCAAAAATATAATTCCATAAGATGGTTTTAACGTAAAACCAATTTTTTAATAGATCAAATATTAAATAAATGATTTTTTCATTCAATAAAGTTGATTATGGATGATCACATTATGCCGAATAACATCACTCTTTAATCATTGACACCTTCAAGCCCCTCCCCCTTTTTCAACTAATACATAAATTTTAAAAGTCATATCATGACGACTTTCGAGCAGAGACGTTTAATACGTCGTTAACTATTTTATCATTAAGCCAACAAATGAACAGACCTTCTACCTCGATTAATATGTCGTTGCGTTAAGTGGCTAAATTGCGACCACATCCTCCAAGAATTTAACATTGAAACCTGACATCGAATTTACATCAAAATCTAGTCTTAAAGTTCACGAAGAAACTCGAGTACAACAGTGACACCCCACAATGAAAACTTCTTCAACCAATTTCTCCATTGTGGGTGTTTTATCAACAAATAGAATGTACCATTGGAAATTCAACAAAGATATCAGTCAAATAGTACTAATAACGCTGAATAGTGAATATTGAGGTGTTTGCACATCTTCCCTTACTTATTGCTATGGTTTTTAAGAATTAATTTTTGTAAGGGTAAAAATATTTAAATATAATATTATTTATATTTTAGTATAATTTTGTTTGGTTATAAAAAGAAAATGTGGATGGTGAACTGAATAACCCATAATTTAGTTGTAGTTGGACTCCTTCGGCCCAGTAGTAGTTTAACTGATTTGACCCAATAAAAAAGGCCCAAATACTACCAAGGAGTCGGCGCTACTAAATTACCCAATCACTAAAACCCTAGCTTAGCTTAACACTCTTGCCTCCGCAGTCGTGTCAAGCTCTCTCTCCCTCGTTCTGACGCCGCTCCCCAGTTTCAACAGCAAAGATGGTATGTTTACTCTGATTCACAGTTCTCGCGAATGTCTCTATACGATCAAGATTGATTTTTTTTTCCGTTTATTTGACAAAATTGCTTATTATTGATAGGTTCTCTCGAACGACTACGATTTGCTCAACCCACCGGCAGAGCTTGAGAAGAGGAAGCACAAGCTCAAGCGCCTCGTGCAATCCCCCAACTCTTTCTTCATGGTAACCTCTCTTCGTTTTTCTATTTTCGTTTTCGCTAATTTGATTTTTACTTTTTTTTTCTTGTTTATGTCATTGTTTTGATTGGATGTCTGTAATTGTTGTAGGATGTCAAGTGCCAGGGTTGTTTCAATATGTAAGTTACCTCCTTTTAATAGATTTTCTGAACTGAATAATTGAATTTATAAAATTGTGAATCAGTTGTTGATTTAGTTGATACCTGCGTGAAATTATGAGATTGTGAGAGTTTGATTGATTTGTTGTTTCTAGTTGATCTCTGTTTGAATATATGTATGTATGTGCAGAACCACTGTTTTCAGCCACTCCCAAACAGTTGTTGTGTGCGGCAATTGCCAGACAGTGCTGTGCCAGCCGACCGGTGGTCGTGCAAGGCTCACCGAGGGCTGTTCCTTCCGGAGAAAGGGCGATTGAAGAACACATACTCCTGATAGAATGTGAGATCAAGGGATTTTTTGGTTTGGTGTTTTTATTTTAAGCTAATTTAATCTAGATTCTGACTATGTTTTATTTCTATTGATCATTATTAAAGATTTGATTTTTCTCTTGTGAGATTTATCCAACATTCGCTTAGTTGATTTATCAAGTATTGAACTTCTACTTCTTCCTAACATAAATGCTCTTAGTCCGTCAAGCTGTCAAGGTTTGCCTTTTCCATTTGAATTATTTTGTTACTCTTGTGGGATTTGGTTGCTAGCTGAAGCTTGCTGTCGAATTATGATCTATGGGTTTTTTAGGAAATCTAGTTGATACAGCCATGATAGAAACTTCGATGTAATGTGTAGGCATATGGCCATGATAAGAAACTTTGAAGATACTTCGATGCCAACGTGTTACTGTGTCTGCCTAGAATTTGATTCATATACGGCCATGATAAAGTAAGCCAGTGCAATCCAGAATATTTGCTGTCGTGCTGCATTTGCTGTGTTTTAAGATGCTGAAATATATACATACTTGGTTCTATTTTTCTTTGTTGATAGCCAATTTCAAATATCGAATCGTCATTCTGGAATCTTGCTTCCTTATAACATTTTGTGCCTTACACGTTGAATTGTTCGGTCACAAACAACTGTTGCATCAATATGCTGTCGGCGGATGTATTTTCTCATCAGTATTCTAGACCTTCCGTAATTTTGTACAATATAAATCGATTGTACGGTTCCAATGTATTTACTAGGATGACGGATCTAGTCTCTAGGCATCAAGATCCGTAAATAAGTATCCATATGTGGATCCAATTGTTGTAGTTTTGTTTTTGTATTCATCTCTAGGTCGATTATAAAGTAAACAAAAAATGTGCAGTGTCTTTTATTCGAATTTAAAAAATAAAAATTAGGTCAATAACTTTCCGTATATTCTTCTTAGGCTAGTATCTGCTTAGTAAGTTAGTAACAAGTGACGAATATTGTTGAGCTAGTATGATAAATTTTGAAGTTATTACTCAAATACCTTTTAGCAGAAACAATAAAAGTATTCCTAGGCATGATAAGTGTGGGATATCTATGGGAGAGATAATTTAGCGCAAGAAATGTCCGATGATTGGAGGCTTACAACTTGATTATCACAATGCCTTGAAAAAACTTATATTTATGTTTGGTTGCAAAGAACTATGCAAGTCATTTTTATGTCCAAATAGATAGAGTGAACATTTTCTCAGTCTTCTTTCAATTAGTTCGTCATTACACGGTTTACACCAATGAACGATCTTATCAACAATTAAGAGCGACTAGTAATAACTAACACACCTAAATCTAGCCTTCAGCAATGATTGACAAAACAATATCTCGTGTAAAAAAGCAACAAACATCGTTCGACTAGGCGACTGCTTAATTTACAATACCTTGTATTGCTTGATCATTTAAAACCTTCAATAGCAAAGCTCAAAACAGTAGAGCTCACCAGGAGAGTACAAACAAACTTTTGCAATAATCGTCTTTATATGTGTGTGTGTTTGTGTGGTTTATTGATCTACTTAGAGCTATAGCGCTGAACATCACCAGAAGTTGAAGGCATGATCTTCAACTGGAAATTCATAGTAAAAGGAACTCAGAGGAAAGACATAATCAGGCTCTTCATGTAAGTTGTCTTCTCCAATCTGCGATGAATCTGAGTAGTCACGATCAAAGGCATGGGACGTAACACCCGATTCCAAGAGAGGAGAGTGAATCCCATCAGTCAACCTCGGACTGCCCACATTACTTGCTTCACTCTTTGCTGAGCTCTGTTCTTCATTCTTGAAAGCCAAGACTGACACATTGAACTCTTCATCTTCAGAAATCAAACGCACATTGGCTTCTCCAGGCATTGCTTCGGGCAGTCCTTTGGAGTCGAGCAAGTCTGAACTTGCCTTCTCTGTATCTCCACCAAGGTTGTTTTGTTTGAGACGAAGAACCTGGAAGAAGATAGAAAGATCATATGAGAAAAGTCCAGAGTTTCAGAAAATTAAAACAATCAAAGAATTTGCTTTAGCATCATCACCTCTGCCTTCAATTTATCGTTCTCCTTCAAAAGATTATCATAGTCAGTTTTCAGGGTCTCATATCTTGCGTGAAATGTTTCATAATCTGTTTCCAGCTGCTTTGTCTTCCAGCGCGCCCTGCGATTTTGGAACCACACTGCAATCTGTCGAGGCTGCAGCCCGAGCTCTTTAGCAAGCTGGATCTTCCTCTCTGGCTCAAGTTTATTGTCTGCCTCAAAACTCCTCTCGAGAAACTGGACTTGCTCGACAGTAAGGCGCCTCTTCTTTTCTTGTTGATTAAAATACTCCTCCAAGTATTCTTCTCCAAACTCTTCTTGATCAAAAGATGAGAAAACCATGTTTCTTGATCTTTTCACACCACCAACAGCCCCGAAGTTAAGCATTGTATTCGAGCCTGAAAGCAGTGCGAGACTATAATAAATCAAAGAAACAAAATCTAGAAGAATTGCAGAAAAGAATGATTCACGCCAGTTGATTTATAAACCCCACAAACCTAAGATTCATGAATTCTACTTACTGAAAAGGCCAATAAATTTCAAGGCTTGAATTCAAATCTAATAACTAGTCATAATTACACATTTAAACCAGAGCACATATCGTGATCAAAAGTCAATGCAATGGAACTTTTTCATTTGAAATTTATTTCTCGGAGAATTCACATACCGAGAGAAGATTCTTCAGCAATTGAATCAAGAGGCTGATCGAAGTTGCGTTTCTGCGTTTGCTTTGGAGCTTTACCACCGCCGTAGGCCGTCGAACCTGCCATATCCAATACCTTCACACTCAAATTAGTACAGTAAATATTGACTATTTCAACAATTTGCCATATTAGGGATTGCAAATTGAATCTGCGGCATTATATTCTCCGAGAACTATTTCAACAATCTAAACCTCTCACGAAAGCTTATCTAAATGAGTAAAATATTAAATTTGTGGCGAAAGAAGCTGGTGATGATGATCTCGGTGATGTGGGAAGTGTGGGAGCAACGGCTGCTGATCACACCCATCATCTCTCACTACGGTTTCTCAGAGGACAGAGAATGGAAGGGGAAGAAGCATGGGAGGGTTTTAGTGTGTGCTGTGCGTGTTTTCTGGGAAGAAATGGTGGTGGAGAGAGGAAATTCAACGATGGTATGGAAAGAAGGAGATTCTGGTAATGGAAAAGAGAGGATAACTGGAGGGTTGAGAATTGAGATTCTGAGAGAGAGAATTTATTCCAACACTGTTTGAAAGGGATGGAGAAATAGAAAATTTCAGTTTTGAATAAATTATAAAAAATCTCTATTTTTTTTGTGCGAGAAAAAAAATACAATACATTCTATGCAAGAAATTAATACATTTCAGTATTAAAAATATCCCATTATCCACAAAATATATTACCACAAAAAATATTCATTTTTCTTTCTTGAAAACATCCATATCCACTTATTCACAAAAAAAATCATCAATGACCCATATTTTTATATCCATTATCTATTAATATATTCATTTATTATCTTTATGGTCCATCTTTTAAATTCATTATTTTCATTCACTTTACACTCATTATAATTTGTTAAAATATGTGTCATCAAAATCAAAGAACGAGTATAGTGGACGGAGAGAGTAATAATTTTTTTTTTTTTGAATAAATTATAGAAATATCACCCCTTTTGAGTTTTGGAGTTGGACCCTGATTTAAGAAAGAAAGAAAATAAATACTGGAACTTTTCATATGGAAAATTAATAAGCTAAAATTTTCTCAAGCTGCTTCAAAGAGTAAATTACAGAAATGTCACCGAATGTTTAATTTTTTAAATTTCTTTTTTTTTGGTTAATTAATACAGAAATTTTAAAGGCTGCGTTACGGTGGACTCGAACCCGAGACCTTTAGCTTCGGGCATTAACCACTCTACCACTAGGTCAACACACACACTTTTTAAATTTCTTTTTGGCATTGGATGTGATTGTGTAAAATATTTGTGTGTTTATATTGGGTAAGTGGTAGAATGATTAATGTATTAGATCCAAAAGATCTCAAGTTCGAATTTATAGTCACATAATTTCTTAAAATTTATTTATCCAAAAAAAAGAAATAAATGCTAATACTTATTATATAAAAAATTAATATTACTCTTCAGTTCAAAATCCATCTGCTCCAAACTCAATTTTGAGTAAATTACAGAAATGTAGGGAAACGGATCGTGAGAAAATTCACTTTTTTGAGTAAATTTATAATTATATCACCGTATTTTAATGTTTGGGATTTTGATCCAGTAAATTTGTGAAACAAAATACTACTCCCATATCCCATTTAAAACGTCCCACTTTTCTTTTTGGATTGTCCATTACAAATGTCTCATTCCATTTTAGGAAGTAATTATCATTTCAAAAAGTGTGAATCCTACCAACTTTTTATCACTTTAACTATTTTATACCTATCTCCTAAATACCCGTATTCAAAAGAAAGTGGACAGTTTAAATGAGACGGAGGAGCAGTAGTTATGCTGCAAAATAAATTAATAGTTTTCAACATAGCAACTAATACTTTTCAGATTGTCTCCAACTTTTGATTTTGAATAAATTATAAAAGAGGTATTTTTGCATTTTAGGCTTGAATCGGAATACGAATATCACGCATCAGATCTTAATGCGTCGGGTGATTTTATGCAAAATTTTGCAAAAGAGAATCTCTCTTCACGTGTCTATTTTTTTATAGTTTCTTTTTTTCTGAGAGGGTATACGTGTCTATATTTTAATAGAGTGGACGAGTTGACTTTGTGCCATTGGGTAATGAAGCGTTATCAGATGAGAAATTATGTTAAAAGTCGGTTTGCTTTTATGATTTGAAGCTTGAAATTGATATTTATTACTGTTTAAATATTGTTATATTACTTATTATTCATTACGCTAAATATTTACTCATATAAAATAAAATAAAATAAAATATTTGATCACAATATTCTATGAGCAAACGCTAAAATCTTCAACTTTTTTGAAGATTTTAAATCTCTATACATTTCAAAATTTAATTTATAAGTTGAGTTGGCTGAGAATTTTAAAATCAATCTAATCATACTTTCTCCCCCCTCAAACAAATAAAAAAAGTGTAAACTATAAGTTATTCAATTTCTTTCGAAGTTTTTCATTAAATAATAACAAATACCTATCAAACATGTCAATGGATCTCAAATTTGAAGATCCAGCGAGGTAGAGCTATCAAAGTTGATGAACGTGTACGTCACAATCCACAAAATTAAACAAGTTGATAGCCAAAATGTATAAATCATATTTCTAATAACAATGATTTAAAATGCTATTACATATATATATTTGTGAGCTATTCGATCCTTAATGTGAAAATTAGGAACCGGTCCGTACCGTTAATTTTTGTTAAATGGTATAGACCTAATTTATCATGACCTAAATTAGACTTTTGAGGGCTAATTGATCATTTGAAACCGAAAATCTCAAAGATAGTAATGATTGAACCTCTGTATAAATACATATGATATTCATTTTGGGTATCCAAAAAAGAGGTATCATTTAATATTTTGATTAGTTATTACCAGTGACGGAGCCAGGAAATATTTTTTGGGGGCCCAATTAATAATAATTTTAAAAGATAATAAAATAAAATTTTAAAATAATAATAATTTAAATAATATAATGAGTTTATTATAATGAAAAATGAAAGAAATATAAAGGAAAATAAGTATAGGAAAAGAAAAAGAAAAATATGTAGCTAAGAGGTATCGAACCAAGATCTCCTAAATGAGAGATGAAAATCATAACCTATTAGACTACAATAGATTTAGCTATTAAATGTTAAATATCTATAGAGAGAGCACACATGTTTAGCTAAGAGTTAATTCACATATATAGTGTTATTATTTATATACATATTTTATTTTATCAATATAAAATAAATTATATAAGAAAGAAAAAAAGATCCTAAAATAAAGAGAAAAATAGAATAGAGAAGGAAAAAAAGGCCCAAACCAAAAAGAAAGAAACAAAAGAGGAAAAAAAAAAAGAAAAGAAAGAAAGGGAGGAAAAAAGAGAAGAGAGAAAAAAGGAAGAGAAAAGAAACGCTGAAGAGAAAAAAAGAAGAAAGAAAAAGAAGAAAAAAAGAAGGAATGAAAAAAAGAAAAAAGAAGAAAAGAAGCCAAGCCTGAGTTTCGAACTCAGGACCTTCAATAAGGTTGTGAAGGAACTAACCATCAGACTAAATACGTTTTCTTAAAATATTTTACATATCAAATATATACTTAGTTTTTCAAAAAAGTTGGGGGGCCCGGCCCCAGTGTGGCTCCGTCACTGGTTATTACTCCATCCATCCCACCCAATATGAGCTGTATTTCTTTTTGGGCTATCATATCTAAGATGATTTGTTTTTTTATGAAATAATTATTTCTTCAAAAGTTGTGGAACCTACCTATTTTTTATCACTTTATACAATTTTCCTAAATAACCATGCCGAAAAGAAATGGACCGTCTTGGATGGGACGGAGGGAGTAATTCTTACTCCGAAGTTGATATTAATTTCAGCTGAAAACTGTAAATTTTATGTTAAAGAATTAACACTAATGTTCTGAGTTTATATCAAACCAAAATATGAAGGAACGAGGAATTGGACAAACCAGCTAACTTATTTGGGCTCAGGCATTATGGATTAAGATAATAGGCCTACTATATTTTGGCGGCTCGACTTAGCCCAATATATGATATGCCAACAAATTTATTAAAAGACATTTATACCCTTTGCATATTGTGGTTATGAACTTATGAAGTTTGGAAGGCTGAGAATGAGAATGAAAATTAAAAAAATTATTTGGTTAGAGAATGATTCTCCTACAAATCAGCGATACCCATATTTATTCCCTTATGTAATTTTCACTATTAGGTACTTCACAATCGTTATTCAAAATGCACTAAGTAAATTTCGCTCTATGCAATTCTCATATTATATAGAAGAAATAAATCACACTTCAAAAATCGAATGTGACAGACTCGACCTACATAAAATGTTCATGGGATTCGAAAAAGAAAAAGAGGAGTAGGATGGGTGGGGGAAGGCATCGATATTTTTAAAAGTTACCGCTTGATCACGAAAAACAATTCTGAACTTTTGTGGTATGTTATTTTGGTAACAATTATAGAACTGTCATTTTAGTTATGATTTGATTAAATGAATATAATCGTATACTTTTTAGATGCTATCATGAGATTGTGCACTAATTTACGTTAAAGTGCAAATTTCTGAAAATATTAATATGAATTCGCACTACTAGATATACGTACATGCTGAATTATTAGATACTATTTACTAAAGAAATACGGAATATTTAATAACGAAAAGTGATGCAGTCTATCCATGCAAACTTTAATATATATAGGGGATGGTTCCTTGAGAATGAAAATAAGTGTAGAAAATAGGAATAGATATGTAAATCTAGCATATCTTTCATATTTGTATAGTACAATCAGAATTACTATGTTGCACATGTTAGTTTAGCATATATTTCATCTATTCGTAGCACATATGCTAAATATATTAGTTTAACACATATTTCATTGCAGCATAGCACAAGAAGGGTTCTAGTGCTACACATTCATCCGCGTGGCACACAAAACACAAAACTATAGCACAACTGAAATTAAATCTCAACCATTGATCTAGCGAATCAAATGCCCAAATTCATTCTCATTTCCTACAAAATTATCATTTCCTACCTGATCCATCTCCTATATCTGTATATTTATAGTTGTAGACGACAATTATTGTGAAGCCATATGCATCGACGTGGATGTGACCTATATTAAGTCCTAATCGCATTCCATTTAACTAACTTAACTTAACCCTCTCCTTACATAGTTAAATCACATGGCTCTGGTCCAAATCGTTAATATTTTTCAGCAAATGATATAGAACGTAACCTCTGTGTGTGTGTTGGCCTAGTGGTAGAGTGGTTAATGCTCAAGTTAAAGGTTTCGGGTTCGAGTCCACCGTGACGCAGCCTTTAAAATTTCTGTATTAATTGATAAAATAAAAAATAAAAAATTAGAACGTAACCGATATTGGGTGTTGCACAGTGAGATGGTAAGATCTTATTATGGTAATGAGTGGTCTTTTTATAGTTGGTACAAACTGATTTTTGACTTATGCTCAAAAGGGGCCATGAGATCCACGACAGGGTACAACTAATAAATTGAAAAAATAAATAAAATAATTTGTGAGTACGCCAAAGAATTTTGGTTCACATTTTTGCTATATTATACGAATATAAGTTTAATGTTGTGGACCGGTGACATGGACTACTTAATTACTATGAAAAGCTTTCCAAATAATAATCATCACCATAGAAACATAAATACCTCAAAATAAGAGATAATAACGATATTATGTTAAAATCTCGCTTTCATATCCTAATTCCTAATCCTTGGATATGAAAGAATAATATGTCCCTAGGGACATCCCAATGGTTAAGGTGAGTTCATGAGAGGTCACAAGTTCGAACCCCATCAAACGTCTCTATGAGTTTGAGCACATCACACCCTGGTTTTTCAGTGTGGTTTCACTGCGTCTGTGGTTTGCGGTATCGCGAGAGAACGTGAGTTCTGGGTCTTGTAAACTAAGGTGGCGGTGCGGTTCCCATGATACAAAAAAAAAATATAAAAAAAAAATATATTATGATACAAAAATGAATTTGCATCATTATGTATTTTGAATTTCTAAAACGGCAAAAAAAAATACCATAATTAGTTAAGTAGCTATAGAAAGAGAGCATATTGCTATCGTATTTGGGTAGCAATAGCAACTTCCACCAACTGTAAACTGTAATTCCACACATTTTCACATTCAAGCTTCAACCAAGTAGAAATCATCGTAGTAAGTAAAAGAGAGAAAGAATGTCCTTAATGGAAAGCATGATCATGAAAAAGCAGAAATTCGAACCGAGACATCACTAGTCTTTCTTTACCTTGTCATGTATTGATGGCTGGGTCCTCCACTCCACACTGCGTCTAGCAAGCCTTAGTGGGGGTGTCACGTCCTGCCCCTGGACCAGCACGAACAGCGCCCCATGGCCGGTGCTCACAGCCGAGCACTCAGGCGAACAAGGATTGGAGATTTTAGGTGTGGGGAACCATATTTTGAACGTGGGGAATTTGACACGAAACCTCGTCCTCTGCAGAGTCATAAAAGTGATCTATCAAAGTTGAATCATAACCACACATAACGGAGAAGATCAGACACAAATCTTTTCAAGTAAAACTATCCTCTGTACATAACAGAAGAGACGTATCGTCTTCGTCTATGTAGAAACACCGGATGTTTTGTTGTAGTTTCAACTGGATGAGGTCTCAAAATCTTTAAATCTAAGCAATCTGGAATAAAGGTTATGTAAGACGGTTAACAGAGATTAACTAAGCAGTTCGATCAAGTTACTACTGAATCACGCCGAGCAATTACTCATTACAATATGAAAAAGGCAATCCAGCAAATCCGACCCCATCACGAAATGGCCGATGGTAGTTCAGAAAATGACTTCAAGAATGCCCTCTGCCTGAAGCAAGAGGATTCCAGGGACTGGGGACCGGCGTGGTAAATCATTTTCTTGTTGCCTAACCACATGTAGCTTATTTTTTACCATCTTAAATGAAATTAAGCTATCATTCAGTAAAATCAGACACGAGAAATGTGGTAAAGTGCATTACTATCAAACGAGAAGAACATAGATGGATAGGGAGTAGGGACTATGCATGTCTATACAGTTCCAGTAGGGATCACATAAATACTGCAACTCAAGATCATACTGATGATACCATTAGGCTTTTGATGTCTTTATATCAGAACACTTCATTGGAACATGGTAAAATGAAACATGGGATTCATTTAGTAATCACAATTAAGCATGTCTGAGCTCTGACAAAGATGGCGCTTGTTATCAACTGTCACACGTCCATATTGCCAAGGTTATACAGACTATCGTTTTTTCCCTTCAAACCCACAAAGTTTGGCTATTCTTTAATACCAAAAGCCAAGACTTTAAGAGCTTGAAAAATTCATCAGTTTTACCTTCAATTATCTGATAAAAACTGAAAAAATACATGATTATGCAGATCACAATCATCAATCAACTAAGTACAGGAATTTGGAAAATTCTAAACTCAACATAAAAGAAAAGTTATCGGCAAGTCATATTCAGGTCTAGGAGTAGGACTAGTTAATAGTTACTCTAGAAGCCTACCGTGATCCAAAGCACAATAAATGAGTCAAAATTCCAGTACATTTTTTATACATTTGTTTTGTTCAACAAAATACATAAATTTAAACGTCATGTTACGATGGACTCGAATCCGAGAACTTTGGCCTCAAACATTAACCACTATATCACTTGTCCATGCATTTTGCAGTGCGTACTACTAATTAACTCAGATTAAGCATTTCGGGCCGCAAATTATGTGATTAAACAAGTCCAACATTTGCAGCATCTACTTTAAGCCTCACATGTTCAGTTGTAATGTATGCTAATATATTTTGCTTGTCGTATCCAATCTTTCGTGACCAGAAAATTCAAAGGTCCAGTGGCCCAGAAAATAAGATTATAATATTAACTTTACACCACAAAATAAGCAGCTATTTTAAGACATATAATCGTAAAGCAGGGAAAATTTGAATAGGGATTGAAAGGTACATGAGAAGTTGAGAACATGGTAAAGACAAAAGACCACTATGAATTGGACAATGACTAATGTATATCTAATCTGTTCTAAAGGAAGAAGCTAGCTTGGATATACATCAGAATCTGAAAGATCTAGAATACAACTTCATGATTATCTCTCTTTATTATACATAACTAATAATGCTTTTTCAGTCAATTATAGAAACATCTGACCCAGTTTATATAGAAACTGTTCATATATCTCCAAGATTAGTAAACATAGTTCTGGTAAATACAGCATTAGCTGGTCTAAATTTATTACACAAAATCTAATGCCATAAATTGGACAGTTCAAGAGCTGAGTAGTTAGTTAACTGAAAAAGATCAACTAAATATTCACAGGTCATTATCATAATTATCTTTTTGAATGGAAATTATATAAACATCATTAACAGAATTAATTGCATATGATTCCACATCTAAGAGTAAAGCCGGCTGAATCACAGTGCGTGAAAAAGGCACGTGAGTATGTGTAGTCATATCAATGAGTTCCAGATTTTTCTAATCAGCCAAAACTCCAGTATATAAAGGCCACTCCTGCTTATGCTGACACACATCTTTGCAAATACTGGAAAAATAGATGGTATGGTCCAACCACATCAGTGGATTTTCTTACATTGTTTCAACATGTTTTCTTTCTTTTTCTGTACAATTTACTAATTTTATTATGATTTCGTTGGATAAGGAGAATAACTCAAACAGGTGGGAAGGCTACGCAAACTGGAGAAATGGAGCAGCCATTAGAGGCCGTCAGGGTGGTGCAGTTGCAGCGTCTTTTGTCCTTGGTTAGTACGTCTCCGGTGCCGGTGTCGACAAGATATTTCATTTCATTCGATATATTGACTCCCTCTTTCAAAATTTTAGTTGTGGAAGTCCTGGAGAATTTAGCATATCTCGCCACTGCAAGCAACTTGGTTCTCTACTTGAGTAAGTTGATGAATTTTTCTCCATCTACGTCAGCAAATACAGTTACGACCTTCATGGGGACTGCTTTCCTCCTTGCTCTAGCTGGTGGCTTCTTGTCTGATTCCTACTTCACTACCTACACAATCTATCTAATAAGTGCAATAACAGAGCTTCTGGTAAGGTTTCTTACATACCTTCATAGCTAGCTGCACCTGATATTCAAAATTCCCATCTTTGTATGCATTCTGAATGCTCATTACCATCATTCACAAAGACAAAACCAACAGAATCCAGTAAAGCAGAAATCTTTTACCCTACATCACAAAAGACAGAAATTAATAGCGGATTCTACAAATGGGGTCAGAAATAATAGGAACGACAATGTGAAATATCAAAACAGCAACTCGAATAACTCATGGACCACTAACAAATTTTTCATAAATGATGCCTGAGAACAAAGTCAAATAACTATTAAACATTTCTGTGCCTGAATTTTTTCGACCAATCAAATTTCTGGATTGCAATATTGTATCCCTCTGGAGAGTTAGTTTGGAATCTTGACAAGATTTCATTGGCAACTTCAATGCCTATGATTATAACAGGTGAGAATTTCGTTTGTGCTTTAGTTTTGGGGCACAGACAATATAAAGTAAAAAAAAAACAAGTATTTAAAAATTATATTAGATGTTATAGTTGTTTAGCTTTGATTTTCTAATCAGCAAAATTCAGGGTTCGAACAGTCATGACATTAACAACATGACATCAGTGAACTTGCATTCTTATCCACAACATAGACTATGGGACACCTGAATAACACAACACAGCAGGGTTTATTGATTCTCACAGTGCAAGCTCATATTCCGTCGCTGAAACCACCAGTCTGCAAGTCAGCCAACAGAAACATTTCGTGTGAGGAAGTTGATGAGGGTAAGGCAGTACTTCTATTTGCAGGCCTCTACTTGGTTGCACTAGGTGTTGGTGGAATCAAAGGCTCACTTCCTCCTCATGGAGCCGAGCAATTCGATGAGCACACTGCAGAAGGAAGGAAACAGAGATCATCATTCTTCAATTACTATGTATTCTGCCTCTCCTGTGGAGCATTGATTGCAGTAACATTTGTGGTGTGGATTGAAGATAACAAAGGCTGGCAGTGGGGTTTTGGAATTGCAACTGCAGCCATATTGATCTCTATACCAGTTTTCCTCCTCGGATCAGCTAAATACAGGATAAAGATTCCCACAGGAAGTCCTATCACAACCATGATTAAGGTATAGTACAAAACAAGTTTCCAGAATCTCCACAGGCTAGCCACGGTCAGTAACTGTTTCATTTTTCCTGTACAGGTTTTGATAGCTGCAGCATACAAGTCATGGATTTTAAGAAAAAACAAGAATGCTATTGAGAATGTGAGCAGAACCCCATCAAGTTCAACAGAGGTGATAGAAGATGAAGAACACGCTCCAGGAAAGGCCGAAAGCCAAACCGTCACAGAAGATCTCAGGTTCCTCAACAGAGCATTCGATGCTGCACCAAGGCTTCACTGCACCACAAAGCAAATAGAAGATGTGAAATCAGTCCTTAAAATTCTCCCAATATTCATGTCAACCATCATGCTTAACTGCTGCCTTGCCCAGCTTTCCACTTTTTCAGTCCAACAAGCAGCCACCATGAACACCAAAATTGGATCTTTAAAAATTCCACCGGCTTCTTTGCCGGTATTTCCTGTCCTCTTCATAATGATACTTGCACCGCTCTACGACCATATCATAGTCTCCTTCTCAAGAAAGTTAACCAACACTGAAATGGGAATCACACATCTACAACGAATTGGGACCGGCCTCGTCCTCTCAATATTGGCCATGGCCGTAGCAGCACTGGTGGAGGTGAAAAGGAAGCAGGTCGCTAAACAAACAAGCCTAATAAATTCAAAGGAACCTTTACCAATCACTTTCCTATGGGTGGCTTTGCAATACCTATTCCTGGGTTCAGCTGATCTTTTCAGCTTGGCTGGCCTGATGGATTTCTTCTTCACCGAGGCCCCATTCAGCATGAGGTCGTTAGCAACCTCCCTATCATGGGCCTCACTAGCAATGGGTTATTATCTCAGTTCAGCGCTAGTAAATGTAATCAACTGCATTACGGGCGCTTTCCATCATAAACCGTGGCTCTACGGCACCAATTTGAACCATTATCACTTGGACAGATTCTACTGGTTCATGTGCATACTAAGTGGCTTCAACTTCTTGCACTATCTATTTTGGGCACAGCGCTACACCTACAAAACATCGGAGCCCAGCAACCAAATGGAGATTCAAAATCAGCATCAGTCACTTGAGGCTTGAGTCGTCTACTAGTAAGATAGTCCTTTCCATGAGGAATTAATTGAATTGAGCAAGTAAACTATGCAGTCATATCTAAATATCAACATTGTTTACATATAGCACTTTAAAGTGCTCTATTAAGTACAAACCATTGTATCAAAGTCTGTATTGTATTTCAAAACATAGCAAATAGATATTATTTATCTTAGAGTTAAACAATGAAAGCAGTGCCGATCACATAAAATTACACATCAAACCAATGGACAGTTTCCTGACTACGACGAAGCATCAAAACTGATAATTAGTCCTTATCAGCTAAAACGACATAAACCTGAATCTCTCGCAGTCTGACTTAAACATTAATTGCAGCTATGCTTCCTCAAATCCACACATTCAGCAAGGCAGCAACCACATTTCTATAATTTAATTGGACAAAAATCGTATAATGTCGGCGTCGGGCAGTTATGTTGATAGTATTAAATCGGTCGCCCTTCCAAGCCATTCAATGAAAAGCATAATAGCAGGGTGGCGCGCCGACGCACCACCATCTTCGCCGCCGCCAATTCGAATAAACTAAAATAATCAGAAAACAAGTCATACACGATTTATGTATATAGGGAATCAGATTTGATAAGATTCCATGTTTGATTAAGTTTTCGGTTTCATCTCCGACTTTTAGTTGGAATTGTGTTGTATTGTCTTGGTACGGAAATGAAAACATATTTAAATAAATATTTTGAAGTTTGAGGGTTATAGATTTGAATTTGAAAATATGCAAGACAAGAAATCCTTGAGCCCTAAATGGTGTTATAAGAAATGATCAGACCACTTGAAATTTTAAGGATCCTTTGCTCGTTGCCCTTGTGCTTTTGAAAGTGGAGGGCGGCGTGGATTTATTACCGAATGATATTGATATTCCAATATTGGTAATTGGAATTAGACATGCAATTTTAAGTACATAATATTGGAGTATGGAGTCTGAATGAACTTATGTTTTTTTGGGTCCAGACGGAACACTAATGGGCTTAGGATTAGGATTTGATTATTGTGTATTTAATAGCCGTTTCTTCCTGTAAGCTATATCCGAAAAATATACTAAAATCTCTGGCTTGACATCGTCCCCAGACGTAATCGCAAGACGAATAGGGTAAACAATTCTTGTGTTCTTTATTTTATGTCGTGATTTTATTGTGTGTTTTTTCGCAACACATAACTTGTGCATTATGGTATCGACTAATTCATTGCTTCACCAAACTACTACATCAACAAGATGATTCTTTTTTATTTTCTCTTTTGTAACAATAAGTTCTCTGTGAAGATGCTTTCTTGGAAACATAAATAAACACACTTTTGTGTATACTAATTAGAATAGAATGCAGAGCTTGTAATGTTCTATATTCTAGTTTAACTAGCATACACAACCATACTATTTCACTAAAAATGTTGATCATTCACCCCGTATGTATATGAATTTTATCGTAATAGACCTTCTTACCCTGTATTAACAAAGCAAAAGCTTCAATAAAATCAAACGTCAAACAAATGAGTAAGTGAAGCTACAAAAAAAACATCCATTATACATATTTCAAAACAAAACAATCCCAGAGTCTCAATCAGCTTCTTGCAACCCTTCCAAAACAATCGACCCGACGAACAGCCCGACACCCCCAATCGCCAGTAGCCCGCCAATGAGGGCTTGCGCCGCCACCAGCGGTGTTGAGTCATCCGGGATCACCACGACCACGACCACGGCCGCGACCAAAATAGGCAAGGCGGCCGAGGCCAAGGCTGAGGGCGATGAGTCCGCCGCCTTCTCGAGCAGACTCAGCAGCCCGAGGTCCTCCGCTTTGGAGAGAAGGCCCAGCTTCTCTATGGATGATAAGGTGACTCCGAATTCCTCGGCTTTGGAGAGTAAGCCGGCTTTTTCGACACTGCTTAGCACCTTCCGCTTCTCCAGCTTCTTGAAAACGTCGACTTCTAGCTCTTCGCCGCCCTCGTAGAATATTCCGGCGCCGAACCACTCCTTTTTCCAGTTGGAATCGTACTTGTTTACCTTGACAATAAATGAAGGATAAAACAGTTTTCAGGTGTCGCCATTGCTTCATCATTTTTTTAATATAGTATACTCTAGCTCAAATGTACAAGATAGAAGATCGAGTAACTCTAGCTCAAATGTTTGCATGATTGTGGGTGAGATGCATCTCCATGAAAAGAATCTTTCATGATTAGAAAAATATTTACTATTCATGATTGATAATATTAATAGTTAATTACTTTTATCTTTGATATAAGGATTTATGCAATCCTAGCCCCTTCAAGCAATTTATCTCAAATTTTAGATATAAAATGGTTTTATGATATTTCAAGTTTCTAATACATTTATTAAACAACAAATTATTTAGGCAAATCTTCAATAGAAAACATCTCCAATAAATTTTTAAAGCTGTAGAGCTGTTGATTAAAAAAGAAAAATATTAATAATATATAAATATGTCAATTAACAACTTACAAGATAGAATATGGGGTGAGATTAATTAGAATGATTACATTTTTCCAAAATTAAAGAATGTACTAGAAGGTCTATTTTGAATGGAGTGGAGGACGCTTCCTCTTAATAAAAAGTTCATATCCTTACTTCTACTAAATTAGTTAACATTCAATTAGTTAATAACTAACGTCTTAATTAACTTCCTTTCAAAACAATCACTAATTAACTAGAACTCTCAACTTCGCACATAGCATTAGAGCTCAATAAAAATCATAACAAGACAAATTCATACTGATGAAAAATAACTCTAATCATTAGAAAACTTATATGCTTCATTAATAAGCATAAGCAAGTGTAATATGATATGAGATGTGCAATAATATATTTTTTAAACATAGAAATAAAAAGAAAAGGAAAAAAACAGAGAATAATTAATAACGATAAACTGAGTGTATTACCTTCTTTTGGGGCGCCATGGCAATGAATCGAGGGGGATAATTGGAAGGAAAAAGGCGAGGGCGGGATTTGGAGGGAAATAACCCGTTTCCCGCGGTTTTGAGATGATTTGCGGCACTCGTTGCTGCTGCCATTAGAGTTTCAAACTCTCAGCAGCCGGTTTTGGCAACCGGTGGAAATGATTTGACGTAGGGATTATTTGGTTGCTGGGAGAGCTTGTCTGTTTTCCTATGAAATGTTTTCCACCTCGCAAATGGTAATTGTTTTTGGGGAGGAAATCTTCAGGTCCACCAATCAGGGCGCTGCTTATCCTATCTGGACCTGAGGTGCATACGTGGTGCACGTATGGATCGGGCGAAGCGCATAATTCTAAGGACCTCTTTCGTAGCTTGGGTAGGTTATACCACGTTGTATCTAATTTTAATCAAATCATGCCTTGGGTCTTTTATTTGGTAGATTCTAGATAACTCAGATTGAGGTTTTATTGGGCCCGGATACATAATTTTTGTCCATTTGAGAAACCCAATAAAGAAGATAGTGGCATAATGTAAAATTGAATGAAAGTTTGACCAATTTTCAAATTTAAACTAGCTCAAACCCACCTCACGAAATACACAAACTAATCGAAACAAGGATTTTAGAACGAAATTTGAAAGTGGAACAGCTTCAAATTAAATGACATTTCCATTTTTGAGCCCAAAACCGCATAAATTGAAACAACTCTACCAAAGAGGCGCTAAGTATACCCTTGTTTCACCATAGGTTCACTTTAGAGTTAATAAGATCTGAACTTTGTTCGTGTGGTGATATTTTGATTCGATCTTTGGAAAATTATAAATATATTTCGATTTTCATTTTGTTTTTACATTTATGATCAATTTTTGAAATATTTAAGTAACATCAAATATTTCTTAGGTATATTTTTATTTTTCAAAAAAATCACAAAACTACGTCGTTTTCCTCGATTTGGTATTATGTGACAAAAATAACATTCTACGCCAATTTCTAATTATTCAAGTCATAACTCCATTGATGTTAAACAATGTTGTTTAATTAACGGATCATAAGTATAATTAATGGAGCAACGATTAGACTATATTTGTAAATTTTCAAAAGTCAAACCAAAATATCAATACACTCGCAAAGATCGAGCCAAACTGGAACCTTAATCCTCTATTTTATATTAAGAGTCAATTAAGTACAAAATACTCTTTAATTATTGGTTTAATGTGTATCGGTGAGAGTTTGGTTGGTACGATAAGTTCGAAGATATGGTCAACTTAACTGATCGAAATATTTTCTGAAAGTGTTGTTTCACTTAAAAATATATGTTGTAGGAAAATTTCATTGGCATACAGAGTAAAACAGTGAAATAAATTAAAGAAATACATAACATATTTTTCTACGGATTATATGAATAATTTGGGATGATTATAAGTAGAGATTTTAATGTTGGATTAATTCGTGAACAATTTTCTGCAATCCATCAAAATAAATTGCACGGCTGCTGCGCATATTTGGCCTAGTTGACTTGTTTGTGTACTTGAGATGAGTGCATTTAAAATGAATAACCGAAATATGAGTCCATTTTCTTTCAATGTACAATCATGAGAAATGGTTATCAATGGAATTCAAAGAGAATTTGATACATTTTTCTCCAATTTATGCAACTTTGGACTCTATAAAAGGCTATGCAGGTGATATATCAACCTCAAATCCTATTGTTCTGAAATGGCTAAACAATTCTCAACTCTCTCACTCCTTCTTTGTCTCTTGGTTCGTAAGTCTACATTCTCACTATCTCTAGGGTTACTTTGTTTGTCAACGGGATTAATGTCATTTAAGCCACGAACTTTGATCCATTCTGCAATCTCGATCTAACTTTCTATATTATAACATGACTAAATATCACTTGATCTTACTATACCGATTAATTTTCTTTGCAGAGGAGATGATGGTGAGCGAAGCAGTTGTATGCTCGGCCCCGAGTAGGTTGTTCTCGGGGCTTTGCTTCAGTGATAACAACTGCTCCGCAATTTGTGAGAAAGAGGGCTTTTTATCTGGGGAGTGCAAAGGCTTCAAGTGTATCTGCCAAAAGGATTGCAATGGAGGCGGGCGGTGGTGGTGATGGGGGAGATCCAGGCCAGGGGCCGCCGGAACAGGGCGGCGGTGACCAATCTCCTGTTGTGAACAGAAAATACTTGATCAAGTCTTAGTTCCTCAACTTTCTGCTTAGGTCTTAAAAGGATTTTTTATGTCACCTCACAAACCTAAATTGTTACTTTGATAATAAGGTTGTATTTACTGTAACTTTGATAATAAAATTAGATTTTGTTGTCAGTTTCTACGCATCGGATGATATCTTGACAATGAAAAAAATGAAACTGATGCGTTAGTCTCTATGGACTATGACCTTTCCCATGATGATGAACATAGTGCGTCTAATTAAGAGGGTGTTTGTGAAAATAAGTTCCAACAATTATAAGTTCTCCTAAAATAAGTTGGTAAACCCTAACTTATTTTTTCATAAACTTATAAGCAATCAAATTTAAAAGAACATTATTATAGTTCGTTTTTCCTACAAAACTATTTATAATCTGATTCTTTCTCTAGCTTATAAGATCAATTATCCAAACATTTTAACAACTTATAAGCTTGAGACATTACCTCTTATAAGCTCTTGAAACATCAAACACCTCTAAAATAAGCAGCCAAACACCCTATGACCTTTCCCATGATGATGAACATAAATGATTACACAATAATACAATATGTAGACGGAAAATTATAGGTTTTGACCCCATCTTTAATATTCTTTTAAGAAATATCCCGAATTATTAAATAATATAATTTTTTTTTCAGTAGTAATGCGAATGCTCTAAAGTCTAGACAAGTCCAAATACGAGACCAATTTAAGCAATTTTAGACAATTCTTGTACGTCTCGGCTAATTAAATGATTACACAATAAATACATAGCCCAACCCATTTTTATATTGTCCAATACAATGGTATTTCTTCATATTACAACGAAAATCATGATATAATATACATACATAATATAACAAAGCAGGCATCTCACAACTAAAAGAAAAAAAATAGAAAAAACAAATAAAAAATAACATGAATTAACATGCAATTCCGTTACATGCTGAATTAACTATACACAAATGTTTAAATTTCCAACCCGCATCTGAGTCTCAATTTTTAATTTCACGAGTAAGCCAAGCAGCATATATTGCAACTAATATAGCAATTAAAAACACAATTTTCTTCACGGACTTGTGTGGACTGATAACCGAGGAAGGACGTGACGGTTCATTTGGTAATGTTCCAACTCCATGCTTTGGCAACATGGGGTCACCTTTCTTATCCTTATTGTCATCGTGATCGTGATCGTGATCGTGATCGTCAAATTTCAGTCCTTTCGAATTGGAGCCTCCATCTCCATTCCTTTGACCTAATTTCTTGCTCTTAGGGATGGTCACGCGATATATATGTTGGTCTTCGAACATCCCCTCGGTGCCGTTGAGGTCAGCGCCATCGGGAACGTCAAAGGTCTCGTTGAAACTCACGTACTTATGTTCGGTCATTTGGTGGCTCCCACGCACCACCAGATGACCGTACTTGTCCACGTGTAGAGTGATGTCGGAAGATGCAAAACCTTGATGTAAAGAATGAGAGGTAATAATAATTAGTTAATTGACAACTTCCATAGGAAGAAAAGCTATGATCAATCCAAAAATTATTAGTACTCTAAAATGATTTAGTTAGTCGAAAGAAATTACACAAATTCAAATGGATTTTGACCAATAAAACATCCATAAAAGGAACCAAAAATAAAAAATATTGATAATGAACACTAAAAGCCAGAAAACATATGAAAGTTATTAATTATATTATGTATGAATTAATGAATAAATAGCATACCTGGAAGAGTTAAGCGCAGGTAATGAGAATCAAAATCCTGATCCCATGTATGAGGCGGCGAAATCTCTCTGAACATCAAGCTGGAATCTTTCTTTTCCAGACCTCTCCCTGCCTTCTCCATTTTAGGCGTCTGTGTTTTCACTGATATTACTGTTTGATAAATGTATTATATGTGTTGAGATATTAATGCAAGGAGCCTATATATTATTAAATATATGTTTGTGCATGCAATTTATAGTTGTCTGAGAAGTTGGTGATGAAAAGGATTATATCCTAAGTTAGCACACATTGCTTTTTCTTGGAACAGAAAGGTTCTTTTCGTTACATTGGTAACATATTTTGTTACATTGTTTTCTCAAGTATCACCATGCAAAACCCATAAAGAATTCCTTGCTTCAGGTACAACATTAATGTTGTCATGAGTTGCATCTTTTGGATTACATTGACTATAATATTTATTTTTTCGATAATCGATTTTTACGGTTTTGAGCGTGATCATAAAGCGTTTATGTATGCTTGTGTGCTCAGACTTGTATAATATATGGAATCACTGTCGCCCTACGAAAATTAACTCGTTAAATTTACATAATGTTGAAAGTTATATTAAAGATTTTAATGTAGTAAGTAATTTGCATCTTGGATTGAAGAAAAGTACTCATTTGCAAAGCACCCTACATGTACCTCTGTAGTTGGTCGAACAAGGTAACATGTGTGTTCTAGTTGCCTTCAATGACATTTCTTGTTATTATGTATCTATAACTTTATATAATAGTGATTAATATATGTTTTGTGAGATAAACTATTTATGCATTTAAAATTTGATAATTACATTGGCCACGTCTCAAGAAATTCTTAGTTGCACTTTTCTAGACTCTTAAATTGTATATCTGAATTAGTTGTGTGCAAATTTCTGCATTTGCGTCATAATTTATGTATTAGAATATGAAACGTCCATATTGATTTATCAAGAATTGATATTTGTCCTTATGTTTATGCTATAAGGAGTGTCCACATGATAACCACTTTATATATATATATATATATATATGAAAAATAATATTTTATATCCTATTGTTTCAATTTGTTAACAAACATACCCATTTACATGTTGAAAATACTAGTAAAATACCCAATTTAATATTTTTATTGTTAAACCTACCATAGAATATAAATATTTTAAAAGCTTCTATTCATGGAATACCTTGGTTGACAAATATACCCAATTCGATGGCTAATGTTGCCTCCAATGGTAACTTTTTTCAATTTTTTTGGGGTTTAAAAAAATTGGAATCCAACTTTTATATTATTGGAGAAAGTTGATAAAAGTTGAAAACAAGAAACCAACTCTTTTACAAAGAAGTTAGCTTTTTTTTAATTACTTTGTCTTTGTATGTATATTTTTCTTTGTTTATATATATATATATATATAGATAGATAGATAGATATAATTGTTACATATTATATCGGAATCTATATAAAAATTGGTTTAGTAGGTATATGACTAGAGAAAAAAGTTGATGAGTTTTAAAAGATGATATGACAATAAAAAAATTAGGTTTTATAGATATATAGTTGGGGGGGCACACTAAGAGCTAACACAACGCCCCAAAAGCTAATACCTTGATTAATGGAATCCATCATCGTCTCACGGCTTTTTGGCGCGCTGAGTCCGCTCTCAGCCACCAGAAAGATTCCATAGGTAGATTTGAAAATAAAATGATAGGCGACGTATTTTACTATAATCTTCGATATGCAGTCTATTTGTGAAAAAATTCAAACGCCAGGGAATAAATTAGAATTTTCCCATATGTATATATTTGTACAATATCGTCATCCGCATTCTCAGAAATTCAAAACAAAAAAATAATTTCCAACAAATATAGTTTAATACTTCTGCAAATCATGCATCTTTCATACTTGGTGCAGATGCATGCAATTCTTCAATACTCGTAAAACAAGGGTGAATCGGGATAATATATCGATACAAGATCTATGTTTCGTACATTTGAAATGAATAAAAATGGACTTACTATATATCTGATCCAATAATTTTACTTACACATTAAAAAAGTTCTTCAATAATGAAACGTACACAAATATTTCTACCTACGACGAATTAGTTTAACAATTATTACCACCACGATCACAATCATCGCAATCAATAGTGCTATGTATAATGCAATTTTCATTTTGGACTTGTCTCCTCGTATATCTTTCAGATAATCTTTCCGAGTACTTCCTTGATGTGGCACCTCTGGTTCTCCGTTGTAATTGTTATTGTTATTGTTATCATTGTACTGATGAATCGAGCCACCGTCTTTCTTATCACGCGGCTTCGGACTAATATTATGCTCGTTGGGCACGGTGATTTCATGTTGTTGTTGGTCCTTTACTTTTGGTATAGCAACGCAATAAATTTGGTTATCTTCGAACATTCCGAGGGCGTCGTCGAGCTTTGCATCATTCGGAATCTCAAACGTTTCCTCGAAGCTTATGTACTTGTGTTCGCTCACCTGTTTGTTGCCGCGTACCACTAGATGCCCGTATTTATCCATGTGTATAGTGATGTCGTTTGCCTCGAACCCTTCATATTATATAAAGATTAGGGGGAATTAATTTAGCATATGATCGTGCATGTGACAAAATTGGATGTATATGAAGAAAGTAGGGAAACAAAGTTCAATAATCAAACCAAACTTAGTCTAAGTTAATCAATATGATTACCAGGAAGTGTTAAGCGTAAGTAATGAAAATCTGGATCCTGCTTCCATCCGTGAGGCGGCGTTATCTCATTAAACATCAGGCTTAAGTCTCTCTTACCCATACCTCTCTCTGTCCTTGCCATTGATAATCTCTCTCTCTCTCTCTCTACGTGGTGTGTTTACTGATAGTAGATGTTGATATATAAGATCATGCAAGATATATACATACATATATACATGCTATTTGTAGTTGGCTTGGAAGTTAGTTAAATGAGGATTCTTTCAAAATTAATTATAGTACATTGCTTGATCTTGGAAGAAATGCGGTTCTTTTCTTTATTACTGTGATTAGGATGACCTTTTCTCGCCGTTTCGATTATTCTTCATTGATAATTTGTACATAATCTGGTTTAACAGCTCATTTATGTAAAGAATGACATCATTAGTAGTTAGAGAAATAATATAAAACATGATTAAGCTTTGGCTAGGCACGCCTCCATGGTAACGGCGTTCTCATATTCTGAATGAGTATATATATCAACATCAAATTGATATGCAGAAATTTATTAAATGTGGACGGCTAATATTATCTAAGAAAAGAATATAAATACATATAATATAATCGACTCTTATATATATATATATATATAGATAGATATATAGGATGGATCAAATCAATCATTTTTTGAGAACTGATGATAAGATGTTGAAGATAATGCATAAATTATATAAAGTTGTGCATAACGAAAACTTTCTAAAATTATTTTGTTGTGCAACAATTTTAGAAAGTTTTCGTTATTTATACCTTTAACAATCATCTTATATCATCGTTTTCGCAGTTCATCATTGAACGCCTTATAGATATGTATGATTTCCTTGGTTTCAAAAATGATCAATTACAGCACATACATTCGATCTTTCACGGTAATTTAATTCATGAATATTATGATATATACAATTAATAGAAGATTAAATATTGTAACTATTTCTGTCCTACCCTAAATAAAAGTAATCTCTTCTAAGACGAAAAATTATATAGGCAGTAGCTCTGACCATCCTCCACATTTCTCTCTCCCAAGTCACAAACTTTTCCCACTTTTCCCTCTTAACTTCTCATTCTCATTATCCATTTCTTCCACAGATATTATTTGATTCCACATTTAGTGGGATGATCATACCCATCTCACATTTCAACACCAACATTCCACACCACATATATATGCTTAACTTCTTTTTTCGTATGGATTTATATTTAATGTTAGATATTGCTGAAACTTCCCATACATTACGTAGGTCAACAAACTTAGTAGAAAAAACTAAAAAAAAAAAAGTAGGCAAATAAAATATTTTACCATTATATTCATTTTCAAGAATGGATTCCATTGGGTTTATGTTGGTTTTCTTGATTTCTCTTGTGGCCTTGGTAATCACAGAGGCAAAGGATTCTGATTCAGATGATATCTTTTGGCGTAAGCGTGCATTGCAAGCCAAGCAAGCCGCTCAAGAGGCATATCAACCAGATCCTCATATTGTCCTAAATCATTTTAATAAGCATGTTCATAAGTAAGTGTAATTATAAAGTGTATGTATATATGCAATATATGTTTTTAATTATATGCGAAAAACCATTAATCTTTCGAACATGATCACGAGCATATATAACATTCAATTTGGGTCGATTTATGAAGGTCCATGGAAGGTCAAAATACCACAAGAAGAGGCCTAATTGCCCCCAATGCTGGTGGATGTGAGGCCACAAATCCTATCGACAAATGTTGGCGGTGTGACAAAAATTGGGAAACAAACCGTAAAAAGCTAGCCGATTGCGCCCTAGGGTTCGGCCGCCACGTCACTGGGGGCAAGGCCGGCAAGATATATGTGGTAACCGACCCTTCGGACAACGACCTAGTAAACCCTAAAATAGGAACCCTACGCCATGCGGTGATCCAAACGGAGCCGCTCTGGATCATATTCGAACGCAACATGATGATCAGACTCTCGCAAGAGCTGATCATGACTAACAACAAGACCATCGACGGGCGTGGGGCCCAAATACACATCACCAAGGGCGCCGGACTAACCATCCAATACGTGAACAATGTCATCATACACAACATCAAAATCTACGACATCAAAGTCGGCAACGGCGGTCTCATTAGGGACTCGCTCTCCCACTACTGACGGTAGCGGCGGAGCGACGGCGACGCCGTTTCCTTGTTCGGAGCCACGAACATTTGGCTCGACCACTTGTCCCTCTCCAACTGCTATGATGGTCTAATTGATGTAGTCAAATCTTCCACGGCCGTCACAATCTCAAATTGCCATTTCGCTCGACACAATGATGTACGTGAATTCAAATAAACTAGGGTTTAATTATACGTAAAAATATATATACATTCAAATTCAAATTGCATCCCTAATTAAATTGATTAATAAATTCTAGTTTAGAATTGATAAACTCTGATTAGGATTAGTGGACCCTAATTGAGGTGGATGCATTATACATTGGGATGTACATAAGTTTCTGGCATATACATATATATACCTCAGCCGAAATGACAAAAATTCTTGACACAACAATTATGCAGGTTTTGTTATTTGGAGCAAGTGATAGCTACTCAGATGATAAGATCATGCAGGTTACGGTAGCTTTTAACCATTTTGGGAAGGGATTAATTCAGAGAATGCCGCGAGTACGGTGGGGGTTCGCACACATCGTTAACAACGATTACACTAAATGGGAAATGTACGCCATGGGCGGAAGCCAAGGCCCCACCATACTCAGCCAAGGCAACCGCTTCGTCGCCCCCGATAACAAGGCCGCCAAAGAGGTAAATGTATATTTTCTATTATTATAAATTGTATTCTTACAAATTTTCACTATAATTAATATTCTTACTTATCTTATATTCTAAAAATAGTTAAGTAATTTTATATATATGTCTTTATTTATAGAGTTAAGTTCAAATGAGAACCATTTTTATCCTTAAGAACCAAATATTCATTATGAAAATTGATGAATCCGTTGGAAAAGTTATCAATTTAAAATTCAAAATTTTCACCCGTTCCATTTTCTTGCAAGAACTTCATCAACTTTCACAAATGAATTTGGTTCTCATTTATAACCCTCCCTTTATTTATATCCTTAACTTTATTTTGAACAATCATGCACCATTTTGCTAATTTAGATCAGAAGTGTTATACTGACAACAAAAGCTGTAGGTTGTTTGACTTTATCAAACCATTTGACTTATTAATATTTTGGTGGTATATTAAGATTTTTCTTTTGGTCAATTAATATAGAATTTGTAAAAACCGCATCATCACGGTGAACTTGAACCTGAGATTTTTGCCTCATGCATTAACCACTCCATCATTAGACCAACACATGCACACTTTTAATGTGGTATGTAATATTAGCAAGACCAATCACACGATGCGAAACAAGACTCCTTAGCACAAAACACCATCCTTTCATCACAAAGCTAGCAAATTTATCAATCATATATCAAGATTGATAAAGAACAATTTATTTATTTATTTGGTATAATGCAGGTGACCAAGAGAGAATATACAGCAGAGAATGTGTGGAAGAATTGGGTGTGGAAATCAGAGGGAGATGTGCTGCAAAATGGTGCATTTTTCGTGCAGTCTGGAGATCCGCATCACAAATTTGTACAAGGCGCTGAGATTATTGCACCAAAACCTGGACAGTTTGCAAGCACCCTTTCACGATACTCCGGCCATTTGAAATGCATTCCTGGAAAGCCTTGTTAAGAGACATACTCCGATGTGCACATCCTAATTAAATTCTAATTTGATTTAATTAGAACAGATGAGCAGAATTTTTTGCCAACATGAAGATTGAATCAAGACCACTACATTTGTATATAACCATTAGAAATCAATTGTACCACTTGAAACTCAGATGTTAAATAATTAGTTAGTTGATGTATATATTCTGCATATTAATGTCACATTCGTGGAGAATGTAAATTTTCTTGCAACAGTAAGAATCACATGTATTCACACTTCCAAATTCTAAACACTACTAAATCTATGATACTGACATAATATTAATTGTATTTATATACGAGCACATTTGGTAAGTGAACTAAGGAAAATCTGATTTCTGAAAAATAATTAATCATATTTAATTATGAAAATGAGAGTATGAAAAAATTAAAAATCCGAAGATTTATTCCTCTCAAAGCAGGCCCAGCTGAAACTGAAAGAGACCACAAATGGTGATTGCCAGTGAGAAAGTGGGGACACCTCTTTGAGCCAATTGATGCAATATATACATATCCATATAAATATATACACAATACAAAATATATCACACGCCATACTAATATAAAGATTCGATTTTTCCTCTTTCCCTTCCATTTCTCCGCTCGAGCTCCATCCGTGCTCTCAAACAAGACTAAACTCAAAAGGGTATGTAGATGTATAAGTATTTCTTTCTGAATTTAATGAATCAATTGATAATTAGATCTCTTTATTCAAGAAATGGCCGAAATCTTGATTTTGATGGGGGAAACCCTTGAATTCGTGATGCCGTTTAATTTTCCCCTATTTAAGCTGTTTGGTCCTCATATTTGTGGTTGATTGACGCTAATCTAGCTGTGTACAAATTTAGGTGGATTATTACCTGATTATTGATGTGAGGAGCTGGGATATGGGATGCCCTAATTGAGCTAATCTTACTTTTCTACGAATTCTTTTATTAAATGTTAATTTCCCTTGTCTTTGGTTTCGGTTGTGATGAATTATTGTGATGGTAAGCTGAATTCATGCTTGTGATCGGGTCAATTTTGGATTATAAATTGATTCTGAGATGGGATATCTAAAAAGGAGTTGTTTCTGAGCTTGTGGTGGTTCATTTTTCCTGCTCGTTCGGGTAGTAAATAAATTGCGGTGCTTCTGCAGGCAATAATATGTCGACTCCAGCTCGAAAGAGACTTATGAGGGACTTCAAGAGGTTGCAGCATGACCCACCTGCCGGTATCAGTGGGGCGCCGCAGGAAAACAACATTATGCTTTGGAATGCTGTAATATTCGGGTTAGTTCGCAGCTTAATACACATTAGTCAAGTAGGAAGTTCTTTTGTTTGTAATTGCATCGGTTCTTGTTCGTTCACGTCACTCAAGGTGATTATTTTGTGTATCTATGTAATATAGATGCTTATTTTTAAGTGTAGTTGGATATGCTAATTCTTGGTTTCTTTTGTTGTGTGGATTGCAGTCCAGATGATACACCGTGGGATGGAGGTCAGTCATTCTTGTGCTCAGTCTTATGCTGAAACCCAATCCATCTATCTTTCTTTGCATGGTTCACTTGTATATTTCTGCTTTTTGTATGTGAATCCCTAAATTTCTTTCTCTCTGCTATAAATGAGCATGTTCGATTCTACAGATTTATGGAATGTTATGGTCTCTCATGTGCTGTGCCTAATGCCTATATCATATATTAGATTCTTCCATGATTAAGATGATTAGATACTACTATAGATTTAAAGCAGAATGGTTGGCTTTATAAATCTCTGTATGACGATCATTTGGTCTTTATTGGACATGAATAATATGTAAACTGATCTTTTTAGGTCCTTAAGCTTTACCAAACAACCAATGCATGCTATATTTAAGTTTTGATTAATATATGATCTAGTGGGAAGTCAATTTTTTTGTGTCCTACAACTGCTAACATGTGGAGGTTGTCGTACTCCACTAGATATCAAAGCATCCACCTTGTGTAATTCTACTCTTATCTTTAATTTATGAACTTGTGTTCAAGTAATGCACGAATAACGCCACCAATAGGGTCCACCCTGCGGGTTATCTAGATAACCCATTGTACAAAAGTATTATTATTATAATGCATATTATATATATTAAATATTGTTCTAATTTTCCTATAATTACAAAAGGGAATAAAAACATACTATGATTTGCATAAATCACGTCTATAAACACTTAATATAAATTTACAAGGAAAAGTGAAAACATATTGTTATACTATTCAGATTATAAGGACATTCGCAATGCTTTTTTTAAGGTTATGAAACCTAAGTTTGCATGCTTTAATATGTTTTTGCTTGCATCTTGCTCTTTATTCATGATCCCATCCTTTGAATTTGACAGGTACGTTTAAGTTGACCCTTCAGTTCACAGAAGATTATCCGAACAAACCACCAACTGTTCGATTTGTTTCTAGAATGTTCCATCCAAATAGTAAGTCACTGCATGAGGATTCAAATAACGCCATATATCAGTTTATCCTGTGCTTAAATTCATCTGTTTGATTCAGTTTATGCCGATGGAAGTATATGTTTGGACATTCTTCAAAATCAGTGGAGCCCTATTTATGATGTTGCTGCTATTCTAACTTCAATCCAGGTACATATCCTGCTATTTGTTGCATGGCACATGTTATACTAAACTGATAGACTGAGTGATGTCTCATTGGTTGTTCTCTTAATAAAACGAACAATTTAATGCTTCTTTATATACTTGTGAAAACAAATGTCTACCAGTCCGGGTTAGATAAATGGTTAATAATATCTCAGATTCTTGTTCTGATAACATCTCCGTTAGCAGTATGATTACCTGAGAAAGATGCTTTCAAGTATTACATTCTAATGAAAGCTGTGATGAATAGCATCAGTTAAGAAATTCCCTTTTGACATCTTCGCTGGATGTTGATTTGGCAATTAGTAGTGTGGTATAAATATTCTCATTTTCTCGAAGTGTATTAGATATGTAATCTTTTAGGCTATTACTACTAGAAAATTATTCAAGGCTGTAAATAACTTCCCTTGTAACGATTGCTCTAACTGTGAATTTTAGGTATTTTAGCCCGAAACTAAGTTTATTCTGCAAAAGGGCAATTAGCTTAATTTGCGCACAGGGTAGCTTAGGCTTCGGACCAAACTTGTTGATTACAATCTTTTGTCGCATATTGGTATGTCTATGTGGAATATGGATTATTCTGATTTAACGACTCAAAAAAGTTAGGGATACTCAGAGAACACTATATTTAAAGGGCATACTTTGTAGCCTGGAATGTTAATATCATAAAATTTTAGTGTCTCTTCAGTCTCTAGTCTTCATCATTCTCCATCAAAGTTATTGTCCTTGAGTTTTATCTCCCCTTACTATGCCGTGATGTTAGAAATCTAGGAGTCATTTCTTTCTTGAGAAGATGGAAGAGCAATATCACTGGAGTTGATTGTCTACCCCTTGATATATTGCTGGAAAACTGTATTGAAGTTTTATAGCATCTAAATGTCATCACGTTTCTTCAGTTGTTTATTCTGTCACATATTATGTATGTAAGCACATCTTTCTCTGTCTCTCTCTCTCTCTCACACACTCAAACTGTCAAACATGCGGTCATGAAATCATGGTACTCACTCCATATATTCCATCTGGTGGTGATATTCATGCTAAATATCGGTCTTCCTAATTCCATATGATGGTGACATTCGTCTAATACTTACAACTAAGAAAATCTTTCACATAAAAAAGATAGGATGAATCTTCCTTATAAGATGCATGATTAGGCTGCTATATTCGCTTTCTATAACCCTCTGTGGCTTCCGATTGTTTAAGGCTGCAGTATGGCAATACTGCAAGAAACAACCAAGATACTCTTTTCTGAAGATTTATTGGATCATGAGATTTTCTTCTGCTTCGTTTTGTTGTTGATATACATTAACGATGATGTATCTCATTTGATTTCGGACATTAGATTCATCAACTCGCTAGGATGCTGTGATCGACAAATTTGTTTAGAAAAAGTTCACACCCTCTTTCAAATTTTGCAGTCATTGCTGTGCGACCCGAATGCGAATTCCCCTGCAAATTCTGAAGCTGCTCGGATGTTCAGCGAGAATAAGAGAGAATACAATCGCAGAGTGAGGGAGATTGTCGAGCAGAGCTGGACGGCTGATTAAGCCTTTCCGTGCCCTGCAGAGTCAGTCTGTGGAGGCATTTGGAACTCGAGTCTGACGAGAAACTTGTGTGTAAGTTCTGCTCGTCGTGCAACCGTATCTATTTGGATGTTTCTGTTAGTTGGATTAAGTTTTTTTAGCTTATGTATCATGCAAGACTGCCGCATTATATCATGTAAATTTGCGGATTTGATGGCGACTGCGTTGGAATTGTAATGAACGTATTACTTGGTACAATCTTATTTTGCAATGTAATTTGAATTACTGCCTTTCATTTTGCTTGATGTGAATATCATTTTGTAGTAGGCAACAAATGCTGCATTTAAAGGAATGGTAAATAGCATCTGTCAAAATTACTAGATGAAGTTGATACAGCGTGTATGGTTTAGATAGTTACAAGAATATTTCCTTATATTTTACTTTTTATTAGGAATCTATTGTTTAAGAATTGGCACATAACTCTTCATTATTAATTGAATAGCTAATTAATTAATTGACCAGATTAAATTGGTGTGTAAAACATTTGTGGGATGAAAAAAATTCACATTGATTCTAGTAGTTATATAGATTGTTCCATGGATTAAGTATGATGATTAGAAAATGATGTGGAATGAGCTAATTTTATTATTATTATTATTATTATAATTATAATTTAAAAGGTATTAAATGGAGAATTTAATTATTTCAATTAAAAAATTGATTATTTATTTGGCCAACTAATTAATTAGTTAGTTAAATTAAATTAGTGGTGTAAAATAATTACAGATGGGAAAATAAATATACACTAATTTTAAATATTTATCTAAATTGTCCAAATAGGTGGAGTATGATTAGAAAGCAATGTGGATGAGTAATTTAATTATTATTAGTGATAGAATTTAAAAGGTGTTACATGTTTTATCTTATATACAATATATCAAATATTAATTATCTCGTAACAACATATTCGATCTCTACTTACATAAACATCTTGCCAAAGTTCATTTTCAAAGTTTTTTAGTAAGTTTTTAACTAATAAACTTGCATTATTTGACAAACTTAATTATTGACCAAAGTAATATTTGACGAATTAGTTAAATTAAATCTCCAAACTTAATTTCTTCAATAAAGAATAATTATTTATTTGACGAACTAATTAATTAATTGATCAAATTTAATTGGTGGTGTAAATGAATTGTGGGATTAAAAATTACACATTGATTCTATGTATTTATATAGGTTATCCAATGGATGGAGTATGATCATAAAGCGATATGAAATGAGATAAATTTATTATTACTAGAATTATATTTAAAAGCATCAAATGGGGGGTTTAAATATTTCAATAAAAATAAAACTATTTATATGGTGTTAAACAATTGTAGGATGAGAAAATAAATATATTGATTTTAAATATTCCAAAATTAATTTTTTCAACTAAAAATATAATTATTTATTTGGCGAACTAATTAATATATTGACCAAATTTAATTAGTAGTGTAAAACAAAAATGGGATGAAAAAATTACACTTTGATTCTAAATATTTATATAGATTGTCCAATGGGTCATATAATTAGAAAGCAATGTCGGATGAGATAATTTTATTATTATTAAAATTAGAGTTTAAATTTGTCAATAAAACTATAGCTTTTTATTTGGCCAACTAATTAACTAATTAGTCAAATTAAATTAATGATGTAAAACAATTATATGATGAGAAAATACATATTGTTTCTAAGTATCTATATAGATTGTCTAATGGGTAGAATATGATTAGAAAACAATGTGTGATAATAATTTTTTATTATTATTAAAATTTAAAATACATTAATAAAAAAATTAGATAAATAAAAATAACGAAATTTGATGGTGTCACGTAAAGTATAGGGATAAAGTGACGTTAAATTTCACTAATCTTATGATTATATTCCACTTCGAATCGAACTAGGACCCAACAAAAATTATTGAAAGCAAAATTTAGCTTATTGCAATTGTTCAAACTTCACACCCTTCATTCCTTACGTCACCTCCAACTTCTTCTTCAAGAAAATCTCTTAATTCCTTTCCACAACTCCAATTGATCACGAATCTTTGTTTTATTTTATAAAATTGAAGTTTAAATATCTGAAAACGCTAAAATCAAATCGCCAAATGATCACCCTGATAATTTTCGAAAACCCAACTGCGCCGTGGTCGTACTTTTGTGTTTTGTTCTCGAGAAAAGAAAGTTCTCCAAACTTTGTCATTAAAAAAAGAGAGAGAGAAAGAGAAAAGAGACTTCTCCTCCTACATATGCAAATAAGGTTTGAGAGTTCTCTTTTACAAAGCAACCTAACCAAATTAGTAAAATGCCATACATTTAAAAAAATGCTGACATCAAATTCAACCACAGAAGAATTAAAAAGAAAAAAAAAGAGACATTAGTTTGGTTAAAGCTGCATCACCGTAACTTACAAGCAACGTTCTTGCACGACAAACAACTCTTAGCTTCACTTTCTTAATCAACGTTACACACACACAATTTCTTGGATTTAAATTTAATCTGTCAGATCATTTTTAACTTTTAAATCAAATTAAGGATACCAATTTATTGTTTCCTTACCTACAAATTGGTTTATTTTTCCTTGTAATAATGAATTATAATCCATTTCATAAATTATATTATTATGAAGTGGCGCTTAAAAAAACAAATAATGGCCTGTTCAACGCTGCATCATCTTCAATTTAATACAAAGAAGATTCATAGGATGACATGAATTTTATAAGATTAAACTCTTTGACAAGAAATATCGATATCTGTGCCACACAAGTTTTCTCCTTTTGAGTTCACACACGACAAAATACCTTCATAAGTACTCGATACTCAGTTCATATCCAGATATCTCAAAAATGGACTTCACCTTCTCAACCACACTCATCTTCTGCATACTTATCCCTCTGTTTCTCTTCATCTTCACCAAATTGAAAACCACATCCAAAACTCCAACCAAGCTACCAAAATCATATCCAATTTTCGGTTCATTCTTCACAATCGTGGCAAACAGAGATAGGTTCGTGCAGTGGTCATCAGAGATCGTGACATCCACCCCCAACTTAACCTTCCCCCTCCACCGCAGCCTCGGCCGTTGGATCATCTTCACGGCCAACCCCGCCAACGTGCAGCATCTCCTCAAGAACAACTTCAACAACTATGAGAAGGGGGACTTCTTCAAGGTCACCTTGAGAGACTTTCTCGGTGATGGCATATTCAACTCCGATGGCCAGACATGGAAGTTCCAGAGGCAGGTCGCCAGCCACGAGTTCAACACCAAATCCCTCCGCAAATTTGTCGAGACCGTCGTCGATTCCGAGCTCTCCGAACGCCTCATTCCCATCTTGAGGAAGGCCGCAACGGAAAAAACTGTCATCGACTTTCAGGACATCCTGCAAAGATTTGCATTCGATAACGTCTGTAAGATTGCGTTCGGGTATGACCCCGGATACCTGTCGCCGTCTCTGCCCAAGGAGAAGTTCGCGGTCGCTTTTGAAACGGCCTTGAAGCTCTCCAGTGAGAGGTTCAGCTCGTTCATCCCTTTGATCTGGAAAATCAAGAAGGCCATCAACCTCGGATCAGAGAAGCAGCTCAAGATAGCTATAAGTGAGGTACGCAACTTCGCTAAAGAAATAATCCGGGAGAAGAAGCAAGAACTCGAGCATAAATCATCTCTGGAATCAGTTGATCTCCTTTCGAGATTCCTGAGCTCGGGCCACTCCGACGAAGACTTCATCACTGATATAGTGATAAGTTTCATACTAGCAGGGCGAGACACGACTTCCGCAGCATTGACATGGTTTTTCTGGCTGCTCTCACGTCATGCACAAGTGGAGAATGAGATTCTGAGAGAAATCAATCATGAAACATTAGAAGCTGCATCAGCTTATGATGAGGTGAAGGACATGGTTTACACTCACGCTTCGATTTGCGAAAGCATGAGGCTTTATCCTCCGGTTCCTACAGATAGCAAGGAAGCTCTGGGTGACGATGTTTTGCCTGATGGAACAGTTGTGAAGAAGGGCATGAGAGTGGCCTATCATCCTTACGCTATGGGAAGAGTTGAGAAAGTTTGGGGTAAAGACTGGGCGGAGTTCCGCCCCACACGGTGGTTGGAGAGGGAGGCGAATGATGGTGAAAAGTGGAGTTTTGTGAACAAGGATTCCTTTACATACCCTGTGTTCCAGGCCGGGCCGAGAATTTGCCTTGGGAAAGAGATGGCTTTCTTGCAGATGAAGAGAGTGATTGCCGGCGTATTGCAGCAGTTTAGGGTGGTGCCGGAGATGGAAGCGGAGCCATCATACATAACAGACCTGACAGCTAAAATGAAGGGTGGTTTACCAGTGAGGATTGAAGAGAGGAACTAGTCTTCATATTTTGTGTTTCTTTCCATTGCATTTTACTAGTTCCAAGTTTGCATGCGTGAATTTGACACTTTGTACAGAGGCTGTCTGTAAACTTTGAAATAAATCAATTTAGTCTTCGTTTTGTACGCATGTAACATCGTGACAAAGACCTAACTAAACTATATAAAAACAGCAATCTCGGCGCACAATTGCATTATCATAAACCGGAAAACAAGATAAAGATGCAGTGATTTTCGATGAGAGAATCGCTGCTGCTGCTGCTGAAGAGTAGAGAAGACCTGCAAAGGAAATGGAGGGGGGAATGCGAAGTATCATAATTAGATTTATGTCAAACTAAGCGTGCAGGAAAGAAAAGGTCTAACCATAGGCGATGGTAAGTTTGGAAATTTTCAAAAGGGCCAAAAGATAATAAAAATTATCAAAATATATACAACTTACTTATCATCCTTATATTTCTATATTTCAACTCTTATCTACGATACGATATAGTAAAAATAATTTATTCGAGTGTCCAACAATCTGCACCTTAGATTAAACTTAAAGCAAATAATATATGTTATTTAGAACAAAATGAAGGCACCTGGACTTTCTGAGGTTCCAAATATTGACAAATTGGAAAATCTGATAGCTCCATTTAAACAAGATTAAGACCTGCCAACAGACTCGGAGACCTAAATCTGGAATTTAACTTGAATAAACAAAGACTCATCCTGTTTCTCAGACTTGTTTTTAATGAATTTTCTACTAATAAGATTGCTGCAGGTAAAGTCGTATAGCTGAGTCTACATATTTCCTTGTCTATTTGATGTGACCAAGTCAAAGAAGAAGGCCGTGTAGAGTAGATCAGAGATTTTTTTTTACTTGGTATAAGTTTAATAATTAGTTGAAAAGCTCATGAAAGAACCTAGACTTTTCACAGCTTTGGTCAGGATACTTTTCTCCATTATTGCACCAAATATGATAGGTTTCATTTGTGAATATATTCAACCTCTTGCAACTTCCATTACAAGGCACCTTTTTTTTTCTTGGAATTCCTTCACTTCTGATACTAACATTCAAACTGATTGCTAAAACAATGCTTCTAAATAAGGATGCCAGTGGGTCGGGTTTCTGCTAGTATTCGCGTTTACCAATCTTAATAGGACCGATATGGGTAAATATGAAACGGTTTTGGGGCGGGTATGGATAGTGAAACTAGTATCCTAATTAGGGCTATAAATAAGTCAAATTATTCGTGAGCTATTCGGAACTCGGCTCGATAAAAGTTCGTTCGAGTTTGTTTAGTGAAGCTCGTTAGCTAAACAAACCAAGTTTGAGCATGATAGTATTCGACTCGTTAGCTCGTGAACAAGTTCGTTAACTGATTTAGCTTGAAAATATAAAATTATTAACTAGATATACAATTATTTTCTTTCTATAATTAGTAATTGTTTTGTTAGATCTCTAACTACTTTTATTTGTTATAAGAAATCAATAAATATATTGTGTTACTATAGATAAAATAATTTATTTTTAAAATAAAATAATTAATATTCTATACACATATCTAGATTTAGAAAGTCGGTTTGGGTTCGATTAAAGCTCGAATAAGCCCGTGAGCTCGAAATATTTGATAAATAAAACTCGAGACTCGACCCGATACTAAACAAATCAAGTTTGAGTATGATGGTGTTCGGCTCGGTTCGGTTCGATTACACCCCTAATCCTAATGGGTTCGGATTGAGTTTGGGAAATTAGCTACGGATACCTGCTATCCGAATCGAGTTAAATTATCTTCTAATGATATATTACAAGTCGTGTATATCATGATATTATAAACATATCAATTAGTTAAACGAGATTATCATGATATTATAAATAAAACATACAAATAACATATCAATTAGTTAAACGAGATTATCTGTTCTTGTTTATATTAATAATTTAACAGTTCATTGCAATTAATAATAAAAATTAAGAGTTAAGACCCAAAGTATATACTAAGTAACTCTACAATAGGATGCTACAAAAAATCACCAACTCTGTCTGAAAAAAATACAAGTTGAAGTTTTAATGATAACTCCTCCAAAAACTGGGGTTTCTTTATTTTTTATAGTAAATTTTAAAAGTATTGCTGATTGTGTCTAATTATGTTCATAGTTCTTAATAAAAGAAAAGCAATAATGAGAATATGCATGAGTTTTATAAGAGAAGAAAAATGAAATATAACTTTATAAGTGGCCTATCTTCATTTTGATGGATTAAGGCCCAAAAGGCCAAACAAAACGATCCTTAGCCACAAAGCTTACTGCATTGCTTTGTTTGCAGTGGCTAATAGTGGGTTTAATGAGATTAAGCCCATTTTATTTATCTCAACTAATATATGAGACCCCTCTAATTAATCAGATAATATATTCAATTACCTTTTGTTTCTATTCTAGAACGTACATAGTATTTTTTAAAGCTTGTATTACTACTTAATTGAAATCACAAAACTCTCTTTCTAAAATCACTCTCTTTCTAAGATCACATGTTTGAGGAAAATTGTATATATATTTCAATTCTTAGTGTTTTACTATGATAAATGTAATATTTGTTTTCTAAAGAATATTTGACTTAGGGGGTGTTTGGCTAAGCTTATTTTAAAGATCTTATAAGCTCCAAGAACTTGTAAGATGTTTCAAGAGCTTATAAGAGGTAATGTTTCAAAACTTGTAAGTTGTTAAATTGTTTGGATAATTGATCTTATAAGTTAGAGAAAGAATCGTGAGTTAAAGAGATAAAATTGACGAGAAATGAAGTTGGTAGTGTATATGTAGGAAATAACGAACTATAATAAAGTTATTTTGGTAAATTCATGGTTGCTTATAAGCTTATAAAAAAATAAGTTAGGTTTGAACAACTTATTTTTAGGGGAGCTTATAAGCTGTTGAAGCTTATTTTCACAGTTTATAAGCTGTTTAGGAGCTTATTTTGTCAAACACTTTACAACAACTTATAAGCTCCTAAACAACTTATAAGCTGTTTTAAAGAGCTTATAAGCTCAGCCAAACACCCTCTTAAACATTCATGAAGTTTCATTAGAACATACTCTCTGATAGGGTTCGTGTCGTAAAAACAAATCTGCAAATAATAATAGTAGTACCATTAACAAAATTTGAGGTCGATCCATTACAACCTAACTTCGTTTCACTCCTCATCCTAGCTCATCACGTTAATAAATAAAAAATAAATGCATATGTTTTCTTTTATTCCTATTTAATTAGATTGAGACATCGAAAATAAATATAAGAAAATATGGAGATATACATCAACGTTTCATCATGATATATGGGAAGTTGATGAGTTATCAATGCTCTTTCCAAATCTAGAGAAAGTTTCCTGCCTTCTTTTTCTTGCTCTCGTAGGCGATAGATCTACACAACAATGTGATATAAAGCATGGCCATTTCTAACTTAAATTTTGTTAGAATAAAATTAATATCAGTTGTCAATTTTGTTGAAAAATCAATACCAGTTGTTCATTTTATTTTATTTTATAATAGCACATAAAAATTCAAGAAAACTTAAAATAAAATTAAAAAATCAAAGGTGGGCAACTGCAAAATTTAGGATGCTTCAATCAATATACGTGCTTAATATATTTTTGGAACCTTTTTGAATTGGGTTCATAAATCAACAGAATAGCTAGAAGAATATATTTCCTATTTAACTAATTAGGCAGATTTTCGAAAGTTAGTAGTAGGTTTTATTTGGTTGATAATCATGAGGCGTTTTGAGATCTGATGCTATCAACCCATACATTTAAATATTGCATTTGGATGTTATTTATTTAGTATGATATAAATAATAATCACACATAATAATTAAAATCTTTTAATTAGTGTCTAGCAACCACATATGATCTATTTCTTGTTTTATTTCACCATTGCACTCAATGGTTATATGAAGAATTGCTATCTGAGATAAGACCAGAGAGACAGGGTAGCTAATAAGAAGATGATCCGAAAATTATTTTTATTACATTAAATCCTCGTCTACGTACCATGAAAATCTAGAAACACAATACAGTAGATGACTGCAGCAGGAAATAGCAAAATTCGAAATCGAAAAAAGATAATTAAATCTACTGCATAAGTAAGCTTCTAATAAGAGCAGCTTGAGTTGTGTCGGCGTTTTCAAGCAATTCAGACAGCCTCTCACTCAAGTCATCAACTTCTCTGTGCAAGCTTCTAATGTAGTTGCATGTCTCCTGCAACACTTTGGTTGCTGATTTCTGCAAAATATCACAAAATTTTAAAAATTATAAAAATAAGAAATATAGTTGCATTTTTGTATACATTTATTTTCTATTATCATGATATTTTAAGAAGTTGCTAGTTATATTTTAATTCCTTGCACATGCATTGAGCTTGGTCTGACATCTAGTATTATAAAAAAAGACATAAATTTTATTTTATTTTTTATTCACATCACACAATTCCAAGGTTATCTTCAAAACCCTGAAAACTTCAAAACTTTGGGGCTTGTGATGATCATTTTGAAACTCAATTTATATTCTTTTGCAAGCTAAAACTTCTCAAAATATTGTGCTAATACTTGGTTACAAAAAATGAAATTCAATTTATTTTCTATATTATGCATAATTTATGAGTAAATAAAATGTACCTTGTCTGAGCGCCTGTTGTTGATCTCGGGAAGAAGTTGCTGCAGCTTGGAAACGAGGTCGTTGATTTGATCATCTGTGATCCTTGAAGATCCAGATTGCCTTGATCTTGATCTTCGGCTAGACATTTTATGTAAATGAAACACGATATATTAATGGAGACGAGGCTCTATTTATATATAGTATGTCGCTAATGGAGTTGAAAGGCTTCAAAGGAAGAGATGGAGGTAGAGAGTAGGAAACTGGAGAAAAAACACAGTACTAGGTTTGGTTGTGTCTGGGAATGAGAAAGACAATTGCATGAGAGTGTGCAATGCGCAGGCTTGCCTTTAAATAGGGTTTTATTTTGGGGGTGGTGAGGTTGGGGGTTGAGTGACGAATCAAACTTCCACTTCTATAAATGTAGAGTATGGTCGTAAATGAGATGAGCTAACTATTTTCAATTAAATACATTTAATAACGTGAAAAATGAGATATATATCCCACTTCATCAAAATGACTTCTTTTTGTATTTTCATATTATTTGATTTTATTGTTTGGTCTTTTTAAAAAGTCACATAAAACAATATCGTTTTGATGATGTAACATATCTCAATAATTAAATTTATATAGGTGAAAATGTCAAATGTAAAACCCGATTGTGAACTAGACTTTCCGGTGCTAGAAACCTCTAATTAAGGGCTAAAATTCTCGCTTAGCCAATTTATGGGGGTTGGACTGTGTTCCCTCAAAAAAAAAAGAAAAAAGAGACTCTATATACTATGGTAAAATATATGTACACTATTGTGAAATATCCAGGCACGATAGAGGTGGTCTCATGTACATCCTTCCGTATATATGGATTTTGATATTTTTCTTCGGTGTAAATAATATTTTTCTTCAATATAAATGATACTTTCTATAATATAGAATAAAAACAAATGATATTTTTTGTAATGTAAATGATATTTTTGTTAACAACAAATAATATTTGTCTGTCCGCATGATACAGACGGATGTACTAGTGTTTTTGTGGGCACGAAATGAAAAAAATCTTATTGAAAAAAATGTACACTCACTACAAAAATTTCGATATGCCGAACGAGATATAGATTGGAGCAAGTATCATTTCATGAATTTCAATAAAAACAAAATAAATTTATATTATTGAAACATACTAAAAAATAGTCTCGAACTTGCAACATATATACTATTTTGTTAATGAACCTTCTCTCTCAAAAATAAAAATAAATAAAAGATTTTTGATAATAAATCCTTATAAATTTTTTAAATAGCTCGCTATCTAGTCCTAGCTATGACATTCTATAAATTCGGATCCCCTATTTCTCCTCTGCGTTTTCATTTTTTTCTTATTCTTTCTGCTTTTGTTCCTTTTCTTTTTGTTGGAAATGTGAATTTGATGCAGGAGTGTCACTAAATTATAAAGATCATGAGTTATGATGTGTTTTATTTTTCTTTTCCATTATTAACTTAGATCCATTTGGGGGAAACACAAGGAATCTGGTCAAAACGTTGACACAATAAACATGGTATTTTCCACAAATAGGAATCACAAAAATTGACACGTACAAGTGAAGCAAGCTGGAGACCGCCCTTAATTTGTAGTACAAACACAACAATTAGCGTATGTGTATTGGCTAGTGGTATAATGGTTAATGTCCGAGGTCAAATATTTCGGATTTAAGTCTACCGTGATACGATCTTTTAATTGGAAAAAAAAATATGTAACATGGTATTGGTGGAGTGAGGTCATTGATGATCAGTTATGGTGTAAGTGAATCTTCATCTTATCTCTTTGTCAGTAAATTTTATTTGGCAGATCATCTTTTATTGATTATCCTTTTGATCTTCATTAACTACGTGTTAATGGTCAGCTGGAGCCTGGATCGAGCTTAGAATATCAAGCGAATCGGTTAGAGAACTTAAAATTAGTCTATCCGTATCCACAAACAAGTGCTCCCTTCGTTTCTCAATATAAGATTTTTTAATTTTTTTAATTTGTTTCTTAGAGGATGTTTGGCTAAGCTTATGTGCTTCCCAAAAACAGTTTATAAGCTATTTTTTAAACTTTAAAAACAGCTTATAAGCTCAACCAAACACCTTCTTAATATAAGATGTTATTTTTTATATATCATCTTCGTTTCTTAATGTAAGATTTTTTAGTTTTTAAAATTTATTTTTGATATAAGATGTTATGTTCTATCAAGATTAGTTATATCTCTCATCCTATTAAATTTTTTTCTTTACTCTAATTTTACTAGAAATTTATTCAAAAACGCATGGAATAGTTTACGTATTCTTTTAAGGCGCGGATGGAGTAATTTCTAGCTATCAATATTTTTAATTCATGGTTAATTATTTGTTGCAGTTTTCTTTTTTTCTTTCTGAAAATAGCAATCTGTCTAATCCTAGGCTAAAAGTAGCACATAAACCAGTCCAAATTAGGAATAGTAATCTGTCTATTCCTCAACAATAATGCCACCAAAAGTACCAATAGGAAGAGACTGAAAGGAATCTAAGTTTATTAAATTCTCACATATATCTGTATTTATTTAATTACGATCCGTCCTGGAATTATTAACAATTGATTTATCACTTTTAAAATTTAATAAAGTCTGATTTCCAATTTGTTGACATATTAACATGGTGTGCTGCTATGTAAATGTACTATTTATGCTAATTTTATGTTTTTATGAGATGCTTTTTTTATATTTATTGTTTATATCTCTTTTGGCAGAATTAAGATCATAAACACGTGCATAGAAGGCATCCAATGGCTAGAGGGTTTGAGATTCCAATAATTGAGAGACGATTTGATCATTCAAAAATCTATCTGATTGGTCAAAATTACCTGATATGTTTTAAATGTATCCAGGGCCAATATATGTATTGATTTTATCACCAAAACAATTATTGCTTTTTAATTTATTGGAATAAAGTATAGACCACATACAAGCTTTCATGAAATTAAAAGGGAAAAAATGTGTGCAAGAGTTAATTTAAAAACAAGTTTGATTTGGGGTTAGCTACGAAGAATCAATCTTAAAGATTTGGCATACTTTTAAATATTACTTGCTCCGTCCCACCCAAGACCGTTTATTTCTTTTCGGTTATTTATGAGAAGGGTATAAAGTGATTAAATTGATAAAAAGTAAGTAGTACCTGCAACTTTTAAAGAGATAATTATTTCTAAAACGAAACAATTAATCTTCTATGACAAATTAAAAGAAAACATATCATATTGGGTTAGCTACGAAGAATCAATCTGAGAGATTTGGCATACTTTTAAATATTACTTCCTCCATAACACCCAAGACGATTCATTTCTTTTCGGTTATTTATAAGAATGATATAAAGTGATTAAATTGATAAAAAGTATGTAGGTCCCACAACTTTTAAAGAGATAATTATTTCCTAAAATAAACAGCTATCTTCTATGGACAAATTAAAAAAGAAAACATATCATATCGGGTTAGCTACGAAGAATCAATCGAGAGATTTGGCATACTTTTAAATATTACTTCTCCATAACACCCAAGAAGATTCATTTCTTTTCTGTTATTTATAAGAATGATATAAAGTGATTAAATTGATAAAAAGTATGTAGGTCCCACAACTTTTGAAGAGATAATTATTTCCTAAAAATAAAACAGGTCATTTTCGGTGGGAAAGCCCAAAAAGAAAAACATATCATATTGGGTTAGCTACGAAGAATCAATCTGAGAGATTTGGCATACTTTTAAATATTACTTCCTCCGTCACACCCAAGACGATTCATTTATTTTCGGTTATTTATGAGAATGGTATAAAGTGATTAAATTGATAAAAAGTAGGTAGGTCCTACAACTTTTGAAGAGATAATTATTTCCTAAAAATAAAACAGACCATCTTCGATGAGACGGTCCAAAAAGGAAAACATGTCATATTGGATGAGAGGGGATTATTTTTTTTAAATTTCATTGATCATAAGACTACCTATTTTCCAAACATTACGTACAAATTGCCCATTGATCTGATTATTATCTGCTATTATAAGAGCTATATAAATGATGTTCGTGTTCGGATTTGCGTAAAAATATTGAAATTAACACAATATAAATGAAAAGATCCTGTAGACACGATGAGTATTGAGTTCACAATGATGCCCTTACAAAAGACAAATAAAAAAACTTACTGTAGAAATAACATATTTACATGCACAGTCAACTTTTAAAAAAAATCATAATTACTCAATATGTATAATAATTATTTTTCAAAGTTCAATTACAATTAAAAAATCTCAAATAAAAATCAGAGAAGTGCAGCGTGCATCCCGGGCACATGACTTTGATCCAATGGCCAGCCAGGATTCCATTCGAGGTCACGAGGAACTTTAATTTCTTATTATTTGTTGCATATTTTATTTCAAATCCAATTGATTTATTTTAAAATAGTTTTTTAGACTCCAAGAAAGATATTTGATAATCTTCTAAGCATATGCTATGTACTGATTAATCTGATTGTTTATTCATAAAGGACATTTAATTTGGTTTGTTACGTGACAGTAATTATTTTATCATATGTTCGTCAGATTTTGTTTTATAATTAGTATATTATATTTTCGTCGGTGAAAAGGTAGAAATTAGACCTAGAAAAGCGGATAAAAACAAAGTTTTAACTGCCATAGTAAACCGTCACTACCGACCACATAAGGTTTAGTCCCTAATTAATTTAATCAATCACGTATTAGTTAGCTAGCTAGCTTTAAATTTATTAGGTTATGTCAGAATGTTCACATCAACAAAAATATATTTCTATGTAAATGCATTAGGATTTTGTTTAATTTTCTAAAAAAAATATTAGGAAACAAAAATATATGTCAACCTGAACTCGGACTAGGATGTCTAGATTAATACATCAGCATGTCTAAATAATCTAGAAAATAACTTTAATATGGTAATCTAAATAAAGGATTAATTGTCAACAAATTGAGTTAAGCATCCTTCGATTATCTCTAAAGCCTAACTGAACTAGTCTAAACATAATACTCCATCAGTCCCATTTATACAGTTTTTTTCGGATATCTCAAATATATAGGTTTGTTTCTATAAATGATACTCCATCCATCCTTGATATTTTTTCACTTAATCCCGTGTTAGTACGTCTACAAAATTCATTCATTTTTTTATAAACATAGACCCCTGCCACCCAAAAGTCAACATTTTTACTCACACTTAATCCACTTATTTACAAAAAAAATCATACATGGCTCATATTTTCCACTTACATAACATATTTTACTATGTGGTTTACATTCTCCACTCACTTTACGCTAATTTCATTTATTAAAACCCGTGATGACAAAAACTAAGACTATATATCAAGGACGGATGGAGTAATTTTTTTTTAACTCATTTACTAATATAACTATGTTTAATTCTTTGGTTAACTCATGTATTAATTAATAGTCAAATAATAAATATTAGCATATTAGAAAGTTATTTATATAATTTTTTTTACAATGACTTTCTAAATCATTGTGAAAATTCTAATGAGACTATAATTGAGACGGAGAAGCATGTTTTTAACACACACATACGCATATATAGAGGCACACTACGGTCTAGTGTATCCGAATACACAGTGTATACGCCATAACTAAATTTTATTGGAGAACAATAAATTTAATTAAGAATTAACAAGCTCTAATTAAATTAATACACTTTAATAAATCCTAATTAAATAATAATAAATTATAATTGAGGAGTAAGAGAGATTTTACAAATGGAATCCAAGGCGGATTGAACCTCTCTTCATGTGCTACCTTTTGAAGTTTGAACCTTCATTTAATTTAATTTTGTACTGCCATAGTTTGTTGAGAATTAAAGGACGCGGTCTCGAAATAAATTATGGAAAGTAGTAAAATGAAAATTGTTTTCACAGAATAGTTGAATAACTAGTGAAGCATGTGACTGACTTTAATTAGCATCTTTTTCTTCTCTTCTTTCCAAGCTTTTTAACAGTGGATAAATTATTGTTTATTTTCCAATTTATAGAGTCTCTTCTTTTTCTATTATAGATTTGTTTTGTACCCTCCATCTCATTCAAGACGACCAATTTCTTTTTAGCACGACTATTTAGGAAAAATGTATAAAATGATTAAATTATTTAAAAATAGGTAGATCCTATAATTTTTTAAAGATAATTATTTCCTAAAAAAGAAACAGACCATCTTTGGTAGAACGATTCAAAAAGAAAAATAGATCATCTTGGATGGACGGCGTCACGGCGGGAATAATAATTTAGAGCAATTTTTATGTAAGTTGCAATATTTTATTCTGTTCAAGCTTGAGACAATATGAATTCACAAGTTCCCAGGTGGTTCAGGACCAAGCCAGCTTTGGAGTGTAGCCTGCTGAATGATATTTTTGTTTTTTGTGTGTTTATTTGTGTGATTATAATTTATTTAGTTAATATTACATATTTTTTTATGTTATTCTAAAACTATAATAATGATATTTTTTCATTAAATAAAAAATTTATGTCTAATTAAAAAAATACAGACGATATTGGTTAGTTGTGCTCGCTTAATGGCATCGAATTTTTCCATGTACATTTTTACTCTCTCTTAATACTGACGATTTTTGTTCATTTTTTATCTTAGGAAATATTCTCTCTCTCCATTTATAATATATAAAAAGTTGCAAAATCAATTACTGTAAGTGGTAGAATAATTTACTGATTCGCCGCATATAATTACGAAGTGGGTGATGCTAAGTTAGAGGTGGTCTCATGTGCAGACATCCGTACGTACGGATAATGATAATTTTTTCAGAATAAATGATACTTTTCTTCAATATAAATTATATTTTTGAATTAAAATGTAAAAAATAAATGATATTTTTTTCGATAAAAATGATACTTTTATTAAGAATAAATGATACTTTTGTCCAGCCGTACCGTACGGACGGATGGATGTACATTAGTTTTTGTGTAACTATTATATAGACAATTAATTTGGTACATGGATAATGAAAATGTTGGGACAGAGAATCTTGTTACTGTTTGGATGCCTCGAAATAATTTGTTTTTTTAGAAGGGATAACTTTTGCATCAAAAGTTGGTTTTAAAATTTGAGACTAAGTTGACATATATATCACATAGGGACATGATCAAGAAGAAACATTTCCTCGAGTAGTATTTAAGTACCAATTCTAGTTTGTAGATTAATTAACAATGAATTTACAAGTGTTAATTATATGAGTCAACGAGGACAGATGACTAGATTACTAAAATGACAAAATATACGAATAGGGTTAAATCAGTAAAAATGCATTATACCATGAAGTGAGAAAAGGAGATTTTGAACAATGAAATAGGAAAATAAAAAATATTCAGATTAATTAATTACGATTGCATACAATATCGAAAATCTATCCCTATTTAAATATATAATGGCTTATAAACAAATACATAATCGGAATGTTGCACTATTTAATTTCGAATGACATTCTACAAAAAAACATATTACATAGTGTTGCTACACATTGTGTAAAAAGTACATTATCAGCATTATAACAATAAAAATAATGCATATACAAAAATAATGAAAAAAAATGTTCATTTAAAAAAATTATTATTACTAAAAAAGAAAAACACCCTTACATTCTAAACATCTAGGTAATCCGAACCCTTGATTTATTAGTAGAGAGGGAAAAGTCTTACCAATATACTGCACTTTATCATCTCATCTTGTACAATAAAAAACAAAAATAAGAGTTAAAAGAATATCACAACTAAAACTATATATGTATATATATATATGATTGAGTTATAATGAAAACATATTTCTTCGTAAAAATCAATGCACTTTACGTACAACTTTGTACGTAAAGTACATTGATTTTTAGGTCGTTGAGAAAAAACATTCTTTTATTTGATCTTTTATGAAGCATACTAAAACGATTTTATGGATTAACATTCTTAAATAAGTATACAATGATCCCTGAAAAATAGGAGAGAATCAGTTACAAGTAAATATTGAAATACAGTACAACCTCTCTAAAGAAATACTCTATTTAGGAATAACCTCATATTTTGTCATAAAAATTCATGGTCCCAACTTGGGACCAGTTATATTTCGGAATAAACTCCATATTTTTCATAATTCATATTTTACCTCCTTTTAGGAATAAATCACAATAATATATATATATATATATATATATATATATACATAAATTTATTCAGATTTAAAATGTTTTTCTAAGGTTGCTTGTGACAATGACTTCATCTTTTGTTGCAATTATATCTTTTAACTTGCAACTCAACATGAATTTTTTCACTCATTTGAACTCGCTTTTCAATTTTGGTGCCATTGTATGAAACAATATTTGACATGATATTAAAATATGTATATTGTGTAATATTTATAAGAACACATAATAATGATTCCAACAAAAGTTATATGTACTTACATGCATCTACTTTAAGAGATTAACTCTACATATTCTAAGTTAAATAAATTAAATATTGTACATGTATTTGCATATAATACATTATACAATACATGTATTTAGTAATTATAATATTTATGTATTGTTCATGTACATTAAAATTAGAAAAAAAAATCTTCTTACAACTCTATTAGGAATAACCTCTCATTCTGTTATATTTTTCTTTAGTCCCCAAAATATTTCTTAATAGATGTTCTACTGTACTTAATTCCCCAGGGTTAAAAAATACGTGAAAAGAAAAATAACATCATACGCCCAAATATGTAAATTCATGGTTAAAATTGGATTTTACATATATATACTATAAAAGGGAAAGGTTTCATATGATCCTCCCAGTTAAGTACCCAAAATGAGGGAAATAAAATTGTGAGATGTCAATAATATATGTATAAGAAGTATAAATATGATGCATCTAATAGAAATAACTATATATAAATATTCGTGTTTTTTCACAATTTAATCAAATCTATTTATTTCTATTGAGATTTTTGTTATATTAAGTTTAATGTAAAAATTTCATGTTTTTGAATCCAACGAAATAAATATGGTACTAACTATTCAATAATTTAATTCGTTCAGAAAAAAAATATCAAGTATTTTCATTAGCATGGGAATTAACTATTTGTAAAATAATCTTTATTTTAACAAGTATATTCTGTCATCTTAATCAAGTTGCAATCAAATTTCCTAGTATAATACAAGTTGATATATATAGTTAATTTCTGACATTCTAAAAAGGATTGGTGGCTGCAAATCATGTTACAGAGTTTGCAGGGATTTGAATATATTTTCTATCAATTGGAACTTGCTTCATACGTGGAAACATTAATCTCTTTCATCCTTAACCAAGAACATGTTGTCAATGCCATAAACAGCTAATAAAGTCATGTTTGTTGGGGGGTTAAACTTTTCACAAATTGATCGTATATTTAAAATTAAATAATTATCAACTAGTATCTAGGATTTTGTCATAGAAAAGATTTAACATAATAATACCACGTTAGGTTTTTGGCTCTACGGGTTCAAGAATAATGTTGTATATATGTGATGCCATGCACGGTTTTGGTTGTTTGTAAGAAGTTCTTTAGTTTCTGTAAAGAGGTAGCTTTTGATTTATTTCATGCATTACTTATATATTGTTTACTAATATTTTATGACTTTGCATGTAAATATACGCATCGTTATTGTAAAAATGTAGCTTTCGAAAGGGGATCTATGCAAAGGATGGACCTTACCCATCGGAAGGAAATGTTCCTATGTATTGGCTGCAAATAGATTTTCAAACAGAAGCTTTGAATAATTAAAGAGGTGTGGCAACATAAAAGCTTGGAATAAATTTGAGATATCTTTGTTGCAAAACATTGTATTAGGAATTTTTAGGGGCGGAAGTAGGGGTGTGCAAGAATCGAACCGAAAAAATCGACCAAACCTATCGGTTTTGGTCGGTTCGGTTAGGTTTTTGAGAAAGTCGGTTTTTAGTTCGGTTCAAATTTTCAAGTAAAATCGGTTTTCGATTTTATATTTTAGGTTCGGTCGGTAACCGAACCGAACAGAAAAGAAAATATTATTTTTATATATTTATATATTTTATATAATATTTAATTAATATTTTAATTAAATAATTAGGATTACAATATGTTTGTTTAAATATAAATATATATATATATATATAATATATATTTCGGTCGGTTTTTCGGTCCGACCTTTTTTCGGTTCGATTTTCGATTGGTCCGAAACTATAAATCGGTTCGATTCGGTTCAAAAAAATATATTCTGTTCGGTTTAAAAATTTGATCGATCTGTCGAACCGACCGACCGATGCACACCCCTAGGCGAAAGTGACAAGACTATAAAAATATATTAATTGGGGTTGGATTCATAAATTTTCGAGTTTGAGACTTTTACCCAACTATTTAAACAAAATACCGAAAATTTGACGATTTTATAAGTATACTTTTTTATAATAGAAAAACGATTAATAGGGGCTTAAGCCCCCCTTGCCCCTCAATAGTGCCACCTCTGCTCGGAATCAAGAAATTGATTGCGAGTTTCAAAAGATAAAATCCGTGTTTACGTTGCCGAGAATTTAATGCAAACCTTTCATGCCATGGCTAAGAGCTAAGAGAATCAAAAGGTTTGTAAATAAAATAAAATTTCAAATATAGTTGCATGTTTAGAAAAAATATGAAGCTCCAATTAACTAATAATATCACAAATGAATTGTATCTAGCTCGTATTTTGTCTTTGTTTACTATTGTTAATTAATTATTTGACTTGTTTTTCTTATTCTTCGAGGCAAATATGGAAATTATTTACCAACGGTTTTACTATGCAGAATGCAGACACAACTGATGGGATGATTTGTCAAGAAATTTTAACATTAATCAACCAACGTAATAAAATTTGTGATTCAGTAATTCTCAAGGAATGTTTCTGAGCTCTTAGATTTTAGGTCCACTTGTAGGCCCATATTAATTCCTTACACTTTTTCATCCATTATATCCAAAATAATTTCTTTAAAATCCACTTAAAGAATCGCAAAACACCATTGATTGAAGTTAATCATCTTTTGAAATTTTTATTATTTATATTCCTCATTAGAAGCTACTTTAGCTCAAGTACACATATGAATTACCTGATACTTCTCGTTATTAATTGATATTCTATATTGATTATGTGAAATTAATTTTGAATGTGCCATTTAGATTTTGTGAGGTTTGATTTTATTTGCATTTTTTCGTTTATGACATACAATGACAATATTGATACATTACAAAAGTAGTTACCAGATAATATATATTCACTTATTTTTTATGTATGGTTATAAATGTCAAGAGGTGCCATTTTCAAGTGGGAACATGACACTCAAAATATCAGATTCGGCCTTGCATATAAAAAGTTAAAGAAAGAAAAGAGATTGCTATTGGGACTGAAAAATTAATCAAAATACTAAAGAGTTGGTTAGTTTAGATAATTTTAAAGTCACCATGCGTTCACTATCACTTTTATTTTTAAGAATTGTCAGTTTTATTTATAACAACTGTTACTTTTATTTATAACAATTAATTTTATTCGAACAACAATGAGTTTTATTCATAAGAACTATTATTATTTTAGCACATGGTGAGGATCACGAGGAAAATGATCGAGCGGTTTGAGCTCAATTAACAATTTGAATCAATAGTTTAAGTGAAGATTTAGAGGGTGTTTGGCTGAGCTTATAAGTTCCCCCTAAACAATTTATAAGCTGTTTTTTAAGCTTGAAAAACAACTTATAAGCTGTTTTGAAGAGCTTATAAGCTCAGCCAAACACCCTCTTAGTCAACAGATAGAAACATGATCATCTAGGTGCAAATTGTAGCACTTGGTAGTTCCTAGTTAAATAAGGACTTTCAATGACGATGGATATGAAACAAAACTACTTGGTTCAATGAATACGTATATAATTTGTATCGACAGCTCATTAATTTCAATTGCAACAGCACTTATTTAGTATACTGGGTAGTTATGCTCTGTGCAAGTTTATAAAATTCAAAACTAATACCAAACTAGAGAACTAACCCCAAAAATAGTGCCAAATTTCTTGGTTGGTGAATGCTGCCAAGATCCAATAATTTTATTACTATTTAGTATCCGGTAATCATGCTCGCATGCTAATAAAAAAAAAACTAGTATAAACCCTTTCGATGACCTTGCTGCGCAATGATAAATTTGTGATTAATTAGAGGTTATGGTTTCGAAGTTCATATGTATCGTTTAAATTTAGCTTTTGCACGATAGTTATGTGATGTTATTTTAAATTTCTTAGTATGTCATTAAGTAAGTACTGATTCTTATTAAATGTGCCATTTTTATCCTCCATCTTTTATGATAATTAGTTGTTAACCAAGAACTAGCAATCATACTGTTGAAGTATGGAACCTAAATGGACTGTACACTCAAGTCTGATCTCGATTTTTCAAATTTTTTGGTCCATGTTTTTGGCCCAGGCGGAACCCTCACGGGCTTAGGGTTAAGATTTGATTATTGTCTATTTAATACTTTTTCTCCCTGTAATCTGTATCTAAAAATCATAGTGAAATCTCTGGCTTGACATCGTCCCCAGATCTAGTCGCAAGATGAACTGGGTAAACAATTCTTGTATTTTTTATTTTCTGTCATGATTGTGTTGTGTGTTTTTCGCAATGAGATCTCAAACTCAGAAATTCTTATGATGATTATCAAATCTTTTTAGAAGAATATTCATGAAAAAAAACAAAGGAAAAGTTAGCTAGCGAAGCAAAAAACTCAATTTTCATCTGATTTGACCGAGGAGATATGAATCTAAATGATACCTTCAATCTCATTTAATCATGTCTATAGTTAAATGTGTGTAAATTTTCCGTCATACTACCAATTAATTATGTCGATGATACCATTGAACATCATATAGTTGAAAGCTCTCATTGCGGACTTTTATATAGTAACTTGATTTACTTGCCCAAATCATAAGGCTTTAATCAATCGAAAGATAATATAATTGGATAGAGAAATTTTGGCATTGAGAGAGATTTGTATGGGACTTTGGTTTCAATTCCAACATCTATTCAATGTTGGAAGTTCAAATTAATCAAAGGATGGGACATGAAACTTCAAAGTGCAGCCTATTTGGCGGTAATTATTCATTCAATTTCGACATGTGACGTTAAATCAATACTAAAGGTTTTACTATCAAAATTTCTCCATCTAATTACTACGTAATTCTTACCAAATTCTAAACATTTAGGGGAGTAGTGGCCCCGCTGCCCCTCTCGATTCGCCCCCAACAACAACACCATAACATTTTATAATATTTTCATGCGACAAATCATTTAAACAAGAAAAATAATTCCTTAAATTTGAACTTCTAATCTTGCCTTTCATAAAATCAAATGGTTAGATAAAACATCAAACTGAAAGAAGTGACGACAGGATTAATATTCTTTTTTTTCCACGATCAGTCACGACCGAAAATGCTAAAATAGTTCGAATAGGATAACCGATCATGCCATTGGCTGGCAGACCAACCGAAAAAATAATCTTCTCAATTTAATTTTCATCTATATGTTAAAAATAAGATCGAGTGCCATTGTCTCAACTCTAAAACAAAATAAAATTTATATATAAATCGCAAATACACACTTTTTTTTAGATTCGCACACACAGACTAATCCATTTAGGTGATTCGAACCTGAATCTACGTATTGAGAAAAGAGCGTTTTACCAACAAATCTTCATGCTAAAATACACACACATACAGAGGTATCTATTTGGTAACAAAAAAGACAAGAAATCCAATTCCCAACAGTCCCAATGCCGATGAAATGAGAAACAAACAAGGTATCTTTTTGGTGAGATGTAAAAATAATTGTGCATAATCCTAATTCACCAATCGTATGCACACACGTGTCCCATCCCCCAGGATTTTGTCTAGTGTTGTTGCGCAATTCTAATATTAAAGATAATAAACATTTCCCATCTGCTTATTCTTTTTCATGGATGCATATCGGATATATTCATTTGTGAAATTGTATTTTGGTGGTTAAATATTTTGTGTAAATTAATTGTCAAATGTGATCATTTTCAACTAGGAAAAGACACGGCCTAAACTATGTTCGTTTTTATCCCTGGCAAGTTAATTTTTGTTGCAATTTCAGGTGTAAGTGTGGTTGAATTTCATTGTAAAACAAATCTTCCATCTCAATCTTTCATCTTATAAATTTTGATCGTGAAATTACACTTGGATCCTCTATTTCAACTGTTGTATCATAATATCAATTTTGTAATTATTTCTTTCTTCAATTTTAATATGTTGTGATTTAGTTTAATTTTACAACGATTAACTAGGTTTCACAATCCAATTAGACTTTCTAATTATTTTTTGTATTTAATTTCTATTTTTGAGTTAAAAAATACTATTCGAGTTAATTATTCCAAGATTATGGTATATTTTATATATATATATATAGGTAATAAACATTAATTTGATTCATATATACTAATAATTTTTATTTTAATAAATATTATATAAATAATAAATTAAATTAATATTAAAATACAGATAATATAATATAAAATCGGGACAGAAAGTCTTATCCGAAATTAGCACAAAGCAAGCATTTTATATTTTCAAAAAAAGTAATAGATACAGTAGTTGGGAACCGAAATTATATAGAAATTATTTGATCGAAAATGTGGGTTTTGTAAATTGCTTCGCAAAAGGACAAAAACTTATTGGACCAAGCGTACTGTTGTGTTAAGACAACTAGGTCCCACGTCGGCCCCATTCACATTTCACAGCAATTACTATCCTCGTTCCTTTTTAAGACCCTCATTTCCTCTCCTTTCAGCTTCCCCACCCCCAGAGAGAGAGAGAGATGTCTAGTAGAAGGGCAAGAACATCAAGAATTACAGAAGATGAGATCAATGATCTCATCTTGAAACTGCAACCATTGTTGCCTGATTCAAGCTCAAGGTGTAATACAAGGGTAAGTATACCTTAATTAGATTCATGTTCTCAATTTTAATTGTAGCCTTTTTTATGTTTGTTCTTGCATGCTGCGTGTAAACTAAAACATCGTAATATAAAGAAACACGAGATTTAAACAAAATATAATATAAAGCTAATATTCCCATAAGACTGTAAACCAACCTCAAGATATGATAGATACAATTGGAAGAATTGTGTTGGTAAAAGAGGCCAATCCCAATCATTTCTAGACTGTTGGAGAAAATTGAAAAGATAGAAACAATAACAGCACCAGAGATAAAGATGCAACTTAACGTGATGACTTTCTGTTAGGGACTGCTACCGCCACCACTCCGTCCAATTAGTATAATATTGTCCTTTGGTAAAAGCCGCACGGATTTGTTTTTGGACTCAACCCCAAAAGGCCTCATACTAATTAGGAGTGAGTTTCTTAATATAAGAGACAATTCTTCTTATTCTCTTCGATGTGGGATTGGGTTTGCACCATACCCAACACTTTCACTAGCTAAATATGAACTTTTAGGCACTACATGTTCATGCATATGTGTTTGGAAATTGGAAGTCAGCAAAAAAAATTTGTGTATAATTTTTTTCTTGGTTTGTCATATAGTTGTCAGCATCAAAGATTTTGAAGGAGACATGCAATTACCTCAAGAAACTGCACAAAGAGGTGGATGATCTAAGTGAGAGACTGTCTCAACTTTTGGCTTCTGGAAGTGTTGATGCCGATGCTATTAGGGCACTCCTCCGACATTGAACTCCCACAATTTATATTGTGATACATAGAGGGTGTTTGACTGAGCTTATAAGCTCCCCAAAAACAGTTTATAAGCTGTTTTTTAAGTTTGAAAAAAGATTTATAAGCTGTTTTGGGGAGCTTATAAGCTCAGCCAAACACCCTCATAGTTACATCTCGTATTTCAATTTAGATAAATATATATGTATGAGAATCTATTTTATCTCGTATCTTTTGAATACAAAAAGAGATGTAACGCCAAGTTAAAATGGATAATGTAAAAAGATGGTGCTCGGAGTTTCAATCGAATTGAATTAGAATTATTAGGGTTTTGAAAGTTATATGTTGTATTGTCCGGGCCACTTAATTAGCACGTGCATGTTTGTCAAGCTATAGCATTTCTCATCTGTTAACCATTACAGACGAGAGATACGTGAAAGTAACTATTTCGATATTATATATATATATATATATATATATATATATAACATGGATTCGAGATAATATCTGCAAGATAATTTCAATTTCATGCTTGAAATTTAATTTAATTATATATTATTTGATATGACATATATCGACCTTGTTATATATATATATTTCAATTTGATTGATTTATTTCTTTCCAATATCACTTTTTGTAGGCAGGGTTGGTATTTCCCTAACAAAACAATGATATTTGGGTCAAACATAAAGTAAGAGATATCTGTGTAGTTGACAAAATTTGTTGTTTTGGATTTTCTTGTCATGACTATTAGTTGATTGCAATCTCCAAATACATTCAAAAAAGATGCACGAATAATCTAACAAATCCGCCGCCAATTTGTTCCTCAAAAGTTCTTCGTGTCTCAGTGCTTATCATCTAATTAATACTCCATTTTGCTAGGTTTGGACCCATAGATTTTTAGATTAATTTGGAGGATTATATATATAAAAGGAAATTTCAAATAAATTCATATTTGTAAAAAATCCCATGAGATCACTTAAAAAAAGGGTTTAACATGAGTATCTGCAGATAAAAATAAAATTAATTTCTTAAAAAGAGCTTACAAAAATTTACACCTTGTGTGTGAGATACACGATACATATCATATAATTGATTATCTCATAATAACCAAGATAGTACAAACTATATATACCTTATACAAATAATTGAAAATACAATTCACACCTTGATGGAACTTGAACAAAAGAACTTTTATTAAAGAGAGATTTTAATATGTACACTTGGGATAACAATTGCAGATTTTATCCGTCATAAAAAAGTTAGAATTCTCAGTTCTCTAGTTAGTGGCATGGACCATCCCATGACAATATTAATATATAGCATCAACCATTATCCATGCAGGTAACAAATATTAATAAATTTATTTAGAAAATATATGGAGAGCATAGAGAATCCCGGTTGAGGGTTAATCTAACAATCACCATAACTATGGAAATCTTTTTATTTAAGATATTGCAAGTTGTGGATATATATGTACTTAAAATATCTTTAGACATGGAGTACTTAGGCCCTGATCATGCTGCGATACAATGTCGGCAATATTAATTGAAAATTTTCCTTAATGAACCTCCTAATAAAGTCGGTAAGGCATGTTATACATTATACATAGACTATAGTCAATAATAACGGTACGGCCTCCAGGGTCCAGGTTCTTGACATTTCAATTTTTAGAAAAAAATATTTATTTGGTAGAAGACACGAACATATTTTAAATTTTTATTTTGAAGGAGACTGATGATTTTTGAATTCCTAGTTAGTTGACAATATATTTAATTTGCAGTTTGGTAATATTAGTCCCTAAATTCATTAAACTCGGTTGGTTTTAATTTATTTCCTTGCTTTTGTTGGCTTGAGAGTTTTTGCGTTCCGCCCAGTGTTTCTTTAATGGAATATATATATATATATATATATATATATATATATATATATATATATATATAGTATATATATGAGTGGATCGAATGAGAATACATCTTTTGCGAACTCTGCAGGCATGCATAAGACATTGAAGATGATGCACAAGGCGGTATAAAGTTATGCATAATCGAAAACTTTCTAAAATTATTTTGTTGTGCAATAATTTTAGAAAGTTTTCGATTATGCACAACTTTATCTTGTTTTGTCATCATCTTCAACGTCTTATGCATGGTTCTCAAGTTCTCAAAAGATGAGTTCTCATGGATCAACCCCTATATATATATATATATATATATATATATATAGGGAGGGTTAACGTGAGAACCATTTTTATTGTGAGCGTGAGAACCAAAAATGATGAATTCACGGTGAAAGTTGATGAATCCATTGGGAAAGTTGATGAATCCAAAAAAGAAATTTTAGCCTCATGGGATTCGAACCGGGTGAAAAATTCTAAATTTTGAATTCATTAACTTTCTCAACGGATTCATCAACTTTCATCTAATCATTTGGTTCTTAGTTTTAGGATAAGAATGGTTCTCATTTGAACCAAGCTCTATATATATATATATATATATATATATATATATATATATATATGAGTTGGTTATGATGAGAAAACTTAATGTCGAAAATAAGAATAGTAGTACATCTTTCATATTTGTGTAGCACAATCGAATTACTACATTCACATGTTAGTTTAGCACATATTTCATCAATTCGTAGCACATATATGTAAATATATTAGTTTAGCACATCTTTCATTCTGTACCACAAGAAGAGTTATAATGTTGCACGATAATCAGTGTAGACACAAAATACAAAATCAGAAGACATAAAAATTAAATCTCAACCATTGACATAAAGAAATCAAAGGCCCAGATTCATTCCTATTTCCTACCAAATTATCATTTTCTACCTGATCCATCTCCTATATATATATATATATATATATATTAATCTTGAGATTAATGTGTACGTAGAACTTGGTTTAGAGAAGTATTTTATTTTTCAAAGCTAAGTATTTGAAATTAATAATGAATATTTAAAAATAAAGTGTTTCCTAATGGTGATTTTATTAGAACATAATACAGGATAAGTTGCAATTTTACGGGATCTTACTGTAATTACACAGAGAAGCCTCACGCGTAAATTGTTAAGCTTTTGAAAATCCTATTCAGTACGTCGATTAGTCAAAATAAAATAGAATCTGGGCGCAAGCCCGTACGCTACAAACGAGTCACTGACTCGTGACTCATTAATATTTAATTTGATTGAAGGCTAATTATTTACGTGCTAATTTTCTCAAATTAAAATAACAATTATAAGTTCTTTTATAATTGTAACAGGAATTTCCAACTAAAACAATAAAAACATTATTGCCTTCATTATTTATATTTTCCGATCACTACACTAACTGAAATTTCCTGTTTCTGCTCAATAACTCGAAAGTCAACCCCTTACCTCCCTAAGAAAACACCCACCCTTATCTGATTCGTTTTTCCTGCAATCAAGGAATTACAGGGACTTGGCCAAATAACGCTGACATATATAATTCTTGACAGGAAAAAGACATCGCTGGCTAAAACCAGATCTCTTTCTCCAAATCTCCATCCATGGCTTTTACCAACATTCTCTCTTACTATCTTCATTCTATTCTTGATTTCTGCTAACGGGAAACCTACTCTTTGTTTCTCTACGTTAATTATTGTTTTTTCCAAATAATTCATGCTTTACAGAAATTCAGGTAGGTCGCTATATTCAACTAATTCATTGATTTGTGCGATTTGATGGTAGATGACACTTAATGAAGGAAATAGTTGTTTTAACAACCATGTTATGTTATGATATTTTGATTTTTCTCTTTATCTCTCTTGATTATAATAGTTCCATAATGGCATTAATAAATTCGTATAAGCAAGCAAAACAAGAAAATCAACACTAAATACTGCGACCCAAATAAAGTCACTGTAAATAAATTCTCAACAACCTCGTCTTTCCAACTCCTATAGTCCCCCGCGCTCGACCGGAACTGCGCATTAACGACGTCGCAATTCGCCAGAAAATCTGCACCGTATTCCATCACCGCCGCCACGCCAGCCACCTTCTTCTCCACCCCCTCAAACGCCTTCCCCAACTCCGCACACGCCGCCAGATCCTCCACCGCGGCACCGATCCAGGCCGTCATGTTACCACGGTCGTAGCTCTCCACATCCGGATCTATCCCCAATATCTCCAAAATATTACTGAGTTGCGCCGCCGCGTGACTCAACGAACTCGAGCAGTCACTCAGCGAGCTGTCGAATCGAGTTATGAAAATGACGTCTGAGATTTTAGTGAGCGAAGATTCTAGAGAGAGAAGAAAGATCTGATTAGGGATGGCGTCGGGCGAGGGATTGATGTCGGAGGATATGGAATCGATACAGGCGGATCGGAGTTCGAACGAGGAGCAAAATTCAATAAGCGCTCGATTCGATTTCAGGGAATTGGAGTTGAGTTTTTGGACGAAGGAGGTGATTGTTCGGCCTGTGATTAAAGCTATAAGGATTATTAAGGAGAAGAAAATGGCGATTAGGATTTTGTTTCTTCTGCGAATTGCTGCGAGCTTGTCTTCTTTGAGAAGCACGGAAGAATCCATGGAGTTACTGATTTCTGGAATTTGGCAGCGATTGAGACAATGAGTGTCGAAAAATTTTGAATAGGAGGGGATTATTATGGGAAATTAATAGGAAGTTTCATGTTTAGTTGACTCCACTTCTTTGAATAATCATCAGCCCGAATTAAAAAGTTGATGCTATCCTCCTCTATTTTAGGATCGTATCATTTGGCTAATTCGATGTTATTTTAGTTTTGTATAACACATTCGTGCACCCACAACTGAATTAACCTTTACAATATAAAAATATATATGTACTTCTCTACGTTTACCAAAAATTTACATTGTTGTGATGTTTTTTCATAAGTAAGTGGATAGATTGAGGATAAAAATTATGAGATTTACATAAGAGCGATATCCAAAAAAAAATACAAACTTTTAGTAAACGGACTAAAAAATACAAAATTTTGATAGAAAAATGAAATACTAATTATCAAACATACCAAGCTAGCAATAATTTTGATTCACATAATTTCTGGAGTGGTCCCCTAAGAAGATTACCCCTCCTCTAGGCTCTAGTAAAGTCTTTTGCTAGCACTCAAGTGAAGAGATCTTGGCTTCCATTCAGGGCTCTATTTAGGGGTGCTTAAACGGGTATCGGTTTTCGATTAACCGAGAACCGAAATCGAAAATGTTGGTTATCGGTTAGCCAATAATCGATTTTTTCGGTTTCGGTTCGGTTATCGATTCTACCCACTAGTTAATTTCGGTTATAGGGTATAACCGATTAACCACGATTATACCGATTAAGTGAAAAATAATTAATATATTTATTTATTTATTTATTAAGTAAAATTATTTAATTTAATATTATAATTTTTGAAATATTTGAAATAATCTCGGTTAGTTTCGGTTATTTTCGGCCAATTTTTGAATTTTGTATATATTTTTTATTTTTTTAAAAAATTTAATTTTTTTCGGTTAACCGCTAACCGAATCGGTTAATCGGTTAACCGATTGGTATCGGTTTTAGTTAGCTAGTTTCGTTGATTTCGGTTTGGTTAGCAAAATTTCGATTCAGGTAACCAAACCGAACCGAATCTCACCCCTAGCTCTATTTATGAGGTGAAAGCCTTTGTTGCCCATTGGTTTAGCATAGTTCTTTAATGTAAAGGCTCACTTTAATAGTTAAAAAATAATAACTCGAATCAAACTCTGACATGTAATGAAGCACTAGTAAGTTGTAAGATGTAGCAGTTTGATAACAAGGTCTTGAGTAGACCTAAGATGAATTGGATGAAAGCAATGTGAGAAAGGTCATTGTATAATAATCCAGTGATTGATGATCTCTAAGGAAACGATATCGGATTTCTAAGGAAAGTGAGATCCAGAGTCACTTCCATTGAAATATAAAAACAAAGAATTCCTAAGAAAATTGGAATTCATATGTTCAATAGGTTCGTGGATGTAAAATGGGTTTATCCGAACCACGTTAAAATCCCAGTGTCGTTTACTATTTTGCTTGTTGATTGTTTTTATCTTACATATCCTACAACTCAGTATATCTTCAGTCGACAACTCGACATAAACCTAGTCCGATAGACATGCATTATACTGACTCACTCTTGCACCTGACTTATGTTTCGTCTTTCAGTCTTTCTAAGCAAATGAACAAGAGAGCCTTTGTTCACATTCCGCACACAAACTGAGCTTGAAGTGCATCTCGTTCACTGATAGGTTTTGTGATCAAAGAGATCGATTCAGTCAAACTTTTAATAAGACTAATTAAAAACATGCAAAATCCTGAAAAAAATCAATCATGTGTATTTCCCTTCCCGTACATTTTACATACTCATTCATCCATCCATCCATCCATCCATCCATCAAGTGAGCTTCACATCATTGCCGCCATAGTTAATTTCGTTACAAGAAAGTGCGGCTACTTCATCAAAATCACTGTTTTGGACGTCGTCCTAAAAGCTCCACGACTTGCGTCGTTGCTAAATGAGTTCCTATGGTTCATGCCTCGTTTGGTAGCGAGATTACAATGACCGTCGTTATGCAGATTGGTTTTGTAACTCACGGTTGACCCGATTTGTATCCAATCTGCGCGATGCGTGAAATTATCGACCGCTACGCTACGTAACGGTCGATAGCCTCATTCTGTCGATTGGATACAAATCGAGTCAACCGTGATTCTAACCAATCTGCATGTTGATTAATCTCTTATTCTTTCTTCAACGAGCCAATGTCGATGTCACTTATGATCGTAACAAAAGTAGGATTACGATGGATGAAGAGTACTTTAAACACATTCGAAACGTGAGTTTTTTCAACAATTTAGGGTTTGAAGAAAATTTAATCCAACTTTTTATAGCTTTTATGTTTGATGAAATCCTACGTAGTCATATTAAAATCTAAGTTGTATCGTTTATAATTTTATTTTATTTATATAGTATCGTTTATAATTACTTTCTATATATTTATTTGTTAAACCATAAAAAAGAAGGAATTAATCAAAAATTGGATAAAAGAAAGTTAAAAATAATAACATAAAGAAATTATGACTTTGGCTTGTGGTTTTTTTAGTTTTCCACGAGCCAAATAAAGTTATATTTATGATATTGAGACTTGTGATTTAAATTGTTTTCTTTTTGTATTTGATAATTAACTGGTCAATATAATTTGATTTATCTCCATTCGTAGCCGAACCAACTTAGTGCTCACATTAATTACCTTCAAAATACTAAGTCCAGATAATATCTGCAATTTTTGTCCGTTCAATTCCATACATTCATCAAATCGCCATTTAATTTGAACTAAAATTACCAACCAACGTATCTTTTTAAATTTTGAAGTAAAAATAGCAACAAATCATATTTTCTTTAATTTGAACGAAAAACATCAACAAACTTGCGTGTATTTTGAAATTACGAACCAAAGAGTTTCTTCCTCAGGCATATTTCTTAATTTGAATTAGAGACCCGGACCTCTCTATCTCTCTCTCTCAACGAAAGTCTATAACTATAACCAGGAATCTATTTACAAGCAAGAATGGTGGATATCTGTATTTGCATTTAAAAATCTTGAATTCGCGGTTGAAGAATTCCTATAAGGGCTGTTCCTTTGCCTCCTGATACTTCATTCTTTTTCAATTAGAAAAAAATGGCAGCAAATATAGGGATTATGGATAGTGCATACTTCGTGGGGAGAAATGAGATTCTTGGCTGGATCAACGACAGGCTTCAGCTTAATCTCTCTCGAATCGAAGAGGTAAAATGATATATTCGCAACATTGGCAATAAATAAGCAAGACCCATTTCCATTGAGATTTGTTTTAAATATTTTGTAAATGCCGCTTCTATGCTCCTATGTAATTCTTCATTTTATTATGAGTTCGCTGGCTAAAATTGTTTATTTTCAATGTGTTCATAGAAATGATTGCAGTCGAGTTTTCTGGTTTATCCAATTTCTGAAAAAATATGGCTCAATGTGCTACAACCCACCCCCAAGAAAGTAAAATACAATTAATAAAAATTGTGGTAGAAATTTCTGTGAAAGAGGTGAACTGTGTGTTTCATTGTAAATTAGGAGCTCCATTTGACAAAAATATGTAAATTTGGTGAATTCTCGTGTTTATGTTGCCGTTGGACCTGTTTGTTGGTTGATGTAATGAAAACATAATTCAGAAATATACAATGTGGAGGTTTCTTGGGGATTTTGTTCCATTGGGATGAAGCTGGAAAATGCAAAAGAAAAGAAAAGAAAAGACACATGATATTTACTGTAGAGTCAAACAAAGAATGAAAAAACTGATACCAAAGTGTATAGGTCTAAGTTCCATAAAATATTAGTATTAAACAAATTACTTTCATGCTGCTAATCAACCTCTATATTTTCAAAATATCATACAAATGGTAAGAAGTATTGGACTATCAATGTAGCTGCAGGTTGAACTAGATTTGCTGAATTACTTGACATCGTTCTGATCAGCTGAGGGTGAGGCAGTAAGTTAAATTCAGAGACATTTAGTCGCAGGAAATCATCTGATAAACTAACCGTCTATATAGTTGGTCTTATTGTGATCTAAATATTTCATGGGTTTAGAAACATCTAGATGAGCATTGTTCTGATTTTGTTCAGCCTGTTCAGGTAAGTCTGCCATAGTTTTTCCTTATGGGTGTGGTTTTTTCTCCTATTTATTTTTTCAATAAAAGACAGAATGTGGTACTTTCTAACCATTTAATTTTTGCTTTATGAGGGCCGCTATCTGGATTTACACTGTTGAATCATGTGTCATAGTTTAGCCATGGCCAATTAGGTTGTGAATACTGCTTAATTTTGAATTTTTACTTATGCTTTATGATAAAAGCCAACCTATATCTCTTATTGCAGATTGGCAATATATGTTTGATTGGTTTCGTTCTTTGTTTTAATTTATTTCTGACTATGATGTTGAAACAGGACTTTTGTATTTTAATTGATCTTTCTAGATATTTATGTAGTGAACACATTGATACTAAGGAATAAGCTGCAACTGCTTTCTTAAATGTGTTGCATTGTTTTAGCTATCACTATTATTGAAGCTCGTTTGAAGCCAAATTTGCAGAATCAAAGAAAGAATAACTCATCCTTTTAAAGTACTAATTTGGATGATGTATATCTATACGTGTAGATGCATGTGTATAGGTGAGCACAATTGTATTTTAACACTATGCCTTCTTCTATCATCTTGTGTAAGATTGTCTGTAAATGCTCTAATCGTTGGCTAAAGAGCTATGCTTGGTTGATATTGTGCCGTGTTCTCACTAGTCACTACACGCATTTATTCAGGCTGCATCTGGGGCTGTGCAATGTCAGATGATGGACATGACTCACCCAGGAGTCGTTCCAATGCACAAGGTTATGACTTCACTGTCTTACTTTTTCTTGTTTTGCTCATGCCTAATGTTGTGGTATTTCTGGCATCATTCGATTGTGCAGGTGAACTTTGATGGTAAGACTGAATATGATTTCATACAGAATTACAAAGTGCTTCAGGATGTTTTCAGCAAACTCAAAATCGACAAGGTAATCCTTTTCTGTTTAATTTAATTTATCATCCACTACTAACAGGGGTGTTTACTTTACATAATTAGATTGGATAGATAAAATTAATCCAACCTAATCAAGCATTTACTTTTAAGGATTAACATTTGAGGATATCATTAAGCCCGTGATTATTTTAATCCTTTGAATTGTTATCCGTTGATTTAATCCAACCAGTATAGGTGGGATTGGAATAATCCTCCAAACAAAGAGAGATTTATTTATTTCCATTTTAATCCTCCACTAATCCTTAGTAGTAAACAAATGATTGATATATAAAAATTATCTTATCATACATTTAATCCATCAAATATTCAATCCTTCAAAATGTTAATCATGAAAAGTAAATGCTCCATGAGAGAACACTTAATAAGCTTCATTTAACCTTTCTCGCCATGTTTTATTGGACTGTTCAGTCTTTGGCATATAGTTTTGTTCTATTACTGTTAAGTGCTTACCATGACTAATGGAAACCATGTTACTTTCCTTATTTCTTTTTTAATTGTTGCAGCATATTGAGGTCAACAGACTTGTGAAAGCGAGGCCATTGGACAACTTGGAGTTCCTGCAATGGCTGAAACGCTATTGTGATTCTGTAAATGGGGTCTAATGAATGAGTAACACCTTTAACTGCTGCTTTTGGATTCTCCTTAACTGAAACTAGTCACCAAATCACACATTCTTTTTCTATTGTTTTGAGTTTCCAGGAATTACAATCCTGTAGAGCGCAGAACTAAAGGTGGAAATAGGAGTATCAGGGGTCCCCAGAAGAGCTCTAAGTCATTACAAACAAACAATTCTGTGAACTTGGGCTCATGTGATATAGATCCAGTGGTTCTTAGAAGAAGTACAAGTAATACCTCTATTACTTTTCCCATTTTCTTTATAACTTGAGCATTCCTGCTCAACAAATTCTTATCTTCAGGCACTGGCGCCAAGAATATGAAGTCAGGGGCCAACACCTCGTTCGAGTTTCAAGCATTGACGAAGGAGGTAATATTGCTGCACTTTTGTCATATGTTATTTTCTAGAATGTCTCTATTGGCCTTTGTCAGCTCCAGTTTGTGTACCTTCAATAATTCAATTTGCTATTTATCAATAGCAAACATCTTCATACGACTTTTACTGTTGGTCGCAGCTGTTCTGGTGCTCTTTCTACAATGATCTACCATTACTCTCGTCTACTTGGACAATCTGGAATATTTTTATAGCCATCTCTTTGCATTTGTGTAGCCATATGGGACTTCTTGCCCAACTCAATGTGAAGTCTTGTGCTATTTATTTTTGTATAAGACCTTGTAAATCTAGTTTTGCTTTGTATTGATGAGGTTACATTATTTCAGATAACCGATCTCAAAGTTTCAGTTGATCTCTTGGAAAAGGAACGAGACTTCTACTTTGCAAAACTACGCGATGTAGAAGTACTCTGTCAGACTCCCGAGCTAGAAAATATTCCTGTAAGAAATCCTCAGCACAATCACATTTTTGAATTGTTACTAGTGGTGTGATTGTTGCACGACACGAACTCATGACTCATGAAGTCTTGCCTGTGGTTATTTCTGAACTTTCAAAATCATGTTGTATATGTACATCTGCACGCTGAGCATGTTTAGTTGACACGGTCTCATAATCACAAACATCCTTCTATCAGCAGTGTGTTTATTTGCATCTCGAAAGATTTGCCTATATATCATCAACTACTGGAGATCGTGACTGTGTGATGCTTAACATTCGAGTTGAGAAGCATAACAAGTTTGTGTGCTATCATAGTTTCTGTGATGTCATCTATCCTTGTTCTCTTATTGCGACATGGAAAATCCAGCACAGACATCCAACATAGCATACTACCGAACTCATTGGCATATTTCACTTGAATTTCTTGCAGATGGCTGTGGCAATAAAGAAGATTTTATATGCTGCAGATGAGAACGAGGACGCCCTTGCAGAAGCTCAAGAAATTGTGTCTGAATTGATGAATGCAGAGCAAAGCGGGTTATCCGATGAAAGCTGAACACTAACTGATAGTAATAGTAGTATCTAAAGGTGCCATGTTAGAAATGATGTCAATTCTCGTTATTGAATCATTTTAGTTCAATACATCTGCTGAATTAAGAAAGCATTTGGTGGAATTTTGTGTGGCACGGCATTTCTGGAATTCTGGATAATGTGGTTTCTTATTGAGCTGGTTAAATGGCCAAACATATCCCAAACTGTCGTTCATTTTTCTATTTTATCATAAACTATCCTTTTTGACCACTTGTACCCACACTACATGAAACTATCCAAATCTAGATAAATTTTTCAGTACCTAAAAGTTGACTAAGATCGTCACGTATTTTGACGTGGAATTACATGTGTAAAAATAATTTCTATTTTTTGCAATGCTACATAGGTCTAATTTTCAAAAAAAAAAAATAGTGTTAATACGATACGATATTGTTTTGAGCTTATGTAATATTAAAAAAAATCTTTACACTTATTTTTACGTCAAACCCGTGGAGACCTCACTTAACTTTCAAATATAAAAAAAATTCTTATGAAATATTTGTACAGTTCTTGTGAGTATTAATTGGCATATAATTAAAAATAATGATAGTTAAAGGTTCAATAAACTTGCCTTCAAGAAGAAAAAAATAGTTTTAATAATACCAACGAAATATTAGGGGAATTAACTACTAAGATAGCCCGAGTTTCCAGGTGGCAAAGTGCAATATTTAATTTTTGCAGGTAAAATGTCACAAACGAAAACTGAAAATTTGCGGAGTAAATTAATGAATTAAGATTTAAGAGAGAATAAACACTTCTCGAGAATAGTAGTGTCAAAATCAATCCGATTCCAAAAGCTCGCGACATCGTAAATTCGATCGTATAGCAGAGCACTGAGGTTCGATTGTAGGGGAAGGAAATGGAGAAAATGATGTTGATGAGATCGTTGAGCCGGTCAATCTTGCGCAGATCTCAAGTGTTTTCCTCCTCCTCCGCCGCCGCCGCCGCCAGCGCCGCCGTCAACCACAAACTCCGCCACCTCCACTTCTCGTCTCCATCAGTCCCCGCTTCTTCCTCAAATCAAAGTAATTCTATTATCTATTTTATATCTCGGGATTATCTGTGTTGAGATTGAGACCTGTAGTTATGGGAGGTGTAATTGTTCTATCTCGGTATGGGCAATATATATTGCAAATCTCTTGGTATTCTGTTCTTTTTCTTTTTTGTGTTGCCTTGCCCTTCAGTGATATTTTAACCTTTTTTTTTGGTGGCTATTAATGTGAGATATCGAGCTGCGATTGCTATATTGCCAGTTACAGGCGCAATAGGGTTTTCTGGTGTTCTCTCTTATCACAAAGAGGTGGAGTTGGTTAACTCTAAACCGTGCGTAACCTGTTTATCATTAGTGAAGAGGGAAACTAACAAAACTATGAATTTCTAGTCATAATGTTCGTGATTTTGTTTTGTAAGAAGCAAACAAAATTAGGAAATGCCTGCATTTTGTTTATCTCCATAATTTATATATGAAGGGAACGCTTTATGAGCCCTCGGGTTTGATTTTTGTATATGTTTTTAATCAATGATTACGAAAAGAAGAAAGGGAAGGCAGGAATGTTCCCATTCCCTTGCTCAGTTCCCTAGTAGTTGATATGTTTTGCTTCTGTTTTGAATTACAGGACCAAGTCTAGGGTGGTGAAATTAGAATTCTGTTGTATTGGGTTGACACTGATTCTACCTATGGTCTGTATTGAAGTTGCCGATATTACGGCTATGTGCATCTCTCTCTGGTTGAAAAAGGATACATAGAAGAATTGATAAATGAGGCACACTCCGGTGCATCCGGATGCACTATGCAATATGCATCTGACCTAATTAAATCCTGATTTTGGTTAATAAACCATTGTTGGGGATTGGTGAACCCTAATTGGGTGGATTCACCGTAAATCCGAACGTACACATGTTTTTGTCTTGATAAATATGTCGTGATTATAGCTACCTACATTTTAATGAGATATTGTTGGGATTTATTTGTTTATTTTGTTTGCCTGCCTACTTCTTTTATGCTATGTTTTTGTAAGCTGTAGTACCTATCTAGACCTTGCTGAACAGATTCTTTTTTGGTGCATGCCACTTATGTACTTTTGGTATTTCTTTCCTATAGATTTCTGGCATCCTTTTGCACAACATCTTGGGGGTATTCGCTCTTTCAGTGATGATATTTCACATTTTCCTGCTATTGAGGATCCACAGATCAAACGTGCTTTTAAAGACTTGATGGCTACAAACTGGGATGACCTCCCATCAGCAGTCGTCCATGATGTGAAGAAGGCATTGTCCAAGAGCACTGAGGACAAATCTGCCCAGGATGCCCTGAAAAATGTTTTCCGAGCCGCAGAGGCTGTTGAGGAATTTACTGGGATTGTTATGTCTCTGAAAATGGAGCTGGATGATGCTATTGGACTTAGTGGCGAGGTAATATGAATTGTCTTGGGGCATTGATTTTGATTCTGTAGTACATTTCCTGGTTTTGTCTGATAATCAGGTTTTTGGCAGAACGTGAGACCACTGCCCGAAGACTATCAGAAGGCAATTAAGACACTCTTCAGCAGATACACTGAGTATTTGGCTGCATTTGAGCCAAAAGAGACCTATTTGAAGAAGAAAGTCGAGACGGAGTTGGGATCAAAGATGATATACTTGAAAATGAGGTGCGGTGGCCTTGAAGCTGACTGGGGAAAGGTATAATTCCTCTTTGTAATAACTGATGAGTTTTTTCCAAATAGTTGGTATATATTCGTAATGTATCCAATTAACAATTCATCCCAGGGGGTTCTCTTGACATGCATTGTTAACTACAAAATTACCTTCGAAATATATAAAGTAAGATGTAAAATAGGTTGCTGACAATGGAGAATATTCTCTCACACTAACTATGATATCATCTTGATGATACTATATGCATCAGCTTGTCTTCCAATAGATATATACACCCATATGCTTATTATCTTTGGGGCATAAAACAACTCATAAGCCTAGATGATTCGGTAAATCTGAAATCAGGAGTTAGCCACTTGAATGTCACTGCTACCATTCTTGTCAATTAGCTCGAGGTTCAGGACTAAGGGTTCATAATTTCTGATGCATACATTTTTTGTTTCCAGCAAATACTATTACCGATTTCACATATATTATATCCCTGCTCATTGCTTAAAACAAATCTATTCTTCATCTTAATGATCTTTCTTTGCCTTTCTTTCCAACAAAATGCAGGTTACAGTCCTTGGAACTTCTGGACTCTCTGGTTCTTATGTTGAGCAAAGAGCATAAACTTCATAAGACAGGCCAAGGAATCTTAGCTTCGTGTTTATATTCGATGTTTGGACAGTTGCCGTTGCAAAGAGGTTTCTTCTACGATTTTTCTGTTTCGTATAGCTTGTATGCTGAAACTTGTCGTACCATTAAGTTAGTTTAATAAAAATTACGGCAAACTTCTCTGCTCGCTGATATGCTATTTTGGTTCTTCTGAGTTTTGATTGGATTGTCAATTTTTTAAAGTTACATCTTGATAATAGTGTTTCCTTTTGGGAAAGAATCAATAACACTTTTTGTGTTTTAGTCTCACAGATTGAAGTTGTTCTCGATAATTTTGGAGAAGTTTTGGCTTGTCCGTATATTAAAATAACCATCTTTTATCGAAATTACTAAAATTTTCGTCCATCCAAAATTATGATTGTTCAGTGCAGTATTATTAGTAGGGTTCGGAGCTTATTTACCAATTTTGGAAAAAATGTGTGCTGTGAATATCCATTTGAAAAATAAGTCTATCATCGCCATTTTATTATTTTAATATATTTTCATCAAAATTATAACACCGCCACTCAAAATGATCACAAATGATCGAGACATGAAAATTTGTGTCCAGTCAACAAAATAATTTGTCCAGTCAAAATGTTCGGAGGAGAATCTTGACTTTAATTCAAAATAAACTCTCTCTCTCTCTCTCTCTCTTTACTTGCGGTGTGGCGGCCAACCCTCCAGTGGCGGCAACCTCTCTCAACCACCGGTGGCCAACCTCTCTCCCAACCACCACCGGCCAACGCCTCCACGGCCAACCACCTCCGCGGCCAACCACCAGTGCCAACGCCACCGCGACCAACCACTCCCGGTGACCAGCGCCCTCACGGCCAACCACCCTCCGCGCCACCGCTGACCAACCACACCAGACCAGCGCCTCGTTGATTTATTATTTTAATTATATGGTTTTGCCCTCGTTGATTTATTTCGGACAAACAATTTTGTATGGAGAAATTGTAAACTCTAATGTTCTAATTATGTAAACTATTATTGCATGTTTTGCCCCATGGCTAGTTAATGTATTTTACATGTTTGGCTTCTGTAACTCGTCGATGTCGTGTAAAGAAAATGATGATTGATGAAGACATGATATGAAGCGGGTTGGCGCGGCAACCCCTATCCAATGACCCCTACCCCTACCCCCTACCCCTAACCCCTACCCCCGGTCACCCAACCCCAACCAACCCCACCCAGTACCAACCCCCCAGTACCCCCATCCCTAGCGGCCAACCCCTACCCAGTGACCAACCCCCATGAACCCACTAGCGGCCACCCCTACCCCACCAACCCCACCCCGCTGCCAACCCCACCCCCTATTTATAAAATCGATAGTTTTACCCTTTTAATTTAATAACTTTAATTATAAAAAAATAAAAATTGATAAAAGATAACTTTAATTTAATTTATACAGAATTATTAAAAAAATAAAAATTGATAAGAAGATGTCAGTAAATTAACGATTTTGTGATTGATATTTGAAATGATTGTATTAAATTCTGTGCAAATGCTACAAAAATATATTTAAAAAATGATTTGGGTATAAGCTGCACTTTTTTTTTCAAATGGATATACACAGCATCCATTTTTTAAAAAGTGTGTATTCATATATATTTCCACTTATTAGTAGTGGTTGTGTACAGAACGGCCATTTTTCTCTATTTTTCGAACTTTAGATGCTTAAAATGAGCCAAAAAGATTATTTACGGTCAAAATGTTTGGACGTACCTCCAGTCTTAAAATTTGAGAAAAGTTATGTAAGTTGACGTTGTTGAAGATGATTATCTTTTTCTAGTATGACTAGAACAGAACATCTTCATTTTGTAGACTGACAATTTTATACATTTTTTTTTCTGGGGTTGATGAACAAATTTTGTTCTAGTTAAAAACTTATGATACAATTACTAATGATCACAATAATTCATCTAACGCCTTTTCTGCTTGAGTCGCTAAATAAATATACAATATATATATAGTTTGCCTGAGCAAGTTCTTGTTACGATACGACTCATAAAAATGCGACACTTCCAGAAGAATTTTGATTATTAGATTGTGCTCAAATGGTCATTGTTTTGAGTTTGGTTTGGCAGATTGGTCGCTCAAGATTTTTGGATTCTAAAATATGAATAGTCCAGACCTTATAGGATTAATCAATGTATAAGAAAATTAATTAAGATTCTCGCAAATGTACAATTTTTTTTCATACCCAATAATATTACACGTGTTTATAAATTCACGATGTGCATCTTCAAATCCAGAAGATAGAATACGAGTAGAGAATCTTGTAATATGATAATGAGGAATTGAGAGTAATCATACCACCCAATAAGCGTTGCAAAGTAAGCTCAAAAAGAGTGATCATGGTGTAAAGAACCCAGTAAGCCATTGCTGTTCATCACCAAATGATTTCGTCTCGATACCCATAAATTAATTGAAGCATATCTGCCCAATAAATCAAATATCAACCTCTAAGCAATACGTGCGAGATCAGGAAATCCCAACTAAAACATTATAAAATGATCAACCAAAAAAAAGGAAAAAGAAAAGATAGCCAAGCTCACAGAGGATAAACCAGAGTAAACCACAGGCCTGCAACATCCAAAAACACAAATTCAAAATCATATAAAACTCATTGCATGTTGTCTCAATACATGCACATCTTCTGTCCTTACTATTAAAATAAAAAACCCATTGACTACATAAAACTTTGCTGCTATATCTAAAACCAAAATCAACAGCAACCATTCAAGAACTCTCTCTCTCTCTCTCTAACGTCTTTGAAAACTGAGGAAAGTTTACCCAGCAACTACGTCGAGATTTTCGGCCAGCAATTTGAGGAAGCTTTGAGCTGCATGAGTCCCTCAGTCTCCCAATTCAAGACGAGATGTTCAGTTCAGACATAAATGAAGAGGATTTTTTATTGAGGAGATTCTGCAGAGTTAGAGATTCAGAAAGAGAGGTGGAATACTAGAAAGGCAAGTAAAGTAGAGATGTAATGCGGCACAAAAGCAAGCACTGTAATAAAACTAAGTGAAGAATTTCATCGTCTTACATAATATGTATAAGGAAGTCTACATGCATGCATTAAGCATGTATTTGATATTAGATTTCTTCTGATCTTGCTGGTAAAATATGCTCTGCTCTGCTGCTTAATTTGGAGATATATATGATAGAATTTGGAACGGATATAGGTGTCCCGCTCAATTACTTTTGACACTTTTTTTTTCTTCAATTAGATGCTGAAGAAGCAAATTATGAATTAGAATATGCCACGATAAAATGAAACCCAAACAAGAAAGGGTTAATATATTAACTTATATCCAATCTTTGATGCTTATTTTAATTTTATTTCAATCATTAAAGTTTATCAATTTTATTCTGGCTTTTCAATATGTAAAATTTTTTTACACTTAAAATTGATTGGAGACTCTTGAAGCCCATAGCCTGATTTGTCCAACCATATTTTTGATTATGTCATGGGACGTTCAATAACAAAGTAAAGAAAAAATACAACAATAATTGAAAACATGGGCCAACAAATTAGATATGAACTTCAAAAATCATCGGTCAATTTTAAGTTTTGAAAATTAATAGAATTGATATATATCATAAATATAGTGATGAATTTGGTACGTTTAAAAGATTTTGAGATAAAATTGAAAAAAGTTATCACAATTTGAGATAGATAGTGATAGGTATTATCCCAACAAAAAAATTAAGAATACTTTTTAAACATTAGCTGACGTCTGAAAAAGATTCCAATTGATCGACTCTTGGGAATAAACGGTCACATCAAAGACCCTACTCAGTCTCACTCCTGATCCACCACCAAACATGGCCTCTCACCACCACCACCACCCCGCCGCCGCCCCCTCCTGTTACTGCCACTGTTACCACCCCACCTATCCTCCCTGCAACCCCTACCATCCCCCGCCGCTGCCGGATCACCGTAGCTGCCCCATCTCAATTCGCCCCTCTCCCACCCCTCAAATCTACCTCAACACCCCCCAACACTTGCAAGAAACCTACATTCAAGAAACGAGCCCCATTATTTCCTCCTTACTCCGCCGCATTGCGGCCCTAGAGTCCGCCCTCCGCCGCCGCTCTTCCCCCTCCCAGTCCCTCCGAGACGCCGCCGCCCGTTCCATTCAGGCCCACTTCAGAGCCTACCTCGTGCGCAGATCAATAACCCTCCGCCACCTCAAAGATTTAGCTTCAATCAAGTCAGGTCTCGGATTCCTCAAATCTTCGGTTACTGAAAAAACCTACTTCGATTACGACGCCGTTTACCATAAAGCTGCAAACTTGCTCCTCAAACTCGACGCCATTCAGGTGGGATGTAGATTTTTGTTAACAATTGTCTGAAAATTATTGCATTTTTAGCTTTTGAGTCTTCCTATAATTTTGATTTAATGTATGGCTGATCTGATTAATCCTTCTGTGTTTGTTTTAATTTTTGAAGGGTGGTGATCCGATGATTAGAAATGGGAAAATTTCTTTGAACAGAGAAATATATAAATTTTGGATTTTATTGAAGGTGCTTATGTGCAGAGGAGGATTGTGAAGCACAGTGTGAGATCTACTGTTTCCAATAGTGAGAAGAAAATAGGCAATGTCGAATCCAGGTGTTCGAAAAGAGTTAATGTGGAGAAACTGAAGGGTTTGGTAGAAAGAATTGATAGATTAGCTGAGGAGCTAAATGAGGAGGAGCAATGCCATGAAATTGAAAACCCTAAGGGTGAATTGATCGTGAGAAAGTACGGTGTTTCTGCAAATCCGAGTGGTGGTGGTGGTGGTGGTGGTGGTTTAGTGAAGCAACGTGGTGGGGTTGGGCTGAAAGTGAAGAAAAATGTGAGCTTTGCGGAGAATGGGAAAGTCTACCGGGTGTTGAGGAGACATAGCCAGCCTTATCTAGAAGAGTGTAGCAATGGTAGCATTGACAAAGATGATTTAGATGATAATGATGATGAGCATGATGATGACGAGGAGCAAGAGCTTGTGGATGATCTTTGTCGAGAGATTGATGACATTGGGGTGTCATCGAAGGAGGAAGTTGAGGATGGTTCCTTGAGCAGTGATGGTGAAAAGGACTTGAGACATTCTTCAAAAAGCAGATGCAACTTTGAAACGAAGAATGATGAGGACGACAATGGTGATTCCGTGTTCTCTGCTCCATTGCCTGCGAAGATGGAGAGGAGAAGAAACTGAATCGAGATGAGGTAGAAGGTAGATAACATTTTGATGATTTGGTGTGTTTTTGCAGAATGTTGTGACTTTGAAATGAGTAGCCAAGTAGGATTGATGTTGTGAAACATTTAGCACTCTGTTCCGGAGACATTGATAGTTTTCTGGTGTTGATGCCATTAGTTTCTTTGAAATGTAGAGGTCATGAATTGTATAACGTTGGATATTTATTATTGTTGGAACTGATGCTGAAGTTGTGGTCTTTATTGGCTAGTTAAAATTGTGTATTTTGCAGTTTAAATGCAGGTTCTAATGGACGCTAAAGAATTTATGTAGATAGAAAGTAATGTTTGCTTGCTTCTAACTGATGCTCATAGCAAGTAATGTTTGAGGGTGATGAATTATTTTGGTAGCTCTCCTCTGTGTGTTGCTATGCACTGTCGTGCTGAACTCGAACGCCTCATTTCGTTTGCGAGGTCATCGTTCGACAGTGCTGCTCCGCCATCGCCTCTGCGGCAGAGCTTTAAGATGCGAATTCCGGCGACCAAGTTCGAGCAGCACTGCCCCCGCTTGTGATATTGCGGATAAATGTGCCTACGTTCTTGTCCATTCTATTATGGATTTGTTCAACTTTTAATAAATATTGCTATTATAACATCATTTTAATTTTATATATTCTTTTCGCAATCACAAAATTTTCAAAAAAAAATCGGTGGAATTTGTCGGTATGTACTGCTAATAAAAATTAAATGTGAAAAAAGATTGAAATTTAATAAAAAACTACAAAAATACTTAGTGGAACATGAAGTGGTACAACAAAAATATATTTTTGTGTTTTTCGTACTTAATTTTTTTTATCAGAATTCAAATTCATCATCTAAATGCTCTACTATGAATTATGGTTGCCATTAGATTAGGCGATTCTATATTTCGACATTCTATAATATATGGAAATTGTGTTTATTTATTTATTTTATTTTATTTTATTTTGTAGAAAAGAAGAATCATTAAAGAAAGTTGTAGGTAGAGAAAAGTAGTAGAAGATAGGAAGATAAACTGTATTTTCATAGACGTTATTAAAATAATATATATTAAACTACTTTCATCCTCTAATTTTCTTTTTTGATACATCCTTCAAAATTTTTCCTACTCTAATTTTCTTTTTTGATACATCCTTCAAAGTTCTTCCTATTTCATTTATGAAAACTATCTCATAAAATATTTCCTATTTATTACCTCCAAAATATTTTTTATTTATACTTTTACCACTCATGACCCCTACTATCTTTCTTTCTTATATTCAACAATATAAATTATTTACATTTTTATCATTATGATCTACCGTTAATTAATTTAACACCATTATATTAATATGGGATCAACACATTTTATTAAAACTCCATACTGAAAAGTCAAGAAGAAAATTGGGGATAGATAAAGTATTATTTTTGTCAATAGTAACTATTTAAAATTTTCGCCCATATAATTTGATATTTCATAAAATTACCCAAATCGAAACCCAAGTATACTTCATAACCATTCTCATGAGCTATTTTCTTTATATGGTTATATTATAAATATGGACAATAAATACTACAAAATAAATAGAAAGAGAAAAATAAATAAAAATGACCAATATATATTGAGTTCATCGCGAAAATACAATATATAATAAAAACCGTATTGATAGACAAACTTCTTTACAAACCAAATCGAAAGCTATTTATGTTATTATACACTCATATATACCGTATATAAATCAATGCATGAGTATTTGGATATCCTAGTGGGACCCTTATATTCAGTACTGGAATTCAGACCAATCAAAGCGAAAGAATTCAGCGATTATTGCACTCCAACTGTTCGATAAAATTCCCGACAAAATTCTTGCTCTCATCATCCACTTCAAAATAAACTTATCAATTCCGCAACTGTAACAGTGATGAGGCGATTGTTGATGAACTCTGTTACTTGTCTCAATTATTACTCTTCATCAGCGTTAAACGTGCTTAAACCCGGTGACATTTTGAAGCAATCCAGAATATTTTCGATGTCAGAAGTCGCGGACTACTCGAAGCTGACACATGATCATAATCCACTGCACGTTGATTTGGAATGCGCCGTAAATGCCGGATTCACCGACACTCCTATCCCTGGATTGCTCGTTGCTTCCTTGTTTCCTAAGATCATCGCTTCCCATTTTGTAAGTGTTTCTTGAAATGCATATTATGTTTCATAACTAACGTAATATGCAATGCTTCCTAATAAATGTGCTCGATTTTTATTGCATCCTTGCTTAGCCGGGGGCGATTTATGTGAAGCAAACGTTGGAATTCAGGAGCCCGGTTTTCCTTGGAGATGAGGTTGTTGGTGAAGTGCAGGCAAAAAGCATTAGACAGCTCAAAGATAAGTTCATGTATGTATAAACTTGCCTTTTCTATGCACTGTGAAGTTCTTTATGTATTGAAACTTTGATGCTATCGCGCGTTGCTTCTTTGCCCGATAGGGTGAAGTTCGCGACAACTTGTGTGCAAGATGGTGGCGCTGTCGTGATTGGTGGTGAGGCTACTGCTATCCTGCCCTCACTGGCTGTGAATGGAGTCGATCAGAGGTGATTGCGCATGCCTTTTCTTGTTGCTTTGAATGTTATGAGAGTTTGCTTTTGGTTTCTATGTTGTTTGGATTCCATTTCTCAAGTAATAGATTTTGAGCTATGCATTTTAGGTTCTGTATTGTCAATTTGATGTTTTGAATGTGCAGAAGGTTTAGTTGTTGAGGATGTTGTGTAGAGAGAGAGAGAGCTGCATAATCCATTTTACATTTAATCAAACTGTTGAAATAATCATGCCCCGCTGCATCATTTAGAGTATGAAGAATTTGGATTCAAGAAATATGTGTCAGTCTCACCACTTCATACGATTACATAAGAACGATCTAAACAGTCGCCATTACCCTGACAGCAAAATCTAGCTCTATTTTACCCAAAAAAAAAAAAGTCTCAGGCAAAACTGATGAAACAAACAAGAAATGTTATTTTTCATTTCCATATAAAACAGCTCCCTAAAACGGATTGCACAATGCCTAATGTACCTTTGCATATAAAATTCCAAGATTCTACAATCTTGATCATATTTTCATAAAAAGAGTTACCTCCAACCAACCAAGTGATTAAAACCGTCATCCAAACGGTGATCGACATCGGGAAGCCCGTAAACCTCACAGGGAGGCTGGAGTTTTCCAACCTAACATACACTGTGATCAAGAAGGAGGAGGATATCCATTGGAAGTGGGTGAAGCAAGACGCTGAGGCTGAACTACTGCATAACATAATTGGCTATGCAGCAAAGGGGTGCATTACTGCTGTCATGGGCCCCAGCGGCGCCAGGAAATCAACGTTTCTTGACGGTCTGGCCAGCTGGATCGCTCGCAGGAGCCTCATGGGAAGGGTGTCACTAGACGGCATCGATGTGAACCCAAGCTTGATCAAGAGGACCTCAGCCTACATAACGCAGGCTGATAGGCTGTTTCTTATGCTCACTGTTTATGAAACACTACTGTTTGCTGCTGATTTTAGGCTCGGATCAATCTAGAGGGCCGATAAAAGGCAGCTCATCGAGAAGCTAGGTTTATCGGTATGTCACGCTTCAAAAAGATGCAGATTCTTGAATGTAGCTTCACTAACTATTATGATCTTTGTGTTGAGCAGTCGTCGAGGAACACTTACATAGGTGACGAAAGGAGGAGAGGGGTGTCCGGTGGGGAGCGTCGGAGGGTGACGATCGGGGTGGACATCATCCACGGACCTTCTCTCCTGTTCTTGGACGAGCCCACTTTCGATTGGGAGTCCACCAGTGAGCACAGCATGATCGAAAATGTTCATGACATAGCACGCTCTGGGAGCACCGTGATCCTTTCGATCCACCAGCCCTCGTCACGGATCTAGCTGCTCCTGGACCATGTCATCATCCTAGCTCAAGGGCAGCTCGTGTACCAGGGTGCGCCTAAGGACATCGCCAGCCACCTAGACCAGATCGGCTGCAAGGTTTCAAAAGGTGAGAACCCCATGGACATGGCGTATTTCATTGATGTGGTGCAAGAGTATGATCGGTCAGACCTCGGTGTCAAGGCGTTGGCCAAATTCGCGTTTTCCAGAGTTAGGCCACCTCAACTTGTGGCCTACGAAGAGATGTCAGCTTCGATGGAACTTCTACCGCCTCCGCCACCTAAAGGGGCCGGCCACAAGCAGGCAGCAGAAGGGCCTCGAGGTTTCGATCACAGTTGACAGAGCCAGACGAACATGCCAAGATCTTGGACTGGCAGCCAGTCAATGACCTATACACCAACAAGAAATCATGCTGATCACAGAGCTTTAACTAAAAGAAGGTAAAGTTATAATCTTGGACATACATTTTTCTTGAAAGAGAAGATCACAGTTTTTATACATACCTCTCAATCTATATGTGCGGGTGACTCCAGGATACTATGCCTACTCGAGCGAGATTCTACAAGGGATGCCGGCTCCTCACAGCAGCAACTACACTCTCAGCGAAACTGACTACTTAACCGACAGTATGGTCCACCCCATCACCATTGATGCAAGCCACCACCTCAGCCCCAAGTTCGCCAACTACTTCTTCCCGGAAACATGGATACTATTGCGCCGCAATTTCATAAACATCATGTGAACCGCGGAGCTCTTCCTCTCCCAGCTTTTCGTCCTGACCATAGTGGGATTCATGATGGCAACCATGTTCTGGCACGAACTGCATCAGCTTCTTCCTCTTCTCGTCTGCCTCTTCTTCTTCTTCTCAAATGATGCTCTCCCGGCCTTCATCCAGGAGCAATTCATCTTCATCAACGAGACATCCAGAACGCCTATTGCACGTCTTCCTACACCATTGCTGGCCTCATCCGTCATGACATACCTCCCTTTCCTGGCCCTGCAGGCGGCCCTGTATGCAGTGATCATATGGTTCCAGTTGAGGCTTGAGGGAGCTTTTGAGTACTTCTTGCTCGTGCTCTACATATCGCTGATCCCCACCAACTCATCCGTGATCTTCGTGAGCTCAGTGGTGCCCAACTACATACTGGGCTACGTGGCTTTGATCGCCTTCACCGCACTCTTCTTCCTCTTCTCCAGCTACTTCCTCAACAGTCACGCCATGCCACAATACCTGGAAGTGAATGTATTACACCTCCACCATGACTTATCCGTACAATATGAATATCAAACTAACAAAACATTCAGAGACGTACCTGGAAACAACATCCTTGGGTCACTCGGCATAGGAACCAACAAGATTCTCAAGTGGCAGAACGTTTATGTGATTCTGGGATGGGCTGTTCTTTACAGACTTCTCTTCTATATCGTTTGCCGTTTCTTCTCAAAGAACCAAAGAAAATAGGATGTATTTTGGTTTAACTGAAAGCAAATAAATGTATATGCACAACTATGATTGGTCGAGGTTTAAGGAAACTGACCAATCAAAACAGAAGTATATCTGTACTGCACAGAATATTTAACCAGTGACGTCTACATGTATAGTAAATACTAATAATCGTCGTGTAACAAGTGAAATTAGTGGTGCATTTCGCAACATAGTATTAAGATAAACAGAAAATGACTGGAACTAATAGAGTTTTCAGAGGCATCATTGACAAATATATGATTTGATTCATCATAGTTCACACAGAACGAGAGAATGGAGAAACATAAAGACCTTTTCAATTTCCATGAAAATAGAACCATACTATTTTCTGCTTCCCGGTTCAACGTACTAAGTGTTGCATCGGGATAGTTTAAAATTCACGAAGACAGCTCTTCTAACCAGAACCAAAATATACATATCAATCTGCTTCTATATCCTAACTTGCGCTACTTTTCTAGAACTTGAGATGGCCATTTGTCGGCTGGAGTGAGATATCGAGCCTGCGGTTTGCTCACTATAGAAAAATTCTTAGATGCGAGTTGTTCAGTACCAACCTCTGGATAACCTTGGATGTTCGAGCAGAAGGCGGCAAGATGTGAGGGACTTATGATTTGTTCTTGTGATCCATGTTGCATGACAGGAAAGAAGAATTACTATCAACATTGTTCGATCCCCGCTCTTGGTTATGATATTCAGGAGGAGCCATATTGAGATCGAGTTGCAACTTGGTCTTTGAGTTGATCTCTGTCCGAAGTTTACTGATATCAGCCTCCAAAGCACTGTTTTCATCCGTAAGCTCGCTCTTCTCAACAGTTACCTTCAAGATATATATACAATACACAGTTATATAGGATTAGCTATAACGTAATTAGGTCAACAGTTAGATATTAACACTCACAGGGAAGAGGAGGAAACCAAAAGATGGTTAAGGTAAATAGACTTACATATTGAGATTCGGACAACAAGGTGGCGTTCTCTTTTCTAAGACACTTAATCTGATCCATCAAGTCTTTCACTGTTCGAGTGGCTTCAATCAGTACAGAAGCCTTACCGTTGTTCTGATCTGATAGTTCTGAGAGAATAAATTCATTATAGAATCAGTGATAGTTCTGAAAGAATATATTCATCAAGGAATCTGCTTTTGGAATTAGATGTCTCATTTGCATTAATCAAGTTAACTAATTGTCATTTGCATTAATCAAGTTAGAGGTCAGAGCTTCTATGAGAACCTATACGGCTCATTAAAAGCAAAACTTATAGAATTTCTAGGAAACTTCGAATGTTACCCAGAGAATTTGCTAAAGCAAGAAACAGCTCATTCAGATTTTCGCGTTTCATCTTCTCTCTCTCGGACTTGTGAATCCTTATAGGAGGAACCTTCCCATTGTTCTTCTTTCTAGAAATGTCCCTGTAAAAGTTAGCCTTTAGTGATTAGCTTCCCCAACAAACATCTAATCTAGCCGCTCAATCTACTTTAGTTCCATAAAGTGCCTTTCTTGCTAATGAAACACATTTGACTAAACAAGAAAACTAACGAAGAAAGTAAAACTTTAGCTGCTCCTTCCTTGAGATAGAGAAGAATCACATGATCTATAGGGCTTACTGAAGCCCTTAACAATCAAACACATCGATCATATATAGCACGACTGAGGTCCAGAATGCAAGTTATAGCACTTACCCACTCGTTGACGTCCCCATCGCGATTTTAGACTTAACTATGGAAGCAATATGAGATTGCATCTAAGTTCCCTGCCACATTGATGGTAAACCAAATAAGCAGTCAATGTCTGAAATGCAACACCAACTCTTAGGAATAGAGTCTACAAACACTCCACATGTATATCATATAAGGAATCTAAGTCATCCAAGAAAATTAGGAATCAACTTATGAAGCTTTACAAGGATCATTTCAATGCGTAAATCACCACAAAACCGCATATAGATGATGAATAGAAGTTTCATATCCTCTACTGCATATCAAGATTTAAAAGACCGATTTCTTAGCAATAACAGCTCAATCAAAAAGGGAATTGGCTAATGATTAATCACACCAGCATCCATTTACTGATCTAATTATTTGCTTCTACTATTAGATATTGAGACAATAATAATTCTATCACCAGAAAAAGGCCCTTTCCCCAAACAGACTTCGAACTAAAAATAAAATAAGAAACAGATGCGTAATTGGGAGGTAAAAATTATCAAAATTTTCTAAATTTAACATACACAAGAACAAAAATCTCAATCTCCACTTCAATGCATATTCTTCTTTTTTTCATTGGAAAAACTGCAAATTGCTATTCAACAAAAATCCAAAGCCAAGAAACAAGAACCCGTTTACATATCATTACCAAAGTGAAATCCAACAGAGCAGATCACAAGTTCTCTTATCAAGCAAAGAAAAGGAAGACTTGATCGCAAGAAAATTAAGAACCAAGAACTCACCCACATAAATAGAACTTTTTGGGAAGTCAAAGATGGCGAAAATGAAGGGATTCTTGCAGCAGCAATGTGAAGTTGTGGTTGGTTAAGAGAGAGAGTTGATGGAGCGTGTGGCAGGCACCTGCGAGTAGGAGAGATGGAATGAAGAAGGCTGCCACCGTGTCAGTGTGTTTTGTCATTTAGTATGAGCCACGCACGTGCCGGCAACAGTTTTTCCACGTGCTTTCACTGCTCTATCCATCCATCTCACCTCTTCTTCGTCCCTCCATTTTAGGTACATTCGGATTTTGTACATGCTCTTTTCAATCTTAGGATTAGATGGATTAGATTTTTCACAAGTCTCTCTCTCCTTTTATTTTCTTTTTTTTTTGTGTGAAATACACGTTGATAGTCAATACGTTAATTTTAAAAATTATTAAATTTTTTACTTGCAGAAGTAATATAATATCAAACGCACACACTACATGATCAATACGAAATAGATTTGAGTTTATTTTTGGAATAGGACTCGAGTTATTCAAGACATAATAATAGACAGATTTTATAGTATAACAAACACTTGATGACCAGTATAATTTTTAGAATTTATTTAGGGCTCAATTCGATAAAAGATTCAATTCGTCGGAACGACACTCGTACTTAAATCCAAACACAACGAATGATCCGAATATTAGTATTTACTTATATAGGTCAATTCAATTTGTGTCGACTAAATATAAATAAAATAATTTATTAGCAAAATATTAATTTGCTTTCGTGGTTCAGAGAAACACTTAAAATTTAACTTTCATTAATACCTCACCTTCAAATCCTTCTATTTATAAATTTTGAAAAAAAAAAATATGTAATAAATGTGGAGGTTAAGGGTATTCTGGCAAGCTATTGATCTCATCAATCATTATTGATAATTATCAAATACAGATAACATATAATGACTAATATATCCTATCATGGATGTCCACATTATGGACTAATATTTGAGTGGCATATAAATATTTATTTGATTCATAATTATGTTTGGGAAAATACATAATTTTAGCCTAATAAATTGATTTTGTGAAATTTTTAGCCCGTAAGTGATTTTTGGCATCGAAAAGCACAATTAACATCAGAAATAACAAATAAGCCTTAAATCATTCCAATTACGTTTCTAACTTGTGATTTTTATATGTTATTTCCTGATACCGACTTTTTTTTGGTGCAAAAAATCAATTACGGATTAAAGTTATCATAAAATCAATTTATTGAGCTTAATTGAGGAATTATTGAAATAGTGTTTTTCCCTATTATGTTTTCATATGATTGGAGGATGTGTGTCTGACGCACTCTTTGAATGCAAAACATAAAACGTGGTACGGCTTTCCGTGTTTAGCTACGCATCATTTGTGGCGGCAAGAAACATGCCGTATTACTTGGTCAATTTATCAAATATCTTCTATTTTTCTAAGTTTAATTTTTTGAAGGGAAATGGTGTTGTTCACTCACCATCATAATTATTAACGTATCTAATATGTTATAGATGTTACAATACTAAAACGTTGATTAAAATGAAAAGTCAAGCTTGACATATATATTTTGAAAGGAACCATTGGGAATATACTCACTCACGTTAATGTACACATCTACGAACATATTATCAATTTATCAAAGTTTTACAATAAATTCTTTATATAAATTTTCAATTGGAGGAAACCTTGTCAATCAAATAAGCTCACATCACTGGTCCACATCCTAAAAAAAAGAGAATCAATTCGTATTTGTATTTCTTATTTAATCATCCGTACCATAAAGAAATTCGTTTGTAACACCCATCACATACCAAATCCTCATAAGGGCATAATTGTCAAGAAAAAGTAAAAGCTGGATAGTCTGGTAAAGTGACAAATTAAAGTATACGTATAATATTCTTATTTATTTTTAATTCTAAGAATAGTTTAATAATTTACTGTATATTTCTATTTTTTACGTAAGATATAAGATTTGTGGTGATAGGATTGTTAAATTACTATTATGATTGAGTACGTATTTGTAGCATGTAAAAAGTAAAGTAAAACCACAATCGAAGTAGATGTGCAGAGATACATATTTTACTTAATACATATATTTTTGTACACTCTCTCTCTCTCTCTCTGTGTGTGTGAGTGCTATATGTGAAGAAACCAGAAAATAAGCATAAACTGCGTGATTTAAGACGACGACGAACCATGAGAGGGAAGTTTAGACTTCTGAACAACCAAAACTGAACTTGCGAATCTTCGTTTTTCCATTCAATGCAAGTGCGAGCAACTCGAACTCCTCAACATACCAGAGTTCCGAAACTGTGGCCTGCAATCATCAAAAATCTCATTTTCATATGCTATTTACCGCACATTAGATGCTAATCTTGTGGATTTTACAGCATGCGCGACACATCTCACACACCCTCGCCTGGACGTTTATGTGATGCCATGTGAAAAGCATGATTATATTCATAATAATGCAAGAAAAGGATCTGGATCTATAACAGATATAGAAGTATTGAATGAAATTTAGTAGAAAATGTCTTAAGTACTGAATGAAATTATCTTAGTGCTAAAGAGCTTTTCGACTAATTTTTGAGATCAAAATGAGGTCAAATAACCAAATACAACAATACCTTCAGCCCAGCAATCTTCTTGTTTAGTCTGCTTACAAGTTCGTGAAAAATTTGGAGATCCGACATTTTCTTTTCTTCCTGTGCAGAAAAAAGTAAGAAAAACAGAAACTATTAGATTTTTGACAGATTTAAAATATGCAACATTGTAGTTTTCTCACTGAGATCTTCCAAATGTAGGCACACTTTTTTCTTCATTGTTTATATTATTCCCTCACATCTTCCCTACTTGCTCATTTTGTAGTGACATGTAAAAAATGGAGAGGTGAGCAATTGCTACATCATATGTGGGATCAAGCAAGAATTTATAGAAAAATAATTTCTTTGAAGTGCATTAGAGGAAAATAACAGCCTGTCATACCTCAGACAACTTTTTAGGGGGGCCAAGAAGTCTTGCAAATGAAGTATGAAGCATCGCCTCGTTATACTGTCACAACATAAAAACAGTATCAGAAAGATCAGCTGAATTGAACAATATCAAAAAAATGTATTTATCTTGTTTGAACAGGAAAGAAAGCAATATATCCATCAAATCAGGATTTGGTTATTTAAAGGCATAATTTATTTAACTCAAAAGGCCAAAAATATCTAATATCGGAAACCTTTTAATCCTAGTGGCATAGGATTCTAAAGCTCAACGACAATTCAAAATGAAACTGTTCCTGTCAGTCCCAACTTTAAAGTTAAAATATCAAATATTTTCAAAGCCTACCTTGACACAAATTATTTGTTTATTTTTACTAAGTGTAGTTTTCTAACTTCTCCAGTAGTTCAACAAGAGGGTGTTTACAAAGCAATACACCATTTCTTCATTAACATGATAGAAAGATAATACAGAAAAGATGTTAAATGGGTCCTTACGAGCTGCTTTTGTGGAGCACGAGGAAGAGCAGCTTTCAGTTTAGCACGAATAGTCACAGGATCTGCACCAGAGACCACCTGAGCAGAATAAGCATGGGTTATCACCATTACTAAGAAAACTGGACAAGCCCTTTACATATATTTTCCACCAAAAAATACGAGAGCATCCCCAAGGGCCCATTGGCTGCAAACTCAGTATAGCTGGCACACGCTGTATGCATGACCAGCAGTCTTTTACTTTATTAGAATGGCTTACATGGATTACAGATAATAGTACCAGTTCAAAATCATTAAATATAAATTTGGGCTGAAGAAGCAAATAGTGAGACAAATTATTTGGGTAATTGGTCAAAACTACCCCAACTAAGAATATCAATGCATCTTCCATGTAACAAAGCCATTTCACAGATTAAACCTCCAAAATCAAAGACATCATAGTTGCAATTTCATGGCAAGCCTCTTGGAGACAATATAGCAAGATATATAATGGCAGTATACTACAGGATCATGATTCAAGAATAGAAGACCAAAGAAAAACAATTCCCTGTGAGACATCATCTCTCTCAAGTCTCAAATAAAGGGAAAGGAATAAATATCGCAAGATGAGCCTCCAGCAAAATTGGAAAGAGTAATTTTGTTTGAGTAGATTTTGCTTAGCTGACCACTCAAATCCCTACAACTCTTTTCCACCTTAAGACTTCCAATTCTTTATCTCTTCTTCTTTATTTCGATATTGTTTACGTACCATAGAGAGAGAGAGGAGAGGGGGGGAAGCAAAAGTTGTTGTATGTGAAGGAAACTTTTTAGCCATCTCTAGACGGGAAATGTCATGGTCAGAAAACATAAAAAAGAATACCTGCCAACAACCTAGTAATACGCCAGTTGAGGTCAAGACAACCCGATCTAGGACAATATGCATAGGGCAGATGGACTTTGAAACATCTTTGACAGCACGAGCTTCAGCTTCGATCTGGAAATCAAGATGTTAGTGCAAGCAATGAAATATAACATGAGAAGAAAGGAGGACAATCTACAAATGAGGAGCAAAAATATTGGTACCTCCATTTCTGAGGCAGGGACAGGAGCTATGTGATGCGAAGCGTGGAACATGCTAAAGTGGTACATACTCGAGTTCTGAAACCAGATTGCTAAGCAAAAATCTGATCACTATCCTCAAAATATACAGAACAACACATGCAATACATATTTAGCTGTACCTTCATACTAAAAACTTATATGCCCAAATGACCTTTTGAGAGCATAGAAAGGCTTCAACACTACATATATTCATGTTGTGTAGTGCGGCTGAAAAGTAACATCTTACCTTCTCCTAAGTATGGTGATAGAATGTTCTTCACGGCCTCCCTGCATCAAATAACAAGCAAATAAATTTCTAATGATATATACTCAACCAAAAAACATCAGAAGAGATCTTCCTCAACTAAAATTCCTAAGCACACAAATATATGATGAGATTTCCTTCATCTGATAATCTCATTATAATAGATACTGGATCCCACAACAAGTTAGTTCAGTCAGAAAGACCGATTCCACTTCACTTCTCACAAATTAGGTACAGCTCTATACTCTATGGAAGTTAATAATCACTCAGAATATGTAATCTTAAGTAAGACAACTCACGATATTGGAATGGAGAACTCAGTACTCAAATGTAATACATTTGCTCGGACTGGAGGATCTGCAACCTGCATTAAAGGAAACAATTATGCTCTAGATAGAAAAGTACCAGGGACTTGTTTAAAAAATTCCTTTGAGTCAATCTATTTTAAATTACTTTAAGCACAGGCGTCAATGTTCCATCCTTTAGAGTAAAAAGATCAGACAGGGATAGTGACTGAGAAGTTTCGCCTTGTTTGAGAAAAACTGCTCCTTTTTCATCCAGCTCTTTTGCCAATTGCGTATATAGTATTGATCGCTGCTCAGCGTTTGCAATAGAAGAACCCGCTGCAAATCAAATGCTAGTTTTATAATTTCTATACACACAAATTCACGTGGATTAATTTATTAAGTAAATAAAGAACTAGGATACAGAAATGCAGAAATTTAACTTTAGGCACAGAACAAGAAAAGCTATGATCAGAAGAAATAAAAACGAAAAGATGGGGAAAATGTAGATCCACAAAACAGACGAAGGCACGAATCCCAATTACAGAAGCCATATTCGTAAACGGAAAGAAGTCTCGATCTCCTGAGTATCAGACCAAACAAGCTTTCCCATACTAGCAAATGCATTTGGCTCTAAAAATCCGTATTGCCAAATTGCTATATACATTAACTGATTAACCATAAATGTGAAATTCATTTCTCAGTCCAATATCACAAATTCATATAATGATTCCTGAATAACTACGCTTTAAACCAAAGTAAACCCTTATTAACAGGATTCTCGAAATCAGTCTCCCTCAAGGCCTCATTCATATTTTTACCCATTTAAAAACTTGCAGAATTAGGCCTCTTAACCACATAATTCCCCTAGCGGGTGGAACAGAGCTGCTGCAGATCAATCATACTCAGAATCAAGTAAACGAATAAAGATTTATCTCGCAAACTAAGCATTTCTTTATTAATCATTTCCAATTAGAGCGTACAAAACCCATAAACAGAAAGAAAGCTAAAAAGGTTGGAGAGAGAGAGAGAGTCTATCTGATGCACAACCCAATTCATGGAGCTTAATAGTGAACTTCAATCAAGCGTATACTACAGCAAGTTCCTGGCTTCGATCAACAAACTCCCAAAACACACACACACACACACACACAAAATCTAGCAGAAAATAACTTTACTTGAGACTGTGGCCCGACTAGAATCAGCATCCAGATGGGCTGAAGAATTGCGAAGAGCCATCTGGAATAAACAGAAGAATGTAAGAGCGCAGATTGACCAGAGTGCAGCGATCTTCACTGACCGACTCCACCAATTCTTCATTATCCCTCTAGCCATCCAAATACGATAATGAGATTACTCTTCATCGAGATTTCGAGGGGGATTCTATAAAAGATACAGGTCTGCTACATATTTTCTTACATATATAATATTTTATTAATATAAATTAAATTAATAAAATATTATTATGTGAAAGATAAGTCGCGCTTGAATTTCATGCGTGAATTGGACGATTTCAAAAGCTGATAGTTCAGAAGCTTCAGCAAATTTGCGTGGTTTTCCCGTTCCTTTTTCCCTTTTCATTTTGGGATAGAAAGTGATGACTAAATGCTATTTTTATTATTATTAAAAACTATATTAAAAACTATTATTTTACAAATTCAACGCTACTTTTATATATTTTAATAATGTCTTTGTCTTTTAATTTAGAACAAATTCAGCACTCTCAATATTTTCAATATTAAAAAGACATTATTTAAAATGAGACCATAGTCAAACTACTCTCAACGAGCTCTATTAAATACCCAAAATAATTTCTCAAGCAGATCTCGATTTGATGCATCATCTTCCTCGTTCTAATTTTTTGTCAGACATCCTATCTTTTGAATTAAATTTTATATAAGTTTATGTTAAATTTTATACAAAGCTAAATCCTTTTTAAAAGTTAATAGAATTTGATGTTCGCTTGTAAATTTTATACACAACAAATGGGGGTAGGGTGTGTTTTTTCGGGTTACACATTAAACCACAAAGGAAAATGGAAATTATACCTAATAGAGTTCACACAGAACTCTATTGATGGAGAAAATATGGACGAGGCCTTCGTTTCCAGAAAATATGGAATTTAGAAGATTTAAAAAAGAAATCTGATGAAGTTTTGGTTCCACAAAAAAGTATCATTTATGATAATGGACTAGTTAACTTAAGATTTACAAATTTAGTAAAAAGAAACAATAAAAATGATGAAAGTGAAAATGATGATGATATGGAAGTAAACTATAACCTAATGAATGAATATTATGATATAGAACCAATTTATGATACAGATTCTGAAGAAATAGACACATTAGAATTAACTGAAACAGAAATGATAGGATATTGTCAATTTAATAACAAAGATTATGGCAATAATTTAGAAAGTAATATAGAATTTGAAACAGGATTCAAGTTTGAAGAAACAAAAACAACAATAGATGAAATAATTAATAAAAAATTTACTGAAATAAATTTGCAAGATCAAGTTGATGATATGTTAATAGAATGCATTACAGAATTAGGAATGGATTCTAATCAAGCTTATAAAGAATTAGAAAAATATTTTAACCTACCATTAGTTTCAGAAATCGAACAAGGAAAAATTATGATCAGTGATTTCTATAAAAATAATAATAGAGAAATTAATTTTATGAACGTTTCTATGATATATTTAAGGAAATTGAAAATAATGGTATTATGTTTCGAGTTGGACATCATGACCTACTATATAAAAGAAGCCTTATTGAAGAAGAAAATATTAAAGTTTTTTATTTTGAGTTTTAAGAAGAAAATTAAAGTTGAAACTATTGTATTTGATTGATGACTGCAACCAAATGCCACATTTCAAAACTCAAACTGGGGATGCTAATTGGGCTACCCATAATTTAACTGGTCAACTTTAGTGGGCTCAATGCTAGACAGTTTTGGGCCTAAACGGTCATCAATTTTGCGAAAATAGCGAAAACATGAAGGATTGAAGTCAAATATTTAAATAAAAAATAAACATGGATGAAGATTGAAGAGAGGCGTCTTTATATAAATATTATCATGAAATTACTGTAACAAGCATGAGCACTACATTAGTATATTTCAATGATATCGAAGGTTATTAACCCCACGAGTTTCAAGTGGATGACTGCAACCAAATATAATTTGAATGCAAAAAATCAAATAAAAAGATTTACCAATGATTAAAATAATAATACGTAAAAGCTTGGGAAAACTTCCAAATCATATAATTTGCACAAGCATCTTATAAAAAGTTTTAATCATGGACCCATTGGAACGACCTAGAGATAAAAATGTCAAAGATCGTAGGTTCAGATCTATCACTTCTATAGATCTAAGTCATCATATCTAATTTTTCAAGTATGTTTAGTTGTCTTGTGCATTTTACAAATTATTACATAAGACGTGGATTTATCCAGTGCAGTAAATACCGAAAATAGCTATTGTGAGTTTCATGAACTAAAAAGAATTACAATCGCTAAAAATTTGTTTGCCCGAAAGTGTAACTTACATCAATTGACATTTCAAAAAATTTGTGATCTCTCTCACTCTCTCGAGCTTAAAAAATGATTCGATATCAATAATATTTTAATTATTTCTTCTTTTTTGGTTTAATTTTAAATTGAATTTTGAACAAATTATGAGGTATTAATATTTTAAAGGAAGGAACGTGGAGGCATAGCATAGGAGACTAGGGGTGCTTAAACGGGTCTCGGTTATCGGTTAACCGATATCAAAACCAAAAAAAATCGGTTATCGGTTAACCGATAACCGATTTTTTCGATTTCGGTTCGGTGATCGGTTACCGATTGCATGTGAATTTCGGTTATCGGGTATAACCGATTAACCGACGGTTATACCCGATTAACCGAAATTAATTAATTAATTAATTTATTTAATTATTAAGTAAAAATTATTTAATTTAATATATTAATTTCTGTAATATTTGAAATAATCTCGGTTAATTTCGGTTATTTTCGGTTAATTCGGTTATTTTCGGTTATTTTCGGTTAATTTTTGTATTTTTTATTTTTTTTTATTTTTTTTTTAAATTTAATTTAAATTTCGGTTAATCGATAATCGAACCGATTAACAAGATCGGTTAATCGGTTAATGGATTAACCGATTGGTATCGGTTATTTGCATTCTATTTTGGTATTTTCGGTTTGATTAATCAAAATTTCGCTTCAGCTAACCAAACCGACCCGAATCTCACCCCTATAGGAGACCATGCTATGGGGGCAAAGCCAAGAAGTCGGCCCTACTTATTTTGAAATTTTCGACATCTTTGAGTTACGTTACAAATTATTAATTATGATGTTCTATATATACAGTTGGCTTCTCAAGCACTCAAAAGATATTTATGTATAGTATCATTCTATTTTCATACAATTTAAGAAAATGTAATGTTTTAAATACTCTCCGTCCACCAAAATTATTCATTGATTTTGGTAGTACGAGTTTTAATAAATTGTAATGAATGTAAAATAAGTGAGTATAAAAAGATGTGTCATGAGGCTAATAAATGGATATATTAATGGATATTGAGTGTAAAAAGGTGGGCCATAAGTGATTTTTTGTAAATAAGTAGATAGGTTTAGGGTAAAAATGTAAAGTTGATGTTTTCAAAAAAAGGAAATTGAACATTTTTTTGTGGATGGACCAAAACGGAATTAAATGCACGAATTTAGTGGACGAGTGGAGTAATAAAATAGAGATGTACTATTCTTATAGTTAGAGTCACTTAAACTGAAGATTCATTAATTTTTAATATCATTCAATTTGGTATATTAAGGAAAAAATAGTTTAATTCTCATTCAACTTAGAAATCGACCGAGTTATATAAAGTTTGGGATGGCTAAAAAAGCTCACAAGACTATATATAATTTTAGGATGGAGAGAGTAATACTTTCGAATCTATTTATAAAGTATCACCTTTTTATATATTATAGTATTACTTTTACAGAAATATTATTTGAGTGCTCGAAAATATTACAAAGTAATTAGAAATATCACTTGGATCTAGAGATGAGCAGTATTATGTAATAATCGGAAATGGGGCTAAATCGAACGGAAATATAAATTAATTGAGTTCACTTACTTTTATGATTGGATAAGTTTCGATTTAATTTTAAAAAAAATTAAGTATATCGGTTCAATTTCGATTTTAGAGGTGAAAATGAATAATCGAAAATGAACTGAATTAAGGGTATATATAGTTATAATTATATAATATTAATTTATATTTTATAGTTTAGTAATTTGTAATATTTATTTATATTTTATATTTTACTCAAGTTTTATAGTAGCTTATAACATAGTCACTGTTAATATCATCCATTTGGTGGAGATGTTTATTTAGGAATTAAAGTTTATAAATTTTTTTATTATTCAGTATTATAAAAATTTAGTTCAGGTAAGTTTATTGTTTAGACAATATGATTCTATTTCTGTTTCTTATAATATAAATTTTAATTAATTTGAATTTTTGCAATTCAATTTGATCCAATAACCGAATTGAACTATGCTCACCCCCTACTTCAGCATTATGTCTAGCATATTTCTTATTTCAAATTTGATAACTCTTAATCAATTGAACTAAACACGTTGGGCATGTCGAGCATCTTTATGATTCGAGGTCTTCTGGCACAAATTTTACTTTTCTTAATTCTATATAAGTGGATAACAACTAAAGCTTGTTATGATTCAGTTTGACTTACTAATTAGATAAAATAAGCCCCACTTAAGGATAAATTGAGATATAGCCGATTCATCTTTTTCTGCTTAATTAGTTGATCCTCAAAATATACATGATATGTATTTCTTAGTTTATCGGATCCTACGCTCAATCCACCAATTTTTTTTTTTGCTTAGATCGTGGGAACTCGCATCTATTATACTCGGTACATTTTGTACATATCTCCTCTTATGTGCAATAGTGATGCAAATTACACATTAAAAGTCTTCAATTAAAAAATCAAGTTTTACAGATTCAGATCTATAGAAACATTGATGAGATTCGAAAATATAATTTTCAAACTAAACAAACACTCAAATAATTAATCACGAACCTAAGTATATTCTCGGAGCTTTATATCATTAGACCTACCAACATCGACCCACAAAACAATCATTTGTGGACCAAACATAGAAGAGAATCAAATAAAATGCCAAGTACTAAAATATCATTAGGATGATGTAGTAGGATTAATGGACAATTTAGGAAGCCAAATTTAGCAAAAAATTGTACGTGCTAACGACTTAAGACATAACAATTTGGCCCCATAATATTCGACGTGGACTAGTTAATAAGGGTTAGTTTCCAATGAGAAGACAAAAATCGCATAAATACTAATTTTGAGGTTACAAGATCTCAAGAAATGGGACCAAATTGGTGGTACAAAAATTGGTCCCAACCCCATGTGACATTTTTGTACGACCATATGACAAATTGTATGTCAAAATATTCCCAATTAAAAATTGCACAATAAAAAGGCTGGTGAAATAGATGGTGTTTAATGGATCCCAAAGCCAACTTGCATGAAAATGCCCAACTGCTTTTCTTGGATATGTTGCACCACTTGTTTATGGATTTATTTTTATATCCTATTAGGAAAACAAACAAAATGGACGAGGACTTCTTTCTTTCTTTTTCCTTTTTTTGTTTCATGGATAACCCGTAATTACTATTTATGATGCATATTGGGTAAATTTTACGTTCATGTGCAATAGTCTGCAAACCACACAGGATAGATAAATCACACTTGGAAATGCAGGTGTGACAGGCTCAAACCCATAGAGATATTTGTTGGGGTTCGAACCTATGACCTCTCGGCTACAGGAACCCATGTTAACCATTAGGTTGTCCTTAGGGGACGTGAGGACTTCTTTTTATGTTGATATATTAGGTTCATATTTTATGGAACTATATAAAAAGAAAGAAATATGTCGATATAAGGTTTAAATAATATATAGAGAGAGTTAAAATCATATAGTACTCAAACTTCGGTAGTATTTAGTACTCAAAGTTATTCATTCATTTTACAAATCCTATGTTAGAATTTTTATTTCTCAAGTTATTGGGCACTGATTTCGCTATAGTAGAACAATAATTTAATTTGATATGTGATACAAAAAACAAAATATGCATATTTTTATACGAAAGTTGCATGCGACTAAACACAAAACTGCATAATTTGATTTGTTATATGACACTGAAAAAGAAAACATGCATATTGTTATATAGAAAACTACATACGGTTGAATACAAAAACTACATAATGTTGAACACAAAAATACATATGAGATTGATTTCTCTAGAATTTCTTCTCTCATTTAGATCGCATACTTCTAGTTTCATAATTCTAAAAAAAATGATCAGCAAGAAAGAAAGCAAATGATCAGCAAGAAAAGTGTTTGTGCATATTAGAGAATGGAGAAAGAGAGATATCGAGAATAAGAAACCAGTGAGTTACATGCTCAACATTGATGCATTGGTCCCTAATGTTTCTATTGCAAACAAAATATTATTGACTGTACATATTAATGTATCTTCAGCATAAAGAAGTTTTTTAAAACTAAAATTGATAAAATCATAATTGTGTTCTACTATGTCTCAAGAAAAGTTAAATGAACTAGCAATTTTTGCATTGAAAATGATGTACCGAAAAAACTTGATCTTGATGATATTATGATGATTTTGGTTCTCAAAATGTTAGAAGATTTAAACTATTTAATTAATTATTTGATCATTGTTTTGTGATTTTCTACACTTTATAGTTTATATTAAAATTATGAGTACTCAAGTATAGAAGACCACCATATGTTATCTTTAATTGACAACAAGATTTTCAAAACTTCTTTCTTAAAGGACTCCTTTTTTGCTTTTTCATCTAAGACCCCAAAATATCAAGATCGACCCTGTAAATATTACCCGCTAGGCATGATAAGATGTCACGTGACATCTCATCATACAAGAAATACGCCATACAATTTTACCCAATATCCACCTTAATAGCAAGACTTTATCAGTATACGTTAAACAATAAATCTGATCAACATACTTGGGTCATGAATTCGAAGCCGACCATATATTTATTACCCGAACAGTGAGGTTTTGGAGATGCCAGCAAATGGTTGCACTTTAGCTTGGAATATAGTTTGTTTTACGACAATGATGATTGATTTACGGACAAGTAGAAATAGATAAGTCGAAGGGGGTGTGACATGTTCACAAGTAAAACCTACGTGAAGCTAGTTTGAGTTAACTATCTATGGTGGTCCATTTCTGACTTTTCTTTTGCATGTATGTTTGAGTCTTTTCTCATTCTAATGCATGCCCCACTCTTGAAATGGACGGTTATTATTTTGCTCAGATAAAGTATTGCTAAGGGAATATTATTATCATATTATATATGTATGACTTGTATGTATAGCTACCCACGAACAATTCAATATCTTAATAATAACCAAACCTACATATTTAAAAATTGACATGCATGTTTGAAATTTTAAATGCGAGATGACAAACTTGTTTGATTTTGAACTTGCTATTTGCACACTCCTCCTAACTAACTAAAATAGATTAAAAGATTCCTACAATGTCTATAGTATGAATTTATTGTTGACAACTTAGATTAGTATTGTTATCAATGAAATAAAATATGAGATTAGAATGAGTAACTCTGCTATAGCATCTATGTTTTCTTTGTAACCATATGTATTATATGTATTCAATTCAATCTATCACCATATTCATAGACCGGTCTAGATATAGGTCCTTTAGTCTAATCAACATATATAAAAACTTATGTATGGGACTGTCTCACCGTGAAACAAGTCAAGATTCAGATCGAAACTCGTATCTAATGAATATTTGTAATTATATATACTAACAAATTTTAAATAAGACATTAAAATATAAATTTAATTATTCAGATCTTGGGCCGTTTTATAATTATAAGACGATCTCACACAAGACTTTCCTCTAATCAGTTATCTATTATGATTATCCTATTGACCCAATTAAAAAGGGGCATATATATTACTTTGCCAGCCAAAATTTGTTGTGATGGGAAAATGGTAACAAACAACATGTGGCAAAACTAAAGGAACCCTATGCATCAATATTCTACACATTTCGGATAAAATAAGACTAATCATACAATTGAGCTAATTGACATGGGCCCACAAGAAATAGACGGTCCTGATCAAATGCCATGTGGGCCAGCCCAGTGGGCCTAACTAAAACCCACCACCGATCTTCATGGTGACAGCTATGCCTTTTTCTTCTTCTTCTATCTATTATTATTATTATCATTATTAAAAAGAGAGATATTTTGTTATGGCAATTTTCCCGGCATGTGGGGCCCACCACCTGAACCAACACCTGGAAGCCGATAAGGTATGGGCCCCCACGTAGCCCAATTATCCTGGCCCATCCCTCTTCAACACTTTAAAAGATGAAAGAACAAATTTCTTTTAATCATAGACTGCAGTCAAAATAATTTGAGGTAAGAAAAAAAAAAAAAGAAGAAGAAGGAAACTGAGATTTCATCAGTTTGAGATAGGTCTCCTATGCTTACGGGCATGCATGGTAATGTCACTGCTTCATTTCCCCAACTAGTACACAGCTGTTTTGTGATGCTTTCCGACATGAAACTCTATTTTCTACAGTGTTTCGACACCGATCGTGCTCAATCTTATCAGACTATTCTATATGTATATAGAGCGCTGTTAGTGTCACGTTATACTGTATGCACTCGTGAAGTAAAATATGAATCGTGATGGTAAATATAAGACCTGGACAGTATAATGTGGGATATTCTTTAGAAAATTTTACTGTGACTGCTAGGTCAAACTTTTAATTTACCCTAATTATAGGAGAGTAAATCGATTGTTAAACACCATTGAATATCAAAAGTACGAGCTGAACATGCATTTAACTACAAATTGATGCAATTGAAACAAAAGTACTTCAATGTAGGTAGTGAAATTAAAGTACATTTGCTTTTTTCTTTTAATCGATGTAAGTATATTTGGGGAGCACTAGTGAGATTCAATTCTTCACCATTTATAGGTTATATTTATTCAAGAAATTTATTTATTTTTCTCTGCTCACAATTGAAGTGCTTTCATAGTCGAAGATAGAATGGAAATTATGTAAATATATGTGTGAGACTATTTTGCTAGTAAATGAGAATATTTGTATGAAGTGTAACATGCAAATAATCCATCATACAATTGATCGTCAAAATTAACCATGTATAGTGATAAAATATTGTGTGACAGAAATGAAAAAGGAAAAAAGAAAAAGAAGAGCAAATCAAATGTGCCTACTTCACAAAATCAGCTCGATAATCCCAACTGTTAAAAACATGGCCTTCCCCAAATCCTATATCCTTCATATTTATCACACACAAATGGTAAAAAAAATTAGTACCAAATAATAAAAATAAAATAAGAGAGAACAAACCAAAATAAAAGGGCTCAATTTTGAAGACAAAATAAATTAATCAAACCTCACGTGTATGTTCTACACATCCAAACTACACAAACACCATGCTCCATTGATCACTCAAGAGTGGTGGCTGGTGGCGTCGTGCCGATCATCGCCTCCGCCGCCATGGGACCCACTCGCCTGAGAATCCGACATTCCGGCGCCTCCGCCCCGATACTGATTCAACCCTGCGAGCATGCCTAATTGACCCTCTCCCATTCCATTTCCTCCGCCTCCTCCTCCTCCCCCGCCGCTGCCTAGTTGCTGGCTCGGCAGCAGCGCTACGGGGAAGGAAAATTCATAAAATGCAGGCCGCTGGAGACGCTCCCTCTGTACAAGGCGGCGGCCGCGGCGGCGTTGCTGTTATTGATGTTGGGGAACGTCCATATCGGATCGCCGCCCATGACTTGATTGTTATTCGAATTCGCCACCATCCAGAAATTCGCTGGAATGGAGGCGTGGCTAGACGGCATGGTGCCGGTGCTCGACTGCAGCAGGTAGCTCCCCATCTGGTGGTGCTGTGGCGGCTGCTGCTGCAGCTCCTGCTCCGCCCGCCGCTTCCTCCCTAATCCATCCTCAGCCGCCTCCATCAAATCCAATGAATTTGAATTTTCCCGTATCTCCTGCTTGGTCTGCATCAAGCTAGGGTTTAGGTTCGCGCCCTGAAAATTGAGCAGTGTGGCGGAGGGGCTCTCTGACGAGAGCCCGATGCCGGGGAAGAGCCCTCGCCGCTGCGACATCGCGTAGCTAGGGCTGAAGTAGGTGGATCTCAGCTGCGACGGCACCGACATGCTGGAGCCGGAGCTGCGCAAGGAGATGTTGAGCGAGGTGAAGTTGGCAGGGATGGTGCCAGTGCCCGTGGCCGCGATGACGGCGGGCTCAGCCTGCTGGAGGAGCCATTCGATCGTCTCGCCGTCGGACTTGTGGCCGAGCTCGCGCGTCAGCTGGAAAACCCTAGCCGCGCAGAGGGCCGGCATGCGGATGCGCCGCCCGCGGCCGTCCACTTTAGTGTGGCGGTCCTGGTGGATGTCCGCTTGGGAGGCGGCTTCTTGGAGGCCTCGGCGGTGGTGACGATCTGGAGGCTGGCGGCGGAGGCAGTGGCGCAGGCGGAGGAGGTTGATCGGGGGGTGATGGAGTTGTTAGGGTTTGAATGGGCGTCGGCGGATATGGCGAGGGAAGGGTAGGAGGAGCTCGTGGATTCGTCTTCTTTCTTTTCGAGTAATTGGAAGGGGAAATTGGGGCGGCTGTTGTGGTGGTTGTGGTTGTGATGGTGGTGGTGGTGGTGGAGGTGGAGATGATCATCACCACCTTCCATGATCACATTTAGATAAACTACAAAAAATGGAAAACTATGCAATAACCCCACTTCTTAAACAACCTTCATTTTCTAAAAACCAATATGTAGGAATAGAGCTTAATCTAATGTATGTGTGAGTATGTGTTTGATTATAGAGGAAAATAAAATAAAATAAACAGGAGGGAATGCTTGATTAGTTCCTTCTTCTCTCTTTTGGGATGGTGGCCTGTAATTCCTCTCACATTCTATGTGTTTCTTGCTTCAACAATGGAAGAGAGAGAAAGAAGAGAGAGGGAGAGGGGATAAGAGAGGAGGACAAGCTTTAAGCAACAAAGATAATGAGTGGGAATTATATGGGGTGAGCTTTAAAAAGCAAAAAAAAAAATAAATTGCAAAGGGAAAAAGAAAATACATGCTTTTGTTGGGGCTCTTTTTTTATGTCTTTTTGACAAAAAAAATCCTTTGTGAAATGCACAGGAGAGAAGAATAACGAGATTTTTGCGATCATTCTTAATTTTTATCTATCTATTCATTCTTCTCTTTTTCGTTTTTCGTGATAATTGTGGTAGTTAAGGGAATTATATTATATCCCTTTTCTCTTTCATTTTTTTTCTTCTTGGCAACCCAAATCTCGAAACTTCGTAGAATTAAAATGATAGAAAGATATTTTATATCATAGTTTTCTTGAGTTATAGGTAATTAAATTATATATTTGAAATTGGCATGAGAATTGTAATGGGCTGCTCCAAGTTATTTCCAAATAGTTAAAAAGAATTTATATTATTGTGGTTGGGCAGAAGCTTTGGTTCAGAGTCCACGTGAGGTGCTCTTTCTATCATTCAATCCATAAAGACAATGGTGTCCAAAATGGGACCCACTCTCAAGTCAAAAAAATGAGAGAGACTTAGAAAAAGAAAAAAGATTTTAATGAAAGATTTGGGATTTTGGGTGGGTGCCCCTCTAATTCATGTAATCATTTCATTTTGCCTTTGGCTCTTTGCCTTTGTTCTGCACCTTTGAGCCTACTTCGGGATTCCTGCTGGAATTTGCTTTTTGGGCACTTGTTAATTAATTACCCTTAAATCAATGTTTTCTATAAACTAAATGGTTAAGATGGGTTTATGTGGCCGAGAGGTCACAACCCATCAAATGTCTCTATGCGTTTGAGTCTATCACACTTGGTTTTCAGTGTGGTTTCTTTGTCATGTATGGTTTCTGAGGTTATGCGTATCGCAGAACGGGTTTAACCAACAAGACACCTTAGAGGTGCGGATTCTCCATGATACAAAAAATAAAATTCTTCGCTCGCTACATCAAGCCCTAAGATATTTAAAATTTTATTGTGTTGCTGGCGAACCAATCTTTTTGGGAAGCAAAATGATGTAGTTCGATTTTTAAATTATCCGATAATAGTGTATATTTATGACTATTAAAGAAAGATTGTAGGGATTATAAAAACATTATGGAGAAAAAGATGTTTTGGGAAATTATTTATTTCTGGGACTGACAATTCAGTGCAGGTCTGCATGAGATTGAATAATTTCTAAAGATATGTGTAGTACTATGTTCATGTTTTTATTTTGAAGTTTTTTTGTTTTTTGGTAGCTTCTTTTTAAAAATTTGTATGTCATGTAATGTTTTAGTTAATATCTGCTCTTATTTTGTTCGAAAATATCTGATATATATGATTGCACAATTAATTAATTAATTTGGTGATGATCAAGCAACTGGTGCACTAAGAGCATCTCCAACGTTGCTGTAAATAAGTGCACAGCGCTATTTTGCTGCTGAATTCCTCCCCCAACCCTGCGCCATTTTCTTGCTCTATTATTGCTACAAAACCTGTGTTGCACAATAGATACAGCAACACTGTGTTGCTGCGCTAAACCTCAACATTTTTTTTATTATTATTAATATATAATGATGAATGTTTGTTTATTCTATTTTGTGGATATGGAAGGCTGATGTAAATTTATTCTATTTATTGAGCGAAAAATGTTCGTCGACGAAGTTCGAAATATACCTAATAGATTTGATCTACCTGAACCTGATCGATTTTGTTTTTGTTTTTAAGCTTTATGTAACCTATGTTTTTGTTTTTAAGTTTTAATTATTATTTTTTATGTAAGCTTGAACTATGTTTCTTTATTTGTGTATGTTTTAATTTATGTTTTTGTATTAATATAATATTAAGTTTTAAGAATTGAGTTTTTAGTTTTAATATTTTAACTTTAAATTAGTAAAAAAATTATTAAGTTTAATAAACAAAGAATAATTAGCTTTTCCTGCTGTAAAATAGAGTAGATGATTGTGAGCAATTCATCGCTTTCTACTGTAAAATAAATATAGATCTCAGAAAAATAAGCGCGAACGCTTGGAGATGGCCTAACAAATTGAGCGCTCCATATAACGCAAAACCTCTCAATTGATCAAAACAACTTTGGTTCGTTATCAAATGATATATTTTGAAAATTTTAATTTGGTTAAATGATAAAAAAATTTAATGAGAAAATTGCTGTTCTCTTTCTATAATAGTTAATCATTTTTTACAGTACTCTTGAAAAAATCTGGTAATAGTTAAAAACTTGATATTTGTTGATGAATGACTGTTGATTGCCGATTACACTCTTGATCAGTATATTCTATGATAAAGATAAATATGCTAGCGCATATAGCATTTCAGTCGATAAAAACACTTTTAAAAAGAAAAAACAATTAATTATTCCTATTGCGTTGAAAAGGTAACACAAGTTTAATTTCTTAAGGAAAAAAATAGTTTTTCTTTTTTGAGAATAGAAAAAAATAGATAATAGTTAACCCTGTAAGTTTAAACAGAAATGAAGTAAAAGACGAAAGTTTTTTGAAAAAAAGAGGATAAAATTAACTTGATTAGATTCTTATAAGGTAATAATTAAGATGACTTTGATTTAGTAATGGAAAATGTAAGATATGAATTGAACATTCAGTAAAAATTCTCTAAATAGAATGAATATATATATATATATATATATATATATATATATATATATATAGAGAGAGAGAGAGAGAGAGAGAGAGAGAGAGAGAGAGAGATAGCTAGTCTATACAAAGCTTCGTTGAAACTAAACCAAATTAATGATTAGGTATCGCATCCCTAAATTGATATAGGTCAAGCTAATTGACAAAAGAATACGTTTACCATATAAAATAATAGAATTAATTGGCTGTAAATCTACGAGTTATTAATAAATTTTGAATTTTTTTTCATAATTTATAAATTGTTGTGTAAATACTTAATTGTACTTTAATTAGATCGAAATTTCTCCCAGGTTCAATAATAGTTCATGGATTTACAGCAAAATAATATGATATTACACATTCGACTCAATTACACATTTAGTTTAATTTACTTTATCGTTCAAAACTTGATATTTCAAGAAAGCAATAAAATGAGTGTGCTCGATCTCTTGGGTGTCACCAATATTAGTGCAAATATATACTAGAATATGCAATATTTCAAAATCTGTCGACATATATAATATAGAAAAATTGATGGAAATTTAACATCATAATTACACATTGTGGGGAAATCTTAAATAGGTTGGATCATGCCACATATTTTATTTGTACACACCTTTTTGGGTGACTTGGGATAAGAAATGGTATGGCTGCAAGACTGGCACCTCTTCAGTTTTAGAAATATATTGCGCCTTCAAATACTTGTTTATTTGCTTCATCAGACCAATTCAGACCTCTTTACTTTATTTCTTTATTTTTTCAATATTAATATATCAAGAATACGCAAATGTATTTGTGTGTGTGTAGTACACTGTTTTTTCAGTTATTTATAACTAAAGCAGTCTAGTCTTCGTGGACAGGGTTGATTAGAAAGAACTGCATGTTAACCATTTAACAATCTCAGAAAATAAAATTACGAGAACTGGAGAAATGTTTTTCTTTGCTAAAATATTAAGAATTGCAAATTCTTGTTTCTTTAAGAATATAAAACTATATTGAAGCAAATTTTGCAATGTCTAAAATACTACATCAAACATTCAATATTTATTCATGCAAAATCATATTATAACCTCAATTTTGTAGCCCTTAAGACCAATAACTACAGAACTAACATGTGCACAGTCGATTACAGAATGGGTAGATATTCAAACACAACTGAGACAGACACAAAAAAATGACATCGGATTGAAGGGGTGCAGGCTTTCTAATTTCAAAAACAAGCGAAGCAAATACTCATCAATATGTTCAGCATATTATCAAATCTAGGAGTTCATATCAATTTCGATCACTACTGCATAACAATGTCAAGATTAATGTTACTCCCTCCATCCCACCGAATTTTACTGTGTTAATTTCTTTTCGGTTTATCACACTCAACTTGGCTCATTTCATTTTTAAAAAATAGTTATCTCTTCAAAAGGTGTGGACTCTACTTGCTTTTTATCCCTTTAACTATTTTATACTATTCTCCTAAATTATCTTGCCGAAAAGAATCGAGCCATGTTTGAAGAGATGGAGGGAGTACTTTGTTTGGAAAGATAATATTTTTTTCATATGACAAACCTCTAACATTCACTCTATTGGTTAGAGACTCATGTTAGAGGATGTTTCGCTGAGCTTATAAGCTCTTTAAAACAACTTATAAACTGTTTAAGAGCTTATAAGTTATTGCAAAGTTTTGATAAAATAAGCTCCCAACAGCTTATAAGTTGTACAAATAAGTTTCAACAACTTATACGCTCTATATACATCATTTTTATATGGAGAATAATGAGTGATTATTATTTTTATGAGGACCAAATGCAAACTATTTATAAGAAGATACAAAGCTATGATTTTAGGGTTCACTTGGTCATGACTCTATATATATCTTATAAAGATTTATTTACAACGCTATTATTTATATACAGTTATATAGAAACTTCCTTCATTGTATACAAAAATCATTTTGAACCCGATATCTTAAATATATAAGATTAATTGTGAAAATTTTAGTTTTTATTTGATTCTTCTTCTTTTTTTGGGTAAATAAATTTATAAACAAAACAGAGAAAATATAGAATGAAGCTATGTTTAAGGGAGAACAACTCAAGCGAGTAAGGATGGAGGATAATGGAGATATCATTGCCTCGTTAAATTTTTACATTGTTTTAAGGGTTTGTGTAGATAGAGACATAGAGTTGAGGGTAAATTAATTGCATTTATTTTTTATTTCTATCTTTCTTTTTCCCTTAAAATCATATTGCTTTAAAATATATTTTAATTTATGAAATACACAAATATGCACAAAATGTAACTATAAAAAACATTATCTTAAGAGTAAAGAAGCATATTGATGTAATTTATTTTAAATTTGTAATTCATCTGACTTTTTTTTTTGCAATTTTTTCATATTTTGATTTTTGAATCGTTTATTATTTTCGCTCTTTATTTTTTATCTCATGTGTTGTGTTCTTTTTATATCCAAAGTCGTTTTAATGCTTCTTACAACGAATCATAATTCATTTTTCAGACACAACATATGCATTATCAGACACGGCCGTACAAAATGCATAATCATATTTACAATAAAAAACATTAATACTTTAATTTTTTTGGGAATGTATAGCAGTAGTATATGATATTTGATAATATATAGATTTTTTATGTCTTAGATTAATGTTGTTTACTCTCCCCGTGTTTTATAAATGTCTTATTTTGAATTTTTTTAAATAAGTGTTATATTTCAAAATTTAAGAGTAAAATTATGACATTCTTTTTATTATACCCTTATTAAATATTTTTGAAATTTGATAATTAGTTGTATGTATGCATTTATCATGATAATTATAAAATTAGAAATATAAATTTATTTATTTCCTTAATATATGTTTTTTTCCTAATTCACTGAAGTATTTGTCGTTACTTGTTAGTAAGAGCTTGTGCATAATTTATCTGTAAATTCTTGTGGAGTCAGCGATCTGAATTTATATAAATCGACGGTTTGAATTAATCCATAATAGATTCAAATCCACCATACACTAATAATCCAAACAACCCCAATAATCAAATAATCATTGTTAATTACTTTATTTTGAAATATGTAAAATAAAGTAATCTGAAGTATTCACAAACTCGGTTGATCCAAAACACTTTTTATCTTCCATCCCAACTTGTTCATCAAACATATCCCAATTGGCAGTAATAATTTATCTGTGTCCCATCATTGTATATATCTTGCTACCTATATCAATTCCAGCATGTAATATATCGATATATAAAGTTTTCTTTGTCGAACATATAATTGAAAGTAAAAAAAGGTTACAAAATTTATTTAAACGAAATTATTGGGTTATGGGCGTCTTTCAGGAGAAAATTTGGAATATTGTTATTTAATTACCTATTTCTGCGATTAGGAAGAAAAGCAGAATGGTAGAGGTTAATTCCTTCAAATTTTGGAGATCGTGTTATATCCAAACGTACAAATTTGACTAAAACAAGATTAAGCTTAATATAATATCAAATAATTTGACACTCATGTATTGTAATTTGGTTATGAAAATTTGAAATATAGTTGGTTCAGTTGTATCTAATTAAATTATAGTGTTTTTTATTGCATTTTAAATACTTTCTCTGTCCCACTTTAAGTGGTTCGTATTTATTTATGAGTTGTCCCATTTTAAGTGGCTCATACCAAAAAAAAAAATTACACAAAAATATTTTGAATTCTGTGAGTCATACTACTTTACATACAAAACAATCATCTTTAATCTACGTGCCCAAAAGCAATGAGCCACTTAAAGCGGGACGGATGTAGTAATTCTTATGAAATTTAGATAATTCAATTTTGGGGATACATGCCCCATGTAAGATAGTCAAATAGATCAAGATCCATAATACTATCAAACATAGGAAAAAATAAAGTATGATATTGGATATAGGGCTGACAATTAGACAGTATCGGGTCGTTATCGTGTCGACACGATAACGACACCTAACCGATAAAGCCCAAACACGAACACGATCCGTTAAGGATCCGTCCGACACCTACACGAACACGATACGAAATGTCGACACCGGACCCACACGAACACAAATATGACACGATTTTTTCGTGTTGACACGACACGATAACGACACGAAATAATAAATTTAAATCAAAATTAGAAAATAAATAAATACAAAAATAAAAATATATAAAATATAATTAAATATATATAAATATTATCGAATTATACGAAAATGACACGAACACGACACGAAATTATCGTGTCGATACGATAAGGACACGAACACGATAAGGCTGAACACGAACCCATTAATTTCGTGCGTGTTAGTATCGTGTTCTCGTGTTGTGTCGAAAATTGACAGCCCTAATTGGATACAACCCTGAATCGAATATCTACCCATCCACCCAACATTAACGCTCTGCTCAAGTAGGATTCAACTTAAAATTGGGTCGAGCCAACCCATATGATCAGATTAATTTTGACATTCTATATGAATCTAGGTAGAAATAAGAAAAGTAAAAGCAATAATAGATTTTAATATACTAGTTGAACCAATAAGAGATGGCAATCAATAATAATTTAATTGCACATTTTACAATCATTAAAGTGGTGAAGATAAATATACTAATGACAATATGGCCCTTTTGAAGGTTTTATTTTAAAAGTTGAACTCACTCTCTCCTTGAACTTCGAGATTGGAATGCAATTTTTCATTTTGGGCGGCAATATTTCTTTCCGATCAACAAAATTGAAAATATTTTCTTTGCATAAAAAAAATTCCTTGTGGAAGTCTCTTCATGCAATCGCCCATATTTAACAATTTTGTTTGATATATTACAAATAGTTTCGACTCCCATTAGAAGAGTAATTCGTGACTTGATATTTATTTTTATTTTTGGTATCATGGGGAACCAACAGCCGTTATCTATGATACGCATTGCGTAAACCACACGTTCCTGTTATGTCCTAAGCCATGTTTACACAAAGATGCATGATAATCCATTATCTACACTTAAACCTTTACGACCAAAGGTTTTATAAAAGGTGTGACACATAACAAACACCGGCTCTTCTATAGTGGACTTGTTTTACCTTTGATGGATATCTAGCAACAATTTCGTTATATAAATGATTGGAATTTGAGTTTGATATTACTTGACTCATTAGATTATAAACAAGCTATTTAAATAAACCAATTTGCAAATGTAATATTATTAACTCGGTAGAATTTTTATTTTTATTAGTTCATTTAGAAAAAAGTACAACAATTAGTTATTGATTAACTTTGTTATAATTAATAATTAGTTTAAGTAAATATATGATGGTTTATTATAGAATGATATATTTTAAAAATTGATAGTTTTTGAATTTAAATTCAAAGTTATAAAGTTCGTAGACTATATTATGTTCGAAAAGATTCGTTAGCCTCTATCTTGAGTTGGACTCGGTAATATAAGATGAGTTAAGCTTGAGCTTAATAGTTTATGGTGCTACTAAAATACACCATTTTTTCTAGGAACTTTGATACAACTTGTTTCAACTTTCTTAAAGAAACACAAAAACTTGTACTCCTTCCGTCCCATTATTGTTGGCTCGTATTTTTTTTTTGGGGTTATCTTGCTATTGTTGACCCGTTCCAAAAAATGAAACATTTTTATACTAAAAATGCATCGAATTTCGTGTCACATATTACTTTACACACAAAACACAACTCTCTTTAATCTACGTAAAAAGAAATGAACTCCTATAGCATATATTTGAATCAACAATATCGGAACGGATGGAATATTATATACAGGTCAAGATCTATTAAGCGATATTCAGTTTCAAATAGAAGTTGAACTCCTATAGCATATATTTGAATAACCCAAAAATTATATAGCCACCACTATTAGAGGATTAATTGTAACTAATACGAAATGTGAAGATGGTGACCATCTTGAGTTTGTAGTTCAATCATGAGGATTAAATGAACAATGATGGCCTTAACGAAAATTCTTCCACTATACCAACTAATTAAGATATTATATTAACCTTATTTTTTGTACAAATAACATTTAGCTTTGAATTGATAAAGTCAGAACACTTGCTAATTTACAAAATGGATACAACTAAATATGGAAAAAAATATAATTCTCCAACAGATTGCTAAATGTATCGAAACATGATTCTTCAATAAAATATATAATACCTTTTTTAACTAAAATCCAATCATGAAATGAGCCTGTAAATGCGAATGCATCTGTAAATTAGAAACTGTCTGTAATATGTTGTACAAATCAATAGTGTAACACCTAAATTCCAGCCTTGAATTTTTTTAAAAATTACGACTATTCACTCTCATAAAAGCCATGTCAGTATTAATTGCCACCATTCGAAAATAAATAATCAAAGCAATAATACATCATTGACAGCACCATACACGAATGCGACAACTCATGATGAGAGAACACACACCAACAAATTAAGTCTAATAATTAACTGTGTTGGAAGAATTTTACAAAAATTAGTATTTCTCATCTGTATATAGATAGTGACACATGTATTGGTATAGGTATAAGATAGATAGTTTAGGTGTAAAGGATGGAATAAGTTATGAATTTGAATTATGATAGTGGGTGAATGATATTTTTTATGACTGGTATATATTTACTAAATGAAATATCATTTTTTATATTATAAAATGATTTCTTTTCACTTGATACGAGAATTGTTCTTCTAATCAAACAAAGTGTAGTGGGTAATATTGTTTATATGACGTTAAAAAAAATTAAGATGTCTAAACTTTATATCATTCTTTATTTTTAATATATTAATTTCCATAAAAATAGCATAAATAAGTAGTGTTATAATTTTTCATTTAAATAATATGAAAATGAATTAAATTTACTCTACATAATTTCGTACACCTAAATTAATTTGCAATTGCACAAAAATAAATACTGAATTTTTAAGCAAGAAAAACAAATAAATTATAGTTGAGATTTAATTTTCTAATTTTGATTTAGAAAATTATAGTTTAGCTTCCATAGAACTATGTACAGAAAGCTTTAGTATTTAACTGAAAAATATATAATAACTTGCATAACCTAAAAGAAAACGCAATAACAAATTTCATATTCATTCTTAATCACGTTATAGGTAAATTTTTGTTATAAAAAAGAACACCATTCGTATAGCAATCTCCAATTAAGGGTAATTTCTTTTTTTGGTCATTTTAATACAGAAATTTAAAGACCGCGTCACGGTGGATTCGAACCCGGCCAACACACGCACACAATTAAGGGTAATTTCTTCCATGTATTTAAAGGTGGCAAAAAATCGGGTTGGGCCAAGTTCATCGGACTTTTCCTAAAAATCAGGTTGGGCCCACACAAAAATGCACCAATTTGTGAATAACGGAACACAACTAAGCTCGAACTACTATTTAAGTGCGTAAATTTTGGATAGGATCGGGATGAACCGAGCTCATCAAGCTTTTGTTCATTTTAGACAACCCCCGACCATGCCCGTAATTCCATCCCCTAAAATTTTCGTGCCCAATCCAACCCGAAAATGGGTTGGATCAGACTTGTTTTATCAGCTCTACATGTATCCCGTATTCCTAATGACTCAATATTAAAATTTTATTTCTCCAAAAATTGATCTAATTTGCCAACAAGCTAGGTCCAAATGTTAGAATTTAAATTAATATAGCAATTATCTTATTATGCTAATAGCAGTTCTATCTTTCGTTCTTTTTTTGGGCTCAGTACTGATAAAACCAAAATTTGCGTGCTCTTCTATATGCCTTTAGTTTACATTAGTGTATGCTACCTCTAAAACTTAGGGGTAACGCAAGTTTATTTCAGAGAAATTATAAGCTCAAGAAATTATAAGATATGATGTCTCAGTCTTTATAAGTTGTTAAAGTGTTTGGATAATTGATCTTATAAGTTAGAGAAAGAATCGTGAGTTAGAGAGAAAATCATAGTTAGAGATAAAATTGACGAGATGTGAAGTTGATAGTGTATGTGTAGGAAATAACTAACTATAATAAAGTTATTTTGGTAAATTCATGATTGCTTATAAGTTTATAAAAAATAAGTTAGGGTTAACCAACTTATTTTTAGGGAGCTTTATAATTTGTTGAACTTATTTTCACAAATTTATAAATTCGCTTATGAAACTTTATTTTGCCAAACACTTTGCAACAACTTATAAGCTGTTTTAAAGAGCTTATAAGCTCAGCCAAACACCCTCTTAATGAACTATTATAAACGTGCAGATGAGTATTTTTTTTCTGATTTTTAGAAGAATAAAATTCATTAATCAAATAGCTTCTCATATCTTGCGAGGAGAAAATATGGCAGTTAATTTGGATACTGTTGATGGTGGACCTCAGCATTTTATTTATTACTATTTTGCTTTTTGGGGAAGGGTGGACCTTAGAGTAAAAATGTATTCGAAATATGGTTCAAATATAATAATATGATTATATGTTCTCGTTTTATGGTTAGATTTTATTTTTTAGGAGAATATGAGGAAGGATTTTTCTTCAATAATTTTAGAATTCCAGATGTTTATAATTAAGTAATGCCATAACTCTGGTTCTCCTAATTAAGGCTAATAAAAAATACTCCTTTAATTATAGGACTAAAAATACCTATCTAGTATAGAACAAACACACATAATATAATGTGCATGTAGGTTTCATATGGAACTAATGTAGAGATCCAAGTTCGCCAACTCACGTGAGTTCAAATCTTAACTAAGTATCAATTTATCTTAACTCTTTTTAAAAAAATTATCACTTTTAAAAATAATATATAACGACTTATTTTCACAATTTTTTTTGGCACAAGAAGTTGGAATGCTTAAGCTTCTTAAAGCCTAAGGGGGTGTTTGACTAAGCTTATTTTAAAGAGCTTATAAGATGTTTCAAGAGCTTATATGAGGTAATGTATCAAGTGATTATAAGTTGTTAAAGTGTTTGGATAATTGATCTTATAAGTTAGAGAAAGAATCATGAGTTAGAGAGAGAAAATCATAGTTAGAGAGATAAAATTGACGAGATGTGAAGTTGATAGTGTATGTATAGGAAATAACGAACTATAATAAGGTTATTTTGGTAAATTCATGATTGCTTATAAGTTTATGAAAAAATAAGTTATGATTGATCTACTTATTTTTAGGAGAGCTTATAAGTTGTTGGAGCTTATTTTCACAGCTTATAAGTTGTTTAGGAGCTTATTTTCTTAAATACTTTCTGAATGATAAAATTGCTTTTAAAGAAATTATAAGCTCACCAAACACCTCTAAATTAAACCGGTGAGTGATTATCTCTCCTCAAATAGAAAAGGTTAGATATATCAATCATAAATAAATATATCATCCCCAATATCTCCTCGTACAGAGAACACAAACCAGGTTCACATCTTTAGACAGGCCCAACTTCAATGAAATTTCAAAAATATTAATACTTGTCTAAACATCATGTATGAAATTCAGATAAATTTTCGAAATTGAAATACTGATAGCAGCTAATGTCGAAATGAAAATAATGGGACAAAATAATATAGGAACATAAATGATGTTGCAGGAGCATATAACACATGATACGTTATTTGTCTAATCAATCAACCATAAGATTGCTAAATCAAAGGTGACTGTTACCATGTGATTGGCTTTTGTGGACCAGTTCCTTATGCTGCTTCTTTTCAGACCACAACCCTCAACATTTATTAATTTACTTTCATTTCTGTCTCGGATCCTTTTTCATTTCATCTCATATTTAATTTGAGTGAATATATAATTTTCCTGATTAATGCCCTCTTTTTCAGTTTCTAAATAGAATACTTTATATATATATATAATATTAGGAAGTAATATTATGATATATGATGTGATTAGTTTTTCACTCGCGAAAGCATCACTTTTACAACAAACTGATTAAGTATTTTGTTTGTTGAAATAGGTGTAGATGGGATACAGTTCAAATTTTGAGGCAATGAATACAGATACATGATACAGCAACAAGCATTGTATATTCGGACATCACGAAAAGTTGGAAGAATTAATCGGATTACGATTTGGATGAAAGAACACGAACCTATATAAGTGAGGATAAATATCAGTTTATGTCCCAACTTTTCGTAATTTTTCACTTAATGTCTCAACGTAAGTATATTGTTATTTTGATACCTAACGTTTCAGAAAATTTCTAATAATGTCATATCGATCAAATTCCGATGTCCAAACGCTTACATGGCTGTCGAAATTTTATGTTGAACTCAAGGTCAATATAAAATAAAATAAAAACATAGAAAATCTCTTCCAAAACGACATCATTCCATTTACTCCCTTATATTGACGTGGAAAAGAAATGGAATGACGTTGTTTTGGAAGAGTTTTTCCACGTTTTTATTTAATTTTTATATTGACGTAGAGTCCAATGTGGAATTCCGATAACCACATAAGCATTTGTACGTCGAAAATTGATGGACTTGACATTAATAGAAATTTTATGAAACGTTAGGGACCAAAATAACAATTACTTAAGTTGGAACATAAAGTGAAAAATTACGAAATTTGGGACGTAAACTGATATTTACCCTATAAATGATGCCATCCATTTTTTTTATTTTAAATGGAACATATTGAAAACGACACATGTTTTCATGTTTGTAAGGTTAATATGATGTCAATTTTGTAGGAAATCTTGAACGTAATTTGATTTATTGTGTAAAATTTGTTACTTGTCCGTTGTTTGATTAAATTTACAAAAATATTAGGTTGAAATCAAAGAGATTGAACATACTAAGAATGAATGAAGTTAATCTCAATACGATTTCGTAACCGTTGGCCATCTATACTTTGGAGTGGAATATGTACATTTGTTTTATATGTATTTTTATATAAGTATTGAGTAGATGATACATAAATAGTGAACAAACCACATGATTTGTGAAACATCTAGCTAGGTAAATTTGTAGACACTGTCCTTATTTTTCAATTGTAAACAAATAATAAAACAATATTCGAGTGTGATATATAGGTATAGAAAAATCAACAATGACGACCACACTAGCTAGTGGCTACGTACCTATATAGTCTACATCTACACACTAATTTATCATGCACCCTATAAATTTGTTCCTAAAGTTGAGGAAAATCGGTTATAAAAATAATAATATAAACGGATTAGAATCTATCTACTCTTAAGTGTCTGTCCTGCCATAGATCCGTACAGTAATATCCGCTAATCACTCATCTGAACACATTCAAATTTATGAATTAATATCTAAATAATCAAATATGAATTGTTATAATAATCGGATACACATTCTCACAAAACCGAACACTAAAAGTAAATATTAATAATAACTAGTAATAATTTTGAAAAATTAAAAATTAGAAATTAAGTATAAATTATAAATTATAAAATCTAAATTTAACTTGTCATATCCAAAATAATATAACAAGTTGAATCCATCAGATAACATATGAAATTATCAATAAGCCAATATATAAATTTACATATATATACACATATGATCCATATATATAGAGAAACATAAATAGTTGGTGTATAATGGGGATTGGGTTATGTTGCTTGAAGACGTGAAAAGTGAGACAGTTGGAATCTTTGGGCGTTGAGTGGAAGAGAAAGAAAGAGCTGACGCCATGTCAACTATACAACTGTTGCCTCCACACACACACATATATATAGCAGAATCAATAATTTGGAGTCACATCATCTAACTTTAATTACCTCCACAAACAGTAGCACGCACCCCAAATAATTCTTCCACTTTACCCATCAATCCCCGCGTTTTGGAACTCTCCGACTCCGACGTCTCTCCACAATTATTACAACTCGTTACAAGCTTCAAAATAAGTTTATGTCGGTATGCCCAATATATATTATTTGCTCTCATACATAATAATCTCATTCGATGCACTCCAAAATACTCCCTCCATCCCACCTAAAGTATCCTATTTCTTTTGGACACGGGTATTTAGGAGAAATATATAAAGGAGATAAAGTGTTAAAAAGTGGGTAGGATTCACACTTTTTGAAGGAATAATTATTTCCAAAAATAGAATAGGACATTTGTAATGGGACAACCCAAAAAGGAAAGTGAGACATTTTAAATGGGACAGATGGAGTAATATGCATGTAATAGCAAAAGCTTGATTTTGGGGTTGGGTTCGATCGTAACCTTTTTGGTCCCACGGATTTTCAGGTCGGGGTGGCAATCTTGATAGCTATAAAACTAGTTCGTCTCAAGTGTGATGCATGAATTATTTTATGTATTACAAATACAGAATAAATTTTCATTGCTCTTTAAAATTTTTTAAGAGAATAACAATAATAATAATCACCTGGGCCTGGGCTGGCCCGGGCCATGGCCCAGTTGACATATTTTGGTTGCTGCACAATATTTAAACCATTATATTTCGAAATATCTAGATGTAGTGGCCCAATAAAATAATTAATTCAGCCCAAATAAAGTAAAAAGAAATAGCGAGCACGCATTTGAAGCCCAATTTTGGCTATCCCTATTTCATAAACATTTAACTGATAATATTTATATTTATTCAACCAAATCATTAGAATAATTATTAAAAAAAAAAAAGCTTCAAAATAGTTATGTAAACTGCGGCACCAGCAAACAGTGAAATTCCTCTATGTTCCACCATGCCCATTTTCTCCGTGTAACTTCTTCCACACACATCCGCCTACGCCGCCTTTCCATCCTCTCCACCGTCGACGCCGCACCTCAATGGCGGCAAACCCCCGACCTCCTCCCCCTCTGCGCCGCCGCACAATCACTTCCCGCCACCCAACAAGTGCACGCCCTCGCCGTCGTCCACGGCCTCCTCCCCTCCAGCATCTCCATCGCCGCTGCCCTCGTCCTCTCCTACGCCACCCACCGTAGCCATCCTTCCACCCTCCACTCCCTCTTCGCCCACACAGCCTCGTTTTCCAGCTCCTCTTTCCTCCACAACACCCTCATCCGCGCCTCCACGATTCTCTCAGCGGGGCCGCACCAGAAACGCGCCGTTGTTCTCGGATTTGCCGTTTATAACGATTTGTTGACGGCGACTCCTTTCGCGCCCGACGATTACACCTTCCCTTTCGCACTCAAGCTCTGCGCGGATTTTCAATGCGTATCGAAAGGTTTGGAGGTGCACGCGAGGTTAATTAAAGCCGGACTAGATGAAGATGTGTTTGTGAATAACACTCTTATTTTGTTCTACGGTAGCTATGGTGACTTGTGGAGTGTCGATAAGGTGTTTGATGAAATGCCTGTAAGAGATTTGATCTCGTGGAATACAGTCATTCGTGTTTCTTCTGATAATAACTGTTGTTTAAAATCCATTGGTTTGTTAAGGGATATGTTTTTGAAGTCCGAATTCTTGCCTAATGTGATTAGTGTTGTGAGTGTTTTGCCGGCATGTGCTGTTCTTAAGAATGAGAGGCTGGTTAATTTGATCCATTGTTACTCGATCAAGGTTAGTTTGGATGGTGAAACGAAGGTCGTTAATGCATTAGTTGATGCCTATGGCAAGTGTGGGAATGTGCAGGCTTGTGAGAGAGTTTTTAGTGAGATGGATGAGAGAAATGCGGTTTCTTGGAATTCGATTATTGGTGTTTTTTCGTACAGGGGTTTTAGTAGGGAGGCATTGGATTATTTTAGGGCTATGATACATGAGGATGTGAACTTGAATACTGTGACTATTGCTACCATTTTACCAGTATTATCGGAACTAAATTTGTTCGATAATTGTACAGAGCTTCATGGATTCAGTGTAAAGACGAATATGAATTGCGATGTCTTTGTTGCCAATGCGTTGATTGATATGTATGGAAAATGGAGGCGTATGGGTGAGGCTTCGAGTGTATTCTACAGGATGGATACAAGGAACGTTGTGTCGTTTAACACGATGATTGGAAACTTGACTCAGAATGGGCTCGCATTGGATGCTATCGAGCTAGTTAGAGAGATGCAAGCTCATGGTGAAGTTCCTAATTCTATAACTCTGACCAATGTGCTCCCTGCTTGTGGCCGAGTGGGATCTCTTCGTCATGGTAGAGAACTGCATGCTAGATGTGTCCGCTTTGGGCCAGTGTTTGAGTTGTTTGTTTCAAATGCTTTGGCCGACATGTATGCCAAATGTGGTCGCCTCGATTTTGCTCAAACTATGTTTAGTACATCAATCAGGGATGAGGTTTCGTACAACATTCTCATTGCTGGCTATTCTCAGACGAGCGAGAGCTCAAAATCTATAAGCTTGTTTAGAGAAATGAAAATGGTGGGGCTGAATCACGGCACTGTTTCCTACACCGGGGTTTTGTCTGCCTGCGCAAACATGTCGGCGTTCGAGGAAGGGAGACAGATCCACGCGATGGCGATCATTAAAAAGTTTGATGAACATCTTTTTGTAGCAAACTCGCTTGTGGACTTGTACACGAAGTGTGGACGGGTTGACATCGCCCTGAAGGTGTTTGATCGGATCCCGATTAGGGATACGGCTTCGTGGAATACCATTATTTTAGGGTTTGCGATGCTCGGGCACTTTGATACTGCAATCGAACTCTTTGAAGCTATGAAGGAGGAGGATGGCATTCGGCACGACTCGGTTTCTTACATAGCGGTGTTGTCAGCCTGCAGTCACGGCGGCCTAGTCGGGAAGGGGAAGGAGATTTTTGATTATATGTTGGCTCAAGGCTTGACGCCCTCGGAGATGCATTATTCTTGCATGGTGGATCTTCTAGGGCGGAACGGGCTTATGGAGGAGGCGGTGGGGCTTATCAGGAGCATGCCAGTTGAGCCTCGGGTGAACACATGGGGCGCATTGCTTGGGGCTAGCCGTATTCATGGGAACGTGGAGCTAGGGTGCTGGGCCGCAGAGTGTCTTCTTGAGTTGGAGCCGGATCGTCCCGGATACTACGTGGTGCTGTCGAATATGTATGCGGAGGCGGGAGGTGGGATGAGGCGGATAGGGTTCGGAAAATGATGAGTTGGAGGAGAGTGAAAAAAAATCCTGGTTGTAGTTGGGTTGAGAGTGAAGACCAGATACACGGTTTTGTTGCCGGAGAAAGATTTGATCCACACTGTGGAGTGCAAGGTTTAGTTAGCATCAATTAGTGAGCATTTTTAAATGAAGATTAAGATGACTAAATTCATGGCTTTGATCTTGCACTTTATGCAAGGACAGAAGTTATATTATGTACCTCATCAACATTCCACTTCAATTTTTCAAGTTTTCTTGGAACCCGAAACGAGCATAGTCCTTTGAGTTTTGAAGCCCAATGTCATGAATAGGAAAGCGTAAAATGTGAACCAACAGGTCACGATCCATTAGATAGGTCTATCATTCGAATTCAAGCTCATATTTAGTAATATTTGTAATTTTGCTGGTATTTTATAATATTCGGATCCATGAACCCTCCCTAAATTAATAAGTATTCGAGATGTAGAAACTAACAAACAAAAATTCCTAAATTTCCATATCTTCTGATAAAAATATGATTTGTTTTATCACTAGATAAAGGATGCATGCATCGCACAAACACGGTTTTTACACTAGATAACACCAGTTAGCTATATTTTTCGATGGCACCATCAACCCCATGAGAAACAATGAAACAAAATTAGAACTTTGAGAGTACCGACACATGAATTTAAGCAGAGGTCGGGTGATTAGGTTCAAATCCTCTCTTGTAGAACCTATAAACCTCTTTACAGACGCTTGATAGCTAATGGAAACCACGAAACTGAACTTTCTGGAGATGCCTTTAGCCTTTCTCATCTAATCTTCAACTTCGTCATCATCTTCATCGTCTGGCTCGTCATCATCTTCCGAGCCATCACTGTCCTTGTCCTGCACGCATGTCAAAATGAATCAACGGAATAATACAGGGACATGACCAACTTAACCAGGACGATTAACTAACTGATGTTCCGCAATGCTCGTCATGCTCAAATTATTATTTTGAGAAATAGATTAAATGGTTAAAATCTAATTTGAGAAGGGATACAGAAGCCTATGCCTGATCAGAAATCAATATAAACAATAAGAAAGCAGACAGAAGTTAGTCAAACCCCCAGTAATTTTTGTTGGAACTTCCTCATTATGGCTTTATAAAATCGATAGCATTCTGGCCTTTGGATCAACTAACCAACTATAGAAGTTATAATGGATAAACTCAAAATAGTCGTTTATGAAAATTGCTTTTGTACTCAAACTTTGACTATAGGTCAAATCTTTGAATTTTAGGCAGGATCTCAACACCACAAGGCCCGATTTATCAGGAGAAGAACCTTCTACTTACAAGACACTATTTCACTTCATGCATAGCTAGACGAGAGCTGACTTTCAGATTTCTTGATAGCTATTTCACTTAAAGTTTCTCTTTCTTAACATGGGCTTAGATTTCGGTGAAAGGACTGAGGAGCATCATAAAGCAGTCAAATTCTAGACTTTCAATCTTCAAAATTGTGCATGTCACAGGATCTCCAATCACTAACTTGCCAGTAAGGAGCTATATACTTCAGAATTCGCACAAGTACAAATCCATAACATTTGAATCAGTTAACGAACAAACAAATGCAGGCCCAGACCAAGGAAATCCTTATGAAGGCGAAAAACTAAGCAATAATTCAAAGGAATCCAGTTCAATGGCAGCGGCATGCAAATGCTATAGGTTCATAATTTATCTACAAAACCTCGTCCGAAGTGGCAAGACCTACGGTATAGGGTATTTTCTTACCTCATCATCATCCATTTCAAATTCCTCTTCATCAGCCTCCTAAAGTAAGATCATTAGGATAGCGAAGAGTTAGAAAGTGGACCATAGACGCATTTTAAAGTCGGATGAATTTGTAAAACATAAATAGAAGAAAGTCAGGAAGTATGCATACATTGTTAAAATATGTGAGGGGATTTGGCCATAAGTCATCCTTGATAATTTCAGCAACCTGCTATAGAAGGCAAAGCACAAAATACATAAAAACATATTCTTTGTTTAGAAAAAAAATGTAAATAAAGCCTAAGATCATTCAATAATATGCTCAAGCAGAATGTACCTCATCTTGAATCTCTTCCAAATCACCACTGTGCTGGCTGTCATTGAACCAGGAAAAGAAGCTGCATTTCACAGTGTATTTATGTAAGAAATAATCGCCATAGTGAAAAATTGGGGATACTCATGCAGTACTATACAAAAAATTCACTCTCTCCCCTACAGAACTAATGCTGACATACTTTTTCTTTTGCCTCCTTCCACATTTTCTCATCCCATCCTTCTTTCCTATCTATCTTGTCCCTTACTCTCCTTTTATTTGCTCTGGCAGCATTCATCGTTCTTTATCATCTTCTTATTCTTCTAATTAGTAATTATTCATTTTTTCCCTCTAGATTGACTTGCAGAAGTCCCCACACTGATGCCCCTCCACCAGCCAAAGTTTGGAACCCTCGTTTTCCAACCCACTGCTTGCAACCCTTTCCACCAACCCAAATCCACCAGCACAATTGTAACAACCCGAAATTTTGGGCTTAAAAATTTCAAAAATAAAGAAGGAATGTTATGAGGGAAACAAGTATGGAAGTAAACGTCGGAAACTGTCGATTTTGAATAAATCTAAATTCCTCTTGAAAATTCGAACGAAATAATTTTTAATATAAATAAATATATTTTTAAGTATATGTGGGATATTATTTAGTCAAGTATTACACTAATGAAGAAAAAGAAATATTTTTCCAATTTCTTAGTGATTTTCGAAACTTTAGGTAATAAAGTGATTAATTTGTGATTTAATATGTGATCACTTGATTTTATGTGATGAGTTGTCATGTTTATCTTATAATATATGATAAGATAATTATCTTACACCCAAGCATGATTTTCGAAAATGAGGTATATGTGATAAGGATTTGAAAATGACATTTTTTTTATAAGTAGACTATGCTATTTTTATAAAAAGATAAGATAAGGTTGTGACTAAGATATGATAATGTTTATAGAAGTATGTAGAAATGTGATAAGTATCATAAGAGATAAAATCTTGTCCTTAGTCTATGCAAATTTTCGAAAAAACCCTATGATTTTATGTGATAATTTTATTTAATTGCACAACCTTTAATACTTGATAAATATCATGATTTCTAGATCAATCTTATCTCCTAGAAATTATATAAATTTCAAAATTTAAGAGATAGGGTAAAGAATGGAAATTTTGAAATTTAATTCTAGAAAACCCTAATTTTCGAAAATTTGAGAAAATAGCTAAGAATTGTTTCAAAAATTTATTTTATGATATAAGATCATTATATTTATGTAATTATTCATGAAAATAATATTAGTTATGAAAAGAATAAAGGTTTGATAATTTAATCTTAATTTCGAATTATTTGCCGATAACTTTACTTTAGTACATAGAAATGATCTAAATTAATTTTCCTATGATTTATTTTATCATCTAAGATCTATATTATGTCACATAACTATTAATTGGAAGAAAATAAAATATGTGGCATATATTATATATATGGACCGAAAATTTTGAATTATAGGTGTGAAAATGAGAAAATATTATACTCTTAATAATGATGTGTCATGATTATAATGATAAGATATTATTAAAAGATAAGATAGAGTATGTGTTCAAATTGAACAAGTAACTATAAGCTTTTGTCTTGTAGTAGTTGAAAATTTTGAAAAATAAATGTGAACAAATATGAACAAATGTGAACATAAAGAATAAAATTCAAACTTTAGGATAAAGATAAGATATGATATTAATTAATTCTTGTAACTTAGCATAAGATGTAGTAAAAATAAAAATTGTCTCTTATTTAAATGTAAAGTGCCGAAATTATATATATATTGTGAACATGAGATATTTTTCATATCTTTAAATATTAAACTATATAATTATGATGTAGAGATAATATTTATGATAAGATAAGGTGAATCATTAAATTTACAAGTGGATGTATTGATTGAGTGCATATGACCGAAAATATGGGTCAAATTAAGAAGGAAATAATTTTGGAATTCTTTGATAATGACGCCTAATCTTGATAAGGTTGAATATTAATTAAATAAACTATAGGATAAGATAATATTTTGTCTTATATTACAAGTGGAGTGGTCGAAAATCAAGGTGATAAGGTATGAGTGTATTTTTGATTTTATGCTAAGATATTTTATAAAATCATGATTAAATCATCTTATAACCTCTATAAATAGGAGGCCACCCTCCCATACCATATGAACGAAATTAGGAAGAAAAATAAGAGAAAATAGAGAAAAAAATAGAAAGTGTTCTCCGAGAGTTTTCTTCAACCTTATAGAAAAACGTCGCCGACTCGACCAAAACCGACTAGAAGGTTAGAAATCCTACAACTCTTACTATTTCATGCAAAATATTAGAAATTCATATGTGATATGTTTTGTTACATGCTTTCAAAATTATGTGAAATACGTGAAATTTATGCTATACGCTTAAGTTGTAAATCAAATACGCTTATATGATAGTTATAAGCATGTATCATGAATTTAATAACAAAGTTTGGCATGTTATGAAATTTTATGCCATGATCGAAATTATGTGAGACCTATATGTTGATGAACATGAATTTTAATTGATGTTTTGAACATGAAATAATGATAGTTATTCATGTTTAAGATTTTATGATTTTGTGTGAAAAGTAGAGACTTGTAAGTATGTGACTGTGAAAACGTAAAATTTAAGTATATATGTAAGCTGAGAAGTAAGGTCAGTACGTGACGAAGCTCGTTACGAAATTAAGATTTGTACGTCACGTCGAATGATTTGAACTAAGGAAGGAATGAAAGAATAGGATGTTATATCTCTTCGAGACACGACAAGTATAATAGTGATTAAAGTATGAAAATAGGATCCTTGACGTTAAAGTGATTGATGTAGTAAGTCCGTTGTTTTCGGATCGATGATTGTCGAAAAGTATAGCGATGTACTAAACCTCGTTTCTCGCGATTGAAAAGGGTCTTGCTCGGAGGAGAAAGAAACGGAAAGTAAACTAGTGACGTAAGAACTATAAGTTCTCGAGGTGGGCTTTCTTACCAAAACCATTTATGAGATTTCTTGGAAAATGATTTACTGTTATTACTTTACTGTTTTCTGCAAATGATAAAGTACGATATTGTCGCCAAAATGTTTTATGTTTTGTATATGTTCATTCGGGTCGCTCGGGCAACAGGATCAAATTACAATTCGGATCCCAGTCGGAGGTGTATGGTAGAAATTCCAGCAGGTTGTGTACACATTAGCTTCGAATCGCGGTTGCGATCATTGTCCGAATCGCCGGCTATGATCGATCGTCGCGTCCGGGTGAAAGGAGGCCTCCTCCCGCTTTATCCATAGCCGACTTGGAATATACGTTGTGATGTGAAAATGCTCACAGCGATGTTTTGTAAAGTAATGAAAATGAATTTAGTAAAACAAGGCCTTTTCAAATAAAACCCTCGTGTTCATCGTGATGAGGCGACAATATTTCGTAAAGTAAAATGTTTTCGGCATGTGTCCACCGAGTGCATCTTTGTACTCAACCCCGCATGTTTGTTTTAAATGCGCGGTTGAGTGATGATGGAACAGGCGGGAGTTGAGCGGAATCTTCACAACGTAGTATGAAACATCTTTTGGTTCGCCTGAGAATACATCTTCATATGCATGTCTCACACGCTTATTCCGCCGCCAAACTCTTGAGACTCATATATTTTGTTACTATGTTAAGCTTTGTAAAAGCTACTATTTTGGTAGAACCTTGAAACCATCTTATATATATAAGCTATTTTGTTCCATCATGATTCTCGTTTCTGTTTGGAACATCTATATTTCCTCGTAGATGAAATGAGTTGGAAACCTTATTCTTTCATAAATACTTAATCCAAACCCCAAGTCACGGTCCGGTAAGGATTTGCCAAACCGGGCTGTGACAACAATCCCCTAACCAATGGATCACCAATGAAAGGTGGAAAAGAATTGTGAACAAGAGAGGATTGATCGTGAAAAACGAGGGTTTCCTTCTAATATCACAAATAAATACTAGGTTGATGGGAAATATCGAGGTTAGTGTTTGCTCTCCAGGTTTCTGCTTTTATAGCTCATAAAAAGCCATAAGTGACCATATGAAGTTACAAGAAGATGATAATTTAACATTCTTATAGGAAGACTCAGGTCTTACCATTATTATTTCAAACATCCCACTTTTTAAGTTATACAGAGACGATGTGAAGTGAATAAAGACTTTAGATGAACAAATGACAATTTCTACCAGCTCCCATAAGAAATGTAGAAAAAAATTAAAAACAGAAAAGGAGAACGGAAGGTACCAACCTCTCCTCAGCATGAGGTCGCTTGCTTCCTTTCTTCGCTTCAGCAGCAACACCATTAGGAATACCCTTCAAATGCCAGAGTCAATAGACTCAATCTCCATTAAAAGTAGAGGGGGTTATTATTCAAACTACAATGGGAAGCAGGAAGCTTACCATGCCTTCTTTCCATTTTATTGATGTTGCTGTGATTTTGGTTGTTCCTTCCTCAAGGAATGTAAAGGTCTTTGTGAGCTTAGTATCTTCAAAGTAAGGATTGGGTTTGAAGTGCTGACATTTAAAAAACAAGAGATTGTCCAACTAGTTCAAAAATTTAAATGGACTAGAGATAAATCATATATTTCAACATCAGACATGATTCAGAAATGGCAAAGATGAAGAAGACTCACAAATGTAATGGAGTAACCAGATTTCACATCTTTGCAATCCTCAACTTCAAGGTTACTCAAATATTTGAATATCTGGCACGAGAAAAAGGAAATAACTTAAATTGATCAAATAAAAGCAAAGCAAGAAAAAAGATCTCTAAGTTTTTAAAATAAGAAAAAGTCAATGTTCAAAATATACTCATTAGCGATTATTGGTACAAAAACATAATTAAAGTGGAGATGAGGTACATAAGATAAATTTATCCATGTAGTCTATTCTTAATAAATGAAAGATAAAGATGAAAACCTTTTGGTCCTCATCAGTCAAAAGTTCACTGAGTGCAGGGTGACTCATAAACTGCAAGAGCAAAGGGAATGTTACTGTTAAGTAGGAAAAGAGCATTTTTTAGGCAGCAGAAATATTTGCGAGCTTAAAGCTATACTATCTTAATCTATTAAATTTGATAAACCACTCACAGCAGTCAACCAGAAATCAGGAATGGATTTAATGATGTCATTTCGCTTATCATAGACAGGCTTCCGTATCTCATTGTATTTCTGTTCCACTTCCAAGACCTTTTCACTTGCTTCTTCATTGATCTGAAAGCATATAAAAATTAAAAAGACAGAAAAACTTGTTACTATGGTATCCACTTTGGGCTGCATCTCCCTCCAGTAGATCAACAAATGTCCAAGCAAATGATTATGAATTTAATGTCTATCACGAAAATAAAATGAAAGAAAAAGTTCAATAATCCCAAGAAACCATGTTGTGTAGCACAGAGAAATAAATGTGATCACAAACATTACCATCTTCAAATAACAAAACTAACTTTTCAGTTGCTGACAACTGACAAGAATGTGCATAATAAGCATACACAAGAAAACTCTATATTCCACTATCCATATCAGAAGTATATCAAACACAAGGACCTTTAAACCTAATTTCATATCAAGATAATCGTAATGAAGGCTAGAGCCTATAAATTTAATATCGAACTCTATTCTCAAAAATAATAGTCATAAAACTTAGGAATCACTCGAGACCGTCTACCCTAACTTCAGCTCTTCTGACTTGGCCTATCAATTATTCAATGAGTATCATTTCAAGTTTGAGAAATGTTCCATTTTCTCGTAGGATACCAAAAGAAGAGCATAATTTCAAGTGTCTTCACAACTTTTACATTTGATATTCAGCTCGGCATTACCAAAGATGAATGCAAATAGAAATTTTGCCTTGCTGAAGCCTAATTCACAAGGCGCATGAAGAGCTAGAACCTTGGAACTAGAATATGATCTTATGTGTGTTTAATTGTTTATGTTACTAGTCTAGTTAAGAATTTTGAAATCACAAACAGAAGATGAAGGCATGTGTAACCAACAAATAGATAAACAAAATACCCACAATTCTGTTTGATATAAACTCAACTCCCTCTCAAGCTTAAACGCTACAAATTGTTTTTTCTGTTTTCCTTTTTTTCTCTGAGCAATAACACAATCATTAAATTATCCACCTCTCCTGACTGGTTCAAGAGAGAAAATCACAACAACAAAAAAGACGCAGCTTACAAAGGAAATATGAGAATTGAGCCCGAAATTCACTCAATTTCTAACAAAATCAACATAAGGATGTACCTTTTCGAGCTCGTCTTGAATTTCCTGAAGCTTTTCGATTGAGAGAACGAGCTCCCCATCAATCTGCTCGGCCCCATTGTTATCTTCGTCCGCCCCTCCCACTTTCTGCTTCTTCCCTTTGTCCGCTCCCATTTCTCTCCGCAACCCTAGAAATTTACAGGAGGAAGGAAAATCCTGTTTGGGTTTCGACTGACTTTTGAGCGCTGTCCTTAAACCCTAAATAAACCCAAAGAGAGAGACAGAGATAGTTTAAATAAAAACAGAGATGATGGAATCATAGTAAGGGTTAGGTTTCTGAGTTCACAAAATATCATGCATAGAATTATTAGAAATTGGAAAAGAAAAGGAATAAATGGATAATTGCAATAACCCAAAAGAATCTCATCATCAATACTGTGAAAACCCTATCCAATGTTACCATTTTGCTTGAATTGCCCTTTATGCCCTTGATTATTAATCTAATGTCATAAATTGTATTTAATATTCTATGTACATAATGACAATACAATTATCTAAATGTTAAATACTTCATAAAGTACATGTTTTTGGTGATTGCTTGATTGTAGGGTGGTTGTTTCTTCATTAACAAAATAATAGTGTATAACCCGTCGAATTTCGACGAAAATCACTTTACATTATAATTTATAAATATTGTATTTTGACAATTCATTGAAAGAAGTATTGAGGGACGAATAAAATTATAATAAAAAAAATGTCAAAGATGGTGTTTAGTAGATTTTTTTTCTACTTCCTTATTTGCAAGAAACTAATAGAAATTAAACTACACATATTTTTAGAAAGATAATAAAAAATGTTTTTAAAATATTAAAAGTGAAGTCTAATTTAAGTTAAATATTTCTCTAGAATATAAAAAATATTAGAATAAAACTCAAAGTATAATTTGAAATTATTCAATCTATGAAATCCGTTTAGAATGTGTGCGTGTGTTTCAAATTTGATTGCAAATTAATTTTACTATTCACATTAGTTATTAGTTCAGTATAATAATACCCTCTAGTTACTCAAATTAATAAGGTCATATATTTAGATATAAAAATATTTTCAACCATCTTGACTCGTCCAGAATATATAAATTTAAATGACTTCAGATAATTGATCGTATTTAAGACGAGTACGGTATGTATGTTCTAAACATGAATTATTAACATGCTTACGAATATTTAATTTTCTACGCGTAAATTACAAAATAAAGTTATTTTTCATTAGAATTCGACGAAATATAACCTATATATAGGGATGTCAATATGGGTCGAAGCCCACTTACCGAATCCCGAATAAATTATAAAATTAGAGGTTAGGGTTGGATTTTATAACCCGAAAAACATCAACCCGAATAGCCCGAACCGAATAAATGACAACCCGAGTGGGTTAGCCCGAACTCGAGCGGGTTGGCCTGATTAACATCCCTACAACTATACAAGAAATTATAGAAGATATTCATAGTGTTGTTAAAAGTTACAAAAAATAGTGAATTATTTATTATGGAATATGAATATTCGGATATATTAAAAATATAATTTAGTTGTGAGCATTATTTTCTAATTTTGATATTGTAATATATTTTAAATAGTATTATATTGAATTAACTTATTAAATTTTTCTAGATATTAGTTTTAATTCGCTATAATTGTATTATATTATTAGAGATCATTTAGTTACATGAAATGCGGACATTAAAGCATATTAGAAAAAATAATTTAATTATGAGCACTATTTTTAATTTTTATTGTTTGCTATTCAAAGTTAGTATAATAAAATTAAAAAAAGAACTTGTGGAATGTATTATATTTATTTTTCAATTATTTGTTTTTACTCCAACGCTTAATATAAAATATTTGATATATATATATATATATATATATATATATATATTTAAGCTTTCTGGCCCGATGGGTTAGCCCGAAACCCGAGAGTTTAGGGTTAGGGTTGAATTTTTCTAACCCGAAAAAAATGTCAACCCGAATAGCCCGAACCGAATAGCCCGACAACCCGAGTGGGTTAGCCCGAACCCGAGCGGGTTGGCCCGATTGACATCCCTACCTATATATATCAAATCCAGACGCGTTATCCTAATATAAAGATTTTTTTCATTTAATATATCAAATTCAGACGTATCGTCCTGATATAGAGATTATTTTATTTAATATGTATAAAAATACAACATAAATATTTCCGTCGAAATTCGACGGATTACATACTAGTATATTTATAATAAAGTTTCTTAGGATGTATAATATATCTATAATACTTTAATATTATGTTTGCTTAAAAATACAAGGTCTTTTATAAAGCAAGGGTCCATTAAGTATTATGCAAATATTTTAGATTCTGTATACAACCTCCTAGGTGAAATATGTAATACAAATCTTAATTATATCATTTATTAATAGATTAAATTGCCAAAATTCTATTCTCCTACTATAATATATATCCGTAGCAGATTATTTAGTATCTGCAACCAAATATAATATTGATACCTTACACAATATAAGACATCCCAATTAAATATATGAAGCCTTATCACATACCTTGAAACAAATGAGCCCTAGGGGTGATTTTATACATAGCCCCCTTTTTTTCTCAAGATAGTCCCCTATTTAATAAATTAAATAATATTAATAAATTTATAATTTAAATAATATTAATAAATTCTTTAACAAATAATAACTCTATCCCAAAAGCCCAGCACGAAGCCTCTTCTTATGTTCGTCTGTATGGAACTCCGAATTTCCCAACGTGGCTTTTAGCCTTGGCCGCATTCTCGGTTGAATAATGAAATTCTTGATTCCCTCACAAATATATATATATATATATATATATATATATATATATAGGGAGGGTTATACGTAACCATTTTTATCGTGAGGATATGAGAACCCAAAAATGATGAATTCATAATGAAAATTGATGAATCTGTTGGGAAAGTTACTGAATCCAAAAAAAATAGAATTTTTGCCTCTCATGGAATTCGAACCCGTGAAAAATTCAATTTTGAATTCATTAACTTTCTCAACAGATTCATCAACTTTCATAATAATTCATTTGGTTCTGGGTTTTAGGATAAAATGGTTCTTATTCAACCAAACTCTCTCTCTCTCTATATATATATATATATATATATAAAGAATACATCCCTATTGGTTTAAATTAAATTCATACTAAATAATAAATTAAAGGAACCCTTCGTTTGCTCATATACTAGTTGAACTTGATCCGCAACTTCTAAAGAACCCTATGCTTCCTTTTCGCCATATTCACTGCTTCAACAAAATCTTGATTTATATTTCCAGAAGCTTCCTTTTCCAAAGCTAGTAAACCAGCAATCCTAAATCTTCGATTTTGGTGGTGAAGATGAGCCTCAAGGATAAAAAAAATCGAAGAAATTCCAATAGATTAGTGTTCAGCCTTATCGTGTCCGTGTCCTTATTGTGTCGATACGATAAGGACACGATAATTTCATGTCTTGTTTGTGTCGGATCTGTATCGTGTTCGTATAACACGATAATTTTCGTGTTGCAGTCGTGTTCATTGCGTGTCCTTGTCGGTACATTTCATGTCATGTTCGTGTCGGGTAGATTCTTAACAGGTCATGTTCGTGTCGGGTAGATTCTTATCGTGTCGTTATCTTATCGACGTGATAACGATCTGGCGCACTTGAATTACCAGTCCTATGTGCTTCTGATATTCTTCATCGCTTTTATTAACGTCCACTTATCTTGAATACCTGGGCTAACAATTTAATTAAAATATATCCATTGAACTACTTATATTTCTACACACAACACAACCACAAGTTTCGGACACATTATGAAGAGTCAATGACATTGGCTATTTAATTCTGATGTAGTCCTATTTTTCATTTATCTTTTTATTTTTAGTTTAATTTGTTCAAACCTACAAGTATATATACTTTCACTATGAGACTGATGTTCCACCTAAATCTGGTCCCTTGAGAAACATTCCCATTCCGGGACCTCTTTCTTGAATTAATACGTACAACAACAATACATTTAAATTAAAAATAAAAGAAGATCATATAATATAATATAATATATATCCAAAAGTATCAATTTTGAGACTTTCAAAAAACCTTAGGGTAGCTCCAATGCCAACTTTTTCAATTGAAAAAGTTGGCTTCTTCCAACTTTTTGACATTGGAAATAGATGACAGGGCAATTCAACTTTCCATTAGGTTTTTGCAGCTTTTGCAGAAAAGCTATGTCAATTTTTTTTTTTTGCATTTCTTTATATTCATTTCAACGACTATCAACGGCTCTTTCATTTTCTAGTGGGATCCATATAAAAGTTGCTTTTCTAGGTATATGATTGAAGAAAAATATAAATATAAGTTGATGAATGTTAAAAACTGATATGATATTTATGTGACAGTAAAGAAGTTGGATTTTAGTTCTTACCATTGGAGTTACCTTATAGATCAAGTTTGTCTCAAAAAAATTCTAGTTTGACAACTATCTTGTGGGGTTAGGATGCCACGTGTAGATTTTACCTAAAGCGCATCGATCATCGCACCTTATGATCAAATAATATAAAAATAAAATATTAATGTGATTAACGTTTAACATCACCTAATTAGCATGCCGGTCTGATATTGATGATGTTATAAATATAGCTATCTAATTGATAAATTAAAATATGAAATGAAATATGACTAAAATACTCGTTCAATTCATCATAGATGTACCATACAATCTTATCTACTTGGGATAAAGCATCAACATGAACAATAACAGCTATATTTCAGGACCAGTAGCCACCAATCCCTACAAGAAATTAATTGTTCCAAAGATGGATCTTTGCCAAGATTTATGTCTTAAAGAAATTATAAGAATATAATACACTATATTTTAATTCGCTCTGACACTTCTTATTTACTGTATATAAGATCTATTAATTAGCTGTTTCGTGTTGTCTTTTGAATCGTGCTCACCTTATTGAGATAATTATTAGTCACGTTATTGAAAAGAGTGATCTTATTCTACCATTATGGTAGCCACAATCAACTTTATTAAACGAAAAACTCATTTATTTAATTTTTGATCTATTAAAAAATTAGTTTTATATTAAAACTATCTTATGGAATTATAATTTTGCACCTATCGAATGAAAATTTTAAACTTAAATTTAAATTTAATAATTTAATATTTTCGAATACGTGAAAAAAAGGTGTGTGGCCCACAACGTACCATAAAGATTAAATTCGGTTGAATGATAAATAAACTCACAACCTTCCAATTAATAATATAATAATTTATTTTAACTTTAACACTTGGAATAACATATTTTTAATTTACGTCAATGTTTTTTACGTGCAAAGACGTATGAAAATCACATTTTATGTGATCAAGACCACACACTAAATGGGATTTAGGAGGTGGTCTTCATACGTCCTCATATATGAGAATGTACTCACAGAGACCACCTCTTTAAACTGTATTGTGCATTCTCTCATATTACAGTTAACGTTATAATTGAAGGAGTAATTAGGTCGAATGTGAATATAAATATAATCATTATATTGGCACTGTTGGGAACAAAAAAAATACGTGATTAAATTATAATAATAAAAGACTGATTGTAGCTAGCTAGAGAGTAACATATATCAATCCTTACATTTAGTGTTTGATCAATGAACATTCATCCATCCATATATACCATAAAAATAATATATACATGTGACTTCCCTAATGACGAGGATAAATTTAAAGTCGCCTACTCTACGTGCATCCTAGATAAATCTTACCCGCTTGCGAGCATGTTCCCGACATTTTATTGGCCTTAGGTAAATAAAGAATATAGCGCCACTTATATTGTACTTATAAAATAAATTGAATTTGTAAATTTGCATGAAATTCAAATAATTTACAAATAGAAATAGATAATCAAAATTTATCAAAAGCATTTATAACTTACTTATCATCTTCTTTATATTTCTACATCTTAACTCTCATCTATAATGAATATAAGTAATACAATATCATAAGAAACAAATAATTAATAATCACATCAACATCAATAGTTTCTAATATATTTTGCACAGATGAAGACACATATATATAAGCAAAATGTAAAAAAATTAATATTTTGGATCTTTAAAGAAAGATATTTTAGTTAAATTGTATAATATTTTGGGCCCAAATGAAACCATATATATATATTGATAAATCTGATATGCGAGATTTATGAAAACAGTAAAGAACACGAGAGACTTTTACGTGGTTCGATCAAGAATAAGATCTACGTCCACGGAGGAGATGATCCTCAAGATGTTTACTATAATTTGATTACAGCAAGTATCTCAAAGGGGCTCTAGTATTCAGTAATTTGCTAACCCTTTTACCTTCAATCTAACTCCTATTTATACACAAACGTAAACCAATCCACGAATCCCTTGATTGGCGGGCTCATGATTCTCATATAACTGACCATGATCTCCACCATTATTACCCATGATTTCTACCGTTACATCATTACCGTTACCCATAATTATCGTCATTTAGGCGTAACCGAGTAGAGGCAACATGAGGTTAGGCCCACTCGCTTGGGGCTGCTATTGGGCTTGAGAGGTTGGGCCATATCCTATCATAGCCCCCCAAAGTCAAGGAATAGTCTTGCCGGGTGAAGCGGAGAATGTGCTTTCCGGGGGGGGATGTTGTTGTCAAGTTCGATGAAGGTTCTTGTCTCTTCTTTGTATGTTCTCTCTCTTTTTTTTTTTTTTTTTTTAAAGGACATCGAGGTCCGACCGAAATACTGCTGGTCCGGGGTGGACACGGGCGCACCCGATGCCCGAACTCGTAATCATTACGTGATTAGACTAGCGAAAGTCGAGGTCCGATGTCGGGAGGAGGTCGAGGTCCGACCAAATACTTCTACCGGTATGAGGTCATGGGCGTAGTCCGATGTCCGAACTCGATGTAATCATTACGTGATCGGTGGCGTTCTCTTTCCAGAGTACGCTATACGCGCCAGCGGTAGTTGGGCACTTCAAAAGTGCTGGCGTGGTCACACATCCAATCGTAGATAGCACGTGTAATAAACGAACGGCAGATTTTAGCGCCATTTATCCTATAAATAGGTCTAAAAGAGGCAATCGCTCACTTTCTCCTTCGACGCTTGAATCCGAGAGCATAACCTTAGAAATTCCCAATTCCTCTTTCACACTTTGTCAAGAAATCGGAAATTCCGCTCGGAAAAAGTAAGTATGTATTCTTCACCTTCTCATTCCTCTTCTCGCCTGATAACTCGGTTCGGCCTCGGGTTCGGCGCCAAGATCCCAATGTAAGGGATTATATATGCCATAATCGCCAGTAACTCAATAGACTTAGTTCTGTGGTTTCACCGGTGTCTTCGGTATGGGATGGCATCGAGGATTGGTGGGCGAGATCAACTTTGACGATGGAGGAGCTTTTGGTGGTTGTTGAGAAATACCACATCCCGTAGGATGCATGGTGGTGCTTCAGAAACCCAATGACGAGCGATGGCTCAGTCTGGAGGGTTTATTACCATTTTGTAGACGACTTTAATAGCCGGGCTTAGATTTCCTTTGCCCCATTTTCCTTAGCTTTCAAGTATTTTCGATCCCTATATGCCAACTGACCTCCAATTCCATTAGGTCGGCGGTTGGGCTAGGGTTGGCCTGTTATGGCATAGGCGAGGAGTTTTCCTTCGAAGTCTTGATGCGTTTTTTTAGCATCAAGTCTATAGGAGGAGTATATTACCTGTCACCTCGTCTGAAGTTTAAAATAGCTTCCCCATCAAAGGTATCCCACTGGCAAAATAGATACTTCTTTCTGCGGGCTGAGGGGTATCCGAGGTATGAGTGGGGCCTCGGAGCGATGAAGGATGTGAAAATTAATCCCCTGGGCCCTATGGAGAAGCTGTTGAACGATATGGGTGAGATCCTATCGATCAATTATACCGAGGATGACTTGAACGATGCTGGGCTGAGTGTCTATAGGTCAGAAGCTCCAGTATCAGGGTCTGATTTGGGTGAGGGCAACCTTCTTATCTTATTTCCTCCGTCTGATTTTGTTGTGCTAATGAAATGCTCATGTTGTATGCAGTGAAGATTGACCCTACCAGAGAAGTCAATATGCCGATCTCGCCGCGCCCTGCATCCTCTGAACGAAGGGAACCCGCGAGGAAGAAGGCGAGAAGAAGCGAGTCCACCCAACAGCCCGTGGTGGTGGACGCCCTGAAAGACTTAATGACCGGTCCTCAGACAACCTCGGGCCCGACGCTGGAGATCGAGGTCCATGGCCAGCCTCTGCCCGAGGTGCCGGCTTCCAGCACTCCCTTATCCTTCCCAAAGGTATAAGTTGCTACTTTTCTCCTGTGAGTTTGTTGTTACGTGTTGCTAATTGTTCCATATCCAGGATGCGGCCTCAATGGCGGGTGAGATGCACCGCATGGCCGGGCTTGTTGTTGAGGGCGCCTCGCGATACGAGGCCATGGAGAGAAGACCGGCGCGCGACAAGCCGAGGGCATTCTTGAATCCGCTACTGATCGCCGCTGGCGGACGCCAACTTGCAAAGGCGAAAGCGTATGAGCCGGTGGCAAAGATGGCGTCACGAGCGCCTCAAGAAGAAGGACCGATCTTGCGAGTGGCCCGTGCCGAAGCGGAGAGCGCTCAAGAGGAGGCTGCCGAGGCTGAGAGGAAGCTGGCAGCGCAGACAAGCGCCCTGCTGGCGGGCAAGGACCTATGCTGAGGGCCTTCGCCAGCAGGCTTATCGAGTCGGAGAGTTTTTCCTCCTTCATCTCCGACCTTGCAGCTGTGATGAGGCCGCAGGTGATATGTGCCCACCTCGAGAAGTTGGCGGCCGAGAGACCTGATTTTGACAAGGCCCAACACGGTTGGGTTGAGGTCGATCCCCGGGAGGTATGCATGAATTATGCTCAGATAATCACCTGGGCGACCTCTTTTCCGTGGTGGATGCCTCGCATCTTCTCCTCACCTCACGGCGGAGGTCGTAACTCAAAGGAAGGAAGATGAAGACGTGAGCTTGAAGCCTTCCTTGCCGAGTTGAGGGTCAAACCGGGCGGCAGTCCGAGCTCGGACGTCCTTCCGGAGATCGGCAACCAAATGGAGGAGCAGCAGCAGCAAAGCAAGCAGGGGAGGTCGGAGAGGCCAAGAATGAGCCCGAGGTCGGTGGACCCAATGTAATAGATGATTTGCGGTCGATAGGACCACGTGTTTGTACAAACTTCCATTTTGAATAATAGACATATCTTGTTAAAATGCCACATGTGTTGTCTTATTTCTAGATTCCTCATCTCAATACCTCGGCTCGATCACGAGTTATTAACAAAGTCGAAAGAAGTTCGAGGTGCTCTAGCCGAGAAGGATGAGGAAGTGATACATCGGAGAAGTCGGTCTGCACGAGTTGACTCAAGTTCGCTAGCATGGATGTCACCGGCATCTTCACCGAATCAAACAAAAGTTGCATGAGGTCGATCATGAAGTGGTCCGCCTCCTCGAGAACGAGGCTTTAAAGTTAAAGATTACACAACTCAAGTCCGGGGGCTGATCTATCCGCAGATGTGATCCAAGGACGATCGATGCAATGCGAGGAGCACTGAGTTGACTACGAGAAACGGCTCGGATCTCAAGAGCATGCAGAGTATGAGAAGGTAATCCACGGATGGTGGGACTACTATATCTGCCGACGATCGAGTTCGAGCTTGTTGGCGGAGGGCATGGTATCGAGGATGAGGAGGTCCAAATAGCAAGAAGTTTAAAGATCGCATCGACTGTCACCGAATACATGCAGATGTATGAGATCGTTCACAAACGACGCATGCCCCAACCCCGCTGCGCGTCTTCAGCGGACGCCGCTGATCCCATAATTGAAGAGCCTGAAGAGGAGGGCGGCTATGCTGATCACGCCGAAGTGCTCCGTCTAATGGGTCCACCCGACAGAGGAGCTTTTAGAGGACAGCGCTCGGCAGTTCGGAGGGGGCGCGTGCGGGCAGCAGGTCGACGTGGAAGGGCAAGAGTTCGGGGACGAGGGCATTGTCTTGGTCCGACGTCAGGCTCGTGGGGTCGAGTGTGGCCCTGCAGGATCGCATTCCCAGTGCCTAATCCGCCTGCGTTGGGTCGATCGCCTCTGAGCGAGCCGAGGTAATCTTGTCCTCATAGATTGGGTGGAAGGCACTGAGTTCATTCCGGGTATTCATCGCCGACCTGGAGATTTCGTTCAAAACTATCTCGACTTGTGAATCTCGGCGGTGAGCCCTAAGTCCGAATGATTGTATATAGTGCGGGAGTTTGTATGTAGGTATAAATGTATTTAGACTCGTTGAAGTGTACGTTTTTCCTCTTGAGAGGTATAAACATAGCTTAGGACTTCGTTTGGTCGTAAATGTATTTATACTGTATACGGGCATAATTTGGTGAGATCCAATCTGGATGTCTTTTACATATAGACTTTTCAATTTAATGAGTAATCTGCATGTGTGCATGTAGACTTTCAAATTAATGAGTTGTCTGTATGCGTTGCACTGAGACGTTCAATTTCATGAGTAATCTACGAGTGCGGCGCGCGCTTAGTGAGTACCCTACTTGGTGGGTTATTCATCTTCGTGAGGGCGTCCCCTCGTGAAGGTTTAAATGCGGTATATCCAGATAGATGTGATAAACGCGCATTTTACACGTATTTAGTTGATATTTGAAGATGAGTTTAGCTCGTTTAATGTGCGTTTACGTATCGATTCCTAATGTTTTATCTATTTTTAGAAGATACTGCTCTTGGGTGTTCTTTTGGTGTTGTGTAGGTCTATATGTTGAAAATCGAAGCAAGGAACGACGCACGAGCCAAAACACACAATCTGGCGTGTTTCTAGCGACCAGCCTAGCGGTCGCTAGGTCGGCCGCTAGGAAACACGCGCGAGAACCCAGCATACCGCGATCATGAGAATGTGCCCATGAAGCGAAGCCCACGAGCCTGAAAGCCATCGGACGATTTCGCGACCAGATCAGACTTCCTAGCGACCGCTAGACACGGTCGCGAACCAACCAAGCGGGCGCAAGAGGCGATCGCGGGCGAGAAGGTCGCGCGCGAGGATTACCTCGCGACCACACCTAGCGACCGCGAAGGGTGGTCGCGAGACGGCGCGGCAGAAGGAAAATTAGGGTTTTGGGGTGTGCCTATATATATGGCAACACCCCACTCGCGCCTCGAAGACCCCTTACGCCCCAGAGCTCGTTTTTCTTAAGTTTTCCTCAGTTTTTATAGCTTTTAGTCTTTAATCTTCCTTTAGTTTCATTCTAGTATCGTTTTACGTTGTTTTAGTTTAGTTTATCGTTTAGTTATCGATCGGAACGCTTTGTCCGATCGCTTTCTTTTGTTTTCCGCTCGTTCGCTTGGGATTGGATTCAAGACCAACCATTGTTCATCCGACGCTTCCTACGGGTTTTATATATTTAATTTCTGCTTTTATGGTTAATTCGTATTTCATTCCGCTTATTATGTCTCGGCTAGTTTTCTATTCTAATCCTGGGTTTGCATGATTCGATCCTATATGTTGTGAGTTCTCGCTTTGTTATTTACCTTCCGTGCATGATTCAAGATTCATGGTGCTTATTTATATGTGTTGATTTCTAATCAATCTTGATGCATATCTAGTTGCCGCTTAATGACGAATCAGTATTAATTGTCAATCGATCTCGAATGCATGATACGATTAAGCCTCGAGTCGTAATTGAGATAGGACATCGTGAGAAGCATATTCTTAGTGATCCTTTTGAGTTGCTTATTTTCCTCTAGAGACGAATCGTGATAGGAAAATTAGTAATCAATCGCCGCAATTGTCGTGAATCAAGTTGTTGGTTATATATGTGATCTTCCGTCTTGTCTGCGGATTAAAACGGTTAATAATAAGCGGGATAAACATCGTTGTGGATATGATTGGTGCATCCCTAGGGTTAGTCTTTCTTTATAATCATCTTTCGTGATTTTATCGCTTTATTTTATATTTCGTTTGGTTATCTTTGCTTTGGATTAAATTCAAGCCCCAAACCTATCACCCATTACGTGCTTGGATAATAATGAATTGTCGTTGAATTAGCTTCGTGTTTCGGATTGCAATCTCAGGATACGATATCTTAACACCCTATCATTACACTCTTTGCGTGTGAAAAGGAGCGATCAAATTTTAGGCGCCGTTCTTGGGATTGTTAAGATCACATAGGAATAATTTGACGATTTGGATTTATTAATTCAAGTTATATATATATATTATTTTATTTATTTTTGTTAGTGCTAATTTCTCTTTTCTCGGGTGGTTTATGCGTACAAGATCTCAGGGACCTCCTGAAATATTATTAGATCCCGAGATCGAAAGCTCTCAAAGGAGAAGAGGACGAGAGAAGAGACGAGCCGCAATGGCAAAGAAATCCATGAATCGGGCATTCCTCCCGAGCAAGTTGACGTATGCTAGCCGACTTTGCAGATGCAGCGTCGATGGCAAATATGGAATCGTTGTCCTCGCTCCGGAGGAAAGACCTCGAACCACATGTATCGACATCCCACCGAACAGCCCAAAGAGGCGGTTAGCCCGCACATAGATGCAAACAATTTCGAGCTCAAACCGCCCCGATCGGTATGGTCCAAGGAGAGCGGTTTGGGGAGAGTCACGGAAGACCGAATGCGCATCTCGAGACGTTTCTCGACATTTGTGACACCATCAAATGAATGGGGTGTCACAAGACACAATCCGGATGCGCATGTTCGGTTTCTCATCTTGTACCAAAGTAAAGATTGGTTCAAGAGTTTGGACCGAGCTGGCATCGACACTTGGGGGAAACTTTGTGAGAAGTTTCTTTCGAAATACTTTCCGCCGGCGAAAGCGCAGAAGATCATCGCCGAAATCTCTCATTTTTGCCAAAACCACGATGAATCATTATTCGAGGCATGGGAGAGATTCAGAGGTCTATTGAGACGATGTCCACAACATGGGTTCTCCAAGGAGCAACAAATCACACAGTTCTACGGTGGACTGACATGGCAGACGAGGAGCATGGTAGATGCGTCGGCGGGGGGCTGTTTATTAAACCGACCACCGATTTGGCAAGTCGTATTGTAGAAGAGATGGTCGCCAACAGCTATCAATGGCCAACGGAGAGAACGCCATCGCTCAAAGCAAAATTTGTTGAGAGTGATTCGAAATATGACGACCTCATGAAGAAGTTCACTCTTTTGAAGAGTCAGATTGAAACAGAGAACGTGAGCCACATCAATCAGAGGAGTCATTCAAATTTCCAACAACCTTCAGCAGGCTTCAATACTCAGAATTCGATTCAAGAGCCGAGGAAGCCAAGTCTCAAGACATGATGCGCAGCTTGGTTGTAAGCAACCAACAATTGGCAACGAATCAGAATTGCTCATCGCCAACACCGGCGTAAGATAAATCACATGGAGTCGACCGTGACGGCTATGGGGAAGCACATAAAGATGTTGGAAGCTCAAATTGGTCAAATTGCCGTACAAGTAAATGCACTACAAAAGACGGGCCAATTTCCGAGTAACACGGAGGTGAACCCAAAGAGTCAATGCTTCGCCATTCAGACGAGGAGTGGACGAGCCTACCCGAGCCCTACCGAGAAAGAAGAGCAAGAGAACATTCTGACGCAGAAACTCGCGACCGAGCTCGCGACCGCGAGCCCGATCGCGAGCCATCCTGAATTTTGTCCACAGACGCCCGCGACCGAGCGCGCGCCCGCGCACCCGACCGCGAGCCATCCAAGCATGCGAGCGCCAGATTTGCTCGCGAGCGACCTAACACCCGCAAGCTCGCACGCGAACAAGGAGATAAGCGCACAGCATACTCCTCGCGACCATCCCAGCGGTCGCGAGGTCGACCGCGAGGCACCCCCAGAGGCTAATCCTCGCACGTACATTCCTCCGGTCCCGTTTCCGAGTCGACTTGTCAAGTCGAAGTATGACGAGGAATTTGCTCGTTTCAAAGAGGTATTTCAGAAAGTTGAGATAAATTTGCCTCTCTTTGAAGCGTTGCGAAACATGCCGGGCTACATGAAATTCTTAAAAGACGCTTGCAAGTAAGAAGAAACTTGGGAAATTTGAGAAAATTTCCTATCCGAAGAATGCAAAGCTTGCCTTGCAAAGGAAGCTCCTCTCAGCGTATGATCCCTAGCTTCACGCTAGAGTGCGAGATCGCCGAGCAAAATTTTCCAAATGTGTTATGCGACTTGGGGGCGAGCATCAATCTAATGCCATTGAACGTTTTCAACCGGCTACACCTAGGAAAGATGAAGCCGACGAAGATTTCATCGATGATGGTGACCGATCACCACATATCCAAAAGGTATCGTCGAAGACGTGTTGGTAAGAATTGGGATTTTGTTTTTCCCGCCGACTTTGTTATTCTTGATATTCCGAATTCAAACAACAACCACTAATCCTGGTAGACCTTTTCTAGCAACCGGTCGTATGCGTTGATTGATGTGCGGAAGGAAACCTCACGCTTCGTGTTAACGATGAGGAGCTCAAAATTTCCATATACGACGCCATCAAGCAACCCGACGCTGGAAAGCCGGAAGATTGTTGCTCGATCATGACTGCCGCCGCACACGCCTCATGCTTAGAGGTACTCGACCACCGAAGAAGCTGCGAGAAGGAAGAAGTGGACTCGGCATGGAACCCGAGTGTATCATTCAAGTTTGGGGGCCACTTCCATAGTCGGTGGTGGTCATCCGTAAATGCGAAGTTTAGAAGGTTCCACAAGTCGAGAAAGATGTCTATTGCTACTAAAACGCCGATTGACGAGGTTAGTGATGGTCTAGCTAAAGACGTTAAATAAAGCACTAGTTGGGAGGTAACCCAACGCTTTCTTTTTTTTGTTCTCGTGTTTTGTTTTGTTTTTCGTTTGTGTTGTTCTTTTGTCGTGTTTCGCTTTTTTTTCGTTTTTTCGTCTCACCGATCAACGAGTTAAGTGAAGTGTGTTAATCCATGTGGCCAATGACGATAGAAAATTTTTGTGAAATTTAATGATAGTGCACATGATATGTTAGAAAATGACGCATGAATGACGTGAGATGGCTTAGGCTTGTTGTTTTTCACCATTTGCTTAACCCGTGAGACTTGAGCTTCACTGTATAAACATATTGATACGCTTTTAATTGTGTGATATCATGCATGTGATTATCTTCTAGAACTTGCCGTGTTTCTGTGTCGAGACTGCAATATGTGTTTCGAATTTGGAAAGGATAAAAGGCCATCTTTGTTAACCACATATTCACCCAAACACTAACCCGATATTATATACCATTTGTTGCCTTCTTTGAGCCTTTATGAGACTTTTTCTTTCGATTAAACCGGATGATAGGAGGTGAGGATGGATATGGGAATCAAAAGGGTTGAAATTTTGATGTAGTTATGACGAGAAGAGTTTATTTTAGAGATATACATCTATGGTGAAGAATAGTACCTTGTTCGTGAAAGTTAAACCCTATAAGCTCTAGAAAAGAAAAGAAAAGAAAAATGTTAAGTTCACTATGAGTGTTGAGCATAAAGGGTCTTTAATCAAAGTATAGGTACCTTCTGTGGCATTAAAACATTGATTTAGCACGTTGGGAGAGAAGAGGAAAATGGACAAAGTCCATATGTGTCGAAATATATAAATGGTGGTGCTTGGAGTTTATTTGAGTCACTTAGCCATATATTATCCTACCTTAACCAATGTGCCTACATTATAACCTATCAAAAGACCTCTTTGATCCTTATTTGAACACATTTGACGCGGTGGAGATGTTAGAAAAACGGCAAGCCTATGGTAAGATGTTGCATTGCATTGATCGTTGAGTGTATACACGTCCTTAATTTCTTTATGAGTTTGAGTGTATTCTATATATTTTACGCACATGCCTTTGTGAGGTTGAAATAAATGAGTTCTTGCCTCGATGGTTGTTTGTGTTGAGTTGGCTAACGCCGTCATGTGCGCTAATGTTTTGAGCGTTAATATGTTTCGAGGCTAGCATGATTATCCTCTTTGCTACGCTCGCTGATCTTTCGTTTGTCTTTTCGCTCGCTTTTGTTTGAGGACAAACAATGCTTTAAGTTTGGGGGTTTGATAAACGCGCATTTTACACGTATTTAGTTGATATTTGAAGATGAGTTTAGCTCGCTTAATGTGCGCCACGTATCGATTCCTAATGTTTTATCTATTTTTAGAAGATACTGCTCTTGGGTGTTCTTTTGGTGTTGTGTAGGTCTATATGTTGAAAATCGAAGCAAGGAACGACGCACGAGCCAAAACACACAATCTGGCGTGTTTCTAGCGACCAGCCTAGCGGTCGCTAGGTCGGCCGCTAGGAAACACGCGCGAGAACCCAGCATACCGCGACCGCGAGAATGTGCCCGCGAGCGAAGCCCAGCGCGAGAAAGCCACTGGACGATTTCTCGCGACCATATCGATTTCCTAGCGACCGCTAGACACGGTCGCGAACCAACCAAGCGGGCGCAAGAGGCGATCGCGGGCGAGAAGGCCGCGCGCGAGGATTACCTCGCGACCACACCTAGCGACCGCGAAGGGTGGTCGCGAGACGGCGCGGCAGAAGGAAAATTAGGGTTTTGGGGTGTGCCTATATATATGGCAACACCCCACTCGCGCCTCGAAGACCCCTTACGCCCCAGAGCTCGTTTTTCTTAAGTTTTCCTCAGTTTTTATAGCTTTTAGTCTTTAATCTTCCTTTAGTTTCATTCTAGTATCGTTCTTACGTTGTTTTAGTTTAGTTTATCGTTTCGTTATCGATCGAAACGTTTTGTCCGATCGTTTTCTTTTGTTTTCCATTCGTTCGCTTGGGATTAGATTCAAGACCAACCATTGTTCATCCGACGCTTCCCACGGGTTTTATATATTTAATTTCGCTTTTATGGTTAATTCGTATTTCATTCCGCTTATTATGTCCGCTAGTTTTCTATTCTAATCCTAGGGTTTGCATGATTCGATCCTATATGTTGTGAGTTCTGCATTGTTATTTACCTTCCGTGCATGATTCAAGATTCATGGTGCTTATTTATATGTGTTGATTTCTAATCAATCTTGATGCATATCTAGTTGCCGCTTAATGACGAATCAGATTAATTGTCAATCGATCTTGAATGCATGATACGATTAAGCCTCGAGTCGTAATTGAGATAGACACGATCGTAGGAAGCATATTCTTAGTGATCCTTTTGAGTTGCTTATTTTCCTCTAGAGACGAATCGTGATAGGGAAAATTAGTAATCAATCGCCGCAATTGTCGAATCGAAGTTGTTGGTTATATATGTGATCTTCCGTCTTGTGCGGATTAAAGCGGTTAATAATAAGCGGGATAAACATCGTTGTGGATATGATTGGTGCATCCCTAGGGTTAGTCTTTCTTTATAATCATCTTTCGTGATTTTATCGCTTTATTTTATATTTCGTTTGGTTATCTTTGCTTTGATTAAATTCAAGCCCCTAAACCTATCACCCGATTACGTGCTTGGATAATAATGAATTGTCGTTGAATTAGCTTCGTGTTTTCGGATTGCAATCTCGTGGATACGATACTTGCTTTCTATCATTACACTCTTTTGCGTGTGAAAAAGGAGCGATCAAGATGTTCGCATATCAATAAAATGGAATGCTCATATACAAAAATAAACATTTTATTCAACAAGTATATAACATCGCACTTGAGAAAACAAGTAAGGAGACTAACATAAGGCCGATCTGTAATCGAGGCTATGTAAAGTACCTCCTTAAATGAGAAATATGCCAGGTTCGGGGAATATGCGCACCGGATAGGTGAGATAGTTTGTAGGCCCCTTGCCGAGGTCTTCGTGAACGCGTATGGGCCTTCCCATGTCGGATCCAATTTGTTAAGACGTTCGGCTCCGTGCTTCATTATTTCAGTAGGGCGAGGTCGCCTACTTGCGGTCGGAGGCTCTAACCCTTTGTTGTAATACCGTGCGATCCGGCCTCAGACTTAGCTTCATTTATGAAGCGAGTTCGCGCTTCCCTCGAGGGCATCAAGGTTGGCCCGCAGTCTTCCTCGCCCCGGCCCCGGTCGAAGTGAAGAGTGCGCGGGCTTGGCGCACCGATCTCGGCCGGTATGACGGCCTCGGCACCGTGAGACCGTGTTAAAGGGTTTCCGCGACGACGTCGAGGCGTGTGGTCCCAGGACCGGAGAGACTTGAGGAGATTTTCAGCCCGATCGCTTTAGCTCGGTCGAGCCTCTTCTTCAATCCTTGTGCGATCGTGCGATTCGTCATCTCGGTCGACCATTCGCTTGCGGTGTGCGATCGAGGTGAAGCGTTGATCGATCTGAAGCTCTTCACACCACCTCAAGTTTTGTCAACGAATTGGGTGCCGTTGTCCGAGACCGTGATGTGTGATATGCCGGCGCGCACTATATTCTTCCACACGGCGGTCTCAATCCTTTTGCTCGTGAGGTTCGGCGGTGGCTCGCCTTCACCCATTTTGTGAAGTAGTCTATGGCAACGACTAAATATCGGCGACCGGTGCTCGGTCGAACGGACCAACGATGTCGATCCCCCATTGCATGAAAGGCCATGGGCTCTGCAGACTGCTCAGATCGGTCTGGGGTAGCTTCTTGACCGTGGCATGAAGTCGGCACTTTGACACTTTTAACGAGTTCGGTGAATCTCGAAAAGGGTGGGCGATAATATCCCGACCTCAACGCCTTCTTTGAAAGAACCCGGGAGCCGATGTGGCTTCCGCAAGATCCTCTGTGAATCTCATTAAGCACGTAGTCGGCTTCTTCTGGCCCGAGGCACCTCAGGAGGGGTTGAAGGTAAGACTTCCCGTAGAGAGAGCCCTTATACACAAGATACTTTGGGATTTCACCATCATCTTTTGGCCTCTAGCCGATCCCGAGGTAGTGTGCCAACTTCCGTGTATGCTTTTAGGGCGTCGTCCGGTTTGGTTCACCTCCGAGATAACGCGATGTGGGCGCCTCAATGCTTCCGAACGAACTTCCTCTCTGGCGGCTTTGTCGATGACGGCTAATTTACTAAGGATGTCACCGGCTGTTTTCCTCCGTGGATTTGATTAATCTTGAAGTATTTGAATGAGGCCGCATCTCTTTCGCTTTCTCGCGTATCGCTTCATTCGATCCTCTTTAGCCTCGATGTGCCTAAGACCGGTTTACCACGACACGGAATCTCCAAATATCTGGACTTTGTCCACTTTCAATTCCTTTGCTAGGCGAAGTCCCGAGATCGGTGCCGTATTCCACTTCGTTGTTGGTGGTCGGAAGGTAAACCGGAGGCGTATGTCACTTGCTTATCTCGGCCGAGGAGGAGGATGCCCGCTCCGCTACCCGCCTTGCATGAAGCTCCGTCCACATACATCTCGCCAACATTCAACGGGTGATGCAAGGATGATTCCTCCGCCGTGAGGGTGGGAGTGACCTCACTGGTAGAGGCGACCTCGGTGAATTTGACCTCCACCAGGAAATCTGCAAGGGCTTACCCTTTTATGGCCGGCCCGGGGAGTATGAGATATCGTGTTCGCCGAGCTCCGGTGCCACTTAGCTATACGTCCGGATGACTCGGTTTGATAAGACTTGCTTAGAGGTAAGTCCGTTAGTACCGGACCGAATGAGCTTGAAAGTAAGGCCGAGGCGTCGCTTGGCGTTGACCAAGGCCGAGCTACCTTCTCGAGGTTGGTGTACCTCGCCTCGGTCCTTTGAGAGCCCGGCTAATGAAGTAGATGGGAGTTGCCGTCCCATCTCATCTCGCACCAAATCTGAAGACTAATTGCCTCGTCCGAGGTGGCGGATATAACGATAGAGTTTCACCTTGCTTTGGGCGGATAGTGTCGGCAGGTCGGCGAGATGTTCCTTCACCGTGTCGGGGCGACCTGGTGTGCTCGAGATTTTGAAGAAGGAAGCTACTTCGGCAATCGAGATAAGAATCGGTGAGAGGGCGCCGCATCCGGTGAGTTTGTGTATTTCACGGATGGTTTTGGGATCCGCATGTCGAGCACCGCCACCTTGGTAGGATTGGCTTTGCCTTCGAGAAACCCAAGATCCCGAAATTTACCCGTCTTCACCACGAATGTGCACTTCTGGGGATTGAGCTTGAGGTTGGCCGACCTGAGGAGCTGAAGAATAGTTTCGAGGTCAATGGCGCAGTTCTCAGCTTTTTTGCTTTTGACTACTATATCGTCGACATAGACCTCAACAATTTCTCCTATGTGATCCTTAAAGATCGCATCCACCATTCTTTGGTAGGTAGCTCCAGCGTTTTTCAGACCGAAAGGCATCTTTCGGTAGGCAAAGACACCAAGTCGAATGAACGCTGCATTTTTTGGCCTCCGGCTCATCAAGACTTGGTGGTATCCCTTGTATAAATCCAGGAAACTGAAGATCTCATGCCCCACCAATGCTTCCACCTTCTTGTCAATGTCGGGAGGGTAATGCGGTCCTTTCAAGTTGTTTATCGAGGTCGGTATAGTCGACACACATGCGCCATCCCTCCTCGGCTTCGAACTACAACGGATTAGCCATCCAAGTTGGGTATTTAACCTCGCATGTGATTTTAGCCTCCCGAGTTGGGTTACCTCGCCTCGTATGACCGGCTTTCGCTCCGCGGCAAAACTTCTTCTTCGCGAACCGGTTTAGTAGCGGGTCGATGTTGAGACGATGAGTTATGAGCTCAGGCGAGACCCGGTCATATCCAATGGAGACCATGCAAATACATCTCTATATTCCTTAGAAGTCGCATGACCGTTGGCGAATATCGACCGAACTCGGTACCAACCTTGACAACTTTGGAAGGGTCGTCGTCAGATAGTCAAGATTCTCACGATCATCCCGAGGTGGCAACTTCGGAGGGTTCTGTAATTGCTAGGCCTGAGGTAAGGCCGCATCTTGGGTTGAGACTCGTAGGCATTCTTTAGCTGCCGTTTGGTCACCCTGAATGCTTAACACTCCCACGGGGGTGGGTATCTTAATGGTGAGGTGGTATACGGAGCAGACGGCTCTGGTTGCATACAGCCAATCTCTTCCCAGGATAATGTTGTATGGAGAGGGAGCTCGGACCAGGAAAAATTGAATGGCCTTGGTAACCGACTGAGGGCGCCTACTAGAACCGGAAGGTAATGACACCTTCGGTCGAACCGCCTCTTGAGTAAAGCTCCGAATCGGGAAGGTGCGGGGTGTACCGATTCCTCCGACATCAAGTTTATCCAGCGCTCGAATATGATGCTAACGGAGGCTCGATGTCAATGTAGACCCGATGTACATTCTTGTTACCCACCACGGCTTGTATTGTAATGGCATCCCGGTGAGGCATGATCTTGGTCTTGGTCGTCTTTGAGAACACGATGTTTTCTCCATCCCAAGTCGCTTATTTTTCGGCTCTTGGGTCGGCCTCCGAGCTTCATTTCTAGCGACGACCTCGCTGTACTAACCGGCAGTCCGGTTATAGCGTAAACCTGCCCATTGCATTGGGACCTTCGCCCTCGCCATCTTCAGTGTCGGGTTGCCGTTGAGGTCGGTCCGCATTGTTACCACCTCCATTTTTCCTCTCTGCTTTTTATTACCCGCCCAGATCGGCGGTGTACTTCTTCGGCCTTCCTCGACGAGCTCGTCAACTGTGAGCTCAAGGACTTGCAATCTTCTGTATCGTGACCGTACCCCTGGTGGTAGTCACAATACTTTCCCGTTGACTTTTTTTTGGATCCTCCTTTCATAGGAGGAGGTTTTGGAAAGAGCTCAGTGTGAAGCTCAAATATTTCCGCCCTGGATTTGAATAGAGGGCGTTCGTTATTACCAAGGTTTGGCCGAGGTCCCAGCCTTGATTCTACTGGCCCCTTTTTTATTCTTTCGAACGCACTTCGGCGTTCAGCACCTCGGCCCCGATCTTCTGGCTTCCTTCTCTCAATCACCGCTCATCCCGGATCTCTCTCTTCCTCCCGTCGACTCGTCCCTTGACAAAGTTGTCAACCAAGGTCCAAAGACGACTAGTCGCCTTCGGTACGTCATGGTGATCTCTTTATTCGAGCTCCGTGTCGGATCCCGCTTGAATGCGTTGATGATGTAGAGATCGTTACTCTCATCTATTTTAAGGGATTCAATGATGAACTGGAGACGAGTTCGACATTGTTTCGCCCGCCCTTGGCGGATTGTAAGCAGATCGGACGAAGGTTGTTGAGGCGGCATCTTTTGGTAAAAGCGCCATTTGAACTGATCCATGAGGTCTTTGAAGCAATGGATGCTGTTCTGGCGAAGCGAGGTGAACCAACGTCGAGCATTGGAGATCAGCACCTCGGGAAAGACCTTACACATGTGGAAATCTTCCATCCCTTGATTCGCCATGTTGGTGGTATAGCAAATAGGAAGTCGGAGGATCTCAAGGCCATCGTGTGCAGAATATTCGGAGCCCGGTATCGCTGTGGCAAGGTGTATCCAATCTCCTCAAAAGGAGATATAATTCGTCCGTGTCGGTCGAATCCGGGAGCTCGCTACCATCCCTCTCGGTGGAGTGGGAGATCGATAACGGCGTCTCGTCGTCTCTTCGAGGGAGTTCGACTGCCTTCCTCCCTTCTTTCCCGTCCACTCACATGGGTATCACGTCGAGGTGGAGAACGGCTCCGCGGAGGGTACGAGGGCGAATGAACCCTGGTATCGGGGCGGTCATTATGCTGCGGTGAACGTTGATTACTTCGGAGAGGTAAGCGACCTCGATTGTCAGAATCACCACCGGGCACTCTTGAGGGCCCCGCCCGCTTGTCCTCCGTTGAGGAAACTCGAATTGATTAAGGTTGACGTTGAGGAATTCGGACACTGCTCGACCGAGGACCTCGTGGGAGCGGTGAACCTCCTGTTCACCGGTACTGAGGTCGGTGTCTTCCTCTTCGTTGGGACGGCGATCCTGAGGGTGTATGGAAGCATTCTCCATGTAACCTCGGTGTGTGACCACCGGTGGCGTCTCGCAATCTCCTTTCCCGGCGTTGTGTGACCACCGATCGTTCTCTCACGGTTGTTACCACGCATCGCCGACCGTACTTGCATTTGCACGTGTCCTGCCATTAGATTGGAGAAAACACAGCTTTTTGTTCAAGATGGCCTTCCCACGACGGCGCCAATGATAAATCGATATGCGAGATTTATGAAAGCAAGAAAGAACACGAGACTTTTACGTGGTTCGATCAAGAATAAGATCTACGTCCACGGAGGAGATGATCCTCAAGATGTTTACTATAATTTGATTACGCAAGTATCTCAAAGGGCTCTAGTATTCGAATTTGCTAACCCTTTTACCTTCAATCTAACTCCTATTTATACACAAACGTAAACCAATCCACGAATCCTCGATTGGCGGGCTCATGATTCTCCTATAACCGACCATGATCTCCACCATTATTACCCATGATTTCTACCGTTACATCATTACCGTTACCCATAATTATCGTCATTTAGGCGAATCGAAGAGGCAACAGAGGGTTAGGCCCAACTCGCTTGGGGCCTGCTATTGGGCCTGAGAGGTTGGGCTATATCCTATCATATATATATGTATATATATATAGGAGTAAGTATATACATATATAATTATTTGAACCCCTGAAATGATGGGCCCTTGGCGATCGCCCAAGGTGGCCTACCTCGAGACGACCACCTGCTGTTTGACATCACACAAATATCTGATATTATATTACATATTCATATTTTATAAAACATATAGAATTTAGGATGTGGTGTTCATGCATCCTCATATAATGACGTTCTTATAAGAGACCACTTCTTTAAATTATGTCATGCATTGTCTCACATTACAATTAAATGTTATAATTGAAGGATTGATTAGATTGAATTGTGAATATAAATTTAATCATTGACACTGCTGGGAACAAAAATACGTGATTAAATTATGGAGAACATATAGCTTCATTTGTAGCTGCATCAGAAATTCCACATATATTAGTTTACTAATGGGCATATATAGATTCTACTTCAGAAAATTAGAAATTATTTGATACCAAAGGATTATATGTGGTTCCCACATTCATTGTCAGTACAGCTGCGAATTCAATGAGGCAAACCAAGTTTATCCAACGCATTCGGATTCTTGGTTTCATCAACACTACAAGAGACATGGACCTATATATATGCGTAAATTTACTATGTCTATCAAATGTAATGATATGTTGTTTCATATATATATATATATAGAGCTACGTTCAAATAAGAATAATTTTTATCTTAGAAACTAAAAATCAAATGAATTCATTATGAAAGTTGATGAATCCGTTGAATAAGTTACTGAATTTAAAAATTTGGAAATTTTTACCCGGATTCGAATCCGATAGGGCGATTCCATTTTTCTGGATTCAGTAACTTTTTCAGCGGATTCATCAACTTTCACAATGAATTCATCATTTTTTGGTTCTCACGTCTCATGATAAAAGTGGTGCTATTATAGGAATGAACTTATAGGACATTATGACATTAGGATTTTCTCATCACCAATTAATTATTTTTCATCATATACATTTCCGAGTCTAAGTAATTTGGTTTCCTCCGCATCGCCATGATATTAACAGATTAATTGCTTCCATTTTCATTCCCTACTCATTGAATAATAATATACCTAATTTAAACACTTTCTTGAACACGAAATTATTAATCTCAACATATATGTAGGACCTTCAACTTTTGAGACATACATGCATGACAACATGGGAATAATAGAATTGTTGGTTCTCAATTACACAAAAATTTGTTTATGCCAAAAAAGAACTGGCCACTTTACAATACAAAACTCCCTAACACAGACAAAATCAAACCATCAAACTCAGACTTCATTTATCAATTTTCTCAGACAAGAAATGCCCACCTCAACATATATATATACAATCTTTTTAGGGTTTTCGACACAGAAACTGTCCACGCATTGAGCATGTTGTACCTTTGGATGACACGAAAAACATACACAAACGCTAAAGCCACGTTACACGGCAATTAATCACCACAATCCTTAAACAACACAAAACTATATCATGATCATGATCACGATCAACAAAACTCTCCAATAATGGCAACAAACACGCACAGACACACATTGATAAAGGTAAAAATCACTTTAAACTCCAAATAATTTCATCACTATCAATTATATTATGAACTATCGTAATGTTTATTCTAAATCCTGCACTATTGATTGTGTATCAATTGTGCCTACTCCATTTTTTGGCTCCAAAAAGTTGACGTGGCTTGCCGGATTGCCATAGCATATCTAGCAATCTGGCATCGCCATTTGTACCATGTGGTTTTAAAAAGAAATTCTTAAATACACAGTGGCAGTCGACAAGTCACGTCAATTCTTCGGAGCCGAAAAATGAACGCAATTGATAAGAATCGATAGTTCGTGATTTTAAAAAAATATCTTCAATCATTCATAATAGAATTAATAGTGGCAAAAATAGTTCAGATTTTGAAGTGATATTTAACAAATTGATAATTTATTTAATTATGGTTTCAATCTTTACTAGCCTTAACAACACACACATTCTGAGCAACAACATCCACAGCTTTAAGGCTCTTGCACCCCAACAACCCAGAAGGCCTACTTTTTTGCACTTGATCAACACTCCTCGCCTTCACAACCTTGGCGCCGCCGGCAGCGCTGACGCTGTCGTCGTTGAACTCCGAGAGGGCGACGCTGGCGGTTATGACGCTCCACTGGATGCTGGCCTCGCTCGGCGCATAGAGTGACGTCTCGGGGCTCATGCAGCTGGATGCGTCATCATCCGCCGCTTCTAGAAGCGGATAGATGGTCCCAGAAACATCCTCGATCTCGAACAAATCCGAGCTGGCCTCGCTGGCCATGTCGTCGCAGATCGTGCTGCTTCCGATTGTGGAGGTCGGTAGATTATTCCTCCCTTTTGGAATCGCGTCCCACGCCAGCATCGACAGCTTCCGCTCCATGTTCGTCGCCACGTCACCTCCTTTAGAAGACCTCTTCCTCGATCCGAACACTTCAATTGAGCGCCGCGATTCGTCGATATTGATCAGATGATTCTTCGCCGGAGCGGCGGCGGCGGTCTCGCCAATGTGGACGGATTTCTTGTCGAAGCAGGGTCCTTGCAGCCGAACCCCATGAAGAGGCGCGCGGCGGCGGCCTTCTTGTGCTTCATTTGATGGGGCTGGGTTGGGCGGAGATCGGGCAGCAGCGTGGTTTGGCTGTTCCACGTGCTGCTTGTTTCCGAGCAGAAGCTTGGGGTTGTGGCCGGGGCGAGGAGGGTGGGGGGGCGGGGTTGGGTCTTGGCGGTTTGGTAGTCGAGCTTCATGTTGAAATAGCGGTCGGCGCCGAAAACGCCGATCTCGGCGGCTTGTTTGGGGTTTGGTGGGAGAAGGTGAAGGCGGAGGTTGGGTCTTTGATGGGGCTGGGACTTGGAAGAGGAGGTTGTGGTCGGATGAGTTGAGTCGGGAAAACGAGTCGACTCGGAGATTTTCTTGGCTATCCTTCTTGTTCGAGAATTTGATGCTGATGTTATTATCTTGAGCTGAGACTCTTTGCACCAAGTTATCTTTGGCTGTCTCTAGGTAACACGAGAACGACGCGACACGAAGGCTGCTGCTGTCTTCGGTCTCCATGGCCGAGATGAGAGAGAGCTTGAAGAAAATGAGACAAAAATGTAGTAGATTATAAGGAGAAATTGAGATTAAGTTTGGTTTGAAGTTTTGATGGAAAGGTGGGGTTTAAGTAGGCATGGGGAGGGGAGGGGGCAGATAACAGCAAGACAGTGGATCCTACATGCATTTCCCACTTTACTTATTCATTAATTTGTTTCTCATGGTTTTAGGGTTCAATATTTTATTTTTAATTATTTAGATTCATCTAGTAGTGTATTTTATGTAGGGGTGTAATCGAACAGAAATGAAATAACACCATCGCTTTCAGTTTGGTTTGTTTAATATTGAGCCGAGTCTCGAGTTTTATTTATCGAATATTTGAAATTCACGAGCTTATTCGAGTTTTAATCGAACTCAAATAAACTTTCTAAATTTAGATATATGTTTAGAATATTGATTATTTTATTTTAAAAATAAATTATTTTATCCATAATAACACAATATATATATTTATTGATTTCTTATAACAAATAAAAATAATTAGAGATTTAATATAATAATTACTAATTATAGAAAGAAAATAATTATATCTAGTTAATAATTTTATATTTTGAAAGTAAATCAACTAACGAACTTGGCCACGAGCTAACGAGCCGAATACTATCACGCTCAAGCTTGGTTTGTTTAGCTAACGAGCTTCACTAAACAAACTCGAACGAACTTTATCGCCGAAACTCGAATAATTTCATGAATAAACACTCATTTACGTTTCTAATTTTATGTGAAGTACTAAAGCGTATATCATTGACTCCGATTGGATGAATTTTATTAATTTATGGTCGGACGACTCGGACGAGTTGAGTTATATTTTTTTACAAACCGGGAATTACACATATATATGCACTAACAGTGACAACTAAGTAGATAAAATGAGTATCTATAATTATACATTCTACATTCATTCACATTTTAAAGCTTCAATTTTGTATGCCAAAGAAAAAAATATATACACCTGCTCCATCGCCAAAGAAGAAAAACACTTGTATAACTGTATAAGTACTTGCGAGAATTAGATGCAAGTATGAAGATTTAGGACTACCTGCAGTCCTTTTAATTCTAATACTCTACTCTTCTTTTATTAGTTATTATTATTATTTACTCGTGTTTAAGAAAAATTCTATGGGTGTTCGTCAACCATTTTATAGTAAATAGAAATGACATATAATGTGATATCTCAACTAATTGGATCTAAAAAAATATCTCAACTAATTTTTGGCTTTCATCATTAGGAACCATGATCTGATTATTGGGTCAATCCACTCGGATTGTCGGGTTATACATGCAATTCAAGTCATTCAGGTTAGAAATTTAAATTCTAACCTTAAATTAAACTTTCGGTTTCGGGTTAATCAATCTTGCCAAAAAAGCTTACGGAAAAAAATTAAGTAAAATACGTGAAGAAATATTGAGGTATTTTCACTAAAGTGTTTTTGAATATTCTAACTCTTTAAGATTATATATATATATATATATATATATATATATATATATATATATATATATATATAGAGAGAGAGAGAGAGTTCAAATGAAACTATTTATATCCTAAAAACTAAGAATCAAATGAATTCACTATAAAAGTTTATGAATACCTTGGAAAAGTTACTGAATTTAAAATTTTGAAAATTTTCACCTGAGTTCGAATCCTATGAGGGGCGAAAATTCCATTTTTTTGGATTCAGTAACTTTTCCAACGGATTCATCAGTTTTTTTTTCTCACGTTCTCATGATAAAAAATAGTTTTCACGTTAACCATCTCATATATATATAATTTTTGAATTTGTCTTTGTTGTATGTGCGTGTTTGCTGAGGTTGTTAAGCACAAACCGCATAATAGAGAGTGGATTTCAGTTTCTAAACGATGTTTTTCTTCTTGTTTTTTTTTTTTTTTTAATTCTCCACTCATTGGGCCGACATACAACCCAATTGGGCTAGCCCATATAACTCAGGGGTGATCAGTCCAACCCGTATATAACCCGATTATAATTTCGGATTATAAAAACTCAACCTTTATCCTCTATTTTTCGATTTGTTTGGTCTAACTCGTGATTTGGGTTGGATTGACATTTCTAATTGTAGCGACCGTGGCAATACAAAGACGATTTTGATGGACGAGCTACATGCCTCAAGAATGACTTAGGTCCGGACATTTGTTCACGACTCTCCCTCGGTGGTGCACGATACGCATATGAAGCCATAAAACATGCCAAAAAATCACGTTTTACTGGAATCTCTCACCTTCATAGCAAAGCTAATCGAAAGGCTCTTAATATGCAGTTTTTACATAAGATGTAATGATCTCAAAGTTGGATTACCAATCATGTACATTTTGGTTTGAAATAATATCTCCCTTCAAAAAATAAAATGGCTAAATTGATGTGTACCATTTGATCCAATTTTAATATCAAAGCTTGCACATACATCTCCCACCCAAGTTGCACATATCAATAAATCCAAAATGCAAAAACTTGATTTCAAGAAGAAAATAAGTCATTATAGTTGCTGTAATTGAATATGATTTATGTATGTGTATTTATTACATTCTCTTGAGTACAGAAATGGCTATTTAATAGGAGCTCTGTGGCTGAAAAACAAGGCTGAAGGGCCTCCATTCATTCAACAAAGTGTAGGGACAACACTGTCAATCACAATAAAATTTGGCCATTCAAATCTCCAAATACTTTATGCTCCGAGTAACTTGTGCACCCAATTTGGTAGGTGGTATGTGATCAGCCATTAATTGGAAAACACTAGCAATTAATCTCGAATTGAATATATCATATCATTTCTTTGTTCCAAAAGGAATCCCCACATCCTAATCCCATAAGAATGTGAGGGGATGACTCAACGATTAAAAAGTTATAAGGACTTTGCCAATTGTCCACAATGAGTCACCCTAAAAATGGTGAAACTTCCATACTACGATTGCTAGGACTTAATCATTTATCATTGTTCCAAATCTGCTAGCTCTTAACCAACTGAACTAAACTCGTATGGATAAATATATCATATCATATTTATATGTGTGTGTGGCTGCACAAATGTGTCACAATTTTTTTTATAGTTCATTCCATGCTAGTCACATAATTAGAGTTTTTCTTTTCAGTTAATTCACATAAATAGAGTTGTGAATCTAGATTAGGTTTGTGAGTCGGTGATTCGTTGGCCAATCCTGTCAATTAATAAGAAAAGGGACTATATAGATTGGGATGGGAAAATAGTAAGTTCACATAAGAATGGGCCTATAAGGGCCAACACATCAAAAGCTTTAATTTGATATATGATGAATAAAGTATGGATTTAAAATAAAGAAGTTACATCATTTTAAATTTGATGCATGATTGCATATATCTAATATGAATAGAGCCGGCTATAATACGCTCAGCCCATGACTCGATTTTGGACAGAGTTGGGCCAACAGATTTGAGGCCCGATTGAATTTTGAGCCGATCTTAGCCCGTCCAAGATGATGAAAGATTGTTAGGCTCAAGCCTGCTCGGTCTGGATATGTTTTAAATTATTTTCATTATTTCTCCATCGGGTAATATAAATTCTGAAACTTTCTCGCGAAAGTCCTGCAAATCGGCGAGTTGTTGATGAACTTTTAAATAAACATTGTCAATATTACCAACATTCTAATTCGAATTTTTTGCTTTTGAAAGATGTCATGTGTGGATTTTTTCATGAAATAGAAAAGCTTCAAATTCAGTATTATGCCCTATTATATTTTTTGAAGTAAATGTTTTGAGCTATAAATAAAACAATAAAATCATAACAAATTATATCATGCTTCACAAAGATTGATAAATTATGTAGAAACGTTGGTCTGTTTCACAGTTCAAGATTCCACAGATAATCTCGACAAACAAGCCACCGAATTTAATGAATTATACTCCCCAAATCCGATTAGCTCGATTGCTTCTTCAGGAAAAACCCTCAAATCTCCTTTCCCCTCTGCAGCTCTTTCAACTCCACTCTCTAGCAATCACCACAGGCCTCCAATTTCAGCATCAATCAATTCTCTTCTCTCTGTTCAAGCTCTCTCTCTCTAACCCCTCGACTCTCGCTCACGCAACCAAACTTTTCCCCCGAGTTGACGAACCATATAAATGGAATCTTATGATCAGACACGCATCAGCTACCAGCCCTTTAAAGGCGCTGTCTTTGTTTCAAGAAATGCGAAGTGACAAATCAAGCACCCCTTTTTACAACGACCCTTTTGTTTATGCTTCTTTGATTAAAGCTTGTGGCAAAGCTGGGGCATTTCTTGAAGGTAAATCGATACATTGTCGTGTGATTAGGCTTGGATTGGATTACAATGTGAACGTGTTGAACAGTCTCGTTAGCTTTTACTTGGGTTTTGCGAATTTGATGAGCTATGCTGCTGTGTTGTTTGATTCGGTTTGGGAGAAAAATGTCGTTATGGTTAATAGTTTGATATCCGGAAATGTTAGAAGAGGGAATCTTGATGTGGGCCTAAGGATGTTTGTTGAGATGTTGGGTAGTTGTTTTGGCCCGAATGTGAAGCCTAATTGCATCACTTTCGTGGTTTTGATATCCGGTTGTGTCGAATTTGGGGAATTTAGAACCGGGAAGGCTCTTCATTGTATTAGTTGGAAGATGGGATTAGGTTGGAATACTGAGATATGCAATGTGCTTATTGATTTTTATGCTAAATTAGGGTTCAACCGTGATGCTGCGAATGTGTTTGTGGAAATGCCGGAGAGAGATTTGATTTCGTGGAACTCGATGATTTTGGGGCATGCTAAGAGTGGAGATTTTGTGCAAGCGTTTTCCTTGTTTAGGAAGATGAGCACTGAAGGCATTGGAGTTGATAGAGTGTCGTTTAGTTGTTTGTTGTCTGCTTGTGCTGCTCGTAGAGATCTTTGGTCTGGGAGGATGGTTCATGCTCGTGTAAAAGCTATTGGGATGGAGTTTGATGTCTCCGTAGGGACAGCTCTGATCAACATGTATGCAAAATGTCGAAAGCTCAAGTCTGCAAGGAAGCTTTTCGATGAACTACCAAAGCAAGAGATTGAATATTGGAATGCAATGATACATGCGTATATTGATGCTGGACTTGCTAGGGACGCATTGAAGCAGCTTAATGAAATCAAGTCTAGAGATTTACCACTAGATGAAGTGACCATTTTGGGACTGATCATGGCTTGTCGTGATGCAGGGGATCTACTTCACGGTAGTGTTATGCATTCTATTGTGGAGAACGATGATTCCTTTAAAGGGAGTGTGGTTTTGGGGAATGCTCTTGTCGACATGTATGCAAAATGTGGGAGCACAACAAAAGCTAGATCTGTTTTCGATAGGATGCCTAAGAAAGATGTGATTTCGTGGACATCAATGATAGTAGGTCACGCTGTTAATGGTGAAGGAGGCAAATCTGTTGCTACTTTTAAGCAAATGTGTGCTAAGAAATTTATTCCGAATTCTGTTACATTCATCGGAGTTCTGTCAGCATGTGACCATGCTGGCCTGGTTGATGAGGGGATGAGATTGTATAATATGATGACTGAAGTGTACCGTGTCAAGCCACAGATCAAGCACCGTGGCTGTGTGGTCGACATGCTTGCTAGAGCTGGGAATATGGAAGATTCTCAAATATTTATTGAGAAGATGCACACCAAGCCTAATGCACTTGTTTGGAGAATGTTGTTGAATGCTTGTAGGGTTCATGGCCACATCGATCTTGGATTGAACTTCGTTACTGGCTTGACAGAAATGAATGCTTCTCCAGACCCTGCCAATTTTGTGATTTCGTCTAACATTTATGCTGAAGCTGGAAGATGGAATGACGTTGTTTCTTGTAGAAACACCATGGTTGTTCAGAGAGCTTCCAAAGCAGCAGGGAAAAGTTGTGTTTCTAACCTGATGGGGTGATGTGAATCTGATAAAACTATCTCCTTGTGTTGGCTCTTCACATCCGAGTATGTAGGTCCAATTCTGCAGAAGCAAAAGGATTATTCTTGAAAGGTCCAAGGGCAGATGCAAGATGTCGCTATTTCTATAGGTTGATCACACATTATGAAGTTTTTGTTGGTGGAGCTGCAGTGATAAGCATCTCACGAGCTCTGCCGAGGTGATTAGGGTGCACCCATGCGATTTCATGTGGGAGGACCCAATATTGAAGGTGAATTTGCAGTTTTGCTTAAATTGATTTTTGAAAAATAGATTAAAGTCAAGACAACTTTGCTCATGAAGTTATGCTTTACCTATAAACTGAAAAAGTGTAGTTGGATTCTTATGTGTCATATAGATAAACAATTCTGGGCCGAAGCTTGAAGAGTGCATATGAAAGTAACTTTGCTGCTAAAAGTAAAAGGTATAAATACAATTTACATCGTGCTCTTGCCAATATGTTCGTTTATTCCGTAATATCATACATTGTTATTCGGTTTATGTCGTTTCCTCGTCATGTCATGGTTTGGAACTTGTTCTTGTTCCAAATATACTAGCTCTTAACCAACTGAGCTACGCCCTTGTTTTGGATATATGCTATCTAGGTCCAAAAAAGTAGCAAAAATAGTAATAAAAAAAAAAAGATACCCTAAGTGATCTAAATTAGGGTAAGCTTGAAGCTTGATAATCTCTTTATTTGGAAAGGGTGAATTTCAACCCCTCCATACAGGTGTAATCTCAATGATACTGCTATTATGTGATCATCTTAGATGGGTCGTTTAGAGCTAAGTAACTCCAAATTTCTTCTTTATTTGTGCTACACGTATTCTCCTTCAACGAGAAAAATACCCGAAGAATATCCTCTTTCCCAATATTTTAGATATTTCTCAAGTTCTTCACGCCCACATGCCCACATTATGAAGATACCTCGAACATGTTGCGCGCAGACTCAACATGCCCACACTCTGCGTACATGCTGATCAAAGTCGTGCCAACAAAGATGTGGGTGTCAAGTCCATGCACCAAAGCCTGGCAGTGCAGCTGCGTCCCGGTAAGGAGGCAACGGATATTTGCGGCGGATTTGAGAGAAAGGGCCAGCGTGAAGCTATCAATCTGCGAGCCCACATTCTTGAGCATAAGGGAGAAGGTGAGATTGAGTTGTGGGGCACGTCCGTGTCGGAGAAGCCGGGATGACGGCATTGTACATGAAGGCGTCAGGGTTTGGGGATTGGCGCAGGAGACGCTGAGCATATTCCTGGGCATCGGAGACTTGGACAGCACAGTGGTGGAGGAGCTTCTCGGCGATGAGTGGATCGGGTCGAGGGCGGATTTGGTGGCGTGGCCTTGCAGTTGTTGAAGGGATCTCAAGGTTTTGCAGCCGTTCAAGAGTGAGAAGCAGAATTGCTGTGGGTTCATTGCATTAGATGCAAATCATCGTCGTTCAACAGTTCAACATCGGAAATTTTGTGTTCATTTTGCACCATCTAGAAATGGTTTCAAATGTGATGGCGGCAGCCTAAATTTTATTTGGTAAAATGTCTTTTGTTTTCTAAATTATAGTGTTATTTGGGGATATACTGTTACTCATTTTGAAAAGAGAAAAAATATTATCTCCGTTCACTATATTCGTTCTTTGATTTTACAGTATGAGTTTTAATAAGTTATAATGAGTGTAGATAATAAATGAATGGGTATTGAGATTAAAAGTTGGGCCATAGAAATAATAAATCAATATATTAATGGATAGTGTGGGTAAAAATATGGGTCATGATGGTTTTTTCATAAATAAATTGATAGATTTAGGGTAAAAATTATGGAGTTAATGTTTCCGAAAAACGAAAATGAACGTTTTTATGGACGGACCAAAATGAAATTAAATGAACGTATTTGGTGGACGGATGAAGTATAATTTTTTATCACGCCAATATATTTACCTTTTGACTTTTCGACAACAATTTTATTTTAATTTTAATTCAAGCAGATTTTATATAACCTTTTGTATAGTTAAATAAATATATAACAAAGTAAAAAAAAATTAACAGACTTCAGAAGCATACCCCAAGATTCAACTCAAATCCAGAATAGGGTTAGGAGTAGCTAAGTGTAGTACAAAGACTTCCCAATCCAAGCTACTGGATGTGTGAACTCCATTCAGTCTTGCAAGTAAACCCTCATGTGATTATTAATCATTCTTCAATTTATAATGCAAACTTCTAAAAATATCTTTATCAAAGTATTTTTGATCTTTTTTTGTCATCGAAATTTTGGGTTTCAACATTGGCCCTTCTATCTAAAGGGTAATCTTGGTACTCTGCTATATTTTAGTTATAATTCCTCAATTTATCCTATCTCACAATTAATAAATCAAAACACAAATTGAATAATCAAAATAATCATCCTATCTATCTTATGGAGCTCCAGTAGAGTGTAGGTGATTATTTGTTGATAGTCAAGTTACTATCAAACCACAAAATGCAAGCTAGGGTTAAAAAAAATGTGTAAGAAATATAATCATAAAGTTAAAATTGTTTGGGCTAGAAGAATTTGTAATTCATATCTGTTAAGTAATATGATTTATGTATTCCTGGAACTAATCACGAGAAGTCAAGATGGCCGAGCGGTCTAAGGCGCCAGTTTCAGGTACTGGTCCGAAAGGGCGTGGGTTCAAATCCCACTCTTGACATTTTAAAAAAAAAATATTGTAATTCATTTTTTCTAAATCTTTTTTCTTTTGCCATTTTTTTGTACTCCCTGTTTGTAATTCATTTTTTAAAAATGTTCCATTATTTTGATACTCTTTGTTTTTGTAATTCATTAGCAGATAATTCATTTTTTAATATTGTATTCCCTGTTTTGTAATTCATTTTTCTAAAAAAAAATTGTACGCAACAGAGAATTCATTTTAAAATAATTAAGTACCTTTTATAACCTTTAGTAATATTAGGTCACAAATTATAAAAAAGGCCACAAATATCATCTTTTGATTGATTTATCAATCGGGTTGTATTAATGCATCGTAGAGATGTTATTACATGTTTTTTGTAAGACACTTTTCGCCACAAATTTCTATAAATGATATAACTAAATTAAATAGATAACCGCTTAGTATAAATTTTTCGAATTAGGTCGGATCGGACCGGACCGACCCGAACCATCAGACTTTGATTTGTTATAGGCAAATTTGCCCGACTCGAAAATTTAATCAGATATAATTTTATCGAGCCCAATCCGATCCAAAATGGGGCCAAACCAGTCTTGTCACCTCTACTAACCACAGCAAATTTCAACTAGAAAAAGTAATAAAATAAAAATTCCAAGCGGTAACTTAAACCGAAAACTTTGCAAGAAATCTCAGTAGACGCAGTTGAATTCCGACCGCCATAAATGTCGTCCGCTGCATTTCTTCGTCTTCCATCAACATCTTTCTCGCTACCACTAAAATCCTCCCGCCATATTTATCCTTGCGCTTCCAAAACCCTAACCTTCAAAGTCAAGGCATCGACATCCGTCGACTACTCCACCCCGTTGAAGCCATCCCCAATTCCCACGAGCAATTCCGGTAGCTGGAACTGGAAATTCGACGGAAAATCCGTAAACATCCACTTCGACCGCCTCGAGAAAGGCGGCGCCGACGCCGATCAGCCGCGGAAGGACATCCTTTTGGTGCCGACAATTTCCGATGTTAGCACTGTGGACGAGTGGCGAGGCGTGGCTAAAGAAATCGTCGCGAAGAATGGCGGGATCAATTGGAGCGCGACGATTGTGGATTGGCCCGGCCTGGGCTACTCGGACCGGCCGAAGCTCGATTACAATGCGGATGTGATGGAGAAGTTTTTGGTGGATTTTGTCACTGCGCCTGATAGCCCTGTCTCCAGCTTTGTTGCAGGTGCGCTATCGAGTTATCTTACCTCGTTTATTTGTTGTTTTGGTTTTGTGCAAACATGTTATTAGTTCTTTAGTTTAGTGTATGGTGTGATTATTGTGTTTTCTTGTATTCTGTGGCGGAATAGGTTTGTTGTTGTGAGAAATGAAATAAAATTGCCAAAAGAACAAATTTTTGATGTTGCTGAGTGCATAACTTTTCCCGGTCTCTAAGATCTATGAAACTGAATTTTTTGTTATTTTTGGGATAAACCGCGCGTGATGCATTATCCTTAGGGCACTCAATGATAACACGAATGCTGTTGATGGGGCGGTTATTGAATTTAATATTTTCATCTAAGACGTTTCGATTTAGATGATTGCATCCCAAAGTTATTGCAATTGTTTAGCAAATACTCAAGTCAGTTTTGTAGCTGTACCGTGAAAGCTCCGAGAATTTTGGTTCGTCTATTTTAATCTGAACTGTGGATCAGTGTCTGCATTTTTGCGAACTGGGTATTTGGGTATTGTCAAGAAATCATGATTATTATCTAGAATCTAAAGGTCTAAGGTGAAGATTAATAGCCCCCATATTATTCGAAGTTGTGAGGGATCATTTTTTTCGAGAGTGGTGAAATGAAAGTGGAAAAGATCTAGATAGGACTTAGAGGTTACAAGTCATAATAAGAGGAGTCGAAAGATTGAAAAAAAGTAACAATTTAGCAACAACACAATAATTCAATGATGGGTTCATTTCTTTGGAACTGTTCCTTTTGTTGCATCAAAACTCAGTTCCTTATTTAAGTTCCAATGCATTTCCTCTTCTGTACAGTGACTCAATAATTTTATTGTAAGCAAGACTTCATGCATTTTTACATTTAAACTGTATTTGACATCATTTTGGTTGATTTCTAGTTTCTTTGTTGTGTAAAATACTAATATGTATTGTCGTGGTAAGTAAAGCCTCTATTTCTGAAGGAAGTTTGTCTGTTTTCTCTCTTCTGTAACCAATTGGTCTCATCCGAGCATGATTACATTCAGTTCATGCTCAATGGGGTATGTCATGTCTGTGATGTCAAATTCACTAGAGTCACATCATTGTCAATGGGGTATGTCATGTCTGTGATGTCAAATTGACTAGTCACATCATTGGGATGCATCATGCATGGATAGAGCAAATAACAAGGTTTATGATTGATTGTTTTGTCCAACTTTGTTGTCAATCAAAGTATCAAACTTTACCATGCCTCAAGACCCAGTAGAACAACAAAAGTTCCGCCAGCAATTACTTGCCATCTGACCTCACTTTGCTAAATTGGTTTACCCAAGTTGTTATAAGAGTTGATTGTACTAATTTTATACCTTTGAAACATTTTCACCGATGTGGGACACAACAATCACCCTCATTGGAGACGCAACAATGCCCCATTGTGTTCCTTCCCTTGCAGGACCACTTTAGTGAATAATACCCTCGAGGTGGCTCTACTGCCATTTGTACACTCCATCCAACCCCAGGAATCAGGGCCAAATAGTAATATAATAGCATAGGCAGCTCCTCTAGAAACTACTTGACATTTTTTACCAATTTGGTTAACTCAAATTGCTAGAAAAGTCAGTTATTCTATGTACGAATTTGAAACATTTTACCATTTGGACACCCTCAGCTTTTACAGAACTTTCCGTAACTGGATTTAGCCATAGGTTGAATGAATGTTTAAGCTTTAGGATAAAATGAGGTCTCATTTTGGGAAGTTTGAACCAGATGAGCTTACTAGAAGATATTTTAGTGAATGATGGTCAAACCACTTTATATATCATTGTCTTCCTTTGCCTGCTCATATTCAACCTTGGCATGATCTGTATTGAAGATCCTTTTAGTTAAATCAGATGAATCCATAACCTGATTAAATCTCTTTATGAAAATGAAACCAAAGGCTTTGCTGAAGCAACAGTGGCAGATAAAAGCAGGAAAATGTGGTAGAGGTTTCTTCACATTGTTTCATCAGGGTGAAGACAGATCATTGAAGCAACAGGAGCTGCTGCTATTCCTTGTTTCCAATTCTATAGGCTCTCTGTTGTATTATTGATAAGACTTTCCATTTCTATCTCGGCTCTAATTAGGAGCTTTGAAGTGTGATAGTTTCAGCTTGACCCACAATATTACGCCAAATTAGTGCATTAGATTGTGAAAATTACGCGAGTCAGACTATAAGTCTATAGCAGGTTATTGAAATTAGTTAAATATTGCAGTAGGTTTGCCAATGAATTGCACAATGTAGCAGAACCTACTGACACGACTATTATAAACGGTGCCTTGAATCCTATAAGCATATACTAGTATATGCACTGAAAAGTATGTGATGATGTCCCAAGGGGTACTAAATCATCAGTAACCAGTTGTATGTGCATAATTATGTGATTTACTGTGGATATTGGATCTAATTGATTTTATGTTATTTGAATAGATGATATTGCAGGATTGATTAGCTCAACAGTTTATCCGAGAAGCTTAGGATGTTTGATTTATTAATCTCCCGGAATTCTGTTTGTTAATATTTTCTTGAGCTCATTGTGGCCATTCTTCCTCTTGCAGAATATTTTAGAAATCTTAGCCACTTCTCAGAACATCAAGATCTTGAATATGAGTGATCTGCTTAAGGCCTCCGCCATTTACTTTTCCAGCTTAATTGGCGGTTCTTGATAGTGGGCCCTTTATAATTGCTAGTCACCTTGATCACATTTGCGTAAACTTACTGCTAATGATTGTTGTTTCTGTACACAGATCATGAGTATGTGGTCTTTGGAGGAGGGCATGCTGCAACCATAGCTGTTCGGGCTGCAAAAAAAGGTCTCTTGAAGCCAAAGGCCATTGCTGCTGTTGCGCCGACCTGGGCTGGCCCCTTCCTATCGTGTTTGGTAAAGATTCCAATATGGAAACTAGGTATAAACCGACTCAATCTCCTTCCACATTCTTGACAACTTATACATGCTAATAGGAAAACCCTTTTATTTTGGGGGTATATGATGGTCAAAGGTAGTTTATAAGAGGAGGTAAGATATTCAAAACTTTTTTCCACTGATTGCAATTTAATTTTAAGTCCAAACCATTTAAAATGTGCCACAGCATTTGTTTGATGGTTCGATCTTGTGAATCTACAGGTATGGCCTTCTAAGAGGGACCTTGAGGGCTCCTGCTGTGGGTTGGATGATGTACAATGTTCTCGTCGGCAACGAAAAGGCAATCACGTCCCAGTACAAATCCCATGTATATGCCAATCCCGAAAACGTCACTCCTGATATAATCGAGAGCAGATATGCACTCACCAAAAGAAAAGGGGCCCGTTACGTGCCTGCTGCTTTTCTGACTGGACTTCTCGATCCAGTAGGTTCCAGAGAGGAGTTTGTTCAACTATTCACGTGACTAGAAGGGAACATGCCTGTCCTCGTTGTTTCAACCTCAGAGGCACCGAAAAGGTCCAAAGCTGAGATGGAGGCTCTTAGGGGAGCAAAAGGTGTAAGCAAGTTTGTGGAAGTTCCAGGTGCTCTTCTGCCTCAGGAGGAGTATCCCAAGGCTGTTGCCGAAGAACTATACAGGTTTTTGCTGGAGAATTTCGATTCGAAAGCTTGAAGAAACTGCTCACACTTCTCACAACATGGTGGAAGACACAGGTGAATCATCAGATCAAAGTCATATACTCTTACACATACGTTTCTGTAGTTTTGTCATGTTCTATATATGATAATTTTGTGTATTAAAAACATAAATCGAATGACTACTTGTAGACTTGTAATACTGGTCTCAAATGCGCACGTTGACGATTTTTTAAGAGGTTGTAATGAAATTTCTTTTACAATTGCAAGCAATTTTAACAAAAGTTCTTTTTTTTAGTGGCATGATGTATTTGTTTTCTTTGAGGCTCTTTTATTGGTCTCAGTCACCTGTTTCTGCCTTATGGTTGTGTAGACTAATCAATTATGGGCTTATACATACAATATATGTTCCGGACATGCATTATAAGATTATTCACACACACACACACACACACATGCGTGTATGGTAAGAGCGAACTGCTACGATCATAATTAGGAATTAGGATAGTTTACCAAAATGAATATTTTGCTGTGTAGAACAAGTTACAGGCGATGAAGTCCCCCAGTTCATATATTGGTTCTGCACTAGGGTGCTTAAACGAGTATCGATTTTCGTTAACCGAGAACCGAAACCGAAAAAGAAAAAATCGGTTATCGATAACTGACTTTTTCAGTTTCGGTTCGGGTATCGGTTACCGCTTCAAGTGAATTTCGATTATCGGGTATAACTGATTAACCGAAATTAATTAATATATTTATTTATTTAGTTAATTATTAAGTAAAAATTATTTAATTTAATATTATAATTTCTGTAATATTTGAAATAATCTCGGTTATTTTCGGTTAATTTTTGTATTTTGTATATTTTTTTATTTTATTTTTTAAAATTTAATTTTAATTTCGATTAACCGCTAAACGAACCGACTAACCGAATCGGTCGATTAGCTATTTAGTTGATTTCGATTTCGGTAATCGAATCTCACCCCTGATTGTACCAACATATTTATGCCTATAGATACCACGCGTCTTACTTTGTGATATCAGATACCAAATGCTCACATTGATTTGAAATATTTTTTTCTTGGAAACTCTTGTGCTTTCAACTCAAGTATTATATATATATATATATATATATATATAGGGAGGTTAACGTGAACCATTTTTATTGTGAACGTGAGAACCAAAACCGATGAATTCACGGTGAAAGTTGATGAATCTGCGGGAAAATTAATGAATCCAAAAAAATAGAATTTTCGTCCCTCGTGAGATTCGAACCCGGGTGAAAAATTCTGAATTTCTGAATTCATTAACTTTCTCAACGGATTCATCAACTTTCATAACTAATTCATTTGGTTCTTAGTTTTTAGGATAAGAATGGTTCTTATTTGAACCAAACTCTATATATATAACTACATCTTTTTTAGAACTATTCGAACTATGCATAATATATGTAAAGATGATGTACATAACGATACAACAATTTTAGAATGTTTTCGTTGTGCACAATTTAATAGATTGTGTTCATTAACTTTATACGTTTGTGCATAGTTCTCAAGTTTTCAAGAAAAATGAATTCTCATTGGATCCAACTTCTATATATATGCGATGATCACATAAAATTTTTCTCTTTGTGGAAACTATAAATTAATTCATACTTTTTTTTGACAAGGCTCTAAATACTCGATTTATATTTTGATGCATTTGTGACTGTAGCAATTATGCAGGCAATCAAATCAGGAAACAGCTGCTAAAAATTGTATGTGATTAAGGTTGATAGCTATGTTATGTTTTTAATGCGCATATTAAATTTCATCGATGCCTAAGTTTACTCCTTAACTAACATCTAAAAATTTATGATTTCGTAGAAATTCAGTGCCGACAAGGAAATAATTTGTGGTACATGGCTTCTCATAGTTAATACCAAAAGTTATAACATATCGAAAACGATTGATGCAATGGCAATAAGCAGACTCGTATGGCTTCATGTGTGTGTATGCAGCTCGACAGTTTCGTTTATTTTTGACTCTTGTTGCCTAGTATTTACAATTTCGAATGTTCATGCTTTGTGCGAATTAAAATATTTGGCCCTACATCAGCTGAGACTGAGCAATATTTTTTTTTTCAATTAAATATAGAATTTAAAGCCAGTGTCGCGACCGAACCGAACCCGAGATCCGTCATGAAAACACAAACCACAATCACGATAGAAAATAAATAACACAAGAATTGTTTACCCACTTCGTCTTGCGACTACGTAGTCGGAGATTTCACTATATGTTTTGGATACAGATTATATGGAGAAACAACTATTAAATGAACAATAACCAAACCCTAACATTAGGGTTCCGTCTGGGCCCAAAAAAACATAAGCCCAAAAATTTGGTAGAGATCGGGCTTAAGTGTACAGTTTATTCAGACTTCATACTCCAATAAGACCTTTGACCTCAGACATTAACCATTCTACTACTAGACCAATACACGCATACAATCAATATTTTTCATGCTTATCGTTGTTCGTGAGAAATTGTGAACGTACTTGTCTTAGACGAAATTGATCAGGGGTTTATTCGACGAATAAGGGCAAATCTCAACGGATACGTACAACGGTCCACACTAAACATTTTATGTCGTACTCCAATTTATAAGCTGCATAACACGATTATATGTGGTTGTTGTATTCTATTTTTAATTAAATCTCTTTCATACTCGTACATGTTATAAGCTTTGCTTGTATAAATTAAGAAAATAAAATATGAGATTGAAGTATGATATGAAAAAAAAACGATAGAGCGATGACTAGGTCCGTAACCAAACTGGTGGCAATTAATTAGTCACTATATATAATCTCACAATTTTCAAACTATATTAATTGAATTTGTACTATACTTAATTAAATCAAATCCTAATCCCCCAAATAAATGTCGTACTGCTCACTTTGACTCGAGTTCTTCTGAAAAGATTTATGTTGATGGGTTAAGATATATATATATATATATATATATATAGAGGGAGAGAGAGAGAAAATTTTAGGATTTATAAATGACAAAAACTTGGGTGAGCTTCGCCTCACCGTGAGCTCACCCTTGTTTTTTGTTAAAATAATTATATATTAATTATGTTGAGTAAAGATAATTAGATTTTGTTAATTTATAATTAAATGTATTAATTTTTAATTATAATTTTTAATTCAAAATTAAAATTTATTAATTCATAATTATAGTTTATTAATTCATAATTATGGTTTATTAATTCACAATTAGGATTTATTAATTCAAAGTTAGGGTTTATTATTTCCAATTAGGGTTTATTAATTCAAAATTAGGGTTTATTATTCAAAATTAGGGTTTATTAGTTCCAAATAGCGTTTATTAATTCAAAATTAGGGTTTATTAATTCCAAATAGGGTATATTAATTAAAAATTAGGGTTTATTCATTCCAAATAGGGTTTATTAATTCACAATTAAGGTTTATTAATTCAAAATTATGGTTTATTATTCAAAATTAGAGTTTATTAATTCAAAATTAAAGTTTATTAATTTACAATTAAAGTTTATTATACTAATTAATTCTAATTAGAATTAATTAATTAATTAATTAATTCTAATTAAAATTAATTAATTAATTAATTAATTGTAATTAATTAATTATTAGGGTGGGTCTCGCGCGTGCGTGCGCAGGAGACCACCCTTTATAAATACATCGATTCCTATCACTATGACAAGTGTTCATAGCATATCTGGATTGCACAAGAAAAAAAGAAGGAAAACTTACCGACACAAATCTATTAAATACTACATACTAATTTATTAAAAATGTGTATTCTTCTAATATTTTGATATTATTTATAACATCCTTACTTATTTTAACTTGTAAGGATACTTTAATAATTTAACTTATATAGACCGAGTATATTTATTTTGATATTTGATACGGATATTTTTATATCTAATACTTTAAAATCACGATAAAAACAATCCATTTCTTAGATCATACTCGTGCTTGTGTCACACATAATTTTATGAAAGTGTCACACATAATTTTATGAAACTGCGAAGTTTATGATTTATATGTGATAACACTCTATTCAAACTATTCATTTAATTATTATAGTTTTGCGAGTTCAATAAAATATGTGAATTTTGAAATTTATTTCGGGCTATGTATTAGTAATTGAAATGGGGCGATGTCTTACTTACACCTACAAAGTCGAAAATTATTAGAACTTCCATGAAAAAATTTAAAAAATTAAGGACAATACAATTTGAACCAACATGTAATAATTAATTCAGTTGCTCAATTTTGTTCAGAACGATTATAAATTTGAATTTTGTGGATACTTTATGTTGAACTATTAATTCACAACGCACCACTAATTGCAAGATAATTCTAAAAGGAAAAAGAAAAGAAAGGAAAAGGCGGCATCATCCCCCTCTTTTTAGTACTAAAAACTAATAACAAACAGGAAAAAAAATAAAAATAAAAATGGCAATCCAAATCTTAGATTTTAGTACAAACTAAAAATAGATTCAACCATCTAAGAAATTCTCATCTAAATAGACATTCACGTGGGCCCCATCGTCCTTTCTTAAATTAATGTTTGGCGATATTTACAAAATCATGGATCAAAACTATTTTAAATCGAATCATTATGGATAAGATGGAAAAGAGAAATCCATATTTGCATTTATTTTCGAACGTAATACATTTCTTTAAAGAGAAACTTGGCGGTTTCTCATTGGGTGGCAAAAGGGGCCCTACCGTCAGACTGTGTTACAGGCTTACAACACATCATAGCGGTGAGCAAAATACCCGAAATTCGAATATTCGATCCGAACCAAATTGAAATTTAAAATTCGGTTCGGATTTTCGGTTCGGATCGCTTGATATTTTTCAAAATTTCGGATTTTCGGATTGGATCGGATCGGATCGGATCGGATTTTTTTTAATCCGAAAATCCGAATTATATATAATTTATATAAATTAATAATTTATTTAAATATTTTTAAATATAATATAAATATATATATATATATATATATATAAGAATTAATAAAAATTGGTTTCGGATTTTTGGATTTTTCATAATTTCGGATTTTTCGATTCGATTCAGATATTTTTATAAAATTTTCGGATTTCGGATTTTCGGATATTCGGTTCGGATCGGATTGTTTTCCTCTCAAAATTCGAATTTTCGGATCGATTCGGATTAAGCAAAAATCCGAACTGAAATTCGAATGCTCACCCCTAACAGATCATATCCATGACTCGATAATTAGCCAACGTACAGCATTGCAAAAGGTTTGACCTTTTTTTCCTACAATTTTTAATATACTTTTTAATAATGAAATGATTTCATGTGATCATTCTCGACCCCATAATTTTGATCTTACGAAGTCAACACCGCAGCCATGTACGTTCACACATGCATTCACTCCTTTGTCGGAAAATGGGGCCTCTATTTGTGGCGAGATTGTCATGGTAGATTAGATGCTGCGTCTCATGCTAGTGTCCCACGAATTTAATACAATTGATCAAAAATTAATAGATTTAAATCAAAGATATTGCATTTTATGAAATGCATATATAAAAATAAAATATACTTTTTAGTTTTTCATTTAATAAACTTAATTATATACGAGAAAATTTGAACCACTTGTTGACTTGGATTTAAATGGCTGTCTGACAGAACTTAAGCTTAAAAGCGCAGTCTAACACTCTTAGTGGGAGCACACTTATGTTTTTAAATAATGTTGCTTAGTGCCACGATATTAAAATAAAGTTTACTTTTCATGATCGATAAGATTCATGATTAAGTATTTATGAAAAACTTGTATACGCGCCGCGCGTATGAGCGCGCTTTGAATTTTACATTGTTTTTTTTTTTCTTTGATTTTTAGTATTTTATTATTTAATGTTTTGTCTTTTGTTTTATGACAAAAATTTATATTAAATATAGTAATAAACGATAATTAGATTTTTTAATTATAATTTATTAATTCATAATTAAGGTTTATTAATTCATAATTGGGGTTTATTAATTCATAATTAGGGTTTATTAATTCACAATAGGGTTTATTAATTCAAAGTTAGGGTTTATTATTCAAAATTAGGGTTTATTATTTCCAATTAGGGTTTATTAATTTAAAATTAGGATTTATTATTCAAAATTAGAGTTTATTAATTCCAAATAGGGTTTATTAATTCAAAATTAGGGTTTATTATTCAAAATTAGGGTTTATTATTTCCAATTAAGGTTTATTAATTTAAAATTAGGATTTATTATTCAAAATTAGAGTTTATTATTTCCAAATAGGGTTTATTAATTCAAAATTAGGGTTTATTAATTCATAATTAGGATTTATTATTTATAATTAGAATTTATTAATTCACAATTAAGATATATTAATTTAAAAATATATTTATTAATTTACAATTAAAATTTATAAAATTAATTAATCTTAATTAAATTTAATTTAATTAATTAATTAAGATTAATTAACTACTTAATTAGGATTAATAACTAATTAATTAGGGTGTTAGGGTGGTCTCACTGTGCGCGGGGCGCGCACAGTAGACGACCCCTAAGTATTTTTATCTTGATTACTAGGATATCTCAAATCCTATTTTTATTTTTTTAAAATTATGTGCACTATTAGATGTCCGAGTGGTTATAATATGCTCGCTGAAAAGCATATAATTGATTTTTATATGAGTAAAAATTATTATTAGGAGAAATACAAACTGATTTACATATACATACTCACATACAAAAATAACTTTTCTAGGTGATTCGAACCCTCTAATCTATTAGTGGCAAGGAATTGAAAAGAATATAATTGACTCAAAACATACTATTGATATGAAAATAGAGGAAATTACGCCACTTAGTTAACAATGGCTATTTCATCTTTCTTCTTTGTCATCTTTTAATCACACAATATACTTAATTTATGTCCTAATTATATGTAGTCGCATTGAATTATTTTAAGTGGTGAAATAATTTTAATTCAAGTTTAAGAGGAATCAACTGTAAAAGTTTATAAGTTTAGTAAATCAGGGTGTTCTTAGCTCCTTGATGGTTGCTTGTTTTTTACTGACTTCTTCTATAGTACGATCGTGCCCTACAACTAGTAGGTCCCTCTCTGGCAAAAAGAGACTTATAGTTTACATGTAATTTCTTAAGTGATCAGAGAACCTTTCAGTAAACCCTAAGACCCAGGTTAGAGGGTGAAATAGTTTGAGTTGAGTATGGTTGAGGAGGGACCATAATATTTTTGGACTCATTCATGATAAATATTTGTTTATTATTCGACAATATTATAAGAGATAAGTATAATACGTGTATCAATCGTTCTTTATAACAACAAGTGTACATTCTTTTGATTTTCAAGTAGGAAATAGAAAATATTTTGAATTATTTGTATATATGAATACTATACATAATCCATCTTTATCTCACCATAGTCACTAAATGCCAATGAAATTAAAATGTCATTCAAAAATTATACTTTGTAGTCATCCACCTAAAATAAAATACATATATGTTATAATCACATCATATAATCTGCATAGCTCTTCTAGTCATATAATCCCGCCTTCGATGACGCGAAATTTGTAGCACAATTTTATTTGGGTCGTTCCTCCATTTGCCGCCATCTAAGTTTTGCAAGGCGTTTGATGGCTACTAAAAACCAAAACAACAGTGTGTGTGTGTTGGCCTAGTGGAAGAGTGGTTAATGTCCGAGGACAAAGGTCTCGGGTTCGAGTCCACCGTGACGCAGCCTTTAAAATTTCTGTATTAATTGACAAAAAAAAAAAAACCAAAACAACATAGAAAATGATTTTTCTAAGGAAATAGGAATAAGATAAAAAGCAACTATGGGTGATGTAATACAACGAAACAGCATCACACGAGAGTTCGGCCGGCTCGAAATTCTGTCGGACCTAAAAATGTGGTATGACCTGGCCTGTTGGGTTGTGTCGGTTTTCACATTTCTAGACATGAACAAAATTACACAGTTATATGTTTATAAATGTTACGAAAATGAAGAACACAACTTTATTGTATTCTGTTTAGTGCCTAATATATAATTGTGTTGTAAGAATGGATCTTACAACACAACTTTATAAATGTTACAAAATAAAGTGTTGTAAAAATAAGCAAATATAATCTATAGCGATTTGAATAAACTTACATGACATTAAGACATCAATTACTGATGTATCTATTTTGTAGTAAAAGTAGGAAGAATTGTGTGTGTGTGTGTTGGCCTAGTGGTAGAGTGGTTAAAGCCCGATGCCAAAGGTCTCGAGTTCGAGTTCACCGTGACGCAGCTTTTAAAATTTTTGTATTAATTAACAAAAAAAAAAAAAGAAGGAAGAATCACATCAATTAGTAAAGTATAGAACCAACTTTGTAGCACATAATGTCAAAATTAGATTTTGCGCCTCAACCTACCAATTTGAGTGTCTTGTACTTGAGAATTCTAGAAAATGAGACACGGCGTCGGCAACAAATATACTATGTGGGTCCAAAAATAAATTAAATTATTTTGATATCTTGGTATAAGGCTAAATCATATGATCAAGCTATAGAATTTCGTAGTATCACACTAAACATAATTTTCTCAGATAAAAAAAAATTAAAACAAGATTAGAATATTTAATTACTCTGACTATCTAAAATCTTGACCACAAAAAAGAAATATCGGAACGAATTATCAAATCAGGGGCATTTACCTTCTAGATAAATTACTTTAGGCATTGATAATTACTAAGAAAACAAGCACATTTCTGTTGGAAATTTAATCCAAGTTCCATATCGAAAGATTAGATCAAAATAGTCTAGTATATATTAATGAAGAGTTCCATTCCACTAGTATGAGACCTTTTGGGGTTGAGAATAAATCCATGCGAGCTTGGCCCAAAGCGGACAATATCATACTAGTGTGGAGTTGGGAACGGCTCACAGTTCTAACAAATGGTATTAGAGTTAGGTTCGTGCTCGAGTGGACTGCGGCATGCTCAATGTAGGGAGGCCCTCGGTGTGACTCGGACTTATGTCGAAAGTCTTCCTAACCAGGGGTGTTAGGTGGCATGTTCCGTTAGTGCGGCGGTGCAAGATGGTCCAAATGTTTGAAAGGATACGGGTTGTGTGGTCCTTGGTTTGAGGGGAAGTTTGTTGGGAATTCAACCCAAGTCCCACATCAAAAGATTAGACCAAGATGGTCCAGTATATATAAAGAATTTTACTCTACTAGTATGAGGCCTTTTGAGGTTGAACTCAAAAACAAATTCATACGAATTTGATCCAAAACGAATAATATCATGAAATTGGAAAAGGCTCGTAGCCGTAAAAATTTCTTGGGTTAGATTCATATCCCAGGTATAGTCTAAAATTTAAAATTTATGAATAATAGCGGGCTTTGAGATGTATCACTCATTTATTATTCAATAAATCCAATATAATCATGCAAAATAGACCGTCTATCAATCTATTATGTGAGATGAGCTGATAAAAAACCCTGTCCACTTTAATGCTCGCCATCACTATATTTGTCAGTGTAGGGCATCGGGCCGGGCTATATATATGTGAAAGGAAATAATTATTACCTTTTATATTGTGGGCTCAATTGTGACTATTCATATGAATTTTCATCCCCATATTTCTTGTCTTTACGTGAAACGTGCCTATCAAAACTCCACGTGGTGTTCTGCAGACGTCGTACAGCAAAGCCCGATTTAGAGGGCCCGCGGAATTAAGCATGGGATGCGGGCCCAGTGGGCCTTGAGTTTTGACACTTGTAAAGGATATTTTACGATGATTATGCTTTGCATATGTGATATGTCGAGTACTATCGTTTTCAATTTTGCAGAAAGATGATTTGTACCAAAAGAAAAAAAAAAGTAAATATCTTTATTAAGAAATATTAAATATGTGGTATTAATGTAAGTGATTGGGTGGCAACTCTAGAGTGATGGTTGGTGTGAGAATTCTACTGAAAAATAAAAAAGAAGGCAAAAACGACGTCATGAATTCTCTCTTGTATAAAATGTATTAATTGTATATATTCATGGTTTATGACTCATTTAAAAATTTGTGGCATCATCTTATTGGCAATCTACCGCCTTTTTATAGTAGTACTTATAATCATGATTCATAGTTATATACATCCATATATAGCATGAAGGTTTGCTCGAAATAAATGATGCCCTTTGGTACAATATAATGAAATTAGATTCTTACTCAAATTTAAAATAATCATCATTTATACATAGACTAATTTTAATTATAAATTGAGATCCATCAAGGGTCTTTTGCCAGATGTCTTTCTTTAATTTGAATGATTTTCAAAATGTTAGAAACCTTAGTTAATTAATTAGTTAGAATGTACGTCCCATGTTTGCACATGTATAACCAATTGACTTTAGGGCACCTCAATTATGAAAAAATAATATGCGTGTCACATATACATTACTATCATTGAGTGGTGGAAGCTCAGCTAATTGTCCACCCCCTTTGCAAATTAAAGATTCGACTGCATTAAATCATTGCATATTAACATGTCAAGGAAGACTCAAGAATCTCTGTCAACATGATATGTATATGGTATTTTCACTTTAAATTTGACTTATACGTCTAATTGTCCAGACAGTAATGATAGTATCTTATACCTGAAACATATCACTGAAAGACTCTACTGAGACAAAGACGGACTGTCAAGAACGTAGAGGAGGTACGTATAGATTTATGTTGAACTTTCAAACATTAATAGATTATTAAGGCCTAATAGCCAAATAAGCCAATCCTTTGCAAGTTCTTTTTGTGATTCAACCAATCCTTTTAATTTTGTCAATTCAGTCAGTCTTACCATAAAATTTAGTCATTTAAATGTTAGTGGTCCTGTATTATACACATAGATTAAATTTATCCTATTCAAACATCATCAACTTAAATAGGAAAGTAATCAATACTGAAAATCTCTAGTGTTTTAAAATGACTACAACTTCAATCTTCTGGCTATATTATAGTTAAATTGACAGAAAAGGATTCGTCAAATTACCCCTCCCAGATAAAATAAAATAAAATAATAAAACAAAAATAAAGATGTTGTTCTCACATATCAACATGCTATGATATTAACTGCTGGGGTTATCAATTGAATTGGAAACCAATACTAGATAATTAGATCCAAAACAACTTGAAAAATCAAAGGATTTCTACTTGAATAAGTCAAATTGGTCAATCCTTTCGTTTATTTTTTCTTTTACTGCGTAAATATGAGATTGTTGAATTACATTTTTTTTTAAAAATTGTATACGGGGACGGTTCAAATAAAAATTTTCTTAGTCTGCTAATCATTAACCAAACATATAGGGATGTCAATGGATGAGTTTTACCCGGATTAAAACCAATAAATAAGTAATGATTCTGGTTCTGGAACCGACCCATTAGACATTGGATCCGGACCGGATCCAGACCATCAACTATGGATCTTAAGCGGTCCAGATTTGAGCGGGTCTGAAACCAGAACCGGACCAAAACAGAACAAGAATCAGAACTGGAATCGAAACCGTTGCTTTATAATTTAATGGGTTATGAGTGATTTCGAATCGATATGGATAAAACTAGCTCATTGACAAGCCTATTTAAACTTAGACTTATCAATAGATGGGTTTTACTCGGATCAGAACCAAAAAATGAGTATTGATTCTGGAACCAGATCCGGACCGGACCGGACCATCAAATTATGGTTCTAAACGGTCCGGGTCTAAAGCGGGTCTGAAACCGAAACCAGAACCAGAACCAGAACCGCTGCTTTAAAATTTAATGGATTTTGAACGGTTCCGGATCGGTCCGAGTAAAATCCACCAATTTACATCCCTACAAACATAAACTCCCTCCGTCCCATTTAAAGTGTCCATTTTCTTTTGGACACGAGTATTTAGGAGAAATGTATAAAGTAGTTAAAGTGTTAAAAAGTGGGTAGAGTCCACACTTTTTAAAAGGATAATTATTTCCTAAAATGGAATGAGACATTTGTAATGGGACAACCCAAAAAGGAAAGTGGGACATTTTAAATGGGACAGATGGAGTATTATTGTACTATATATAAATACAAAAAAAAAAAAACAATACTATAAAAGAAGCAGAATTTGGCTATCTGAAACAATTTTGTTGGATGATTCGATTGCTCGATTTTTATGTTGTGTTGCTAGGGCATATTTTGGAGCTACTTGTATACTATAAGTAGGGAAACTTCACATGGCTTAGGAGTTGTAATTTGATAGGATTTGAAATACTAATTGGAAAAATCTTGTCTTTATCAACAAGGACGGGATATATACAATATTTTTTTTCAATCCAAGTGCGAACACTTGGACTAATTTGGGCTTCAACTTTATATATGGGCACATTCAAATTTGGGTTTATAAAAAAATAACCAAAATTGAAAGCCAAGATAATCATATAATATATCTAGTTATGCTTGCTCAACTATAAACATTTAAAAGCTTAATAAATGTTCCTGCATACTCATGATTATATTTTTTTCAAACTGAATTAATTGCCATAAGTTAAATCAAGATCATCCCCGGTTCATTTATTTTAAAATTTAGACCTAACTATCAACCATCAAGTTAAGTTTTTTTTTTTTTTTTTCTCTCCTGTTTTATTAAAATTCTATTTCACATATGAAATATTTTGACGTAGGAAGATTTAAATTCAACTTGAATTCAACACATGGATGGGATTGAAGCCCCCTTAGCTCTGTCAGGCACTGGACAGGGGTTAGCTTTGTTATTCATTCTAAATGAAATAATATATTTTTTTAATTTACTTAAAGTATCTTATTCTAATGGATTAAGTATTTAATTGACATTTTCTATTTATAATATATCTTATAACTATTAATATTACAATTTACATTATATTTTAGTACAATCATACAAATAGGGATGTCAATGGGTGGGTTTTACCCGGACCAGAACCAGTAAATAAATAATGGTTATGGTTCTAGATCCGACCCATTAGACACTAGATCCGGACCGGACCAGGACCATCAACTATGGATCTTAAGCTGTCCGGATCTCAGCGGGTCTGGAACCAGAACCAGACCAGAACCGGACAAGAACCAGAACTAGAACCGAAACCGTTGCTTTATAATTTAATGTGTTATGAGTGATTTTGAATCGATATGGATAAAACTAGCTCATTGACAAGCCTATTTAAACTTAGGCTCGTCAATAGACGGGTTTTACTCGGACCAGAACCAATAAATAAGTATTGGTTCTGGTTCTGGAACCATAACCAGATCCGGACCGGACCATCAAACTATGGATCTAAACGGTCCGGGTCTAAAGCGGGTTTGGAATCGGAACCGAACAAGAACCGCTGCTTTAAAATTTAATGGGTTTTGAACGGTTCTGGATCGATCCGGGTAAAACCCACCCATTGACATCCCTACATACAAACTAGGTGAAAAGCACGCTCGTCTAAATTAAGGGATAGTTATTCTCTTAGCATATATATGGAAAAAAACTAATGTTTGTCTAAGAAAGTACTGAACAGGAAAGTGAAGTAATTGTGTGGTTAAAGTTAAGCTATGCATAGATAATAGAATTATTATCCATCCCCATAACAGCAGTTTAAAGCAAAAGAAACTAATAATTATCTATTGCGGCTCTAGATATATAGCCTACTACCAGAATTTAAATACAAACCTACATCATGATCAATAGTAAAGAAAAATAGTCACATAAACATCTAACAAATATCTAATCAATTATTCCTCCGTCTCACCTGAGACGACTCATTTCTTTTCAGCATGTTTATTTAGAAGAATGGTATAAAATGAATAAAGTGATAAAAAGTAGGTAGGTCCCATAATTTTTGAAGAGATAATTATTTCCTAAAAATGAAACAAGCCATCTTGGATGGCACAACTCAAAAAGGAAAGCGAGTCATCTTGAGTGGGACGGAGAGAGTACTTAGTAAGAGTGTTTTGACATTATTGTCAAATTTGCAATAAGTTTGATTTTACTTGGAAGGACCATAAGCCATAAAGAGATTATCAATATAAGTTTCTTTGGATGAACTAGTGGTTAAATGATTTTTTTTATATGATTTGTAAGTTTTTCATAGAACTTGAATTTACTTAAAATGCACCAAAGATAACGGCATCAAGTTCTCACAAACAAAAAAGAATGTCCAATACCAATCTAACTCTTTTTTTATGATTAATCTAGATGTTATGGATGTGATGACATGACTAGTTTGATTGACGCAAGGATATGTGACATAGATGTTCCTACATCTATTTTTGCTTTGTTGTAGTCATGATAATTCATGTTTGAATATGGATATTAATTTGTTGTAATTAAGCTTTATTTGATAGAATTTGTAGTCCCACCTAGATACTTCAAGTTTGAAATAAATTCTTAAAGTCGACTTTTTTAAAATCTTAAATGAATCGGGTCTAAAATTAACTTTCAGTCGATCCTAAACATCAACAATTAAGAACAAGAATAGGAAGAGGTAAAAAAAAGATAGAGGAAAAGGAAAAGGCAGATTGGCTTTATTTTTATTTTTTTGGGTCAATTAATACATAAATTTAAAGGCCGCGTCACGGTGGACTCGAACCCGGGACCTTTGGCATCGGGTATTAACCACTCTATCACTAGGCCAACACACACACACAGCAAATTGGCTTTTTTTTTGTCAATTAATACAAAAATTTTAAAGGTTGCGTTGGACTCGAACCCGAGACCTTTGATCTCGGGCATTAACCACTCTACCACTAAGCCAACACACACAGAGATTGGCTTTATTTTGTCTACTAATGTCCCATGCAATACAATCATACATAGGAATTGAATGCTTTAATTTAAACTTTTTAGGCGTCTTCTGAAATATGAATATGAAACTTGAGTTTGTATAGTGATATTAAGATTTAAATTTATTTAATAATTACATTTTTGTCAACTTAATTTAAATTGCAATAGACCAGAGCACCACCATAAACAATACTAGTAGAATTAAATCATGTTTTGTCAATTATCTTTATTAGTAGGGCTATTTAAAGAGTTGTGGCTATCAGTTTCGTAGGTGATTGAATATTATTTGTTTTGAATACATGTTTTATGTTTTGTTATGTTCTCTTAATATTTTCATGTTTCTCTTTCGGAGTCAACGTATTTTTATTGATTTTTTGATGTATTATGTGCGTATTCTGAATATTCTCTTCCACGATAAATCTTAAAATTTGAAAATCCTAATTATTACAAAATTACTAAACCCTTTTAATTTTTCATAGCTATCATTTTACCGAAAAAATAGTATACAATCCTCGATGCAACTTGAAAGTATATTATTAGATCATTTGTCTCACAATTTAATTTTGGTGTCCCACTTTGTCCCGTTATTAGTTATACTATTTATAAAAATTATTATAAAACAAAATGTATTATTATATAATGAAATCTAATTAACATTTATCACTAAATTTGAAATTTTTAAAAATTATATACCCTACCTATATATGGATAAATTAATCATAACAATCAATTATTAATTAAAAAATGCAAAATAAATATAAAAAATAACCATATGCTCTAATAGGATTGGTAAACTCTGTTAATAATCTCAAAATTATATTAAACTATAAGAGATTAAAATTGAAGGAAAAAAATGATTAATAGCTAAGAAAAATGAAAGTGGGACACAAACAGTAGAATCAAGGATCTCACATGCTTTTCTAATAATGGTAAAAATAATGTTAATTGCTATGTTGATGATAACTATTGATATCTTATATATAATTATGATGATGTAATGGTTACTACATATCACCACGGAGTCTAGTCAACTTCACATCCCTAGTGATAAATTATATAATATGTTTAATAAAGATATTTATACCTAAATATATAGGTTCAGAATTGGCCTGGTTAGTAATTCAAAACATTATCCAATCAACTTAGATTTTGTTGAGAATCAAGAACTGATTCTATATATATTATGTGATATACGATCACAAAAATTTCTGAATATTGTTCTCAAGGGCAATAAGTAATAAAATAGTATTTTCATTATCTTTAATTTCATGCATGTCATTACTGGATTAGTTACGTTTACCTTACATGATGGTTATTAATTCTTATCAATAATTACTATTTTATAACTTTCTAATTGCTTTTCAATTGGATCATAACTTCAAGTTTTTTCCACCTTTCATTTCTATTAACATCTAATGAGAGATTGGGATCAAAATATGATTGATCCAAATAAAATAGAGCGTAATAATTGACCTTTTGTGCAAGTTATGGATCGAAGTAGTGCTAGTTGTTGTGACATATGTTATACAAGCAATCAAATGGTTCATATAAAATTAATTAAATTGAACTTAAAAATATTTCTTCCTCTTGAAGCCATCCACAAATCCTGACAATAGTCCCCACATGAAACGAACAACTCCTACATGGATTGGCCTAGTAATATCTCTGCATATATACAAAAAGAGACGGGAAAAATCTATCCATGTATCAATATTTAGTATAGCTCTACATAATTAAACTATAGAGATAAAAGAAATAATATCTCGGCTGCATATTTTTTTTATATCACGAACCAGTAATAGCCACTCTACGATGAAAGTTAGGTAAACCCCACGCTCACGTAATGTAAACCAAACTGAGAAACCAGGTGTGACAGACTCAAACCCATAAAGACGTTTGATGAGGTTCGAACTTATGACCTATCGATCAGAAGAACTCACCTTAACCATTGGGCTGTCCATCGTTGGCATATTTTGTTTAGATTAATAGAGAGGAAAGTATGTAAAAATTATCGTTAAAATAACTTAATCGTGCATTTAGCTAGGGACGAGGGTGGTACAAAAAGCTGAATTATTTTCAATTTCATTAAGTACATGAAAATGTTCACTGTGATTGCCACGCGTTTGCATCTTCACTTATTATGATACACAAACAAGAATACAAAGAGAGAGAGATATGCTGACTTTTTGCAAGCAAAAGAGTAAATGCAGTTTGCTGTCAACATTTGACTCTTGGTGAAGAAGAAGAAGATAGAGCACAATAGCCCCATTTAACCCTTTCTACACCTCTCCCTTCTCACCCTAAACAACATAATACTCTCTCTATATATTCCCTCAAACACATCCTATCCCCTTCATCAGTTAGACTCTGGTCTCTCCCCTCTCTCTCTCATCCCAAATCATGAAAACACAAGTCCTACTCCTAACCATCTAAACAAAAGACAAGTACAAAGACTTCCAAACCCTTTTCCGCCCCCCCCTGGAAATTTCAAGAAAAAAGAAGAAGAAAGAAAGTGATATTTAGTTTTCAAGATTCTTCATATGGGAAGACCACCTTGTTGTGACAAAATTGGTGTGAAAAAAGGGCCATGGACTCCTGAAGAAGACATCATCCTTGTTTCTTACATTCAAGAACATGGCGCTGGAAACTGGAGAGCTGTTCCTTCTAACACAGGCAAGACAAACTTAACCCCGAAAAGCTGAATCCCCCTTCTTTTCTTTTTCATTTTTTTTGTGTTGGTTGTAATCATTAATAGCTGTGTAATAAATATTCCACCCACCCTCTTCTTGAAAAAATGCACTTTTTTTCCCCTAAACTGATTTTTCCAGATAATGTTAACATGTTTCTTTGCGATCGATCTCAGGTTTGCTTAGATGTAGCAAGAGCTGCCGTCTCCGCTGGACTAACTACCTCCGGCCGGGAATCAAGCGCGGTAATTTTAACGAGCACGAAGAGAAAATGATCATCCACCTCCAAGCCCTTCTCGGCAACCGGTGTGTATCCATAAATCTATTTCACGCACAACACACACTGATAATACTTGGACACGTCTAATTAAAAAGAATGAAAAAATTATGCAAGATCCGGAACTACCTAGGGTTAGTTAGGTGGATAGAAAATAAAAAACCGTTGTCTATGAGCGCATTACTTAGCACTCATAGACAACCAATTTTAGGTCTACTACAACGGTTTTTTAGTAAAATCGTTTTGAATTGAAATTGTAGATGGGCTGCGATAGCATCATACCTACCGCAGCGAACTGACAACGACATCAAGAACTACTGGAACACGCATCTGAGAAAGAAGCTGGGGAAGATTCAAGGGCACGATCACGACAATATCGAAACAGGCGGCTCCGCAGATTCCGAATCGGTTTCAAAGGGGAAGTGGGAGAGGAGGCTCCAAACAGATATTCACATGGCCAAGCAGGCCTTATGCGAGGCTCTTTCTCTAGACAAATCCGACAACACCTTTCTCTTTCAGACGCCGGAGATTAAACCAGTTCCGGCGTCGTCTACGTACGCTTCGAGCGCCGAAAACATCGCTCGGTTGCTCCAAAACTGGATGAAAAACCCCCCCAAAATGGTTGACGCAAGCTCGTCTGAGAGCAGCGACCGGAACCCTTCGGTCGGGCTGAGCTCGAGCCCGAGCGAGGGGGCGATCAGCACGACGACCTTTGCCGTGGGCTTCAAGTGCTCGAATTCGGAGATTTCTGTGGGGATCAAGAGGCCAGGAAGCGTAATTGTGTGGAGACAGAAATGCCCCTCAGTTTGCTGGAGAAGTGGCTGTTTGATGACGCGGTGGCGCAGGGGCAGGATGGGGATTTCATGGAGATGGCCTTGGGGGAAACTGCTGATTTGTTCTGAAGAAATTAATATATGTGCCTAGCTTCTTCAAAACAACTTAGCAGTTTTTAGGTGTTATTATTATTATTACTATTACTATTACTATCTTATCTACTATTGGGGGATTTTAAGGTTTTAATTAGGGTTTGATCTGTGTAGTTTGGGGTGATGATGATCTAGACAGAGAGGTTTCCAGCTCTTTCATATGTAGGAAAAAAGAGCTGAAAAGGTGTAAATTACTTGGTAGTTTTAGAGTCTTCTCAGAATAAGCTCCCCTTCTCTCTCATAATCTTTGTGGAACAAAAAGTGTTTGTACATTGCGCATCATCTGGTGCACATTCCTGAGAAATGAGAATTAGGGTTTGAATCTTCATGCTTTGGGAATCATGAAAAGCCGCTAATATGTCCTGTGTTCGTTTGGCGGCATGTATTGGCCTTTGCAAATCAAATATTCTTGAAAAAAGTTCATCAAAATTTAGTTGGATTGCTTCTTTTCATAATAATTCCAATTAAAAGGACCAACTCCCAATAGTACCAAAGTCAATTCTTCTTGGTTTTATTACATATGATTTTATTTTTTTTATTTTATTTTTTTTTTAATACGAAATTTTAAAGGCTGCGTCACGGTGGACTCGAACCAGAGACATTTGGCCTCGGGCATTAACCACTCTACCACTAGGTCAACACACACTTTTAATTTATGATGTATCAATGTATATACATCGATTAACTTGATCCCCATTATAATGATTTGGCCGTAGGGTGGAATATTAAAGAAATTTAAGTTTGAAAAAAAAAGTGTTATCAAATTACATATTTGAACTTTCACCAAATTTATTGAAACATTTTTTATTGTTTATAATAAATTTGTTAAGTATTTGATGTTGAGATTTAACAATGAACATCTCGATTCTTCTTTTTTCTTTAATTTCTCATTGCCGCTTTTATGTTTGATGATGAACCTTGAACATATATATGACTATGAGGTATAACATAGAGCTAATTATTAGGTTGCAATATAGTATAACTGTTGTACTATTCATAAATAAATAAACTATATATATATATATATAGGAGATGGTTCAGGTAGGAAATGATAATTTGGTAGGAAATAGGAATGAATATGAGCCTTTGATTTGCTATATCAATGGTTGAGATTTAATTTCGGGTGTCTACAATTTTGTATTTCGTGTGCTATACGGGTTAATGTGCAACATTAGAACCTTTCATGTGCTACACTTTAATGAAAGATGTCTAAACTAATATATTTAGCATATGTGCTACGAATGGATGTAATATGTGCTAAACTAATATGTGCAATATAGTAATTCTGATTGTGCTACACAAATATGAAAAATGTGCTACTATTCCTATTTTCGTACATTAAGGAGCTTTCTCACCATAACCAACCCATATATATATATATATATATATATATATATATATATAGGAATGGTTAATGTGAGAACCATTTTTATTGTGAGAACATGAGAAATGAATATGCTATGAAAGTAAATGAATACTGTTGCGAAAGTTAACGAATAAAAAAAAATAGAATTTTCGCCTCTCATGGGATTTGAACCTCGTGAAAATTCAATTTCTGATTCATTAACTTTCAACAGTATTCATTAACTTTCATAGCATATTCATTTTGTTCGTAAAAATTTTCGTAGTTCTTAGTTTTCACGTTAAAATTGGTTCTTATTTGAACATCTCTCTCTCTCTCTCTCTCTATATATATATATATGTGTGTGTGTGTGTGTGGGTGTGTGTGTGGCCGTCAAGGGAGTTTTAATGTTTTTGGGGTCTGAGGCGGTGTTGAAGCCTGGTGGACCAGCCGGCCTTGGTGGTGAGGGCAATTAATTAGTAATGAGATCCATTCCTTATAACATAGAACTGGAAAAATAAAAATTGCATCTCATAATTAGTGCATAATAATAAGTTTATAATATTTGTTTATATTTTATGTGGCAAATTTTAGTGCCCTGGGACTCCCTTCCACAAAACAGGGTTTACCTTTTTCCACTCATTAATTTCAATCGTATATTTTTTTATTTTTTATTTTTTGGTATCATGGGGAACTCACAAATTACCTTAAGTGTGCCTTTGGGTAACCCCACGCTCCTATGCAATAGCGCAAACCACACAGACAGTAAACCACACTGAAAACCAAGTGTGTGCACTCAAACCCATGTAAGATTTGGTAGGGTTCAATCGTATATTTACTACTACATTCAATCCACCGAACTCACTGTTTCGCTTTTTAATAGTTCAACTATTATATGTTTATAAACATTAAACAAAGATAATATTTTTCTCACATTACTTGAATTTGGTCGGAAATTATTTGTGACCTAATCATTGGTCAACGATTTAATTATTGATAATATATAAAAAATGTATCTATAAATAATGCATATAGATAATTAAAATCAAAAAAATTAAAACATTCCTAGAGAATATTCTTTTTGAAATAATTTTTATGTTAAGTTTGGTGCAAATTGTTACAGTTGAAAACACCTTTTTTTTACCTGAATTTCTCTGTACAACCAATGGACTAGGGATGAGATCCTATAACCCACAATTTTATTTTATTTTTGGTCAATTTAATACAAAATTTAAAGCCGTGTCACGGTGGACTCGAACCCAAGACTTTGGCCTCGACATTAGCCACTCTACCACTGGCCAACACACACATAACCCACAATTTTGGTGTCCCATAATGTCCTACTGTTTATTTTCACTATTTTATAAATATTTATTATAAAAATAAATATTATTATATAATGAACCTAATTAATATTTATCTCTAAAAATAAATTTTGAAAAACTATATATACCCTAACTATGGATTAATTAACCCTAATAATCAATTTGTAATTAAAAAGTTCAAAGTAATTATAAAAAATCATTATAAGTTCTAATTATATTATATTGGTGAATCCTAATTAAAAATCTTATAATTATAGTAAAACATAAGAAATTAAAATTTATAAAAATGATTAAAACTAGAAAAAATTGAAAGGTGGAACACCAAAAGTGAGACAAAGGATTCTATGTGTGTTGGAGTAACAACGGAGCTAACGTTTGCTTGTTTTGCCCCAATAATATTGCGATATTCTCAAAATTAAACAATAGCGAGTATTTAATATCATTTCATTCAGTAATATTTTTATAAAATTAATTATTAAATACTCACTAATTTGACTTTTTATTCATAGCTAACAGTTAGAGAATTCTAAAAAATAAATAAATTAATATGGTCATTATATTTCATTGATTAATATTTATGATAAATTAAACTGATCTTATGTTTTTCTATGCCAAATCTAAGAAGGTTCATCAAAATCATTATTTTGATTTCATTTGAATATGGGATTTGATTTATTATTAATGTAATGAATAACATACTCCCTCACCAAGATGACTTATATTCCTTTTTTGGGTTGTCCCATTCAATACGGTTTCTTTTTTAGGAAATAATTATATTTTCAAAAGTTGTGGGACCTACCTACTTTGTATTACTTTAATCACTTTATACTCTTCTCTAAATAACAGTCTCGAAAAGAAATGAACCCTCTTGAATGAGACGGATAGAGTATATAGTTAAACAGATCTCAAAAGCTATCATACTCTTAAATATAAATGGTAAAATGTCATTTTCAAATGGAAGGACGATATCTTCAAGAATAAAAATACCACAAATGCATCCTCCTAAATATTGGCCATAATTTCTACCAATTTTTTTTATTTTATTCCTTTTGGAAATATATAACAGAGAAAGTCCGGTAACAAGTGAAGCTGCAATTTGCAGGCTGGATTTGACATGATTTTTTTTTGGTCAATTAATACAGAAATTTTAAAGGCTGCGTCACGGTGGACTCGAACCCGAGACCTTTGGCCTCGGGCATTAACCACTCTACCGCTAGCTAGTAACTTGCACATGAGATGCGACATGCATGATTCTTTAATTTTGATATACAATATCTCTGTAAATATATAAGAATTATTCTGTCTCCAGCCACATCAAATTCTGTAAAGGCATAAAGTTGCTCATGAATAACAACATAACTATCAAATAACAGGTATATATATTTATAGCCATTCCTTTTGTTTTGACAGTAGCAGAAAGAATTTATTGAAACCTGCAACAAAGGGTTCAAGACAGAGCCACACGACATGACCTAATATTCTAATGAATTTCTTATATCTTATTTCACAATCTTTAACATATATCACATGTACAAAAACCGTATCATCAATCCATATTGGGTAGGTTTGTATTCATGATGTTGAATTTAGAACAAAACATTGTGATATTCATGTCACATCTTCCTCTTAGGGTAACTTCAATGTTAAAAACTAAAATCCAACTTCTTTACTGCCACATAAGTGCTACATCAGTTTTTAATACTCACAAACTTCTTTCTATATTTTTCTCCAATCATATACTTAGAAAATCAACTTTTATAAGGACCCCCACTATATATATATATATAGGAAGAAGCGGTTGAGCTACGGTTGAAGAAAGAAAGAAGCTTTTTGCTGCAAAAAGCCAACTTTCTCAGTAAAAAGTTGGAATGTACAGTCACTATTTTACAATGTATACAAGTTGATAAAAGCCAACTTTTCCAATTGATAAAAGCTGATAAAAGCCAACGTTGGAGTTACCCTTAATACTCCCTCTGTCCCACCCAAGATGATTTGTATTCTTTTTTGGACTGTCTCATCCATATTGACATATTTTATTTTTAAGAAATAATTATCTCTTCAAAAGTTATGAAATTTACCTACTTTTTATCACTTTAATCACTTTATACTATTCATCTAAATAACCGTGCCCAAAAGAAATGAACCGTCTTGGGTGAGACGAAGGGAGTAGTATATTTCTTATTTCTAGAACACATTACGTGCATTGGTAATTCACTACGAGTCACGACTATACTGGATGACGTTGTAAATTAATATAGCAGGGATTTTTTTTTCAGACACACTAAAATCATGGTTGGATAATTTGGACAACTTAAAATAGGAAGCATTCTCATTTTAATTCAAACATCATTTATGATTGTAAGCATTTTTTTGCGGGATGAATGGAATGCAGCTGTCACGATCTACCTATAATTTCACCGACATTAATTTACCTTTCTAGATATTCTGAGTAAATTTTACAATTATAATAAAATGTGACCTATATCAGGCAACAAATATTATGTTAGTCTATACATCATTACAATACTCTTTTGGGTATTATACTCTTTATTTGATGTAAATATGTAATTTTGGGTTGAAACTTAACACCAATATATAGCTGGTGGTTGAATTCTTTTGGTTGATGTAAGATTAGTTGTAATAAAATAAAAGTTCTTACGATTATTTTAACTAAAATTGCACATTTGACACAATGATTCAAAATTTCTGATCAACACATTCTGTTTGTTTCATAAATAGCTACAAAGTTGTGCTAATTTTTCTTTTTGTTATTTATTGTTAGATGCATGGGACGTGAGAAATATAGAAGTGTATTAATTCGGACTAATGTGACATGACTTTATTTTATGGAAAATGCTTGGACATACACACATTGTTAAAAGTGGAAAAGAAAACCATTTGAGGGAATCATGTGCTTTCATGGATGATCTTGTTTTCCAATTTAAAGTTTGAATATTTATATTATTCATGTGATTGAAAGGGTAGAAGCAAATTGAGGCTGGCTTTGCATCAAAATGCTTTACACTTATTTCTTACATATCGTGGAACTTACGATGATTATTGGTCCCATTTTACATAAAATGGGACCAATTTGGTTTTTTTTTTAATTAACTGCTTCCATTGCATGTGGTAGGAAGTGTATATCTGTCCAATTTGCAGAAAGTATTCAAATAAACACAATAATATCTTCTGCAACATAGATTAGTCATGAGTACTTTAAATTTCGAATTTATTTGTTTCAAGGGAAATGTTTTATTTATAGCTCAATTCTAAAATTCAATTCACAGTTGGAAGCTGGACCCTCAGTTAGCACGTGGGTAACTCGCGGCCATTTATTCAAGATCTCATTAGATAAATTTTCGTTCATGTGTAATAGGCTACAAATTTCATAGATTGTGAAGTTTCAAAAGAGTTTGCTTGATCTTGTGCTTATTTATTTAGTAGCTTTTTCTTTATCTTTTAGATTTTTACAAAAAAAAAAATAACACTATTGTCATTAAAAATACCAAATTATTTATCAAACTTAGTAAAGAATGCAAAAAATTAAACAAAATTTAACATATCACTTGTTAGATTTTTCTTGAAGATATAGAACGAAATTCACCTGAGGTCGCGTATACACCAACCATTTTTTGTCGCATGTTTTTCATTTTGTGATAATTATTATTATTATTATTGTCGTCGTTGTTGTTAATTTTATTATGAAACCAGGAATAGTTTAGATTATAAAATATAACTAGTTATTATATATGAAAACCCCAAAATGACTAACTGGGCTTGAAAACAAGGGCATGGTGAGTGTGAGATGGCCTAGAACTCGGGCTAATATGAAATTTCATAGACCGGGCCCGGCCAATCTCACCGCGGGCTTGGATCAAAAAGGTTGATAAATTATTGGCCTTAACTATTAATTTAATTTTGTACGCTTATATTAGATGGTAGTACATTAGAAGATGGTCAAAATGATTTTTAGCAGCCTAAATATTAAATCGGATTAGTTTTGACAATATTTAGTGTAATAATAATAATATTAATAATAATAATAATATAGAACCTAGAATTTTATTATTAAAATCTCAACCTCAAGTAAAAAAAAAGGCAGTCCAATTAGATCTATTCTCTATTTCTGTAATTTCATATTTTGTCTATATGTGTGATCTTTGTCTCCACTATTATTATCACATCCAAAACGTTTCCTTCAAATTTTATTTGCCTCAATTAAAAAGAAAAAGAAAAGAAAGTGAAAGGAAAAGTTGTTTGACGTTTTATTACTTGAATCCTCCTAAGTCCCAACTAAGGTTCCATCAACTTTTACGATTTTGGAATCTTCCTAAATACAAATTGTAAAAAGATGGAGTACTAATTTGGAGTTTTTCGAAGTCAACTATCGACAGTCGATGTATTATTAGATAATTACTGGTCTCATATAGTTGCATCCTATCAAGGTTGTAAAAAAATCATCATCATAATTAAAATTATTTCGATAAATCATTTTGATGTTTTGAGTGGATCTTGGAATAGAAAAACACAAACAGTTTTGTGCTATCATTGTACTGATCCGAGCCAGATTTAAAGCCAACTAAAAAACTTTATAAGTGCATAGTTAATAATATTCTATACGCAATTTGGATTAACAAAAAGCCCTGAATATCAAATTTGGATTAGCACGGAGTAGGGGTGAGCAAAATACCCGAAATCCGAATATCCGATCTGAACCAAACCGAAATTTAAAATTCGGTTTGGATTTTCGGTTCGGATCGGATTGACATTTTTCAAAATTTCAGATTTTCGAATCGGATCAGATTGGATTTTCTAAATCCAAAAAAATCCGAAAATCCGAATTATATATAATTTTTATATAATAATAATATTTTATTTAATTATTTTTAAATCTAATATAAAAATATATAAGAATTAAAAAAATATGGTTTCGGATTTTCGAATTTTTCATAATTTCGGATTTTTCGGTTCGGTTCGGATTTTATAAAATTTTCAGAGTTTCGGATTTCGGATATTCAGTTCGGATCAGATTTTTTCTCTCTCAAAATTCGGATTTTTGAATCGGTTCAAATTTGACAAAAATCCGAACCAAATCAAATCTAACCCTCAAAGAAGAACCATTGATTTCTCTTAAAATTAAAACTTTTACTTCTTACTTCAAAATCTGTATATGCTTCGAAAAATATCACATTTCGCATTAAAGAAAATATATCACATTTTAAAAGGTCAATTCCTTAAAATCATAACGTTTATGTCATTTAATAATGAGGTGGTATCTTTTGAGGGTTCATCACGTGAGGAAGCATGAGAAATAAATTCTAATGGAGGATTACTAAATCATAATTTGGATTAATAAACCTTAATTTCACTTGGGTTAAAACTTAACTCTTAGTCATAAGTAATATTTTCTAAAACAATCTGTATGATAAAGTTACCAAACCAAAACAATTGCGGTAAATTAAACATTAAAATTGAGTTAAAAAAGTTGTACAACTCAATTTGAAATGTACGAATTTTTGTCCAAATCGCATCTATGATTAGAAATCAGAGTTGAAACGGAGACTAGTCGGATTATTTAACCGAAAAAAGAAATGATTAGGCGCCAATTGCGACCAATGATAGAAGACTTGTACCCAACGGCTCATTTTTGATTATGTGTCATTTGAAAGTAATAGAACCAATCTCTTAGTCGGATGACACTTATATATAGGGATATCAATGAGTGGTTTACCCGAATCGATCAGGAATCGTTTATAACTCATTAAATTTTAAAGCACCGGTTCTAGGCCTGCTGCTTTAGACTCGGACCATTTAGATCCATAGTTTGATGGTCCGATCCGATCCCGATTCCAGAACCAAAACCAATAGTTATTTATTGGTTCTGGTCCGAGTAAAACCCGTCTATCGACAAGCCTAAGCTTAAGTAGGCTTGTCAATGAGCCAGTTTTATCCATACCGATTCAGAATCACTCATAGCCCATTAATTCTAAAACAACGGTTTCGATTCCGCTTTGGTTCGATCCATTACGGTTCCGACACTTCGGTCCTGATCGCTAAGACTCATAGTTGATGGTCCGAGTCCGATATCTAATGGATCGGTTCCAGAACCAGAACCAATATACTTATTAATTGGTTCTGATCCGGATAAAATCCGTCTATTGACATCTCTACTCACACAATATTCATATTCTAGCATAGTCAAATGTGCACACATAACATGCGAGCATAATTGTGGCGCTCTCTATATATCTCTCTATGTCTCTAATTAGGTCAATAGTTAGATATAATTTCTTGGTCTGTCATTTTTTGGAACTTATGAGACGATCTTGGAAAAGATCTATAGTTAAGAGAAAAAGCATAATGTATTGTATTCCATCTACAAAGTGAGTGAAGCCATGCATACTAAATGGCTACAAAGTGAGTGAAGCCATTTTTTGGAACTTATGGATTTGTCGGAGTAGTAAAAGTTGCGTTGGGTGCGGTTGCTTCTTTCATAATTTGGTCTACCCCCCAATCATCCATGTCTCTTGTCTCCATCAACTTTACCTTCATCGACTTTAGTCACATATATAATAATTTACATAACCTGGTCATTGATTATAGTCACATATATAATCGATAACTATAGTTTTATTAGCTTAGATCCAATTATTTAAAAGGTCCAAAAAATTACATATAGAATGAAATTTTTGTGTAACCATTAATGACATTATTTGGAACTCGGGTTTGCCTAATTTTGAATTTAATTTGATGGATGTACGTAGTAATTACTCGCAAATTCGTCATACTTATAATTGTAAATTATAGAGTTTACATTTAAAAGAGTGAATCCATAATGTGAACTTATGTTCTACCTAAAAAGGTTCCAATTATAGTCATGATTAAAAAACAAAAGATGAGGAATTGTCATATTTGTATGGACTTTGGGGTTAAACATTGCTGATTCCACGCAACCTGTCAGCCTCCCTCATAATATTGTGGGTAATTTAGGTATTTCCAAATAAAAAATAAAAAGTAGTGGTTTTTAACTAAATTTCAAGATCCAATCAATTCATTAGTTTATCATTCTATTGTGCTATATCCTTTCATCAAAGTTTTTCTAATAAATTATAATGTTATTTTGATTTTTTTTAAATCCAAGAAGTCAGTAGGTTTCATAATTGCAACTTAAGTTTGACTTAGCATCCCTTATTTCGATTAAATAAGATTTTTTTAGAAAATTTAATAAAGCTTTAATCAGCACTTGATATCTAAATTGATAAAAAAATCTGTTTTAGTTGTTGCTAATTAGTAAAAATATTGTAAGACAATGTTTTTTTTTCTTTGTATTAATAACTGTAAATATATAGATATACACTAAAAATTAGAAGAAAAAATTAACTAACTAATAACTGTATACTACATAATTTATCGTTATATATACGTATTAATGTTTTAATTTATTATAAGAATCGAAGTTTTAATTTAATTTATCACTGTTTAAATATATTTTGGAGCATAAATGAATAATTAATCCCCACACCCTCCAAAATAAAAAATAAAATAAAATCCTTTTATATTGGCTATATTCAATACTATATTCCACTGACCCACATGTGTCGACTAGATATGAATGTATTTGTGAATCATAAATCCAAATATTAACACTCGTATTGAGATTTTTAATTAGTTATAGACTCCAGTTTACAAAGCACAACTCAATTAGTAAGACGATTTTTTGATTGTATTTATGTCACCTAAAGAGTGTGTAAATCTACAGAAAGTTAGTTATAGATTTTATCATAAAGGGCGGATGATAATGAACATAAGAAATAAAATCATCATTGATGGGATATAGCCCAACCGAATGGGCCCACTAATGTTCTCAAGCGGTGGCCTAACATTGATAGCAGCCCACGGCGAGTCGGCCCAAGTCGCCTTAATCATCGCCTCAGCCTCACCTCCAGAACCGCCGGCCAATGGAGAGGACGCCCGGAACCAGTCGTCGCGCCACCTCCACGCGGGCGCACGAAGACGAACGGTCCGGCTCCGCCAATGGAGAGCACGCCAGAGGAAGAGTCACACCACGACCAATGGAGAGGTCGGGCGCCTTGAGGCAAAGTCGGTCGTATAAATAGAAGGAAATGATGTTAAGGGTTAGCAATTCATCGAATACAAAGGCTTGTAACCAATACTCTGCATTTAAAGCTCTAGTAAAAGTATTGAGGAATCATTCTCCGTGGACGAGATCTCATTAACGATCGAACCAATGTAAAAGCCCGGTGTTCTTTATTGCTTTCTATAAATCTCGCACATTCACATAGCTAGATTCATCATTGGCGCCGTGTGGGAACCTCGAACAAGAAAGCTTCGCTTCCTCTACAACTAAATGGCAAGAACACGCACAACCGCCGCCACGCCGGCAACAACCGGCCGAGGACAACCGGTGGTCACCGGTCAGCGGATGAAAGGAGATCGCGGACGCCACGAGCGCCCACACCTCGAGGGCAACATGGTAAACTCTTCCATACACCGTGACCGCGTCCCCAACGTGGGAAGATGTCGACTCAACGAGGACGAGCAAACAGCTCATTCGTCCCACGAGGTCCTCGGCCGAGCTGTGAGCGAAGTTCCTCCACGCCAATCGGCGATTCCAAAGCTTCCTCAACCAGAGGACCAAAGGCGGGTCCTCTAGGCCCCCGATCAACACCACGGCCCCCGAGGCCGCCTCCCCATCCGGCGATCGGCCGCTCACCGGCGTGATAGCGAGAACGCGCCATCGCGCCCGACGCCGCGGGCCGCCACCGCGGCCGAGCCGCCGACCTCATTCGCGGAGCCGCCTCGCGGGCGAGCCGCCACCATCGCCCCCGCCATTCGCAGCCGCTCTCCACTCGCCATGCCGACCGGAGAGTCGAGCGGCGAAGGAAGAAAGACGAGTCGAACCCCTCGGAGGGGCGATAGGCGCCGCTATCGATCCCCACCCTCCGTAGGACGGCAACGATCTCCGGGGTTCGACCGTGCACGAGAATCATCTCCCTTTCTCCGTGGAGATCCTAGACACGCCCGCCCCGATGCTGGGCACCCAATATAGCGACCTACGATGGCCTCGAGACCCCTCCGACTTCCTTTTCGCCACACCACCAACATGGCGAATCAAGGAATGGAAGATTTTCACATGTGTAAAATCTTCCCGAGGTGTCGATCTCCAACGCACGGCGTTGTTCACCTCGCCCGCCGTAACAAAGATACATCGCTTTTGTGACCTCACGGATCGCTTCAGTGGCGCTTATCGTAAGATGCCGCCCGCAACCTTCCTCCGACCTACTCACAATCCGCCAGGCGGGACGAGACGATGTCAAACTTAGCCTCGAGGTTCATCAAAGAGTCGCTCAAAATCGACGACGACGAACGATCTCTACATCATCAACGCGTTCAGCGGGATCCGACCCGGTACTGAACAAAGAAATCACCGGGGAGAAACCAAAGACGGCGAGTAAGCTTTGGAACCGGTGGACAACTTTGTCGAGGGAGACGAGTCGGATCGAAGCTGGAAATGGGACGAGCGTAAGTCCGAAAGAAAAGCCGGACGATCAAGTCGAGGCGCAGATCGCAGAGCGCCGACCGAATCAAGAGGGCACGGAGTCTGAGCTCGGACCTCGGCCCAACCACCGCCGCAGCCCTCCCCGCCAAATCAGGCGGAAATATTCGAGCTCCGCGAGCTCTTCCGGCCCGCCCGCTATGAAGGGGATCGAAGAGGTCCACGATCAGTATTGCGACTATCACCAAGGGTATGGTCATGATACCGAGGACTGCAATCTGGGCTCACGGATCGACGAGCTCGTTAAAGGCGGGGCCTCAAAAGTACCTCGGACGAGCTGGTCCAAGAACAAGGAAGTCGCAGAAGGAATGGGCGGCAACAATCTGGGCCGACCCGGCGGCGACTCCAACCCGAAGCGACGGGACGAAGGTCCAAACGCTATGGAGTTACGGACGCCTCGGGGACGGCAGGTCGTCCTCGAAGAACGATGCCCGAGGCCGGCCCGAAGAGCCAAGAACAAGCGACTCGGGATGGTGAGAACATAACGTTCTCCAAGGAGGACCCGTGCCCAAGATCATGCCGCACGGGACGCCATCACCATACAGTGCGGGTGGGCAACAAAACGTCCACCGGTCTATATCGACATTGGGGCCTCCGTCGGCATCATCTTCCGTAGCTGCTGGATAAGCTTGAGGTCGGAGGCATTCGTGCTTCCCGCGCCTCCCGCCTACGGAGCTTCACTCAAGCGATCCGGCCCGAGGGGGTCATTACCCTTCCGGTCACCGTGGGGCGGGCTCCTGTGTCGGCCACCGGGGCCATCCGGTTCTTCCTAGTCCCGACTCCCTCCGTACAACATTATCCTCGGGAGAGATTGGTCAGACGCCACCAAGGCCGTCTGCTCGGCCTACCACCACCGTCGAGATTCCCACCCCGGAGTGCTCAAGATCGAGGGACCAAACGGCCGCAAAAGAATGCCTACGGCTCTCAACTCAAGATCGGCCTCGCCCGGGCATAGCATTACCGAGCCCCGAGGCCGACACCCCGGATGACCGACCGGGGACCTCCAACTATACGATGACGATCCTCGAGGTCGTCCGTGTCGGCACCAGGCCCCGGACGTCCGCGGCACGTCATACGACTTCGAAAGAATATAGGGACGTGTTTGCTTGGTCCCTTCCGATATGACCGGGTGTCACCCGAGCTCATAACTCACCGCCTCGACATCGACCCGCCACCAAGCCGGTCCGCGGAAGAAAAGGATATTCGCGGCGAGCGCAGCCGGTCGTTAGGGACGAGGTGACTCAACTTCGAAGGCCAAGATCTTGTTCGAGGTCAAATATCCGACTGGATGGCTAATCCATCGTGGTCCGAAGTCTCGTGGAGGGTGGCGCATGTCGCCGATTATACCGACCTCAACAAGCATCGCCTAAAGATTGCTACCCCTCCCGATATTGACAAGAAGGTGGAGGCCTTGGTGGGCCACGAAATGTTCGACTTCACGGATCTATACAAGGGTACCACCAAATCACGATGAGCCTGGAGGATGCACCAAAGATCGCATTCATCACCGACTTGGCGTCACAGATCGAAAGATGCCGCCGGCCTCAAGAACGCCGGGCCACTTACTGGATGGTGGATGCAACGTTCAAAGACCACATCGGGAGATCGTCGAGGTCTCGTCGGCGACATAGTAGTCAAAAGTCGAAAACGGAGGCTGCACGGCGACCTCGGCACCATCCTCCCGACTCGTGTCGGCCAACCTCAAACTTAACCCCAAAATGCACTTTCATGGTAAAAGCGGAAATTCTTGGGGTGTTGGGTTTCCCAAGAGAACAAGGCGAACCCCACCAAGGTAAAACGGTGCTCGACATGCAAGTGCCAAAACCATTCGCGAGGTCCACAAACTTACGGGTGCCCGGCCGCCTCGAGGGTTCCTCTCCGCCGCCGAGAAGCAGCCCCTTCTTTAAAATCTTGAGAGGCCGGACTTCGCATGGCGGGAAGAGCACCACCGCCTTCACACACCGAAGGAGTACCTCGACACCGCCCACCTCGACCGCCTCCCAAAAAGAGGCGAACTCTCTCTTGTACTTGGCAGCCTCGGACGATGCAATCGGTCGCGGATCTTGGTGCGACGAGGTCGGACGGCAGCCTTCCTATCTACTTCATCACCGAGCACTCAAAGGACCTGGAGACAAGGTATGCCGGCTCAAAAGGTAGCATTGCACCGGTGAATGCTAAGCGACCCGCCTCAGACCCTACTTTCAAGCTCACTCCATCCAGTCTTGACCGACCTACCCCAGGGCAAGTCTTGTCAAACACAGGTCATCCGGACGAATAGCCAAGTGGGCCTCGAGCTTAGCGAGCACGATATCTCGTCTTTCCCCGACCGCCATAAAAGGGCAAGCCTCACGATTTCTGGTAGAAGCTGTTTATCGAGCTCGGTCCGACCGACGCCCACCTCGCCATCCCAGCCCCCGCACGGAGGAACCGGACCTCCCCACCGGATGGTTCTGGCGGATGACGTGGGCGGAGCCTCGTGCAAAACGGGCAATGAGCGGGCATTCTTCCTCGGCCCGATAAGGTGAAGTCACCCACGCTCCGGTTTACCTTCCCACCACCAACAACGAGGTGGAGTATGAGGCCCAATCTCCTGACTCGCGATCGCTAGGAGCTAAGGGTGGATGAGATCCAAATCTTGGCGATTCCTGTGTCGTCGTGAACTGGTGTTAGGCAAATCACGAGGCCAAGGAGGACCGAATGAAACAATATCTCGAGAAGGCGAAGGAGATGTTGACCAAGTTCGTGTACTTCAAGATCCACCGAATCCCAGGAAAAAAGTAGGGCCGACGTCCCGACAAGCTAGCGGCGTCGTCAACAAGTCCACCGGGGAGGAGGTCCGTTCGAAGCATAAGCGGAGTCCCACGTCGGCATCATCACCGAGATAGAGCCGACCGGATGTCTCCACAAGGCTACACGGAACACGGCAAGACTACCTTCAGATCGGCTCGAAGCGAAAAGATGATGGCAAATCCGGTATATCTCATGCACGAGGCGCGACTCTACCGAAGTCTTACCTTCAACCCTCCCGAGATGCCTCGGGCCGTAAGAAGCCGACTATGTGCTCAACGAAATCCATCGAGGTCTTGTGGAAGCCACATCGGGTCATGAGCACTTTCAAAGAAGACGAGGTCGGGATACCACCGCCCACCGCAAGATTCGCCGAGCTCGTCAAGAAGTGCCCAAAGTGCGGATCCACTCCACAGCGAGCGCCTCGCCGCATCGATCCGGCGGCCGCAGTCCGTGGCCTTTCATGCGGTGGGGATCGACATCGTTGGCCCATTCGACCGAGCACCGTGTCGGCCGATATTTAGTCGTGGCCATAGACTACTTCAAAAAATGGGTCGAGGCCGAGCCACTTTCGAGCCTCACGAGCGTAAGGATTCAAGCCTTTGTGTGGAAAATATAGTCCGCCGCCGCATCCCGCACATCCCGGTCTCGGACAATGGCACCCGTTCGTCGACAAAACTTCAGGAATGGTGCGAAGAGCTTGATCGATCAACGCTTCACTCGGTCGCACACCGCAGCGAATGGTCGACCGGTGACGAACCGCACGATCGTGCAAGGATTGAAGAAAAGGCGGACCGAGCTAAAGGCGATCGGGCTGAAAATCTCCTCAAGTCCTCGGTCCCACAGACCACACCACGGACGTCGCGCGGAAACCCCTTTAGCCCGGTCTCACGGTACCGAGGCCGTCATACCGCCGAGATCGGTGGCCTGACCTCGCACTCTCCACTTCGACCAGGCCGGGAACGAGGAAGACTGGGCCAACCTCGACGCCTCGAGGAGGCGAGAGCTCGCTTCATAAACGAAGCCAAGTCAGAGCCGTGTCGCACGCTACTACAACAAAAGAGTAAAGGCCTCCGCACTCCAAGTAGGCGACCTGCCCCACTGAATAATGAAGCAAGCCGAGCCGGCGTCTTAACAAGCTTGATCCGACATGGGAAGGACCTACCGCGCTTCACGGGACCTCGGCAAAGGGCTCACAAGCTCGCCCACTTGTCCGGGCACTTATTCTAACTCGGCACATAACTCATCTAAGGAGGTATTTTACATAGCTTTGATTTTAGATCGCGACATGTTAGCCCTCCTATTGTTTTGGTGATATGCGATCTTCGCTACTTGTTTAATAAAGCGTTTGTTTTTCTAATGAGTATTTCACTGTTCGTCTTACATCTATGTGAACATCCATTCGGATATACCACATCTAAACCTTCACAGGGGCGCCCTTACGGAGATGAAAATCCCACCAAGTAGGGTAGCGTCACGATTACCCATTAAGTTGGACGCCCACACGCAAAGCATCTGATTACCCATTAAGTTGGGCGCCTACATGCAAAGCATACTGATTACCCATTAAGTTGGGCGTCTACATGCAAAGCATACAGACACCCATTAAGTTGGGCGCCTACATGCACGCGACATCCGCACCGATCTCGCCAACTCATACCCCTTTATTTGGGAAGATATGCACTCGCACAAAGTCTAAATGCATTAACGACTACAAACAAAGTACCAAGACATATCTGAGACAACGGGCTTCAGAGCTCGTTTATACCCTTTATTTGGGAAAATACACACCTATGTATACAAGATATAAAATATTTACGACCAAAACGAAGTCCTAAGTTATGTTTGTACCTCTCAAGGAGAAAATATACACTTGAACGAGTCTAAATACATGTATATCTACATACAAGGTCCTATACTATACATAGCCTCATTCGAGCTTCCGGCCCGCCTCGCCAGACCGGCCGGCCGCACCACCCTCTACAAAATCCCTGTGCCGACGATGTATGCCTCGAACGAACTCGGTGCCTTGACCCGGTCGATGAGGCCGGAATCACCACGGCTCTGCTCCCGCGCTGGGCGCGGGCTCGGAGGCAGCCTTGACGGAAGCATCGACCTGTGGTCACCTTCACCCGCCTCCGTGGACACTCCGTGGCGGGCGCAATCTGGGCATCCGGCGGGGGGCGACCGAGGTCACACCGACCCCTCGACCGACACCGCCGTGTGTGCGACCTCCCCCGCCCAAGCTCTCTCGCCAACTCGAGGTCCTCGGTCGCCGCCCGCTCCCGGAGGATCCCCGATAATCCGCCCCTGCGGACCCATCAACCTCAAGACTACGGCATGATCGGAGTAGCCGCCTCCTCCGGTTCTTCTATGATCGGGTCGGCAGAGCCATTGTTGCCTCGCCACCGCCGCCGGGCATGCGACGTTTTCGGACGATGTCGTACATCTCCATAAACTTCACCACGGAGTCGACGCAGCTTTGAACTTCTGCTGTTGGGCCTTCCTCATCCTCCGGCACCATGCCCTCCGCCGACAAGCTCGACTCGGTCGTCGGCTTGGATATGGTAGTCCCACCAGCGCGACGGGCTGCCTCTCGTACTCGCATGCTCCTCCGACAACCAAGCGAGCTTCTCGCAATCGATTCAAGTTGCCTCGCCTTGCATCAAGCGTCCGTGGATAGCGTCGGCGGATATGTCCGCCCACGGACCCGCCTGCGCGACCTTCAACTTCGGCGCCTCGTTCGGCCAGAGGCGGGCCACCTCGATCGGCCTCGGTCAACTTCTTCTTCATTCGGAAGAAGACAACAAGCTCGCATCCATGGCGGCCAAACTTGGGTCACCTCGTGACCGACTCCTCCAAAATTGCACCTCCTCGTCCTTCTCGCCAGGCACCTCGGACCCTTTCGACAGCGGCCAATTCATGGTCGAGTCCCAAGTATTGAGATGCAGAATGCTATAAATAAAAAGACAACACAAGTCTCAGAAAGTGATAAACATTCTTTTATTGCATACGAAAGAATTTATTACAAGGGCTCAGGGTCCTATCGACCCCGGCGATTCAACCTATTACAATCGGCCCACTAACCTCGGCCCTCTCCCGGACTCGCCCCCCCCCCCCGTTCCTCCGGCTGCTCCTGCTCTTGCGGCTGCGGGTCGACCTGAGCCGACGAGCTCGGCTCCTCCTCCTCCCCCTCCTCAGCTTCAGCCCGGACCTCGGCAAGGAGCTCCTGAAGCTCGCGATCCTCGTCCACCCTACACTGGGCGACGACCTCGGTCGATCGATGGGGTGAGGTGGATGCGAGCCTCCAAAGACTGGAAGGATTGACCCGTAGATCACCCGGCGTAGCTTTGTCCATCTCTCTTGGGTCGACCTCGGTCCACCCATGCTTGACCTTGTCAAAATCAGGCATGGCGGCCGCCAGCTTCCCAGTGATCCGACACCACCTTCGGCCCAAAGACGGCGGCGAGATTGGCAATAAAACACGAAGCTCTCCGACTCGATGAGCGGTGGCGAGGCCCTCAACAACGGTCCCTGGTCGGCCGCCAGCTCCTCCTCGTCGGCGAGTTCCTTCCGCCCGGCCAGCTCCTCCTTCAGCTCCGACCTCCCGGCGCCTCCAGCGCCTTCTCTTCAGAGCGGCTTCAGACCGCCTCCGGCCTCGGCGGCCACGGCTTCTCACGCCAGCCCGCTGCCACTCTGCGGTCTCGCCCGCCTCACATGGCAAGATCCTGTTCAGCGCCTCCGCCGGCCGAGCTCTCGGCAAGCCCTGGCGACTGCGGCTCTCTGCGCGGCTACCTGCAGGCCCCATCATAGAGCTCCCACCGAAAAGGAGATGCACAAGTCAGTCACCGATCATGAAACAAATCTAAAAAAGGAAGAAGCTACGTGCCTCGGGGAGGATGCGACCAAGCTTGGGGCGGTACCCGTGCTCAAGGCGGCCTGAGGTCGCGACTCGGCCGGGCCGACCCGGCTCAGCCCACTCATCACCGGCCCATGCCGTCCACCTTCTTCGGCCCCTACTAGGTCCAGCCCGCCTCTGCTTTTTCTTTGCCGGCTCCCTGCCCGGCGATGGTGAGCCCACCTCATCCCTCAACCTCACTGCGTCAAAAGAGAAAGAATACATTAGCACAGTAAAATAAGACAAATAAGGACTAAGAAAAAGGGGATGCCCTCACCCCGTCAGACCCCGGTCCCGACGCTCCGACCTAAAACACTCACCCGGCTTCGGATCGTCCCTGAGAAATTTATGGATGAGATCTCACCGCGGTGCTCAACAACTCCTCCATATGGCCCAAGGGCTTGATTTTCGGGTCCACTAGCGTGCCGATGCCCCACTCATACCTCGGCTGCCCCTCAGCCCGCAGAAAGAAATACCTATTCTGCCAATGGGACACCTTGGAGGGGACGGTTACCTTAAATTTTAGCGGGGTGATGATAGTACACCCTCCTATGGTCTTCACGCTAAAAGCGCATCAATACCTTGAAGGACAGCTCTCGGCAATGCCATAGCAAGAGAGCCCCACCCACCAACGACCTAACGAATTCGGGGTCAATTGGCAAATGGGGATCCGAAATACTCTTGAAGGCTAAGGTAAATGGGGGGAGGAGGGTACCTAAGACTGCCTCAAACCTCTACATAGACAAGAACAAACCCTCCGGAGGCCATCGCCTCTATCGTTCGGATGCGGCAGACACCACCACGCCTCCCGAAACTGTACTCCTCACAACCTCAAAGAGTTCCTCCAACGACAAATTCGACCTCGCCGCCCGCCTTCGTGCCATCCCATACAGAGGATACCGCGCGAATACTGGACTCGCACTCACAGACCTACCCAACCCGTTGTAGCACATATAGTCCCTTACACCGCAACTCACGCCCAACCCGACGCGAAAGAGACTTTCGGCGAGAAGAAGATGAAAACATACTTACTTTTTAGGCGAGTAAACGGCTACTTCAGCGAAAATCGGGCTCAGAAAATCTCTCACAAATTCTCTCTCAGAATTGTTAAGCGTCGAAGAAGAAGAAAGTGAACAGTTGCCTCTTTTGCGCCTATTTATAAGACTAGGGGCGCCTGCAAATTGCCGTTTCAAATTCAACACGCGCCACTACGTGATTGATGTGCGTTACACGCGCGCACGCTGTTCGAGCGCCCAACTACCGCCTGGCGCGTCTGACGTACGCCAGGATAGGACGGGCCGCCAGTCTGACCTAGCAATCATCATACGGACCCCGGCGTCCTCTAGATGGCGGCGCCGTGTCGCACCCGCCTCCCCACAAATGTCAAGAAATCCACATCGGACCTCCGCGCCCGGTCAGACACCAGATCGGACCTCGTCCAACCAGATCGGACCTCGGCCAACCGGATCGGACCTCGGCCAACCAGATCGGACCTCGGCCAAACAGATCGGACCTCGGCCAACCAGGCCGCAGAGTCTGCGCGGCCCGAGACACACCACGGCATCCCGGAAAAGGGCGGTCGCTCAGGTCGAACACCGGGAGCCACCACAGGAGTAATACCACTACAGACCGCACCTCGGCATAACCAACGCAGAGCGCGTTATCCAGGTCGGACTTCGACTTCCATCGGTGCCACATCTTTCTCCGAGCGGCGGACAATAAACAACCCAACTCGGATCGGGACGAAGACCCTCGCGTCCAAGAAACAACTTCACCCAGCCCGCACCACACGCCGGTGACCGCCTTCACTCCACTCGGCCTCGCCCTCGGCTATTCGGGGGCTATGATGGGATATAGCCCAACCGAATGGGCCCACTATGAGCCCAAGCGAGCTGGGCCTAACATTGATAGCGAGCCCACGCGGTCGAGCCCAAGTCGGGCCTTAATCATTGCACGAAGCCCTAGCCTCCAACCGCGCCTTGGCCAATGGAAGGACGCCCAGGAACCAAGGTCGGCGCCACCTCCACGTGGCGCACGTGAAGACGAACGGTCCCGGCTCGCCAATGGAGAGCACGCGGAGAAGAGTCACACCACGACCAATGGAGAGGTCGGCGCGCCAGGGCAAAGTCGGTCAGATAAATAGAAGGAAAACCGATGTTAGAAGGGTTAGCAATTTCATGAATACAAAGGCAGTAACCAATACTCTGCATACTAAAAGCTCTAGTAAAAGTATTGAGGAATCATTCCTCGTGGACGAGATCTCATTAACGATCGAACCACGTAAAAAGCCTGGGTGTTCTTTATTGCTTTCTATAAATCTCGCACATTCACATAGCTAGATTCATCAATCATAGATTTAGGGGGTGTTTGGCTAAGCTTATTTTAGAGAGCTTATAAGCTCGAGCTTATAAGCTCCAAGAGCTTATAAGATGTTTCAGAGCTTATAAGGTTAATGTCTCAAGAGCTTATAAGTTGTTGAAGTGTTTGGATAATTGATCTTATAAGCTAGAGAAAGAATCGTGAGTTAGAGAGATAAAATTGACGAGATGTGAAGTTGATAGTGTATGTGTAGGAAATAACGAACTATAATAATGTTATTTTGGTAAATTCATGATTGCTTATAAGTTTATGAAAAAAAGTTATGGTTGACCAACTTATTTTAGGAAAGCTTATAATTTGTTGAGCTATTTTCAAAGCATAAAATTTCGCTTATGAGCTTATTTTTCCAAACACTTTGCAACAACTTATAAGCTCCTAAACAGCTTATAAGTTGTTTTAAAGAACTTATAAGCTCAGCCAAACACCCTCTTAGTCTTTTAGAAGGCCAGAGCTATGTGCAGTAGCTAGTTTCCTAGTTTTGGGATCTTAATTAAATTCAATTTTGGTGCAACAAACTCACAGCATGTTTGGCCTCTTTCTCTTCTGCATTTTCTTTTCCTCTTGTTACACTTTCTAGTAATTGAATTTAGACAATTTCGAAAGGGACAAAATTACTTCTCTAGAGTATGAATTATAATTAAATCATCTTCAAGTTGTTCAATTAAAATGTAATTTTTATTTATCGGAATGAAGTTAATCTCTATAGTTTGTGCATGCTCTAATTTTTTTCACATTTCTGCAAGTGGATGAATAGTATATTCAATTGGGTGGTGACGCATATAAAATAGCCAACTCAAAGAATGCTGACCATATATATGTACCCTAGAAACTCAATTCAATTTAAAATTCTCTTAAAAGAAAGATGAAAAATCAAAGGCAAAACGGAGAAACAATGCACCTGCCCTACTATATATATTTTCTTTCTTTTTCTCTTTTTTTTTTTTTTTTTTTTCATGGAGAACCCATGAGACGTTCCTTGGTCTTGTGACTCCAGAACCCCATTCTGTCGCATAGCGCGCAAACCACACATGAATAAAACACACTTGGAAAGCCGGGTGTGGCTCAAACCCATAGAGGCATTTGGTGGAGTTCGAACCTGTGACCTCTCAGCCACAGAAACCCCATATTTCTTTTCATATATATACAAGAAAAAGATGAACAAACCTCCGCACGTGGTGAATCTGAATCCCAAATCAGCCCAATCTAAATACGAAAACAAGTTTACTGTACAAACAGTAGCTAAATCCAATGATTAATACTCCCTCCGTCCCGGCCCAATTGGCACAACACTTTTTGCACAAATATTAAGAAAAAATGGGTTAAGGGGTTTAATGGTGTTGGTCCCACAAGATTTAATGTTAATAAAGTAGGAGAGAGAAATAGAATTGGAGAGAGAAAGAGAGGGTAGAATATGGAGAGACATGATTGGAGAGAGAAAGAGTAGATTAAGGGATTTAATTTTTGCCATTTTTGGCATGTGCCAATTGGGTTGGGACAGCCCAATTTGGCAAGTGTGCCAATTGGGCTGGGACGGAGGGAGTATAATACATTTTCACCTTTTCGAAGTGGGAAGACTAGAAATTTTCAAACATAAATATGCAACTCTTGCTAGCTAGGGTTAGGTCAAGGTCATTCCACCCTTTATCCTCTTCCTTTTATCTTTATATACATATATCTTTTCATATATATACGTGTCTGTGTGTTCCATCTTTTTCTTTATATCAGTCTTGACAGAAACAATTGGATCATTTATAATTTGTAACTTCAATTTTGGATAGTCTAAGGCAGACAGCAATGACGAAAAAGTTTGTTGTGATAAAAAAAGAAGGTTCCAAGAGAAGTTCAAGTGGAATTCGTTACCGCGAATGCATGAGGAACCATGCAGCCAATACTGGAGGATACGCCGTCGATGGTTGCCGGGAGTTCTCCGCCACCTCGGGAGGCGGAGAAAGCTCGTCGGAGGAGCTCAGCTGCGCAGCCTGCGGCTGCCACAGGAATTTCCACAGGGTGGAAGTAGTGGATACTGAGATGAGTTAGGTCTTGGAGCCCAGCTTTCCCTATCTATTTCATGTACGAGATTTATATCTAATTTAACAAAATTGTAATTCAAATCGTCCAATGATGCATAAGCTTGGAATTGTCCATTTAATTTGTAGTTTGATATTTTATAGATGTATCATGTCAAGATATCAAAATGTAGATTTGGTGTGTGTATATATTGATATCATAGCAAGAGAATTAATTATAATTTTTTTGATATCATGGGAACCCGCACCGCTACCTAGGTCTTGTACCGGGTAAACCCACTGGTCTGTGCAATAGCCTCGCAAACCACACGAGCAGATAAACCATACTTGGAAAACCAGTGCAGCAGGCTCAAACCCATAGAGGCGTTTGGTGGGGTTCGAACCTGTGACCTCTCGGCCACAGGAACCCACCTTAACCATTGGGCTGTCCCTAGAGGACAAGAATTAATTATAATTAACTATATACGATGTGGTGTGGTGTAGTAGTGTGTGTATTGTTTGGATGATTTTATTATAGGGGAAACGTTTGCATTTTTAACGATGAGGTCCTAACTTATGGAAATTATAACTTAATACATATGTTACTAACCGTATTTTTTGCCTATCATGTATTCGATTTTCGACGACTCAATCTATTAGGTTCGGGTTGAAAATCTAGTAAGAAAGAAAAGGATTTACCTTGTATCAAGTGAATCAAAGATAAATTTGTTTGAGATGGATGCTAGTGAGCTCTCAGACCATCTTCAACATGAGCACAACAAGCTTGCTTCGCCATGAAAACTGCAAAACAAAGCTGGAGGGATCCTCCGATGAAAGACCCTAACGCTCAAATGAGTCTTTGAATCAAGTCAGATTTCGAATGAAGGAACGAATCTTTGCATCAAGTCAGATTCCGATCGAAGGAATGAATCTTTGAAGTATAAATATTGAGAGCAAATACCACGTATCTCCTTACAAATGAAGGAGTGGAGTATTTAATTACAACATGTCTTGCATGGAAGACGTATAAGACTTATTGCCTTGAATATGGTGATAAATATGTTTTTTTTAGGTGACATACTTTCAAGTGGTATATGATAGACTTAACTGCTTGGGAACAACAGATCAAAGGCATCCTCGAGCTCTGGCTCGGAGATCTTTCTTGCATATTCTTGAATTTCATTTTATGTTTATCATGGACCTTAACCCACTTATCAAAAGCAACCCATTTTAGTCATGTGCTCAAGCAAATTATATATATTTATTCCATATCACAATCATATTTACTGTCATGATTTAAGTATCCAACCATTTGACTAATTAATCACGTGAAAAGCATGGATCAAACTTCAATTAGAACGACTAGAATCGACATTTGGAGTTTTCTTAGTGACCATCACCAACAAATTAATGGGTGTTGAAATAATTACACCAACGACTGCCAGAAAGTTATGTACCGAAATTTGTGGGAGAAACGTCAAAAAAAAAAGTCGAAGAGGAGACAAAAATAGTGTGCGTGCACACATAGATGATATGACTTTTATCATATTCATATTTTCGTCTCTAAATTAAAGAGCAATCTAATCATATAGTATAATATTATTATGATGAGTCTTTTTGTAAATTTTCGTTATTAATAATTTATTGCTTATCATTGAAGACTTACTAAATATGTAAGTAATGTGTCATCCAAGTCTTCTTGCACTATGTGTGTGTTTGTTTCACTTATTTCTCATTTGATATACTTTACTAAATTTCTTTTTAATAAATTTTCTTGCCGATATTGTATTGAATTTCCAATGTTTCTTTATATATTATATATCATATGCCCCATGTTTAATGAATGGCGTGATTCGTTAAGTAAGAGTGGATAATTAATTGGAACGATATGCGAGTCACTCAAGAAAAGAATAAGGACCAAAATTATTAATTGCTTATACTTTTATGCAATATATATGAGTGATTATGGGTGTAAATATATAAATGCTAACTAGTCCTTTGTATATATTGCCATCATAATAAACTAAAATCTAGAGTATCTTGTGAAACTCTTAACAAATAAATAAAACCAACTTATAACAATAAAAAATTAAAAAATAAATACATAAAATAAAAGTAAAAACATCTTATAAGCCTTGACTATATTTTATAAGAAAAAAAATGAATAGTATAATAATATTAATAACTCAAAAAGCACTTCTTATAAATTCGTAGGCCTATGTGCGAAATGCCTCTACAACGGAAATGGACCAAAAATAATGAGGCCCAATATCTGTTTCCTGACTTATAAAAACTGTTAAATTTATGTAAGGCTTCAAAACATGTATTTGGAACACAATTTTCATTGGAATAATTGCCAGAAAATTAATATTTCATCCCTATCAAAAACTTATATTTAATTTGTTTTTAAGATATTCACCAAAAGCTTGCATTTTTCATTTTTAGAAACATCAAGTACCTTCAAGCTGCCACTTATTTACAAAAAAAACTACACATAGTTCATCTGTTTACTCTCACTATCAATTAATATATTCATTTATTACTTCCACTCACTTTACACTCGTTACAATTTATTAAAACCCGTGATGAATCTAGCTATATGAATGTGCGAGATTTATAGAAAGCAATAAAGAACACCCAGGCTTTTTACGTGGTTCGATCGTTAATGAGATCTACGTCCACGGAGGAATGGTTCCTCAATACTTTTACTAGAGCTTTTCGTACAGAGAGTATTGGTTACAAGCCTTTGTATTCAGTAAATTGCTAACCCTTCTAACATCAGTTTTCCTTCTATTTATACAGCTTCGACTTTGCCCCTGAAGGCGCGCCCGACCTCTCCATTGGTCGTGGTGTGACTCTTCCTCTGGCGTGCTCTCCATTGGCGGGCCGGGACCGTTAGTCTTCGTGCGCCACGTGGAGGTGGCGCGACCTTGGTTACAGGCGTCATCTCCATTGGCGGGCGGCGGTTGGAGGCTGAGGGCTTGTGCAATGATTGAGGCTTGACTTGGGCTCGACCGCGTGGGCTGCTATCAATGTTAGGCCCGGCTCGCTTGGGCTTTGGTAGTGGGCCCATTCGGTTGGGCTATATCCCATCATAGCCACGAATAGCCGAGGGCCGGGCCGGCGGAGTGAAGAGCGGTAACCGCCGAGGTGAGGTGTGGCTTGGCTGAAGTTGTTTCTTGGATGTGAGGTCTTGGGTGCGATCCGAGTTGGGTTGTTTATTGTCCGCTCGGAGAAAGATGTGGCACCGATGGAAGTCAGTTCGACACGGATAGCAGCAGCCTCTGCGTTGGTTATGCCAGTGCGATGCATAGTGGTATTACTCTGTGGTGGCTCCGGTGTTCGACACGACGACCGCCTTTTCGGGGATCCGTGGTGTGTCTCGGGCAGCAGAGACTCTGCGGCCTGGTTGGCGAGTCCGATCTGTTTGGCGAGGTCCGATCTGGTTGTGGAGGTCCGATCTGGTTGGCGAGTCGATCTGGTTCCTTGACATTTGTGGGGAGGGCGAGTGCGACACGCCGCCGCCATCTAGAGGGCGCCGGGGTCAGTATGATGATTCTAGGTCGGGGGCGGCCGTCCTATCTGGCGTCGTCGAGCGCGCGGCGCGGTAGTTAGGCGCTCGAGCAGGCGTGCGGCGTGTAACGCCACGTCAATCACGTGTGGCACGTGTTGAATTCACGGCAATTTGCGGTAGCCTGGTCTTATAAATAGGCGCAAAAGAGAATCTGTTCACTTTCTTCTTCGACGCTTAACAATTACGAGAGAATTTGTGAGAGATTTTAAAGAGCCGATTTTATTTGAAGTAGCCGTTTACTCGCCTAAAAAGTAAGTATGTTTCTTCGTCTTCTTCTACGCTCTGAAAGTTCTCTTTCCGTCGGGTTACGGGCGTGAGTTGCGGTGTAAGGACTATATGTGCTACTGACGGGTTGGGTAGGTCTGTAGGTCCGAGTCTAGTATTACGCGGTATCCTCTGTATGGGATGGCTTTGAAGGTGGGCGCGAGGTGGTTGTCGTTGGAGGAACTCTTTGAGGTTGTGAGGTGCAGTTCGGGAGGCGTGGTGGTGTCTGCATCCGGACGATAGGGCGATGGCCCTCCGGAGGGTTTATTCTTGTCATGTAGCGGTTTGAGGCGAGTCTTAGGTACCTCATCCCCATTTACCTTAGCCTTGAGTATTTCGGATCCCATACGTCGATTGACTCCAGAACTCTATTAGGTCGTTGGTGGGGCTGGGGCTCTCTTGTTATGGGCGTTCCGAGGAGTTGACCTTCGAGGTATTGATCTGCTTTTAGCGTGAAGACCATGGGAGGGTGTACTATCATCACCCGGCTGAAATTAAGGTAGCCGTCCATCCAGGTGTCCCGTTGGCGGAATAGGTATTTCTTTAAGGGAGGCGAGGCGAGAGGTATGAGTGGGGTGTCGACGCTGTTGGTGGACCAGAAAATCAAGCCCTTGGGCCATATGGAGAATCGTTGAGCAACGTTGGTGAGGTTTATCCATAAGTTACAGAGGCGATCGAAGAAGGCGGTTGGTGTTTTGGTCGAGCGTCGGGACCGAGTGCAGACGGGGTGAGGGCATCCCTTTTTCTTAGTCCTTATTTGTCTTATTTTCTTGTGCTAATGTATTCTTTCTCTTTTGTGTGATGAGGTTGAGGATGAGGTGGGTTCACCATCGCCGGCGGGGCCGGCAAAGAAAAAGCGGTAATTTGGACCTAGTAGGGGCAGAAGAGGTGGGCGGCATGGGCCGGTGATGAGTGGGCTGGCCGAGGTCCAGCCCGGCCGAATCATGACCTCGGGGGCCGCCTTGACAGGGTACCGCCCCGGCAGTCGCATCCTCCCACAGTGCGTGAGGCTTCTTTTTTTTTTTTTTTGTTTGCTTGCATGATCGGTGGTGACTTGTGCATCTCCTTTTCGGTGGGAGCTCTATGATGGGGGCCTGCGGTCTTGTTCTTTGGGGCTGCAGTCGCCATGGGGCTTGTGGCTTCGAGCTCGGCCCGGCAAGAGGCTACCGGGATCTTGCCAGCAGTGAGCGAGACCGCTGTGGGCCGGCAGGCGGTGGCCGCCGAGGCTGCTTGAGGCCGGAGGTGGGCTCTTGAGGCAGCTCTGAAGAAGAGCCTTTGGCGGGAGGCCGCCGGGGAGGTCGAGTGAAGGAGGAGCTGGCCGGGCGAAGAAGGAACTCGCCGACGAGGAGGTCTGGTGGCCGGCCGAGGGACCGTTGTTGAGGGCCACTTGCCGGCGGCTCATCAGTCGGAGAGCTTCTCGGGTTTATTGCCGATCTCGCCGCGTCTTTGAAGCCAGAAGGTGGTGTCGGATCACACAGGAAAGGGCGGCCGCCATGCCTGATTTGACAAAGGTCGAGCATGGGTGGACCGAGGTCGACCAGAGAGAGATGGACAAAGCTTACGCGGGTGATCTGGGTGGCTCCTTCCCAGTCTTTGGAGGCTCGGCATCCACCCTACCCTCTTGATTCTTGAGGTCGTCGCCCGGTGTAGGGTGGGCGAGGATCGCGATCGTCGGGAGCTCATGCCGAGGTCGGGCGCGAGGGGGAGGGAGGAGGAGAGCCGAGCTCGTCGGCCAGTCGACCCGCAGACCCATATAGAGCGAGGCAGTAGGAGGAGCAGCGGGGGCAGGGGCGGCGAGTCGGAGAGGGCCGAGGTTAGTGGGCGATTGTAATAGGTTCAATCGCCGGGTCGATAGGACCACGAGCCCTTGTAATAAATTCTTTAGTGTCTGATAAAGAATGTTTATCACTTTCGAGACTTGTGTTGTCTTTTTATTTATAGCGTTACGCATCTCGATACTTGGGACTCGACCATGAATTCTTGGCCAAGTGAAAGGGTCCGGGTGCCACGGCCAGAAGGACGAGGAGGTGCGATTTTGGAGGTGGTGCCGAGGCGACCCAGTTTTGGCGCCATGGATCGCGAGCTCGGTGTCTTCTTGAGCGAAGAAAAAAAGTTGACCGAGGCTGATCGGAGGTGGCCCGCCTCACGGCCGAGCAGTAGCTGAAGTTGAAGGTCGCGGGCGAGTCCGAGGGCGGACATATCTCGCCGGCGCTATCCACGGACGTTTGATGCGGTCACGAGCAGCTTGAATTGTTGCTGGGCTCGCTTGGTTGTCGGAGGAGCATGCAGTCTGAGAGGGCGGTCCGCTGCTGGTGGGACTACCATATCCGAAGCGGACAGACCGAGTCGAGAGGCTTCTTGGCGGAGGGCATGGTCTTGAGGGATGAAGAAGGGCCCAGTGACAGCGAAGTTCAAAGCTGCGTCGGCTCCGTGGTGAAGTTTATGGAGATGTACGACATCGTCAGAAAGCGTCGCATGCCCGGCGGTGGCGAGGCAACGGCGAGCTCTGCCGACCGATCATAGAAGAACCCGGAGGAGGCGGCTACTCCGATCATCTTAGTAATCTTTGAGGTTGATGGGTCCGCAGGGCGGATTATCGGGGGATCCTCGGGAGGCGGGCGACCGAGGACCTCAGTCGTGAGGGAGAGCTTGGGGCGGGTCGCACACGGCCCGGTGTCCGGTCGGGGGGTGGGTGTGACCTCGGGTCGTCCCCCACCGGGATGCCGTCTGCGCCCCGCCACTTGGTGTCTGGGGCGGGTGAAGGTGACCACAGGTCGATCTTCCTTAGGGCTGCCTCAGGGCCGCCCGGCGGCTCGGGAGCAGGCCGTGGTGATTCGGCCTCATCGATTGGGTCGAAGGCACCGAGTTCGTTCGGGCATACATCGTCGGCTGGAGATTTTGTAGAGGGTGGTGCGGCTTGAGAGTCTGGCGAGTGGAGCCGGAAGCCCGAATGAGGCTATGTATAGTATAGGACCTTGTATGTAAATATAAATGTATTTAGACTCGTTTGAGTGTATATTTCCCCCTTGAGAGGTACAAACATAGCTTAGGACTTCGTTTTGGTCGTAAATGTATTTATATTGTATACACAAGTGCGTATTTTCCAAAATAAAGGGGTATAAACGAGCTCACGCCCGGTTGTCTTGTATATGGCTTGGTACTTTGTTTGTAGTCGTTAATGCATTTAGACTTCGCATGCGAGTGCATATCTTCCCAAATAAAGGGTATGAGTTGGCGAGATCGGTGCGGATGTCGGCGTGCATGTAGACGTCCAACTTAATGGGTGTCAGTATGCTTTGCATGTGAGCGTCCAACTTAATGGGTAATCCGTATGCTTTGCATGTAGGCGATCGACTTAATGGGTAATCTGTATGCTTACCCTACTTGGTGGGATTTTCATCTTCGTAGGCGTCCCCTTGTGAAGGTTTAGATGTGGTATATCCGAATGGATGTTCACATAGATGTAAGCACGTAACAGTGAAATACTCGTTAAAAAATGCAGGCGTTTTATTAAACAAGTAAACAGCATCCACATCGATCAAAACAATAGGAGGGCTAACATGTCGCGATCTAAAATCAAAGCTATGTAAAATACCTCCTTAGATGAGTTATGTGCGGGGTTAGGAATAAGTGCCGGACGGTGGGCGAGCTTATAGGCCCTTTGCCGGGTCCTCAGAACGCGGGTAGGTCCTTCCCATGTCGGATCAAGCTTGTTAAGACGCTCGGCTCGGCTTGCTTCATTATTCCGTGGGGCGAGTCGCCTACTCGGAGTGTGGGGCCTTTACTCTCTTGTTGTAGTAGCGTGCGACTGGCTCTTGTACTTTGCTTCGTTTATGAAGGCGGTTCGCTTACCTCGAGGCGTCAAGGTTGGCCCATGGTCTTCCTCGTTCGGCTTGGTCGAAGTGGAGAGTGCGAGGGGCTTGGCGCGCGATCTCGGCAGTATGGCGGCTCGGTGCCGTGACCCGAGGCTAAAGGGGTTTCACGTGCGGCGTCCGTGGTGTGGTCTGTGGGACCCGAGAGGACTTGAGGAGATTTTCAGCCCGATCGCCTTTAGCTCGGTCCGCCTTTTCTTCAATCCTTGCACGATCGTGCGGTTCGTCACCGGTCGACCATTAAACTTGCGGGTGTGCGACCGAGGTGAAGCGTTGATCGATCTGAAGCTCTTCGCACCATTCCTTGAAGTTTTTGTCGACGAACCGTGCCGTTGTCGGGAACCGGGATGTGCGGGATGCGGCGGCAAACTATATTTTTCACACAAAGGCTTGAATCATACGCTCGTGAGGCTCGAAAGTGGCTCGGCCTCGACCCGTTTGTGAAGTAGTCTATGGCTACGACTAAATATCGAAGTCGACACGGTGCTCGGTCGAATGGGCCAGCGATGTCGATCACCGCATGAAGGCCACGGACTCTGCGGTACGCTCCGGATCGATGCGGGCGGCTTCGGCGTGGAGTGGATCGGCACTGGGCACTTCTTGGCGAGCTCGGCCGAATCTTGCGGTGGGCGGTGGTATCGACCTCGGCGTCTTCTTTGAAAGTGCTCGCGACCGATGTGGCTTCCACGAGACCCTCGGTGGTTTCGTTGAGCACATAGTCGGCTTCTTACGGCCCGAGGCATCTCGGAGGGTTGAAGGTAAGACTTCGGTGAAGTGCGCCCTCGTGCATGAGATACTTACAGGATTTTGCCATCATCTTTTTGGCTTGAGCCGATCCCGAAGGTAGTCTTGCGCCGTGTTCGGGTAGGCCTTGGAGACATCCATTCGGCTCTATCTCGGTGATGATGCGGCGTGGGACTCCGCTATGCTTGGAGCGGACCTCACTCCTTTGGTGGACTTGTTGGCGACGCTAGCTTCTTGAGGGCGTCGGCCGGTATGTTTTCCCTCGGGGATTCGGTGGATCTTTGAAGTACACGAGCAGTCAACATCTCCTTTCCTTCTCGAGATATTGTTCATTCGGTCCTCCTTGGCCTCGTGTTGCCTAACACACAGTTCACGGCGACACAGGAATCGCGAAGATTTGGATCTCATCCACCTTAGCTCCTTAGCGATCTGCGGAGTCAGGAGATTAGGGCCTCATACTCCACCTCGTTGTTGGTGGTCGGGAAGGTAAACCGGGTCGTGGGTGACTTCACCTTATCTGGGCGGAGGAAGAATGCCCGCTCATTGCCCGTTTTGCACGAGGCTCCGTCCACGTGCATCTGCCGACAACCATCCGGTGGGTGAGGTCCGGTTCCTCCGTGCGGGCTGGGATGACCGAGGTGGGCGTCGGTCGGACCGAGCTCGATAAACTTAGCTACCGGGAAATCGGCGAGGGCTTGCCTTTATGGCCGATCCGGGGAGTACGAGATATCGTGCTCGCAAGCTCGAGGCCCACTTGGCTGTTCGTCCAGGATGACTCGGGTTTGACAAGACTTGCCTCGGGGTAGGTCGGTCGATTACACAGATGGAGTGAGCCTGAAAGTAGGGTCGGCAGGTAAACTTAGCATTCACCGATGCAGTCTTTGCCTTTCGAGGCAGTACCTTGTCTCCGGTCCTTTGAGTGCTCGACTAATGAAGTAGATAGGAAGGCTGCCGTCCGACCTCGTCCCGCACCAATGCCAAGACTGATTGCCTCGTCCGCGAAGGCAGTACTGGAGAGGAGTTCGCCTCTTTTGAGGCGGTCGAGGTGGGCGGTCGGCGAGGTACTCGCCCATTTGTGTGAAGGCGGTGGTGCTCTTCCATACGCCAAGTCCGAGCCCTCCTCAAGATTTTAAAGAAGGGCTGCTTCTCGGCGGGAGAGGAACCTCTTGAGGCGGCGGGCACCGTAAGTTTGTGGACCTCGCGAATGGTTTTGGCACTTGCATGTCGAGCACCGTCTTTACCTTGGTGGGGTTCGCCTTGAGCTTCTTGGAAACCCAACACCCAAGAATTTCCCGTTTTACCATGAGCGTGCATTTTGGGGTTAAGTTTGAGGTTGGCCGACTGAGGAGTTGGAGGATGGTCTGGGTCGTCGGTGTGACTCTCAGTTTTACGGCTCTTGACTACTATGTCGTCGACGTAGACTTCGACGATCTCCCCGATGTGGTCTTTGAATGTTGCATCCACCATCCTCTGGTAAGTGGCCCCGGCGTTCTTGAGGCCGAAGGGCATCTTTCGGTACGCGAAGACGCCGAAGTCGGTGATGAATGCAGTCTTTGGTGCATCCTCCGGGCTCATCAGGATTTGGTGGTACCCCTTGTATAGATCCAGGAAGCTGAACATTTCGTGGCCCACCAAGGCCTCCACCTTCTTGTCAATATCAGGGAGGGGGTAGCAATCTTTTGGGCAGTGCTTGTTGAGGTCGGTATAATCGGCCTTTGCGCCACCTCCATGGGCTTCGGACCACGGATGGATTAGCCATCGGTCGGATATTTGACCTCGAACAAGATCTTGGCCTTGAGTTGAATCACCTGCGTCCTAATGACACGGCTGCGCTCGCCGCGAATATCCTTTTCTTGGGGGATGGCTTGGTGGCGGGTCGATGTTGAGGCGGTGAGTTATGAGCTCGGGTGACACCGGTCATATCGGCGGGGACCAACAAACACGTCCCTATATTCTCTCGAAGTCGTATGACGTCTTCGGATGTCCGGCGGGCCACAGGTGCCGACTGGATGACCTCGAGGATCGTCGTCGTATAGTTGGAGGTCCTCGGTCGGTCATCCGGGGTGTCGGCCTCAGGGGCTCGGTAATTGCTATGCACAGGCGAGGCCGCATCTTGAGTTGAGAGCCGTAGGCATTCTTTCTGACGTTTGGTCCCGGATCTTGAGCACTCCCAAGGGGTGGGAATCTTGGCGGTGGTGGTAGACCGAGCAGGCGGCCTTGGTGGCGTCTGACCAATCTCTCCAGGGATAATGTTGTGCGGAGAGGGCGGACTAGGAAGAACCGGATGGCCACGGTGGCCAGGCACAGGAGCCCTACTACGGTGGCCGGAAGGGTAATGACCCTCGGTGCAGGCTAACGCTTCTTGAGTGAAGCTCCGTGGGCGGGAGGCGCGGGCACCAATGCCTCCGACCTCAAGCTTATCCAGACAGCTCTGGAAGATGATCTTGACGGAGGCCCCAATGTCGATATAGACCGGTGGGCGTTTTGTTGCCACACGGCTTTGTATGGTGATGGCGTCTGAGTGCGGCATGATCTTGGGCACGGGTCCTCCTTGGAAGGCGTTATGTTCTCACCATCCCGGAGTCGCTTGTTCTTCGGCTCTTCAGGGGCCGGCCTCCGGGCATCGTTCTTCAGGGACGACCTCGTCGTCCCGAGGGGCAGTCCGGTAACAACATAGACCTGCTCCATAGCGTTGGGACCTTCGTCCTCGTCGTCTTCGGGTTGGGTCGCCGCTGGGGTCGGCCCGCAGTTGTTGCCGCCTCCATTCCTTCTGCGCTTCCTGTTCTTCGGACCAGCTCGTCCGAGTACTTTCGAGGCCCGCTTTAACGAGCTCGTCGATCTGTGAGCCCAGGTTTCTGCAGTCCTCGGTATCATGACCATACCCTTGGTGATAGTCGCAATACTCGTCTGTGGACCTCTTCTTGGATCCCCCTTTCATAGGGGCAGGCTTCGGGAAGAGCTCGGCGTGGAGCTCGAATATTTCCGCCCTTGATTTGAGCAGGGGAGGCGCTCTGCCGGCGGGGTTGGGCCGAGGTCCGAGCTGAACTCCAGCGGCCCTCTCTTGATTGGTCGAAGCGCTTTCCTGCGATCTGCGCCTCGACTTGGTCGTCCGGCTTTTTCTTTCGGACTTGCTCGTCCAGTTTCCCGCTTCTTCGATCCGACTGTCTCCTTGACAAAGTTGTCCACCAGGTTCAAAGCTTACTCGCCGTCTTTGGTTTCTCCTGGTGATTTCTTTGTTCAGTTGGCGGGTCGGATCCGTTCTGAGCAGCGTTGATGATGTAGAGATCGTTCTTGTCGTCAATTTTGAGCGACTCTTTGATGAACCTCGAGGCGAAGCTTGACATCGTCTCGTCCCGCCTGGCGGATTGTGAAATAGGTCGAGAGGAAGGGCGGCGGCGTCTTCCGATAAAGCGCCACAGGCGATCCATGAGGTCACGGAAGCGATTGTATCTTGTTACGGCGGGCGAGGTGAACCAACGCCGTGCGTTGGAGATCAACACCTCGGGAAGATTTTACACATGAAAATCTTCCATTCCTTGATCGCCATGTTGGTGGTGTGGCGAAAAGGAAGTCGGAGGGTCTCAGGGCCATCGTGAGCCGCTATATTGGGTGCCCGTACCGCTGGGGCGGGGCGTGTCTAGGATCTCCCACGGAGAAAGGAGATGATTCTCCGTACCGGTCGAACCCGGAGATCGTTTCCATCCACTACGGAGGGTGGGGATCGATGGCGGCCTATCGTCCTCCAGGGAGTTCGACTCCGCCTTTCTTCCACTCTGTTTCGCTCGACTCTGGTCGGCATGGAGGTGGAGGGGCGTGCCTTGAATGGCGGGCGATTGGTGGCGGTTCGCCCGGGAGGCGGCTTTCTTGCGAATGAGGTCGGCTCGGCGCGGTGGCCGGCTCCGCCGCGTCGGGCGCGATCTGCGTTCTCGGCTATCACGCCCGGTGGCGCCGCTGTTTCAGGACGGGGGCGGCCTCGGGAGGCCGTGGTGTTGATCCGGGGGCCCTAGAGGACCCGCCTTTGGTCCTCGGTTGAGAAGCTTTGGAATTAGCGGGATTGGCGTGGAGGAACTCGCTCACAGCTCGGCCGAGGACCTCGTGGGACGAATGAGCTGTTTGCTCATCCTCGTTGAGGTCGACATCTTCCCTACGTCGGGGACGCCGGTCCTGAGGGTGTATGGAAGAGTTTACCATGTTGCCCTCGGGTGTGGGCGCTCGTGGCGTCCGCGATCTCCTTCATGACGGTGACCACTGGTTGTCCTCGGCCGGTTGTTGCCCGCGTGGGCGGCGGTTGTGCGTGTTCTTGCCATTTTAGTTGTAGAGGAGCGAAGCTTTCTTGTTCGGGTTTCCCACGACGGCGCCAATGATGAATCTAGCTATATGAATGTGCGAGATTTATAGAAAGCAATAAAGAACACCCGTGCTTTTACGTGGTTCGATCGTTAATGAGATCTCGTCCAGAGAATGGTTCCTCAATACTTTTACTAGAGCTTTTAAATGCAGTATTGGTTACAAGCCTTTGTATTCAGTAAATTGCTAACCCTTCTAACATCAGTTTTCCTTCTATTTATACAGCTTCGACTTTGCCCCTGAAGGCGCGCCCGACCTCTCCATTGGTCGTGGTGTGACTCTTCCTCTGGCGTGCTCTCCATTGGCGGGCGGGACCGTTCGTCTTCGTGCGCCACGTGGAGGTGGCGCGACCTTGGTTCAGGCGTCCTCTCCATTGGCCGAAGGCAGCGGTTCTGGAGGCTAGGGCTTCAGGCAATGATTAAGGCTTGACTTGGGCTCGACCGCGTGGGCCTGCTATCAATGTTAGGCCCAGCTCGCTTGGGCCTGTTAGTGGGCCCATTCGGTTGGGCTATATCCCATCAACCCGTCGCTTAAAAATAATCTGAGTTTTTCGATGAATGACAGTAACTTTCTTACCCTCGTTTTGTAAATTTGATGTTTTTATTTGTAAATATCCCTAAACCATTTGGGTAAAAATCGTTAGATGTACAACACTAAAATGACATGGTTTTTCTGGTTGGAATAGTTAAGAAAATAGGAAAGGTTTATCTATAATGAAACCATCTTATTGTGGTTATGGTTGTAACTTGTAACTTTCACCGGACAAGTGATGGTTATGTCGAACCACTACTTCCCGATGGTTCAATTATATATTTTTAAATATTTCAAATAAATCTATTAATATCATAAATTTATACTTATGGGGTGTTTGGCTAAGCTTATTTTAAAGAGCTTATAAGCTCCAAGAGCTTATAAGATGTTTCAAGAACTTATAAGTTGTTAAAGTGTTTGGATAATTGATCTTATAAGTTAGAGAAAGAATCGTGAGTTAAAGAAATAAAGTTGACGAGAAATGAAGTCGGTAGTATATATGTAGGAAATAACGAACTATAATAAGGTTATTTTGGTAAATTCATGGTTGCTTATAAGCTTATGAAAAAATAAGTTGGGTTTGAGCAACTTATTTTTAGGGGAGCTTATAAGCTGTTTGAGCTTATTTTCACAGCTTATAAGTTGTTTATGAGCTTATTTTGTCAAACACTCTGCAACAGCTTATAAGCTGTTTTTAAGAGCTTATAAGCTCAGCCAAACACCCTCTTAGTATATTGTTGGTTTATTTGATTATTTGAGCTAAGTGAAAGAAAGTAAGAGAATAACGTATAACATTAAAATTTGATAATAATATATAATTTAAAACGTATTGAAATTTTATGGATCTTTCAATTGCAACAAATTAAAATGTGATGGTGCAATTTTAATTTTTTTAATGGTGGTGTCAATTTTGCTAAATAGGGTAAAAGTGGATACTTACCACAATTACTCAACTTTCTAAACTAAGCATATTTAGGATCTAGTTTTTAGGACAATATGTTTCATACTAGTTTTGTGAGTGTTACTTGGTCACCGACTCACCGACAATTGATGGGATATAGCCCAACCGAATGGGCCCACTACTGAGCCCAAGCGAGCCGGGCTAACATTGATAGCGAGCCCACGCGGTCGAGCCCAAGTCGGGCCTTAATCATTGCACGAAGCCCAGCCTCGAACCGCACGCCTTGCCAATGGAGAGGCGCCCGAGAACCAAGGTCGGGCGCCACCTCCACGTGGCGCACGTGGAAGACAAACGGTCCCGGCTCCGGCCAATGGAGAACACGCCCGGAGAAGAGTCACACCACGACCAATGGAGAGGTCGGGCGCCGAGGGCAAAGTCAAGCTGTATAAATAGAAGGAAAGCGATGTTAGAAGGGTTAGCAATTTCTTTGAATACAAAACATAACCAATACTCTCACGAAGCGCTAGTAAAGTATTGAGGAATCATTCCTCGTGTGGACGTAGATCTCGTTAACGATCGAACCACGTAAAAGCACGAGTGTTCTTTATTGCTTTATATAAATCTCGCACACTCACATAGCTAGATTCATCATTGGCGCCGTCGTGGGAACATTGAACAAGAAAGCCGTTTCCTCTACAACTAAATGGCAAGAACACGCCAACCGCCGCCCACGCGGCAACAATCGGGCGACCCGGCGGCGACAACCCGAAGACGGCGAGGGCGAAGGTCCAAGCGCTATGGGCAGGTCTACGTTGTTACGGACTGCCTCGGGACGGCAGTGCGTCCACGAAGAACGATGCCCCGAGGCCGGCCTCAAGAGCCGAAGAACAAGTGACTCGGGATGGTGAGAACATAACGTTCTCGAGGAGGACCCGTGCCCAAGATCATGCCGCACTGTGACGCCATCACCATACAGCCGCGGTGGGCAACAAAACGTCCACCGGGTCTATATCGACATTGGGGCCTCCACGGCATCATCTTCCAGGCTATGCGGATAAGCTTGAGGTCGGAGGCATTGGTGCTTCCCGCCTCCCGCTCACGAGCTTCACTCAAGCGGTCCAGCCGAGGGGTCATTACCCTTAGGTCACCGTAGGCGGGCTCCCAGTCGGTCACCGAGGCCATCCGGTTCTTCCTAGTCCGGGCTCCCTCTCCGCATAACATTATCCTCGGGAGAGATTGGTCATGCGCCACCAGGCCGTCTGTTCGGTCTACCACCACCGTCAATTCCCACCCCGGTGGGAGTGCTCGGCATCGAGGGGACCAAGCGGCGCAAAAGAATGCCTACGGCTCTCAACTCAAGATCACGGCCTCGCCCAGGGCATAGCAATTACCGAGCCCCTGAGGCCGACACCCCGGATGACTGACCGGGACCTCCAACTATCACGATGGCGATCCTCGAGGTCATCCAGTCGGCACCAGGGGCCGGCGGACGTCCGTGACACGTCATCGACTTCGAAAGAATATAGGGACGTGTTTGCTTGGTCCCCGCTCGATATGACCGGGTGTCACCCGAGCTCATAACTCACCGCCTCAACATCGACCCGCCACGAAGCCATCCGTGAAGAAAAGGATATTCGCGGGAGCGCAGCCGGTCATTGGGACGGTGACTCGACTTCGAAGGCCAAGATCTTGTTCGAGGTCGAATATCCGACTGGATGGCTAATCCAATCGTGGTCCGAGCCCCGGGAGGGTGGCGCGTGTCGTCGATTATACCGACCTCAACAAGATCGCCTAAGATTGCTACCCTCCCGATATTGACAAGAAGGTGGAAGCCTTGGTGGGCCACGAAATGTTCAACTTCCTCGATCTATCTGAGGGTACCACCAAATCTGATGAGCGGGAGGATGCATCAAGACGCATTCATCACCGACTTGGCGTCTTGGCGTCTGAAGATGCCCTTGACCTCAAGAGCGGGGCCACTTACCGGGAGGATGGTGGATGCAACATTCAAAGACCACATCGGGAGATCGTCGAGTCTCGTCGACGACATAGTAGTCGAGAGCCGAAAGCGGAGAGTGCCGGCGACCTCGGCACCATCCTCCAACTCCTCGGTCGGCCAACCTCAAACTTAACCCCAAAATGCACGTTCATGGTAAAACGGGAAATTCTTGGGGTGTTGGGTTTCGAAGAAGGCTTGAAGGCGAACCCCACCAAGGTAAAGGCGGTGCTCGACATGCAAGTGCCAAAACCATTCGCGAGGTCCACAAACTTACGGTGCTGGCCGCCTCGGTAGGTTCCTCTCCGGGCCGCAGAAGCGGCTCCCTTCTTTAAAATCTTGAGGAGGCTCCGGACTTGGCGTGGCGGGAAGAGCACCACCGCCTTCACGGTGAAGAGTACCTCGCCGACCTGCCCACCTTGGCCGCCCGAAAAGTGAACTCCTCTCCTTGTGCTTGCCGCCTCGGACGAGGCAATCTTGATCTTGGTGCGGGGACGAGGTCGGACGGCGACTTCCTATCTACTTCATTAGTCGAGCACTCGAAGGGCCGGAGACAGTACGCCGCCTTGAAAAGGTAGACTGCAGCGTGAATGCTAGCGGCGGCCGACCCTACTTTCGAGCTCACTCCATCCAGTCTTGACCGACCTACCCACAGGCAAGTCTTGTCAAAACACGAGTCATCCGGACGAATAGCCAGTGGGCCTCGGCTTGGCGAGCACGATATCTCGTACTTTCACGATCGGCCATAAAGGGCAAGCCTCACGATTTCTGGTAGAAGCCAGTTCTTTATCGAGCTCGGTCGACCGACGCCTCCACCTCGGTCATCCCACCCCACGGAGGAACCGGACCTCACCCACCAGATGGTTCTTTGGCGGATGTCGTGGACGGGCCTCGTGCAAAAGCAGGCAATGGAGCGGGCATTCTTCTCGGCCCGAGATAAGCGAAGTCACCTCGCACTCTGGTTTACCTTCCCGACCACCAACAACGAGGTGGAGTATGAGGCCCTAATCTCCGGACTCCGCATCGCTACGGAGCTAAGGGTGGATGAGATCCAAATCTTGGCGATTCCCGTGTCGTCGTGAACTGGTGTTAGGCAAATCGAGGCGGAGAGGACCGAATGAAACAATATCTCGAGAAGGCAAAGGAGATGTTGACCTCGTTCGGTTCAAGATCCACCGAATCCCCGAGGGAACAGTAGGTGGCGTCCTCGGCAAGCTAGCGGCGTCGTCAACAAGTCCACCAGTGGAGGAGGTCCGTTCGGAAGCATAAGCGGAGTCCCACGTCGGCATCATCACCGAGATAGAGCCGACCGATGTCTCCACGAAGGCCTACACGGAACACGGCGCCTACCTTCGGATCGGCTCGAAGCCAAAAAGATGATGGCAAAATCGTAAGTATCTCATGCACGGGCGCTCTTCACCGAAGTCTTACCTTCAACCCTCCCGAGATGCCTCGGGCGGAAGAAGCCGACTATGTGCTCAACGAAATCCACCGGGGTCTTGTGGAAGCCACATCGGTCGCGAGCACTTTCAAAGAAGACCGAGGTCGGGATACTCTTGGCCCACCGCAAGTTCGATTCGGCCGAGCTCGTCAGAAGTGCCCAGTGCGGATCCACTCCACGCGTCAGCGCCTCGATCGATCGGAGCGGCCGCGGTCCGTGGCCTTTCATGCGGTGGGGATCGACATCGTTGGCCCATTCGACCGAGCACCGTGTCGACCGATATTTAGTCGTAGCCGTAGACTACTTCACAAAATGGGTCGGGCCGAGCCACTTTCGAGCCTCACGGCGAAGGATTCAAGCCTTTGTGTGGAAAAATATAGTCGCCGCTTGCATCCCGCACATCCGGTCTCGGACAATGGCACCCGGTTCGTCGACAAAACTTCAAGGAATGGTGCGAAGAGCTTCAGATCGATCAACGCTTCACCTGGTCGCACACCCGCAAGTCGAATGGTCGACCGGTGACGAACCGCACGATCGTGCAAGGATTGAAGAAAAGCCGGACCGAGCTAAAGGCGATCGGGCTGAAAATCTCCTCAAGTCCTCTGGTCCTCACAGACCACCACGGACGTCGCGACGGAAACCCCTTTAGCCGGTCTCACGGTGCCGAGGCCGTCATACTGCCGAGATCGGCGCCAAGCCCTCGCACTCTCCACTCGACCAAGCCGGGAGCGAGGAAGACTGCGGGCCAACCTTGACGCCCTCGGGAGAAGCGCGAACTCGCCTTCATAAACGAAGCAAAGTCTGAGCCGGTCGCACGCTACTACAACAAGAGAAAGGCCTCACACTCCGAGTGGCGACCTCGTCCTGGAATAATGAAGCAAGCCGAGCCGAGCGTCTTAACAAGCTTGATCCGACATGGGAAGGACCTACCCGCGTTCACGAGGACCTCGGCAAAGGGGCTATAAGTCGCCCACCGTCCGGACACTTATTCCCGAACACGGCACATAACTCATCTAAGGAGGTATTTTACATAGCTTTGATTTTAGATCGCGACATGTTAGCCTCCTATTGTTTTCGACCGATGTGCGATCTGTTTACTTGTTTAATAAAGCGTCTGTTTTTCTAATGAGTATTTCACTTCGTTCGTCTTACATCTATGTGAACATCCATTCGGATATACCACATCTAAACCTTCACGCGGGACGCCTTACGAAGATGAAAATCCCACCAAGTAGGGTGGCGTCTGATTACCCATTAAGTTGACGTCTACACGCAAATATACGGATTACCCATTAAGTTGGGCGTCTACATGCAAAGCATACAGATTACCCATTAAGTTGGACGTCTACATGCAAAGCATACAGATTACCCATTAAGTTGGACGTCTACATGCACGCGACATCCAGACCGATCTCGCCAACTCATACCCCTTTATTTGGGAAGATATGCACTCCGACGCAAGTCTAAATGCATTAACGACTACAAACAAAGTACCAAGCCATATCTGAAGACAACCGGGCTTGAGCTCGTTTATACCCCTTTATTTGGGAAAATACGCACTTGTGTATACAATATAAATACATTTACGATCAAAGCGAAGTCCTAAGCTATGTTTGTACCTCTCGAGGGGGAAAATATACACTTCGAAACGAGTCTAAATACATTTATATCTACATACTGGTCCTATACTATACATAGCCTCATTCGGGCTTCCGGGCTCCGCCGCCAGACTGCTTGAAGCTGCACCATTCTCTACAAAATCTCCGGGCCGACGATGTATGCAGAACGAACTCGGTGCCTTCGACCCGGTCGATGAGGCGGAATCACCACGGCCTGCTCCCGGCGCTCGGGCGGGCTCGGAGGCAGCCTGACGGAAGCTTATCGACTCGAGTCACCTTCACCCGCTCGAGGACACTCCAGTGGCGAAAGCGCAGCACGGGCATCCAGGCGGGGGCGCACCCGAGGTCACACCCCGACCCCCGACCGGACACCGGGCCGTGTGCGACCTCGCCCGCCCAAGCTCTCCCTCGCCGACTGAGGTCCTCGGTCGCCGCCCGCCCCTCCCGAGGATCCCCTCGGATAATCCGCCCCTGCCGGACCCATCAACCTCAAAGCCTACTGGCATGATCGGAGTGGCCGCCCTCCGCCGGTTCTTCTATGATCGGTCGGCGAGCCAGCTGTTGCCTCGCCACCTCGCCGGCATGCGACGTTTTGGACGATGTCGTACATCTCCATAAACTTCACCACTGAGAGTTGACGCAGGGCTTTGAACTTCTGCTTGGGGCCTTCTTCATCCCTCAGCACCATGCCCTCCGCCAAGAAGCTCGGACTCGGTCGTCGGCTTGGATATGGTAGTCCCACCGCCAAGTGACCGCCCTCTCGTACTGCATGCTCACTCCGACAACCAAGCGAGCTTCTCGCGGTCAATTCAGCTGCTCGACCGCATCAAACGTCCGTGGATAGCGTCGGCGAGATATGTCCGCCCTGGACTCGCCTGCCTTCACCTTCAACCAGGCGCCTCGTTCTCGGCGGGGCGGGCCACCTCCGATCAGCCTCGGTCAACTTTTCTTGATTCAAGAAGACACCGAGCTCGCGTCCATGGCGGCCAAAACTTGGGTCGGCCGGCACCGACTCCTCCAAAATTGCACCTCCTCGCTTCTCGGCGGTGGCACCTCGGACCCGCTTCGACAGCGACAATTCATGGTCGAGTCCCAAGTATTGAGATGCAGAATACTATAAATAAAAGACAACACAAGTCTCGAGAAAGTGATAAACATTCTTTATCAGATACGAAGAATTTATTACAAGGGCTCGGGGTCTATCGACCCCGGCGATTCAACCTATTACAATCGCCCACTAACCTCGGCCTCTCTCGGACTCATGACCCCTCTCCCTGCCGTTCCTCCATTGCTCACGCTCTTGCTTGGTGGTCGACTGAGCCGACGAGCTCGGCTCCTCCTCCCTCCTCGCCTTCACCGGGACCTCGGCGAGGAGCTCCTGTCGCGATCCTCGTCCACCCTACACCGGCGACCTCGGTGATCAGTGGGGTAGGTGGATGCGAGCCTCAAAGACTTTGGAAGGAGTCGGCCAAGTAGATCACCCGGCGTAAGCTTTGTCCATCTCTTGGGTCAACCTCGGTCCACCCATGCTTGACCTTGTCAAAATCAGGCATGGCGGCCGCCAGCTTCCCAAGGTGATCCGACACCACCTTCGGCTTCAGCACGGCGGCGAGATCGGCAATAAAACCTTAGAAGCTCTCCGACTCGATGAGCCGGCTGGCAAGGGCCCTCAACAACGGTCCCTGGTCGGCCAACCTTGCACTCCTCTCGTCGGCGAGTTCCTTCTTCGCCCCGGCCAGCTCCTCCTTCAGCTCCTCGACCTCCCAGGCGGCCTCCGGCCAAGTGCCTCTTCTTCAGGCGGCGGCAAGCCCACCCTCCCGGCCTCGGCGGCCAGGCGGCCTCGGCTTCGCCAGCCTGGCGTATCACGGCGATCTCGGCCCGCCCTCGCGGCGGCAAGATCCTGTTCAGCCTCTTGCGGGCCGAGCTCTCGGTGCAAGCCGGCGACCTGCAGCTCCCCAAAGAAGCTGCAGGCCCCATCATAGAGCTCCCACACCAAAAGGAGATGCACAAGTCACCACCGATTGCGGCAAACAAACAAAAAAAAAAAAGGAAGAAGCTACACGACCTCGGGGAGGGATGCGACCAAGCTTGGGGGCGGTACCCCGTGCTCAAGGCGGCCCCGAGGTCAGCGACTCAGCCGGCCGGACCCGGCCAGCCCACTCATCACCGCCCATCTTGTCCACCTTCTTCGGCCCCTACTAGGTCCACCACCCTCGCTTTTTCTTTGCGGCCACTCGCCCGCGATGGTGGCGAGCCCACCTCATCCTCAACCTCATCTGCGTCGAAAGAAAGGATACATTAGCACAAAAATAAGACAAATAATGACTAAGAAAAGGGATGCCTCACCCCGTCTGGACCGGTCCCGACGCTTCCGACCCGAAAACACTCAGCCCGGCCTTCTTCAGATCGTCCTCGGTGTAACTTATGGATAAGACCTCACCAACGTTGCTCAACGATTCCTCCATATGGCCCAAGGGCTTGATTTTCGGGTCCACCAGCGTGCCGATACCCCACTCATACCTCGGCTGCCCCTCAGCCCGCAGAAAGAAATACCTATTCTGCCAATGGGACACCTTGGAGGGGACGGCTACCTTAAATTTCAGCCGGGGTGACAGATAGTACACCCCTCCTATGGTCTTCACGCTAAAAAGCGCATCAATACCTCGAAGGTCAACTCGCCGACAACGCCATAACAAGAGAGCCCCACCCCACCAACCACCTAATAGAGTTCGAGTCAATTGATGAGATGGGGATCCGAAATACTCTTGAAGGCTAAGATAAATGGGGGCGGAGGGTACCTAAGACCTGCCTCAAACCGCCTACATAGACAGAATAAACCCTCCGGAGGGCCATCGCCCTATCGGTAGGGTGCGGCAGACACCACCACGCCTCCCGAATCCCAGCTTCTCACAACCTCAAAAGTTCCTCCAACGCCAACCGACCTCGCCGCGCCCGGCGCACCATCCCATACAGAGGATACCGGCGGGATACTAGGACTCGAACCTCTGCACCTACCCAACCCGTTGTAGCACATATAGTCCCTTACACCGCAACTCACGCCAGAACCCGGCGGAAAGAGAACTTTCAGCGCGAAGAAGATGAAGAAACATACTTACTTTTTAGGCGAGTAAACGGCTACTTCAAATAAAATCGGCTCGAGAAATCTCTCGAAATTCTCTCGAATTTTAAAGTGTCGAAGAAGAAGAAAGTGAACGATTGCCTCTTTTGCGCCTATTTATAAGACTAAGGCGCGCAAATTGCCGTTTCAAATTCAACACGTGCTTACACGTGATTGGATGTGCGTTACACGCGCACGCTGCTCGAGCGCCTAACTACCGCTGGCGCGTCGGCGACGCCGAGATAGGGCGGGCCGCCCGACCGACCTAGCAATCATCATACGGACCCGGCGTCCTCTAGATGGCGACGCCTCGGTCGCACCCCGCCCTCCCACAAATGTCGAGAAATCCACATCGGACCTCGGCGCCGTCGGACACCAGATCGGACCTCGTCCAACCAGACGGACCTCGGCCAACGGATCGGACCTCGGCCAACCAGATCGGACCTCGGCAAACAGATCGGACCTCGGCACCAGCCGCAGAGTGCTGCGCCCGAGACACACCACGGCATCCCGGAAAGGCGGTCGCTCGGTCGAACACCGAGCCACCACAGAGTAATACCACTACAGACCGCACTCGGCATAACCAACGCAGAGGCGTTATCCGTGTCGGACTTGACTTCCATCGGTGCCACATCTTTCTCCGAGCGGCGGACAATAAACAACCCAACAAGGATCGGCACGAAGACCCTCACATCCAAGAAACAATTTCGGCCAGCACACCTCACTTTCGGCGGGACATGTTCACTCCACCTCGGCCTCGCTGTCCCCGGCTATTCGGGGGCTATGATGGGATATAGCCCAACCGAATGGGCCCACTAAGCCCAAGCGGTTGGGGCCTAACATTGATAGCATGCCCACGCGGTACAATATTTATACTTTTTAGTACTAAAAGAGAAACCACTTGCCCGAATCGTCCGATTGAGTTTTCTGGTTAATAATTGTTTCCGACTATGGATAATAATGGATCGAGTTTTCATGAGTATTTGCTTTTATCAAATTCTAAGTGAATGAAAGTCGGTAATTTATTTAAACGGGTTTGGGATGGGTATGAATAATGAAATTAATCGTCATAAAGAGTTTGGGTTGGAATTGAAAATTAATTATGAATACTCGCTACTCGAACTCATTTATATATAATATTAATACTATAGTTTCATAATTAACTAAATTATATCAAAATTTATATTAATATTATTTACTTTGTAGTATTCATATTTTTATTGAGATATGTGTTCAATATTATGACATCTCATATTTGATTATTTTAATATTCTATAAATTTAAAGGAGTTTGGGTGGGTAATTAGTGGAATTACCCTATGAGTTGGGGATGAGTATGGATATTAAAGTCATAATTCTAAATGAGTTAGGGACGAATATAAGTAGAGAAATTTAAAACGAGTTTAAATTTGAGAAATTCTTAATGAATTAATACCAGACTTATTACCGTCCATATTTCCAACCAAAATTCGCCATTTTTTAGTGTGGTGGATTCCATAAATATCAATTTCTAATGCATTGCTTTCTTTTCCCACATAAATTAGATTAGAATTCAAAATTCAAATTTGTTTCAATTTATAACTTGGTTAATTATAGATTTATATTTTATCTTTGATTACATTATCCTATCTAGATTAGTAAAATTAATTTTTGCATCTTTGTTTCGATGTTTGCTTATTTATTCTTTATATAGAGTCTAATATAGTTTATATATATGTATATATATCTATATAGGGGGGTTAAGTGAGAACGTGAGAATAAAAAAAATGAATTCAAAAAAGTTGATGAATTTTAAAAGTTCTTGAATCCAAAAATAGAATTTTCGTCCTCATGGATTCGAACCGGATAAAAATTTCAATTTTCAAATTCATCAACTTTCTCAACGGATTCATCAACTTTCATAACTAATTCATTTGGTTCTTAGTTTTAGGATAAGAATGGTTCTATTTGAACCAAACTCTCTCTCTATATATATATATATATATATATATATATATATATATATAGGAGATGGATCGGTAGAAATGATAATTTGGTAAAAATATGAATGAATCCTGGCCTTTGATTTGCTATATCAATGGTTGAGATTTAATTTTCTCATAGTTTTGTGTGCTACACGGATTATTGTGCAAAGACTAGAACTCTTCTTCTGTTTCTGTTAAGAATGAATGATGTCTAAACTAATATATTTAAAGCATATATCGCTACGAATGGATGAAATATTTGTTAAACTAACATGTGCGATATAGTAATTATGATTGTCTTACACAAATATGAAAGATGTCTTCTTATTCATATTTTCGTACATTAAAGAACTTTTTCACCATAACCAACCCCTATATATATGTATATATATATATATATATATATATATAATGTTTCATATATTTCATAATGTGCAACATCAACAAAGGATTTAAATGAACTTACTAACTTAGGATGGACACAATAGAGAAAATTGTGTAATACTATAACATTTTCGTCTTGGTAGAAAGTATCAATCATTGTTTTACCCAATTTTTCGGGTAACAAAAAAAAAGGCCATATTAGAAACTAAAGAACATTACACACATCCTTATGAGTGCATGAATGACGAGGCTTCCTTATTAGGGACTTTGCTAAAATTGGTTTCATTTCATAAAAAGCTAAGGCATAATTGATTATATTCTTTGGATCTCTTAAACCTTAATATTCTAATAAACGGTCGTTGCCAACAAATATTCCCCTAATTTCTGTGAGATTAGTGCCACCCCACTACCAACTCAAATGTTGTTTTTATAAAAATATTTAATGAAAAATAATCAAGTACACCATGGTTGAGTCCTCATATGGAATTAACTAATGAAACGAAAATTAATAAGATTTACATATACCAAAAACTTGATTCGGGTAAATATTCCGTGGGAGAAAGTGAAATCGTTGCCTTAACGAATAATGCTATTGGACAAAATCTGTTCAACGAATTCAACATTTGTCAAAATCACAAGCAAAATCGAGGGGAAAAAAATAATTGCACAACACAACTGCAATCGTTTTTTTATTGTTGTCAAATTTAAATTGAGTGAATAGAAAAGGATGATATTTCTATTGTAGTTTTGATGAGAATTTAGTGAAAATTTCAAGAAATTGGAGCCTTGAGCTCGGGTAGAAGTGTGCTGTGTGTCATCATGATTCATGTGAGAAAGCTGCACTTCAGCTGAAATCAGGTAGCTCTCTCTCTCTCTCGGTCTCTCTCTCTCTTGCCCACCTTTCTCTGTTTTATATTTTGTTTATGGTGATGGATGTTGAATAAAATATATAAATTCTTGATGGCCGTGACGAGAAAAATGATTCTTGGTAAAGTTTTAAGCTTGAATTTATACTCGGATTTTTGTTTCTTGAACTTTCGATGCTCATAAGCTTTTATCTCTGTCTCTCTCTCTCTGTGTGTGTGTGTTTGTGTGTGTGTGTTTCACATGTGCAGATTGGATTTGGGGCATATTTACTGTGCAATTCCCAGTGGAAAACTTTTGAGGTGATCAAAGGAAAAATACGACTTCTAGGGTTTATTTGACAGGACTAAATTGATGGAAGCGGTTTGTTGTTTGTCTTGATTTATGCTCTCTATTTTTGTGAGTTGTTGCTTTTCTGGATAAATTCCAAAATATTTGCCAAAACATGTGTACTGTTATTACCAATTTATGAGGTTACTATAAAGGGATTGGGATTTGGCATTTTCATCTGGGGAAAAACTTAAGAGGAATTTCTCGAGCACGTTTGATCTGTTGTTATGTCTTCACCAGTTTCAGAAAAGAAGATTTTGCCATCAAGGCATCTTTCTTGCCTCATAGCAATTTCAGTGTTTCTTTTGATTTCCTCTACACTGTCCCTTATAGAGTTCAGTGACAATTCTGCAACGCGTAGCTCAGTTTTTCAGTTTATAAGTTTGAGCAATGCATCAGCTGACTCGAATTCAAGTAGAAAAGGCGATAAACAGGGGAATCGTGTTCTTGATATTGAAATGTCGGAGAATAGAAAGAATGTAGTTAGTGAGGTCGAGGAAGAACCAGAGAGATATAAGAGCTCATCTTGTGACAATGAGCAGGCTCTTCTTAGGGTATATATGTATGACTTGCCTCTTGAATTTCATTTCGGGTTGTTAGGTTGGAAGGGAAATAGAAATCAAATTTGGCCTAGTGTTGATGAACGGAGCAGAATCCCATCTTACCCTGGTGGTTTGAATTTACAGCATAGCGCAGAGTATTGGCTCACTCTTGATCTTCTTGCATCGAATACTGCGAATGTGATCAGGCCGTGTAGTGCAATTAGAGTCAATGACTCGAGCAAGGCTGATGTGGTCTTTGTGCCCTTTTTCTCGTCTTTGAGCTACAACCGGCACTCAAAGCTTCAGGGGAAGCAAAGTGTCAGTCTCGATAGGCTGCTGCAAGAACAGCTAGTGGGGTTTCTGAAAGGTCGGAGAGAGTGGAAGCGATCTGGCGGGAGAAATCATTTGATTGTAGCTCATCACCCGAATAGCATGTTAGTTGCTAGGGAAAAGCTGGGCTCCGCCATGTTTGTGCTCGCTGATTTTGGGAGGTACGTGTCTGAAATAGCTAATGTCGAGAAGGACGTGATTGCCCCGTATAAACATATGGTGAGAACAATTCCAGCTGTTGATTCCGCCCCTTTCAGTGAAAGGCCGATATTGGTCTACTTTCAAGGAGCAATTTATAGGAAGGACGTAAGTAATATATATACTCATTCGATTAAGTATGTGCATGTTTTGATTATTTTGTTTTTAGTGCTTACTCTGCTTCGTGTGGAATTCCTTCAAATAATCTGAACATTCTAGCTTCTCCTGTTTACGTGAGTTAGCTGTTTCGACTGATATATGCAAGAATCTGATGTGTATCTTATAGGCCTACTAGGTTTTGTCTAAGAGCCTAAAGATAGGCAAAACTAAATCAAACATAGATTCATGTATTCGTAATATATCATGATTTATGATGTTTTCCAATTCCGTAATTGTTAGAATCTTGCTTTATTGTACAAAAGCTGCATTCTTGGTTTCCTTAGCCACATGTAATTCGGGATATATTGTACAGATGCTCAACAGCCTTCATCTCACACTTCACTTTAATAGCTACACGAAATAAGTGTACTTAGCTGAGTATTGCATATGGTTGTTACTTTGCCTTCTTGCATATTGTTTTTCCTCTCGTTATGGATACTAATTTGTTGAATTTTTCAGGGTGGAGCTATTCGGCAAGAGCTATTCTACCTTCTCAAAGACGAGAAAGACGTGCACTTCACATTTGGAAGCGTTCAAGCACATGGGATTAGCAAGGCGGGTAAGGGAATGGCCTCATCCAAGTTTTGCCTAAATATAGCCGGAGACACCCCTTCATCCAATCGTCTGTTTGACGCCATCGCAAGCCACTGTGTTCCTGTGATTATAAGTGACGAGATTGAGCTACCGTATGAAGATGTTCTGGACTACTCTGAGTTCTGCATATTTGTCCGTGCAGTAGATGCCGTGAAGAAAGGCTACCTTTTGAAACTTCTCAGAGGCATCAAACAAGAGGAATGGACCAAAATGTGGGAGAAGTTAAAGGAGATTGTTAGACGGTTTGAGTATCAGTATCCGTCTCAACCTAATGATGCTGTCGATATGATTTGGCAGACTGTTTACCGCAAGAAAATGCACACACGGCTGGATTTACATCGGAGGACTCGGTACCGCAGGTCTCAATTTCAATAATATTTAGAATATAGAATTTTGTTATGCCCTTTTTGTTGTATGTAGAACATGCAAATTCATTTTGGCAAAGTTTACATGATTCTTGATTCAAATCTCTCTCTCTCTCTCTCTCTGTGTGTGTGTGTGTGTGTGTCTGTAGCTGTTGCATTGATTGTAGGATGATAAAACAAAAGGAGATGCTGTTTCCTGACAGAACTATATTCCTATGTGCAAATAAACATCATAAAATATTTGAGCTATGTTTAGAATCTTTAACATATGTTGCTTCGTGAGCTGCTCGCTCGCAGCTGTGTATACGAACAAAATGCAATGGCTAAACAAATGAAACAATCGTAGCGAATTAAACCTACACTGCAGCACTAAGAGAGGCTGCAAAATTTCATCACAGCTGCATCAAGATAGGCTTCAAGCATTCCTTTCTAACCTCATCATTTGCAGCATATAATATCAGGCTCTGTTGTGAATAGGATCCGATCCTCCTCGGACCGCTCTCTTTTCTGATTGGCTTGGATCAAAAGTCATTGCAGGTGAAGGCGCGACGTTGAATGGCATGTCCGCTTCCTCTAAGGCAACAAGAAGCCTCCCTCCTCCTCCTCTTCCTCCCCGTCTTAGAGCAAGATCAATGCTTCTCGTTGCAGAAACAGTTTCCAGCTGGATGGAAAGCAACCCAACACAGAAGAATACGAGAACCACGATCCGGTAAGTTAGGCAGCACATTTTTGCTGCAGAATAACAGGATGGATAAGTTATTATCTGAATAAAAGAAATGATGAGAGAGTGGAATTTGTATGAAAATGAGGCTGCTTATCTGTTTGCTTAATGCCTTATTTGTACTTGATTTCTGTTGTGGGATTAAAGCATAAAGTAGAAAAAAGGGGCCCCAAAACATCTAGAGAAGCCAGATTCACCCCAATCATAAGCAATAATAATGCTGTTTTAGAAGATTTTGACAGGTTTGAACAAAAAGTTAATTGGAAAAAGCATCAACCTTGAGTAGCCAAGAATCTTTACCATTGGTTCCTCTTTAGACCTTCATTCTTTGCCTTCCTCTTTAGACCATCATTAATAAAAAACACACCAAAACCTGTTAAGTTTAGCCTAGCGGTGGAGTGAGTGAAGCTACATTGTCGCGTTCATGCAGGACTTGATTCCATGACGTGCACTTAGGTTTACAATACTAGATTGATGAATCTAAGCTCTTATTCCCAATAGACTTAGAGGGTGTTTGGCTAAGCTTATAAGCTCTTTAAAATAGCTTATAAGCTGTTTAGGAGCTTATAAGCTGTTACAAAGTGTTTGGCAAAATAAGCTCCTAAACAGTTTATAAGCTGTGAAAATAAGCTCCAACAGTTTATAAGCTCCCAAAAATAAGTTGGCCAACTCTAACTTATTTTTTCATAAACTTATAAGCAATCATGAATTTATCAAAATAATTTTATTATAATTCGTTATTTCCTACACATACACTATTAACTTCACCCCTCGTCAATTTTATCTCTCTAACTATAATTTTCTCTCTCTAACTCACGATTCTTTCTCTAGCTTATAAGATTAATTATCCAAACGCTTTAACAACTTATAAGCACTTGAGACATTATCTCTTACAAGCTCTTGAAACATCTTATAAGCTCTCTAAAATAAGCTTAGCCAAACACCCCCTTAATAACCATTTCAAAATAATTGTTAGACATTCATAGATCTCTCTACTCAACATATGTGTTGTGTTCTTTTTAGAGATTAATAGTCCCTAATTGGGGATTAATAAGCATAATTAAACATTAGTAAACTCTAATTGGATTTGATTAGGGTGGACCATACATCTAATTGGATTTGATTAGGGTGGACCGTACATCCGGATGCACACAAATTTTATCTTTAGATTTTTTTTTGTTTTGAAACCACCTTGTACTAGCTAGACAAGAAGTTTATAATGTTTTTTCCCATCCAATTGTAGCATATGAGAAGTTTATTGGTTTGTTGGAATCGCACTTAAAAATATACAACTCATTAGAAAATGAGTTGTTCCACGTCACTTTCAAAAATAGTGGTTTGCTTACGAAAATTGAGAGAGAAAGCAAGCTAGGCAACCAAAGTTGAGAACAGTGAATTGCAAAAAAAAGCTAGATAAAGTGGAATATTAGGACATGTTGATAGAACAGAGTAATATCCCCAACTAGGGATGTCAATGGGTGGATTTTATCCGGACTAGAATCAGTAAATAAGTAATAGTTCTGGTTTTGGATCCGACCCATTAGACACTGGATCCGGATCGGATCAGAACCATCAACTATGGGTCTTAAGCGGTTCGGATCTCAGCGGGTCTGGAACTAGAACCAGACCAGAACCGGACAAGAATCAGAACTAGAACCGAAATCGTTGTTTTATAATTTAATGTATTATGAGTGGTTTTAAATCGATATGGATAAAACTAGTTCATTGACAAGCCTATTTAAACTTAGGTTCGTCAATAGACGGGTTTTACTCGGATCAGAACCAATAAATAAGTATCCAGAACCAGAATCAGATTCGGACCGGACCGGACCGAATCGGACCATCAAACTATGGATTTAAACGATCCGGGTCTAAAGTGGGTCTGGAATCGAATCAGAACTAGAACCGCTGTTTTAAAATTTAATGGATTTTGAACGATTCCGGATCGGTTCGGGTAAAACTCACTCATTGACATCGCTATCTCCACACAAAATTACCAAGCATTATTTTACTTTTTTGCAAAACTTTAGAATGCCAAGCTCCTTCCTCAATAAGTAAAAGAGAGAGAGGGTCTTGGTTTCTTGTGCTTAATGGATTTCCTTTATGCTTTTCTTTAGTTGATTGTGTGCAGCACTAAGATAAATCCCTACATTCAAACTTGTGATAGCCCTTCATATACACTTCTTTCCGTTTCTTTTAATTTTTGGGGGGATGGAAAAAAGATGGATATTTCACTAATCCATGCAAGACTTTCTTTTTCTTTTCTTATGGATCTGTGTTTGACTAAATATTATTATGGTTAACACTCTTTATCCAAGAAAAGATCAGTTCACAAAACAGGTATGAAGATGAAGATTTGGTTTGTTTCATATTGTATATGATTTTTATTAACAGAATTTGAGGCTTTTCTTATGGATCTGTTTTGACTAAATATTTATTATGGTTAACACTCTTTATCCATGTGAATTCGAGCATAAAGTCATTTCAAATCACTCTATAAGACTCCATCTTCAAAATAAGACATGTTCTTACTCTCACGGCTTAGCTCAATTGGTTAAGAGCTAAATAGATTTGGAACAAGACATCTATTTGGAACAAGACATCTGTACATGGCTTTTAATTTTTTGAGATGCGGCTAGTCTCAATTGGCTCAAGGAAAATTCGGCTTTAAGTCGAGGTTGTTGATAATGACTAGTGTTTAGCAAATATATGTAATGAAATTGAAAACGGGTCCTTATTGGTTCTAGACTTCAACCGGATTCCATATTCTTATAGAAAAATCTAATCAAAAATCACACACACACACTGGCGCACACATGCGCATATATATATAGGGGATGATACACGTGAGAATACAAATATTGGTGAGAAATAAGAATGCAACATTTAACGTATAAAGTTGTTGCACTAAATATATAAATTTATTGCATCAAATTTAACATATAAAGTGTAGCATTTAATATAAAATTGTTGCAGGGAATTTGGTACAATAAATTTATACATTTAGTACAACAACTTTATACTTTAAATGCTACATTCTTATTTCTCACCAATATTTGCATTCTCACGTGATTCATCCCCTATATATATATATATATAGGGAGTGAATCAAATGAGAACCACATCTTTTTTGCGAACTCTGCGAACCATGCATAAGATGTTGAAGATGATGCACAAAACGGTATAAAGTTGTGCATAACGAAAACTTTCTAAATTTATTTTGTTGTGCAACAATTTTAGAAAGTTTTCGTTATGCACAATTTTATACTGTTTTGTGCATTATCTTCAACTTCTTATGGATGGTTCTCAAATTCTCAAAAAGATGAGTTCTCATTGGGGATATATATATAAGGGAGGGTTAACGTGAGAACCATTTTTATCGTGAGAACATGAGAACCAAAAAATGATGAATTCGGTGTGAAACTTGATGAATCCGCTGGGAAAATTACTGAATCCAAAAAAAAATGAAATTTTCGCCTCTCATGGGATTCGAACCTTGGTGAAAATTTCGAATTTTTGGATTCAATAACTTTCCCAATGGATTCATCAACTTTCATAACAAATTCATTTTGTTCGTAAAGAATTTTCGTAGTTCTTAGTTCACGTTAAAATTGGTTCTTATTTGAACATCATTATATATATATATATGGGTTAGTTCTTGTGAGAATTATATATTTCATGAGAATTATTGCATTTGTTGTGAAATTTACAGCATTAAAAAAAATAAAACTTTTCTCATGAGATTCGAAATTAGGTGACGGATTCATCTAGCAAAGTGATGCATTCACTATACACTTATATGATTGAATGACTAAAAATAGTTTTAGGATTCTCTCTCTTTTAATACACAAGTTTTGGATTTCTATCTTCTCTTAGGAGAAGACGGTTGTTTGTATATTTAGTGCATCTCCAAGGGTGGGTTCTTACTTTTTGCTTGGAGATTTAAGAACTGAAGGTGACAAGAAATCTAGGTTCTTGTTTTGTTGTAGGTCCCAATTTGTTTGTATATTGTATTAATTTAAAAATTAATCTCCAACTATTGGTGCTGGTTGATCTTGCGGCAGAAGTGGTGTTAATTTCCAATGTTGGATTTGGCGAAAACCTTTCAATTGAATATAAATATGTTTATTAACAATTTTGATGTATTTAATTAAATATAAATGGTTATCATGTAACAGAAAAGTTAACGAAATGATTAAATCCGTCGTATAAGGATTCAATGAAATTAAATATAAAAATAAAATGGTCTATTAAAAAAAATCATATAAAATTTTAATGAAATAAAAGATAATAATACAATACAATGACTTATATAGATGTGTTTTGCCTATTTTGTTAACTTCCATATTATGACAGAGAATTAAAGTATAAATAAGATTTACGGCCCAGTATCTGATTTGATAAAACGGCCCATATTGTAAATTTAGTTTCTTGATAAAAACTCGAGAATATAAATAAAAAAAATGGATAAATAGAACAGAGCACACAATAGCAAAGCTGCAGAGGTTTTCAAAAGAAATTCAGAAAACCTAAAACCGCTAGGGTTTACGCTAAACTGCTCAGTACCTCATTCATGGCGGAAGACGCAGCTCCAGAGGCTCCAATGGAGGTCGAGGCCAAAGCGGAAGTCTCCAATGTGAAGATTCCGGCGGAGGATCCCGAAAACGGCGGGGCCAAGCGCTCCAGGGAGGAGGATGAGGAGGCGGAGCAGAAGGAAGAGAAGAGAACGAAAACTGAGGATGAGAATTCCAGCGAGGAAAAGAGCGCCGGAGATGGAGATGGCGAAACCGAGGAGCAGAAGAATGGCGACGATGCAATGGTGGAGGAGAAGGAGGCGGTTGTCGGACCGAAAACTTTCGGCACGTCTGTTGAGATGTTTGATTACTTCTACAAGCTTCTTCATTTCTGGACGCCTAATCTCGATCTCAATAAGGTAATGGTTGGGTCTGAATTTCTATGATTTGCTTGATTGAAGCCTTATTTTTTCTTTTTCTTTTTGTTAGCAGTGATCATTTAGATTTGCTAAAATGTTATATGGTTTTTGTTTTCTGAAGATCAATTTTTTTTATTGAAATGATTATGGTAATAGAAAGTAATGTTTTCTGGTCTTATATGTATGTATTTTTGATGGATTTTGCGTTGATTTTAAGATGAATATGTGTATATTTTTATCTATGCGAGCATATATATGTGCTCTGATTTTCATTGAGATGATATAATGTACTAGAAATTACATGGAAAGCTTTGAATGAAGTTGAACCATGAATTATGCATAGAAGAAAATTACAAATAAAGAAACAATTTTCAGTGATATTATTATTGAGATACAGTGTGGTAATGGATTTGCAACGGAATGTGCTTATGTTCAATAATATCTGGGGATTTGATCCTTGCTCTAAATTATGAGATTGTTGAAAATCATTGGAAAGTGTTGTAATTTGGCACAATTCATTGAATTCAAAATGAGGAACTTTAATTTGCTTATCTTTCTTGTTCGTTAGCCACTTCTTCTGTTGCATTATAGATGAATAGGTATTTTGTTAAAAACCCCGACGTCATTGGATACCTGATAAAGGTTATATATGGATGAATTGTAGTATGTTCTATTACTGCTTGGCTATTTATTAATTCATGGTTCAGATGAAATGTACTAAAATTACAAATGCTACTGCGCCTTGGTTCCTTTTTGCATCCTGACATTGAATTGCATGATTGACCCAGCCAGTCACTGTCTTCTTTTTTTGCTATACTCTGTTGATGGCTGTGAGTAGCCTCAAAACTATTGAAAAACTAGTCATTGTAAGAACTTGCCTTGATAGCTGAAAGAATTAAATATGTACTCATGCATTTATTAAATTATTAACATTTAAATCCATACAAAGAGGTTGTAAATCTGCAGAAATGGTTGCTTTAGTCAAGGTTGTAGGATTTTTTTCCTTGAATTTTCTTCTTAACTGCTGCTTGATGAAGATAATATAAAACCAAAATGTGATAATCCATCTATATCACAAGTGGTCCAATATTTAGGTTTCCAATTACACTTACTCTGTTATTTGTTAGTTTGTAGTTTCCAGCATTGATTCTATTGGCTATCAAGTTTGCTCTTTTATGATGACTTTGATGACTTTGTATCAATTGACATTAGTCTTATTTGCACTTGTCTTGAACTATACTAACCTCACTACTTGATCTTTTCATACATTCAGTACGAGCACTCAGTATTGCTAGAACTACTCAAGAAAGGTCATCTAGAGGCTGAAAGAAAGATCGGAGTAGGCGTGAAAGCTTTCCAAGTCCGCTTCCATCCTCAATTCAAAAGCCGCTGCTTCTTTCTCATAAGGGAGGATGAGTCTGTTGATGACTTCAGCTTCAGAAAGTGTGTGGACCACATATCTCCATTGCCGGAAAACATGCAAGTCAAACATGATGTCAATAAGGCATTGCGTGGAAAAGGAGGAGGCCGGGGACGCGGTCGTGGTCGTGGCAGAGGTTGGAAGTGAAGAAATTCTACTTTATCTATAAAATGTTTTTTTAGTTTGCCCGGAGACCCCCTTTTTTTTATGTTCAGCGAGGAACTTAATGCCTGTTATGTACTCTTCTTGATGCTGCAGAATTTGCATTAGCTTCTGCAGTTTATCGATCGTTTCATTGCGTTTCTAAATTTTGATAGTTATATATAGTATGTGTTAGACTAGTTTGTTGTGAATTGGGCAAAGTTTTGAGTCTCTGTTTCATAAAGTATCTTTTACGATTTGTACTAATGGAAGTTACTGAACTCATATATCATTAGGGCTGTAAATGCCTTATTCGTGAAATTATTCTTTTTCTACCGATAAAAGTTCGTTCATTTTAGTAAAGCATTACACAAACCAAAATTATATTTTTCCTGACTTTATTTTCTTTGAAAATATAAAATTATTAACTAGATATAATTATTTTCTTTATAATTAGTAATTATTGTGGTAAATCTCTAACTATTTTTATTTGTTCTAAGAAATCAATAAATATATTGTGTTATTATGGATAAAATAATTTATTTTTAAAATAAAATAATCAATATTCTAAACATATATCTAAATTTAGAAAGCTTATTTGGGTTCGATTAAAGTCCGTGACCTCCAAATATTCGATAAATAAAACTGAGATTCGAAGAAAACAAAATGGAATTGCAATATGATAGTTGTGTTTGCATATTGTCTTGTACTACAAAACTTCTCCATAAATGCCTAACCATCTTTTTATATTCATTGTGCATACACACCAAAATTATATTTTTGTCTGACTTTATTCTGTAAAATTTCTCTTTTCGATTTCAGGTTAACTTTAAATCACAATCATGAATCATATATTCTTTTATTAATAATTTGAAATTAGTTCATAATATTGAAGTGATCATTCACTTGTATTATATAATCACGTCGTTTACAAAAATGTCACTCTACTTTTATCGACTATACTTATTTAAAATATACTAATAATTAGTAATAATTATATATTATGCATATTAATTATAATATATATATATATATTAATGAATATATACATAAAAGTATTTTGAGATTGGTTTAGCATGGTGCTTTGAAGCAACTAATATTATTATTTGCAGCAACACCGGGGAAATTCGCCGGAACCCCTCCGATGAACACTTTTCGCCAAGATATGCGAATCATCTCTCTCATAAAATCATGCAAACACAAATCACATCTGCTCCAGCTTCACTCCCTACTTCTCCGCTCCTCCCATTTCTACAATCCCACCGTTTTCCTCGCTTTTCTCTCCCGTCTTGCGCTGCCGCCCCTGCGTGATTTGTCCTACTCCGGCAGAGTCTTCTCCGACTTCCCGGAGCCCAATGTCTCACTCTACACCACCATGATCAGGGCTCATTCCTTCAGCCGCGATTCAGGGCGCAGAGGTTTTCAACTGTACCAGGAGTTAGTTCGTTCAGGCATTTCATCAAACGCCTTGTCAGCGACCGCCGCCGTGAAGTGCTGCACGAAAATCGAGTCCTTGACCAACGGAATGCAGGTCCACGCAAGGATTTGGAAAGATGGATACCTGTCTGATTCACTTTTGTCGACCACATTGATGGATTTCTATTCCTGTTTGGAGAAGGGCGGTGACGCCTGTAACCTGTTCGATGAAATGCCTGACCGAGATGTTGTTGCTTGGAACGTGCTGATTTCCTGCTACACCCGCAACGGGCGGACCCGTGATGCGTTGGCGTTGTTTGATGAGATGAGAAGCTCGAAAGCGTGTAGGCCTGATGATGTCACTTGTTTACTTATTCTGCAGGCTTGTGGGAGCTTGAATTCGTTGGAATGGGGTGAAAAGGTTCATAACTATATCCTAGAAGAAGGCCTTATCGATGCGAGAAACGTCTGCAACTCGCTTATAACAATGTACTCGCGTTGTGGATGTGTTGAGAAGGCGTATGAGGTGTTTCAACACTTGGTTCATCGAGATGTTGTTTCCTGGACTGCAATGATTTCTTGTCTAGCAAGCAACGGCTATGGCAGAGATGCAATCGAAGCATTCAAACAGATGCAATACGAAGGGATTTCACCGGGTGATCAGACATTCACCAGCCTCCTATCAGCGTGCAGTCACTCGGGGCTAGTAGACGAAGGCCGGATGTTTTTCCAAGCCATGAGACGCAATTTTGGTGTCATGCCCAATGTCCACCACTACGGGTGTATGGTGGATCTCTTAGGCCGTGCAGGCTTGCTGCACGAGGCCTACGAGCTCATACGTTCGATGAAGATCAAGCCAGATGCAACAATGTGGAGGACGTTGCTTGGAGCCTGCAGAATCCATGGCGATGCTGCTCTTGGGGAACGAGTAGTTGAGCATCTCGTTGAGCTCAAGGCTCAAGAAGCAGGGGATTACATTCTGTTACTCAATATTTATTCGTCGTGTGGGGACACAGACAAGGTGATGGAAGTGAGGAAAGTGATGAAGGAGAAAGGAATTCATACAACGCCTGCTTCTAGCACGATTGAGTTGAAGGGGAAGGTGCACGAGTTCTTTGCAGACGACATTTCACATCCAAGGAAGACGGAAATCTATGAGATGCTTGCAGAGATCAATCAGCAGCTGAGGATTGGTGGTTATGTAGCCGAGATAGCCTCGGAGATGCCTAGAGCGAAAAGTGAGGCGTACGTTCTGTCGTACCATAGTGAGAAATTGGCGATTGCGTTTGGGATTCTTTCAACCCGCCTGGGACTACGTTGAGGGTTGCGAAAGACCTCAGGATATGTGTGGATTGCCATAACTTTTTCAAGATTCTGTCTGCAGTCTACAACCGGAGAGTGGTGATAAGGGATCGTGCCCGTTTTCATCATTTTCAAGACGGGGTTTGCTCTTGCAACGATTATTGGTAATGTGCAATGTCTGAGGTTTGACAGTGCTCATCCTCCTCTTAGATCAAATTCTTGAAATTGCAATTGCATTAACGGTGAGGTTCATCAATGAGAAGGCCACAGTGCCTTAACCTGTCGCAGCAAGGTAGGCCGATTTTCAGCTGGATAATGAAGAAAACAAGTGTCCCTTGTTAAAGTGGGTAGTCAAATCAAAGATCTACAGCAAAAAGCTTAGAAATGATTAAGTTAAGATGGTTTGCTTGAGCTGGACAGTGTCGATTGCCTGAATGAGATACGTTGAACTCTGCTCATCAACATTATGTTTCGTTGGCATTTGGAGTTGCAGTAATCATATACAATCAAACAGGAAATTAAGACTTCAACAAAAAATATTGTTTCATTATGTAGAAATGGAATTATGTTGATGCAATGATGCTCCATTTTGGTTGAAAATATGTTGGGAAAAATATCTTCAAATGTGAACGTGTACAAGTGATTTTGATTGTTTGAATTGCATTTTGTCTTTTATATACTATATAATTGTTTTCATATTTGTGTTTAGGTATGCAAGAGTTGAAATTTTGAAAATTATAGAAGATCTAAAATGCTATTGGATGGAAAAATGGAATCACGATGAAGGATATGTGCATTAAAATCATATCAAACAGTTAAGTCATTTTATAGAACTTGATACTTAGCATTGGCAAATAGATGATGAATCATGAAACGCGCGCGAGAGAGAGAGCATAAGCATTTTAATGCATAATGCACAGAAATAAACACAGAAATCCCACAACTAAAACACTAAATACTCAATTTCTATGTAAGGAGAAAGCAACGTGACGACGACAAATTAGTAAGTTGCCTACAAAACTGGAATTTGAGCATCAATCGATATTATGCGATCGCCGCAGTACTTTTATTTTTATCCTCAAAATAGAGATGCCGCTTGAGCTCTACTAACACTTTACGCAGTCACCGGCTGCTTCTGAACAAATGCCACACCTTTCTCGATGCTCGCCTTCAGCTCCGGCTTGAGAGCTTCCAAAGCCTTCTGTTCATACTCGGTCAACCCTTGAAGCTCGGACGAAATCACCGCCTGGACCCCATCCTTCCCAAGCTTGATCCTCGATGCAAAGAATGGAAGCTCGGTCAGCTCGGACTGGATATATGAGCACTCAGACACATCTGTGTCCCCATCGAGAGCCCGGAGCGAAGACTCAACAAATCGTGCTGCAGCATACGCCATTGAAAGAGTGGCAGACCCAGCCCCTGCTTTCGCCTCGACAACTTCAGTCCCAGCGTTCTGAATCCTCACAGTCAATTCCTGCACTTCTTCATCAGTTAAAGTGACAGACGGCTTTGCCTTTGACAGCAGGGGCAAAATTGTAATCCCTGCATGCCCCCCGACGACCGGGACGTCGACATCTATGAGCTTCAGGTTCTTCTTCTGGGCGACAAATGTGTTCGCTCTAACGACATCGAGAGTGGTGACACCAAAGAGCTTCTTAGGATCGTAAACTCCCTTCTGCTTCAAAACCTCGGCCGCGATCGGGACCGTGGAGTTTACCGGATTGCTGATGATGTGAATGAATGCATCAGGGCAGTTATCAGCAACGGCCCCAACCAAGTTCTTCACGATGTTGGCATTAATGTTGAAGAGGTCGTCACGAGTCATGCCCGGCTTCCTCGGAACACCAGCAGGGATCACCACAACGTCAGCGTCTCTCAAACAAGCTGCCAATTCGGATTCTCCCGTAAAATCTGAAACCTGAGACGGGGTGTTGCAGTGGCTGAGATCGGCAGCAACTCCCTTCACATTAGCTATATCATAAAGGTTCAACGCGGAAACTAGTGGCGACATCTTGATCAAAAGGGCTAGTGGTTGGCCTATACCACCTGAAGCTCCGAGAATAGCCACTTTGTATGACGCTTGTGGCTGAACATGACTGTAAGATCTCTCACTGCATTTCTGAGCCTTTGGATTATAAGACTGCTTAAGAACTAGGGTGCTGTCACTGCCTAAGAACGACGACTGTGATTCGCAATTCACGGTGGTTGCTGCCTTGAGACCACTGAAGCTTGTTAGGTACTTTCTCGGGTTCAACTTGATACTGAAGGCCTTTGACTGCGTGAAGCCAACTTTGGGCCCAGCAGACGCAGTGGATCCGACAGAAAAACTGGTTGCTGATGTTGCGGCCATCTTGTAGTTGCAACCTGCACGGATCTGATCAAACTTTTACTTTCTCAGACAATAATTTGAATGCACATTATACAAAACATTAACCAACCTAAACAAAGTCATGTTAAAGAGTCAAGATTAAGCTTGAAGGTGATCAAAGCACACTATATTCTGACCGCCTGATTTGAAAAATAACAAACAGGTGCAATTCTGTAATGTTTTCACAATATATACGAGCCTAGAGACTACAAGCTGACATGAACATAACATGATCTTATCAAAACACAATTTTTCAGCCTCTTTCAGCAAGAAAAGAACAAACCCTCCACCGAATTCATAGGTAAAAGATTCATTGTTCCAGAAACCTTTTCATATAGGGCAAGTGGCATATCTAACCTATCTGCAACTAATATACTATTGAAGTATACTTTCACATATAATTGAGAATCAGATCTCATCATATTTGAAGTGTTCAACGCTTGGACCTTAGATTGACATGAACTAACATAACATCATTACCAATTACAGAAAGTGATTCCAAATGAACAGTTCACATTATAGTTTAAGCGGCTTCACATCTACTCTCCGATAATAAAGAAAAGGCTGCAACTAACCATACAATAAAAAAAAAAGGTTAATTAATCCAAGAGAAAATCTGGCAATTTTCATCGAAGACACTTGATACATAAATCTCAAACAAACTTGCATGAATATTAGACAATATCAGCTAAAAAAAAACTTATAGATCTATTACATCACAGTACACTTCAATGAGCAGACTACATACAGTAAACTAGCAAAAAAATCTCTTCTTTTTTTCGTTTTTCTAATTCCAGCAACACTCATAGATCAATAACAAACAACAGAACAGAATAAAGTTAAGAAAAACGAATCTTTAAACGCAAATTCACACAATTATATCAAACCAATACTTCAAACTTATCAAAGATGCAACAGATCTACGAGCTAAGGTATGAGGAACCGAAACATACGTCAAGTTAGGTTTCAGAAATCAATGAAGAGCGAAAAATCAGCAGAGATGGGGTTAGGTAAAGGAAAAAGGGAATAAAATAGAAGACAAGAGGGTACCTTTTGAATGCGTGGACGTTGATTTCGACAGAAATGGGGTTAGGGGGTTTGGTTTGGGAGAATAAAAAGGGCGGATTTTTAACACGCACAAACCCGCTGGAGTGCGTGTAGTTGAGGGGTCTTAATTTTCTCCGCCCAGGGGCTTCGATGTAATCTATCACGTATATATTTCCAACCAAACCCCTTATTTTTCACCAATCATTATTTCTGTTATTCTTTTGTTTTTTCCATTTTCAAACTTGTAAATTTCAGTTTTCAGGTGTCACGTGAGTTCGATCTATAAATCTTTGTACAATTAAATATTTAATTTTGGATTTCAAATAACATATCTCAAACTTGTAAGTTAGGATGTTTAAAATACGAGTATAAACTCCTTATATTGGAATGAATATCAGTTATGACTCGTGATTAATTATATTTAAAAATATACTTCATATTTTAATAAGTTATAGTTTTTTGATCCCGTCTAAAGGAATTATGCCTAAATATAAAAATAAATGATATTTTTAAATATACAGTAGAACTTCTCTAAATGAATACTCTATTTAGGAATAACCTCATATTTTATCATAAAAATTCATAGTCCCAACTCGGCATCAATTATATTTCTAATAAACTCATATTTGTCATAATTCATATTTTTAAGGTCTCACCTAAAAGAAATACACCTCCATTTAAGAATAAATCACAATAATATATATATATATATATATATATATATATATATATATATATATATATGGGAGGTTAACGTGAGAACCATTTTTATTGTGAGAACGTGAGAACCAAAACCGATAAATCATGAAAGTTGATGAATCCATTGGAAAATTATCAATCCAAAAATAGAATTTTCGCCTCATGGTATTCGAACCCGGTGAAAAATTCAATTTCAATTCATTAACTTTCTCAACTGATTCATCAACTTTCATAACGAATTCATTTTGGTTCTTAGTTTTAGGATAAAATTATTCTTATTTGAACCAAACTCTATATATATATATATATATATCTCATTATAATAAATTTATGCAAATTTAAAATATTTCTAAGGTTCTTTGTATGACAACGACTTCATTTTTTTGTTGCAATTATATCTTTTAACTTGCAGTGTTTTCAATACCGTCCATATGACCATCTTCTTGTTGAACCCAAAATATTTCCAATTTGTCGAGCAAACTCAAAGCTTCTTCACATTAAACTTTTGGGACTTCTACGTTATCATCTTCCGGATTATTTCTCTTCTCTTCTTGCCTCATTTCTTGAACGCCTTCGATATCGTCGATTGGGATAACTTGAGATTATGAGTATCATCCAACCACTTTGCAAAATCTTTTTGCTTCCAACTCGGATGCATTTCCTTCATTTTGTGTAACTCAACATGAATTTTTTCACTCATTTGAACTCGCTTTTCAATTTTTGGTGCCATTGTAAGAAACAATATTTGACATGATATTAAAATATGTATATTGTGTAATATTTATAAGAGCACAACATAATAATGATTCCAACAAAAGTTACATGTACTTACATGCATCTACTTTAAGAGATTAACTCTACATATTCTAAGTCAAATAAATTAAATATTGTACATGTATTTGCATATAATACATTATACAATATATATATTTAGTAATTATAATATTTATGTATTGTTCATGTACATTAAAATTAGAAGAAGAAAAAAAATCTTCTTACAACTCTATTTAGGAATAACCTCATATTCTGTCATATTTTTTTGTAGTCCCTAAAATATTCCTTAATAGAGGTTCTACTGTATATACATACACACATCACAATAAGTTTAAGATATTTTAAAATACTTATGTCAAATCAAAATGCATGTATTTATTTTAGTCAAAATTATAATAATTAGATACATAAAATTGTTAAATGAATTTATACATCATGTATTATACATTATTATTATAAAACAAATATTTTTATATAAAACTCTATTTCCTATAGTAACAATATCTTTTCGGTCCCGACACTACTTTAATTCAAAATATAAACTACTAAATCATTAGAACTTTTATTAGGTGATAAGCGTACAAGCTTACGCCCTGGAAATTTTATTTTTGACAAAGTCTCCTTTCGAGACATCCTTACATAAAAATGGAGGGAGACCACATCCTAAATCTCAATTAAGATGTGATTTGCATCCTAATTAATATATTCTCACATGTAAACGTCCTTACGTGAGACCTCTTTATTTTTTTAAATTGACCTCCATAGGCATTAAATAAAATGAATATTAACTTGTTCGACTGATAACCATCTATTAAATCCCAATCGAAAACAACAAAATTAGATTTTTGTTGCATCCTCTAATAATTTGCAAATATGTTCATAAACATAAAAGTAACATGTTTTTTGGTTCGAAAATGTGTTAAGGAGTTCAAATATAAATATATACGTATTTAGAGAATGAAAATTGCATCACTAAGAAAGATCCATAAGTCATTTTTATTTAGTAGAAAAAACTACTAAGTTTTAGTTTTACCATAACATCAAACTTTTACTATTAAGTTGGATTGAGTTCCCAAATTTCTATTATGTTTACCCTCAAGCTTTAATTTTTATTACAATAAGCTTGTAAACTCTTTAATTTTATTGTGGGTGATTATTATAACAAATTGTTAGTCACGTAAAACTTTTACATGGTCTCGTTAAAAGATGAATTAAAAACTTCCTGGGATTTTTAATCCACAATTAAAACCATAATTAGAATTTAATTAGAACCTAATTAGAGTAATTGGGACATCCCGCACAATGCAGCTGTCCGCATGGAGCAACCAAAGAAATGCATCGGCCTGAAAATGTTTTAAAACGAAGTCTGCCAGCTGGAACAAATTGAAATTATGGGATGCTGATAGGCGATAGCTTTAGTTGGTGACCTTCTCTTGGATCCTATAGACGAGAAAATAGAATTCCAAGGCAAATATTGAACATATTATTTTTAAAAATTATATTATTAAAGAAATTACGTAAAACATGCTTATATACTAACTTCTAGATTACTTGAACTTCGGACTTATTGGTTGAAAGGAAAACATCTTACCAATAAGCTGCACTTCGTCGTCATATTATTAAACATTCTTTCAGACGGGCTAAAGTGCAATTTTCTTTGGGTTCATGGGCCTGAGCTGGATCATACAAAAGTATGCATTTAGGCCCGTGGACGTTTCCATATTATATAAAAATATTCAAATATACGCATAGTATTCAAATTGAATATAGACAGTGGCGGACCCAGGATCGGATTAAGAAAATCGGGATACTCACAAATACACTCTTTTATACTCCCTCAAAATCATCGTCTCCGCCTCCTCTAATTCCTGGCACTAGGATCGAAATCGCCTCCTCCACCTCCTCTAATTTTTGATGCCATGATCGGATTAAGAAAATCGGGGGCCTTAGACTATATAGGAAAAAAACTATATAAAATAAATATTCCAAAAATCAATTTCAACTTTCGTGAATTCTCAATAACAAAATTATTTATTAATTTTTTATAATATATTTAATATATCTTGCTACATAGTTGATTTTTTGACGAACTTATTTAACCATTTTTATTATCCGTAATGAAACCAAGTGCTCTATTTTACAATCACTTTCATATTTTCTATTTTATATATTTAGTAAAATAATTCAAAAAAGTCTTCTAGACAATAATCACAATAACAATATATCCTTGTATAAAAAACAAAAGAAAAGAGTTTTGTTTTGAGAGCTGATGCTTCAACTTAATTTATAGACTTATTTTTAAATTTATTTTGTGTTAATAAGTATAGAGATATGGAAGACAAATTTGAAAATAGAAACTAGGTTAACAAAAATCTAAAAAAATAAAATAGATGTATAAAAGAAAGCTAGGTATATATAAATTATACTACATAACTAATTATAACCAAAATTTAAAATTAAAATTAAAAAGATCAGTTTTAATTTTGAAAAAACTAGTTAAGTAAAACAAATCTCTACAGCATAAGTTATATAACTAATTAATACAAAAACTTAAAATTATAACAAAAAAAACCTCAGCTATGAATCAAACCCAAGAGTCTTGAAGTATGCTAAGAGTGTTTTTACTACTACACCACCACGTTCTTTTATAAAATAAGTAGTATATATGTATATAACTAAACATATATACATGAAATTATTAATTTACCTTCGGTATTTTCTAAAAATCCAGGAAGGCTCAGTGCCACCGGGTCCGCCCCTGAATATAGGGATAGTATTTACATTATTTGTCAATCGTCTCATTACAGAAAATGCACATACATATATGGCGACAAATTTGTGAACTTCGGGCAAGCTTTTATTCGTTTGGATATATCTACTTATTATAGTGTCACAAGCTAAGCAAATCTTGAGTGGGAAAAAGCAAAAGAAGAATAAGTTTCAATATTTTGATTTTTGAGTCTGAATATATCTACAGGTTTTTTGAGTATTTGTTTAATTATAATATTAAAAGAATACATATAAAAATATATTTTTCAAAATTAGTCCAAAATGTGTGTGTGAGAGAGAGAGAGAGATGCATAATCCTAAGCCAAGCTAAACAACTAATCTTTCCATTTCACATTGACTTCTTGAAAACAACTAATGCGAAAACGATACTTGAATATAAAGAGTTAAATTAAGCCTAGGAATTCCCTGCATAGATTAGTTACGCACTCAACTGACTACAAGTTGGTGTCGTTAGGCTTCTACCGTTGTATCCGAAAACTAAAGGTAGTTGCAGTAGGTCAGAAAATCCAAACCTGTTGGTTCATCAAACCTCAACCTTTCTCTCTCTCAATCTCTCTAAATCCAAAATAATTCCTGTTGGAAAAGGTGTACGAACAAGACAAGATTTTGCGGGCGTATTACATAACGTGAAATGAAGGTAGGAGATCAAACTAACAATGAATTTGAAAATGTAAATACAATCGAAACTGTAAAAACCGTAACAGATGCCGAGTCGAGGAGGCCTCTTTCCGAAGACGAGATACGCCCGGTAGTGCTCTCGGTTCGGCGTATCGTCCCCAAAGATGAAACGGCGTCTCGTAGGTGGCAAAGACCGCAGACCAACGAGCTCCCATGAACCGGACGGAGGCGAGGACAGAGCTGACACGAAAATATGTATGCAGGAGTGCTCTAGGTATCTTTGGAATGCTTTTGCGATAGTTTTGCTTATCCGGGAGACATGTCCTATTTATAGGCGCCGCCCCTCATGGGGAAAGATGTTGAGTCAACACCGCATTGATGTCGGGTGTTACGGAGTTATGTCCCCTATTGAGTGCGGCGGTTTCGGAGACAACGTGGCACGCTTCCGCAGAGCCATCATGTCGGGCGTTACATCGACGGTTACTGACGAATCTGACAACGCGTGCGTCGTGTTCATTGGACGATCCGGACGTCTCTTCAGGCACACGCAGCCCAACGGATTAGGCCACACGAGTTGGGCCCTGACCAACTCCATCGCACAAGCGAGCCCAACGGATCGGGCTACACGATTGGGCCCGGACCAACTTCATCTTTGGGCTCGATCAAACGTTGATCCAAAATATAAGGACAATGGGCCACGGAACCGTGCCCACGAAGCAAGCCCACGAACAGCCCAAAGAATGCCCCAAAGACCACCCAAAGACCAATCACAAGATCCAAGATCCAAGATCCAAGATCCACGATCCACGATCCACGATCCACGGACCACGGACCACGGAACCGAACCGAACCGAACGGAGCCGGGCCGGGCGGGCGGGCCGGCACGGGCGCGGCGCGGCGGCGGCGACGGCGCCGGGCGCCGGCATCGGGCACCGGCACCAAGGCGGCAGGCATGCAGCGCAGGTGTCACAGGCGTGGCTTCCACCCATCACTTGTGCACATAATTATACTAAGTGTTCAATGACCCACTTATATAGACAATTAATGAAGGTACATTAATCAATGTGGGATAATGATTAATTAATCCATGCTTATCCCATTAATCACATAACTCCATGTTTAAGTGACCAACTTTGATCCATTATTTCTCACTCACCGGAAATCGGATTTGAGAATGTGAATACACCACGATCATCTACTCGAACGTAGATCGATCCTATGCCGCTTAATTTCACAAAATTAAACGTTACGTCACTCAAAATCTTGGTCAAAGTAGCTTCGAAACTCGACCACATATATATATATATATATATGCACGCGATTTTCAACAATCCCCACATGAGTGGAAATAGCCATATGCATGATGCAGACACACTCGATCCTCAAGAGATGTTAAAATATTTGGACAGTGGTTTATGGCCTCAACCTTCCATAGTTAGTACCATCGAGTACACAGCGGATTAGTGGACACGACGCTCAACTATTCCCCCACAGGCGTAATCGAAACAATGGTATTAACACTTTAACACCTCAACCTCATCCGTTCTCACGTTTGATTCCATTTGGCCATGGACATCCACTTTGGATTCATAAGTGTTTTGTTTGAAGCGGCCCCACTTCGCACTTACATAGGTGATTCTTTACCGAGTATCTTGCCATACTCAACCTCCTCGAGGTATCTTAGGAATCATTGAGTCAACGACTCAACCTCACCACTAGGCAAGTTTTTCAACACTCGTTTGCTTTCTAGGGAACAGACTAACTTGAGTGTTTATACACGAACTCATATAGCTTAGTTCTCCCATTGAACCAAGTTCTTGGGATCTCCAGTCATCATGGTTGGGTTACCACTATGATTGTTCTTAAGATGTGGATTTTAGTCCCATTCCCTCTAGCAACTTGATCATTTGATCCCGGTTCAACCCTTTGGTTAACGGATCTGCCAGATTATCTATTGACTTGACATAGTCAATTGATATAACCCCACTTGAGATCAAATGCCTCACGGTATTATGTCGCCGACGTATATGTCGAGACTTACCATTATACAAACCACTTTTCGCCCTTCCAATAGCCGCTTGGCTATCACAGTGAATCATCACCGGTGGCACTGGTTTAGACCAACATGGAATATCTTCCAAAAATTACGAGCCACTCGGCTTCCTCACCGCCTTTATCCAAAGCTATGAATTACGATTCCATGGTGGATCGGGCTATACACGCCTGCTTTCGTGGATCTCCAAGAAACAAGACCTCCCAATCGTGAACACGCACTCCACTTGTAGAAAGTGAATCTTTCGTGTCGGATATCCAATTGGCATCACAAGACCCTTCAAGTACCGGGATATCTCGTGAAATGCACCATGATTTTGAGTATACTTCAAGTACCTCAAACTCTCACTAAAGCCTTCCAATGCTCCTTGCTTGGATTGCTCGTAACGACTCAATTTGTTCACTATGAAGCTATGTCGGGTCGGGTGCAATTTGTAAGATACATCAAACACCGATGACCTTAGCATAGTCTTCTTGCAACACAGTTCACCCATGTTCTTACTCAGTGAACATTGAGCTCTAATGGGGTCTTAGCAGTAAACTATCAAACGCGTTGAATTTCTTAAGCACTTTCTCAACGTAGTGAGATTGTGTCAAGACAATTCGTCGATCTTCTTAGAATCTTGATTCCAAGAATCACATCGCCTAAACCCATGTCCTTCATGTCAAAATTTCTATTTAACATGCGCTTGTGTCATTAATGACTTGAGTATTGCTACCCATGATCAACATGTCATCTACATACGGACACACTATAACATAACCATTATCGTTGTTCTTAACGTAGACACATTTGTCACACTCGTTGATTTTGAAACCATTTGCCAACATTACATTGTCAAATTTCAAGTGCCATTAACGGCGCTTGTTTCAAACCATATAGAGACTTCACGAGTTTGCATACCTCGCCTCTCGACCAGTACTACAAACCCTTCGGGTTGCTCTATATATACCTCATCCTCGAGGTCACCATTCAAAATGCGCCTTAACGTCCATTTGATGAATCTCAAGATTGTGCAAAGCGACAATTGCGAGAAGCACCCTAATAGACGTAATCCTCGTCACGGTGAATAGGTATCAAGAAATCGTACTCTCTCTTTGTTTAAACCCTTCGACAACCAAACGGGCTTTATACTTTTCAATTGATCCATCTCGCTTGTACTTTTTTAAGGATCCACTTGCATCCTAAGGGCTTACAACCTTCGGCAAATCAACCAAGACCCAAGTGTGGTTTTGCAAATGGAATCAATCTCACTGACGACCTCTTGCCGAGCATCCCGTCCGGCCGAGCATAGCTACTTTGATTGAAGTTGGTTCTTCGTCCAACATGAACGCAATATAGTCGGGACCAAAGTCCTTTGGCGCTCGACTCTATCGCCACGCCTCGCTTCCGACCTCTCGGATCGCACCTCGATCGCTATGCGATATCGGTTCTTCCTCCAAAGGTTTAGAACTCAAGCTTCACCATCGCCTATTGCTAGAATTGGCTTCACTTTTATCCTTATCTTTACGGGATAAACACTTTCAAAGAATATAGCATTCCTCGACTCGATCGCCGTCCCCACAATATATCCGTACCTCCGACCGTGGATCGAAACGATAGGCGCCGCTGTTCATCATACCCAATAAAGATACAATCGATCGCTTTAGGTCCAATTGTAACTTGTTTTGGAAGAGGCACCTCAACCTTCGCCAAACACCCCACACTTTGAGATATTTGTACGATGGCTTTCTTCCTTTCCACAACTCGTGAGGAGTGACATCCTTACCTTTGAGTGGAATCTTGTTCAAGATGTAGTTGGTCGTCAAAACAGCTTCCCCACAAGTTCGGGGCAACCTCAACTAATCAACAAAGCATTCATCATCTCCTTAAGTGTTCGATTTTTACGTTCAAAGAACGCCATTAGACCGAGGTGAATAAGAGTCGTCGTTTGGTGTATTATACCACTTTCGTTGCATAATGCCTCAAACGAGCTACATATTCTCCCTCTATCACTTGACATCTTAATTCGACAATTAATTGATTCTCGGCTCGTTCTTGAAGTTTTAAAAGCTTCATAGCCTCGTCTTTACTTCTTAGAAGGTAAAGATAACAATATCTTGTACCATCAATAAACGTGATGAAGTACTTTTACCACCTCTAGTTTGTACAAACTTTAAATCACACACATCGGTGTGAATAAGTTCTAGAGGCTTAGTGTCTGCTTCACCGAATGAAACGGTAACTTAGCTATTTTAGCTTCCACACAAACCTCACATTTCGTTTGTGTATTAACTTCATTTAACTTTAGTAAATCTAAATTTACTAATCTTTTATTGCATTTAGATTAACATGTCCTAATCTACAATGCCATAAATCGAGCACTCGGTCAAGTAAGAGGAAGTAGATGTTTTTCATTCATCATAATTTTGGGTACACGGCAAGACAAATTATTACATTTAGTTTGAAAAGACCCCGGTGAGATAACCTCTACCAAGAAACTTTCCAAACTTAGTCAAGACAAACTTGTCCGACTCAAAACTAGTCTAAAACCTTTATTAACTAGAATAGAGCCCGACACTAAGTTCTTGCGAATGTCGGGACATGCAAGACATCCTTCAATGTGATCTCAATGCGGACGTCATCTTGAGCACCACATCACCAACTCCGCAACCTCGACGGCTTGGTTCCCCATGTTGAGCTTCCTCCTCAACAGGCTTGTAGGTGGAGAAACGCATCTTTCGGCGCATACGTGCGCGCTTGCGCCAATGTCGATGAACCATCCACCTTGATTCTCGACGTGATCGACTTCTTCGGTCACCACAGCAGCCAAGTCATCCTTGTCCCATTTGTCAAGTCCTTCTCGACAACGTTGGTAACTTGCTTAGCCTTCTTCTTCAGTCGACGAGCCTCTACTGTGTGGCCATGCTTGCCACAATTGTAATGATCCCCCGTCAAACTTACGGAAACCACCTTCCTTTCGCTTTTATCTTCGACATCGACTAACACGTTTGTTGGAGGGACCGCCTCCAACAGTTGGCTCTAAGATCGATCAAGCCTTCCCTTTAGTTCTAGCTTCTTCACGCCGGACTCGATCGCGATCGACGATCAAGTCTTCAAGTGTCATATCCTTTCGCTTGTGCTTAAGGTAGACCTCAAGTCTCTCCACCCCGGTAGCTTCTCAATCATCGTAGCGACGACAAAGCCGTCCGAAATAGTGTTCTTTCGGCTTGAACCTCGTGCACAATGAGTTGAAACTCTTGCACTTGGTCCATGATCGGTCGGAATCGACCATCTTGTAGTCCAAATATTTGGCTACAATGAACTTCTTAGTACCGCATCATCACTACGGATTTCTTTTCTAACGCATCCCACATACTGGATGTCGTTACAACAAAGATAAACACTATACAAGCTATCTTCTAAACTACCAAGTATAAAATTTTTACAAAGGTAGTCGCCGGTCGCCATTGTCATATGTCGCTCGGACGTGAAAGTCCATTACCACCGGGCATCGGCGGGCTCATCTTCTACCAAGAAGTTGGCGAAGCCCAACGTCGTGGTAGAACGGCATCTTTGTCGCCATCTCAAGTCGGATCCTCCAAATTTCGGCGGCTTCTCGGCGGCATCATCCTCCTGCGGTATGAACAGCGCCGAGATCGATCCATGACCGGATCCACGGTTGTTAGATCCCATGGATCCAACAATCGACCCAATCGAAAAGTGCGCAATCGTCGAACCAAAGGAACCACTAAAGTGGAACCAATTGTTGAACCACTAAAAGTGGAACCAACAATGACCCAAAGGGTCCCATGGTTGACCGAAGGCATCGAACCAAACATGACCGAAGCCATTGTGCGAATGGCGGCAGCAGCAGAGGCGCCGGCAAAGCGGCGGAGCGGCGGCGACGGAACAAGCGAGGCGGCGAGTCGGTGGCGTGCGGTCGACATCTCCAAGCAAAGGTATTAGTTTCAACGTTTTAAGTTTATTAAGAGTCCGAACTCCTTCGTGGCAAGTAATATCTCGTCTTGCGATTGTTGGAAAAAGGTGTATGCAAAGACAAGATTTGCGCAAGGCGACACAACGTGAAATGTAAAGGTAGGAGATCAAAACTAACAATGAATTTGAAAATAAAATACAATCGAAATGTAAAACCGTAAACAGATGCCGAGTCGAGGAGGCCTCTTTCCGCAAGACGAGATACGCCCAGTAGTGCTCTCGGTCGGCGTATCGTCCCCAAAGATGAAACGGCGTCTGTCTTCGTGGGTGGCGACCCGCAGACCAACGAGCTCCCGCGAATCGGACGGAGGCGGCGACAGAGCTCGACACGAAAATATGTATGCGGGGAGTGCTCTAGGTATGCCGGAATGCTTTTGCGATAGTTTTGCTTATCTTTGGAGACATGTCCTATTTATAGGCGCCGTCCCTCGTGGGAAGCATGTTGGAGTCAACACCGCATTGATGTCGGGTGTTACGGAGTTATGTCCCCATTGAGCGCGCGGCGGTTTCGGAGACAACGTGGGCACGCTTTCCGCAGAGCCATCATGTCGGGCGTTAAGACGGTTCGACGAATCTGGACAACGCGTGCGTCGGTGTTCATTGGACGATCCGGACGCTCTTCTGTGCACAAAGCAGCCCAACGGATTGGGCACACGAGTTGGGCCCCGGACCAACTCCATCGCACAGCAGCCCAACGGATTGGGCTACACGAATGGGCCTCGGACCAACTTCATCTTTGGGCTCGATCAAACGTTGATCCAAAATATAGGACAATGGGCCACGGAACCGGGCCCACGAAGCAAGCCCACCGAACAGCCCAAAGACCACCCAAAGACCAATCGCAAGATCCAAGATCCAAGATCCACGATCCACGGACCACGGAACCGAACCGGGCGGGCCGGGCCGGGCCGGGCCGAGCCGGGCCGGGCGGGGGCGGGCACGGGCGCAGGCGGCGGGCGACGGGCGCCGGGCACGGCACCGGCCCGGCGGGCAAGCGGCATGTCTTGCCAGGCGCAGGGCTTTCCAACCCATCACTTGTGCACATAATTATACTAAGTGTTCAATGACCCACTTATATAGACAATTAATGAAGGTACATTAATCAATGTGGGATAATGATTAATTAATCCATGCTTATCCCATTAATCACATAACTCCATGTTTAAGTGACCAACTTTGATCCATTATTTCTCACTCACCGAAATCGGATTTGAGAATGTGAATACACCACGATCATCTACTCGAACGTAGATCGATCCTATGCCGCTTAATTTCACAAAATTAAACGTTACGTCACTCAAAATCTTGGTCAAAGTAGCTTCCTGGAAACTTGACCACATATATAATATTATATATATATGCACGCGATTTTCAACAATTCCCATAACCGAACTATGTTTAAAACCATCTCTACTATTAAACCCAAATCAATCCCTCCACATTTCAAGCAGAAAAACTGAAAACTACCCCTATTACAAGAAAATGACAAAGCTAAAACTTAAAACATTCCTTTCGATCTTCCTAACGTTGTTTCTTTTCCACGGACGACACTGCCACTGCAAGGTAGTCCAGTTCATCTTCGAGACTCCCTCTCCGACGTCGGCAACAACAACTACCTCTCCAAAAGCCTCGCCCGCGCCAGCCTACCGTGGTACGGCATAGATTTCGGCGACGGATTGCCTAATGGAAGATTCTCTAATGGCAGAACAGTCGCTGATATAATAGGTAAACCAATTTTTTTCACATGACTTCGTTTACTAAGGGCATCTCCAAGAGTTGGAGCTATTTTACAGCAATTTTACTTTATTTTACAGAAAACATCTCCAATGGTTACTCTATTTTACAGCAAAAGGGAAAATTCTTCAATATACAGCAGAAAAATGCACTAAAACTAGAATAGCGCAGGTACAGTGTTGCGCTATTAATTGCGCAACACTGTAGCAATATTCAAAATATAGCAGAAAGATAGCGCAGGATTGGGAAGTTTTCATCTGCAATAAAGCGCTCAACGTTATTTTACATCTCCTGTTGGAGATGGCCTAAGAAAAGAAAACAAAATTAGAATATTTATTACATAATACACCTCTGTTTTGTGAAACTCTCAGGTGACAAGATGGGTCTTCCTAGGCCTCCGGCATTCCTGGATCCGAATCTAAATGAAGATACCATACTCGCGAATGGAGTGAACTACGCTTCCGGAGGTGGTGGCATCCTGAACGAGACAGGATCATACTTTGTGAGTACGCATGTTGTTCTTTATAGGTCTGAGTCCGTTACAGTTTTCCTGAAACAGGCAACTATTTTTGTGTCAGGTCCAGAGATTGGGGCTGTACAGGCAGATAGAGCTGTTTCAGGGGACTCAGGATTTGATCATTGGCAGAGTGGGTGAGACTGAGGCCGAGAAATTCTTCCAAGAAGCACGATACGTAGTCGCCCTGGGCAGCAACGACTTCATCAACAACTACCTGATGCCCGTCTACAGGGATTCCTGGAGTTACAATGATGACACCTTCATTCAGTATCTCACAGGGACACTGGAAAGCCAACTAAATGTGAGTCTCAATCAGTATGACGGATCATCCTCATTATGATCATTCTTTTTTTGTCAATTAATACAGAAATTTTAAAGAATGTGTTATGGTGGACTCAAATTTGATACTTTTAGCTTCAAACATTAACCACTCTACCACTAAGCCAACACGCACACAAATTATTATTATTCCTAACTTGACATTTATGATCATTTTACGAGCTGTAGCTGTTGCACGGCTTGGGCGCGCAAGATTATGGTGTTCGGGTTGGGGCCGATGGGGTGCATCCCGCTCCAGAGAGTGCTGAGCAGTTCAGGGGGATGCCAGGACAAGACCAACAAATTAGCCCGAGGCTTCAATGAGGCAACTACCAAGCTTGTCGCCAAATTGTCTACCACTCTGCCTAATGCAACCATCAGGTTTGGGGATGCATACGACGTCGTCAACGATCTCATCTCCACTCCCGACAAATACGGTACCAAACATTCCAAATACCGTATTCTAATCTCACCTTTATCATCATTTTAAATAATGGTTAATTGCCAAAAAATTCACTCAATTTTGGTTCCAGACCCACTTAAATCGTTTCAATGACACTACTTATCGATTTGTAGCAAGATAGAAAAGCCCATAGACACTAATTAGGCATGATTTTTTTCCTTGATGATAGGATATCTAATTAGGAACTCGGCCAGGTCATTTTTTCAACTTTCGTAAAACTTTGGGTGTGTTTGTTGAACTAGAAATCAAAAAAATGGTGTCATTATTAAACTGATTTATAAAAATGTGTAAAACCACAATCGGGTCAAGTTAGATGAATTCGTTGGCAATTGACCATTTTGAAAAATGTCACAAATAAAAAATAGTATAGTACCTGACCTATTTGAGTTATTACAAATCCAACATGGGATAAAATTGGTGCAGGGTTCAGCAACTCGGATTCCCCGTGCTGCTCGTTCGGGAAGATCCGGCCGGCGCTAACGTGCATTCCGGCGTCGAAGCTGTGCAAGGACAGGAGCAAGTATGTGTTTTGGGATGAATACCATCCGTCGGATAGTGCCAATCAACTCATTGCTAATGAGATGATCAAGAAACTCGGATTTAAGCCGATTAACGAGACGGATTCGCCGCCTGCTTTGCCTCCATCTGCTGATGGAGATTAGATTTTTTGACAGTTTATGTGTTTGGACTGTGAGATTCGAGGCTGTCACATATGGTTTTCTTCCTATTAAAAACCTATGTTTTGAAGATGATCATATATATGGGGACTAGTATTAGTTTGTTGCTGTTGTGTATGTGTGTGTGTGAGTTTTATTTATTTAATTATTTTTGTTTGATGATCATGGATGATGAAGAAAGGGGGGTGTATGCATTTCTGATCCTGACATTGATGAAGAAGTTAAAACGAGAATTTGATTTACCTTACTTTTCCAATTTTTTTCTTGTAATATATATATATGTATTATTTTCAAAATTGTATATTAATGAAACAATTATATATATAATGTTAGATTATTTTAGTAGTGAATATGATGCATAAATATGAGGACCAATATAGTCCACCATCTATAAGCAGCAATGACTTTTAGTCTACATAAGCATTTATCATTTTTATATTTGACTATATTTTTTATTCTAATTCCTCATAAAATGTTATGAAAATCATTAAATGTATGAATTACAGAAATATCAAATCCTGATTTATTCTTCCTTTTGAAATTAAAGTAAAAATTGAAAAAATTGAGTTTTGATTTTTATATCATTTGTGAATTTGGTAATTCAAATAATATATGGATACTAGAATAAAACATAATATTAAAAATATATTGATGTGAACTATACTCATTAATAGTGAGCGACATGTCTGACCTCTATATATGTATATATGCAAAAAATCTTATGAAGGAAATACCTTTTTTACCCCATATCTAAACATGTCAATTCCCATAATAAGCATGACTTTTCAAGGGCATTTTAAGATTATTGCTCGCACTATAGGTGTGTACCACTTCAAAATATTGCACTTGTTTGATCATTGATATCCCACTAAACAATTAGTAAATTTCCAAGTTGGTGTAGATATTTCGGCCACACCCCTTAAAATAAGGTGGTTTACCTAACAACTTCTCACTTTCAAATTTTTAATTTGAAAATGGAATATAGGATAAATTTATGGCATATCTGAAGAACTACAATAGATCTCAATTACTATTTCCTTTTTTTTTTTTTATCAATTAATACAGAAATTTTAAAGGCTGCATCACGGTGGACTCGAACCCGAGACCTTTCGTCTCGGGCATTAACCACTCTGCCACTAGGCCAACACACACACACTAAATCTTCCAAAAATATTAATTGAAATTAAAAATAGATTTATACAGAAATAAGACTTTAATACCAAAGTAAGACTTGATCTTTGCTTTGAACATTGAAGCTAAATAAATGGATCGATAATATTTGATCATATATATAATATCTTATTCTGAGAGCTTGATTTTATCTTTTTTCTTCTGAAGAAATCATCTAAATTCAAATGTATGTTAAATCAAATAAAATAAATGAAAGATTCACAGTTTCTCTACATAAAATTCGACCAACAAGATCGAGTTCAATAAATCATCAAAGTATCCAAAGATAGAGAGGAACATAAAATCATGAAATTAAAACAAAAGAGACAGAGAGAATTATATAGCACTGGTTATATTATTTCCCAAACATAAAATCTGATCCACACTCAGAAAAGAAATTATGATAAATATTTAGAGCACTGCTCATTCATCCAACCATGATCATCAAGTCACCTAGATCAAGATCCCAAAATTTACATGTGATCCCTCTAATATAATTTCCTACTGAAACCAAAACCATGTCTACATTTTCTCTTTGAGAAAACTAGAGAACACGTGCATCTATAAATACAGCAAATATTTAATCATCTATTACCAAGATTAATTAACTTTTCAGCAGTCATTGCAGCCTCTTCCTAGTTGAGGCCTTGGTGTGTGTCGATTGTTCGCCCCCGATCCCGGATAGTCGTTCACCTCTATCTCCATTCTTCTGATCACCAGATTAGGGTTTCCCTACACATTTATGGTCCAAAACTTGGATGAAATTGATACTATGATGGAAGATACCTTTAATTTTTACTATAGGATCATGTTTGTTATATAAATATTTTCTAAGAAAATAATCAAGATTTGGTGAAGTACCAAGAGGGCTCCTTCTGCAACTTGATCACCACTCTGAATGTTCTGGACAAGGTTTGAACTTCCTGCAACAAAAGAGAGAAAAAAATTAGTATGAATTCATAAGGCAAATGTAGTATAAGATGTATAATTGAAGAATATATTTGATTGATGATTACTTGTAAATGGGATGGCTCCATTCATGCCCATATGGAAACACAAGCATAATATCACCACCATTACCCTAATCCAAGAGCCAGCCATTGATACAACACAAACAATGACCAAATTCTCTCTCTCTCTGTATGTATGTATGCATGTATGTGTGTATGTAAGAAGTGGTTTATATATAGTTTCCAAAAGGCAAATTCAAGTGCTGGATTGTTGTGAATGTGGGAAGTGGGCAGTAGGGCACTTTGTATGGTGCATGGTTTACTAACACAAGTCAAAAAGGTGTTGGTTGCAAGATCAGCATGTATTGGGAAAGTTCTATTACACACAACTCATGATAATTATAACAAAGAAATATCACATAGTGGAGACCCTTCAATTTTACGACTTTTTTAGTATAGCAGGATGGTATATACGTAAAAATCAAGTTCCCAAGTAGACCACTCAACCTTATTATCAGTATTTGAGATAACTCAACCCGCGGGGTTTAGTACAATAAACCTTTGAGCTCCTTAAGGGACGCCATCATCCTAAACGGATACGGTGACTCGACACGTGAATTAGCATGACATACAAGATCGCCACCACCCAAGATCGAGAAAATCTTGGGTTATCTCATGTAACTCTCATCCATAACAAATCAAAGTGATGGTCAAGAACTCATACTCATCTAATACCTTATCGAGGTTTAGATCAACGTAAAATCACCGAGATCTGGTTCTTCACGACGGTCGACATAGAAGAACTCATCTTTTAAAGTTCAGTTTTATCAAATTGGTACTTTAGATTTTGGATTATGTTGTAACTGAGTCATTAAATTTATCCTTAAACTGCATGTTATAAATGTTCGTTGTCAATTATAACATATTAATGCAGAATTTCGAGGACCCGATTCATTGAATTAAACCAAGTTTATGAATTCGATTATAACATTATAATGTAAAGTTGAAGGACCAATTTATTCATTATATTATAGATTTAATGTTGCTAAAGTCTTGGCGACTATATTCAGCTATCCTTTTTTTTTGTAGTTAAAGTCAACAATTAATGTGAAGTTTGCATGAAGGTTTTGATACGATATATTATTAATGTTAAGACTTTAGATTAGTGAAGAAGTGGAAGATATGATGAGATTTTATTTAAGTCAATATAGGAACAAAAAGATGGTTCGGCAACTGTTAGTGGAATGTGACAAATCCTACAGTGATGTATTTAATTTGGTCATGTTCACATCACGATTCTGGAATTATTTGGATTTTCCAGTTTAATTTTTTTTGTTTGAAATTGTGTTATTAAAAAACTTAACAATATAATTAATTCTTCGGATCGGGAAAAAGAAAAGGAGAATTAAAATATATATCGTCTTTTGATTTATATAATGGCCCTTTTTCATGTAGTGAATTGAAACCTAACGCATCATAAATTTCAACTTATAACGTGTTATTTTGTTAAGCTTCATTAGAATTACCTTCGACAGCTGTTGCAACGAACCTTTTCCTAAAAAAGAAAAAGAAAAATGCAATCATTTACTTGAAAGTAAGAGTTATTAATTGCCTATGACGAATTTATATAATTAAATTTTCACAAAAGCGTGAGTTATCCCTTGATTCAAACCGTAATATGGTGGTGTGTGAATCTGCGTATTGAATAGTTTATGACAAAAACTTGGGTGAAATATGTCTCACCATGAGCTCATCCTTGTTTTTTTTTGTTAAAATAATTATATATTAATTATGGTGATTAAGGATAATCAGATTTTATTAATTCATAATTAAATTTATTAAATTTTAATTATAGTTTATTAATTTAAAATTAGAATTTATTAATTCATAATTAAGGTTTATTATTCAAAATTAGGGTTTATTAATTCACAATTAGGGTTTATTATTCAAAATTAGGGTTTATTAATTCAAAATTAGGGTTTATTAATTCATAATTAGGGTTTATTAATTCAAAATTAGAGTTTATTATTCAAAATTATGGTTTATTAATTCACAATTAGGGTTTATTAATTCCAATTAGGATTTATTAATTCAAAATTAAGATTTATTAATTCACAATTAATGTTTATTAATTCATAATTAGGATTTATTAATTTCAATTAGGCTTTATTAATTCAAAATTAAGATTTATTAATTCATAATTATGATTTATTAATTCATAATTAATTTAATAATAATTAATCAACTAAATAACTAATTAATTAATCAAAAATTAATTAGGAAGTCCCACTGTGTGCATGCCGTACGCACAAGAGACCATCCCTAGTTTATAATGGATATAAGTATGAGAGTTGTTTACGGGTGAAGATGCGTCAGATCATATATCAGAATACTAGGCTATAAGTTTTATTATATATAAATTTTCCAATCTATTTTTTTTTTTTTAATTGAAGATACACATTTGACTAAATTTATTTATGACATCACCAAGTTGAATTTCGCAGCAACGAGTAAATATTGCGTACCTTTGAATTAAATTATCTAAGTACATCATACGTGTTAAGCTTCAATGAAACTCATTGAACTATTAAGCTAGCTTTTATAATGAAAAAATCTGTGTGCCCAATTTTTAAAGCCGTGTACTCACTCTATCAATTTGGACTATTTTGATTTTCTTTTATTATATTCTAATCTATGTGGATGGTACAATTGAGTGGTAATTGTACTAAAATATTATTTTTCTAGACGTACGAATAATTCCATTTAGATCACTACATGCGTCACAACTTCTTTCAATTTTGGGGACATTCACGATTGATGCATATATACTTATTTCATTAAAAATATTTTGAACTATCCTAAATATTTATTTAAACCATTAATTATTGGTATTGTATTAAAAATATAATGTTTTTATTTTTCGAGCCATGAAATCTTGACATGGCTCGTCGAATGCTATATAGAAATGCCACGTAATTTCATGTGATATCTATGATATTTTCTTTTATCTTTTTCACATGATATCCGACGAGTCACGTCAAGATTTTGAGACCGGAAAATAAATGCGGTTATTTTTATACAAAGTTAATAGTTGATTATTTAAATAAATATTTTTGAAAGTTCGAAACATTTTTTATGAAATGAATATAATTTGAAGTTTAAAATGACATTTACCAATATATCTATATAACAATTAAAAGTTTATCCCTATATATATTTGAATTGTCCAATCTTTAATGTGTACATTATTGAATACAACATGCTCACTAATTTGCATTTCAGACAATATTAGATCTTAGTAAATTAAGTCAATAGTGAAATATGTGCAAGTCTGATAATCTGTTGCAGCAACATCTCATATGATATCTATGGATAATTTCTTGTTTAGGAAATTTAAAATTTATAAAATATTACTTGTAAAATTCTTAACTATTTTTTAGAAATACAAAATCTTTCCAATTTCATGAATTTTGATCCTCTAACTATTGTGACCAGTGATGAAGCTATAAATAATTTTTTTGGGGCCCAAATAATTATAATTTTAAGAAGTTAAAAGTGCAATTTCATATATAAAGAAACTAATTAAATAATTTTAATAATAGTCTAATATTATTTCAATTACATAACGGCGTTCAGAAAAAATTAAAAACATGATCATCTCATAACGTGGATCGTAAAAACAAATACAATGTATAGCGTCATTTTGATATGAATTTTGCATTGAAACGATGCATTTTTGCACTCATACGACATTTAGTGTAAGTAAATAGTTTTATGTAAAATGTGTATGATAGGAATAAAATATGACAAAAACTACAAAACATTTAGAATTTTAGTATAGTTTAGAGTTGGATAAAAAATGGTAAATTTTATTCTTAGACTTTTAGAAAAAATAACTTTTGATAATAAAGATGTGATCAACACTTATATCTCTAAAATAATTCTCATATACTCAATCGATCTATATTTTGATTGCTCTATCATCAAAAACATCTGTAGGGCTTAAAATGAGAATTCAAGTAACTTGGATATATTTAGTTGTTGTTGTTGGAATAAATTTATCATAATCTTTTTAAAAATTAGATTGTCATATTAATTCACATATAAAGCTTTTACATACATATTTTATTTTATCAATATAATACAATTTCTTTTTAAAAAAAGAGAGCATAAAGTAAGGAGAGATATTTTAAAAATCGGACAAATTAAAAAGAAACATATAACTAAAAATATACCACTACCAAGGCTTAAATTTGCATCTCTCATGTGAGAGAAACATTTTAATCACTAGACTGGATATAATCTTTAAATTATTTGTAGATTACCTATATACTATTAATCTTTTTTCAAAAAGTTGGGACTCACATGGGCCCCAGGCCAAATATGGCTTCTTCCCTAATTGTGACATCAGTTTTTAGTCAGTTAAGTTCACAAATTCTAAATTTAGTCCGCTATGCTTCTATTAAAATCAGACGGCCGTCTTTTCAGAAAATAATTTCTGAACCTGTTTTACGATCAGAAAATTTATAAAATGGCTAAGTGATATTGTAGCTTCCGCTACAGTTTAATGAATTGCCCATTTTTTTTAGAAGGAGTGGTTATCGTGTGGACACTCTTATAATATAAATATTATGAAAAATATCAATCATTGATAAATTAATATGGACACTTCAGATTAAATACACAAATTATTATTCATATGCACAAATACACAATTATATGTAGAAATACACATATAACTAATTCAGATACACACTTAGAAATAACCATTAAATTTTTAAATCTAATAGATATGGTTTGTTTTCATTTATGTATGTTAAAGATTGTATGTACTGAACTAATTCCTATATATATATTGAAGTTGAAAATCTGAATTCCCTGGGCAAATTGAGTCATAGTTTTTCCGCATATTTTGACTACTACATATTTATGGGTTGTTATGCATGTGAACAAAGAGGCTGTTGTAATCATCGTCTTTATTTTGAACCCTTTGACTTGTATACCAAAATAAGTGCATGCTGGATTTTTAATAGATTTCGTTTTTGCAAGTTGTGAAGTGTGAAATAAAATGTCAATGTTCTTTAAAATCGAGATTAATTAGATTTTCAGCCAACTTTAATCATACAACTTTCTCCACCTTGTAGATATTGTTCAGCGTGCACGGGACTACCAATTATGATATGCAACCACATTTTTTCTTCATGTTTTGACTTCAATTATGGAAATGCTTCAAATTTCCACGTGTAAGTATACATGAATCAAGGCATAAAATAAAATTAATTGACAGGTTTCGATTGCTAAAAGCTCTTGGAATATACGATATATAATAATAATTATTATTATATAAAGTACAATTTTTAAGTAAAGTAAACAAATAAATCGAAAAATATTATATCATTAGTGACATTAATAAATTGCACTTTATTTACCGTTGTCGCCAACTGCATCATAACGACCTCTACTTCTCTATCCCTTATTGTTAATAAGATATTATCATATTTGGTCCTTGTTCCAAAAGGGAAATCTCTTCCCCCTGGAGTCTCCACATCCTAGTCCCATGAAAATATGAGGGAGTAAATCACGGTGATTCAGCAATTAAAAAGCTATGAGGGTTTTGTCTAGTGCCCACAAGGAGCCAAATGGTGAAACTCCTACATTGCGGCTGTTAGGACTCGGTTTTTGGTCCTTATTTCAAATCTGTTAGCTCTTAACCAACTAGACTAAGCTCGTGGGACATTCATATTTGATCCTTATTTGATTGATGAGTGATGGTAGTCATTTTAATGAGGTGGTCTCCTGTGCGCGCCCGCGCACAGTGAGACCACCTTATTTAATTAATTAATTAGTTAATTAATTTTAATTAAGTAGTTAATTAATCTTAATTAATTAAATTAAATCTAATTAAAATTAATTAATTTAATAAACTTTAATTTTGAATTAATAAATTCTAATTTTGAATAATAAAACCTAATTATAAATTAATAAACCCTAATTTTGAATTAATAAACCCTAATTTGAATTAATAAACCCTATTTGGAATTAATAAACCCTAATTTTGAATTAATAAACCCTAATTGAAAATAATAAACCCTAATTTTGAATAATAAACCCTAATTTTGAATAATAAACCCTAATTATGAATTAATAAACCCTAACTTTTAATTAATAAACCCTAATTGTTAATTAATAAACCCTAATTATGAATTAATAAACCCTAATTTTGAATAATAAACCATAATTTTGAATTAATAAACCCTAATTGAAAAATAATAAACTCTAATTTTGAATTAATAAATTCTAATTTTGAATTAATAAACAAAATATAAAATAATAAAATAAATAAAATAATATAAAACAAAACAAAAAAAACACATAACATAACCCTTGTCCCTTGATATGCATAGTTTCAACATTTATAATTTGTAATAATATTTCTTATTTCAGTTTGCTGCTGAATGAGTTTTTGCTTCTCCCGATCTGTACCAATTAAAAGAAGCCCACCGGGCCATATAATTAATATAGGAATATCCAATCTAGATGGGCTAACCATTATATCTCTTTGAAATGATACCTTTCATCCATTTCTCTAGAAGTCTATTCAATTGCAATAATGCATTTGTTTATGACAATTCTAGATAATGAGGGTGTTTGGCTCATGCGTTTTTCATATGATAGACCACGGTGCCTTACCGCGTGGTCTATTAGCGATAACTTTTATTAACCACGGTTTTTCCGCGTGGTCTAATATCCATGTCGACTAAATACCACGGGTTTAGGCCGCGTGGTCTTTCGCCACTTAGCCATGTGGTCTTTTAGTCATCTTCATGCCTTAGGTAATTTTGAAGGAGATTTTCATACCTCATTGGTGATTTTGTGACCAACTTTTAGCTTATATAATTTGATTATAAATGCTATTATAAATTAATAGAAAGATAAATATATTATAAGGAAAAGTTGTCATGAGCAAACTAAAATACAATAAAAATATATCTAACTAAAACAATTTTTTTTAGTGCTTGCTAAGATAAAACCTAATAGTAGAGCTAAATATTGTATTTTTGTTAAATACGAAATAATAAAATGGCGGCATATTTCCATACAAATGCTATTCGCTGTCTTTGTCCATTTTAATTGATTTTCGGTTTGTAGTCACTCTAAATAGTCCTTTTAGACCAAAAAGTCTATCATAACATAATCGTTGTCCCTTGATATGCATAGTTTCAACATTTATAATTTGTAATAATATTTCCTATTTCAGTTTGCTGCTGAATGGGTCCTTGCTTCACCATTTTAATCCATAATTTTTAAATACTAATTCTTTACTTTTTACTAATAGATCTGTACCAATTAAATAGAAGCCCACCGGATGTACCATATAATTAATATAGGAATATCCAATCTAATGGGCTAACCATTATATCTCTTTGAAATGATACCTTTCATCAATTTCTCTAGAAGTCTATTCAATTGCAATAATGCATTTGTTTATGACAATTCTAGATTATAATCGACTGTCCAGACTGATTCTGAATTCTTGGGGGCGGGGGTATTTCATATACTTCCTTATACATGTTAATGGAATAAAATATAGAGTGAATATCAATTTCCACTAAAGACTAAAGACTACAAAGTTATAATATGTGTTTGACTATCCCAAATAGTCTCCAACATGGCATTGCACATATATGATGGTATTAAATAAACAAGAGAATATCTTCTTTCAATCATGCAATTAGCATACCAATTATCAATTTCCCACTTTATAACCTAATCTTAGTATTTGCATGATAATATTTAAGTACAAAATAACCAATTAGCATACCAATTATCAATTTAACCACTTTATTTAAGATATACATATATATATATATATATATATATATAGTTTAGTTCCATCCGTCCCGTTGAGAAGTTAAATCTATTCCTAAGAATATTTTTTAAATTTAATAACTTTTCCAACGGATTCATCAACTTTCACATCATTTTTTGTTTTAATAAAAGTTGTTGAATGTATTATGAGTGGAATAAGAGTTTCACAATAGTATAATATTAAATTAGTTAGTGGTAGACCATAGGTGGTAAATAATATAAATAAATGGGTTGTTGAGGATAAAAAAGAGAAATAGTGGTGGATCATGTGTAATAAAAGATGTAAATAAAAGATATTATTGAGGGTAGTAAATTGAGAATATAATTAACATAAATAGATAGGAAGAAAATGGGAACGTCCCAAAAAGAAAAATTAGAAAAAAAAAATTGGGGAGGGAATTAGTATATAGGTAACCACTTCTTTTATATATATCTAGTACTAGTGGACACTATAATAGGGAAAAACTCTTTTTTATTTCACTTGTGAAGATATTGATTAAGTTTCGTTGAGACACGTGTCGATCTCTGGAAGGTTTATAAGACAAATTAAAGTTAGAATCCCGATTAATCAAATCTAATCAGGATTCGTTAATTTATTCCCTCTAAAGAACGATCGACTAATTATTGTTTCACACGTTTCACCAGCTCATGTTTCCACCTTGCCAAGGATCAAACTTGAATTCTAGATGAATATTTATTAGGATCCAAATCAAGGGATATCTGTTTTCAGAAATATATACCACATGATATGAAAAGGTAAAACGTATTTTTTTTTTATGTTTTTCATGTCCTTTCAATAGATCCTAACAATTATATTTATATTTCAATAAGTTTTTATAATGGGGTGGTCAAAACGTAATTAATTTTAATTTATTTATTTATTTAATAAATCTTAATTGTAAATTGATAAATCATAATTATGAATTAATAAATCTTAATTTTAAATTAATAAACTCTAATTGGAATTAATAAACCATAATTTTGAATAATAAACCATAATTTTGAATTAATAAACCATAATTATCCTTACTCACCATAATTAATATATAATTTTATTATCACAAAATGAAAGTTTTATAATTTTATCTTTTATAATTTATATTCGTATGTCAGTAAGCTTTTATAATTTCACATTTATTTTACATTGTTTTGTTCTTAAAAGATTTGTCAAACAGTTAAATTTGTGATTAAAAAGGGACGTGATAAAAGAAATATCAAAATTAGGGTTGGTATATAGTTTTAGACCAAACTTTTGGAGTTTAAAAAAAATAAAATTAATTGAATATTTATTTATTTTTAAAATCTCAAACTTTGTAAATAGTTACCTTTTAGCCTTTAACCGAGAATCGAAAGTTGCTTTTGCTTGCGAATTCTCGTGTGGAATATATATAAATGAGATTGAATCTTTTAACCATCTCACACCGAACTCTCGTTGTTCCACCTCTTTATTGTATATTCTACGTGAGAATCCGACGAGTTAACTCAATTTTCAAGATGCCGATGACATGGGCCAAAGTTAAAACTTTCTGCAAAATTTGTGGCTTTATAAACTAAGCGAAAGTTCATGTTAAAAGGCTCCAAATTTTGTACCATAAACTTTACATAACCCTTAAAATTTAAATTAAAATATAAAACACAAAGAACTTTACAATAGTTAAAAATGCATGATATACGACAACTTTACAAGGCACTTTGTAATATGAATCTTGAGCATTACTCGTCAATAAAGAACTAATGATGTACATGATTTTATAAATTGTATTTACTATATATTTATTTAAATTGAGTAAAGAATGTCATATTTTACTATTAAACTGACGTAAGGCTGCACTTGTCAATAGGTCGGTGAGAAAATGATTATTAAACTCCATGTCATATAGTCGATATTATATGTATCTTCAACCAAAACAGATTATTAATATCTAGAGTTTCTTAATCTGTAACGTTTGGTTTAATTAGATTCTGGACTTTATATTACATATTAATTGAATCTCTCAATTTTTATTTAATTAAATTGAATCCTTAAGAATTGTCCATTTAACCAGAACGGTAACTCAAGATATTCGTTGATATTTAAAGAGCTCAAAATACTTAAAATATAGCATTACCTAAAATTCTTTTTTATTAAGTAATGGTAGAAGCCTTATTTTTAAGTGGAAAACCTGATGTATTCAATCAATACTGTTTTTCATGAATTAAAATCATGTAGTGCATCTAAAATTCTTTCTATTAAGTAATGGTTAGAAGCCTTATTTTGTAAGTGGAAAACCTAATACAGTTTTTTGCATGAATTAAAATCATGTAGTGCAACAAAAAATGGAAAACAAAAGTATATACTAAGATACGAAATAATATTATTGTATGTTGATCAATCGATAATGCAAAAAATATTGCTTTGCAATTCAAAAACTTCTCTGAAAGAACCACTTCTAATGGAAAACAGAATAAAGATCTATTAAATAAGTAGTTATTCAGAATTATCTTGAAATACTTTAAAACAAAATTGTTTTATGACTGAACATGACTACATGAGAAAGTCTCTTATTATCACTATATAAAAAATAATATAAATGAAATTTGAAAATCAAAATCCGCATGGTTTCTACTTCTACCGTTCTAGTTCTGATATTGGAAGATAGCATTGGATGGAATTTCATTTAAATTATTGGAGATAACATTAATCATAGCCGTCAATTTTGGGAAAAGAATCTGACAATGATTGGCCAGGATTTATTCCTTAAACTGTCATCACCTGAAGTTAAGTACAAACGCGAAGCCAAATCTAAGCCATTCATAATAGCCCACGTCACTCAACACTCAGGATTTTCAAACGAGTAACAGAAAGAAATGGGTGCCCCCAGAAAGCATCAGGTAGCACGGAGCCTCCGTGCAACTACGAATCTAGCACATATTTCCTGGTGCAGAACTTGTGGCTCACAATTTCCTGCCCCTGCCCACTTGGCACCCCACAATAAAATACATTTAATGATATATTTATATGATTCATTTGACAAAACTCTAGGAATTGGAGGAGAATCGAGATGGGTTCATCATAATATATTGTATTAATACATATTAACTAAATTACATATATAATTTATAGTTAATTGTAATTCCACAAGACTTAAACAATATCGCAATTATACTATTTTATTTCAGGGATAAGTTCTAGGGAAATTAGTATTATGTTTTTTATATATAATTTTTTTTACTATTTATAATAATATTTATGCATGACAATACTTTATATTATATATATATATCATAATTATGCTTATTTTCATGATAATCATAAATTATAAAAATCGATAATTTTGATTGATTCCTAATTTCTATACTGAATAAAGCATTTATATTATCCACTTCCTTCTATTTTTACTTTTTGCAATTATAACATCTCCATTTTTTTCAATAATACTACTATATCTGTTAAGGATACTTATCGAACAGTTTTTGCTGAAAATTTTGTAAGCGTTGTAATTTGAACAAAAACAAAAGAAAATAAAAAAATATTATTTGTAACTGCAACATTTAAAAATCATTTGAAAAAAATAATTTGACTAAACTTTGTGCTATTTCGGACAATTATCCTAATAATTTATACGATGATATTTGAGTAAAATGATACATTAATAAAGTAGAAAATTCACTCTAATAATAATAATAATAATAATAATAATAAAAGTAAAAATTCGTGTATTCCGACCCCACCAAAGTAGGGCTTAAGTTGGTTGGGCAGGGTGTGGTGGTGGTGGTGGGGGGGGTTAGTCATATGAGATTTTAGGATATCAAAATAATTTGTTATAGCATTGCCAACACGGCCTATTTGTTATCTTTTTCTTATTTCTTGTTCATTACTCAAGATTTTGCTGCTCTGTTTGACCATCTCTAAGGAGGAGTAATGAAGGAGCCAGAGATCAAGTTGTTTGGCCGCAAGATCGTCTTACCGGACAAAGCCGGAGTTGTTGCCGCCGGCGAGTCTTCCGTCCAGAGCACCAGCGAGAGCGGCGGCTCCGATTGTGGCCGCTGCTTGGAAGAGGCTCATGATGAAAAGCAACTGCATGCTCAGGAGGTAATCAATGACCGTGGGATTTCACACAGAGCACACACTGACAGAAAGCAATTATATATGAATTTAGCCTTTGTAAATATATGTGTGAAGTATTGAGATTGAATTTGTTTTTTATTGAAATTTAAATGAGCCCAGATGCGTAGACATTGACAAGATTTTTTTTTTTTTTTATTTTATTTTTGTGTGTGTGTTGACCTTGTATGGACTTATTTGCCAATAAATTCTGGGTTTTAATAAGGTTTTACAATCTAATAAAACTTAGTTTGATTTGTAAATTCTCTAGTTTTCTTCTATTGTAAATGTTTCCATATTTGTTCTTCTTTTTTTTAAATAATCGTGAGTTCCTTTTTAGGATGGTAACAATACTTTAATATTTTTCGAAGACCATAACTCTTTTTCAGAGCCAATTGTTTGAATCTTCCTTCTCTCTCTTAAACTAATCTAAATTTATGTGGTTGGTGTTTTTCCATGTTTACTCCGCCTCAAATTTAATTGCTTAATTTTATTCAGTCCCCTGCATCCTGCTACTCTAGAAAAGTATGGATTCTACTTTGATTTCCTTCTTTCTCAAATCTTTTTGAAACCATTGGTTTGCTCAAAAGTTGTTCTGGAAAGTTCTAAACAGTTCTTGTCTGATCAGTTGGAAGTAATCCTTTTTCTAATTGGTTAACCAAGAAAAAAAAATGATCATGTATTGCTCGGCAATATCGATTTCTTTATTTTTAATATAGTTAAACATGTTATGTAGAAATATCATAAATAGGAGATGAAATATTGTTAGAAAGAAAGGATCTTGTTCATCCAATTGATGTGGATTTTGCTCGAAAATTTAGGATCAAGAAGCAGAAGAGTGTGAAACTACGGATGGTAATGTAGAGGAGCCACGGAATCCGACGGCGTCGCCGGAGATGGACGTGGATCCGAAAACTCCGAGGGCGGACGAGGACGCCGCGTCGGAAAATGAGGAAGCGGATGCGACAAACGGGCAGCAAAAGGCGGCCCTGAAGAAGCCAGACAAGATCCTTCCCTGCCCTCGCTGCAACAGCACTGACACCAAGTTTTGCTACTACAACAACTACAACGTTAAACAGCCTCGCCATTTTTGCAAGAGCTGCCAGAGGTATTGGACCGCCGGAGGCACCATGAGGAATGTTCCGGTAGGGGCCGGTCGCAGGAAGAACAAGAATTCGGCCTCACATTGTCGCGAGGCCCTTCAGGCGGGCGGGGCTAGGGTTGATGTGCATAGTGGGTTCCATCACCCTGCTTTCGGACCAAACGGCACTGTCCTGTCGTTTGGTCCTGACACGCCATTATGCGAGTCCATGGCCTCGCCATGAACCTTTCCGATAAGAAAGTGCCCAATGAGAATACAAATAGGGGGATGATTGTTCAATGAGATCATCGGTTACAATTTCGAGTTCAGTGCTAGAAGGAGACAAGAATGGCCCATCACAACTCTTGATACCTAATTTAAATGGTATTCCGATTCCTGTCCCTTGTATTGCTGGAGTGGCCTGGCCAATTCCTTGGAATCCCACTCTGCCTCTCCCGGCAATATGCCCTCCGGGCTACCCGATGCCGGTCTATCCTGCACCGTATTGGAATTATAGCCCGCCTAATGCTTGGAACATGCCATGGGTACCAACAACACCTCCGAGCCATATGGCTAGGGGCTCAGGCCCTAACTCACCACTAGGTAAACATTCAAGAAATGGTGAGTTGCTTAAGCCAAGCAGTTCACAAGGGCTCGAGCTTTCTGAATCCTTCCATTCGAAAGCTCGATCCTGGTCCCTAAAACACTGAGGATCGGTGATCCCGAGGAAGCTGCAAAGAGTTCTATATGGGAAACACTTGGAATCAAGTATGATTCGGTTAGTAGGAAGGTTTTTTAAGGCCTTGCAACCAAAGGGCAATGAGAAAAAGCTTCTGATCTCTGCCTCACCGGTGTTGCAAGCCAATCCGGCCGCCTTGTCGCGTTCCATTAGCTTCCAAGAGGGCGCCTAACGCGACAGCGAACATGATAATGTGCTCCCGGAGAAAACTCTGCAAGCCATATCACAATGTCGATTTTCTTGCAAGACTCACTTAGACGAGTTGTTATTATTTTTAAAGGCATGAAACGATGTGGTTTCACCTTTTTCTTGTAACGTTGGTGCACTTACCTTGTTTACGTATGATGAGTGTGAATTTATGTACAAAATTTTATCTAGAGATAGTGATGGAGGGAAGAGTGAGAGTTGTTAAAATGTTTAGACGCACAAAACTAAGGTAATAACTATTTTTATTTTCCTGAGAATTAATAGTCTTAAAAAAGGGCTCTCTGAGCTTCGTTCACAATTTTCCTGTGATCAAACAAAGATTCAACTCATAATCATATTATCTATTTCCTATTTTGCATATCTAACAGTTTATCAAACAAGGACTTATGATGTTCCAACTGTTGCAGAGCAGAATTATGAATTGGATTTTTTTATCGATTTATGGACTAAATAAATGGCTACGTGGAATTCAGTGCCTTGGCATAATGGCTAATGAATGTCACGCATCATATTTTGAGAGAGAGAGAGAGAGGACCCATGATTTTTATCAGCAAAAACTAGTAGCTTTCCAGAGCAAAAGATTCTCTATAGTTGCAAGATAAAAAAAATTATCCTATTTCTGACCTTGACATTGTTAATTTATTTTTCATAATATCAAAATTACAATAGAATGTATTGACATATTATATATAGTGTAATAACGACGGTATGTAAAAATGTTATAGTAAAAGAAAACATCATATGTGTGTGTGTTGGCCTAGTGATAGAGTAAAAATATCATAAATTGTCATATTGTAACTTTACAAATATGACACAGTAGTGAAAAGTTTGAAAGATAAATATTAAGCATAGAGAATAATGCAAGCATCAAACAAGAGAAGTAGACCCAATGTAATGATCATATCTTCAAAATCATAGTCAAGTCTATTATTAATTATGTATTCGAAAGTCGTATATAATTTATATATTGATGATTTCCGAATATCTGAAATAAGGGTATTAATTGCATCTGAATTTGAATATACATAGAATCTATCTTCGCTTTTGGTTCTATTGAAAGGAAAAAATTGAAAAGGATGATTAATTATTTTTAGTAGAGAGAAAATGTAATTCTCTGTACATCCAAAAGGGGGAAGATAAGATAGAAAGAAAATCCATAGACATTGACCCCATCCTCCTATCAAAAGAATTATCTGCTTCAACATGCACATGAAATGACAGTCAAATGAAAAGACAAGGTATCATTTCTCTTTATCATATTTTGTACTCCCTTCGTTCTACCCAATTGAAAGGGGGAAGATAAGATAGAAAGAAAATCCACAGTCCATTTTTTTTCGGTACGATTATTTAGGAAAAGAGTATAAAGTGATTAAATTGATAAAAAAATAGGTAGGTCTCATAATTTTTAAAGAGAGAATTATTTCCTAAAAAGAAACAGATCATCTTAGATGTAACTGTCCAAAAAGGAAAACATATTATCTTGGGATGAAGTAAAATTTACAAACACGTAAGTTTATGTGCATGAAATGAACAAATTGTTTTGATTTAATATTTCTTAGAATATTTGGTATGAAAACTTCTATTTCGTTTCTTTATGATAATGGCTAATTAATTTATACGGTTGGCAATCCACCTAGAAATTTAAAGGGGTCTTTTTCCTATATGGCTTTCTGATGTTTACTTTTGGGTTTTCCAATAAAAAAATATAATAAATACGAATAGATAAAGTTTCATTGTCTAGGCTTTTTTGGCTGGACAGAAAGTATAGATATTTTTATGTTTGAGCAAATGTAGACCACTTGTATAACACGAGTTTTGTATTTAGGGTCCCCAAAATTCCCACTTCACAAAGTGCCAATAAATGATTTTGGCTTTGCCATTTTGCTTTTTCAAGAAATATAAAATTAAAGTAGTCAAATGTGAAATGAAATTTTTTTCTTTACACGAATTTTAGTATTTTTCTGATCCTAATTTTATTGTTTGTCGCCATTTACTTAAATTCATACGACACCATTTGTGATGGCTGAGTGATAAAATAGTGAACTTGTGGTCAAATACTAGTGTAACTTAAGTCTTCAAATATCAATATTTTCTAATTTCGAGCTCATCATTTATAATATTTCTACTGTGCATAAATAAAATTCCGTACAAATTTTGGGATTCATATAACTCATCTTCATTGCTATTGACATTTAAAGGCACTTCGGTGCATTAGTTTATTTAACAACAATTAAAAGTTCGGTTCAATTGGGTTTAAGTTCCCACCACTTGACTTGGACCGCTTAAGACTCATAGAAATAGTCCGGTCCGTCCCTACCGAACGATCCAAAAAAACCACCAGCCCGTCCGTTAAAACACATTTATTTACGATACGAAAACCCAGAATTGACAAACACTATTGCTTTACTTATCATACGAAACAATTTTGTGATGGCTGAGTGATAAAATAGAGACCTTAGTTTGAAGTTGCCAAGTAAGCATCATCACCAAATCATTTTTCAAATAATTCTGTGTTAGATTAATACAGAGTGTTCATCTTTCTTTCACAACATTTAGTCACCACTAATCCCTTGAGATAGACAGTATGCCAACAATTTCATGTTCAACAGCTAACAAACACAGCCAAATTCAACCGTCTCGTCTACAGATTCACATGTCGTAAAGCTGTATTTTCTCACAGATTTCTCGTATACGATCAATGTACAGCACGAGAAACGAATTTTTCGAGCAACTATTTGGTCGAAAGAATACATACCTTGGAGCAATCGAAGCCAGTTAGTTACTTAGTTTGATCATCTGCATGAGAATTCCTTCGCACTCCTTAGCAACATCATAAACTATGCCTATGGCTGCTGCATAAGCTTGTTATTGAATTTTACACCCACCGGAATCTTGGCCACGACGAACATTACCATAGGCCGACAACTCAAGAAGGTCCATGTCGCGGCCTGCACCAATTCACATTAAGCCATGAAAACAACACTCTTTAAAAAAAAAAAAAACACTCTGGTGTTGGCTCCATTACTAAAGAAGTTGAGCTTCTTGTCCTATTGTTATCTAATCCTTTTCTTGGTTGGTCTATGGGGCTGAGTGTTTGGGAGTTTGGTAATGACAATAGGGTTAATTAATGGAAATAAAACATCTATCCGTATTTGAATTTTTCATACAACTTTTAAGGAGTGTGCCATTATAACATCACTTCCAAATATGTTGCAATTACAGCATCCCAAGTTTTTCAGTAATAGAACTATGTTGTTTAATCGGAAATATAACAACGTACTTTTAGCTAGCCAAATACAGAAGTCGAATATATTATATACCTGACACCCGGCAGTAAGCACTCTTTTGAATAAGCTCATTTTTTGACATTTCAGTCCGGTTTCCCTTGGACCGATTAACAGTCGCCTGTGCAAAAAAAACGGCGACACAAACAAAACCATGTTATCGGCAGTCAGCATGAAATGTTATATCCAAGAAAATAATGAATTGGTTTGCTGGAGATGACAGTCTTCTGACTTGATCTACTGAAATACTGAAAGAATACATATAATGTACTTAAAAAATAAATATCTTGTAGTTATGTATATTTTAGATAAAAACTGATTGGCAACGTTGCTTCATTTGTATACTTTAGCAAATGGGAGAGGAGCCAAATAAGCATTAGTTTGGAGTTTCTCCATTCTCTTCTCACCATGCAGTTCATATATAACTAAGATTAAAAAAGAAAAATAAAGAAAAATAAATAAATAAAGGTATAAGGACATAGGTCCATCACTGCAAGGAGAGTGCATCAGGCTCATATTCATCAACAAAAAGGAGAAACTGTTCCACTAACTTATCGAATTCGATATAACAGTTAACTATTTTCCAGATAAAAGTAGATAAAAAGATGCTAGTCTTGATAAATTTGCACACCATGTTTTCCTCAAATGCAAACAAAACAGCCAACAGGAAAATTATTCTCCACGAAATTCAAATCGTACAGGTAGAATCACGAAAAGCATTTTGTGGAGGTAAATAAGGAGGAATAGTGGTTCTCTAAATCTCAATTGACTCCATGTTGATGTACTTAATAACCCAAAAGGATGCTCTTGATTATGTTATTGAATCTATCAAATGGATGACTGATATCGAAGGCACAAACCTTCAGTCTCAACATGCAAGCTTCTATATTAGAAAAACAGTAAACAAAGCAAGGCAATCTCAAACACCATACAGATTTAGAACCAGCAGCAAAATTGATGGGGTGATATAAACCAAAGAATTATCTCCAGCCAACGAACAGAAGGCAAGTTTTCAATCGAACAAATGAGCAACAGGAACAAGGAAAATGGGACATGTATTCTGCACACAAAGAAGCTCCATATTAATTTATGAAGAAGGTGAAGATTACCTGCAACACTTGGCAATTTTCTAATGTGCTTTTCCCACCCTGCATATAAGCCAATCTTGAATTTCAGGTCAAAACAGAATAACAAGCCTTAGAAACAAAGCTTTGGTAAGTCACGATACATATAACAACCATCAAGCTATTTGTTCTTCCTAATGCACTACATTTTTTTTTATTTTTCTCCTTCATCTAGAGCAAAATCTTGGTGTTCCGTTGATAAGTCCACTTTTCCCATTTAGACCAAGACACAGTCAATAATAATTCTACAGGCTAAAATTGGTGTAGCCTGGTTACAATATCAATTAGCAATCTTTAACTTAGGAAGGGTTGAACAGTATATTCAACAAGGTAAAAAGAATCTTTTTGTTACTGCCAGGCACCTACTTGAAGGGCACTAGTAGGGATGTCAACGGACGGTCTTTACCCGGACCGATCCGGAACCGTTCAAAACCCATTAAATTTTAAAACAACGGTTCCGGTTCCGGTTCCAGAACCGCTTGGACCCGGACCGGTCAAGACCCGACCCGTTTTGTCCGGTTCCGGTCCGACCCGGTCAGTTTTTTTTTTCTTTTCTTTTTTTTTCTACAATTTTTAATTTGAGTATTACATATCCATTTTTTCTATAAGAGCATTTTACATTTGAGTGTGATTACGAAATATTAATTAATTTACTAAAATCAACATTTACCAAAAACGTGTAAATTAAAACCGATAAATTTTTCACAAAACCTAATAATCTTGTTCAATCAATATTTCCACAATTCGGCATTAAGTTTCAGTTATTGAGAAGTTCGAATATTGACTTACACTGAGTTCTATAAGGTGAAAGGTGATCCATAGCCCTTTACAGACGGCATTCTCGGTTCTTACTAATTACTTGATAAAGCATCTAGTTAGACACCAGCTTCCTGCCATTTTTTTCGATTTAACTTATCCACATAACTTTGTATCAATATGACTCAACACTTATGACTTAAAACCAAAAAACAATTGAATTTGTTCGAATAGATTTTCAAGGCATGAACGCATCCAACTATAACAACAGCAGATAAAGGCACATTCTGCAACTATGGCTAAATGAATTGCTACAGAAACTAGAATTCATTCATCCTAAAATACTAAGGTTAAACCAATATCCAACACAGAGCACAATTACTTTTTCCGGAAACTCCGCCTTACTGAACTTATCACGCTGTTGCTCGAGAAAATTAGCAGGGCTCAGCGCCTCCTCTAGTAGCCTTTAAATGGGTTTGAGGCCGAACAGCCGGGGCGGAGCGTAACAAGACCAACGATGAACACTTGGGGAGGGCGAAGACGAACGACGAACCGCCGGAGGAAACGTGGTCGCTGGATTTGTGAGGAAGAAGGTAGAGGTTTGAGAGAAAAAAATTCTGACGGGAGACGGGGAGAGTAAGGGATTTGGGGGTAATTAAGATTGGGGGTAATTAAGATCCAATGGGTACCCGGTTAGAAATGGGTAAAACCCGATCCGGATCCATAATTTAATGGTCCGGATCCGGTCCGGGTTTAATATTTATTGGGCCGGTTCCAAAACCAGAACCAATACTAAATTACTGGTTCTGGTCCGGGTAATATCCGCCCGTTGACATCCCTAGGCACTAGCACAAAAAAACCAACAAATTGGATTACACAAGGATCTTAGATCTAGAAAGCTGAGCTTCTGAGTTCAGATTTTGCTGAGATAAAGTGGACGAGCAAAGATAAAACCTTTAAAAGATAAGGTAAATCATATGGTTACATCAGGTCTAAAACAAACTGAAAACAACTTAAACTAATGTTTACTTGTCAGGATCCTCTCGTAAATCTTGAATATTTGACCTCTTGTTAGAGTAAGGTTAATCTTGCATTCTTCTATTGCATCTCTAATGATGAAAATAAGGCTTTTCATACTCTTTAACCACATTCTTCATAACACATGTTATGCTCCACACTGCTAGTCATATACAACAAGTTTTGAAAGAATGTACAACAAATCAACACCAAATATCTAATCTTGCAAAAAATATTAAACACACATTTAATTATAGAACTGATTCTGTAGAAATATTTACAAAGCAGACATACTAGCACAGTGAATAGTCATCTATATGACTATATGAAATAAAGTTTCTCAAAGAAACACACACACACACACATATATATATGAGTTTCGGAGAAAAGACATTGAGACACAATTGTTAGGTTTTCAAGGAAATTTACAAAACACTATATCTATTTTAGATAAACTACTCCCATAGTATAGTAAAGCCAAATAATTGGAGCAGCCCAATCCTCGACCTATTAAGTAATAGTTTCTCAAGCCATCAGTCTTATAGCTGAAACCTCATTAGCCTTAATTCACACAGAGGGAAAAGATGACAAAACTCAAGAAATAATCAAGTGATGTAACTAGCATTTCTAACCGGATAACACGCCGAGTCTTCTGTTCTATGTTTGCTCAGTCACAATGACAAAGTTCTTGCCAAAACATAAAATAACATGAGTATCTATTCCACTGCAAAAATTTGCATCTCATAAACCCCACAAGAACATTGCTTGTTACTTAAGAAACAAGATACTAGCAAAGAAGAAAAAAAACTCTAATATATAAATGAAAATGGACTAAAAGGATATAAAGACACAAGTCCATCCTCACATAGCAAATGTTACTGAACCACATTGTAGAAACTGGAGCATCACAAACTAGTCCTCCATGCTACCAAATTTGTACCTTCCTTCAAAATCACTAGAACCCCAAAAACATACACACATCACAAAATAACATAATCTACACATAATAAAATACAATCTTTCTAATAGTTATCCACGGCGTCATCTCTTTTACTATTAAAAAACCCTACCTTAGAGTAAGGAACTATGTGATCGTAATCATGGCAGAGGCAACCGGGGCAGCCCACAAGCTTCCGGAACAGAGTGTTGCCCAAGGAGTCGCGCCGCCACCTATCCGGGTGGCGGCCCTTGATTTTCTCGGCCTTCTCCCAGCATTGCTGCTTCACGCTATGGGGGAAGCTCCGGGGATTCGGGCTTTCCGGCGAGATTTCGAGGGCCTCGAATCGCGAGAGCTCCTCGGTGAATGCCGCCGCGGACGGTGGAGGGGAGACACGCCGGGTCGGACTGGCGGGACGTGCCCGCCGTGTGGAGGGGAAGGATGTAGTTTTATTGCTTCTCCGGCGGTTTTCGGCAGTCGATGAATTTGAGCTCATTTTTTGGGGATGATGAAATATCTTGTTCCAAGATGATGAAGTATCTGAGGAGAGTCAGCAGACGTCTCATTGACACAACTAGAGACGATTTGGGAAATTCTATAGAATATAAGTGTACTCAACTACATTATCTTTTAATACGGTATATCTACATATTTTATGAAATTTTTTGACGATATAAAGTTAATTATTGTTATATAATTTAAACTTTTAAATTTTAATAATATATTAATTTATGATTCAAATCGATTTTTTATAGCATAATATGAGCATGATAGCATTTTATTTGTGGTGATATTTTTCACATGAATATTCGAAATTATGTCATTTTGATATAGATTATTTTATTAAAAAATATACTATTTTCTCTCATCTCCCCCTTCACACACTCGCCACTCTCACTCTCTCTTTTCGGAGCCATCGTTGTCTTCGAAGTCGTCCGGATGGAAATGCAGATGCGAACCAAAGTCGGAGCAAGACGGGAGATGGCGGGGGAATTTTCTCAGGCGGAAAACCCGACGGCTCCGGGGAGTTCCTCTGGGCCGGGAGGTTCAGAGCCAGCGATGATGGAGCGTGAAAGGAAAATAATTAATTAATTTTCCTCTTCTTGCTCGTTTCCATCTTGATTGTATCATTGCCAAGAGTTTTTGTAGCAGATTGTTTGAAATTCCGTTCATTCTCACGAAAAGACCGACCATTTTTTGTTTTTCCTGAGCACGTGTCACTAAAGAATGATGCCCAATTGAAAGATAGCTAATCCCAGTTGGGTTTGTCTTCTTCTTCCCAAGAAAAAAATCAAGAAGCATCAAGAAAGGATAAATAGATCACAAATATGAAAACTTTGCTTCAATCTCAATACTATACTTCTTTTCCCTACACAAAGTCGCAGATTCTATTAGTCGTTGATGTCGTTTTGGATGTTTCTTGCAGAAAAGAAATGGCCAGTTGTAGAGTGGAAGAAGCCATGAAAGGGGAAAGGGAAGAATCGAGCTCGTTCTTTTTATTTTTTCAATGACATGGGAGAAATATACGGCGTCGTTTTATTTCAGGTGAAAAAAATAATGTCATATCAAATAAAATATCGTCATACTCGTTATTTCGGTATCAAAAAATTGATTCATATCATAAATTCACGTATTATCAAAGTTTGAGATATTTACAAAAATATTAAAAATTAAGACCATAAATAAAAAAGTGCTCAAAGTTGATGACATAAATTATAGTTAACCCTAAGATTAATTATGAATTTTGTTGTATTATAAATTTTGTGTTTGAATGATACGAATTATGATTGAGATTCTAAATTTTAATTCTTTGTATAAGATTATTGCAGATCTACTTAAAATTATTTATTTAAAAAATAAATAAGAATTGGGATACATTATTTTTTAATCTTAAGATAATAGATTCAATAATTTAAGTCCCAGCATAAATTATCTTCTAGATCTCCGGTTAAAAGATAACCTATATTTCGAACCACTGGTATCAGTGGTTTGTTAACAAGATTTATGTTTGAGTCCAGTTGTTAATGCAATGGTAATCTAACATTCTTTGCTTTTTTAGTTGATGCTAAATCATTCATTGATAAATTAATTCACATATATAATTTTTTGAGAACTTAGTAATATCTTTCTTTTTTGATTCAAGTGATATTGCTCTTCATCCGACGCATCCCATGTTTTTCAAAGTCTTAATCTTTTGAGGTAGGAATGAGGTTCGTAGAAAAATAAAAATGAGGTTTATACAAATATAAATGGAAAGTGTCTGACTATATATTACAATATGATATTTATGAGTTGCAACAATGAGAGATAGAGTCCAAATTTAGGTAAATAGAGTAGACAGATGAACAAAATGTATATTGAATAGGTGAGGAATACTAGTAATAAGTTATGATAGAGCCCCCACAGACTTAACTCGGTTATTAAGAGCTAACAAATTTTGTACAAATTATGATACATGTTGAATCGTACTTACTAAATTCTTAATGATTATTTTTATTTGAAAATTTCGTCCCCATCCATCCTAACTTGTCAATTTTACAAGCAAAAAAGAATAGAGATCATTGGTGGACGTTGTTAACCATCAAATAATCCCTATAATCCTGCTAAGAATCAGGATTAGTATAATAATAAACAGGAACCATATAGAACGGGTTACTAAATTCAATTTCATAAAGATCAAGTTTGGTATAGTCACCACGCCTTAAATTAAAAAAAATGAGAATTAACTAACGAAACAATTAAATAACTAAGAGAAATAAGAATTAAATCAGGATAAAAGGGATTCGGTTCGAATAAATCCACACTAGTTATTACCTCTGATCATCGACGCAAATATATATTAATTCTCATAGACCAACCATTTTTAGGGTACCGTGAAGCAGCAGACATATCCCAATTCCTACGTATTTTATCGATAATTAGCAAGAAACGTTGAACTAATTATTTTCCTTGTCAAAACACAACCTAGTTGAAAACGTCAAACCTAAGAATTGAAGGAACCCAATTTAGACAAATTACCCAAGAACACAAGTAATAATTCGTCTATAATTTATTCCCTACTACCAATACGATAACTTTGCCACTAATTACTCATATTCCAACAATTACGGATTGGGGAAACCAATTGACACTAATCTGGATTAACCTAAGGTTATCATGCTTAAGAAAATCAGATTAAAACTCTATACTCATGGAACAAATCAAAATCCAATTGAATTAATCAATCAAATAATTAGATCTCACGGATATTGACTAGTGTTTCATTATTCTATTTGAATCAAGAAATTTAGTTACTCATGTTATTGAAATAAGACACAATCAAATAATAAAAGAAAAGCATAATTAACCTAATAAACTGAAATATAAATAAGAAATTGTCACCAAAGTTCAATGACAAGAGAGATATTAATCCAAGCTTCCAAGGAAATAAATAAAATCCAGCTATAAAAGAAAACTCGTCGCTCGAATTCCCTCTGTTCCTTTCGACAAATATCCTCCCCAGGTTAGAACAAAAATATAATAATATTAATAAAGCTCCTAATCATAATCTTCTCTCCGCCAATAATACGTCCAGGAGCCTCTCTGGCTAAGGTTGTTGGAAAACAAATAATAATAATAATAATAATAATAATAATAATAATAATAATAATAATAATAATAATAATAATAATAATAATAATAATAATAATAATAAGTTCCTAATCCCTAATCCTCTAAAAACCGCCAACTCCAATAATCAAGGAAAATAAAATATTAAATAACTCCTAATCCTTTTCTCTCCCGCCGCTGACTCCCCTTTTTCCTCCTTTCATAATATGATAACCCTTTTTTCATCTAAGCCATGCTGTCGCCTTTTAGAGTTGATGGCCAATACAAAGACCAAATCTTTAAAATTTTGAAGTTCACCGATCATCTATATTTGCACCAAAATTCTCTTTGTTTTCTTCTTTCTTTCACTCGATTTTCTCGACATCAATCTCTTTATATTTTTCTGCACAAAATAACATTTAAAATGCAGTTTATATCCAATAAAACACATTATAATCCAATAAATATGAACAACAAAATACACACATCAATCATAATAACAAGTCATCTTCTATTAAATGAAATAAAATAAAAGTCATCTTCTATTAAATGAAATAAAATAAAAAGTCATCTTTTAAATTTCTCATACAATTCAGCTATCTCTGCCAAGCCGTCCGCGTCTTTAGTTTTTTGAACCGTTCAACGAATCTTTTATACTCAACGGCCAATGTTATTACTATTGGTAGTTAAATAGTAAATTGATTTGAATTTGTCGATAGCAAAAAGAAACATTGAGTCATATTATGCCCTAATTAAGATGGGGCAATGAAATGTCATAAATTTGAATTATATCATCACTTTCTAAGTGCACTCAATCTATGAGAAATTGGGCATGATTATAAAAGAATTGCATATAGTATTTAGTTCGCAAATAGTCAAGTAATCATTATTTTTCACAAAAACTATTGTACATTCGTCCGCATCGTACGAATGGATAAAAGTATAATTTATTAATTAAGAAAAATATCATGTTCATTAAAGAAAAATATCATTTGTTTCATTATCATTTACATTGAAGAAAAATACTCCATCCGTCCCATTATTGTTGGCATGTTTTCATTTTTGGACTGTTCCATTAAGTTGGCTCGTTTCCAAAAAAGGAAACACGTTTTACACTAAAAAGTGCATCGAATTTAGTGTCACTCACTACTTTACACACAAAACATAACTCTCCTTAATCTACGTGTAAAAAAGAAAGAGGCCATGAATATTGGGACGGAGGGAGTATCAAATATCATTTACATTGAAAAAAGTATCAAAACCGTATATGCTGACGGATGTACAGGAGACTACCTCTTATTTTTTTTAGTTGGATCAAGTACTTCTATAGCATTTCATTTTGAGTTAATTGGATAATAAATTAATCAAGCACTTTTCAATTTCAAATAATTAAAGGCCAGGTCGCTTATGTAAATATATTTCTAGTTTCTACCCCCAAACAACCCATATAGGCTAAAATTACTAAAAGGTTGAAAACTAGAAGTGGAAATGGAACCAAACGCCCCTAATAAAGTGATTAAATAGATTAACTATTGGAGTAGTTCCAACCAAGTTTTTAATAATAAAATAAAATCGATAATACAATAGAATCGATATACGAATATGACAAAAGCTACGAAAGAGGCGGTGAGAAATTTCTTGATGAATGTTGCTTTCTTACAAGTCTTGGTCAAACTTACAAGTGAAGTCATTTTGTGGATTTCTCTTCCACACATTTCGATAAAGGGACCAGCAATTACCACTTTGTTTAATTTACCAAATTTGAAATTTGCAATCAACGAAGAATATTGTCGTGAGAAAAATATTATTACCGGTGAATATTTTTTTGAATGGTGATTTTTTTCTAATCACTTATAAGGTTGACAAAACTTATATGAAATCGTCAAGATTTCATATTAATTTCATGAATTATTTATAATGTATTCTATTCTTTTAATAGTTGGATACAAACTTGACTCGTTTGACAGATGAATCGATCAAATACAAAAATTTTCCATTAAAAGTTGTACTATATCTTAAGCTTCTAGAGTGGACTTGATGAAGTCCACAATGACTCAATTATTTTTTGTTGAAACTTTTGAGCTAAGCATAAAATATTGTGTTTAAACTGCAAAATCACAAACATTTATTGTCTACGTCATTTAATAAAATAACTAGAGTGTACTACACTACACTATTGCTCGATCAATAGTACTACATTTACCGCTATGATTAAAAAGTGATAGTGTTATATTACCAACATTGAAATTCAATGGTATTTCTCTCCTTTATAAAAGTGAAAGAATATGGTACGAATTCCAATCACCACCTCCCCCAATTCAAGAATGATTAAGAAGCTATGATGATTTTGCCTAGTGCCCAGTGTCCATAGAGAGTCACCCTAAAGATGTGAAACTCTCATCCTATGGTTGTTAGGACTCAATCTTTGATTCTTATTCTAAATTTGCTAGCTCTTAACCAACTGAGCTAAGCCCGTGAGGGCGGTGGTAAGTAAGGGGAAGGGCTACCTTGAAAGTTGAAGAGCTGCGTTGGTGATTCGTGTACGATGGGAACTTAATCATTTATGTTTAAATATTATTAAAGTTATAATTTTAAGAGAGCGTTTATTTTGAGTGATATGATAGACAAATAAAAATAATTGAAGTTAATTTATTTTTAATTTAATATTTTGATGGTAGATTGATTAATTTCGAAGTCAATATATTTAAATAATCTATCATATCATTCAAAGTGAACGATCTCTAACCACCTTCATCCCCAACTTGCCGGCCAATCCTCTCTTCCCGACCCGTCGCCAGGTGCCCCCCAATTTACATATTTACCCTTGGTGCTTAATGTCCCTTGATTGGTGTATGTAATAATGCTATTGATGCGTCTACAATATAAACTTCAACATTAATTTCTACTTATATAATAGTACTAAACAATTTCATCGAGACTAGGCTAGCAAACTTAAATTTGAAGGAAATTGCAAAGGAGAACAACAAATTGCTAGAGTATTATTTATCTTTGTCTGATTTTTTCGTCATTCTGTCTTTTGATGGATTGGTTGGTTTAAGTCATATAATATAGATGAACATTTAATCATGACAGTAATTAGACGATTAATGAAGTTTTAATGAGTTAAAGAATTACAGAGTCGAAAAATATGATAATATCTTGATTCAAACCTTTAAATATGATCAGTTTTCGATAAGATATCATAAGTCATTTAAAATTGCTTAAAGTCTTCCTAAAATTAGTTTGAGCTTCAATTCTCATTCACTACAAACATTTATGCAAATTTGTTTAACTTTGCAGTCTTACCCAACAATTAATGTGAGGAAGTCCCAGAATTTGGACAAACTTGAAGGAACATTTCGTATATTTGTATTTTTCTTAAAAATATAATTACATATTTAATACTCTCTCATCTCACCCAAGACGATCAATTTCTTTTCGACACGGTTATTTAGGATAATGGTATAAAGTGAATAAAGTGATAAAAAATAGGTAGATTCCACAACTTTTGAAGAGATAATTATTTCATAAAAAAAAAAAACAAGTTATCCCGGATAGAACAATCCAAAAAAAAAATACATATCATCTTGGATGGAACGAATGAAATATATATTTTAAAAATCTGATGGCCCATGAGCCCTTCCTCCATCACTGGTAATGAAGAAAAAGGGATGAACGTAACTTTATAAAAGATACAGATATTGGCATAATCTAAACTAATGTATCCGCGTATTCATTTCTTACAATTGCAGAAAGCTAGCTCTTTGGAAATCTCCTAGGCCTCTTTAATTTAATGAAACTTTATTAGGAAGTAATCTTTCTATATCTTTTAATGTAATTTACTTAAAATTTGTTTATTTTACAAGATGCTATCATATTCACAAAAACTCTTGTACATCCTTCCGCACCATGTTGACGGACAAAAGTATCATTTGTTGTTAAGAAAAATATCATTTACGTTAAAAAAAATACCATTTGTTTTCTACTCTATAATTTAAAAAGTATCATTTATATTGAATAAAAGTATCATTTATATAGAAGAAAAATATCAAAGTCCGCATGTACGGATGAATGTACAAGAAACCACCTCTATCATATTATATAAGTAGTACTTATTGATGAATAAATAAAAGATAACAAGACAAGTAGCGAATAATTTAACAATTACTGAAAATTTCCAATTTATAGTTAATTTATCCATGTTCTTTTTTTGGGTAGGTAAATAATTTTATAAACAAAAATTAGGTGTACATCATATAAGGGCATACTCTGGAAAATATAACTATATGCATGGATAAAATAAATTACGAAGCTTATAGAAACTTAGGGATTGACAATTTTACCCTCAATTCATAGCTTCCGAAGTGTAAACATTATCCATGCTTCATAGCCAGGAAACAACGTATCAATCATTGGATTCCCTTACTAGTTTAATCTCATTAAGTGTCGCTCTCTTATTACAATTAAATAGTTCTAAGTTAAAACGTTATAATTTGTGCTATAATATTTTTCTAGATTGTATTCTCTCCGTAACATTCAAGACAACCCATTTCTTTTCGACACGGTTATTTAGGAGAAGTATATGAAGTGAATAAAGTGATAAAAAATATGTAGATCACATAACATTTGAAGATATAATTATAACCTCAAAAGAAAACAGACTATTTTGGGTGGGACAGTTCAAAAAAAATAGAGACCATCTTGAATGGGATGGATAAAGTATATAGCTATTTAGTCCAACATTATTAATTTAATTAACCACTATTGAATACTTTTTCTGTCCGAAATTCGCTTATAGATTTAATGAGTTTTAATAAATTGTAATGAATGTAGAGTTAGTGGAGAAGTTGATCCATAATTGTAAGAAGTATTAGGTAAAAAATAAGTAAATCAATGTTAAGTTGAATTTAAAAGGTGGGCCCTAGCAAAAAAAATTGTAAATAAGTGGATAATATAGAAGGAAAGTTAGAAAGATTATGTGATATCTATATCCATAAAAGAAAAGTAAATGTTTTTTGTGGACGATCCAAAAAAAAAAAAACTAATTTTGTGGATGGAGGAAGGAATAATTAATTTACATGGAACCCTCGTTCCACTACCTACCCAAAAAGTCCATCTACACTATACTCTCACTTTCAACAAAGCTTACAATAAATTTCAAAGAAACTTCCTAGGATTTTTTTCTCTCAAAACAATGTCTATAAAATCAACAACATTATCAACTGAGAAAATTCATTAAGAAAACTCAATATTCCAAAAAAAACAAGTGATGGATTCAAAGATGTCAGCAGCTTCACTCATCGCCAACGCTGCAAAAGATCTTATCACATTCATATCTTTCATCTTATGGTGCATTCTATGCAGCTTAATCATAAAAGTCCGATACTTCTACTCTTGGTTTCGAAACGTGTTTCATATTCTATTCCATCATCTACGGCCCGACTCTTTCGTACAGTCGAGCCGTATATCCATCAAGAACGATGAAGCACGTCGCGCTGTCAAAATCAGTAGTGACGACGTCAAGATAGTGATGAAGCAGCTACGGCTGCCTCATCACGAGCCGTTTTCACAAGATTGTGTTGAGATTGCAGACATGTTTGATAGGGCGGAGCCGAGTTTGGATGAAGTGAGAGAAGCGTTTAGGATGTTCGACGAGAACAACGATGGTTTCGTAGATGCAGAGGAGCTGGGGAAGGTGATGAGCTCACTAGGTTTAGTGGGGTTGTCTGAACAAGAGTGTCAAAGAATGATAATGGTTTTGATGATGATGGTGATGGAAGGATTAGTTTTGGGGAGTTTGTGAAAGTCATTGATCTTGCTACTTGCTAGCTAGTTGTTAGTTATAAGCCTAGAGTTTCTGGTTTCATCATGCATGGTTGCCATTGTAGGTATTATCAAGATTGTGGGAATATCAAGTTTCTTTTTTGTGTGTTTATGTGTGTCATTTTCTTTTTCTTGATTTTCTTATGGTCTAAAATATTTATTAAAATAAAAAGAACTTCTATAACTTCCTTGAATTGCATACCCTACCTCGTATTACATTTTCAATAGTGCATGTCACGTGTATAATGTAAACCGTCACTATGCATATATAAATCTATCATGCACAAACTATAATAAAATACGAGATGAAACATCATTATGTAATTGACTCAATTTTTCTACATAGTATCGTGAATCATCGGATGAATAGCAAATTTTAGCTTCCGAGATTGCTTTATAGAAGTTTGCAGCACTGAATTATACTCCATCCGTCCACCAAATTTGTTCCTTAATTTTGGTGGTACGAGTTTTAATAAATTATAATGAATATAAAGTAAGTGAGTGTAAAAAGATGGACCATGGAGATAATAAATGAATATATTAATGGATAGTGGGTGTAAAAAAAGTCATGAGTGTTTTTTTGTAAATAAGTGGATACGTTTAGGGTAAAAATGTGAATTTGATGTTTCCAAAAAAAGAAAGTGAATATTTTTTGTGGACGAACCAAAATAGAATTAAATGAACGTATTTGGTGGATGGAGGGAGTAGATTATAGTTTTCATGTAGTAAATTTCAATGACATTATAAGAAATTGAGGTGTAATAAAATAACAAATGAAGGAAAATATTGCGACCATAAAACAATAAATCGATGAGTGAAAGATTGTGTTTCTTGAGACAGTGTCAATGATCTAGTCCTGTACATTAAATTTGGTCACGAATTTGACTCAAATCCCAGTCCTATACATCAACTTCAGATTACATCAAACCAGAAAGAAAAAAACATCATCATCTTGCATTACATCATATGTGTTGCAAATCAACCCTTAATTGAATGTCTGAATAATGGTGTTGTGCCATGGATCAGACAGATGCTGCAACAAGTTGTCGAATGACCCTTTTCCGGTCACATTGTGCTGAATAATGAATCCCAAGAATGCCAGCATCGCCAGTCTCCCTGCAAGAAAAAATTGACCACAACAGTCATTTATTGAACGAGATCTATTCATACATACCACGTGTATAAGATGATATCATGCAGTAGTCAAGTCAAACTGCTTACCGTTGGCGACCTCCTTCTCCTTCGCCTCGAGAGTCGGGGAGAAGCTGAGGGGGTTGAAAATGCCGCCAGGGTAGCCGACCTCGTTCGGAGGCAAGCTGTAGCTCTTGAAGATGGGGTCCTGATTGACGCTTCCCGGGTTCTTGATGTCTTGCCACCTCCGGATCTCGACATAGTGGAAGAGGATGAACTCGATCACGAAGAGTGTCGGTGACGAGGCGAAGTAGTCGGCCTTACCCGCGTCGTACCACTTTGGGACGTTGATGAGCCCGGACGATGTCAGGACTTCCGGAAGCAACATTCCGGCCACGCCGAGCATGGCCCACCGCCCGTTAACGAGCTCGGCTTGGACGAACCACCTGAGGTTCTCCGGGTCCTCGGCTAGTCCCAATGGGTCGAACCCATTGTCTCCTGGGAGACTGATGAAGATAGAGTAAAAATGTAATGTATTATAGTCGTTTTAAAAGTGGACTAACATGTTAGTAACTAATGCTAGCACGACTCGTGTTCGGCTCGATTAAGCAGACAGACCTGCCGTCGAGATAGGTGGGAGAGGCCAATCCGGGAGCCATTCGCCTTTCCTGGCTTCGACCTTGAGGGATGAGTTGGAAGATGAGACCGCCGGCCTAAAGCTCACTCCCCGGTTAAATTTCCCGGACGAACCGGTTAAAAACCGGGTCCTCGATGCGCACGGCCGGAGAATGGCGATGGAGGCTTGTGCTGCGGCCATATTTTAAATCTTTTATATAATTTCTGACCTGCAAGAATGAGAGTGGGGGGTTTTTCTTTTTTATGGTTATGTTATGTTATGTGAAGTAGATGTGAATATTTTGTGTATGCATTTGCAGTGTTAGCGTTTGCGGTGTTGGTTGAAAGTTGGATTGTGAGTGTTGGTTTGGGAAGATTTATGATATCTAAGGGCTGGAATCTTAGTGTGAAGTTTGGGAATGGCCAATGGGAATCCATTGCACTTATCCTTTTCTTACATGTAGTTGGCTTTTTGGATATAATGAGGGACCCTTTGTTTGCCATGTTGAGGTGGCTCAAATTTTTTATATCTAATAAAAATATCTTGTTAACGTGGAATATATAATTTACCAATAGGTTGATGACACTTGTTAAATTTCAATGTTACGTGGATGATTTGATTGAATAGCATCTTACAAGGATCAGTCTTGTGTTGTAAAGTTCCCACTTTTCCCTACTTTCTTAATGTTTTAAAAATAGTATGACCTTCTATACATCAATAATAACATTCTAATAAATATACAGTTGTGGATTTTTGGCATTTATATATATATATATAACAACTCATAGTATTTTTATATTATTCAGAGATATTCGTATCATACTTACATTAATAAAATAACTTAAATTAATTTTCACAAAATAAAATAATTATTAACTTGAAAAAAATAATTACTACTAAGGTGGCCGACGGTAAATTCATATCACACAAATTGAGTGGTATAAAAATGTGAACATGGTGAAATAGACATCGTCATATATTTTGGACTGGATTGCAAGAACTATTGGGCCTTTCATGACAAGAAAAAATAAATTAACCTTAAAACAAAAATTACTGTAACACTTTTAAACCCAAAAAATGAAGCCCAAAAAATAGACAAAACCTAACCCACACCAATGCCCATAGAGCAGAGCTGCTTCGTTTCTTCTTACATTAATTTTTATATACATTTTTTTTCAAGCGTACAGCACTCTTCAATCTTCTTCTTTCTGGTAATTTCTTCAATAATCTGCTACTTTTCCTCACTAGTTAGTTTTAGGAAAAACAGATTGAGATATTCACTTAGTAATTGCGACAAACACATAACCTGCATAACGAAACATCCCCACCCTGTTCTATTAAGTTGATAGAGAAAGAAATCATCCCTCACCTTGAAACATGGAGCTGGAGACGGCGGCATCTGAGAAATTTATGTAACCATCTGGCGGCGGAAACGGGAGCGATGGAGACTGTGGTTTTGCGGGGGTGAAAAGAAGCGGCGGAAGGCGGAACACAGACTCCGCGCCATTTCTGTATTTCACTCAATCAATCACGGACTTAGAAGAGCAAATTCTCACACTTTGAGGTACAATCGAAAAGTCAAGATTTGGTGTTTGTGTGTATACAAATTGATTTTGTGATGACTGATGTATATCGGAATTGAATATTGTTTTTCTTTACAAGAGATGCCGAAGAATGAAACACCTACACATTCGAAGTTGTTCCTTTTATATATACTCTCAACAGGCAGTCATTGTTAAGTTAAGTTCTTAAATTTGGTTTTTTAAGAGAAGAAATTGTTTGAAAACTGAATTCTGAATTTGGGCAGCAGATATGAATGATGAATGGAAACAGTTCAAAACTGAATATTGTAAATGCAACTTGCTACCGAGGATTACCTCTGCAATTTTGATTTTTACCTTCGACCATAGATTTTAAATGGGCTCGCTGCTGTTTCCTTCGACCATAGATTGATGGATTTTGGCTGGATAGCTGCTACTCCTCCGCTTCATGAATCCGGCAATGTGGGGTGGGTTTCTTTCCTGTTTCTCCTATTGTTATTCTGTTTTGCTTTTCGTGTGCACTAGCTAGCTCTAGGCGTGATAGTCTATGCAGGGATTTGGGATTTGGCTTGAAATTTCTTATTTGACAGCTTGTAATCAGTAATGGTTTAACATATAGACCCAATGTGAGATTAAGGATCCTACACCATGCTTGCTGCTAGCACGATCACTTGTCCTGTTTTTAAATTTCGGGATATAGATGTTGATGACGTTGGTGGTTGATATTAGCAGAATGTTGGTTTGTTCTTGCTTAGTAATTTATTGCTTTGGTTAAGGTGCTGAGCATTAATGTAATAAAGAATTTTCACAGATTGAAGATGTTGCAGTTATGATTTTGATGGAGTTCAGTCTTTAGCCATGAAAATTACGTCAAGATTCAAATGCTATAGCGTCACCTTGCTGGCTACATCCTGCCCCATAGCAGTACTAAACTTAGTTCTTCAGCTCCCAAGGTTCTATTCTGCGGAGGTATCCGAGTGGAGGACTACACCTGCTACGTCGCCAAGTAATGACCGAGCTATAGTCAATGATTTCACCACGTATTGCTATCAAAAGGATCTTCCCAATGCAATGAAAGCATTGGACCCTATGCAAAAACATAAGCTATGGGCAGACTCAATCACTTACGCAGAGCTCATTAAATGCTGCATAGCCCGTGGAGCTGTTAAACAAGGAAAGCAAGTCCACCAGCACGTTTTCTCAAGTGGCTACGAGCCCAAGACCTTCCTTATCAACACACTTCTTAACATGTATGTGAAATTTAATTTGCTGGACGAAGCGCAATTATTGTTTGACCGAATGCTTGAGAGAAATGTTGTCTCGTGGACCACTATGATTGCTGTATACTCTAATTCAGAGCATAAGTATAAGGCCTTACAAATGTTGATTATGATGCTTAGAGATGGTGTTAGGCCAAATATGTACACATATTCTTCAGTTCTGAGAGCCTCAGAGGATATTTCTACCCTCAAACAGCTTCACTGTTGCATAATCAAGGTGGGTTTGGAGTTGGATGTTTTCGTCAGAAGTGCTTTGATCGACATTTACTGCAAATGGGGTGAACCAAAAGCAGCACTTTACATATTCGATGATGTGGGAACTTCAGATATAGTGGTGTGGAACTCCATTATTGGTGGGTTTTCCCAGAACAGTGATGGAGATGAAGCCCTCAATCTCTTTATCAGAATGAAGAGGTCCAGTTTTTGGGCCGACCATTCGACTCTAACGAGTGTTCTGCGTGGTTGCACTAGTTTAGCACTACTGGAGCTGGGGAGACAAGTCCATGTTCATGTCATCAAGTTCAATCAAAACTTGGTCCTTAACAATGCCCTTCTAGACATGTATTGTAAATGTGGTAGTTTGAAGGATGCTAACTCTGTCTTCACTCGAATGGTTGTAAAAGATGTGATCTCTTGGAGCACCATGATAATAGGCTTTGCCCAAAACGGTTACAGCCAGAAAGCTATAGATTTGTTTGAGGCAATGAGGGCTTCGGGAATGAAACCAAATTACATCACGATTTTGGGAGTTCTGTTTGCTTGCAGCCATGCCGGACTAGTGAAAGATGGGCAGTATTACTTTGAGTCGATGAAGATGGATTTTGGAGTTGATCCAGGAAGGGAGCATTACGGCTGCATGATAGATCTCCTAGGAAGAGCAGGGAAGCTTGATGAAGCTACGAAGCTAATTCATGAAATGAAATGCGAACCAGATGCAGTGACGTGGAGAACTTTGCTTGGTGCGTGTAGAGTTCACTGTGATATGGATCTAGCCGAGTATGCAGCCAAAAAGGTTTTGAGCTTGGATCCTCATGATGCGGGAACATACACGCTTCTATCTAATATATATGCTAACAGCCAAAGATGGGAAGAAGCTGCGAAATTGAGGAGACTGATGAAGGATAGAGGGATTAAGAAAGAACCAGGATGCAGTTGGATCGAGATAGATAAACAAGTTCACGCTTTCATGTTGGGCGACCAAGCTCATCCGCAGATAAATGCTATTCATCAAGAGTTGAGTCGTATCATTCGGAGATTGAAGGAAGAGGGTTACATGCCGGACACAAATTTTGTCTATCAAGATCTTGAAGGAGAACAGATGGAAAACTCGCTTGTATACCACAGTGAGAAACTGGCGATAGTTTTTGGTATTATGAGGTTGCCTAAAGGGAAGACGGTAAGAATTAGGAAAAATCTCAGGATATGTGGTGACTGCCATGTTTTCGCAAAGCTTTTGGCAAAGATGGAGAATAGAAGCATCATCATTAGGGATCCTATTCGTTACCATCATTTTGAGGACGGAGCTTGCTCTTGCTGTGACTACTGGTAGCATGAATCAAATGCACTCACAAAGCTGTTCTACCACAAGTGGTTACCTACATGCATAACAAGTTAATTTGCAGCCATGACCTTCATCAGTTGAAGTATGCTACTCTTTTTATATGTTCTAGTACTCCACGTGTCTTGTGAATGCATAAAAAGTTCAGTTGAATTTATGCAGTGTACCCTAATTACAACTCAAGAGAGTCTGCTCGTATGCTTGCCTGCAGGTATAGGAGGACTCAATACTGCAAAAGCTGCTTGCCTTGTGCAGTCCTTTGATAAACTCTCGAATCTCGAATTCTCGATTATTGATAACTTGCTGGTGAGATTATGCTGAATTGTCTGCAATATACGTGCTTAATAAGCTTCTTTATTGATACCTTTCTTGGTGTTGGAACAAGCTCTACGTTCCTTTTTTATTGCACTTGGTGATTTTTGTGCTAGTGATAGGAAAACATTATAACTCTTTCCACGATATTAAGGATAGTGTTAGGGTTACAAGCAAGGAGCCCTAACTCTCCCCAAAACCATGGTTATAGGGAAAGGATTGTGTAGTCGATGTGGGATATCCCACATCATAACAATACCTTCCCCTTCGAAACCGTACGTCCACGGACGGCCAACTCCGGAAGTCCTCCCCACCCACGGCTGGGTCCGCGGTGGGGCCCACCCAAGTTGCTGGCCCACCCACGACTCCATTCGCTGTGATACTAGTCCTGGGCCCACCCGGGAACTATTCCCCGGGCTCACCCGGTTTCCCGGGCCAATCAACGGGTCGCCCCTTCCCGTAGACGTACGATCCGGCAGGTCGGACCATTGTTAGAGTTACAAGCAAGGAGCCTAACTCTCCCCAAAACCATGGTTATAGGGAAATGATTGACACTCACTTATATACCACTCCACACTTACATGTGTAGTCGATGTGGGATATCCCACATCATAACAGATAGTCGTTGAAAACCTGTATTGAAAGTACAGATGCTATCTACGTTATAACCCTTCTTGACTTGCAGAGTTTGAAGATAGATGGCAACGCGTCGTGAGGCTCCATCTCTCCCGCCTTGTGCAATCTGAAAAATCTATATCTAACTGAAGTTGCGGTGACCATGGCTTGAGGTAGATGCCGAGGTAGAAACAACAATAGCCTTTTCTTGTTATAATATTGTAATTTTATATAAATGAGTATGGTGTAGCGCCCACAAATAATTTTTCAAACTCGTTACAGATACTAGTTTTATTATGGGAACCTGCCCGAAACCCTTTTAGTACTTATCAAATCCGTCCAATTATAGTTTCATAGAAGCAGAAAGTTCGATTTATTGTCATCTCTATTTCTCCACATAGATTTTTTTTAAAAACATTCCAGCTGTGGAAAATTAATGAAATATTTAATTACATTATTCTAAATCTCTGCAGCAGATTATTGCTTTTGTCTCGTTTAAATTTTCCCTCAAGGCTCAAACACCCTCACCGAATGTTCTAGAATCTCTATTCCCCCAATGCCCGCATAGTCATTTAAAATCTGCAAATTGAAACCCTAAGTCGGGCATGGGGTGCCATCGTTCTATTGTACTATTTTTTGGGTGATAGGTAATTTCCGTGAATTTCTGTACCCTAGTTTTCAGAATTTGTTTTATGTTTCCAGATTTAGTTATGTGTCTCTTCTGGGTTTTCGGATTTGGTTACTTTGAAACTCTACTTTCAGTTTCGAATCAGTCGTATTTGAAATTCGATCATTTGTCACTTTTGGTTAATTAATCTTGTTTTTATAGCTTCTTATCTGTGATGGTGTTAAATATATATACTATGAGTGAGGTTTCACAATGTATAAAGCATATTCATCTGAGGCTTGAAAAATTGATGATTCTGTTGGATTTCTTTTCTGTATCTTGTTTTGGTTTTCATTTGAATCTTTTTCAGTTATTTTGTCCATTGATTATTGGCAAGTGATGATAAAACAGACAGGGACATCAGAACTCATTTAGGGGAATGATGTCTCGTCTAATGGGAATCTCTCTGATGCCATTTTAAATCAAAACATTATTTTCTTCATGCTTTTGGTATTTGGTTTGGAATTTGAATGTTGGGAAAATGGTTTTGCTCAACTTGGGAAAAAAGAAATTTTTGGATATTCAGTTTGCCAATGATGTATTGTATATTGCACGTATTATCAGAAATAGACATGTTGATTTGTGATAATTGTCACTACCTCTGAGGCAATCTGGCAATTTTAACTATTTCATCAATGGTAGTAGTATTTTGTTTATTGTTTTATTCTAATTTATTTTGTTGGTATATTTTGTATCTGTTCATTTCGAATATGAAGTTTATTATTTTTGTTTGATATTATTGGTAGTTTGAATTGGCCCATAGCCTGATGATTACTCAAAAAGAACGGAGATTTGAATGGTGGTTTTGTTGAAGCCTGGTTCTTATTGCCGTGGCTCCAAAATCATCAATGTAATTAACTTCTTCTAGTTTAAATGAACGCTGGGATTGCTGGTTATTCACTCTCCTCTTCTAACACTCATCTTCTAACACATGATTTACTCAGTAAACATCTTTTACAATGTTTGGCTGTCCAATCCCAAACATTGTATGATTGTTGATGTTTATGTTTAAAATGTGCATCCTTCAAACAATAAAAAAGTTCAAATCGAGCTTCAAAAATACATTTTAAACTGGAGGAAAAACTTGATAGTTCGTTTGCTTGTGTGAAGAACAATGAATTGGTTATGAATTTTACCAGATTAGAATGGAAATGTTAGAAGAAAAAGAGAGTTAAGAATTTGGCTTGTGTTATAAATGGTAGAACTTCCATTTACATGTAGAAAGAAGAGGTGTGAATATTTTTATAGTTCGCAAACTAAACCCTCTTTTGAGTATACTCTATGCGTAATTGATTTCTGCAGTTTTCATTATAATCTTTCGAAAAATCCTCTAATTTATTCCCCTGGAAACTATTGACAAATGTTTCCTAATTAGTGGGAATCGGATTGGTTAACCATAACAAAAGATATTATTTCTACAAATACATACATAGTATGTCTATATGTAATTCATTTTTTTATAATTATTTAATACAAATCAATTCGGTCGATGAAAGAATAAAAGAATAATAGGTTGGTTCCTGTCAACCACGTTATTGTTTTTAGTCTTTTCAATTGGTATTAACTGAATTTATCAAAGATTGAATTTTTCGAAAAATTAATTAAAAGCTAGCTAACTCAAACATAAAGCTAAATATATATACATACATATTTAACCACTCAACCAAAATATGGTTGGTATATATATATATATATATATATATATATATATATATATATATATATTTGACAATTTAACCGAGATATGTTTGCTTCAGTTTTATTTGTTATGCATATAATTGTAGTTGTGCTGTCATATAAAATTATTATTTGACTATAATTTTAACAATGAATTGAAAACTTTGTCCTATATCTTCACTAATGACAGCATTAACCTTATGGCAGAGTTAGGGATATTCATTGGGTCAACCGCTCTATATCTGGACAGCCTATTCCATTTTGGATTATTTTTGGTTTGGGTCAACCTTTTTCTAGGTTAAAATTTTTGGTCCTAACTGTAACCTACTCGATTTTGGGCGAGAACGTATACTAATTTTTTATTAAGTATGAATCTTTTGATAATTATTTTTAACAAAAATTTGACGTGTTTTCTTAATCAAAACATTTAATTCTGTATCATGTATAAAAATAAGTGTTATTTCAAGATCAATCTATCTAATAAGTAATAAGTTAGTTTGCAATATAAACGGTTCTCTTTCTTCAATGTCACGCCAAAAAGTTTTTTTCATTAGGCGTAAAAAATCATAACACATTTTACAAGCATCAAAACTTTATTTTCAAATTAAAACATAAAAATAATGATATTTGACAATCAAGTGACAAGGAAAATTTCGATTAATGAAGCCAACTTACTCGGTTTTTAGACCAGTCTTATCAAGCTCGTGTTATTTTCAGTTCAAGACATCGGACTAATTTTATTTGGAGTAGATTTTTTCGACCCTAATCCTCTTTCTTTTCGGTTGAATCAGGTCAACCTGTCAGTTTTGAGTTAAATCGACATATATATATATATATATATATATATATATATATATATATATATATATATATAGGGAAGGGTTAACGTGAGAACCATTTTATTGTGAGCGTGAGAACCAAAACTAATGAATTCACGATGAAAGTTGATGAATCCATTGGGAAATTACGAATCCAAAAAATAGAATTTTCGTCTTTCATGAGATTGAACCGGGTGAAAATTTCGAACTTTTGAATTCATTAACTTTCAACGGATTCATCAACTTTCATAACTAATTCATTTGGTTCTTGGTTTTAGGATAAGAATGGTTTTTATTTGAACCAAACTATATATATATATATATGTGCGTGTGTTGGTTTGTCGATATCGATATTAGATTCAAATACAAGAAACTTTCAAATACACTATTTAGTATATTATTTGATTTGAATATAAGGATCAGTATATGAATTTTGACTCGTCGTGAAAATAATACAACAAATTTTTGTATGATCTAATATTCCCACATCTGGAAGCCACATACTTAATTTTGGAAAGGGTTACTGGAAGTGGTCGCGTTAACTTTTAGGGAGCAAAGAGGTCTTTTATTGCTTTTGAAGGCTATGAGCCTATGAACAGGTATCCTAGTACTTTTAAGGGGTAAGACGTAATTTCCTCTTTTCGAAGGGGGCGATTTGCAATTTACTCTTCTATTAAACCGTAAACCCGAATAGGGCGCTCGTGAAATGGACTACGTCCATTGTATATTTATGCCAATCCCCGCTCTTGCGAAAATATATCATTAGAGATTCGAAGCCCTAATTCTGCAATGCCTCACCATAATTTTCATTTAATCTAATGGTAATTTTCAATATTTTCAACTCTAATGTTATTATTATTATTATTATTATTATTATTATTATTATTATTATTATCAAGTTTTATGTTTTGATTTTGTCTTTTGGTATTTTTTTCGTTGAAGGTATTTTGTTTTTGGTGTTAAGTTTTGGCATTTGTTACTGTCCTCAGATTTGTTTTCATTACGTAATTTGTTTGCCTGTTCAAATCCAAAATTGTTTGAACTGCATATAGTTCTTCGTCTGAATATTATTTTTCCGTTCTTTGGTTTTTGTTTTGGTTATAGTAATTTTGTATTGCTGTACTTTAAAAATAAAATAAAATTGTTTCATGAAGTATATTATTTGTACATGTAACCATATGTATTGTATCAGACTAGGGATGTCAATGGGTGAGTTTTATCCAGATCGATCCGGAACCGTTCATAGTCCAATAAATTTTAAAACAACGATTTCGATTCTGGTTCTTGTTCCAGACCCACTTTAGACCTGTACTATTTAGACCCATAGTTTGATGGTCTGGTCCGATCTGGTTCTGGTTTCGGAACCAGAACCGATACTTATTTATTGGTTTTGATCCGAGTAAAACTCGTCTATTGACAAGTCTAAGCTTAAGTAGACTTGTTAATGAGTCGATTTTACCCATACTGATCCGGAATCACTCATAGCCCATAAAATTCTAAAGCAACAGTTTTGATTCCAATTCTGGTTCCAGAGATGGTCCGGGTCTGGTATATAATGGGTCAGGTTCAGAACCAGAACCAATACTTATTTATTAATTCTGATTCGGATAAATTCCGTCCATTGACATCCCTATATCAGCCTATGATGGTTCTTGAATTGCTCTAGAATTACCATGAGTGATGTTCACTATGAAATAGAAAAACATTTGAATCTGAGGCTGATGGCAATTGATGTTTCTGTCTTCAAATTAAAAGGCTGTTTACATATTTGAAGATTTTGAGTCCTAATTTGCATTGGAAAGTTACCCCAAAACCATATACATTATAATGTATATACAGATAAAGATAACGATGAGGTAAATATTGATCACCATATCATTAAACATATTCATACGTTTATTTTTACATGTATAACCGCATAATGTCGGGTCAAATTTTCGCATAGTTTGGGCTAATTGTTCAATGTGATATATAGTTCATAATAGATTTGACTATTTAGCATTAATTATACATTAGTATTGTATGATCGATTGATATCTTTGGTATAAAAGATGAAATATCTTTTAAAATGGAGAAATCTAATCAGCATCCTAAATGTGATTGTGATTTATATATCTATACATGTACCTACTATTGCATGATTTTATTTTCTAGAATCTGTTCAATCCATATTAGATTTTTTTTTTTCTTTTCAATTTTTTTTTCCCACGTGAACAAGCAGAAAAATCAACTCATGTGGCACCGGTGCACAAAATGTGGGTTATATATCGACATTTTTCAGTCAGCAATTTTAATTTCTTATTTGTTGAGCCAAAAGCAAAACTATAGGAAGAATCGTCTTTCTCTTAATAATGTTTTGCTTTTGTTACTTTTTTGTCTTTTACGTAGCAAACTTTGTTTTATTGAGAAGACCAATCAGATCAATTTTATAACTATATACAATGCTAGCTAATACTATGTGCACATAAAAAAGACAATATCATTGTAACATTATTATTGTCGAAGACAAATGCAGGCGAGCATGATGTAAGATGGGGAACGCTCAAGAAAGATCAAATTCGTACTAATCTAAGAATTTGTATAAACTGGCACGCACGTACATAATTTACAGGACTGACAATTCGTGCGTGTCGGGTCGTTATCGTGTCGACACGATAACGACACGATACGATAATGTCAATCTGAACACGATCCGTTAAGGATGCATCCAATCTGAACACGACATCGAAATATATCGTCGCGATACACGAATATGACACGATTTTTTTCGGATTGACACGACACGATAACGACATGACATGACACGAAACGATAAATTCAAATTAAAATTAGAAAATAAATTAATAAAAAAAATATAATTAAATTAATATTAAATATTTATAAATATTATCGAACTATACGAAAACGACACGAACACGAATGCAACACGAAAATTATCGTGTTACACGAACACGACACGAAATTATCGTGTCACACGATAAGGACACGAACACGATAAGACTGAACACTAACCCGTTAATTTTGTGCTTGTTCGTGTCGTGTTTTCATGTCGTGTCGAAAATTATCAGCCCTAATAATTTTCTGATAATTGCAGGGCTAATTAAGAGAAGGTAAAATACTTAGGGGACGGTTGGTATGTAGGAATGGAATGAGAATGGAATGGTGATTCCTGCGTCCATTCCCATTCCGATGGATGGTAAGATTTTTACGTCAGGAATCACCATTCCCGAAGGAATACTTATTACCATGAACATGGGATTAGCCATTCCTCCCCTCCCCCATGGTATTAGCTATTACCATGAATATGGAATTAGCCAAATTTATTTATTTATTCTGAAAAATTATTTTTATTTATTTTTTATCTAGTAAAATTAATAATAATAAAATAATAATAATATTTATGATAATAAATAAATAGTAGTTATTAATAATAAATAATTTAATATAATAATAGTGATAAAAATATAGTTATTAATAATATTAACATAATAAATAACAATAAATACAATAAATAATTATATTAAAATAATAATATTATTGATAAACATATTAAAATAATAATATTATTGATAATAATAATAATAATAATAATAATAATAATAATAATAATAATAAATACTATTAGAAATTAATAATAATATTGACATAAAAATAATAATTAATACAATAAATAATTATATTAAAATAATAATAATAATAATAATAATAATAATAATAATAATAATAATAATAATATGATGATGATGATGATAATAATAATAAATACTAGTAATAATAATATTAATAATATTCCTAAGTAATAATATTAAAATAATATTCCTAAGTAATTATATAGAATAATATTATTATTAATAATAATTAATTAATAACAATAGTAATAATATTCCTAACTAATAATTATTATTATTGATATTATTATTATTATTAATTAGTATTAATAATATTCTAAATATTGATACTAATTATTATTATTATTATTATTATTATTATTATTATTATAATAATAACATAAATTATAAAATCATAATTATTTTATTTGTTTTATTTCATTCTTATTCGTTCATTCCTTGTACATACCAGCCATATGAATCATATATTTCCTTTCATTCCATTTCTATCATCATTTCATTCCAAAGTTTTATTCCATTCATATCCAATTTCGTTCATAACGTCATCAAGTAGTCATTAGTCGAATAAACTCGGTGAAGTTTAGGCAGGTACTTCCAATAATTAATTTTATAATACTCGTTCCGTCACACTTCAAGTGATTACCTAGATTAAGGAAAATTGGTTTACGAAATTTGAGGTATTTTTATTTGTATTTTTTTTATTTAGGACGATTTAAAAGGAAAGAGAGTCGGTCTAAGTGGATGGAGAGAGAAATACTTACTTCATAGTAATTAGGAAAATATACCCTTGATTCGTAATCCACGTGTTGCGATAATTGTGGATAGTGATCCCTAGTTGTCACATAATTGAGGTTGGGACATAGGTTTGTCATAATTCAGAAATCCTCGTCAGCTCCACATGTCCCATTAACTGTTTTATTTTTATTTTTATTTTTATTTCTGTCTTTACCCAAAAACAAAGATTAAAAAATCATACACTTTCTAACTTTCTCGATTGGGATCTTAGTCACTATAATCATGAAATCTGTTTTAAACAGCCATTTATTATTATTTTCTTATCGACTATGATGTTATGCTCTTCACTTTTATTTTGGGAAGTAAACCTAACATATGTGATGGACTGGACAGAAAAGTTGGAGCTGTTTGAAATGAGGAATCTTTACATTAATTAAAATCACATTTTTTAGCACTATCATAAAATCTTTAACCACATAGAGAAGTGTTTCATTTGCTCAAATTTTCCATTAAAATAAACAGAGTACTAAACATTATGTATGCTACATGCTTTTAAAATTAATGCATACATAATAGTCAATATTTTAGTTTATAAGTATTCCAATACTAAAATAATAAATCAAATCAATATCTAAATATGACCTTTTTAAAAAATTATCGTGAAAACACGTGAGTACTGTTAAATTTGATGTGCATTGGGTAGTTTACCAACTGATTATGATAAGGGAATTTCGAATTTAGCCGCAATGTATTTTATTCATCTAGAATATAACAATTTGTAATATTTCGGATTTCTTGCACCACACTGGAATTCTTGACAGCCAATTTACTAAAATACAATCAGATTTTAATATCATCGTTTCAATTGTGATAGATTCAATTTATAAATTTAATAATAATTATGAAAATAGGTGTACCTGATAGTAATGATGGAATGATGACTATAAGCGAGAAACGAAAGTGTCCTGTTGGATCGTCGGATAGCGTAAGTATCAAGCCAACTGCAAAACAGAGCCAGAAGGCACCTCCGGGTAGACACTCCGACGTTTAAGTCAGTAATGTATCACGCTTAAGGTTTATTGATTGTCTAAGATTACGTACATGACCCCTTCATGGGCTTACAGATTTGGGTTTTGGCGCCTAGTTTCATGGGTCAATTACCTTCTATTATCTTGTTGATCTGACGTCATCATACCAGATATGGTACACGTAACTGATCAGTCCACGTATATTATTTGTGATGAGTTGACGTGCATTAATATTCCATATGAAATTGGCGTATAAATTACATAAATAAGCATGCATTTAATGGAAGTGTGAGATAAATGAGGGCACATTAGCTTTATCAATTTCAAAATTACATTATTGTTTAGGCGTGAAATTTTCAAAAGCCGACATATATTATACTTTTCACACAAAATTGTATTCCGTGACAAATAAAATCTTAACATTAAATAATTCAATATAGTCCACTCATAGTGCCAAGTTTGGCACGCGGTTTATTTTAGGCCTCGGAAATTCCCATGGTTTTGATGCAATTTTGTATGTTTTGGCTTGCTTTTCCAACAGCCACGTGGTGTCTCACTTGATTTTGATTTAACACTAATGATATGTTTTATTTAGCCAAATTATATTATTGGCTACTAGTTATATTTCTCAAATGCTGTGGGACCCGCAGTATATATGTTCTTTAAATCTGTATAGAATCAAATAATAATTGCTTTTAGTTTAAAAATATATATAAATAATTGTAAAAGTCAATCGTGTGCAAACCTTATACATTGACCATAAACTAAAAATAAAAATAAAAATAAAAGCAATTTGTAAATATTCTGAACCCTGACCAACAAATTCTATAAGGATCCTACAATATTCATATCATTATATATATAAATATTCAGCTATTATTTGTAATATTCACTTATATATTTGATTTTATCGAATAATTTTAACCACTAATAATTAAAACTTACATTACATAATTATTGATTAAAACTAACACTAATCACAATTTGCGAAGAAGTGAAAAATATAACAAATTGCACCCGATTCAGAAAGAAAAGAGGAGAAAAACAAATGAAATATATTTAAGAAAAAAAACAACGAAACATGTCGGCAAACAAAGGAAAAGAAAAATGATAGTAATAAAACATTATTAATATGCTTGAACTTTGAATGGTCATAATTTGCTTATTTCAAATCAAATTTTCTACATATCACATAGTACTAAAGTCAAGTCATTTCATGACATACTACAATATTCAGTTAATGATAATGATCAAATTCACATTAGGAATTGCATACACTATGAAAACACACACCTAAATTATCCTTTTCTACCTCAACCATCTCATATATATTGCATACACTATGAAAACACACACCTAAATTATCCTTTTCTACCTCAACCATCTATATATATATATATATATATATATATATATATATATATATATATATATAATCGGTTGTAGGTATGATTCAGAGTCTTAATCGTCTTTCGTTTCAATTATGATTTTGAAAGTGGACAAAAATATGAGTGCTTCTCATGTTTCTCATATTTGGCTGCCTTCTCTTTAATTGTAAATTTATCATAAAAAATGAAAGAGAGAAAAAATGAATTTTTTTTAATATCATATTTTAGTAGTCCTAAATTTTTGTCTCATACTCTTTAGGGTGGGAAACATAAAAATATTATCACATCAAATAGTATTAATATTGTCATGGATTGGAGAAAAAAGAAAGGAAATTGGGCTACATAGAGAAATATTATTAGATAAAATGATCACCCTTCAAAACATATGAAAGAGTGGAAAATAAATAAACAAATATATTTTCTACCATGTTTCATCAAAGATAATACATACTTTCCACCATTTTTCATCAAAGATAATGCACGGTTAACTGTCAGTATTTAGGAATTAGGGCCTATCTAAGGCCTCAGAATATATTTAAAAAGCAATATCATATGATTGTATGTGACAAAGGAAAAAAAAAATTATAAGCAAATAGAAAAATAACTCCAATGTATTTGAATATAAAAGGGATAATTACAGTTTTGTCCCTAATTTTGACGAGGTTTTGATAAATATTTTCAACTTTAATTAACACATTAAAATGTCTTCAATTTTGACGAGATTTTAAATTTTTTCTCAACTTTAGTTAATACATTAAATGTCTCATATTTTGACAATATTTTGAAAAATATCTCAATTCTAGATTTTTGATCTGGGTCGTTTGGTTTATAATCTATAAGAGACGGAATGATGAGTCATTGGAGCTATAACTCACAAGAATCCACCAAATTGGCATAGTATTCCGTTGTCGAAACTCTGAATCATGAAATTTTTCAAAATATCGTCAAAATTGAAGATATTTAATGTATTAACTAAGTCGATGACATTTATCAAAATCTCGTCAAATTTTTGGACATTTAATATATTAACTAAAATTATGGATATTTTTCAAATCTCATGTTTGGGAACACAAACTATAATTACTTCGATATAAAAATTGAGCTCTTATTCAATTAACATATTGAAAACTTGTGAGTATACACTCCGAATTTTGCATACATACATAAATTATTTCTTAAATTATTTCTACTTTCGTTAGCCTCAATATTCTTTTAAAAAAATAGTTCTTTTTTGAAAATACAGTTTCTTAAGAGTTAAGAATTAGTTTCTTTTAGATCTTTATTTGTGGAGTTTTCCAAAAGCCAAATTCTACATAGATTTGACATCGCCGTCTCATAAGGCCAAATATCACGTTATTGAAATAATCTTTATTTTGGTGCATCGTCTCATCCAATAAAAAAGTGACTACAAAATTGCCACGTTCACTTCATCAATCTCTTGATTTCCACTTTTCCGAAATTGATTTCTTTAAATATTGTGAAAATGACAAAAGGTTGGGTATCGAATAGTTGGAAATTAAATTTTGCTTCAACCACTTGCTTCATTTCAAACCACTAACATTTCCCACCTCATAATCTTGAAATAGTACACAAGAAGATATGAAAATTTCAAAAAAATAAACAAATACATAAAGAAAGGACACGAACCAGAACAAATCCGTGAGAAATTTTGAAAATGGGTCTTTTGTTTGCTCAGTGCAATAATTTACTGATAATATCAAAAATAAATGAGATAAGAAAAAAATGTATTTATTGAAATTAAAAACTTCACTTTCCAAATAAACCAAGAAATAATCTGACCCACCCGAAGATAGAGAATCTTTGTGGAATCAATCTTTGATATACTCACTTTACTCATCCAAACCAGAATATAAATTTTTTATTGATTTTGAAGAAAACAAAATTGATTTTGTTGTTGATAGAGAATCTTTGTGGAATCAACCTTTTAATCACTCACTCTACTATCCAAAAAAAAGGTACTAGTATCAATTTTTATTGATTTGGAAGAAGACAAAATTTGAAAAAAAAAATGAATTTGGGTGATTGGTTATTTAGTTGAGGTATGATGACCTAATTTAATGTTTCAGTTATTATTATCAATTAGCTATGAAAATTTAATTAAATGCATTTTGCACACGCAAACACCTCTTTTTAATCAGGTGACAATAGTAATACTACTACTTTTGTGTAAATGAATTGTAAAAAAAGTAAATTAGTGGATCTCTGATCTCCACATAGAACAAATTGATTTGAGTTATAAAACTTGTACGATAACTAGAAAATTGCAACAGAACTCCTGCACAAATGTAACTTATTGGAAAAAGAATCAACTTAAATCCCAAATTCTAAATTCATTTCATTGCACTTCATCATACAAATGAGAAATCATGCAACACCACCAAACAGTGGTGCTCCATTTTGGAACCATTCTCCAATATTTCAGGGCTTATATCTAAAACAAACAGCCCTGATCATAGGAATATTACACTGAATCAGAGAAAACATATTTACATCTCCAACAAAAGATGAGAAATCTAAACAACATATTCAGAGACAGATATATATATATATATATATATATAGTGATCCTTCTTATCCCATCTCATCTGCAAATCTTTAAAAACCCTATGCAGCAGCAACCATGGCATTGCCCTCCTTGACTTCAACCTTACTCTCATCTCTGCTAAAAGAGCTGGATTTCGCATCTTCAACCAATTCTTGCAACTTTTCCTCCTTCGGAGATGCGAGTGGCACCATATCCTGCGGTATAAGATCGATAGATGCCAATGCCAAGAGCTCCTTCTCCTCTAAACCCTTAGCCGGGGCGAGGGAGGATCGCTCTGTTCCATATTTAGCCAATGCATCCTTGAACTTCTTGATCTGCATACAAACACGTTCAATTTCAAGTCAAATCTGCATTCTTGATCCATTTCAATCAACTAAAAACGCGAGAAATAATCACTTACGGTTGCATTGGTGCAGCTGAAGCTGCAGACCTTGCCATCTGCACCTCTGTAAAATCTGAAGAAGGGCAAGACATGAACATGGAGGGCATAGCACATAGGCTTGTGTTCTTCATAATTTACAGTGAGAAAAATGGTATTAGGGTTTGATTCAGCAAGCTGACAGATCTGTTCACAAATAATATAATCCCATCAAGCTATATAAAAAAATCAAGAAAAAAAATTAAATATTTAATCTTGATTAAATCATAACTCAAAATGGATAAAATAAAAAATCCCAATTTTTTTTACCTTTGGATGCAAAGCTTTACAACCTCCACAACCAGGAGAGAAAAAATTGAGAACAACCAATCTATCACCGGCATTCTTCAAATACTCCACCAATTCTAGAGCTGATTGGATCTCAACCATGTTTGGGTGCAAGGATTTCTCCCACCATTTCTGAGTTTTTCTAAATGAAATTGTACCTTGTGCCTTCATAATCAAATAAAATCAATATTAGAAATATAAAATCAAATTGTATCATAAAAGATGAATGGAAACGGCAAACAATATCACTCACACAAACAGGGTCCAAATTTGGGGATTTATTGCTGCTCCAACTGCTGAAACCTTTCCGATCTGGGAAATCAACAGTGTTGCCCCATATTTCCTTCGAATTAGAGCCCCTAAACTGCAAACCCCCAATTGAAGAAAAAGCCCTAGGAGACCCTTTCTCTCGATTGTTAACAATCAGACTGCTCGACCCAGAAACAGAGAAACCGGCTGGTAGGCACGACATGATTTTTCACGATTTTGGGAACCTAATGAAATCGAAACTAAAACCGAAAAAAACAAATACCATGAAACGAAAATCCCACAAAAAGTTCCTTTTTTGTGGATCAAGAACCCTTCTTTTTCTTGTTTACAATCAAGAAGAATCAACCCAGAAACTTGTATTCAAACAGGAATATAATAGTTTTCTTCTTCTGATTGTTTCTCTAGTTCAGAGAGAAAGTTTGGGATGAAAGTGGTTTGTGATTTTGTGAATTTGAAGTTTCGGAAGAGAGAAGCGCAAAGTGAAATAAATATAGATAGTGGAGAGAATGGGAGAGAGACAGAGAGAGAGAGCGCTGTGGATAAAGGGAAAACGAGGTAAAGCGAAGGAGGTGGGTCAAAAGATTTGTCCGTAGCCCTTATCCAAAATGTTTCATTTTTTATCTTTTTATTTAATGATGTTCTTGTAAATTTATAACGGATAAACTTAATTTGATTTCAGTTTTCTGCCACAAAATTATGAATTCTAAAAACCATCGAGATAGTCATAGATTGGATATAAATTGTATTTTAAATGTGATTATTTGAATCCTATAATCTCATTTGTAAATTCTGGAAGCTTTATTTCTAAAACAAAGTCAAAATTTGCTAGCTCTGAAAATAATCAATATTTTGAAATAGAATATTCTTACAATAAATCAACTGAATGAATAACGTGTAAGCATTTTTACAGTTAGTTAACGAGACTTTCTATTTTTTTAATAGATATGTTAATGAATTTTATTTGCTGAAAATTTGTAATTAGGATGTGGATAAGAATCCTTAATTATAGAGTTTTGGTCAGGTTTATGTTTGGAGCTGACCTTATCTAACCGGACATAACAAACGAAAGGGCATAAAAGGAAATAAAAGAAAAATATGACTCGAATAATGTTGATATCCTGTATTTAAAACTTCGAATACATATAACTTTATATTCAACTTATTTTGTCACTATCAATTATACTCTATAAAATTAAAAATATTTTTTAAAATCTTGAAATATCGATTTTGTATCAATTGTTTCCTCCGTTAATTATTCAGCTCCAAAAAATTGACGTAGCTCACTGGATTACACATGTATTTTAAGAACATTTTTAAAAAACTTTCACGACACAAACAATCTCTTTGAATTTTTAAATATGATATAGCAATCAAGCAAGCCACATCAACTTTTCGTAATCGAAAAATGAATTGGGAGATAATTATATAAAATCATTAGTTAGAATTTAGATAAACATTTTTAATAGGGTAGATATATAATTGATAATGCCAAAATAGTTTGGGTTTAAAATATTTTATATAAAAAATAATAATATTTTTAGTATTAAAAATTATATATAAAAATATTGAAACTAATAATTTCTAAGGTAGAACTACTTTTCGGTACTGTAGTTTACTAGTTTATACTTTTTATCCAAATGATTTTAATAATATACTACTACTTTTTTGTGCGAAAAAAACATAGTAATACTTTCAGCATTATAACCCATACTTTCTAGTATTAGAATTATACTTTTTCAATCCAAATATTTATAAAATTACCACGATCTTTTGTTATTCAAAAAAGCTTAAGATTTTTCATTATTAGAAATAATATTTTTTCTGTATTATAAACAATAATTTTCAGTATGGAAATAATACTTGCCTGAAAAATGTGCTTTTTGTTCAAATAAAAATAAGAACTATAACGATAGCAAAACCTGTAACTGTAAGGTTATTTTTGTCTATTTGCCACTTATTAGAACGACTTGCTTTCTATTATTTGTTTCTATTTATTTGTACTTTTGGTGGCCGACTAGTTTTTCTATTTTACTTTTTTTTAGTGAAAATTTGTTTTCCTTTTTCTTTTTATTAATATATGCACCAAGTTGTCTGTATTCACGATATTTGTCTATTTGGCACTTATAAGACCGACTTGTTTTTCTAAAAAGAAAAATTATTCAGATAAAACTTTTTTTAGTAATATAAGCACCAACTTAGTTTTCACGGTAGCATTTTTCCCAATTACGTGTCAAGTAATCTCTAAATCAACAATTAAAATATTATTTTGCTCAACAAAGAAGGGCACGAGAATAATGCAAATGCATGAATGCATACCATTTAATACTCAAACATAAAATATATTTTCTCTGAAGTGACTCAGTAACTCAGACAAAAATTATTAATCCTGCATTTTCCGAGCTTACCACTTTTTGATAAGATTATTTGATAGCAATCATAATAAATATGTCCTTCAAAAAAGAAAAATTTTGGAGAAATATTAATGATTAAAATTGAACTTAATTAGGTACCCTTGGCCTATCTAATATATATGAATTTATAACTTATCTTAAATTGTTGTTCACCTAAACACAGAACTGTTGTGTAGACTATTATCTACAAAAAGAATAAAACATCAGAATTAAAACTTAAAGAACACTGAAGTTAAAAATTTCTACGGATTAAAATTATAATCGATAGAGGTCAATCTATGGCGAAATAATCCACTATAAATATATAGTGAATGTTACAAAAACTCACTATTTTATCATAATAAAGTCGAGACACTTTAGTCAAAACCTAACTATGAAAATACTAAATATTTCATCACGCTACTCGTGTACTAAAACAGACACACTTCTTAAATAATTAGAAGTTAAAACACTTGTTTGTTATCATAAATGTTATGAAAACAGACTCAAAGACATGAACATATCTTCAGTGAAATCTTCAAGGAATATGTGTCCGACTGCTGCAGATTTATTTCTCTTATGTATGAGTTGAGAGATCTTCTACTGCACGTCTTGGATCACGTTCTGACCCACTAGAATGTAAGTTAGTGTGTGTGTGTGTTGGTCTAGTGGTAGAGTGGTTAATGCCCGATGCCAAAGGTCTCGGGTTCGAGTCCACCGTGACGCAACCTTTAAAATTTTTGTATTAAATTACAAAAAAAAAAGAAGAATGTAAGTTAGTCGTGACATCCTTATCTCAGTTGACTCATTCATCTTTTTGATCTGATTCTCATGTTTTCGGTATGTTACCATCACATTTATCTTAACATTCGTAACTTGCATACACCAAAGTGAAGAAAATGCAAAATCCTAAAATAACTAACCACGTATAATGAGGAGATTCGATCAGAGTTAAATAAACTCTAACATTATCGATTTTATTATCAGCTAGAAACTACATAAATGTATATGCCAAAAGAAATGAAATAGCAATTACATGAAAATATGGTTCTTGTTTATACATCAAGAAAACATCAAAATATCACATCCAATTTTTATGGACCGAACTAATTTCCGATATGTGGTCATTATTTATGTGGTGCGCTCTGAGTTATGATCTTAGCCTAACCGAACAATCTTTTGTCACATAAAATTTGAGGCTCCCCATTTCGTGTACTATTTTGTCTTTTTTCTCTTTTAAATTTTGTGCTTTAATTTGTTGGTTACTAGCTGTAAAAAAAAACAGAAGCAAATTTCCGAATTGTCTGGTCTTGTCCATTATATACTCCCCCTACGTCTCAATATTCGTGGCTTATTTCTTTTTTTTGCACGTAGATTACGGAGAGTTATTTTTTGTATGTAAAGTAGTGTGTGACACAAAATTCGATGCACTTTATAGTGTAAAAAATGTTTCCTTTTAAGAAACGGGCCAACTTAATGAGACAGCCCAAAAAAGAAAACGAGTCAACAATAATGGGAGTATGGGACGGAGGGAGTATTTTTAATCAAAGTTGTCACTCTTTAGTTGTGATAGCTTGTCAATGTAGTTTTGATTTTACTTCGAAGTAAATTGCAGTTTTCACCGTATCACTTTCTCTTATTTGTTAACTTCTTGTGGGTTGCATGAATTACTCAAAATCCTAAATTTTTTATCCTTGCGCTTTGGATGTTTATTTCAGTAAATTTATTCATTTGCTGTATTTTATTTGGCCATCAAACTGTTACTTTTATTTTACTAATCCTTTCTCTTCAGTAAATTGGTTAAAAAATTAGTTGTAGGCTTGTCTAGCTACAAATATATTAACCTTGCTTAAAGTTTAATAAAGGGTATTATCCAGCGGTATCTCCACATGCTCAAATACGATCATCGCTGTTCATTGTTTTGTTTCAATTACTCTACCCCCCATGTTAAGATTTCTTCCTTCAACCTAAAGAATTTGATCAATTCTAGGCTTGCAATGTCTCATATTCTGTTTTACTAAGTAGTAATTATAACTATATTTGTATTTTGCAACACAATTTTGTGCTATAATTATTATATTGATCCATCCCCATATCTAGGCGTCTCAATTTACTTCCTATCTATTTATAAACTATCTTTCATTTATTAATATTCTGTTTTACATTTTATCACCTATTACCCACCAATCGTTTTCTTTTACCTACCCTCAACATTTTATTTATCATTTTACAACAAAAATTTAATATTACATTAATGTGCTATATTCAATTATTTTTATTAAAACCCGTATATATTCCTGGAATGAATATGGAGACGGATGGAGTATATTAACTCAAAATGGATATTACGTAATTTACAATTAGAACTTTATTTCCAACCAAAATGTGTTCCGAAGGGCCAAATTAAAAATTCACTAATATATTGTTAGAAAAAAAAATAGAAATAAAGTTCAGATCGGAAATTGTAGTATAAGATGAAATATTATGTGGTAATCCATGGTTGTCAATAATGGAGGTCACATTTATACCAACGCAACATTCATTGCTTCATCAAGACGCAGACCTATCAATCAGTGTATTCATTTTGCAACACACAAAATTTAATAGTTTTAGTTAAAATTACACCGTTTTCCAAAGTTTCTCTTTTCTATTTTTGTTGCAAATTAATGTCACTATAGTTACTAGTGCAAACCCTTAAAAACCCAAATCTCAACCCCAAACACATATTCGTCGTAACCTAGAATAATTACAAAAATAAACAAATAAAAGAAATGTTTATTTACAAAAATAAAAGTTGTGAAATTTAATTACTTTCATAATCTATAATAATTATTTATAATTGTACTTATTTTATTTATGAAGTTTCTTGCATAAATAATTTTCTTCTTTAGCTGTACTACTAACAGTGTTTTTCTTATAATGGAACACAAATATAGGACATCTTATGGAAAATTCATTCCATGCATGCTTGATTTATTTATATTTAAGTTTTCTAATCGCACATTTTTAGAACTTTCTCCCATTAAATGTATTTATTTAATATATTATCCAAATTTTTTAATTAACTCATAAAACTCAATTAGTTTTTTTATACATAAAAAGCTCATTTATTTCTGTAAAATTTGACTAAAGTGATCATATTTTCATATCTTAGTGAAAGCCCTTGCTCAAAACTTTAATAACTAAAAGAAATTGCCGACTTTTGCAGATATAACAGATAAAGATAGCCCATTTATCAGTTCAAACATTTGAGCTTTTATTTTCCAGGGAATTACATTTATATGCTATGTTGGGAAACCAATATTTTGCAGTTGTGCACATAGTTTTAGAACACACACTACAAGAATTTGCACGATTAACGATATAATTTTCCGTCGTTATATTGAAAATGTCCGTCGGTGATTGTAAATAATGATGGAACACCGACGGTCGTAGCCCATCGGTGAAAACATAGTCGTTATTCCGATCAACGACGGACTATAGTCCATCCTTGAATCACTGGCGGACTTGCGATGGATGTAGGCGTCGCCGGTGGTACGTCCTGACCGTCGTTGATTGTCCGTCGTTGACTTACTCTGTCGTCATTCCGTCGTTGGTCAACGACGACCTTCATTCCATCGTTGATCAACGACGGAATGACGATGAAATATTTTACATATATACAAAACGAGGTGTCGTCTTAAGACCGTCGTTGATCTCCAGTGAAAACTTTTCCGTCGGATGTCCGTCGTTGTTCGAGCGCATTTCTTGTAGTGACAGTTTGTCTTCAATCAAGAGTGACTCATGGCATTTAAACACTATGATTTGGGGTTAATATTTTAATGGTAAATCAATGGGATTCAAGACCTCCACAACCAGAGGAAGATGTCATATTTGATATTTCCTCAGTAGTATATATATGTTACAAATTTCAAACTCCATAAATATTATCTGTATAAACTTATTTAAAAGAAGAATTACTTAACCAGCTCTTCTTTCTTGCCAGCTTCTTCCAATTCTCTTAATCCACCAACCTTTTGCTCAATCTCTTCAATCAACTCTTCCCTCCACAGCTCTGCTCTTGCTGATTCCTCCATGTCTTCTTGCTGTCAAATTGATCATTTTAAGATTCATGTGAAAATTATAAATACTTGTATTTCCAATAATTATTAACCCTCTAATATGAAACTAATGTAATTAATACCTTTTCATAAATCCAATGTCCAGTTCCATCTCCTCCATCTCCTCTGTATCCTTCTGAATCATAGAATGGATCCTAAACCATAAACCATAAAAAATAAAATAAAAATACCATAAATCAAAACACCATAATGTCCACACAAAATAACCAGGAAAGAGACAATAAAATGTAGCTAGATTATCACCTTTGTGGCGCCAAAGAAACAGCATCCCCACACAGTAAACATTATGTAGAATGTATCTACATAAAAACAAACCATATTATCAAAGTGTTTCATTTTAATGCCAGAATAGAAAATAAAGAAAAATCAACAACTCACAAACATTCTTAATGGCTTGATCACTGAGATGCCAAATTGACTTGTGGGTGATGAGGTCTCTTTGCCCTTCCATGTGTTCAACCATAACTGCCATCAACGGCCAATCCGGCAACGCGTTTGCTCGAACTAAGGATCTCCTTCTCCCACCTTCAATCTGTTACGAACGTTTACGTTGATTGGTAGGAGAAATAGATAAAATATATGATCGAGTATTTGAATGATCAGATGATCAAACAAGTTCAAACTTAACCAAACCATCAAAATAAAAGAAAGATTAATTTATGTTACTTTTATCTATTTATCCTGCCGCCTAGCCTAGTGCAAATACCCCCTTTTGGTTCATGCATTTAATCACCAAATATATAATATCTTACTGTAATTAAATTATGAGATAATTACCTTGTAAAACCTTGAACTTGAGCATTGCCTAATCTTAATAAAGAAGAAAACACAAATAACTCATCAAATCATCAAATTAAAAGTAGATGGCTGCAAAAACTGAGGCATGAAATGTACGCTTACTGATTTAGAATGTGAGCTGAATTCTGCCTTCGTTGTCTGTAGAAAACTCTGTTTGATAAGAGGCCGCTGAAGTGTTAGGGAAGTGAGAATTTCAGCCATGCTTTTCCTAAGATTCAAAATCAGATGTTTTTTTAATTTTTATTTACATCTTTTGAAGTTTTATTGTTTTGCTATAAGGAAATGGATAAGACTACCATTTATATCCACCTCTGAATTTGTAAGCACCAAGACAAAGTTGGGCTTACTGTGTGGAATTGGCGGCATTGCCCTTCTAGAAGAAGTCTTGAAATTGTTAAACATTATTAGAAAGAAAAATGCATATAAACTAGAATTTTTGGCCCGAAGGCTGAGCACAAGGGTAAAATAGTACAATTATAATATTATTATTTTTAAATAAAGAGCTATCGTAAGAAAAATTGGAGACTATGTTAAGAATTATCCTTTCGGATATTTTTGAACTGACACATCGGGTCAAGTCAATTTTCTGGTCACAAATTACATGGATAAGCCAATCTTGTAAACACCATTCAATTCTATAGGTAACCTGATCGACTTCGATCCCATTAAGATAGAAATTCAATAAGCAATTCAAATAATTGCACAAATTCCATATCTTGCTCTGAGAAACTAAGATCAAACAAGTTTTTTCAAGAAAACTCACTCATCCTAATTTCTCTAATCATCAATTCTGATAAAAAGCATGTGCAGAAAATGGAATGTAGCCATGAAACCTGGCTTCTCTTGTGATATCATCAAGAATGTCATATATCAAACATGCCATCTCATGAGACCTATCACCAGCCACAAACTCATATAAACTTCCTTCAATCTGAATCCAGCTCCGACCAGGAGGCTTCCTCGTCTTCCTATCGAGCATCTTCCTCCTCACGGCCACCACATCCTCCCACTTCTTAGCAGCAGCATACGCATTCGACAACAGCACAAAGTAGCCAGCAGCCCGATCAGGGTCAATCTCCTTAGTCATCAACTCCGTCACATCAGAAGCAAGCTCGACCTTCTTGTATATCCCCCCAAGAAGAGCCCCCCACACGATGTCATTAGGCTTCATAGGCATCGATCTCACCACCTCATGCGCCTCATCCAATAGCCCTGCACGGCTAAGCAAATCAACCATGCACCCGAAATGCTCGATTTTAGGCTCAATTCCACAATTCTCAACCATACTTTTGAAATGATGGCGCCTCTCGTTGACATAGCCAGCGTGGCTGCAAGCACAAAGAACGCCTAGGAACGTGATCTCATCAGGCCTAACATACGCCTAGGAACGTGATCTCATCAGGCCTAACATCTTTTGAGCGCCTCCAATGGAACACGGAGAGAGCCTCATTGCCATAGCCGTGTTTGGCGAAGCAGGTGATCATGCTAGTCCAAGAAACGGCCGTCCTCTGCTCCATCCCGTTGAATACAGCGTATGAAGCATCGATTTCAACACAGCTTGCATACATATGTTTTCAATGAATTCTTCAATGTGACAAGAACTGGTTTATTGCAGTAAGTGAAACGCTCGAAAACATACGAGTGAATCCACTTTCCTAAATGAAGATCGCCCAACTCAGCACACGCAGAGAGCACCGCCACCAAAGTCACCTGATCAAAATCTACATTTTCACGTTGCATCTCTCGGAATAAGGTTAGGGCTTCCTTCGACCTCCCATTTTGCGCGCATCCAGCAATCATCGTAGTCCACGACACGACATTCCTCCTCGGCATCTCCTCGAAGATCATCCGTGCCCCCATCAACATCTCCACACCTAAAGCTCCCCAAAAGCATCGAGTTCCACGTGACAACGCTTTTATTGGATATTTCATCGAACACCTGCTTCGCCTTGGCAACTCCGTCTCCCCCGCCGTTCTTCACATAGAAATCAACCAAACTACTCTGAACGTAGACATTCGAGCAAAATCCGCTCTTCAAAACCTTCCCGTGCACCTGCATTCCCTCCCCCAACAACCCCCCTTTCGCGCAGCCATTCACAACAAACGTATACGTGTTCTCATCAGGCGGCGAAGAAGAACGCTGCTGCATACCATTAAACATCTCCACCGATCTACAGGGGTTTCCGTTGATCTGATATCCCCGGATGATTGGTTCCACAGCACGGAACTCGGGTGCGGCATTTGGTGAGCGATGGGGAAATTGTTGGAGGAAGTGTACAGGGCCAATAATTTGACGAGAATGGAGTTTTTATGGCGGAACCCATTGGTGGTGATGCGGGCGTGGATTTGAGCAAGGTGTTTGATCGATTTGCAGCGGTTGTGAAGCAGGAAGAAGAGGTGCTGCTGCAGTGGCCTTGAGTTCGGTGTGAGGCTTTCTTCAAGAAAAATACGTACTTTCTTGGTACAGATTTGGAACAATTGGGGGTTAGTAAAAAGGGTTAGGGCAAAATCGGTGGCAGTCGAAGCACCTATACCAAGAAATTAAAGGACAAATTGGGGCCTACAGCATAATAACTTCGCATTTTATAAAATTTAAACTTCTCTTGGATTGAAATACCGTGAGCGCCCTTATAAGTTATAAATGAAAAAATGAAATAATATTTTTTTTGAATAAATTACTTTCTCCTATTCAGATACATATGTTATTAAAAATAAAAAAAAACATTTTGCCGATAATTAATAATTAATGAAAAGGTAAGGAATGTGAGTTTTGAGGTGAGCTATGGGGTAATAATGGAATCAGAGAATAATAAAGTTAGAATGATATTTATTTTGAAAAAAAATGAATATATCCTAAAAAAACATTTATTTGAAATAGGAAAGAATAATTAGAAACCAGTTTGGAATCTTTGTATCATTTTAAGTTTCAACGCAATTGAAGGATTTGATTCTTTTTTATGTGTGTGCGCGCGCTGTATGACATGAAGTTAAGAGGAAAATAATGTAGCTTTGATTTTTCTTAAATTTATAAATTTAATGATCCTATTAATACTTATGAGTAATTAGATTAAAAAATAATATTTAAAAGACAAAAACTTTTGATATGAACTAAAATCAATTATACTTATGAAAAATGCTCATAACTAGTCAATGATATATCAATTTATATATACAAAGAGAAAATAATTTGGTTTAATTTCTAAGAGTATGATAGGGATAAAAAGTCTTGCAAGGGAATTGGTGAAGACAAAAAGAAATATTATATATCCATTGACGTATAAATTTATTAAACTTGCACTTATTTTACTTGTGGCAATTATAACTGTGAAAAAAGCTTTTTCTGTCATGTAGATTGTGAAAAAACGACATCTAGATCAAATGGGAGTTAGTTAGATAATGATTGTTTGGTTACTTATATTGAGAAAGAATTTATTGATATAATTAATATTTCATTGTTTTCAGAATATGAGTAATCTTAGGGAACTAGTGTATGGATTTTTCATAGAAGTTATTTTAATTGTTCTACATATTTTACATATTTTTCTTATAGGTATGGCTCCGTCACTATGAAAGGGTAATGCAAGATTTAATCTAGATATATAATGGTTGGTTTGTTTATTTTGGCTGGGATAACTTTAGGGGAAAAATCTTTTTTACCCATATTAATTCATAAGTTACATACTAACATTATCCATATCCATAATATTGATATCAAAACTTCCAATTTGAAGTAAAGTGACAAAAAAGCCCTTGGATGTAATAAATTTTGCATGAAAATTAGTACAACTCTGATATAGATGTGACAAAAAAGTCATTAATCACTACCGTCAGTCAAGCTGTTGACATCTAAGGATTTTTTTTGTCAATTTGATAGTTTTGATAGCAATGTTATGTATATGCATTAGGGCCCGTTTGGTAGATAAGATAGACCCACGATATGAGACATATCTAACCTAATTTGTGCGTTTGGTATACTATATTCATATCTTGGGAGCCCGTTTTTAATTCGTCGGCCCGTGATATTTCACTGTTACACTATGGAAACGCATTTGTGAAACTCCACCAGATTGGTAATCCAATGAGCACAGTAGAAGCAGATTATTAATGGAAAGACTGCCCTATCCTCCTTTTACCCTCCTTTCTTGCACCTCCCTCGCCACCCCCATTTCCGTTCTTGCTATTGTGTGTGTGTGTGTGTGTGTGTGTGTTTCCTTTTGGTATCTTGGTGGGGGGTTTCAACTCTTTTTGAGTCCCAATTGATTGAACCCCCGAAAAAATGCTAGTCCAAGATGCATTTTGCCCGCTTCTGGTTTGCCAAAATCACATAATCATCTCAAACCCTTCGCCATTTCATCCAAGAATCTCGATTTCACGACATGGGCCTCGGAGAATCTGTACAAGATCGTCACGATTCTCCTCTTAATCACCACCGTCGCCGCCATTTTCTTCCTTCGAACTACTCCACCGGCGGCGGCGCGGCGCTTGCTCGCCTCCACCACGCAGCCCCACACGATTCACCCTAAGTTCACGGCGGCGGCGGCCGCTCGCCTCCATCCACGCAGTCCCGACGATTCCTCTTCTCTCGGTCTCTCTCTCTATAAACCCTTCTTGTGTATATACATTACCAAGACTCATGGGCGCATCGAGCGTAAGATGACTACGATTACTTGTTCAAGGTAGTGCTCATCGACGATTCCAGCGTCGGCAAAGATTGGATATTGGCTAAGATATTGATTAGTTACAATTGTAATATTTGATTTGTCATAAGGATATAATTGTAATTTTATTACTTAATCTTGATTTTTAACTAGTGTACCAAACAAATAAGGATTTTTATCTATATTTTATATCTTATCTACCAAATAACAACATACAATTCAATCCCACATTATCTACGATACACATCTATGTCTTATCTATCTTGATATATCTAAACATGTCTATCAAACGAACCCATAGTATATAAGTTATGGATGTGAGTATTTTTACACATTAAAACATAAATTTTTTATATACTCATGTAAATAGTTGTTTATAATGGTAAATAATTTTTATTTGTAAAAGAAAGATACAAATGTATCCAAGAAAACAAAAGCTCTAAGATTTTTAGAATATGATGTTATATATGTATATGTGTGTATATATATATATAGTTACTTATGTGTACTTTATATTAGATATAAATATTATATCCGAAATTCGAGTAAGACATCATATCAACGTGCTTCGGATCTCTGTAAGTTTCAGTAACCAATAATAACCATGATGACTCATGCTAGGAATCTGGAATCACGCGATTCTCAAGGCCATGAAAAGATCAAAAGCATTTCTTTTAATTTTATTATTAGTGACATAATAGTTATTTTATTATACGACTCTTTATTTATGTTGGCCTAACTCGAAAAGGATTTGTCCAAATGATTATGTAATTTGAAAATTAATTTATTTAATATTTTTGAGAGCGACCGGATCAAATTATTATATTTTGTTTCAAGTCCCTTAATTTGGATCAAATAAGTTGACTTTTGATTTTATTTTCCCTTTAATATAGGCCACGAGCCATGTTAATGAAGACAATATAGTAACATCATTAAAGAAAGAAAAGAAAATGATACCTACTGACTCTAACCTTTATACAATAATTATTATGACCAAAAAACTAACTCTAGTTTAAGAATGTAAGGAGAGCAAGAAAGATACGATAGTCTATATTCATCTAGTTTAAGAATGTAAGGAGAGCAAGAAAGATACGATAGTCTATATTCATCCTTTCAAAAAGTTAATATGATATAAAATAGGGTAAATAACATATAACACTTCAACGTTTTCGAGTTTTTATATCTGTGTCCTAATATAAGTATAATAACAAATTAGACTATAATCGTTGTAGATTTTTAACATTCGTGTCCTGATAACTGGAATCGAGCCTAATTTGCCTATGTGGCATATTATTTCGGACCTCATTTGATTACGTGGTTGATTCACTCTCATCTTTCTCTCTCGCTCCTCATTTCACTATCCTCAACCTATCCTATTCTTGTATAAACCCTTTTTGCTCTCTCCCTCTTCTCTATAACAAAATCCCACACGCACTAACTCCGTCATTCTGTGTTTTTGTGTGGATGAGGTTTCCATTAGGATACATCGACATATTCCTCCCCAAATTGCTAGTCTCCGTACTCACAATCCTCTACTTCTTCCGCAAATTCACACACACTCTTATCTCAACCCTAGGGCTCGTCAACTTCTTGGAGTCGAGAATGGTGTCGTACTCGGTCCGAAACCAAGCCGGCTCGAAACCGAGCTCCATCTAGGCGGCGCTCATCTGAGAGCTGATGTCGGTGGTGAAGTTCTCGGATTTGGAGGCGGCTGTGGAGAACTGCACGGTCTGCCTGCACGAATTCGACGACGAGGATGAGATCTGGCATTGGCGAACTCCCGTCGCATATTCCACTAGAGCTGCCTCGACCGTTGGATGGACCAAGATCAGAAGACCTACATGCTTTGCCGCATGTCATTCGTTCCCATCGAGATGCATGTTGCCTTCAATGAGAAGCTCTGGCTAGCCTCGGGTATTTTCGATCTCTACGGCGAGTATTTGTCGATTTCCTCGGGTGTGTAGCAGTTTATGTTTTTCTAGATTTATCTCTCAATTCTCCTTTGTTTTTGAGGGGATTGGTAGATTTGGTATGTAAAAATGTAAATATTACAACCAAAATGACAAATAATGTGGAATGCAAAAGGAAATGAGTAAAAATAAATGTTCTAGAATCTTTTAAAAAGTAAATGGAAACGAAAAGAAAATTGCAATTGTTCCATGTATAAATTTGACATGGATTTCCGACGTCCACGTATGCATAATGGGCCCAATTCCGATGATCAAAACATTATTATAAACCTATTTGAAAGGTTATGATCCAATTTGTCATTATACTTACGTTGGGACACGAATGTAAAAATTAAAAACGTTAGAATGTTAAATGTTATATACCTAAAATAACCATGTCGAAGAGAATAAAAAAATGTAACCATGTTCAACTCGATCTGCCAATTCAAAATTATACACTACCATAGAAAAAAGTATAAAACTCAAATACACTATGATTATAATAATTTGATGTCACTTTAATCATGACTTTCACAATTTTTATGTACACGCAATCATTCTCTAATATTACTATTACACAAAAAACAAAAATCTGTATACATATTCTCTAATGATACTATCTATCAACGAACATCACTAATTCCAAACACATCAAAATCTTATAATCATTGCTAATTTTTTTATTTTTTTCACAATTCTTGAATCAATTTTGTTCATAATTCATCGAAAGAGTAGAATCCTGCAGAGGAATAAAAATCAGGGAAAGTGAAACCACCTTCACCTTGAAGCTGAGGAAATTGTGATCTGGAAAGTGACGAAGAATCCACATGATATGAAGAGGATGGGAAAATAGGTTGGTTGATGAAATCTTTGTGAGGAGCTATGTTGTCCTTGGAGAAGCAGTGCACGTGTTCATGTTCGGGTTCAATCTTCATGGAATCGATCAATGGCGGCATTGTTGAAGTCTTCAGATCAGATTCGAGTCTCGTCATCTCCGATTTGTGGATTTTCTTCCCTCCTGACGTCTTCTGAAACACTCTGCTGATCACCCATTCATTCTGCACCACAAAAACGAAATTGTGTTCAAACAGATTCTTCAATAAAATAGAGGAATGTGTTTTGATTTTCTTTTTCTTTTTCCTCTAGTGCTAGAGGCAACGAAACACGAGAACTTTACAAATGATTAGCCATCCTAGTACTACTCTTATCCAAACACGCTTAACTTAATACGGAATCATACCTTGGCAGATCTGGCAAGCAAGAATTCGCCTTCCAGTCTGTACTCGTGGGTGACCCAGTTCGATTTTTCGCCCTTCGGGGCTCTCCCTTGGTAGAAAACCAAAGTTTTCTTCATTCCCACCAAACTTTTCCCCCTAAAAATCTCTCTGTCTTTACCGGTGGCTTTCCAGTAGCCGGCCGCCGTAGCTCTGTTTGTTCGCAGCCCAGTCGGATACTTCTTATCTCGTATGCAGAAAAAATACCATTCCTCCTCCCCTAATTTCGCTATCCCTTCATTAAAAAAATCTCAAAATTAACCAATCTCCACAAACATACGTATATATTACCAAAAAAAAAAAAAAAGAAGAAGAAGAAACTCACAAGGCAATTCCCACGGTTCGACTTTGTTCATGTCGACTTCTCCAATGGCGACGGCGGAGAAGGAGGGATCGAGAGCCTTCTTCGACAGATAATGAGTGATGAGTTCTTCGTCGGTTGGATGAAATCGAAACCCAGGAGGCAAGTCCATGTGATCGCCACCATCATCTCCGGATTTGAAATATTCCATCATCAATCCAAACAGCTCTCTAATATTTTTGTTGAGAAAAATTCAGTTTGACTTTGCAAGCTGCGGATGGATGAGAAAAGAAGAAAAAGAACAAAGCTTTGCAAGCTTTCTGAGAAAAAAAAAGGGTTTTCTGCAAAACAGCTCCTGAGTTTGAGGACTGTAGACGCCGCTGCAAAAATGATTCTAAATTCAGCAAATAATTGATATTAGGGAAAATAAGGTTTTTAGGGGATGAGAAAGAAATGGGAAATGTGTGAAAAAATGAGATGAGAGATTTTTGGATGTGAGAGGTGACGGAGAGAAATAGACCAATAAATACTTGATGTGGTGTGAAAGAAACGTGATACCTAAGGAACTTATTGGAGGTTATATTCGGGAATTCAGGTCTGCTGCCCGCGCTTTCTTTGAATTCGACCGAGTACATCTCATCTCCAAAAAGGGCATTATGGTCAAAACATCTTAATATCAGATATTTTATGGTGGTTCAATGTATTTTTGTACTGTATGCTTGAATTTATAGATATTGGAAATTGCTAGTGACTAATAAGTGTAAATTTTCCTTTCCTCTTTTATTAATAGGTTAACGTTAGATAAAGAGGGTATATACCAATCTGATAAACTCACTTTTAAAAATAATATTTACTATTTTTAATTTTATTTTTAAAAGGATGCAGTATTTACTAAGAATTAGTTGGGAGCATCCTCATTTTGGATAGTGAAAGTAAAATATTACTAATGGTTTTCTTTTAAATGAATTTTTAGCTACTTTAGGGGTAAAAAAACAGAAATATCATTCTAAACCTAGTTGCAACCTTTTTTCTGTTATTCCATTTTAGGGGATATTTCGATCAATTTGTGTGTAAATGAATTATGTTTTAAACAGGTAACTATTTTCCCCCCAAATATCTAAAATGATTAAAACACATTTAGCTCATTTATAAGCTTAGAAATAACTTATATAATGCTTATGAGATCATTTTAACTATACAAAACCTCATGTGCGGACGTCGCACAGTGTAGACGTCCAAAAATGTTAGTTGTTATAAAGAAAAATGTCATTTACTTGTTTATGTTGTAATTCGAAAGTATTATTTACATGAAAGAAAATTGTCATTTACACTGAATAAAAAAATTAATATCCAACCGTGCGGACTCGATACAAGAGACTAGCTCTTTTAACTATTAGTCGAATTTTAACTAAAAATTCTGGCTTGCTCTGACTGTTATTACTAGAGCAAACTCCTTCAGCTAAAAGACAATGAATGTTTAATCGTATATTATATTGTATTGCTTAAATTAATTATCACTATCTGCAATTTCCCCCCTTTTTGCTGAGGTTTGACTTAATATATTGCAAGCAATTTTCATTGTATATCTACACATATATTCTTGTGTAATTTATATAAAAATTATCAGTAAATACTATATATACATATTTCATTAAGTGTAGCATCTACAATATCTGTTTTTTGGTCAATTTACCTACCGCATTTCCCTTTTGTTGATATCGCAAGACATTATATGTACACATATATTTTGTGTAATTTATATAAAAATATCACTCTATTTCATTAAACTCTACAATATCTTTTATTGGTCAATTTATCGATATCTCACACACATCTATGATATCTTTCGATGATTGTGATTGTCATTTCACAATCGCTTTATCTAACAAAATGTTAACTTGTAATGGGAAAAGGTTGTTTGCTTGACCCGGTTTAGAATGGTGTGAAAATAATTCCAAATTTAGACCAAGAACAATTCAAAGTTTTATTAATGAATAATAACTGCAGTTAATGATTCTTTAAATTATGTTATAATGTCAAAACAGCCTTCGTATTAAAAAAACAGCTGTCTGAATATAGTACAGAAGTAGAGTAATACGTTATATCATACGTAGCTCGAATCCCATTTCTCCAATTTAAAAGACCATTTTAACCCTGTGATACATATTGTTTTTGCTGCCCAATTGGAAAAGAGAAGTGCAATATGTAAAGAGATAATGGAGATTGGGCAGTCACCGGCGCAAAATCTCCATTTTGTTGAGTTCATGTGACGACACGTGTATGCCACCATATTATTGCATAATAAAAAGACAAAAAAATTGGTTTCATGATAATATTTATGGAATTATCCAAATCTTTAAATTGATGGTGATTTATGATTTTGAAACCAAGAAATTGTATACCTGGGATGCTAATATTGGTGTTTGTCAGAACCGATCATGTAATAGTTACATGCGTTAAAGGTGATGGTGATAGAAGATTGTCCATGAAAATGAAATGATGATGCTAGAATAGTATATAATGATATAAATATATATATAAATGTTGGTTGGTCAATAATCTATTCTAATAAAAAAAAATAGTTTTGCTTACAAAATTTAGTTTACCTACTATATTCCTATTATATAAGTATTTTAAAGATAATAATGTAATATCATACATTATGTATTATATATTATGTTTATTATCCTCTTTTTTAATTTAAGGATGATTATATAGTATTATATGATATATATAATTATATATTTATCATATTAAATAAGATGTCATTTATGCAAAGCACACGAACTCTCTCTGTTAGAATATAAGAAAATTGCTTTAAATTGTTGGTTAATTGTTTGAGAGTTGGCTTAAAAACATTAATAGCTAGCCCAAAATCCACACTTTTGTTTTGGATATAAAATTATTCTCTTTTGTTATCCATGTATATTTGACAATTTAGTCTCTCTTTTATTTGATACATGTGTCTCTTTATTTTCATTATTCCTATGTGGCTTTATTTCATTATTAATCATTCTTCTATTTTATTTTCCTACAACACCACTAATTTTATTTTTATCAATTTAATACAGAAATTTAAAGTTTGCGTCACGGTGAATTCGAACCTAAGATCTTTGGCCTCATAATAACTACTCTACCACTAGGCCAACACGCACACACCACTCTTCTTCTTATTCCATCAACTCCATTGTTACCTTCAGTTATATATGAAATTTAATTCAATGATCACCATTCCACTCATCCATATAAAAGCAAACACTTCAACCAAGATTCGGAATTCAATAGTATGGCTTAAATATTCCATGTTAAAAGTAAGTTTGGAAAAAGCCTATAATAAAAATTTGGCAATCTGAAATCATTCTTATAAATGAAAAAATCAGTTTAAAGCCGAAGAATTATCATTGGAGTAATTCTATACAATTCGCATTTAAAATTTCAACATATATCGTCGTTGCACATTATATACAATAAATAAATAATCGGTCCAAACAAAATTAGGTTAAATAAAATATGAGATAAAATGTTGCTTTTCCTAATTCTCCAAATGTTACAAGATCTGTCGTGTATGTTTCCTAAAACAAATCAACCTTGTTAAGTTAACGACGCGTGTTAGACTTAGATTCTTAATTTAGTCATTAATTAATCAAATTATTATATCTCATCTAATCGCTTTTTGTCAATGTTTGGCATCTAATACCCAAAGATTAGCACCAAAATGAAATTGACAGTGCCGCCACATCCATTCAAAATCACGCCACTTTTCAAACACTGATTGTCTTGCATCCAATTAAGAAACATTAAACTCAACCATGATTACGTTAATTAACGCAAGGGTTGACTAATAATTTTGGATTAGGGAGAGCTGGCAACATGTAACATGAAGAGGGATATGCACACGTGGTGGGAACGAATTGGTCGAATTGCGAACTTTAAAATTTTATAGTAGTATCTAGAAATGGAATCAGGCGATGTCAGCTTCAGATAATTCGTTGTGGATTTGCTTCTGAGACTTTTGCAAATATTCAAAGGGATTTTCAAAATTATCGAAATGATTGACCAATTTTAGTTGCCTAACTATTGGTATGATAAAAATATTATGAGCATTCTATCTGTTCCGAATTTTGTTATGTTCACTTTGAGATGTTCAAATTAAGTTTGAAATTTGAATTGCTAAATTATGACATAAAAATGTAAAAATATTATGAATTTAATTTTGATCACATCGCTTATACAAGATCAATACTCAATAAGAAGATTATAAACTTTGTTACCCTATAATAAGAATTTAATATATATATCCATAATTATTAATTAAAGAATAATTAACCCAAGGCTGTGGCCTGTGGGAATAATTAACCATGGAGATAATTAAGGATTTGGAACCCCACCAAACGCCTTGTGGTGTTTGAGTTATATGTCACACCCTTTTTTTTTTTTTTTTTTTGGTCAATTAATACGTGTGGTTTACTTGTCATGTGTTTGGTATTAACCACTCTACACTAGGCCAACACACACCCAATTTCTTTGGTTTAACTATGGAGACATGACAAGTAGTACCCGTGAATTTAATTTTGATCACATCGCTTATACAAGAACAATACTCAATAAGAAGATTATAAACTCTAAAGAAATTCAAATCCATCGAGAAGCTGTAGATTATTGGCCTTGATCCTCCACAACCACATTGGTGATCGTCACCAACTCTTTGTAAGAGTATATATATTTTTCAACTCTCATCTAGTATCACGTTACATGTCACGAATATAATTAGATTGGTAAATCATTTTAATAATGGTGTAATAAATATTATTGCCCATAATAGCAAGTGACCGTGTGAGGTGTAGAATGTGGCACGAATAAATAATACGTATTTCGTAAGGTACAATTAGGCCATACGTGGCTTATTGAAAACAAGAAACATAACCAGCTCCTTTTTTTAAGGACATGTATGGATGGCAAGCAGCGACATTTGGCTAACAACCTTCTTTAAAGATTTGACTTGAGATTGTGAATATATATATATATATATATATATATATATATATATATATATATATATATATATATAGGGGAAGGTTAACGAGAACCATTTTTATGGTGAGAACGAGAACCAAAAATGATGAATTCAAAAGTTGATGAATCGAAAGTTATCAATCCAAAAATAGAATTTTCGCCTCATGGGATTCGAACCCGGTGAAAAATTTTAAATTTTGAATTCATTAACTTTCAACGATTCATCAACTTTCATAACTAATTCATTTGGTTCTTAGTTTTAGGATAAGAATGGTTCTTATTTGAACCAAACTCTATATATATATATATATATATATATATATATATATATATATTGAGAGAGAGAGACAGAGTTAACGAGACAATTATTTTTATCATGAGAACAAAAAAATGATGAATTATGTGTGAAAATTAATGAATCCACTAGAAATATTACTGAATCCAAAAAAATAGATTTTTTCGTTCCTCATGGGATTCGAAACTTGAGTGAAAATTCTGAATTTTTGGATTCAGTAACTTTCTCAATTGATACATTAACTTTCATAGCGAATTCATTATGTTCGTAACAAATTTCCATGGTTCTTAGTTCTCACGTTAAAAATGATTCATATATATATATATATGAGATGGTTAACGTAAGAACCATTTTTATTTTGAAAACCAAAAATGTGAATTAATAGTGAAAGTTGATTAATCCGCTAGAAAAGTTATTGAATCCAAAAAAATTAATTTTTCGCCCCTCATGGAATTCGACCATTGGGTGAAAATTTTAATTTTTTGGATTCAGTAATTTTCACAGCGGATGCATTAACTATCATAGCGAATTCATTTTGTTCACAACGATTTTTCGTGGTTCTTTGTTTTCACGTTAAAAATGGTTCTTCTTTGAACCTCACTCTATATATATATACACACTATAGTTGTCTTGCTATTTTTGGGGTTGTCACATTCCTTATAATTTTAATTACAATTACATTATAGGAGAAGAATCAGAAGCAAAAACTAAGTTGCATGAAATATTAAAACAATGATGATGATGATGATGATGATGATGATTAATTAAAACTCATTTTCATTTTTTTGTAACTTTAGCTCTATCCTTTAACGATCATTAACTATATTGTATACATCGCCTTAACTTTTCAGGAAAGTAATGCTTTTATTTTATTAATGGTATAGATAGGGTAACATGATTTAATTCATATGTAGTGTCTTAAATGAGGAAATATAATGGTGTCTTTAGATATATAAATTCAATATACTTGATGATAAAAATTATGGGTAGTGCTAAATGTACATAATATGTACATACATAATGCCCTTGATAATTATAGTATCAAGACCATTCCCAAATTACCCATAATCCATTTTTGGTAGTTATATTATCAAATTGAGATATGAATAATTCTCCTCAATTACCGAGACATTTTGGAAACAAATGTTTAATACTTTATATTTTGTTTATATTTTCATTTTGTCTCCTTAGTACTTTGTCTTGTGTTTTGGATTTTTACTTTTCATTTCTAGTTTATCTAATATCTTATAATATAGTGTACTATAATATAATCTTAATGAAAGAATGGATTTATGTGGTCAACATATGAAATTTATTCTCACAATTATAGTCATTATTCTATTTTCTTAAATTCAAAATTAAATTTCTCTTTATTATAGTCTCTTTATATTTTCTATTTTTGTTTCATTTCACTAATTTATATGAATACTTGTACATATTATGTACATTCAGCATTTTCCAAAAATTATAACTTATGGAATTATTAGAGTTGTCAAAATAGCGACAAACATGGTTTTTTCCATAATGTAGGGTGCATTAAAATCATATTTAAAACAAGTTTGCACTTTAATGTCATTATCTTGTGTAGTATTAATGCCTATATGGTTATTTTGGTGGAATTTCAATGAAATTAAGGGAAATGAATAAAATAGGTAAGTTCGACACGATATTAGTTTGTAGAAAAAACGGATGAAACATCAGAGCTAAAACAAAAGAGAACGAGCCGATGTAAAAAGGTCACCACAAGTTGTCCCCGGAGCCGCGTGCCTTATAGAAAATTTGGCCTTTCCGCAGGGGCTCCCTCACGGGTGCATCAGAAGGGATATTCTCCCCATTCTTATATGGTTTTTGACCAATTTGATCGAAAAAATATATATATATATATACCCTCTCCAACTACATTTCTTGAGTTCCCATCCTCACAATTGAAGAACCACCTTTTAGGTTTCGACTTTGAGAGCTACAGAGAGAAAATGGGGACTTGAAGGTTTTGGAGGAAAATGAAGAGAGGAATCAAGATTCAATATTAAAGACCAAGATTCAAGGATTTCTCATTTTGATTCAATATTAAGTTTATGATCATGTAGCTAAGTATTTAATATAGGAATTGGATAATGTGGGTTTATATTGGATGAGTTTTGTTTTTATTTAATTAATTATGGCTTCATTTATCTTCTTGGAATTTTTTAGTTTGATTGATCGCCAACTAAGCATAACTAAATGTGTTGTTTGGTATGTGGAGAAGGAGAATTAATATTTGATTTAGGAACTCGAGAGATTTGAGATTAGTGTAACCTTTAATCCTAAGAGCTTTTGAGTGTTGTAGGCCACTAATTAATTGGGGATGATCAATTTTAGTTTATAATTTACGACACTATATACTCGACAGGGTGGTTGTACTACTTGTGAGATTGATGAATTCAATGAAGAGTAGTCTACATACTTAACTAAGAAAATCTAATCTACATAGAATAACATTTCCCTTTGAAATCTCTCCACATTTTTTTAAAGTTTGATTAATTAATATTAAAACTTAATCGTTTGAATTAGTTTATTAACCGCTTTTGACAAATGAATAGTCTACATAGTTTAACTTACTAATAGTATTCATAGTTTTAATTTCTCTATCTATAATATTGATACGAACTAACTTTTGCTATATACAACACATTGTACACTTACAACATAGAGTAAATTAAAAAAGTAAATAAATAGTCCGATTCTTCCGACTTGTTTGGATTTAGAGGGTGTTTGACTAAATTTATAAACTCCTCAAAATAACTTATAAGCTATTTTTAAATTTTTTAAAAAAACTTATAATTTGTTTCAGGAAACTTATAAGCTCGTAAATGCTTATTCAAATATTTCTTAATCTATTTTGTTGGATGAATATATGAATTAAGTCAAGGCTATAAGTGCCACGCCTAAGAAAAACACAACACTTGAAGTTGACATAGTGTGTCACCCCAATGCCGAAATAATATTGTAATAGTAAACATAATATAAGAACTAGTTACTCATTCAACAATAATAATAGTTGAGTCCAATATATATTACTTTTTTAGCCTATTTTTAAGAGACAACAAAAGGAAAGTTTCCACTGAACTTCCCACTCATAAGGTCAATTTCGTCAGAAAAGTTGAGGGAATAAGAGAATTAATAAAATATTCATTCTTGTATTATGAAAATAAACTAATTATTCATATAAAGAAAGATAAAAAATAATCATTGTTATTATTTTCTCATTGTTCTTTGGTTTATTTTGACTACAATTCAAAACTTGAGTTGAATTAACTCTTAAATTAGTCTTTTTTACTAAACTTAGATTTTACTCTTGAATTTATGCATAAAAGAGCAATTCATGAATTTTCTCCCCTAATTCTTAAATTTAGATATAAAGGGACTGATTCATGAATTGTCTCCCCCAACTTTTAAATTTAGGTACAAAAAGGACAACATGAACAACTCTTGAAATGGTCGGAAATTTTATAAATTCTCAAGGGTAAGAAAATGCGTTAACACTCGAGTGCTTTTTTTATATTTGTATTATTCTAATGAATACTTTTTATCTTTATATCTCAAATAGATATTTTGATAGATTAACTCAAAAGTAAAGTTACAAAGTCAATACTCTCATTTTGTAAACAAATTTAAAATTATATACCCTCCGAAAAACCACGAGGCTATAATTTATTGGTGTCAACCATTTTCTAAATCAGTGAAGGTTTAACCTAATCACTCACCAAAGATTATTATCATAAATTTGAACTCTTTCTTGGGAAAGAAGAATTGCATTAAATTATTAATTCATAAATCCATACTTATTTTCTTTCGCAAGTTTGTGTTGTAGGATTATTTATGTCCATTGAGGAGGTGTTTACTTTGCATGATTAGGTTGGATAGATAAAATTAATCCAACATAATCAAGTGTTTACTTTTAAGGATTAATATTTGAGGATATCCCAAAGCCCGGGATTATTTTAATCCTTTGAATTATTCTTCATTAATATTAATTCAACCAACATAGGTAAGATTGAAATAATCCTCCAAATAAAGGGAAAATTATTTATCACAATCTTAATCCTTCACTAATCATTTGTAATAAACAAAGGATTGATAGATAAAAATTATCTTATCACACATTTAATCCATCAAATAGTCCTGAAAGAAAAGTCTATAAAACAATAATTGTCTTTTGTATGATTGAAAAAATTCTGATTTTGTAAGAGGCAGAATCAATTCGGATTAGTATAAATGTTTATGCACATATAATATTCAGTGTTGGGCCTGAAAATTCATCATTGTCTTTTGAAAGCCCATATAGTCAAGGGAAAGCCCAAAAGAAATGAACAATTATACCAGAAAAAAAGGCATGACTGATTGGCCCATGCAGGTCTCGAACCTGCGACCTTGGCGTTATTAGCACCACGCTCTAACCAACTGAGCTAATGGGCCATCCATTAGTAGGTTAGAAATAAATTAATCAATTATCTCATTAAACGTATGATGTATACATTTCTTCACATATAAAAGAAGGGTTCTAGTTTTAATAAATTTGGTCCTTTTGTAGTCATGTAGTTTTAAATTGTCAAACAAGATTTACGTATGGAGTTGATTCAACAAAAATTAATATAAAATTAAAAATAGGTAATGGTTTTCGGCGACTAAGAATCATCTACCACCTAGGCGAGAATTTTTGGAACAATGATTACTTGTTTAACGAGCATATTGTATCCATTACAAATTATTCGAGTATTATCTTTTCCTTTTGAAAATCAATACAAAAAATGGATACTATTTTTGCTCACCCCTAATATTGATATTGCATGATGAAGGCTACCATTTTTTACATTTTTAAAAAAATTACACTTTATGGCTCGACATTTTGCCCAAATTGTAAAAATGACACCATCTTTGAAAATCTTAGGAAAATCTTAATATTTTGAAAAAAAATACAATCCGATTTAAGGTTACATTTGTAGGTTCAAAAGTATGACGTAGAAGCTTGAAGTCCTTCACGGATATTCTAACAAGACATTATCGTTGATGTTGAAGTGAAACAAAAAAATATGCTGAATCTTCATCTTTCTCCATTTTTCAAAGATCATATCATTTTTACAATTTCATCCAAATATCAGGCCGTAAAGTGTTATTATCATTTTAAAAATGATGTGTATTTTCACACGTGAACTCGACTTGCCATCTCGTCTTTTTGGTACCAGAGTTTTGTTATGTTTTCAAGGCTCGATTTTTTGTTGTTGAAATTCATGAAACCTTAGGATATTTTTGGTATTTACTCTTAGGTGGTGTTTACTTTGCATGATTAGGTTGGATATATAAAATTAATCCAACATAATCAAGTGTTTACTTTTAAGGATCAATATTTGAGGATATCCCAAAGTCCGTGATTATTTTAGTCATTTGAATTGTTCTTCATTAATTTAATCCAACCAATATAGGTAGGATTGAAATAATCCTCCAAATAAATGGAGAATTATTTATCCAAATTTTAATCCTTCACTAATCATTTGTAGTAAACAAATGATTGATAGATAAAAATTATCTAATCACTCATTTAATCCATCAAATAATCAATCTTCAAAATGCTAATCATGAAATGTAAACACTACCTTAGAATAAACAAGAAAGAAAATTAACTAGCAATGTGGAAGATAAAATTGTCCCTTTTTTACAAAAAAAAATGTCTTAAAAGTCCTCGTCCCACCTAAAATGTCCTATTTCTTTTGGGCAGAGGTATTTAGGAGAAAAGTATAAAATAATTAAAGTATTAAAAAGTGGGTAGAGCTCACACTTTTTGAAGAGATAATTATTTCATAAAATGGAATGAGATATTTGTAATGAGACAATCTAAAAAAGAAAGTATGACATTTTAAATGAGACATATAGAGTATTAGAAACAACAAAAGATAGGGATTGCATCCCTTGTGATTTAAAAATCATAAAATATCAAGTGACACCCTTCAAAAGAGCAAAAAAAAATCTAGTGACATAATTGGGTCAACAAAATATAACTTATTAAAAAAAAAACTTTGTGGATACAAAAATTGATGACCAATGAAAGTTGTAAAACGGGCCACTGGGCCCCACCAAAGAAGCAAAATGCTTGCTCGAGTCTATCTTGATTCACACTCACAGCTCATGCCCTTTAGATCTCTCGGCTGACGTGGCATCATAAAATATCTTGCTTTTCCACTTTTCCCACCCCGCCTCTCCTAACCTTCCACGTCAACACGTTTCCTAACTTGCGCCCGCTGCTGTGCTCGATCTCCGCCCTCCATTCCCAATCTCGACGGCTGCCGTCACGCCAAATCGGGCCGCTCATTTTAGCATCTACCACTACCGGTTAGAGAAGAAAAAGCGCCATTAAAATATCTCAAGCTCTCTTTTCGGCCTTATATTCTGAGCTTTTCGGCAACAAGCTAAGAAATGGATATAGAATTGTAGGTACTGGATAGATACAAGTTTTGATAGGTGGGGAGCTAAAGTGCGCCGGATTGGGGGCGGTGCCGACGTGGCGGCTTTGATACCGTTGGATTGGGGTGCCTATTTCAGCTGCTCGCGGAGCTTCCCTGTGATGATTGATTGCCGTTTATGGAGTGTGGAATTGTCAACTGGCCGATGACTTGACGCCATCGAAGCTGCTGCCTAATTGATCTTGAGTTCTGTGGTTTGGTTTGTGGTGTGGTGTAGTGATGATCTGGAGAGATGGACTTATGTGGTGGATTTTGGTGGTGAAGTGGATTGGATTAGAGTTGTTTTGATTTTTTTTGTCGGTTTGACGGTTGGAGAGATTTTTGAGTGTGTGAGGATGGAGTTTCTCTAGTGCTGATTGTTTTGGAGGTCAATTTCAAACCCTAGTTCGTGATTGAGATTAGTCTTGGAGGCTGAGAAAAGTGATGGAGAAGAGTGAGATAGGGAAGAACGGGGATGGATTTATCGATCGGAGCAAAGTGAGGATTTTGTTGTGTGATAATGATGTGAAAAGCTCTGAGGAGGTTTTTACACTTTTGTGTAAATGTTCTTATCAAGGTTTTAGTTTGCTATTCTTCTTCTATATTTGGATTTCATTGGTATCTTTATTGATTGAAGTCGCTTTTTATGTTTAACTGATGATTCTTGCTTGCAATATGTGTTCTTTAGATGTATGTACTTCTGCTATTTATTTATGAAGTTGTAACCTTTTTAGTGATTTATAGTTTTGATACCTATCTTTCATGGATCAAATGGAATAAGGAAGCTGGAGTTTATGTGGATTAAGAAGCATATGCATCTCCCTATTATGGTCTTACCAGGGTAAATACGCTCTTGTGATGAAAATTGGCTAAACTGCCGATATAACGTGTTGTAAATTTAGTTGAAGATGTAGGTTTCTCTATTTAGAAGCCTGACTTTCTCTAAGTCATGGGTCGGAAAGATTTTAATTGGAAAATGCATCGAACTCCTTTGAGAATGCTTGATTAGACCCAATAAGTAAGTGATTGGATAAGTCTAATTGCATTTACCTTTAGTTTCAGTACTGAAACACTGGCCCAGGTGTTGTCTATATCAACCTTGCAGAGCTCCTCCTTACTTTTATCATTTCATCTTTGTCATGGAAATTCACATGGAAAGTATTGGAGTTGTTTGCTTAAGAACTCATTCTAATTAACTTTTACATCATTTGCCAATTAATCAGTTGACGAAGATATAGGAGTTCATTCAACTCCGTGTTTATGCAGTACTGCCCATCCCTACAATCGGTTGCTTTAGTACTACAATCTGGATATATTGTCAATCGTATCTGCAGTAAGGGTTTTGTTCTTTTTCTTGTCCATAAAGTTCCCATCAGACACGTGTAACAGATGTCTGAATAAGATGTGCGTTCATTCAAGTTCCAAATCTGTATGATGTCTCTTTTGTGCTCCTGCTGATGATTTTGGTTAGTACACACACTAGCAAATACAGATGGGGTTATTAGAGTAATTGGTGCTTGCTTAAGAGAAAAATGAAGACAAATTTTGAAACTCTCTTGAGAGCTTGGAGGAACTTATTTAGTTTCTGAATTTGGGAAAAGTTGCCAGGATAAGATTTTGACAGACTTGAAAAAAACACAAAACTAGAATCTAATTATAGATTCTGGAAAGTTGATTGAGTTTTATTCTCATCTCATGCATTCAACCATCTGTGAATTTTGGGTGCTGAATGTAATGGATCTTTCTTTTCAGTGACTGCCGTAAAGTCGCCAAGACAGGTGATTGATGCACTGAATGCAGAGGGGCCTGATATAGATATTATTCTTTCTGAGGTTGACCTTCCAATGTCTAAAGGACTGAAAATGTTAAAATATATTATGAGGGACAAAGAGTTGCGACGAATTCCTGTGATAAGTAAGTATTCACTCTTTTGTTTCTTGTAGTGCTTTTTAATTATAAGTATTTGAACTAAACTGAATTATTTTGCTGCATATGTTTTGCTAGTGATGTCAGCTCAAGATGAGGTTCCTCTCGTTGTCAAGTGCCTGAAATTCGGAGCAGCTGACTATCTAGTGAAACCATTACGTACCAATGAGCTGTTGAACTTGTGGACTCACATGTGGAGAAGAAGGAGAATGGTACATGCTATCTCCTTTACATAAAGTAGTTATTATTTAATATTTTTTGAATTTTCTGAGGTTTTCTTCTGACAGTATTCTTAGTAATCTGGAATATTTTCCCCCCAAAATGGAAATATTGAACGAACCGGTCGTAAATTCTGAGCTTTTACTATCTTGGCTCGTGATGGGTCTACACCGGCTATTGCCACTTCGCCTTTGTTGCACCCTTGGCGTACATCAGTTACCTTTCACAGACTAGAAGTATAAATTCTTAGATAAATGGGTTTTTAAGTATGAATCAGTAAACTACAGCAAGCAAACCATGTGCACAGTACTAGTTTGCCATCATTTTTGGGCATTTCTGGGACATATCGTGCAACCTAATCTTGTAGTCTGTTAAAAGATCACTATTTTTTGCACCCAGGCTACCTTGAAGCAAGGTATTGTAGTCCTATTCTCAAATTTCCTATGTTGAGTGTTGTGTGTATAGTTTGTGTTTTCTTTGACTGAGTACATTAGCCATGTATTTCTTAAGGTTTCAGTATTTATACAATGATTGCATCTGTCTAATTTTTTATCTACAGCTGGGACTTGTGGAGAAGAACATCATAAGTTATGATTTTGATCTGGTGGTGTCAGACCACAGTGATGATGCTAACACCAATAGCACTACCTTATTTTCGGATGACACAGATGACAAGTCTCGAAAGAATACTAACCCAGAGATGTGTGTCTCAACTCACCAAGAAGATCAGGTGAGTTTGATTTAATGTACTGAAATCACCTTTAAATTGTCCAATTCATGACTTCTAGGTTTTATAAAAGAGGAAGAGTGATCTTGAGGGGAGATTAATGTGGTTATCCACTTCGATCTTTTAATGAAGAACTTGCTTGTTGCTATTATCAATGTCCAGTACTCTATCAAAATTACTTGCAGATTCAACTGCTTTTTAGCTGCTTATTCTTAAATCTCAACTAAGATTTGATCTGTGTGCATTTGATTTGTCTATGCATCTATATTTTCAGATAGATACCACCACAGTTGCTCCTATAACTACTGCAGATGAGACTCGTCGGGAGTGTCAGCCTCATGTGCCAGGAATAAGTGACAGGCGGACATATGAAATGAGGATAGGTGAGAATTGATCACAGGATTTAATCATTTTGTGACTACTAAAAGCTGCTAATTTTCTGCTTTTGTGTATGTGTGTGTGTTTTTCAAGAATGAAGTTGAAAGTGTTTTTTCTTGGCTTATGTGCACATATGTTTCCTATGTGATTGTTAACTAAAAGCTGGAAGCATGGATCGCATGGTTAAAGTGCCTGATTCATTTTAATATGTAGATCAGGAATTTGTGGATTGCTTTGGTCCCAACTTTTTTGGGAATCCCTTTTTGTTGGATACTGGTATTGTCTTGAACAAATGAAACTGGAAGATCTGTCTGCGACTTATGCTGCTTGCCTTTCCATAACTAAAGCAGTACTCACAGGTTCCCCCACCCTTGACTCCCTTTTTGGGGTTCTTAAACCTGAATTTATTTTATTTTTGGACTGCTAAAAAATCCGAAGATGCTTTGCCATCATACTCTCGATTTGGCCAAACTGATGTATTAAAGTTTCTGAAGTTTTCCTGTGGAGATCAGAAGTTATGGACAAGCTCCATACTTGTGAACTAGTAAAAGTGCCTAGGTAGTAACTAACATGCCTTTTCTACTTGGTGAAATGGACTAATCAAGATTGGAAGAACATTGTTTACCAATTTAAGGAAAGTTTTCACCATAGGTTCTTCACAAGAATATGCAACTCACTTTCTTGTTCTTGAAGCAGGCTGTTGATATGTTATAGCTTCAAATAGGATGAAGTTTATATGCTTATCATGACTGCAAATCCTGTCATACCCGTTTCAACTTTAGAATTCTCTCTTTGTTTCACACATAGGGTTATTGCGTCTTCTAGGGCTGTTAAACGGTTCGGTTTCGGTTAACCGAACCGAATTTCTCCAAAAAAGTAGAACCGAAACCGAACCGTTTTAAATTTTCGGTTAACCGAAAACTGATCGGTTCCGACGGTTCGGTTTTCGGTTAACCGAAAAACCGAATTAAGATTAATTAATAATAAAAATAAATAAAATAATAATTGAAAAACTGAAACTTATTATAAATAAATAAAATATTTAACAAATAATTAAAATAATTAATAAAGTAATAATTAAAAATTGATTTTTAGGATTTTTAATTAATTAATTAATTAATAATTAAAAATAAAAAACGGTTTTTTGGTTTCGAACCGTTCGGTTATCGGTTAACCAATAATCAAAAAAAATTTCAACTCTGGAACCGAAACCGAACCGATAATCGAATTTGTCGGTTTTCGGTTAACCGAATTTGTCGGTTTCGGTTCGGTTCTAACTGAAAACCGTTTAGACACCCGTAGCGTCTTCCATCAATTTTCATGTATAACTACGATTCTAACAAAATTTTGCAGCAATTTATGTAACTCCAGTGCATTAACATGCTAGAGAACTGTAATTCCCAGTTTTTGCTTTAATCTGTTTCATTTGTGAACAGCTTTAATTGAGTTTAATTTCTGGTTACCTCCCCTCTTTGATAGTTTTCATGGCAAGGTTAGCATATGAGCTATCACTCATTGATTTCTTCTGGGTGCACTTTAGATTCTTTTGAGTTATTTCTTGAACTTCTTACTGAGATTTTGAAAGATAAAGTCTTGATCAAAGCAAGCTTTTATTGAGTTTCCAATCTCCATATGACATAAGCCTAAGTGTGCTTTTAAATTGCTTCAGGACAAATTTTGCCTATTCTAAAGAAGAGCGAATTTAAGATTGGTGAATCTTCTGCTTTTTTCACCTATGTCAAATCCAGTACATCCAAAAACATAACCCACGGGTCTTCTTCTGTTCCTGAAAATACAGCTCAACATGTGAGCTTTGTGGAGAATCACATGCCGAATGGTGAAGTGGGTTTGAGCATCCAAGGAGAAAAAACTCTAGAGACCCTAGAAAACCCTTCACCACCAGATGAACAGCCAAGCAGCAATAGTGCTCCTGAATCGTTTATTATGGACAGGTCATGCACTCCTCCTATATCACTGGACATATCTCAACAGAGGAACTCAAAGGAGTTCTCTCAGGAGCATATGCATTTAGGAAATGATTCTCCTAATGATGTGACTGGTTGTTATAGCCATACCCCATATCATTATTACATGTCTGGAGTAATGAATCAGATGCCGATGTCGTCAGCATCTATGTATCCCAAGAACCTCCCCGATATGAACAACCATACTAATTCTGCTTTAATTCCTCAGTACAATCATGTTCCACAATGTCCTCCTAACATCCCAGGAATGGCATCATATCCTTATTACCCGTTTGGCATATGCCTACAACCAGGGCAAATGCCTAGTCCACATCCATGGCCATCATTTGGAACTTCCACATTCAATGAAGTGCAGTTAAGTAAAGTCGATCGTAGAGAGGCAGCCCTGATGAAGTTCAAGCAAAAACGGAAGGAGAGATGCTTTGATAAGAAGATCAGGTATGTGAATAGAAAAAAACTAGCAGAACGTAGACCTCGTGTAAAGGGCCAGTTTGTGAGGAAGGTAAATGGTGTTAACGTGGATCTTAATGGCCAACCTGCTTTAACCGAAGATGATGAGGAAGAAGAGGAAGAATATGATGAGGAAGATCAAACTGCTACTATGGAATTTTCACATGAGGATGGTGCTTCCATTTGCCAATAAGCCCAATTAAGGTACTAGGTTTGTAATGATTTTCTCGCTTTTGCATTACACACACCCTGACCTCATCGTTCACTTGTATATCTAATTTCTATGTGATGCAGTCTGCAGAAACAGAAAGCATGTGGGTCTTGTTGCTCACTGTTGATTAGTACAGATAACATGTGGCAGATCCTCTCCGATCATAGCCAAATGATTCTGCATTCATCTTTTAGATCAGCTAGATTTGATCATAAAAGATAGCTATCTCAGGATATGAAGGTAGGAGTACGTAGAGCTATTCTTCGAGATTCTCATTGGGGGCCGGGCAGAGGAGACCATTCATGAATTTCAACAACTTCTCTATCTTGGATTCTCAAGATTGATATCTCAAAGAAGAAAAAGGTAAAGTTAGATATATGGTTTAATTTCCATCTGTGACACCAACGAGACTGCTTATATTTTAGCTGAAACTATTGCCATCCTACCCACTGTGCATGATATGATCCATTTCTCAGGTGCTAAGGGTGTCTTTACTATGACAATCTATGCCTTCTCTTTTACATGACTTGTGTCTAAATAGAACAAGATTTGTGTTGTATTCATTTGCTATATATATTTAGCTTTGGCCGGTTATAGAATTTGATATTCTTTATGGAGTTGCATACCTTCCAGATCACCGTAATTTCCTAGGTAGTTCGAATTTAGAAGAAGAAAATTGGCACGTGCTGCCTTCATTTAGTTAAGTGTGTGTTGGTATAAAATATACAAATTTTGACCCAATGTTGATTTTGCACACCACTTTATTTAAGCCTCAAGAGAACACCTAACAAGGCGAAGCTAATCAACCCCAACGGAAGATCATAAGATGAGATGTAAGCTGGCATACAAACATATCAATTCGAGCAATAAAAACATAATCCACCTCATTATTTCAATGAATCATGGCCATAGATATCGTATCCAAACATACTCTTAGGCTTGCAATGAATGAAAAAGAAAAACAAAGGAATTCCAGTTATGAAGCTGAGAAGTTAGCGGCGGGTCAGCTTGAAGTAGAGAATTACAAGTATAGCAATTACTAAGATTGCAATGATGATGCCGATGGTCCATTTGTTCCTGCTCATTCTTCTTGACATGTTTGTCAGAATTTTCTTGCTCCGGCCAATGTTATCATCCACCCCATGAAGCTGCAAAGGATTGTCATATATCATTTCATCTCAATAATCAATAACTAAACAGGAACATAGAAAACCAGGAAGAACATGAGAAGTACAGTGTTGTGTGCATGCAGGAGGGATTGACGTTGGTGGTGCAAATCTTGAAGAATCGAGACTCCAAGCTCTTCAGTTTCCAGCATTGTTCTCCGACCTTCCCTGATCCTGTCGCTCGACTTACCTAATTTTTCAGTTGACATCAGTAGCCTTGCTCGTTGATCCGCTGAGGCCTTTATAATCGAGCATCAAATTATAATTCAATTACATACCCATGAAGAATACAAATATAACCTTTGGCACAGAAACCAAATAAGTATGAAAACACATGATTCCTTACAGGACGAATAACGGAATAAGAAGAGGAGAAGCCACAATACTAGAAGAACAATGTAAGGATAAGTACCGTCAATGTGCTTGCCATTCCTGATTCCAACAAGTCACCCGGAGCTGCTTGGTTGGCATTACCCGATGTGATCCTCTTCAATTCTGATTTCAAATTGTTCAGATCTGTTTTGTACTCTCTCAACTTGGCAAGAAGTGTAGCTTTCACACTTGGGGGCAAGCTCCTAGCTTCTAGATCCATTTTACGTATCTTGGATGTTGAGCACAAGTTGGATGTTAGTATAGACTCTTAAGGACATAGGGATCATCATTCATATAGGTGTTAGTAACCAGTTACCAGTGCCTCAGCATCTTCTAATGTTCCTGCAACTTCGGATACTTTCTGTTTCTTTTGTTCTGCCATTTGAGAAGTTACACAATATCAACAGCAAATGGAAGTGAAAATAAACTATAGGCTTTAAAGGAACCATAGTCGAGTGTCTTAAACAAGAGATGTACCCATTATCCATGAACTGATGGCTAATTGTCTGTCACACCTACTAAGTTATAACAGCTTAAAAGACATCCCTAGCTAATAGATTGACTCCCAAGGAAAACTAAAAACAAGCCAAACTATAAGAGAGGATTTATTCCGACCATATAGATGTGCACTTGTCCTTTATGGCACGAGTAAAACCAGTCCTTGTCCAAAATTTGAGATTGTCAACAAGCAGATCAATTTTTGTCCCAACTACGATACAAATACTCCATTGGTGCTTGCACTGTATGTAATGGATACTGAAGCAACCAAGGTTTACAATTCCTGGAGATCAAAGCATTTTAGGTGCCTATATCAAACCAAACGTGCATTGACAGGAAATTGTAAATGTTATATTTCCATCTTTTCCTTTCCAATCCTTAAACCTTCAAAGAGGGCTAATGACTTCTCTTTACTAATAAATTATGAAATTATGAGTACCTTCATATTTAGTGGTTTGCTCCTTTTCCTAATTTCTAATATTTCATAATTGAGTCCCGTGAACTGCACATTATTCTTTCAAACAAACAATGAAATTGTCATCCTACACACCTACAAACAGCATTGTCCTCTAAAAGTCGTCATGCAATTAAAAACAGCAGAGCTCAACAACGAAGAGATGCATAAACATTAAAGATCCGAGTATTATTAGTTATTACATAACATGTTGGCAAAACAATCAAACTGATAGAGCTGATTGTATAATCTAATAAGAAACTCAAAGCGGACTAGAAAAAAATTCGTCTCACCGCCATCAAGGACACTAGCTGAAGTAATCTTTTTCGAAAGATTAGCAGATATCTCACAATATTGCCGCTCATAACCTTCAAATACTTGGCTCATCTTTTAACCCTTCAACGATCTCCTGCAATCCACAAGAACATTACTCAATTCCAAAATAATCCTACAAAGTACTGATTCTCATTTCTCAAATTTCAGATATTGCCACAGACGTCCGATCAATAACCACTATCAACTAATTCTAGTTTCTTTAAACCAATTTTACTTCTTAAATTCCTGAGATTGCATCACTGATTCGATCAATAGAAGCTATCGATTCCCAAAAATCGAGGAAATTCGAGGATGCAAAATGAGGAGCGCAATTTTGATCAACCGAAGATCAGAGACGATATACCTTAGATTGATCGGATCGGTGCCGGAAAATAAAAGGCAATGATCGGAGAAATCACTCCAGAATGTGCTGAAAATTTGTTCGAATAATCTAGAATGGTTAACGTTGATGGCCTTAAGGAAAATTGTTTATAACGTTAATGGAGGGAGGCTGATAATGATTCTGAGCCGTGGCGCCACGTCAGACCATGCAAAGACGAAAATACCCTTAACACTCCACGTAGGATGTATAAGAATTTTTTGACGATGTGACATTATACAGATCTGAAGGGCCTGCCCGATTTTACATCTCAAGGTGTCAAAAGTACAAAATGACCATAAAATATCTATTTTTATAAGAATGGCGGTTAAATTTAGGGATAATAATAATTCATGTTCTCAATTTTTATGATATTTTAAAAAATATTTCTAACTTTAGTTAATTCTCCCTTCATTCCAATATTGATGGTCCTTTTCTTTTCGCATGTAGATTAATGAGAATTATGTTTTATGTGTAAAGTAAGTGTGGTACACAATTCGAGATATTTTTTAGTGTAAAATTATTTTCTTTTTTAGAAACGGACCAACTTAATGGGACAGTCTAAAAAGAAAAACGAGCAAACAATAATGGACGGGGAGTATATTAATATATCTTAAATTTTGACGAAATTTTGAAAAATATCCTTAACTTTAGTTAATACATTAAATGTCTTCAACTTTGACGATCTTTTAAAATCCCGATTCAAAGTTTCCAATAATGGAATTTTGAATCATTTGAGTTATAATCCATTAGACGGAATGTTAAGTTATATGAAATACACACGAGAATTCGGCAAACTGGCTTAGAAATTCATTTTCGAAAACTCTAAATCGGAATATTTTCAAAATCTTATCAAAGTTTGAGACATGTTAAGTATCAACTAAAGTTGAGGACATTTTTCAAAATTTTATCAAAGTTGAGGACATTTAATGTATTAATTAAATTGGGGATATTTTTCAAAATTCATCAAAGTTGGAGACATAGTGATTATTCCTTAAATTTATCAAGTTTTCCAAAATGACTAGTATTATCGATTGTCACATTATAATACATGATTTTAAAGAGTCTCATGGAATGTGAACATTGAATTGAATCAGATGAGATGAATTAATTCATCAACCAAACATTTGAAGTATAATAAAGTTTTCGAACCTTTATGTGTTCTTCATGTCGGTTTTACGCTCTAATAACTTCAATTGATAAATAACTTACTTAACTTATTAATTACTGTTCTCGTTTTCTAATAAGTGTTTTCTGTGCACAAAATTTATATATCAAGAAAGTTGATAAATTTATGCTTTTACTTTTAATTATTACAAGAAAAATCAAACAATTAAAAATTTGCATTCGAAACAAAAGTAAAATGAGAGGTTAAACATCATTTTTCTGTAGTAGAACTACAAAATAGAATATTTATTAAAATAAATTTTTATTTTTAAATACGATTCTTATTTGGAAGCCAGGAGAGAGTAACTTATTTACATAAAGTTTTCTAAGCTATCATTTATTTATTTATTTATTTTTTGATATCATTTTAACTCACGCCTGCAATAGCCGCAAACCAAAACAGTGTAAACCACACTTGAAAACCAGATGTGATGACTCAAACCCATGATGACAACCTCTACCACGTGATACTATCATTTCATTTTAACTTGTTGCAAGCTTTCGACAATTCCTCAGGTTGTCTTGTCATTGTCGGTTCAACAGAGAACAATCGCTCAAGACAATAGACCTATATGTGTCAACTAACTTTTAATCATTTTTTTTGGGAAGGAAATTACTTTTTAAATGCTATGTTTTTATAATTGAGTTGACTTTTTAAATAATAAGTACTATGTTATTCATAAACTAAAAAAAATACTATGTTAGTCATAAATAATTAAAATAAACCATTGATCCTACGCTCAGCCAAATCAGCTCAAATATAACACACACAACATCAATAAAAAGAAAATAGAGCACTAGGTAAAATCATTATAACTTCTTAATCGATGAATAATCGTAATTTATCCTTCATATTTTTATGAGATTGGGGTGTTCATGATATCAAAAAGAAAAGAAAAAGAAAATAAAGACTGGTACGAGAGAATCGATTCTCCTTTTGGAACAAGAAAATAGGAAAAATATGAAAACACTATTTATAAAATTCTACATTTTTTATTAATTGAAGAAGATAAGGTGAAGAAGTAACAGAAAATATCCACCCCAACATAAAGATGATAATCAACGACACCATCACGATATCCCCAAACAGGCCCCCCGCAGTCGCGCTCAATCCACCCCCTCCTCTGCAACATTCATCAAAATCATTCAATTCCCACAACAAACCCACAAAATACACCAATAATTTCTACAAATCCACAAACAAATTCCAATCAAATTCAGCCTCTACACATTCATGCGTGGTAAATTTGTATTTATCTGCATTCATTCATGAATGTATGCATTGCAATTTCTAGAGAGAGATAGAAGGATTTGCATTGCAGTTTGTAGAGAGAAAGAGAAGGAATAGCGAATATAGCATTGTTGAATTTTTGATTGATTCTCTCAGCCGATGGGCGCGGAGGCCACGTATTCCGCCCAGAAGCGGAGCTCCACCATTCTGCCCCAAACGACGGCCGCCGCCGCCAACGGCGGCGCCCGCGGTCGGCTCCTCACCAAGGGGCGGCAGGCCGACCGAACATTCAACAACGTCAAGATAACAATCCTCTGCGGCTTCGTCACCATTCTCGTCCTCCGAGGCACAATCGGCCTTAGCAACCTCGTCTCCTCCGAAGCCGACGCAGAGAGCCGATACCTAATAGAAGAAACCAAGCGAATCGTCGCCGCCATCAAGTCCGACGACGATCCGCCCGATTCCGACGACGCCGCCTCCGAAAAATCCCCGAATTCTAACTCAACCTTCACTTTGGGCCCAAAAATCACGAATTGGGACGAAGATAAGAAGCTCTGGCGTCGCCGGAACCCGCAGTTCCCGTACTACATCAACGGCCGGCCCAAAATCTACCTCGTCACGGACTCTCAGCCGAGCCCATGCGAGAACGCCATCGGCGACCATTACCTGCTGAAGTTTTTGAAGAACAAAATTGACTACTGCAGGTTTCACGGGATTGAGCTCGTGTACAACATGGCGCATTTGGATAAAGAGATGGCCGGACACTGGGCGAAGCTGCCGTTGATGCGGCGGCTGATGGTGGCGCACCCGGAGGCAGAGTGGATATGGTGGATGGATAGCGACGCTCTGTTTACCGACATGGTGTTCGAGATACCTTTTCATCGGTACCGAGGTTCGAACCTCATCATACATGGCTATCCCGACATGCTCTTTAAGGAGAAGTCGTGGATAGCCCTGAATACTGGTAGTTTTCTGCTAAGAAACTGTCAGTGGTCATTGGACTTATTGGACGCTTGGGCTCCGATGGGGCCCAAGGGTTTGCCTCGTGAAGAGGCCGGGAAGATTTTAACCGAAAAGTTAAAGGGAAGGCCGGCGTTCGAGGCCGACGATCAATCCGCACTGATATACCTATTAATCTCCGAGAGGGAACGGTGGATGAACATGGTGTCGATCGAGAGCTCGTACTTCCTCCACGGGTTCTGGGAGGGTTTGGTGGACCGGTACGAGGAGATGATGGAGAGGTACCGGCCCGGGTTCGGGGACGAGCGGTGGCCATTCGTGACGCATTTCGTCGGGTGCCGGACGTGCGCGAGCAATGGGGATTACCCGGTCGAGAGGTGCTTGAAGAGCATGGAGAGGGCTTACAACTTTGCGGATAATCAGGTCTTGAACTTGTATGGTTTTAGGCATCGAGGATTGGTGAGCCCTAATATTAAGAGGATTAGGAATGAGAGCGCTACGCCGTTGGTGAATATAGATAAGTTTGGAATTCGAAATTCTTTGCGCGGTAAAAGAGGCTGACCAATTCACCTTCCATTTCAAACATTCTTTGCCATGTAATAATTTGTTGTTGGATTTTCAATCAGCTTGATTGTCGTGTAGGAGTGGAGAAATGGTGTTTCTCTTGTTGCAGTTGATTATGTAATGTGTAATTTTGCTTCGAAATAGACTATGTCTTTGTTTTCAAGAGCGAGAAATTATTATACCCAAATTGATAACTTACATGTAGCATATACCTAATTTGATAAAAACATGTAAGATATACGAACATTGGATTAAAGTACCACGTGATGCTTTAGCCGGAAGGCTCGTTTTGCAAGGAAATTTTCCTTGCACTATAGACAAAGTTTCACCATTTATTCTACCTACTTATTTTTATATACCTACTTATTTTTATATTCTACCATCAACACCAATTATTTAACACTACACTAATATGAAACAATTCTTCACTCAACACCATCACGTATTTATACATTTTACCAACCATGATCCACTACTAATTAATTTAACACCACAGTAATGTAAGGTCCTTCTCTATTCACAACACAAATATGGGACGAAGGAAGTATCTGTGATGTACTATTTCCCTCAAAACTATTTTAAGTATCAATATAATTATATATCACTGTCATACATATTAGTTTTCTATCAACTACTTACATCCACATTACTGTACCAAATATAATTGGACTCACCTCGCTATGACCTTTTAAGAGATCGATGCTTGCTAATTGATTAATTTAATCATGCATTGAAGAACCCTGTTTAGGTAACCATGTATCTGTTGCATCGTCATATATTTTTTATCCAATCTGAGTAATTGATCTCTCCACGTTCAGTTTCTGGGTAGAAGATCATGTTACCATTTCTGGATAATCAGACTAGTCACTGTAGACAAAGTTTCACCCATTATTTAGGATTTTTTTTGAAAATCTGATCTTGTCTTTCTTACAACTTGATGTTGTGTTGTTTTCATATTTATGAGCATGATAATACCTCAGTTGCAATCTGGAAACCATTTGAATGCATGAATCTCTCTTTCTAGCAGCTGCTATGTGAAACACAGTGGTTCTCCTGTGATATTGAAAACGATTTGTAGAAGGAATGGTGAAAACTGAAGGACAAGTAATTGTGTTACTATCTGGAATCAAATTTATAAATGGTACATAAATGCAAGCCTATATATATCTCTAGCTACAAGCTAGGCTTCTTCTTGCCTTTATTCACTTCTGCGCAGGTGCTGCCCCAACTCACGTGTATGTATGCATGCATGAATTGGCCATATGTTGATTGGTTTTAAGCTGCAATCAACAAAAAAATGATGCTTATTGTTAGGTAATGATGAAATTATGTGTTGGAATGGTAATTTTCATTTATATGGCCAAACAACAACCCCCCCTCCCCCCCCTCCAACCGTACGATCCCGCACGATGAGAACAATTCTCGCCCTACAAATCATTATTACAAAGTCGTTCACAGAAATAATTATTTGTGTGTGTTGCCCTAGTGGTAGAGTGGTTAATGCCGAGGCCAAAGGTCTCGGGTTCGAGTCCACCGTGACGCAGCCTTTAAAATTTCTGTATTAATTGACAAAAAAAAAAGAATAATTATTTGCATCATCAAATTATCATACCCAATTCCCGGCATCAAATGTGGCTCTTTTCCGTCAATGAATTTCAGATTATACATATAAGATGAAACCTAATCTTCCTTGCAAGTCAAATCATAAACTAATTCCCTTTAGTTCTTCCCAGCTGGACACGCGGTTTGAAATTCTCACTTACCTTATATCCAATAATAATAATAGTAGTAGTAGGTAATATAGCCCAAAAAAACTGTCATCGGCGACAACTAATTCTTTCATAACAGAAAGTCTTCTCTCTTCAAATATAAACAACCCTTGTTTTTTCATTACAAGATTGCACGTTGTCCCCAACATGCTTCCAACAATCATTCTCAACTTCTTACCTCTAAATCACCCTAAAAAAGACTAGTGTTTTTAGTTTCTCAAAACACAAACCCCTTATGTCCGCCGCGCCGCAGTAACATCGCCACCGAAATGGGCCGTCCTCCTCCCATTTATGTCCTCTTCTCTATCATCCTCCTTTTGGTCAATGTAGACGCAAAATCTTCCTCCTCCTTCACCCCCGCCGATAACTACCTCATCAACTGCGGATCACCCGATCCCACCCTTCTCAACGACGGCAGAACCTTCAAATCCGACCCTCAATCCTCCTCCTATTTATCCACAGAGGAAGACATCCTCGCCTCCACCACTTCACTTCCTAATACGACGCCGTTATATCTCACCGCAAGAATCTTCAACCGCGAGTCCATGTACAGGTTCCTCATAAGCAAACCCGGCCTGCATTGGATCCGTCTCCACTTCTACCCGCTCCCCCACTCCACCCACAACCTCACGTCCGCATCCTTCACCGTCACCACTGACGACACCGTCCTCCTGCATGGCTTCTCCACCACCGCCGCCGTTTTCAAAGAATACCTCATCAACGCCACCTCCGACAAGCTCACCCTCAAATTCTCCCCCATGAAGAACTCCGCCGCCTTCATCAACGCCCTCGAGGTCGTCTCCGCCCCCAACGACCTCGTCCCCGACTCAGCTGCCGCCGTCTCCCCTCCCGGCGACTTCAACGGCGTGAACAAGCACGCCCTCGAGGTCTCCTACCGCCTCAACGCGGCGGCCCAGTCATCACCCCCAAAAACGACACTCTTTCTCGGACGTGGCGGCCCTCCGCCGAGTTCATGGCCTTCCCGGATGGGGCGAAGAACGTGTCAGTCCCCACCGACGTGATCAACTACCCCAAGGGCGCGCGCGCCGCTCACCGCTCCGTACGCCGTGTATGCGACGGCGGACCAGATGGCGGATTCCTCAACTACCGATCCCAATTTTAACCTAACCTGGATTATGAGCGTGGATTCAAGCTTCTCTTATCTAATTAGACTACATTTTTGCGATATAGTGAGCAAGGGCCTAAACGAGCTCTACTTCAACGTCTACATCAACGGCATCACCGGCGCCGCGAATCTCGATCTCTCAACTCTCACGTCAGGTTTAGCAATACCTTACTACAAAGACTTTGTGCTCAATGCTTCAGCTATCACAAACGGGAGCGTGATCGTGCAAGTGGGGCCCACTTCGAACGTGGTCTCCGCCATGCCAAACGCCATTCTCAATGGTGTGGAGGTGATGAAGATGAGCAACTCCGCGGCAGTTTGGACGGGCTGTTCTCCGCCAATGGGCGTTACAGAGGTCTTAAACCTAGGCAAAGCTCTGCCATGAGAGTTGCAGCCGGCGTCGGCCTAGCATTGGGGGCGACAGCGGTGGGGATGCTCTTGTTTGTTGCTCTTAGACGGTGCATGAGGCCTAAATTAGGGTATGAGAAGCAGAAGACCTTCTCTTCATGGCTTCTCCCTCTCAACTCCAGCCAATGCAGCTTCATGTCTAGCAAGAGCAAGAGCACTACTTTCTCCACCATCGCCAACTCCGGCCTCAATCTCGGCAGATTCTTCACTTTCAACGAGCTCAGAGAAGCAACCAAGAATTTCGATGAGAAATCCGTTGTTGGAGTTGGTGGATTCGGGAAGGTCTATCTGGGTGAAATGGATGGTGGGAATACAAAACTCGCCATCAAAAGAGGCAATCCGTCTTCATCCCAAGGGATCAACGAGTTCCAGACAGAGATCCAGCTGCTGTCGAAGCTCAGGCACAGGCACCTCGTCTCGCTTATTGGCTACTGTGACGAGCAGTCGGAGATGATTCTTGTCTACGAGTACATGTCCAACGGCCCCCTCCGAGACCACCTCTACGGCTCGACCCTGCCCCCCCTGTCGTGGAGGCAGAGGCTCGAGATCTGCATAGGCGCAGCCAGGGGGCTGCATTACCTCCACACTGGCTCCACCCAGGGAATAATTCATCGCGATGTAAAGACTACTAACATTCTTCTGGATGAAAATCTGTTAGCTAAAGTCTCGGATTTTGGCTTGTCGAAGGCTGGCCCGGCCTCTCTGGACCAGACGCATGTCAGCACTGCGGTGAAGGGGAGCTTCGGGTACCTCGACCCGGAGTACTTCAGGAGGCAGCAGCTGACGGAGAAATCGGATGTTTACTCGTTTGGAGTTGTCCTGTTCGAGGTGCTCTGCGCCAGGGCGGCTCTGGATCCTGCTCTGCCGAGGGAGCAGGTGAACCTGGCGGAGTGGGCTAAGCAGCAGCACGCGAGAGGCTCGACTCAGAAGATCGTTGATCCGGTCGTTGCTGGCACTATCAGTCAAGAGTCATTGATGAAGTATGTTGAGGCTGCCGAGAAATGTCTGGCCGAGTACGGGGTGGACCGGCCCTCCATGGGGGATGTGTTGTGGAACCTTGAGTATGCTCTGCAGTTGCAGGGGGCGGCTGAGGCTGCCGGTGGTGGTGGTGGTGGTGGTGAGGAGACGAAGGCCGGGAAGAGTGGGGAGGCAGGGGAGAGTGAGATGGTTAATGTTGGTATGAGTGATGATTCTGGGGTGGTTGTGGGTTCTCCTCTGTTTCTTGGGAGTTTTCAAGCAAGATGAGGGGATGTGGTGTAGTTTGGTTATTTGATTTATGTATTATGTTGTTTGTGAGCAGGTCATTTTTTTTAGGTTGAAGTTATTTTCTTGCAATCTTCTCCAATTTGTTTTCATGAAGATTTCAATATGAATAATTTGATTGAGATACTCTTGTTACATTTTGAACTTGTGTTACTTATAGAAGTATTGTTATCAGATATCTTGATGTGAGACAATCATGTATTTACTTTGCACTTTTGCAGTAAAAAATGCAATTTGTCCAGTTAGAGTTTAGTAATTTATTGGAAATCATTAATCATCAATTAAATTTATTAATCACAATTATAATGTGCCTTTATATATAATATTGCATGCCTATCTTGATGTTTTTCAAAATCAATCATTTGAGGCCAATTTAATTCGAGAAATCCCTTAAAAATCCACATATTAGTGACTTTTGAGTATTGGGATCTCATAATTAAGTGTAACAAAAAAGCCAAAGCATGCTTTCAGATGTCATAGCAGTGGGTTCAGATATTTTATGACGTGCATTCATCTTCTTCTTTTTAGCTTAATGAATTCGAAATTTTCCTGAAACTCAACAATTAAGAAAGCGTGAGATTTTGCAGAAGAACATAGAAACGAACATTTGATTAAAATGAAAGAAGGCGACTGGAGTTTAAGAGTAGCATATTTAGGGGAATAACAATTCTCATCATTGAAAAAATATTGTGTACAAACTACAAAGTGGTCTTATATTTTTTTTTTTAATTAATAGTTTTTAAAGGCTGCGTCACATTCGAACCTGGCACCTTTTATTAACTACTTTTGGTCTTATATGTAATTAATAGTGTCATCCATATACTCTTTTTTTCATTGCTGAGTGTTGAAGATCCAACTACAGTTAGGTGTCAAGGTGGATAGACGACATGTAGAGATGGCAAAAGTAGAGAACGGCATGGCCCATCGGGCTTTTATATTTGTTTTGGGTCAGGTCGGGCTGAAAATTTTCAGGCTATTAAATATGAAACCTAACTTAGTCCTGGACGGTTAAGCCCACTCAATTTCTCCAATTTTTTTAACTTATAAAATTGTGTATTTAGTTTTAAAAAAATAAATAACTATATAAAATAACAATATAAGTCTGTAAATTAGTAATTTTGAAACCCAACCTAACCCAAACCTTGTGTATCCCGGGCCAGCCCATCGGATCGGACTCATTTTGCCAGCTCCAATAACATGTCGTTAACTCTTTTTGCAGTCTTTTGGAACAAGTTTGGTACTATTACAAACTTGAATGAGACAGAGAAGAATGGATTGCATAGAAACATTGTACAAGAACTAATGAAGAAAGTGAGAATATACATTTTCCCGATCAATATGCATCTAGTTATTATTCTCAAGATTGCTGCATTTCTCTTTTTCTAACACTTACAAGAAATAGCATTCAATACTTATATATGTTATAGGTGAAAAATTATCAAAGGTTATATTAGGACTAGTAAAATAAAAACATTATTCAAAGATTTAAAACCCTCCATGAAAAAGAAAATGAATGTTGAAATTTATTGTTTAAATTTAACTTAGTTGTAATAGACAGTCTAAAATTAAATGAATTTCTATTTCAACTAGTATCTTCACAACTTATAATGGTAATTCTTTAAAAAATGGCGAGAACTCATGTGCGGGCATCGGCACAATCGTAATTACTAATTTATAATTAGTGTTTATTAATCATCAACTATGTATTCGTCTCAATTCAAGTGTATTAATTTCCATTAAAATTTATTAATTTCTAATTAAAAATCAATTAGAACAGATACACCTCTAAATGCATGCCTTTAATTTAAAGATATAGTTCACTATGAATTACTTCATCCGTCCACAATAAATGTATCACTTATATATAACATGAGTTTTAAGAAAATTCCACAATAAATGTATCACTTGTGGACAATACGAGTTTTAAGAAAATTATTGATGGATATTGTTTGAAAGGAGCAAAGCTCCGACTATATATTAACTTGTGAGTAGTAGAAATGATTTTTTAGTAAATAATGAGTTGATGTGAGATTGAATAATAAAGAATAATTACCTAAAAATGAAAGTGATATATTTTTTGTGGATAATACAATTATGATATACTTATCGTGGATAAAATAAGTACATATTATTATCAAATGATGATTCAAATGAGTACATGTTATTATCTACTTAGAAACTTCCCACTTCTTTATGTTATCTACTCAGAAACTTCCCCGCTTCTTTCCGAGAAGGACTAGGCTCGTCAAAAAGCGTTGGCTTCAGTTCACCCTAGCTCTATAATTAGACATTTTCACTTCTCCATTTCATTTACACTTCTTCAGATTCTCTCTCAATAGAATATGGCAGATCTGGCTTTGAGCTGAGCTCTCCATATCTCAGGTAACTGAATTCTCCTACTATTTATACTGCTTTTCTTTTCTTTTTCCCCTTTTTTCTGATCTGAGTTAATTATCTCGTGGCTGGACTGGATATTCTTGTTTTTTCTTCTTGTTTTGTAGTTTTATCGAGTTAAAGCCCTAAAGATTGGTTAAATCCAATCAGGGATTCGGAAAATGAACTTATCAATTTCCGAGTTAAATGGTCCGAACTATTAGTCTAAAACTCAAAAAATCATGCATTTTGATTGATCTCTATATCAGAATTAATGAAAGACTTTAGCTACTTCAAACAAAATTTGAAAATGAGATACTTTTGAAAATTAATATAATTAAGATTTATTATTGAATAAAGGCAGTGGCCATGGCCAAACGGGGTACGGGGTGGCCAGACGCTCCCAAGACCACCTCCAAATATAAACTAATAGAGGTCGTTTGAAAAGCCACAGATTTCATTTACTTTTCTCACTATTTGAGCAATAATTGTTGTGTTGTGTTGTGTTGTGTTGTGTTTCTACTTTTACTCGAAAGGAACAGTAGTGAGGATGTTAAAGCAAATTTTCGACCCGATTTTGTCAAAGCTGGGGAGCTGATAGTAGATTGTGCACATACCAACTTGAGGAGTGTAAAGCTCACATTAAAAACTGTGCAAAAAGATTTGAGGACACTGAGTGCCAAGGCATCTGATGTGGAGGAGGAAATCAAGAATGCAGAGCAATCGGGTGGAAAGAAAAGGAAACGAGAAGTTGAGGAATGGTTGGAAGAAGTGAAAACGATAGAAAGTGAAGTTGCTGAGTTGGTGAATGAAGTCGAACCAGCAGGATTCATTCGCAGGATGATGGGTGTAGGAAAGGCAACACGACTGAATGAGGAACTCAGAAAGCTTGTTGATCAAAGCCGGCATTTTGGCGAACTTGTACTCGATGTCCGTTGTACAACGAGTTTCCCTCCTAAAAGAGGGCAAATCAAGAGAAATATTTTCAAAAATCTGATGGGAACTCACCTCAGATTATACCACAGCGCATGAAACTCCCAGCGGCTACAACTCGCCCTGTGATTGATACCTCACAAATTGCTCAAGTTTTCGGCCAATTATGGATGTAATTTAAGGGCGAGCTCAAAGCTATATTTTCTTCCCAAAAATGGGGAGTAATTGCTGAGGAGGCTGAGGAGGATGCTGAAGTTGTTGATACAGAAACACCGGCTACAACAAGCACAATGTGATGTGCTTGTTGCATTAATCTGATCTTTGTTTGGTTGCTGAATAATTTTTATTTTTTTACCTCTCACTCCTTTTAATTTTTGTTGGACATGGTTTTTATGGTTGGATATGTTTGAACACCTTGATGATGCAATATCTAATGGTTTTTGTCTTTATATGTGTTCTGATGTGCTATCAAATGTGTTCTGGAAACATGTTTGGAAATATATGTTCTGCCTCGTTGGTATTGTTGTTTTTTCTGCAGGTATAAACTAAGGGGGTGTATTGAAGTTTAGGGGGAGTTCTTGGTTTTTTGAAGAAAGACAAAAAGGGGGAGTTTGTAGAGTTATTTTTAACTCTATTTCTTCCTCTATTTTTTCTGTTTTTGTTTTGATATTTCTTCACGTTTTTTTGTAGGTTGGGAAGGAGTTATGTAATCTCATATTTTAGTGAGATAAAGTCATGGGGATGAAGCTGAAGTGAAGCTCCTAAATTCTTGGGAATGAATGAAATGGAGCTGAATAAGAAAGAGAGAAAATAGCTGTTGGAAGGGTTGTTGTTACAGCAGTTGAAGTTGTTCCTATTTTCAAGGAACTAACTCAACCACTTCCACATGATCGTTGCAGTCCAATCCAAGTCATGGGCCACGTCCTACATGAGCTTGGAGTCCAAGAAATACTACTGCTATAAATACTTGAAGGGCTGATACGAAAAGGTGTGAAGAAATAGCTATCTATAAGCGAGTGTTGTTTTCTGTGTTGCGATAACATTGCCTGAAACACTTGCTGTTTTTGTAAAGCTCTTGAATCTGTTATTGAGCGCTGCTTTAGTGAGAGATAGCTTTTTAGTGTGAAAGTTTTCTTTTATTATCATCTTGGTCTTGTCAAGTTGATATATTGTTTTTGTAGAATACTCTCATTTAGTGATTTTCGTCATACGGCATCTATAGGTTGATTTAACAACCTGTAGAAGAATTACTCTTTGTGTCTTTCATTTTAATTCCGCTGCATTTTAACTCTGTACCGTGTTCGTTCGTAATATCATCTGCACAATATATAGATCCGCATTTAGCCTAACACTTTCACTAATGCACAGTAAAATACTAGCTAGGAACCTCGATGTTTCAGATTCTACTATATATCATTTTCATTTTTAGTTTGTCAGTCTTAAATTTCAAGCTAAGTCTATGAGATTGTTGCATAATATATATTGTTGCGACTTCAATTAATAGTAACACTTTTTTTTTATCTTTTTCACATTTCATTCCTTGGACTAATTTTAAACATGGGTGGGTGCAACGTGCACCCGTTCTTTTAGCCCATAATGAAAATCGAAAAATGTTTATAAAATGTCTTATATCCATTTTCATATGTGGATGGACATTATTTTTTCTAATCAAACTATGTCGGGACGAGTGGTGGATCTCACATCTAATGATCGGATTCTTTGGATAAATAGGCCGGAGTGGCACACCCTGTATCTGTTTCTTTAATTGGTGTTTTAAATTATTAGTAGATAGTAATATACGGAGTAGTAATTACACAAATAATAATGAAATTAATAGGGCGTGACATCCCTGAATACGGCAGTAGTGAGTAAGCGTCAGCGATGAGTATACTGGTTTGTACAGTCACTTTGAAATTTATACATACGATGGGCCCCATTCAGCATCAGTCTTGGAGCCCAAGAATTTCGCCTGCTGACTCATCTATAAATCCAACTACAACTCCCTTTCTCTCTCTCACTCTTCGATCAACACCCACCACCGCTCATTTCCTCTGTCTCTCGCTCTGCTTCTTCACTCCCTCCCTCTCTCATGGAATCCAACGCCTCAAACCATGTTTCGAAGAAAAATCACAGCCTTCCACCGAGAAGAGGGAAGATCAAGAGCAAACAAAATGAGCTGTCAACTGCAATAGTAGGATGAACTTTTTATTTTTTGCTAATTCCAAGTCATCATCTACCAACTTAATCATTATAGAGGTGGTCTCCTGTGCGCGCCCACGCACAGTGAGATCACCTCTAATTAGTTAATTAATTAATTCTAATTAATTAGTTAATTAAGTAATCCTAATTAATTAATTAATTAGTTTAAATTAATTCTAATTAAAATTAATTAATTTAATAAACTTTAATTGTAAATTAATAAATAATAATTTTGAATTAATAATTAATAAACTCTAATTGTGAATAATAAACCCTAATTTTGAATTAATAAACCCTATTTTGAATTAATAAACCCTAATTTTAGAATTAATAAACCCTAATTTTGAATAATAAACCCTAATTTTGAATTAATAAATCCTAATTGAAAATAATAAACCCTAATTTTGAATAATAAACCCTAATTGTGAATTAATAAACCCTAACTTTGAATTAATAAACCCTAATTATAAATTAATAAACTCTAATTATGAATTAATAAACCTTAACTAAAATTTGTAAACCCTAATTTGAATTAATAAACCCTAATTGAAATTAATAAATCCTAATTAGAATTAATAAACTTTAATTGTGAATTAATAAATATCAATTTTGAATTAATAAAACCTAATTGAAAATAATAAATTTTAACTAAAATAATAATTATAATTGATAATTAATACATCCTAATTAATAATTAATAAATTAAATTATCATTAATTATCTAATTAATCCTGAATAATACATGGTGGTAGCGCACACACAGGAGTGTTTGTCATCATTATATGCGTGACACTATGAGATGCAAATGCAATTATCGCAAATTGGTATAAACATTATACTCATTAATCCTTGTCCAGAAGAGTAGATCAACTAGAGCTTAATAAAATTTTTTATTCATTCACCATTGAATTAAATAATCTTGGAGATGAGATAAAATAATTGACGATTTATCATTAAATATGTATCTTTGTCTTCTTTCTTTTTCTTCTTTTTCTTTTTTTCTTCTGGGGAGATGAATATTTATCTAAGAGTAGACTTATCTTATGAATAAAGCGTTTTAAAATCGTTCTAAGTTTTCTTCTTTTTAGGTATTTAGTTTTTTTTCATTGATGCAACAATAAATCAATTTTCTAAATTATGTACGTCTTACTTAGTCTACTTAATAATATTAATTTATTTCCGCCAAAAAAATAATATTGATTTATCCTCTCTAATATAATTATTCCAGCTATTGAATATAGAATAATACACTTGAATGTAGTCTCTATCTAAAAGAAAGACTACTTGAAAGCTATGGGAAGGAATATTCGAAATTTTATCATTTATGCAACATATATGTGTGTATATATATATATATATATATATATATATATATATATATATAGATGGTCTCATGAGAATGAAAATAAGTGTATGAAATAGAATAAATATGTAGGCTCAAGATATCTTTCATATTTGTGAAGACAATCGTAATTACTATGTTGATATGTTAGTTTAGACATATTTCATCTCTTCAGTAGACATACGCTAAATATATTCGTTTAACACATCTTTCATAAGAACAGAAGACAAGAAGGGTTCTAGTCTTGATAGTAATCACAGAAGCACACAAAACTCAGTAGACAACCGAAATTAAATCTCAATCATTGATCCAAATAATTAAAGACCCGATTCATTCTCATTTCCTACCAAATTATCATTTTCACTCGATCAATCTCCTATATATATATATATATATATTCGATTTATTCTTTATTATAGATATCATCGATCATTATTCAATTATTATCATATGATGTATAAAATCATTCACAATTATAGTATACAGTATTATTTCAATAGTTGGCTGGATAATCCATTTTTTATTTTTTATTTTTTGCTATTTTATGTCTTGACTTTCTCCTACACAAACAAAATGAGCTGTCAACTGCAATAGTAGGATTAACTTTTGTTGGTTTTCTGTTATAACCAAAAAAAAGCAATAACAATGCTGATAATTCGCTGAAAGAAAAAAAATACAATACATATACATAATATCTATTTTTAATTATTAATACAGCGAACAGATCAGACAACCAATAACAATATATAATAATGACATAACCAAAAGGAGCATAATTTTTTGTTTCTGTTATAGTTTACTTGATGCATTTATTCCTATTATTGAAGTATTCAGTTGTAATCCAGTTACTTAGCTGTTTAAGTTGTTAGCTTTCAGTTGTAAATCTGTTACTTAGCCGTTTTAGTTGTTAGCTCTGCAGATAGTTTGTTATTCTGTTAGATAGCTAAATTAGTTATGTCAGGAAGCTTCTGTCAGCTTCTTCTCCTTTCTATATAAAGGTATGCATGCATGTATTCTGACTCTATTCGAAATATAATAGATCACTTCAATTCTTCACTTTCTGCTTTCTCTCTTGCATCTCTATCTTCTCTATATCTTTTCATTACGTTTAACATGGTATCAGACGCCATGGAAAACTCTTCCGCTGCTCCTACTCATTTTCCACAGATTCTCAAGCTTGATCGTTCAAATTATGCTTTTTGGCGAGCTCAAGCAATCACTGCAATTCGTGCGCATGGCTTCCATGATTTTATCTCTACCAATGCAGAAGTGGTGCCTTCTCCTTTTCTTCCTGCGTCCTCCTCCGGTGGTTCACTTCCAAATCCGGCACACGACGTTTGGATTCGCCGTGATCAACTTCTTCTTAGTTGGCTCTTATCATCTGTCAATGAATCCATGCTCGATCATGTTGTTCGATGTAACTCATCTCGTGAATTTTGGTCCGTCCTTGAACGCTCTTCATGTCTCAATCCAAGGCGAGAACTATGCAGTTGCGTCTTCTACTTCAAACCACGAAGAAAGGAACTCTATCCGTTGAAGAATTTTTTCTAAAGATGAGAGGGTTTGCTGATCAACTCTCTGCGGTTGGCCAAATCATCAATGATGATGAACTTGTGATGTATATTTTGTCTGGATTTGGTCCAGAATATGAGGCGTTAGTTGTTAATATCATGAATAGAACTGACACTCAAAATCTGCAGGAAATTCAGTTTTCCTTTCAGGCGTATGAGCTGCGTCTCCAACAGCAAAATTTTTCCAATGTTGAGATACAGGCTAATGTTGCTTACCGAGGTAATAACAAAGGTGCATCTCCTCCTCTGCGTGGCTCTGCACAGGCAAATCGTGGTGGCTTTACTCCGGTAAATCGCGGTGGCTCCAACCGCTTCAAGTCATCCAAGAGCATTGTCTGTCAGCTCTGTGGAAGAACTGGCCACGTAGCTATCAAGTGCTTCAAACGTTTTGACGTGCACTTCACAGAAAATACCTCTACTTCTTCTCAAGCATTTTTGTCTAATGTAACTCCTGCTGCAAATATTGTTTCTCAGGAGGCATCTCCCACACATCCGTCTCTGGTATATGGACAGTGGTGCAACGACTCACATTACAAATGATATGAAGAATCTGGCCATCAACAATGACTACTCATGCACTGATACTCTAATGGTTGGAAATGGTAATACCATATCTATAACTTCCATTGGTTCAAACTCAATTGCTATATCTCCTACTCACTCTTTGCTTCTCAACAATATCCTCTATGTACCACAGATCACTAAAAACCTACTTAGCATTTCTCAGTTCACCAAAGACAACCATGTTTCCATAGAATTTACAGCTAACTATTGTTTTGTGAAGGACTCCAAGACTCAAAAGATTCTGTTGAAGGGAACTCTCACTAATGGCCTTTATCAGCTTGACTTGTCATCTCTCTGCCCTTCGACTTTGATCACCCAATCTGCAGCAAACTCAGCAAATTCATCTTCTCATAGTGCTTCTTGTAATCAAGTTTCTAGTCAGGTTTTTAGTATTCAGCCTACAGCTGGTTCATGTACGACTTTAGATATCCTTCATAGATCTCTTGGTCATCCTGCACCAACTGTATTGGCTAAAATCTGTACAATTCTCAAAATTCCTTTTAAGGCAACAGAATTACGTTTTTGTGAAGCTTGTAGACTGGGGAAAATGCATCAAAAGGCTCATGTTTCTCAACCAATTAAAACAACTTCTGCCTTTGAACTTGTGCACTCAGATCTTTGGGGTCCAGCCCATTCTCCATCTGTTGTTGGTTACAAATATTACATTCTCTTTGTTGATGATTTCACTCGATATACCTGGATATACCCACTCACTGTAAAATCTCAAACCACAGCTACAGTTACCCACTTTATAAACATGGTTCAGTGTCAATTTTCGTGCTCCATTAAAGCTTTTCAATCTGATTTTGGGGGAGAATACAGACCACTTAAAGCTTTCCTACATAATAAAGGGATTCATTTTCAACATCCATGTCCCTACATACATTCACAAAATGGCAAAGTTGAAAGAAAACATCAACATATAGTTGACGTAGGGTTAACCCTTCTTGCTCAGTCATCTCTTCCTTTTCACTATTGGTGGGATGCCTTTCAATCTGCTGTGTACCTTATCAACCGTCTGCCTACTCCTTCCCTCAAGCATATCTCTCCCTTTCAAACTCTCTTCCATACTATTCCAAACTATAAGTGGCTAAAAGTCTTTGGATGTGCATGCTTTCCATACCTAAGACCGTACAATCAACATAAACTTCAATATAGGTCAGCCAAATGTGTGTTTCTTGGCTATAGTGAAATCCACAAAGGGTATAAGTGTCTTAGCTCTACAAATCGCACATATATTGCTGACACGGTTCATTTCAATGAACAAGAATTTCCCTACTCATCCATGTTTCCCTCTTCTGCAAGTGTTCCTAAGTCATCATCTCCACCACACTCTCACTCACTGCCCATCCTTCCTCTACCAGTGCAGGCTCCTTATCAATCACCATCTCCTCACCACCACCTCTCTCACCCCTACTTCCATCTCCACTTCCATCTCCACCATCTTCACACGCACCATCTCTCTCAGTGTCCACATCTGCTTCGTCATCCCGGTCCTCAATATCATCACCACCACCTCAAAAATCCTCAATATTATCAACTGATAACACCCACTCCATGATTACCAGATCCAAACATGGTATCTTTAAGCCAAAGAGTTTCATTGTCGAGCCTCGTTCGCATAGTGCATGTACTGGGTCTGGTCAGTTTATCATTCAGAATCAAGAAGCATATATTGTTCTGACAAATTCTGCTACTGCTGATGCCAAGCCTTTGCCAAGTCTTCCTAAATCAGTTGAAGATGCTTTACTAAATCCAGATTGGTGTTCAGCTATGGAAAAGAAATTCAAGCTCTCAATCTTAAGGGTACTTGGATTCTCATTCCACCCTCTCCGTTATACAAAACTCTCAGCAACAAATGGGTATTTCGTGTCAAAACTTTGTCAAATGGGGAGCTAGATAAACTGAAAGCCAGGCTAGTGGCTCGTGGTTTTGAGCAACTTGCTGGTGTTGACTTCCTTGAAATCTTCAGTCCTGTAGTCAAGGCTTCTACAATCAGAATGGTGTTCGCGTTAGCTGCTTCCAAACACTGGGGAATTCAGCAACTTGATGTTAACAACGCATTCTTGAATGGAGATCTTGTTGATAATATCTATATGGTTCAGCCACAAGGATTTGAAGATAAGCAACACCCTGAGTATGTTTGCAAATTGCAAAAATCTCTCTACGGTCTTCTACAAGCTCCTCGCACCTGGTATGATAAGCTCCGAACTTGTTTATATGATCTTGGCTTTAAGAGATCGGATTCTGATTTCTCTCTCTTTCACAAGCAAGAAAATGGTAGTTTACTCCTTATCTTAATCTATGTTGATGATATCTTGGTTACTGGTGATAATGAGGCTGATATCCTTAGTGTTATTAATCTGCTTCACAAAAAGTTTGCTCTTACCTCCACTGGCGAAGTTCAATATTTTCTGGGAATCGAAGTTGTCAAAGAAAATTCCACCTACTCCCTTCGTCAGACTAAATACCTGCATGAGCTTCTTCAGAAAACCAAGATGAGTGACTGTCGTCCATGTGCAACACCTATGACACCTACCACCAAGTTGTCCAAAGAAGGAGGAGTGCCATTCTCGGATCCTTCTCTTTATCGCAGTACCATTGGAGCTTTGCAATATCTCACGCACACTCGACCGGATATTGCTTTTGTGGTTAACAAACTCAGTCAATATCTACATTACCCAACCTCTCTTCATTGGGCTACCTGCAAGCGTGTTCTTCGTTATCTCAAAGGTACTGATTCGCTGGCTCTACATTTCAAGCCCTCGTCTTCCACCAAGCTGGTAGGATTTGCCGATGCCGATTATGCCAGTTGCATCGACGATCGACGTTCCACTGGGGGACATTGCGTTTATTATGGAGATAACTTGATCACTTGGAGTTTTAAGAAACAGCAGGTGGTTTCTAGAAGTAGTACTGAATCTGAATACCGATCTCTTGCTAATGCCACCACGGAGGTTATCTGGCTAAATTCTTTGTGTCATGAGCTCGGGCTTCAAGTTGCGTCTCCTCACAAAATCTGGTGTGATAATTCTAGTGCGGTTGCGCTATCATCTAATCCCGTCTTTCATGCAAGGACCAAACACATTGAGGTGGATATTCACTTCATTCGCGAAAAGGTTCAAGATAAGTTTGTTGAAATTGGTCATGTTCCAGCTGAGGATCAAATAGCTGATTTGTTCACCAAACCACTTGCTGAACCTCGATTTTACAATCTACGGAACAAGCTGCTACTGGCACCAGTGTCTGAGCATGGATAGTTTTGAAAATTTTCCTTGGTGCATATGGAAGTATTCAGTTGTAATCCAGTTACTTAGCTGTTTAAGTTGTTAGCTTTCAGTTGTAAATCTGTTACTTAGCTGTTTTAGTTGTTAGCTCTGCAGATAGTTTGTTATTCTGTTAGATAGCTAAATTAGTTATGTCAGGAAGCTTCTGTCAGCTTCTTCTCCTTTCTATATAAAGGTATGCATGCATGTATTCTGACTCTATTCGAAATATAATAGATCACTTCAATTCTTCACTTTCTGCTTTCTCTCTTGCATCTCTATTTTCTCTATATCTTTTTCATTACGTTTAACACCTATATATTTATAATATGTTAAAAAAATTATTAGTATATATAAAGAAGTAATATTTTTATACGAAGAGAATCATAAATATTGATAATTCCTATGGTGGCAAAAATTTATAGCATAACTCATCATCATATATATATATATATATATATATATATATATATATATAGAGGAGAGATCATATGAGAATAGATATATGTGTGAGAAATGAGAATAGATTATAGCCATTAATTATGATTGATCTATGGCTTAGATTTATTTCTTCAAATGCTATGATTATCTCTTAAGTGTGCTACGAATTACTGTTTTTTCGAATTAAAAAAAGGGCATTATAGTATTTCTACAATAGATAAGATATGGTAGTTTCCTAAAAAAGTGGGTTTACATAATTAAAAGGATTGGTTATGATTCTTTATATATACACGTACGAGTAATTGGAATAGATATATACAAAATATATAAAACATTACAGAACAAAATTCTTGCGGCAATGGAGAATACAGGTTTGAATATGAATCTTTTTTTAATTTCTGTTACATTTGTTATGTAATTACAGCGTTTTAATATGACGCATTTGTTATTGATGTTTATTGCTTTTCGTTTATGTAATGATATAATATAATATTGCATTAATTTTTACAATGTATTGCACAATAAGTTATTTATATAGCACACAACACATAAAAGAAGGTATCTTGGCGCTTTTAATCTTGCATTAATTTATGTATTATATAGCATAATATGTTAGATAATGTTAAGTACTTTTTTGCGATATAATAAAATGCAATAGATATAATTATCATTATTTATCGTTGAACTAATTGATATATTCTACAGCACAATATATATTATATATAGCACATTATAACTATAAAATATGTGTCAATATTTACGATATCTAATGAAACAAAGATATAATAGTCAATATATAACGTTGCATTAAGTCTTATATTGTATAGCATATTGTTTGACATGTGTAGCACATGATATATATATGTAATGTTGAGTATATATTATTGATACAATATTAAAAAATATATACTTATAAGTGTATATTGTTGCACTAATTATATATATTATAGCACATATTGTATTATATATAGCACATTATATCTATAAATATTATATCAATAGTTAAGATATCCAATGAAACAAATATATAATGGTCAGATATATAAGTTGCATTATTAATATATTATATAGCACATTATTTGACATACATAGCACAATTTGGACATAGCACAATATGGATTTTTTTATTGCTGTTTATATATTATATTAAAGATTCTGAAATATTTATGCTTTTTAATCATCATTTTTCGTTTCAAATTTGGGTGCTGAATATAATTATCATTATTTATCGTTGAACTAATTGATATATTCTACAGCACAATATATATTATATATAACACATTATAACTATAAAATATGTGTCAATATTTATGATATCTAATGAAACAAAGATATAATAGTCAATATATAACATTGCATTAAGTCTTATATTGTATAGCATATTGTTTGACATATGTAGCACATGATGTTGCTATCGGTAGTTGTTCCAGATTCAATGATATCTTTTACAAAGATAGAGTAAAAGGCTGCGATTTACGTGCACGAGAATCATGGTATAGATTTGCACAGCCCCTTCAAATTCGGACGTGCAATAATGGGAAATTTTTTTTTTCTTTTCCTAGATTACCCCTTACACGTTTTGGTCACCAAAATTGTATGATTTTTAATACTAAATCTGGAACATCCATTATTTTTAAATCAATGATTGAGATTCTTTCTTATTTCTTATACATATATCTATTCTCACCATAACCCCTCCATATATATATATATATATATAGAGTGAGGTTCAAATAAGAACCAATTTTAACGTGAGAACTAAGAACCATGCATAAGACGTTGAAGATGATGCACAAGATGGTATAAATTTGTGCATAATAAAACTTTCTAAAATTATTTTGTTGGGCAACAATTTTAGAATGTTTTCGTTATGCATAACTTTATATGTTTTATTCATCAATTTTATACATTTGTGCATAGTTCTCATGTTCTCACAATAAAATGGTTCTCACGTTAACCCTTCCATATATATATATATATATATATAGAGAGAGAGAGAGGATGGTTCCTTTGAGAATGAAAATAAGTGTAGGAAATAGGAATATATATGTAAGTCTAGCATATCTTTTATATTTATGTAGCACAATAAGAATTACTATGTTGCACATGTTAATTTAGCACATATTTCATCTCTTCGTAGCACATATACCAAATATATTAGGTTAGCACATCTTTCATTGCAGCGTAGCACAAGAAGGGTTCTAGTGTTGCACAGTAATCCGCGTAACACACAAAACACAAAATTGTAAGACAACCGAAATTAAATCTCAACCATTGATCCAACGAATCAAATGTCCAGATTCATTCTCATTTCCTACCAAAATATCAATTGATAACCTGATCCATCTCCTATATATATATATATATATATATATATAGGGGGAGGTTATGGTGAGAATAGATATATATGTAAGAAATAAGAATGCATCTCAACCACTATTCTTCTAATAAATGAATGATCCAGATTAATCCAATTTACCATTACTGCATTATTTTCGTAAGTTGCAAAAAACGATTAGAGGGTAAAATTGGAAATAAACACATGGATAAAAAAACTGCCATATTTTGTTTCCTATTTTCAAGGCACAAATTGAATCTTCTTCAATATCATGTAATCTATTATGCATTGAAAACTGGAGAAAATCTTTACCACTTTTAAAATCTTTACCCCATTCAATACTGCAGCCGTCGAAAATCAATACCACTACCACCAAGCAATCATTCTCGTTTTTCCTATTTGTATTTCACATATAACATTTTGTCTTTTAGTTTTTCATTGCATTTGAATGGTCTGCTATATTCCATTACAAAACCCATACATCAGAAATCGAATATCATCTCCATTGTCCCTACCCATTTACGAAACTTGTAAAGTTTTGTCGACGACACAAGAGGGGAAAAAAAAATATGGGTGAAGAAGGTGAAAGCGAGGGCGTCGTGCATATTATTGTTATATCTTGTTTATCTTTGTATACAACCTTTCTCATTGTTGGTTATTACAACTGAGTGTAGCATCTGCCTGAATATATGTAGCTCATGAACGTCAATACTGTAGCATATATTATGTGTAGCATATAAGTACATAATTTACTATATATCTTGAGTGTAGCATCTTCATGAATATATGTAGCTCTATAACAATTAAATCAGTAGCATAAATTATCGTAGCATATATATATATGATTTTCTAAATATCTTGATTGTTACATTTCCATTAATATATGTAGCTCGTTATATTTCTTGATTGTTGCTAATACTATAGCATATATTACGTGTAGGATATATATAGTTGATTTACTATGTATACTAAGTGCTCCATCCGTCGAATATATGTAGTTCGTGAACAAGAAAATCAGAGCATACATTATGAGCTACATATATGTATAGCAAATGCTATATGTCTTGATTATTGCATTTTCCGAATATATGTAGCTCATGAACGCCAAGATCAGTAGCATATATTGTGTGTAGCATATAAGTACATAATTTACTATATGTATTGAGTGTAGCATCTGCCAGAATATATGTAGCTCATGTACGCCAATATTGTAGCATATATTATGTAGCATATAAGTACATAATTTACAATATGTACTGAGTGTAGCATCTGCCTGAATATATGTAGCTCATGAACGCCAATACTGTAGCATATATTATGTGTAGCATATAAGTACATAATTTACTATATGTACTGAGTGTAGCATTTGCATGAATAAATGTAGCTCTATAACAACTAAACTGTAGCATAAATTATCTGTAGCATATATCTATATGATTTACTAAATATACTGATTGTTACATTTCCATTAATATATGTAGCTCGTTATATTTACTGATTGTTGCTTTTCCATATTATTCAAATAAATGTAGCTCACTAGTAATGTAGGAAAAACGAATGCAACATTAAATGAGAAATTTTCAAAACTTCAAAAATTTTAAATGTATTAGATTTAAATCGATAAATATGCTTCATATTTATCAATATAATCATTATAATAATTTAGAAGATGAACCCCTTGTATCATATCATTGAATTAACAAACCAGTTAAAACATTATAAAGTATAAAATGCAACATTATATAATACTAAAAGCTATGAGTTTCACTAACAGATGCAAAGGATTTTAATAATCTGTTATAATACAAAAAACTATCAAATTTTCAGTAAAATTTATAAAAAATAACAAATTCTATCAATGATCTACAAACATACCATTATAATTATTTGGAGGATGAACTTCATCAACATTCAGTTGATTATATGTGTTATCTGAATGACAATATAAAACAACGGAATAAGATGAAAAAACTTAAAATAAATCTCAAATGCAACATTAAACAAAACGAAAATCTATAAACTGTGTTTCATATGCAATGAATGTTAATATTCAACAATAACGAAAAAATTTAAAAAAAAATTCGAAATCCTATTAAAATACCTGCTTCTTCCATGGTTGTTAATCAAACTCTTTGTGATATTTTTGTTTTGGACGATATATATGAATCCCATAGAATGATATTTAATTACCGTTTAAAATATATAACTTACCATATCCTAAAAACTGCACCTTTTAAATAGCCATGAAAATAGGAACTACCCTAAAATAAAAAATGTAAAAATACGTATATACCCTTATCTGGATCGACTATGTTATAATTTGTAGCACATAATATTAATTGACGTTGCATTTTTAACATTAAATCTGAACCCTAGATCTACCATCTTAAAGGGTTTAAATTTATTCTTAATTCTCACACAAATATCTATTCTCATATGATCTCTCCCCTATATATATATATATATATTGGATCGATATGTCTCATTTGATTAGTATATTATAAATCAACTGTGCATATTTTAAGTAATCAATCACATAGGTTATTAATGTCCAATAATGAAATTTTTGCAGACAATTGAAGGGATCACTGATTATTTGTTTCTTGTTAAAACAATTTAATTAAATATTGGCTGCTTTACTTTCAATTATATGAGTGTCTGTAGGATAATTGCTAAATACTTGTTTTTATTTGTTATTTGTTTTAGAAACTGATCGCAAGTAACTCATTAATTTGAGCTGAAATTGTTTTTTCAAATACATTTCAGCTAAATTTGTCGATAATATTCAATTAAATACGTAGTTATAAGCATTCTTTTTCTGATGCGTTCTAAAACTTAAATATAACTCAATTAAGTGTAATTAATGACGTGAAATATGTCAAACTTTTACATTATAAAATTTATTTGAGTGGACATGGCATGCGGAAAAATTGAATGTCAGTTAAATTTTTTGGCACCAAAAAATCATTAAAAAACTAAAATTTTCATTAAATCAATTTATGAAACTTGAATTATATCTTAATTAAGTTTAAGCTAAAAAACTATCTCTAAGTCAATTTATGGAGGCAAATAATTTTATTTTACCAATGTGTAGTTGATTTGATCATTCAACTCTCAAAAAGGTTTATCATTCGAAACTTGTAATTACTATTTTCTTAAGATAAAGTCTTATGTATGGACGTCCTCATGTGATATATAAGAACCACATTCTAATTGAGATTTCGTATAGTAACCATAAGGTGTGATCCTCATGCATCCTCACACGAGGACATCTCTATAAAGAAACCACGTCGGTTTTTAATAAACTATTATTGTAGAGCTCGACCTGATAACTAATAATTATTAATTGGTGTTTAATAGCTTAACCCGCTTTTAAGTGGCATTAGATAAATGATGCATGAGATTTTGTTGGCCAATTTTCATTTAGCGACCAAACTTAATGAATTGACTTGTAATCTTTTTTGTTGTCGATTTTAAGTCAAAATTGACTTCTCATCTTACTAAGTAGTAGTTAGGGCTATAAAGGAAAATTTGATCCACATAAAGGTTAATAATTCGTGTCATTGTTAAGGGTCTCCTCTCTTATTTGTGATAACCACCATCATCAATATATTTAATTTGTTGGTTAGATGTCTAAAACTAATTAGCATTTGGCATATAATAATGATAACAAATTCATCTCATAATATATATCTACGTAGGGATAAAATCAGATGAAAAACCTCCATCTCGTAGTATGATAGAAACCATACTTTTTAATTATATAATAATGCATTTTTACATATACAATAATGTATCTTGTGATAAGCATTATATATATATATATATATATATATTACAATAATGCATATTTGTGGTAATCCATTTTATATATTACAACAACACATATTTTGTTGACAATTGTAGACTTGTAGATCATACAAAGATCAATAGTCCAAATTGGATTTTACATATTATGAGAAGAAAAATTGTATTCGATCCTCTATTTTGATTATATATGCGATTTACTAAATTATTAACTTACCAATTTAACAACACATATTTATAATCAATTAGTGTATTTTATGTTGTAAGATAACTAACATTATATATATATATATATATATATATATATATATATATATATATATATATGAGAGAGATGGATTCCGTAAGAATGTAATTGGTGAAAATAATAATACAATATTTAACGATAAAGTTGTTGCATCAAGTGTATAATCAGATTACACCAAATTTAACATATAAAGTGTAGTATTTAATATAAAAAGTTGTTGCAACGAATTTGGTGCAACAAATTTACATTTAGTGCAACAACTTTATATGTTAAATGTTCATTCTTATTTCTCACCAATATTTGCATTCTTACGTGAATCAACTCGTATATATATATATATATATATATATATATATATATATATATATGGGTTGGTTATGGTGAAAAAATTCTTAACGTATTTAAAGTAGGAAGAAGATATCTTTCATATTGTGTGAAGACAATCGAATTAATGTATTGCACATGAAAGTTTAGCACATATTTCATCCATTCGTAGCACATATCTAAATATGTTAGTTTAGCACATCTTTCATTACAACAGAAGACAAGAAGAGTTATAGTGTTGCACAATAATCCGTGTAGCACACAAAACACAAAATCAGAAGACACACGAAAATTAAATCTCAACCATTGATATAGCAAATCAAAGACCCAGATTCATTCTTATTTCCTACCAAATTATCTATTCCTACCTGATCCATCTCCTATATATATATATATATATAATATTATAATTTTAGTTTCTAAAATATCGGACCTTAGTACATTTTGAATTGAACTGCGGGAGGCTTGAAAAAGATACCAATAAATTTGGTTTCCAAGAGCCTATAATAGTAAATAATCTCCCCAAGATAAAGCTTAGGAATTAAGTATTTAGAGGCGGAAGGTTGTTATTATTTTTTACTCCCTCCTATTCATAATGTAAAGTCTTTTTACAACTTTTAGTTATTTATATTTTAGATAACATTTTGAGTTTTTAATACCAAAATTGCCCTAGTTAATTCTCATCTTTTATGTCTTTTTTTTATGTTTTCCACAAGATAATAACTATGTCATTAAAGATAATAAAGATAAATTATCATTTATTAAGGTTAATCTAGGTATAATTTATTTTATTAATATGTGTGTAAAAGTCTAGAAAGACTTCCATTACGAATAGGAGGGAGTAGATTTCAACATAATTGAAAGTTGAAATTCATGTTAATTCTACGAGGTATACTGAGATCATGCAGTTTTCCGAAGTATTTTTAATTATTACAAAAGTTTTATGTAATTATAAAGTCATTGAATAGTACTAAATTTTATTGCACACACACACGCACACACATACCATGAGTCTATTTTAAGCCTTCGCTATAATTACTCTTCTTAGTTTCAACTTGAAGCAATCCATGAAAACTCCTGCCTTAATTCCTAAGCTCTCTCACCTTTTATGATGTAACATTACTTGTTCCAAAATTCTTCATCCAAATATATTCATCTCTCTCTCTCTCTCTCTCACACACACACGAATAATATATGCATGTTTAATATTTGTGCAAGCATATGTTAATTATTGTACCTAACAGTAGTATTTACTTTTTCATTAGCTGACAGACAACTCATAGTTTATGTCATCATGGATAAGGTGATGCCCTTTATTTTATTCTATTTTGATGTCTTCTAAGTCACATAGGGTTCAAGAGCAGTTGCAAACTTTTTTCATAATATCTAATTCTATATCCTATTTTATTACGTTAATATATATCACATGTATATAGTTGACCTCACAATTTCTAAAAATTCAGAAAATGATTAAGATAAAATACGAGATGAAACATATCACAAAAACAAAAGTATCTAAGTCTTGTTTGGGCTGCTTAAATGGTAGTACATCCGTTTCACTCGTAGTGTGGGGAAGAAGTGGGTTTTAGAAGTACTACTAATTGAGTTCAGGAATCAAGCCCGGTTGTTTTATAGATTGTTCTGCAACGACAAAAAAACTATCCATTTGTTTTATCGACCAGAAAATATCATTTATTTTTACACTGTTTCAAAATATTATTCAAGAAAAGATATTCAGATTGAAGAAAAATGTATCATTTTTCGCACATACGAACTTCCTCACAGGAGAACACCTCAACATATCATAGCACAATTCCCTCGAGCGGGATCGGAGATCACAAGGGCACATATAAAAAGAGTCCAAACTAAGAAGAGTTGATGAAAACGAAGGTGAGACAACTCCATCCATGCTGGTGGCATTAGTCTTTTAGTTGTTGGCCTATCTAATTCATCCACATCAACACCTTCAAACTAAAACAATCCCCATCTCAATATCATTTAAACCCAGTTTTTCTATGTCAAAATCCCCATATCAGAAATGGCAAAAACAAGCACAAACATCATAAGAAGATCAATCTTCACCTTCCTCAAAAACTACCAACACCTCACCTCCACCCCAACCCTCCTCCTCCTCCCCCTTCGCTGTCTCCGCCCTCCTCGCCCCGCCCCTCGTCTCCTCCTCGCACCTCCTCCCGTTAGTCCACGGCCGCCTCACCTCCCTCTTCCTTGCTGCAGGCTTCCCTCCATCTTCACGTCTCCTCAACCTCAAGCTCTCCCAAACCATCCTCGCCTTCCTCTTCGTCTCCCCCTTCTCGTACTCGTCTCTCCTCCTAGGGAAATCAGCCATAATCGGAGCCCTATATCACAACAGCAATCCATCACAGCTCCAACTCTTCAAACCACTCCTCATCACTCAACTCTGCAACACATTACTCATCCTTGCAGCAAATGCCACATGCTTCTTCTTCCTAGCCATCTGCTTCAACTGCCTCGACGTGTTGGGCCTCTCGTCTCCCTCGTCCCTCCTCCTCCTCTCTGCTGTTGGAACCATACTCTACTCGATCATTCTTGCACATGCGTACATCATCTGCAATCTCGCCTTGGTCTCGTCTGCAATGGAGAAGCGCGGGGGATTCATGGCAATCATCAAGGCCAGCCTCGTGATCAGGGGAAGAACTGCAACTGCATTGTCGTTAGCTCTGCCTATCAACTTGGCCTTGGCTGCCATTGAAGCCCTCTTCGAATACCGCATTATTCGAGCCTATAATCAAGACCTAAATCAATCTGCCAATCTTCTTGAGGGAATGCTCATCGCCTACTTGTATGCTGTGATGCTCATTCTTGATACAGTTGTTGGTTGTTTGTTTTGGAGAAGCTGCAAAAGGGATCACCAAATTGATCAAGATTTCTCTCATACCATTGAAATCCATGAGTTCTGCGCAAAAACTAAGGTTTTAGGCTTGCTTTCTTGAGTTCTTTTTTCACATAGATCAAATGGGATTCTTGATTAATACTGCAAGATTCAGAGAGCATGAGACTTGGTGAGGAAATCTGAGAAATCTTGATTATCTGAAGATGAGAGAAGGGAAAGAGGGAAATTTAGCAGTCATTTCAAATTTTAGATTGGTTCTCTTCATTCATTCTTTGCAAATGCTTATTTTTCCCAAATGGGAATTGACAGATTCGAGAAATAAGAGATGATGAATTTGATATTGCAAGAGAATTTTAGTCGGCTTTGTATTGCAACAGCAAAGATGATGATCGACTTGTTTAGGAATTGTATATGATCATCTATTTATCAAGAAACTTACACATAACATTATTTCCTTATGCTGTGTGATCAAGCTCCAAGTTCTGTGTTACTGGCATATTTCTGCAAATAATTACATAGCTTATATCTGCTTCAATTTAGTTGCTTAATTTATTGCTAACTAGAGGAAATAGTACTACACAAGTTGGGCGGTTCAGATTCTCAGTCTCAAAATTGTATTCTATTATTAAATTTAATTTTTTAATAATTTTATTATAAAAGTAAAATACTATTATGTAATATACTTTAATTAACATTTATTACTAAGACAATGAACTTTGTGGAACAATAAATCCTAATGACCAATTAGTAATTAAAACTTAAAATTAAACCCTTATAATTATCAACCCTAATTGGATATATTCAATATTAATTAATGATTGTAAAATTAAACTAAAATAAAATTAAACTGAAAAAATTAAAAAACTAATAATGGGGCACCAAAAAGTGGAATAAAGGATCTTATGGGCTGGTTTGCATCCTATGTCCCATCATTTTCTTATCATACTCTTAAATTTATTATTTCAACAATATTTAATATAGAAACAAAAAAGATTATAATATAATGAATTCTAATTAACATTAACATCACTAGAAACTAAAGCTTATAAAAATATATACCCTGATGGTGGAATAATCAATCACAATAATCTATCCTAATAACAAATGATTATCTAAATTAAATGATAAAAAATAGTTATTAAATCTAATTGGATATTATTTAAACTAAGTGACTATAAAATTATACTAACATACAAAAAAATGAAACTAAAGACAGAAACGATGAAAAAAATACTCAAATAAACAAATAACGATATATGAATGAGACATCAAAATATAAGATAGATGATCGATATGACAACGACACGAGTCAGAGATTCATTCACCAATTCAACATGTATATCAACATGGACAAAACTTTTTGGAGGAAGGTAACCGATCTAAAAGTTCAATCAATTAGGAATAAAAGGAATCTTATTGACCTAAATGTAATTTAGTGCAAAGATATATACATCCTATCTCAATATCATGTCCAAAAACAGTATCATTTAAGTTTCCCATTATTTTGCAGGGTCATGTTGCTGCTCCAATTAACAGGTTGCAATATCCTTCATTGACCATTTCACATTTTCCCATAATTCTATAGTAATAGTACTATTGAAAACATTATTTGGAATAAATAAAAAAATCCGAGTAAGGTTGCCGTATAAGATGTGACAAATTCCACTATCTGTGATACTGAGCTTAAGTTGACTGTAGCCCTTCCCCTCTCTCTACTTGGATGCTACATTGGACCATGCCAAAAAAAAGTATGCAGACAGCTGGAATTTATATATTTTTGTAGCCAACCACTTCAATGATCGCTAAATTCTTTATAAAAGTTTGTTCGAATTCGATTAAATTGATAACTATAATAATAGAGCTTGCCTGATAACACTTCCTTGTTCCAAAAGATGGATATAGAGCTAATGCATCAGCATGTGTTTGCTGCCTTCCAATGATGAAATTAGCCCCCATTGTGATCAGAATAATTAATTTCATGTAATTTAGGTGAGCACTTCCTTAATACTAACAGAACCAATAAGGTATGGACCAATAAGTAGAAACTTTAATTCCAAATAATTGTTTTGTCCATCAACGGGGACACAATATATCTTGTATTCTATCTAACAAAAAACTTGTATCCAATTAATCATCATACACACACAAGTGCAAGTGAAGAGGTAGAAAAACGAATGCTTTTTCATTAATGAATGAATGATATATTCTTTAAAGAAAAACAATGGGATTACCTAAAACTTCCTGTAAAAAAATGACTAAATCTCTATTGACTAACACAGCCTATTTTCTAAATCCACTCTATCCCTTACTGCTGTACAATAAAATTTCTTGGAAGGTTCTCTTCTTTCTAGAAGGAAGAAGCCTACCACTTTCTATGCTACAACAAAGAATCAGTGTTAATCTCTAACTAGAGGGTTAGTGCTCTGTACATGAAACATTTTCATATCAGCAATCTGCATTACAGTTCCAGGATATCCTCATGTAGCTGACGTGGGAACACGGGTCGGATTCACAGAAACCGATCGGGCTTTGCCTTCGGACGGACACGAGCTCAATCAGCCCCGATCAATCCGACCCGTGCTGAACATTTACCTCGAGATAATTATGAGGGCCGAACATACCTCTGATCAGTGGCGGAGCTAGAAATGTAGCTTCGAGGGAGCTAAAGTCGAAAATTTTCAACTCCTGTAGCTGAAACTTTTCAGAAAAAAGAAGATAAATTTAAAAAAATTGCTGGGAGGTGCTCGAGCCTCCCCCAGCCCCGCCCCTGCCTCTGATGACTTGGTTTGTGAAGAACCCCTCCTCCAATAAGTACAGCCCCGAGACCAGCGTATCAGCTGCCTGCGTCATCCAAAGCAGCCGGAAAGAGCCGTTGGCACTCTCGTAACTGCCCCATTTGCAGGCCTTGAGGGTTTTGCAAAGCCTCGACAGCACCCCTCCGGCTTCATTTTCATAACCAGAGGTGCATTGCTGGTTGATCCAGCAGTGGCTGAGCTCCAATCATTCTCGTCATTCTTTGTTAAGTTTAAACCTTTGACGCATTCTCTGCAGCTTCAGCCTCCTTCTGAGCCTTCTTCTTGTCAGCTTCAGCCTGCTTGATATTTTCCTCGCAGGCTGTCTGGAATAGCTTCACGAAGTTCGAGAGGGTTGCAGTAACTGGATACATCAGAACACATTGGCTCAACAGTCTATATAGTAATAAACTCTACACTATAATAAGTCATATATATTTTTGATCCCGTCTTGAAGATTTATGTCTCCACATAGGTATAAATAACATTGTTTAAAATATATATAAAGTTTAAGATGGCCTCAAATAATTATCTATGGTTGGTTGTGACAACTTAATTAATTTATGGTTTGCCACTTTGTACATCCTTTATACAGTAAGGTACATGAGTTTCTATGTATTTGTTTCAGTCAGATTTTTATTTAGTAAGGTACATGAGTTTCTTGGATGGATTTATACAGTATAATGTACTATATTGAACATTACTATTTTTTCTAAGAAAAAGTATTTTTCTATGTAAAACTATATCTAGGAGTAACCTCCTATAGTATCTTTCTCCGTCACAACAATATGACTGTATGGACTTTTTACTGTACCTTGCTCAAGAGGGGTTCGGTTAGGATCTTCACCATAGTACATAGCCACTGCTTCAGCATTTTTACCCTACCAAACAAAATGACTCAAATGATGAATAACCCCATTACCAAAGGAAATAATGTCTGAGGGTGGCACACAATCTGTTACTCTCTCCGTTCCGCTCTAAATGGTCCATATTCCTCTTTGGATTGTCCCATTCTTAGTGGCTCATTTTAAAAAATGAATAATTTTACACAAAAATGCCTCAAATTCCGTGAGCCACACTACTTTACACACAAAACACACATCTCCTTAATCTACTTGCCCAAGAGCAACGAACCACTTAAAGCGGGACGGAGAGAGTACATGATACTATAGGTGAAATTTTACCACAACAGAATATGTGGTCATTACAGAGGTCACTTCACTCTCAGCACCACTAACAAATTCCTTCAATGTCTGCCAAAAACAGCAAGATGAAAATTGAATATCTCTATGATTCAGAAAATTGCGTTAACATGTACAAGATGCTCTAGAATTTGTACCTTGTGAAAAATTTCGGAGACAGGACCATCATGTTCCGAAGCATCCAATTCCTGCTTCACCTTTTCTAAACCCTTGGAAATAGATTGCATTTCATCTGCTAGCGACTTCAGTTGAATCTGCAGAAAGGGAAAAAAAACTTTTTTGGTTCAAGGATAGTGCATAACTCAGATTAACTATCGTCTTGTAGTGTAGTTGAGATAAGAACCTTGGTGGAAGCTTCCAGGTTAGGAAGATCTTTGTAAAAGTCTAGAAGATCTGGATTCTTAGTGGCAAGGGCCTGCAAAACAAAAACACATACAGTATGACTCAAGAAAGAGAATGAGATATCTTCAATATTTTCAATTTTAATTGATGTAATGTATTTGACAGCAAACATTCATATCAACAGATTACAAATGCGTTTGCAGTATAAAGTGATAGTTGACAAAAGGATGGAAGTGACATATGGAATCCTCTGTTCCAAAATCATTTTCAATTCTTATTTTAGTTGGGCCCACTAACTGGACATGGCAAATTCACTGTGTAGCCAATTCCTTCACCATTCTAAGCCATAAGCTAATAGACAAAGATACATCAAATTCCTATGTGTTGAGATTTGCAAGAAAGGTAATTCTGCTTAATCCAATAATAAGGTTAAACAGGAAGAATTAAGTCAAAAATGGTATGAGCAGATACCTTACAAAGATAATGCATAAGTGTCATCCTGCTGGTGGTCGAACGTGTATCCGTCAGTTTCAAAAGGCTATCCAATTTGTATCCCACGGCAGCACCTGAACGACACGGGAGTTTTCTTAATTTTGGCACATATTATAAAATTAAAAGTAAAATTGAAGACACTAATTAAGCTCAGGAAAAACTTATTTCCTATGTCCTAAGTTTACTGCTTAGTAAAATATAAATGAAGTTTACTAAGTCCATATATACCTCTGGCAGTTCCCTCATTCAATGTATTTCCAAGAACTAATATTTTCTGCAAGATTTCTCTCAGTTTGTTGGAGTTCCGGACCTGAAGCATGAAGAAGATGTAAAAATTTAATCTAGTAAATAAAACAACAAACAATAAACTCACTAGAATCCATCTGTTTACCTCTTCACAGGCAGAGTTTACGATAACCAAGCTTTTTTTGAAATCAGAAAGCTGGGAGCAAAACAAATAAATAGAAAAAGGAAGAAGTATGAACTTGGAAAAATTGCACATATTAAGTAAATTTCAGAAATTTGTTAACATCAATCAAACCTGAGAGTTGAACTGAATCTTGAAAAGGAAAACCCTCAATTTAGTTTCCACTCGTGGCGCCTTCATCAACTCCAGGAAAAACTAAAACATGAAAAAATAAATAAAGATTATATCAATAAAAGGGTGACTTCATTCATATGTCACTTGCTCATAGCCTCATATTTCATCAGAAACAGAGCACCAAAAAAATATGAAAGTTAGGGTCGAGTTCACGGACCTGTTCACACTTTCCCAACATCTCTGGATCACCTGTGTATGTCTAAAGAAATAATGCTAAATCAATTAAATTGACAGATTCTTTCATCACAGTTATTACTAATTCACTAAATAATTGAGCAAATGTTATTTTGTCTTTTGAAGTTTCACCTTGAGAAGTTCCATCTCTTCCTTTTTTGGACAAAACTTTATAAGATTTTCTACTTGATCAGCATCCAGAACTGTGTCATCCAGTGAAAGTGCCGCAGTCTATGAAAGTAAGCCATCCATGATATTAAAACAAAATTGGAAACAAATAACAGCTATATAATAAAAGCTTAAATAGTTGTCACACAAAATTTCCTAGCCTGGCCATAGAATAAATTTGTTTTGAACATAAGTAATTAACTGATGCACGGTTGTGAAGAAAGAAAGGTCACACATGTAGTTTTATAAAATCTTTCTTCATTGGCACAAGATGAAGCCTATATTTCATTCATTCTGTTAGATGAGCTTTCTAGTCTGGACTCAAAATTGATTTCCCATTTTTCTCGAGAGGAATATGCAGATAAACAGAAAAATCAAGACCAGATGATATGCCTACATACAACTCGCTAATCAGTTGGAAAATAGTAGAATGGAGAGAAGGAACCATATAAAAAATAAAAACAATTGACAAAAAAAGATCCACTAGTTTAGCTTACCATCATGTCAGGAAGTGGCATTTTCACTTTTGTAAGCATGATTTCAACGTTATAGGCCCTCTTTAGGTCAATCTACAAGATAAAATGGGTATACTGAGAGACTTGTACAAAGAGCATTTCATGAAATTAATCATAGAATAAGATAAAATTGTATTTCTTGTTTACCAAAATTAATAAGGCAAACTAAATGATCACTATGTGAGAAGCATCTCTGAGAAATTCTAAAAAACTTACAATAGATTCCCCCCAAAAAAAGAGAAACAAATTATTGGATTGACACTACTACATTACCAGCTGGACTTTGGTAGGCTTAGCTGAAGCAGCCTTCTTGCCTCCACCTTTGCCTTTATCTTTGACCGGGGCTGTTGCACAGAAAAGAGTCTCAAGTTCTGACGCATCAAATTCTGGTGCACTAGAATTAGAGGGCAAGAAATCAGTAACTTCAAGGAATCAAGAAGCTACAAAAGGAAATAAACAACAAATTCATTAAAAACTCCATGCATGTAGATGATATTTATTACGGTATAGTATTCAAAACAAAGCAACATGCTTACATGAACACATTTTGTATGCACTAGAATTAGGGGGGTAACTTTAAGAAATCAAGAACTGAATAGATACTAAAAGACATGCACATCTAATAATTACTTAATTTATTCTGTATAAGAATCATAGAAAAGCTACAGAACAATATTTTAAACACAAGAACGCTTATATTATTTTGGTAGGAAACTGAGAAATGCTCAAAGAAATTGTAGAAGATATTAAAGAACACAATCACTGGAGCATGTCTAACTTAAGAAATTTAACAAGGAGAGGAAGAGTAATACACTTGAGGGGCTCCTTGTTTCTGCAGTTCTTCCCACAAGCTCCCTTTCAGTGCCCGGGTGACCTTGCTCCAGTGAAGCGGCTTTAAATTGGATTTTTTTACTGCCGTGCGTGCCTGTCCCCTACCAGCACCCATCCCTCTCCCTCCAGGTGGGGGTGGTGGACCTCCTCGCGGACCTGGTGGCGGTGGTGGACCTCCTCCTGGTGGACCTGGTGGCGGTGGTGGGCCGGGTGCACCACCTCCAGGAGGGGGTGGTGGAGGTGGGGCTCCTCCAGGCGGAGGGGAGGAGGTGGTGCTCGTCCTCCAGGCGGAGGGGGAGGAGGTGGAGCTCCTCCAAAAGGCGGAGGGGGTGGTGGAGGTGGTCCTCCTCCAGGAGGGGGTGGTGGAGGTGGTGCTGCTCCAAAAGGCGGAGGGGGTGGTGGAGGGGGTGCTCCTCCAATAGTTGGAGGGGGTGGAGGAGGACAACCAGGTGCGGGTGGTGGTGGAGGTGGAGATGGAGATGGAGCTCCCAAAAGAGGAGGTGTACCAGAGCAAGGAGGAGGCGGTGGGGGTGGGGGCGGCGGTGGAGGAGCACTAGATGCTGGCGGAGGTAATGTTTCTGAAAAGGAAGATGATGGAATTGGGGTGGAGGTGGAGGTGGAGGTGGTGGTGGTGGTGGAGAAGCATCATTTCTTGAAGGTGGGGGATCATTCCCAGGAGGTTGAGGTGGATGTTGAGTTAGTGTAACACCACTCGCAGGAGATGGCAAAGGTGGAGTAGGTGTTCCGAATAAAGCAAGAGATGGTGAAAATCCTGAAATATAAGGAGGCATTGATGTTGGTGGTGAAGCACTACTTAGCTGAGCTAGAGACTGAGGAAAATAATAAACTCCCTGATTTGGAGGTAGTGACGGATAAGCAGCATGGAAAGAAAATGGGAATGGACCTGAAGTTGAAGAATTTGATAATACTAGAACCACGGTACACCAAGGGGGTGGAGGAGGTGGAGGGGGTGGTGGGATAACAGTACTGGTATTCTCCACACTAGACGAGGTAGAAGGTATGGGTACTGGAGGAGGAATCGGGTTTCCTTGCAAATTAACGGCTAAGCTAGAATCTACGGACAATGGTGAGGGAGTTGAAGGCTGAGCGGTTGAAGAAGATAACTGAAAAGTTGCATTATGCAAAGATAGAAGTGATGATTGAGTAGGTGGGGCTGGTGGTGGCAACGAATAAGTAGTTGTATCAGTAGATGGAAAGGCCGGAGATGGAGCCGTGGGAGTGAATGTGGGCTGAGCTGGAGGTGGAGGTGGAGGTGGAGGCATGGGATGAGATGTAGGTTGAGGTGGAGGCGTGGGAGTGGGAGTCAGCTGAGATGCAGGCAACGATGGAGGTGTGGGCTGAGATGGAGGCGGAGGCGGAGGAGGAGAGGGAGGGGTGGGAATGGGCGTGGGCTGAGATGGAGGGGGAGGCAGAGGAGTGTGAGTGGGTGTGGTCTGAGGCGGAGGTGGAGGGGTGGGAATGGGCGTGGGCTGAGATGGAGGGGGAGGCAGAGGAGTGTGAGTGGGTGTGGGCTGAGATGGAGGTGGAGGCGTGCGCGTTAGAGGGGGAGATGGAGGCGTAGGAATAGGTGTGGGCTGAGTTAGAGGTGGAGGCGGAGGCGGAGGCGTGGGAGTGAGCTGAGTCAGAGGGGAAGGCGGAGGCGTGGGAATAGGTATGGGCTGAGTTAGAGGGGGAGGCGGAGGCGTGGGAGTGGGCTGAGTCAGAGGGGGAGGCGGTGGCGTGGGCTGAGATGCAGGCGTCGGAGTGGAAGTAGACGTGGGGTGAGATGTAAGCTTTGTAGGCGTAGGAGGTAGAGGTAGAGCTATAGGTAGAGGTGGAGGCGGAGGAGATGGAGCCGTAGGTGGTGGTGAAGGGGTAGGCAGAGGCGATAAGCTCAGTTCTTTGTCCTCAGGAGTCAACTTAGGTGGTAAAACAGGTTTTCCTGATAAGGATTGTGAAGGATGAGGTGTTTCCGCTGGAGGATGAGATATGGGAGAAGAGTATGTGGGGCATGCAACTCCACTAGACTAAATTCGATGGGCTCTTGTACGACATGTGCTTTTGATGGAGGAGTTGTCGAAGCAGCCTCTTCAGCTGTTGATGTGTCCGGAGACAATGGAGAAGCAGTGCGGGATGCAGGAGCAGATTTGGGCTTTTTTTTAACTCCAGATACAGGATCCTTGCCAAGAGCTAATAATGCTGGAGCACTGTTATGTCTTGTCCGAGGATAATGTACATGCATTGAATTCGTGTAAGAACCTTTATTAGAAGGTATCCACCTCGACACAGCATTTGGCTTAGCCTGTCTGGCAATGGGCGAATCTTGCTGCTTACTTTTCTTACTGGTAACAACTGCATCTGGATCAGATCTTGATCTGTGCATCGGCTGCTTGAGATTGGCAATTGCGAGGCCCTTGTGCTCATCATTATCAGCACCTAACTTTTGTTTTGAACCTTCCTTTTCACTTTTCATCAATATTGGCACATCTTCTATTTGTTCACTGTCCTCTTCAGACTTGTTGCACGTATTATCATTCTCATATAAGGTTTTTGTATCAGTGACCGCCTCAGAAAGCACATACCTCGACTCTAGTTGGGCTTCGCCATTCTGCAACAAGTTACTTATAGGGCCCACCGTGCTGCCATGCATGCTACTGGCCTCATCTATAGCACACTCTTGAAACGCTTGTTGTTCCAGTTCATCTTCCAAGGGAATATCATTACGACCTTCAACAACTTGGGCTTGATCAACCATGACTTCATCGACCTGGTCTTCATCAGCCACGACTTCATCAATCTGAGCTTCATCAACCTGGGCACTAACTTCAATTGGATGGTCATCAGATTCCACCTTACCATCATGCGCTTCAACAAAACTGCTAAAGATCTCCTCTGCCTCAAAAAATTCATCAGGAGTGGCAACTTCTGTTTCACTTTCATCTTCGCTCACAACTTCTGCAGTGATGATAGGCGGGAGAGAATCTGCATCTGAGAAGCGTACCTGATACAGAGAAGTAGGTTTGCAACCAATAAGGTACCAGAAACTGAGGAACTTGACACAACCAATACAACATCTTACCTCTGCTTTGAATTCCCTCGAGATAAGGTCCTTTGCATCCCAAAGAACATCTACTTCATTGCGGGTCAGCATCAAAACATTTGACCGAATAAATTCAGTATGGAACATAATTCGAAATATCATTTTCTCACTCACTAGATCATCCTCCAAATGGATGCATTCAAGGACAACATCTCCTTGAACACGGCAATGGATATCTATTGTTACTAGAGCACACTCTTCCTGCACCCACAGATCATTATCATCATCAAAGCTAAGCAAACCTGAGAGATCATTTAAGCAAATAATTGTTGTAGCCAATATCAATTTAACTTGAAATTTTAATAACATGCCATTACCTTTTGATAGTAAGGTATATCTTCTGTCATTTTAGAAGATGAAAACAAAAGTTTTGTACTTATATTGGACAATCTGGAAGAAGATTCATGACCATATACTCGTATTATTGGTCGACATCCTTGTCCGTCGTTATATCGAGGAAGGGCTTGGAGTATCATGCAATCTAAGGCCAGAGGCACATCTAATGATGGCCAATCCAACTGAAAATTTCTTCTACTGATGTATTGAAGATACCTGAGCTGAGATGGCTGTGGATTCAAAGGAGTCAAAAGAGAAAGAAGGTCCCGGGGTGCTTGTTTATATACCATTTCAAGTGTCTTCTGCTCACCAGTGTATTGTTTCCTGTAAAGAAGAAGGCCAGCTAGCATAAATGCAAGCACAGGCCATCCTCCCTTTTCACAAAGCATTAAAAGTATGTTATGCTGGCCCTCAACCATCAACCAGTTCTCACTCGATCGCAAGAAGTGGTTGATCATCTCCATAGGTAACAGTGGACACTTTTCATACTGCTGAGGATAGTCCATGACCGTCATATCATACTGAGCTAACAGATCAGATAACAGGCTCCTACGGTCCCCTTCTTTGAAATTGAAAACCATGAAAGCAGCATCAGGGTAGTGATTCTGTAGCTGAGCTACAATCCCATTCATGTATGTTCTGTACTCATCATCATCAAGCACATGAGTGGAGAAGCAGCAATCAAACACTGCATTGAGAACAAAATAAATGGCTTCATCATATACTAATAATTCAAATTTCCAATTATCATATACATAGTACCATTCGAAACTCATACTAATACAAAACATTGCAAAGCACAGATATCTAAACTGCTTCAAACATGCAAAAGGTGAGATCCCATTGAAGTTTGCACTTCAGCAAATAAAATGTCATGAAGAAGGAAAAGTATATATATATATATATATATATATGGCGTCCACGATGAAATTTATTAAACATGTTGCGTAATCCCTCGTTTTAATATAATACAAGTGGTGACAAACTTTGCTAGCATTTCACACTAATACAACATTGTCTAGCTGCCAAAATATCCTAAACAACTTGTTGCACCATATAACATAGTGTCGCAAAGTTTACACATATATCCTCACAAGAAATGAAGGATCAACTCAAATCACCAAGCTTGAAATTATTCAGCAACAAGCAACATGTTCCTACCACAAATAATCTTAAGTTACAACTCTATCATTCTATCTTCCAGCAAAGATTTTGCACAAGCTTGGCCTCATAGCTACACTACATTAACCATAGAAAAAATCATCAACTACAATGCCATAAAACTGACAAAAAAAAACAGCTCGAAGCATACCATAGACCCTCTCAGAGATTTCCAGAAGTCTGTCTGGCGGCTTCCGGTAGAAGAACCTTCTGAACAGCGCCATTCTACTGGCGCTGTCTTATCCCTGATTGGATCCAAAACTCCTTTTCGCAATCCAATCTCTTGATTCTGTTCCCGCCAATCACAATTAACGAAAAGGTCTCCATAATTCACTTATTAGCACCATAATGCGATTACATATTCACTGCTGCACCAATTACCGCCATAATGCGGTCTGAATTTGATTCCCCCCAGCAACAATTCACACAAACCAAGATCAATATGTAAGCAAGAACGGGCAACTTCAGCAATCCAACAGAGGTTTTGACCCCTGAAACAGCAATCCAACAGTAAATTGTTGCAAATATTGGATAAATTGAGCTCAATTAACAGAGGAAAGAGAATTAGCCATTCGAGAATGAGGATTTAGGAAGCAAGTGGCAAAGTAGAGAATTGATTAATTCTAACTCTAAGGGTTTGAGATAAGAAGAAAAGAAATTAGAAATGAGAGGGAAAAACAATTATTTCTAGATGGCGATTGGATTTTGTTTACCCCACTTTTCTATCAAATTTATTACAGGAAGTTTTAGAAAAATTATGCAAATGGATAGACACATGCAGAGAGAGAGAGAGAGAGATCATGCAGTTGTCTGCATTTGGGGAAGAAGAATATGATTAATTCTAAGTTTAATGGTTTGAGGTAAGGGGAAAAGGAATTAGAAATGATAGGCAAACAATTATTTTCCGATGGCAATTGGATTTTGTTAACCCCACTTTTCCCGATCAATTTATTACAGGAAGTTTCTGGAAAAAAATATTAATGCAAAGGAATAGATACATGCAGGGAGAGAGAGATCATGCAGTTTGGGGAGGAAGCATCATCAATTGGATACGCCTGACCCTGACAGAGATTCAAAGCGACTCCAATTTTCGTTGTTTTTTTGTTTGTTTATTATTTATTTTTATTTTTTATTTTAATTAATTTTTCCTATATATTTTCTTTTCATAGCATGGCCCCACTTGCGAAGAATATTGTGCAGCTTTAACACAGTATAATCATTAATACCAAAAGATCGATTTTGGCTTCAAGCTTATGGGGATTCAAATCTGCATTTTGTTATAAATGTCTCTTTTTCCTCTCTCACCACACGAACAACTCCTTTCTCTCTCTCACTCTATCACCAATCAAGCTCTCTCTCACCGCCAACCCTCCTCCTCTTTCTTTCCGTGCCAACCACTCTACCAAACCACTGCCAACCCCTTCCTCTCTCTATCACCGGCCAACCTCCAGTACCAACCTCCTCCCTTTCTTCTCGGTGGCCAACCGCTCTACCAATGACCAACCCCATCCATACCCCTTTCCGACGGCCAACCCTCCCTTTGTTTCCGTGAACCTCCTCTCTCTTTCCCGTGCCAACCCTCCTCCCTTTTCCGGTGACCGACCTCAAATACATGCCAATTTCCGTGACCAACCTTGTTTTCGACGTAAAACCCCTAACCCTAAGATCAACAACCTTTTAGCCTTAATTTCAACGGCTAACCCATTCCCGATGACCAACCATGTGTTTTGATTATCCGTGACCAACACATTCAATTGTCAACTACTTCTCGCTGTCATTAAGTAAATCGGTGATTTCACGATCATTGGTCAAACTTTTGCGTCGTCATTTTCAAAATGATTAAGGATATTTTCATAATTTTACTTTAAATTGGGTAAAAAGAGTAGCAACTTAACATATGAATTAGATTATGTATTGAAGTTAATATTTGGGGTATTTCTACCCATTAACACTTTTTTATAAGTGCCTTATTTTTATTTTATGTGTTCTAATTTATAATTTGAGAATAAATTAATGATATTCTTTTGATTTTATCTATCTTTAATACTTTTTATAATTGATAATTGGGTGTATATGTGTATGCATTAATCATGACAGGTATTAAGGTTATAAAACTAATTTTTTTTATTTTCTTGATATGTGTACTTTAATGATCGAAAGACACTTATAAAAGAAAGAGAATACTACTTTTGTCCTTTTCAGACTTTATCACTTGCAATTCTCTCTTTTTTTCTTTTACTATTTGACTATTGATTTTTGCATTGTTATATTTTGCAATCTAATATAACTATCGTCAAAGTTGTGACATTTAATATATTAATTAAAGTTGAGAATATTTTTCAAAATCTCGTCAAAATTTGGGAGATTTTAATATATTAACTAAAGTTGATGACATTTTTCAAAATTTCATCAAAATTTTGGATATTTTTGAAAATCTCATCAAAATTGAAGACACAAACTATAATTATTCTTAAAATTAATGGGGTAAATTCTAAATACCCTCAAAAATATATTATAAAAAGTAAATACCTCCTTAATTTATGACCTGGAGTAATTACAATCATTTTTTTTCTTCTAATTTTCGGCAAGTAACACCATCGACTGAGAAACTATTAATTTCCGTTAACAATTTTCGATAAATAAAACGTTAAAGAGCTTTTTAAATTTGATTGAATACCTCATGGAGTATTTACACCTTATATAAAATATATTATGTAAAATAATCGATACTCCCTCTATTTTTCAATATAAGAATTTTCAATCTTTTGCACTAGGATTAAGAAAATATTAATTAGCATCAAATTCATTATACATTTTATTTGTCTATTACTTAAAAGGCATTTGGAAGGGAAACAAAGAAACTATTGAGTATTTAACGAGAGAATTGGAAAATGTAGAATTTCAATAAAAAAGAACATATAATCAACCTTGATAGAAGAAAATATCTTATATTAGGAAACAAATTGAAAAAGCTAAAACAATTTAAATTGAGAAACTGAGGGAGTAATAATTATTAAATTAAAAAACAATAAACTAAACTAATGTACTAATGCTCTAAACACTTTAAACTATACTACTAATCTAAAGTTTATAAATGAGGATTATATTCTTAATTGAGATTAATATATCCAATTCAAATTGAATAAATTATAATTATGACTAATAAATTTAAATTGTGAACTAGTTTATCCTAAAAGGTAGTATCTTGTTAGGTCGTCCCATCATGTGAAGACCTAAGATCAACCTCTTTATTTATTTGTTTGTTAAATTCTAATTATTCTAAGTAGGAGTTAATATACCTTAATAATATTCAAATATATCTAATTGGACTTAATTAATCCTATTTATGACTATTTATACTTAATTAATCTATTCTACAATTAAAGCCGGAGTTTTCAATAATCGGCAATTGATTTGAAACCAATTTCGTCGGGTCAATTCAGTATTTTTATAGAATACTAAGGGTATTTATGTCATTTAGTGGTTCATAGGAAGCAGTTTTTCGCATACAACACTGCACGACCCAAAATCACAAAAACTGCAGGCATGTTTTTCGTAAGGATTAGGAATCTCATCAATTTCTGGCATGATTTTGTTGCTTAAAATCGAAACCCATCCAAAAAAGAATATCAATATAAATAATTATAATTACAATTATGTAAGTATGAGTTAAATATATATATATTTAACTCATACTTATAATTATTATAATTATATACCATATTTTTCTAATAGAAGAATTTATATCTAAAAAGTAGAATAAACAAAAAGATTGCAAAATAGAGAAGTAACTTTCAATTTCCTCTTAATTACTCAAAAATCAAACCCCTAAACTGAAACCCCTCTCCGCGCTGCTGCTCTCCGTCTCCACCCGTTCGCCGCTCGCCACCCGCTGCTTCCGTCTGGTCCGTCTCCACCCTAAACCATCTGCTCGCCATCTGCCATCTTAGTTGCTTTAGTGCTCGAAGTTTTCAAGCTGGAACTTGTTACCGCCATCAAATTCACAATCAGCAACTCCTAAGGTACGTTTCTGTCGTCCCCTCAAAGCATTTTCCTGTACCATGAGAGACTCAGAATCTGAATTCGCGGTGGTTCTGCTTCTTTGGTGGATTGACTGAACTCGAGCCGAACTCGAGTTCGAATCACACGTGCGAAAGTATTTGGCGAGTCGAACACGAGCCAAGCTACCGAGCTCAATATATCATTGCCGAGCGGAGCTCGAGCCGGCTGGTCTTAGGCTCGTGCATCTGACCTTCCTGATTCATTAGTCGTCATGTATGGTGTTGAATCAACTGATTAGATTTTTGAAAATGACCGAGAATGATGTTGTGGATTATAATGTTATAACCATCCTAAACCATTTTAACATTATTTATCCAGTTGGATGAAAAATGACTATCGGCTCAAAATAGGTCCTTCACAAACTTCAGTTCTTGAAATTTACCGTGCTGTTGATATTGCTTTAGGAATAAAATGTGAAATTGATGTTGTAGGAGAAAGTTTAGGTCTTTATTAGAGAGATTTTGAATTGGTCCTCCATCTTGTTCTTGATGGCATGCAACATTATTAAAGTCTACTGGAACTAGTTGGATACTTGGATTAGAATGTATCATTTGGTTACTGTGTTGTTAGGTTTAAGAACTTAGCACTATTAAGGTTTCCACGTTGTTCACTAGCGTAGTTTGTAAAAAATAACCACTTTTTAAATTTGTGTGATACGAAGCTATTTTCTCAATTACTAGAATTAGCTAAATGCCAATATGTTCTCAGTGAACACCGTAGTGGCTTGTAATGCATTACCCCTTTTCTCTCCTATTGTTCTGTTATATTGAATTGTTCTTGGTAGAGCCCAAGTTTTTTTTATGGTAGATTAGCTCAGTAATAGCTGGCTAGCTAGCTTCCCAATTATTTTCATTTACAGATTTACTAAACATTCATGCTACCGGATTGAGGGTTGCACATTTGTTTCTATAATGTGAATTTTGAGAAAGTGCACAACAGTAACTGCTGTTTTTATAATGTTATTGGTTGGTGCTGGACAGAAGTCTAGTATTATTTATTTGTGCATTAATCTATTATCATATTTGTCCTCTCAGGATTTGAAATCTGGAGTATTATATTGTAGCCGCCACCGCAGTAACTCTATATCTACCCTTTGAGTATGGATGGAATGGAAAATGTATTTGAGCAGCTCTTATTTGCTTCTGACTCAACATTAAAAGAATCACTTGAGTGCCTCATTGAAACTGCAAAAACTTCTGATGGCCGGTTAGACCTTGCCTGCAAGCGTAGTGTTGTACTAGTCCTCAGGCTTTGCCAATCTTCAGTTCAGCTTTCTGCTGAAAATCGTTTCTTATCTATAAAGCTACTTAGAAACTTGTGTGCTGGAGAAATTAAAAACCAGGACCTATTTATTCAACAAAATGGTGTTGTTATTATTTTGACTCTCATCAAGTCTATGGGGCTTGTTTCTGATTCTGACAATAGGACACTTCATATGGTATTGCAACTCTTAGGAAACGTTTCATTAGCTGGTGAACAACATCGCAGTGTTATATGGCACCAAATGTTTCCCCTTGGATTTCTGGATATTGCTAGAGTTCAAAGCAAGGCAACATGTGATACTTTGTCCATGATTATCTATACATGTGTTGAGGGTAGCAATGAACGATCCATGGAATTGCTTGGAGATGCAGGATTGGATACCATAGTAGAAATTATAAAGACTGTTACAAAAGGTACCCAACTTTATAATGACTGTAGCCTACTTCTTGTTATTAATTACAATGTATTTGTGAAAGAAAGGATCAATTTAATGTGACATGTTAATTTCCATTTTAATTTTTGCAGTTGGATTTGGAGAGCACTGGGTGAAATTGCTTCTCTTCAAAATATGCTTTGAAGACTCTTATCTTCCACCAGTTTTCTCCAAGTTATCTCCGGTAGCTGAAACCGATACGAATGTAGCTCGTTTATATACTTTTGGAGCTGAACAAGCTTTATTACTGAGTATTCTTTCAGAAATTCTAAATGAGCAACTTGGAGGTATTGTTGTTTCTCATGATTTTTCATTGTTCCTATTTGGGGTATTGAGAAATGCTGTTGGGGTTGTTGACTTTAGCACTAGAGGAACATCGCCTCTTCCAACTGGTTCAACTGATGTTGACGTCATGGGCTACTCCATGTCCTTATTAAGAGATATTAGTGCTTGCCAAGGTCCAAATGTCAAGAACCAGGATGAGGAAAGGGATGCCGTAGATATGCTAGTCTCAGCTGGGCTAATTAAGTTTCTTATTAAATTGCTCCGCAACCTAGAGCCTCCAGCAATCATTAGGAAAGCAATGGTCCACAACAATAACGAAGACGACTCAACTTCTCAATCGTCAAAGCATCAGTGCCCTTACAGAGGTTTCCAGAGACGTGGTTGCCATCATTGGGAATTGTAGCTACCGCAGGAAGCACGTTCAGGATGAAATAAGAGAAGAAGACGGATTCTTCTCTTGTTACAACAGAGCGTCACTGATGAAGATAATCCATTCTTGAGGGAGTGGGGCATCTGGTCGATGAGAAATGTTTTCAAGGAATGAAGAAAACCAAAGATTAGTTGCTCAGTTGGAGCTGCAGAGATCTGTGGATACTACTGAGATTGCTGAATTGGGCCTCCGAGTAGAAGTAGATCCAAAGACGCAGCGTCCGAAGCTTGTAAATGCCTAATGAAGGCATTAAATACAACTTCTGTGTTTTGTTTCTTTTCTACTATCACTTATGTTTTATCATTATATCAGTGCCATTGGTTACTAACTGTATACTTTAGTGTGATGGGCTTGTCTGAAAGAATGAAGGTCGAGGATTGGAGACCGCCATGTTTGATTGTGGAATGGAGGGACTCATTGAGTCGGTGGGGAACAGGTGAACTTTCTCATACCCTATAGTTTTCAATCCTTGCTGTGGTTCATGCTCGAGAACACACTAGTTAGCCGACAGCTTGGCGACATTCTGGAGACTGCAGGTGGCGGTTAAAGCCGCTCTGCAGAACCCCAAAACATGCCGATCTCCATCTCCGAGTTTACATGTCCATAGATTGAAAGATGCATGCTGGATATGGTGTGCATTGAGGAAAGTTTTGGTTTGATCTGTGTTCTTGTAGTTTTGTTTAAATGTGTATGTATAACCAGAGATTTTGTAATATGTAATGCTTGATTTTTCCAGTTTGATAACTCTTAGCTACACTTTGTACATGTTATCTCCTTCACTTAATTAATATCGAGTGCAAAGGCCTTCTATATAATTAATATTTTCTGAACTGAAAACCTTTGTAGAATGTGAAGCTCCCATCACAGGCAAAGGATTGATTATATGCATGTTCTTTCTAATATCAATTTTGAGGTGTTTTAGTATGCCATTCCATTTTCAAAATTTGACCTTTCACCGATGGTTGTCTGTAAAAGTTTGTGATAATTTCTAAATATTAGAGGGTGTTTACTTTGAGTGATAAGATAGATAAAGATAATCTAAAATATTTTTTGAGAAATAAGATAACTTATTATTTACTTTGATGTATTGATTAATTTTAAAAATTGTTTGACCATATAATCTTTCAAATACTCAATTATATATTTTTATCTATTATATATTGCAAGTAGTAAACACTCCTTGTGGATATGCACTTTATGCCTAATCGAAAAGGTCTGATATTTGGAATGGGCTATTATATATAGATAGATCAAATTCATCTTATAAGTTCATGACAAATTTTCTGAAAAACAATATTTATAATACATCAATAAAATTTAAGTAGCGAAAATCAAGGTGGGTCAGGACGAGATTACATCCCTCCATTATCTGGGACTAGGTATCATGATTTATAATTTATTTTAATGTGTTTGTCATTATTTCTGGTGCACATAAAATGTAAGTACCAAGAATTTTGTTGTCTAAATCACTTCACATAATTTCAAGTAAAGATTTTTATTCATTTTTCTCTCAGTAAGATTTATTCTTATATATTTTATATATAGCTTTTACTTTATTATAGTGTCTTGTTACTATATTATGTATTGTTTACTTTATTAACAAAATTTATCAAAATGTAATATCCGTTATGACTGACGTGTCGTTACTTGAGGTCACAACTCAAATTCTCGTTATTTATGTGATCAAACTAAATTACAAATATATGTAAGATATAGGAATGAATTATTTTCGATGGCACAAACGACTTGCAGTACATGTGGTTATAATAATGACAAGTCCAATTTCCAATTAGTTGTTTCGCATCAACTTTAACAGATAATAGTGTTGTTTCAATTCCAATTGGGAAATAAGCAGCATTATGTTATCAGAATAATGTCGAGTGATTGATATCATTGTATGAGTGATCAATCAAGATAGAACAGATATCATAGATGTCCAGTGACGTAACATTAATTAGATATGATCAATCATAAATCGTATAGAGTTGTACATGTGTCATAAATCACTTTAACACTATCTGTCTCAAAGTAACTAATTTTCTTTTTCTCAGTTCATATCAACACGAATAATAAATACATCCATTCTTTTGCATTTAGGTTACTTACGAAATCTGAAGATGTCTCCATATCTTTGGAGTCTCAAATTTGGTGTGTTACTATTTGAGACTCTGAGTTATTGTATTTTGGAGACATAATCATAAAATTTTCAATGGACGAACATATAAACTAAAGAGATGTATTAAACATATTTCATTAAAATGTCATTTTTTTTTATTCTATTATAAATGCATTATTTTAGAATATCATTTAAAATGAGTCTATCATTTAACTTATATATTTCTTCAAATATTGTAAAGAACATTTTAAATGAAGAAATGATATCAATTATATACCATTCATTGTATATGCTTCTATTTTTTTCATCAATATGTTTTATTTTAAACAACTTTATATTTTAATAATTATCACTATTTAAAAAATACTACCATTTTAATAAAATCATTAATATATTCATATATTACACTTTTAACATTTATTTTAATTCATTATATTTTTCAAAAGTACCAAAACAAAATAATAATAAAAGTTCATTCACACTTGCATTCTTACAGGTACAAGTCATATAAATTCTGTATTTATTCCATTTTCTTCCCAAATAATCCAATTACTACATAATTTTATTTGTACGTACGATCATCCCTAAAGGGCAACTGATAAAAATTGACATATACTCACATATATTAAAAATATCACACCAAATGCATCGTTCTATGTATATTCCTTGTGTAAATTCATGGGATTCAGCTTCGTTCTTCATATATCAAATTCATTGTAGAAAGAACAAAACCCTCAACCCATCCCCACCAAAATCAAGGAATTCTTCACATTTCCCGAAAAGAGCATTGATTCACGCACAAGTACTCATAATCTTGGCTGGAGCTGTTAATGATTCATAAATGAAAAGCACATAACCCACATCCCTAGAAACCAAATTCCACTACTTCCATCGCCAATTTTCACTCATTTCTTCACCACCTTCTCTTTAAAACCAGTGTTTTCCCACTCAAATTTCATTTTTATTTTCATTTTCTCCGTTCAATTATCCAAATCTTGAAGTGGGCGGCGTTTGTTTTCGTATGCTGAGAGCATGGCGATGAGATGGGAGAAGGTGCAAGTGAGGGGAGGGTGGGCCCGGGTGAGGTGGGGCCACACATGCAACGCCATTGAGGAGGCCAACTTCTATGTTTTCGGTGGGTATGGGAAAGATCACTGCCAGACGAACAAGTTCATGTGTTTAATACTGGTAATTCCTTCCTTCATTTCCTCAATATTAATTTTTGGGGTTGTGACTTCAACATGTTATGTTTTGCTTGTTGGGGCACTGTTGGCCTTTTCATTGCTTTTGTATTGTTCGGATTTAGTAACGTGACCACCACATTTGTTCTTAGCGGTTTGATTCGAGTTGGATGCTTCCATATACATGGGACTGTTGAGATAGTGACTTCCAATGATTTCAATAAAACATATTAATTCATGAAGTGTGTGCTTATTTACCACTGTTCGTCGATTGATTTGATTTTCTCAACATAATATGCCAAGCGATTCTGGAAACCCAGCTCTCTAATTAATTATTGTGTGCTCAGTCAATATGTCATGGAGCGAGCCTGTTGTGAAGGGTACACCACCGACCCCAAGAGACAGTCATAGCTGTACCACAGTTGGAGATAATCTGTTTGTGTTTGGTGGTACAGACGGAAGGAGGCCACTTAATGATTTGCAGATTTTGCAAACTTGTGAGTTTTCATCATTTTCATAATTATATAACTGTTTTAACTATTTCTCTGCCTCTATAACTGTTTCATTATTTCCCAAAGTGAAGCGTTAGACATACTGGCAGTGCACTCCACTATTGTTGTTTTTATCTCCATTGGATAATTGGAGCAGGATTTTACACTTGGCTATGCTTGATTCCTTTCTTCAATGTGAAGATAAACGTTAGATGTAAAAGATCGAGTAACTTTTGTTTTTCTGCTCTCATTCATTTCTCATTCTCTTTTAACAAATCATTTCTTTTTATTTTATCTCTATGTAATTGACTCTAAGTTGGCATATTCTTTGCCCATGATAGCCTCCAACACGTGGGTCGTACCAAGTGTGAGGTGATGCTCCAGAACCAAGAGAAGGCCATAGTGCAGCACTTATTGGTAAAAGACTTTCATTTTTGGTGGATGTGGAAAATCTGAGAACAGTGAAATCTACTATGATGATCTTTACATATTGAATACTGGTATGAACTTTTACTTTGTCTCAGTCTCAGGGTAATTAATTTGTGTTTTTTTATTTTTGCTTCTTTGTTGTTGAAACTTGTTGTCAACACTGTATACATCTACTTACTCGTCAATGAACTCTTTTACTATAAATATTAAAGCTACTTTCAGATAATGTAAATATTTTAATTGATGATTATTATTTCATGACTGCACGAGTAATTGATATCAGACATGTAATTGGATTTTAAAGTACAGTGCATATTGATGTTTACTTTGTCTTTTGCTTCACACTGCCACCTTTAGTTAGAATGTTAGATAATCTCCCATTATCTGTAAAAGTATTTTCTTATTCTTAGTTGGCTTATAAATTTTTTAATGAAATCATTTATCTTTCTCAGTTACAATTTGCTTGAATGAAGTTGTATATTTTAAGTGGAAATTCCATTCTCAGGTTACATAAGTATATTAGTTATTATTGAATGCAATTGAATATGATTCCACTGAAATACAATTGAATTTATATCAGAGCCTTTCAGAAAAAGAAAATATGTCAATTTTGAAACTTTTCATGGTAATCAATTTTATAAAATTGTCTCGGAAAATTGCCACACAACTGCACACTATAATAATACCCTTTGATGTCTCTTATATTTTCAAACTCGATAAATGGCTGCATGATGTGAATATTGGCTTATCCAAATGTAAGAAAGAACTCTAAATCTTGGCTTGTAACGAGTGATATTTTTATCTTGGTGAGTTAGTGAAAATGGCATGTGTTCAGGCTTTTCTGTGCTTTATTTGCAGAGACTTACGGTGGAAACGTGTGTTCCCATCTGGTACTCCTCCAAGCAAAAGAGACAGTCATACCTGTGCTCTTGGAAGAACAAAATCATAGTCTTGGTGGTGAAGACTCCTTTAACTATTATCTATCGGATGTGCACATACTCGATGCTGGTATACTAAAGTTGTCTTTGTTGAGAGTTAATGTCATATTCACAGGTGGATTCTTATAAAAATATTTTTAGTATGTAAATTGTGTTGACGTGATTATTTTTCCTTCCTTGAATAAACAGATACTCTTGTTTGGTGCAAGTTGAACACTACTGGCCAGCTATTGCCCCTCGAGGTGGGCACACAACAATTAGTTTGGGCAGAAATTTGTTTGTCTTTGGTGGTTTCTCAGATGAGCAGAACTTGTACAATGATGTCTACATGCTCGACATTGGTAAGTAATTTTGGTAATTGCTACTTTGTTAATGTAATCAAATCAGCATCCTGTTACCTATAAAATTATAATATTCACCTTTGATTTGCTGAGCACTGTAACTAGCCTTAAAAAGTAAAACCTTTTCTAGTCAACTTTATTTAGTTGATTCATATTGCACTGATTGAACATTCAGAATCGATTCATTTTGGGAGCTCTTTGGTTAACTTGATCAGCTGTGTTTCGACCTTGCTTTTGTGACCAAAAAATAAAATTTGGAGATATTTTTCGGCATGAGTTTTAAACATCTGAATTTGCTGATGTTTCAGTAGTAGTTGTTAGAATGTGCATTGACCTATCCAATAAATTTGAAAATGAAACTAGACTCATGGTACTATTTCCTAATCAATCTTATTCAGATACACGATATATATATTATTTGAGATAAACTGGGAGCATGGTTTCCAAATGATGATAACAATTCTCCAATGGCGTAAATGTGATTTTCTAGATTATATCCTGATTAAAATGTGAAACCGTGGAAACATGTATGATTATGTAGTGGTCTTTGAGAAACTGGTGCCTGGATCAAAGTTTCAGCAATAGGGAAGGCCCTTCCGCAGATTTTCCATGGCTGGTGAAAGTTTGGATCCCCAGATGGGAGGTGTTCTTGTTTTTATAGGCGGCTGCAATAAAAATCAGCGCTAGATGACATGTATTACTTGCACACAGGTTTTATTTCCTCATCTTGGAACTTGCAGGTGAAATTTAGTTATTGAGTTGAGCATAAATTGATTGTGGACCAACTGTTTATTACCAGGGATTTCTAATGAGATCGACAGAGATGAAAGGCGTAATGAGAAGTTATCTTTGAGGAAACAGCTGAAGCTGAAATGTCAGGAGCAGCACACGGTACCGACCAGGCTTCTTATGGTGCCGAACAAGACAAGATACTACCATTTACCAACCTATGCCAATATCGAGTTATATGCCAGCAGGCAAGATAACAGACGCTCTCTATATTTTATCTGCAAATATTTTGTACTGATTTTTTGCTCGTAAAGTTGCATCTGTAATAACTTGTTTCCTTTGCAGGCAGGCAGAATTTTACTTAAATGAATATCAAACCCTCTTGGAAAAAGGACCTTCCAAGCTAAGGTCACTAAAAACTTCTCTGATGGATATACAATCGAAACTATCATCGATGGGAAGCCTCACGTGGAGTGTTATTTTCCAATAAACCAAGCTCTACTAGCAAAGGTGTTGATAATTTCAATAGGTAAGATTGCATATGTGTATAATCAATTATATGTTTTCCTAAACTGACTGAATGAGCAAAAATTTGATGGACTTGTATAAACTCTATTACAGTAAGATGGAAGCTATGAAGATAGACGATCCAAATGTGCACGTCGATCACAATTCTGGGATGGAGAGTGAGAAGCCTCTGCAGCATGATGCAACTGTTGTCGGGCTAGCAGACATGTTCAGAATTACCAGGTGGAAATTTCTACTTCAGAAACTAAAATCCTGATGCTGAATCGTCAATACCCCAAGAGGTTATCCAGATTTTCATCATTTAACACTCTTTATTTCCTTAAGACTAAACAATTCAGTCTACTTGAACAAAGTTTACCACAAATTTATGTAATTTTGTGGAGATGTTATAAGAGCATATTTCTGAAAAGGACATGGCAACTTCAGGCATAAATAATTTTTTCCCTAAAATGTGACCACATGGAATTTTTAAGATAGAGAGTAATTTTAGTTCCATATTCACTAATAAAAATTGTGGCAAATATCTTGCTACCCTCAGGTGATGCATTTTCTATTACACAAGCCTAATTCTAGGTATACCTCCCTTTATACTTTTCATGTGCAGTTTCTTATGTTTATTTAGATATATTAAGATAATGTATTGACCATTCATTTGTTTACCCGTTAACCAGGTTCCTGGAGCCTCAGAAACACTTCCGCACCTGCTGGTAATGTGGGAAGTGATGTGGCTAATAATCACGTTATCTGATGCTGAAATGCATGAAGAGGATGTCTCTGCAGTTGTTAAGGATCAATCACTCCCATAATTTGGAGGACTAATATAACATACAAATTAAATGCCCAATAGTTGGAAACATGTTAAATGCTAACCCAAATCTCTGTATCTGTATGAGCCGGAGAATTAGGAGATAGAGCAAACATTGAGGTTGAAGTTTTTGCAGAGGATTGATTGCTGTATTCGTGTGTGTGTGACTGCATCTGCATATATACATACATGCTCCTTAATGACTTGTGGAAACTATGTTTACTACATTATGACTTGTGCAGAAAATATGTTTCTTATCAAGATATTTTGCTACCGACCTGCTTTTGCTCTGTGAAGTATGTCTTTATGCTCATGGAGAATTTAGAAAATATGGCATTTGAAACAGTCGAAATAAAGCTGGAATCATGTCTTTTGTATCAGGTTTTATGGTATGAGTTGTGCAGAAAGCAGTCTAATGTTTCTGATAAGTCGCTATCTTTCTTTGTGTGCAGGCTGAAATCTGGAATCGCTTCTGGGCCAAACTCTGTATAGCTTCTAACTACTGAAAAGCGAAGAAGCCTCGAATATTTTTGCAGTCCTGCTGGATTGTACGCCTCAGAAACTACTCTTTAACAAAATTCAAGTCACAGTTAGCTAGCTAGCCAAATGTTGAGTCTATTTATATTAGTGTAAAGCTGAAGATTCACAATTTTCCTGTCTCTTCCATCTTTGCAGTAATATCATCACTCTCTCTCTCACTCCATATATATTACCATAGCCTTATGTTCCTGTGTTTGTTTATTCTGTTACATCTCATAGATAGGTTAGATGTATCTCATGTTTGATTTCTGGTTGAAGGAGGTTGTTATTGTACTAGTTTTTGCATCGATTTTTCGAGCACTCTATTTTGGAAAAGATTACTTTTTTGTACTGCTTGCTCAAAGTTAATATTATTATTATTATTATTATTATTACTACTACTACTATGTTGTATTAGTTATTTTACTGGAGAAAATAACATTATATTGTTTTATAATTAAAATGTTCGTGATTTGCAACACTTAAAATGATATTTTCTACGTAACACTTAGGAGAATTAACCTGTCAACACATGATTTAGATATGATACTATTAAGTTCTAAAAAGTTCATAGCATTACTATATCTAATAAAGTAACACAAACAATTGTAGATGCTTTAATATAATTAAATCGGCAGTAATCTGGAGTAAAAGATGTTTTCCACTACTTATAAACAAATGCAACTTTATACGACAAATTTCTCATTATTGATTTGGCCTGGATTGCCATTGAGCAGCACCAGTTCAATTATGAAGAACCGGGGCGAAATAAAATAATTAAACTACTTCATATTCTCCATTCTAATCCACCCAAAAAAGCTCGATCAAATAAAAAAAGAATAAAAAATTGTATAAATACCTATAAAAATTGTATGAATTCCATTAAACTACTTGAATATTTCTGATTTTTTAAAATCAAGTATAGTAAGGAATAATTCCATATCATTTTGCACTCTTTAGTCTTTAAAATGTTTCTGGATTATCTTTGAGACTTTTCAGCATTTGGTTTTTGCTCTCTCTCTCTCTTTCATCATCTCTATTTATGTTCATAGCATGATATTTCGTTTGTGTTCTATCTTTTGCTAGAAGACCTGCGTTTGCTCTGTGAAGTATGTCTTTTGCTCATGGAGAGTTTAGAAAAATATGGCATGTTTATATTTGGTTGAGATTTGTTACTTCAGAAATATATTTTACAGAAAAGAATTAAGTATTAGACACTAATATTGCATTCATTTTCAAAATTCGCAGTTTATCGCATCATTTGTTAAGTGAAGATAATAGAAATATGGATGATGAGCAAAACCAGATCCTTCATTGCTCAACTCCTGGTCCAACCATCACAAGGTTCTGACCTCATCTTTTGCTTCATAGTTTTAAATTCTTCAACTGCAATAACAACATCAACTTATTTATATATCAGCTTTTACATTCGTAATATTGTGGTTACAAACATCATTTGTGTGTTGATTTGCAATTATTTCAAAATTTGCACGCTTAATTTATAGCCATATGTCGAACTAACTCCAACTACTTATGATAAAAATGGAGTTTTCTCATCACTTGCTTCTTGAATCCTCAAATTGTAGCTAAGGTGTCTCTTCTTCACACCGGTTTATGCAACAGGAGCCGTGGCGAGGACCGCCTGGATATCACATGAGAGAACCTAGCTTTAGCTGCTCCAGATTGTATGGGGCCAAGCAAAGATTCAAGCAACAAACTTAATCTTCTCAAGGTAAAATAAGAAAGTTAACAAACATGTTCATACTAACTTTGCTTAGGTAAAAGAAAGATCGAGTCTCGTTGCTACTACTATATATCTCATATGCTTGTGAAGGTACAACCATCTGTCGAACCTCTGACCCTCAAACTCTGCTCATGATAAAAGATGCGAGTGCTTTTGCCCACTTTGCTCATCACTTTCTTCTTGAATTGAATCCTCAAATTGTAACTAAGGCCGTTGTCTTCTTCTTACACGGTTTTGCAACAGGAGCGGCAAGGTCCGCCTGGACTATCACAAGACGAGCATCTAGCTTCAGTGATCCAGATTGGATAGGACCAAGCAACAAAGTGAATCTTAAGGTAAAAGAAAGAAAGTTAAAAACATGTTTATACCTAATTTTTCATATATAGATTTATTTTAACCAAATTTTTCCTCATTTCTCAGCTGCCATTTTCAAGTGGAAATCCAACAAGACTTGTTCGCTCTTGGAGAGGAAAGCAAGAGACAAGGAAAAGTGGCCCCATCAGCTCCTTGTACCAAAATGGAAGCAAGATGAGGAAGTCTGTAGACAACCTGCTCTGCCATCTCTGCCACGCCAGCTGCTCGAGCACCCTCACAATGCAGCAGCACCTAAAGGCGCCAGCACAAGGCGAAGCTGAGGTATGTCGAGATGGAAAGGGCAGAACCATCGCCATTGCCACATGGGGAAAGGAGGGAGAGGAGGCAATCCTATATGTGATGTCTGCAAAATCTGGTGCTCCGACGGTGCATTGCAGCTGCACTTCAAGGGCAGAAGCACAAGTCCATGATGCAACAACTGCAGCTGTGCAAAGGAGGGTGGGCAGATATCTTCGAAGGCGCCTATAATGTGTGAGGTATGTGGAGTTTCTTGCATGAACCAAGACTGTTTCGACCAGCATCTCAAGGGCAGGCAGCATGCTGCTAAACTTGAGCTCAAGCGCAGAGGATTTATATGACAATCGAAGCTCGTTAGCTTGTGAAGTTATATAGATATACAGTTTGCTAAGTTTTCAGACCAGAATACCATGTTTGAACTTCAAGAACTATCTTTGACAAAAGTTTTCCTATTTTCAATCAAGAACCTATGTTGTAAGGAGCTTTGCATGTTAGAATATGCTGATCTGAGTAATCTCAACACTTTGATTTCTTGATTATGATGAAGATGGCTTTTCAACATGGAAAAAGTGCAATGTTTAGTAGCTTAGTGCAAAAGACTTCATCAAAGAGGTAGTAGTAATTTTACTTTCGCACTGTATATCATTGTAATATTTCAAAAATATGCTACTCGATCTTAATAAATGGATCGTTCTCCAGTAAGTGTTCCATTTCAAAATGAATTAAAAATAAGTGTCCTATTTCAAAGTTTCATAGTAAAATAATGCGAAACTCCTCATTTTACCATATAACCATTACAAATTTCTTAATTTTTAGTAAAATTATCCACTTATACGTTATGATATCATGGACAATTGAGATAGGGATTATATAATTGCCCCATGGGTATATCTTGATTTCAGATCTTACCTTTTTTATGCAGTAACTTATAAACACCATGAACGCAAACAATCTACTTAGATGATGTTTCTTTAATGATAAGATAGATTGATAAAATATATAATTGATATTTGAAGGATAAGATTATCAAATAAGTTCAAAATTAGCTATTCATCATTAATATATCCATCAAAGTAAATAGTGAATTAGCGTTAATTATTTTTATTAATTCATCTTATCATGAAAAGTAACGCCCCTTATTGTTCCTTTAAATATCACCGCAATAAACACACTCACAATTGGGAAAATTATTTATATCTGTAACTTTTTTTATACTGATAATGATACTGAAAAAGTCGAGTAAATTTGATTCAACCCTATGATATTAAGTTAACTTTTATATTAAATTATATTAGTCCCCAATACCATAATAATCAAATAATATTTTCAATTTATAATCTATATATCGTATAGGGTATATATAATATATATATATAGTTCCAAATATTAAAATATAATATACTAAATTTTTTTATTTTCATCGACAGAATTAATATATAAAAGGGAGAAAAAGAAGAATGCAAGTTGTAAAAAAAAGAGTAAAATGAATTATAGAAAAAGAAAAGAAATACTTCAAATTAACACTATTAGTCAGCAGTGGAAATATCTAATTCCATAAGAACCAAAATACCCAGTCTTCAACCCCTTCCCCAAAGAACCAAAACCACGCCGCCGCTGCCCGCAGCTCCTCGTTACCCGCTTTTGCGATTCCATTCGCTCCCCGCAACCCGCAGCTGCGCTCGTATTGTCAGCTTCGTTCGCGACCGCCGCTGCGGTTAGTCTTCGAATTTTGCTAGTAGCAGGTGTCTGGTTAGCGTATATTTTTCTCCCGGTGTCCGTTTTGTTGCTGCCGTTGGACGAGAACTTCGGCTAAAATATGTGGTTTCAAGTCTTCAATTTTTTGCTTGCCGAATTCATCTTTCCCAACTACAATCTGAAATTCACAGCTGAAGAAGATTGATTAGAATTGTACATGGACGAATGCTGAATTTGATTACCTATGAGAACAAATTTTAGTTAGTAATATCATAACCTGATATTATTATCCTGATGTATTATTGATGTTTGATCATTTTAGCTTTTAACTGAAGTTGATATGTTTGGTTTCTTAGAAATGAATGTGCCATCTCCAGTCCACGACGAGGAGGATAACGGGGAGCAGACTTTTATAGATGAAAGTGATATAATTAATGAGTATGAGATTGATGAAGAAGGTACAGTTGTGCAGTTTTTTATTATTTTACTTTGTTTTTGTGATGGAGTTTCATTCCAATAGCCCTGCTTGTTTGTAAACTGAGGTGCCGGAACCTATCTTCTATAGAATTTATTTGGTTAGAAACATGCCTGATTGTGGCTATCTACTTAGAATATATGTCATGTGCTTTTGATGTTTTGTGTTGATTGACCTGATTGTGGCTTCAGAACTCCCTGATGCAGAAGCAGAGAGGAGGTGGCTCTGATGGAGAAGAAGAATCGGTCCATTTTAATGCAGTTTTCTTTCAACAATGACACCTAAAATGATACTGCTGTATTTCATATCCTTGTAAATAATTTAACTCTAGATAATAAATATACTGAGGAAATAAAAGATAACTATGAATAAAAATATCAAATGACGAACAGTATGATGTTACTGATAAACTAGCATCGTCTACTGATTTTTGCGGCAAATTTAATGTGAAAACATGAGTTTCTGTTTTATTTTGGCTTGGTTTAATTGGACTCAGATTTAGTCTATGTTGGCATTTGTGCAAGAAAACAATTTCATATTGTTGTCTTAACCTGTTATCCTTCTATGGCTGCAGATGGGTTGATGACTCTATTCATATATTCACTGGTCATACAGGTGACCTATACTATTCTCATCTTTCAGTTTTTATTTTTATTTTTATATATGAGTTATTTTACTTATATATTCTAGAGATTTTTGTTGGTCCCTTTGGTCTACAAAGATGTGCTAGTTGATGACAAGTCCCGTCTTTATGTACAGTGCAATAGGTGAAGATTCTTTGTTTGGCTAGTTGTTATAACAAGATTCAATGGGTAGTATAATCCAATCTCGCTAGGACCACAAATCTGTTGAAAATTGTCGATATCAATAGTAAAGAGTTACATGCTCTCTACTGCAGTGGTATGATATTATAGATGTTGAAAATTGTTAGGCTTACTCTCATTGCTCTCATAATAGGAAGAGATACTTTGACTAAGCCAAGACATGTCCCTGATCCTTGCAATTTAATGTGCATGTATTGCTCATTCTTAAAAACAATTATCTTGTTTTTATATCTAAGAGTTGTGCTTACTAAATGCTTCTTTTGCATCTAGGTGAACTGTACACTGCTGCCTGTAGTCCAACAGATGCTACTCTAGTGCAACTGGAGGTGGAGATGAAAAGGATTCCTGTGGAGGATTAGTCAAGGAGACTGGGCTTTTGAGTTGCAAGGTGTGGAATTCGCCTCCTATTCACAGTTTTAGTTATTGACATATGAAAGTAATTGGCTTTTAATGTATTAGAGATTGATTATGTGTTTAATTACAACAATCTAAACTTTTACAACACCTTTTCTTGTTTTGAATACTTTTGGAGTGAAAACTGGATGGAAAAATATATATTCTTAAATAGAAGTTCGTGGAAAGACTTTTATCAAAAATTGTCCTTGTCTACTCATTTGTTATATGGTGAAAAATTATATATTATGGAGGAAGTTATTGTTTCTGTAAAGATACTCTATTTACATGTTAGTTTTCCTAATGTATTGAATTATAGTAATTTTGGTACTACTAGAGCATAAGTTTATCAGATTGTCTGCTGACCCATCTCTTATGACGCTCATGCGAAGAGTAGAAACCATTTGAGTACATTGTTCATTTCTTTCATCTTCTCAAAAATCCACTACAGGCCACCAAGATTCTGTATCTAGTTTATCCTTTAGCATGGATGGACAATTGATTGCATCTGGAAGCTTGGATGGAGTAGTTAAAGTGTGGGACATAGCAAACGGAGATTTGAAATGTACTCTTGAGGGTCCTAGTGGAGGCATTGAGGTGATATTCAAGAAGTAATCTTGGTGAAATATACTGTGGTTTACTTTTGTTTATGCTATATCAACAGTAAATTGTTCAGTGGGTCAGGTGGCATCCGAAAGGACATCTGGTCTTGGCTGGTGCAGAGGATTCCTCAATCTGGATGTGGAATGCTGACAGGGGCGCTTATCTCAACGTTTCACAGGTCATGGGGTAGTGTGACCTGGAGATTTTACACCTGATGGTAGTAAATTTTTATGAGAAAATCCTTGACCTTTCCTTTTGCTATGATCTTGTATTTTGGTAGCTTCATTTCTGATACTTTCACTTTCTGAAGGTAAAACAATTTGTAGTGGCTCGATGATGCAACTATGAAAATTTGGAACCCTAAAATGCAGAAATTATCCATGTTGTTAGAGGTACGTTATTTGGTTGGTTTTCATCTTCACATTTATGTCATAATCTGCAGCATCCAGTTACTGTGAAACTCGAGCTGCATTTTGTTATTATTATGACTACACTGTTTACAGCTTTCCGCTTCGCTCATGCCAACATCACTTGTATTGCATTGATTGATCTATTATCGTTTTCCTCTTCCTCCTTTTCTTTTCTTTAAATTCCTCTATATCTGCCATTTATTGTTACACCATATTTCCAGTTGTGCTCAACTGAAATCTGATAAATGAATAACTTTTATTGCAAGGTCATCCTTATCACACTGAAGGAATTACATGCTTGACGATCAGCTCTGATTCTGCTCTTGTGCTAACTGGGTCAAGTGATGGCTCTGTCCACGTTGTTAATATATCTACTGGCAAGGTGCTTTTATCTTATTTTGCTTCATTATTTCTTATACTGCTTAGCAGGATATTTTTCGAGTGCTGAATCTGAGATGCTCTCCTGGGCAAATGAATGATTTTATGATGTCTCAATCCACAGGTTGTCGTCTCCTTGAGTGCACATTCAGATTCAGTAGAGTGTGCAGCTTTTGAAGCAAGGTTTCCTGCCACTTTTCCTCTTCTTAGACAAAATAGATGTAGAAAAGTTTATTTGGATATTTCCTGTGAAGAGTTGCATATAGTTTTATTTTCTTATACCTCTGTGTGTGATTGCCAAAACCTTTCTGGTATAACTTTCTTCTTGTAGCTCTACGGATAGTTGGAGGTTGCAACTGGAGGCATGGATAAGAAGCTTATAATCTGGGATCAGCATTCAACTCCACGTTGCATATGTGATCACGAGGTCTGCAAAACTATATCATGAATTCTTCTTTTTTGAATATCTAGGCCTAGAATGAACAGCCTCAAATGGTGCTTCTAATTCAATAGAGGCAGCTTAAGAATGCATGTTTGCCGAACCTTTGCAGGAGGCTGTGACGTGTTTGCTATGGCTTGCTGGTTCTAGATATATAGCCACCGCTGTCTTGACGGGAAAGTACGAATATGGGACAGCCTATCTGGGGATTGTGCCAAAGTACTGAGTGGACACCGATGCCATTCAGTCTATTGCTGCGTCGTCTACTGGAGAGTTCCTCGCATCTGTTTCAATCGATGGAACCGCTCGGGTATTTGAGATTGCAGAGTTCAAATAGATACACAAGCAGCAAGCGGCATGTTCATTCATGGCAGCCTTGTCAATTTTGAGCTTAGTTTCTCTTTGATTTGCTTTTCAGACGGCCTTAAACTCGTATGCGACTCATAGGCTTCATACCTTGTTTAAGGGCAGTTGCATGGATGATTAATATAGAAAAGAATCATATCTGGTGTTTTGCTTCTTCGATCAATTTTAATCTAGTGATGGTATCCCTTTATATAAACAGCTAATTATTTTATTTTTCAATCCGTTATATCTAGAGCTCATGTGAAATTAATTTCTTGAAGCTTTAGCTTATTTTCTTCACTCAGATTTTGAATTCCCAAATTTAGTAATTTTAATTAGATTACAATAACGATAACTTAAATGTCAAAACTAGTCTTGTCTTGAGGGTCCACCCTAAAATGGTAAGGGCCATCATTTTCAATGAAATCCCGTACTGCTACTAGTAGTTCCTGGAAAATCTTCATTATATTTTAAAGGATATTATTATAAGGTGAATATTTTCGGTTCATGAAAAGTCGTTGTCCGAGCGTAATTAGTAGTTTGGATCATCTCTTATTACTCCAATAAGAGTATAAGATTATTAGATATTGTATTTGATTAGTGATAAGTATATTTGCTATTTTATCCAAATATTTATTATTATATAATATTATATGTATAAGAAAATAAATTTCAATATAATTTTTATAGGAAACCTCAAAAAATTAATTTGAATAGATCTTTAGAAAATTACGTTCGATTATATATGTTCAGACAAACTCATTAGTCTCTTATAGCGATTACAATATTACTTGGTGCAATCATTTCTTCTTTTGCAGATGATTGAGACCCCAACTTCTACCTTAGGAAATTTATAAATCATGCAGATATATTCTTTCATGATAATATTTTATTAATATAATTAAATTAATAAAATATTATCATATGAAAATGAATATAATACAATATTTCTATGAAAATTCTTCTACTAGTTGGAAGATAAATATCTTACCAATTGAACTGCACGTCCATTTTATCACAAGCAATCTCCTCGTGTAGAAAATGCAGTAATTTTCACTCAACTGCACAATCAAAAACAGCTACACATCATCTCATGTAAAATGCCTAATGCTGAAAGGAGTTCTCAGCAAGACTGACTTGTATATGTACACGAATGTTCATTAACATCATAGATCAAGAATCTACCCAAGAACAAAATGTGCTAATTGTATGCAAGATACCCTACAATCAGCTTAGACAAAGAATATAGGCCTCCGACCTCCTTGTCGTTTCCTTTTCCTTCCCAGCTCTGCACCACACCCTGGTCGCTGCTACCAGCAGACTGCTTCAAGATCGAGCTCATGACTTCTTCGTCACATCTGAAGGTGATAACTTGGAATGTTTTCTCGGTTTTGCACTAGCACTCTTGCCCGTGTTTCCTCTTCAATGGATTTGTTTCTAGAAATCCTTCAACAATGTGAAGATCTTCAGTTTTGAAGCCCTTATACTGCTTCTTTCCTCTTCTGGCCCTTCCCGGCCTTCTGGACCTGCTACCTGTTCCTTTGCCTTTACTATTACGAGACGAGCTCAGAGCATTTTTCTCACCTTTATTGTTCTCACCTGTTGCATCGGCCTCAAGTTTCATGACCTCTTTTCCACTTCATCTCCGTGGAAGAAACAATTTCAGCAAACCAACATAGATTTCTGAACTTTGCTAGTGGCCCAAGAACTGCAGCGTCTACCTCAACTGCAGAAGAAAAATCATGACTAAAGCCTGTGCAGCGGTGGTATCAAGTTCAACGAATGCTCTCCTCTCCTTGTTCAGATGAAAGAGGCGTTTCCAGTTGAATATCTTCGAATTTCCTCTTGGAGGAGAACGCCTCATTTTCTGGGCTCACGGACCCTTCAGCTCCGCATACTCTGCTGGTTTTTGTCAAGATTCGAACTTGATGGTTGCAGAGGATGCTCATCTACTACGCCACTGTTCAAGTCAATGCAACTTTCAGTTTTCAAAATACTGCCACTGATGCCTTGTGTTCTCTCTTTATAGATGAAGGGCTTTCAAAAGCCATTTCTGTGTCGGAAAACAATTGCAGGCATCGAATTCAAATCAATATCCATTGATGAATACGTGCCATCTGAGTTTTCCACTCCTCAGGAGAGGAATGTGTAGGAACTCTAGATTCTGGTGTTGCCTTGACAGGGACATATTCGTTGCTGCAGACAGTCCCACTATGACCAGTAAAGCTTCAAGAATACCAGAGAACTTGTGGCAACAACTCCATCTGTATGGGCTCGTTCAGATCGATGAAACATGTTTTCCTATATCTGAACTAGAACTCGATAGATCCCATGTTTTAGTCAAACCAATATTTGAACGAGTAGCAGGCTGAAAGTCGGAAATTTTCTCAGGAGTATGACATGTCAATTCTGATCCTGCTTGTTCATGCTTCACTCGTTCATCATGGTACAGATGAGCTGAAGTCCAAGGTCGATAATTCCATTTCCATTTGACAGAAGGTTAACATCATCACTTCTGTTTCTTCTCATGCCAGACTCTGATATAGAGTTGTAGGTTTCTGAAAGTTCTCCGCAACAGAACTTTTAGGCCCTTGAACATTTGCTGATGTCAGCTCAACAACTTACGAGATGAAATATTGCTGAGGAGCCAGTCGCTGCAGGAGAAGGTTTCTGAGAAATTTCATCCCGGCATGAGAGAGGAATGGATTGATTCTGGTGTTTGTGATAGCAAATGCTGTCCGAAGATTTCTCTCACTCTCATTTTATCCATCAAGTCCCTCTGCCTTCTGTATAACCGTGTAGTTCCTGGACCTGGGAGTCAAAAATTAAACAACGAAACACAACTAAAGCAACAAGTATATGATAAAGAAGAGAAGCAGAATTCAAAACTCAGGTTATCTCAGGATTTCTGAAAAATGGTGATTTGAATACTCAATCAAAATAGACTATGCTAGCAACAATTTCACACCCATTTTTCTTTGCAGAAAGGATTAGAACAAGCTGCAAAAGAAATTTATTACCCAATTCCTCACAATCAATGTCATGATATCTTCATTACTTTCGTCTCACACAACAATACCGTCCAACTAGCTTGCCACTCGCTGAGGTAGCTATAATATCATATTGTCAGAGGGCCTCTATTTCTAATCGGTATGTGATATGAAACGTCACTTAGAAACGAAGAATACGGACAGTATTGTAGTGTGAGACGAACAAAGAATACTAAACATATCGGTGTTATGGCTCAATCAACAGTTGAAGCAAAGTTAAAGGTCACATGACAAATACCTGATACCTAAATGTGGCCTCATGATTCTGTATGATCTGCTTCAGCACTTCCTTGTCATAACCTAGGTAATGATCACACGATGGTGTAGAAACGCTGGTGTAGCCTCTTTCTTCTCCATAGCTACTAGCATTATTATCATATAGGTGCCAGGAATAGCCCCTGCGCCAACATTAAGATCCCTCGCATGGTAATACACGGTGTGTAGCTACTGCACTGCATATTTGCTCCAACTCGCCTAAAACAAAAATATAAGAATTTCGAGTTCGCATAATAACTAATAAGGAACTGAAAATCCTCCAAAATCGAAAATAGGACATCATTATATTCAGAAACTCAAAGATCAAACAGAAGTTTCAAGAAAATAACGAAGAAACAGTTCTATCCTGTAATAGACATCCTCTCACAAACTTTCGCAAATATGAAATCGTAGACGAATGATTATGAAAATTCTCTAGTTTTCTTCAGAATATCCTCTCTTTCAACTCCAAATTGCTTCAAAGAGACACAAACATACGAATACAAACGAGAAACACATGCAAGCAGCAGGAAACAAAACCTTTGAGAAGAGATCATATAATCCAAAAGCGTCCTAATTTTGGAATCATAAAATCTAGATATCATTTTACGAAATTGCACATCCATAAAAGACCAAACAGTATCCACGAATACTTTTTCACTTGATAAGATCAAGCCGACATTTTCCAGCTAGCAAGATAAGAAACGCTGAAACAAGAACATGAAAAAACATTAATAAGATTCCTTGTGTTGACATTAGGCGAAAACCCTCCGTCCACCATCAAAGATCAGATTGCAACAAGATAAGATTTAGACTTAAACATCACACCAATATTCTAGACCGTGAACAGAGTGAGAAGATAGAAGAATTTAAGGAGAATTAAAATGAGATTTGGGAAAATAATTCTACATTTTACCAAAATTAAAAATGGAAAACAAGAGAAATTGCTCATATTAAGAGATCACGTCAGAAACATCATCAGCCCACCATCCTAAATCTCACAATCTCAGCGAGAAAGACAAAAGAAACACGCACTACCACTGGCAGACTGACGCACACACATACAGTAACGCATTTCCGATAACAGAGAAATGCCCAGATGAGAAAATGAAGAAAAGATCAAACCCAGAATCCATCTTCTCAGAGAGAGAACAAATATTGGAAATTTACCTGGAAAGAGAAGACCGAACCAACTCAAATCACAGCTTCATTATTTCACCAACAACCAAAACTGCTCCTTTACACACAGAATTCAGCACATCCACTTACAACAAAAGCGGAAAAGGATGTGGAGAAAGGAAAAAATCTCAACGAAGAGAGCTCGTTATTGAAGAGAACTGAGGCGGGCTCAGAGACTTTAGGAAAGCTCGCATTTTTAGAGAGAGAAAGGAGGTGGAGGGTATGAGAAAGGAGAAAGAAGCCATGAAAGGAGGCTTAAATTTGCAAGCAAGCAAAGGCAAAAGGAAAAGCGAAAAGGTGTGCTGCGTGAGAGAGAGAGAGAGAGAAAATTGGAGTTTTGGATCTGCACACGCACTTGGCAGAAAGGTGAAGAGAGGAGAAGAAGAATATAGTATAGTAACTTACATGGAAGAGAGATCGGATTTGTCAATAAATGGCCCCATCATACGTGGTGGGGGTGTCTGCTTACATTTCGTTTGGGGTTCTTTACAAAATATTTGTTCGATTTTTTTTATATCATTGAAAACTCGCAAACTGTTATCTTAATTAATATCATGTTTTATACAATAATCTACAAATCATACGATCGGATAAACCATACTTGTTCGATATTTATAAATATACACACACTATATATGCATGTCATATGAGAGGCCAAGAATATAATATTCTGGATTTTGGAAATGTTTTAGAATGTGAGATTGGACGATAGTTTTAAAAAATCACTTAATAAAGAAATTTTAAAATCACTTATGATAACTTTGAATTTGAGATTTTTACATCGATATTAATCATTCTATCACTTAATATATATACAATTAGAATGATATTTGTCATTTGATTTGATCATTCCTACCGATTTCTTATTTGTTTAGAATGTGAAATTGGGATGATATTTTGTTGTTGTAATGATCACTCCACAAAATATAACCTTAGGACACTGTCCGAAATATGGTCCAAAACAGGAACTGTAAATAATGTAGTTGTATATATTCTTCTTTTAAATAAATTATGGACCCACTATTCTAGACCAATACTATAATTTAATAGAGGTGATTTCAAGTAAATTTTCAAAGAATTTCAAAATAAGTGCCATTGCAATTCAAAAAGATTATGAAAACACACAACCTTTTCTTTATCAAGGAAGCCACCTATAATTCCATTTCTTCTACTTTGTGGATTTTCTTTTTCCTTTTTCTATTTTTTCCTTCTAATGATTGGAATTGCAGCATTTTTCATGCTTAGCGAATAGCAGCTGACTTTTCCACATCAAATCAATGGGAATATTTTTTAATAGTTTAAGTTTATGGTTTGTAATAAGTTGGTAGAAAATGAAACTTTTCATAAGAGAACTTCTTACAAGTTACAACCAAACATAAATCTAAAATAAGACATCATAGACTCATAGGTAGGCCCTTCTCAAAAACATTACATGAAAATACAAAATTATGATTTTATGAACATTTTGTCTTGCAAATTATACAAATAAGAAAGGATTTTGATATCTATAAGCGAAATAAAGCTTTATAGAGGATTTTGCTTTTCGTTCTTCAAAGGCCTAGGCTTGGTGATATTAATGACACGTTTCTACGTAAATTTTTTCCGATGGAAATGTAGCCATATATAAATTAAATAAGATCATATTTATCTATCTAATAATGGGGATTTTAATTATTCTACCAACAATATTCTTTATAACCTATAGTATAAGAGAAACCCAACTACCACGCATGTCAACTACTAATTAAAATTTATAGTCTTAATGTCACTTTGTCAAGTCTAATCTTCTCCTTCATTTCTTGCAAGTCTCATTAATTATCTGATGCTCATGTTTTTTCTAACTAAACCCTTTAGATAAACATAATATTGCAAAATCTATAAAATTACATTACTCTAAAATAAACTTCTGACATTTAGTTATTCTTGTTACTTTGTTTTCGCAAATTTTTTAAAGTATTTTAACATGAACATATTGTTTATATCTTACAAATTTTAATATGTATTATGTCAAAACTTTTCCAAATATATGCCAATTATTTCAATATTTATTTATTATACGTTGATTACTAATTTCGACAAAATCACATATTAGGTCTATACTGTATCCTAAAATTAATTATTCAATAACGAATATTAATTTTTAACGAGACTACTCCCATTTTGATTCAATTAATAACTTTAACTCTGCCACTACCCTTAATGAAGTGTTGCATAAAAGCAGAACTCGATCGTGATCTGGATTTACAGAAAAATCATTATTTGAAGGACGAGTGTCAGGAAATTTTAATGGAAAAGCTTATATTAATTATTATGCTAATTGTTTACTAATTTTAAGTTACACAATGTATTTATTACTTCTTTTTAAATATCATCTGTTATCAAATCGCATAAATTAATAAATTAGGTAAATTTATATTTGTAACCTCAACATTACCATGATAAATGCATCATACAACTAATTATCAAATTTAAAGAGTATTAATAAAGATAAATAAGAAATATATCATATTTTATTCTCAAAGCTCAAGAATAACGAATACATAAAAATCAAGCTCGATTTTTAAATTCATTTTAAATGGAAAAATGAGTAAATCAGTTTAAATTTATGTAATTGTAAATTTGATGATCCCAATAATAAGTTATTGAGTTATTACAATAATAATATTAAAAAGAAAATTAATTTATGGATGTGGATTGTGATTGATGCTTCGAAATTTACTCACGAATGGAAAGCAATATATAATCTTCCTTAACAAAATGGTACGACTGATTTAACCGAAGAGATCGAGTCTCGAGTCTTTTAGATCGATATGTTTCAAATTTAAAAAGTCATCGTAGTCTTTCTATAGGATGATATATTTCAAATTCAATTTACTAAAAATAACACTATAATTGCAAATATTGTGTCCACTGATTTTTAAAATCTTCCATATTTATCCCTATCAATAATAGTTACTGTCCCAAAATGAATAAGATAATGCAGCTTGTCGTGATGTTGGATTTTGTAAGTCTCGCTTTCGCAGTTTCTTAAAATCAGAAAGTCTACATTTCAGCCAAATTCCTTCTATTCCTCACTGTTAAAGGAAAAGACAATATTCATTTTTCTAATATAAGAAAATTTTATCTGATTTTGAATAGAGTAAATATCACTTCAAATCCATACTATATCCGCTCTATCAAAATTGTTCGAACTATCATAAATTTTATTTAAACCACATACTATTAGTATTATATTAAAAATGTCCTACGTCATTTTTTCATCTCGAAATCTTGACATTACTTGCCGAATGTCACATGAATTTACGATGAAATTTTACTATATCGTTAACAAATGACATAGATGCATTGAATTACGTAAAATTCTGGGAACTACATACAATACTAATGATTGGTGGTTTAAATAAATATTTATGGTAATTTAAAATGTTTTTGATAAAACAAATATAATTTGAGTATAAAATGATATTTGTCCTTCTTATTAATCTTACTTCATGTTGAGTAGTACATATGTTTTTAAAATAAATTTGACTTATTCTTTTAAACTAAACTTAAATATCCATAGTATTTTTTTTTTTTTAGATATCGCACAAACATTTATTTTAGAAAGACATTCTATCTTATTTTAGAAAGACATTCTATCAAGATTCAAAGTTCTAATTTAATTTCTATGAGTAGACGTTTATTTGAAAAAATAATATTTCCTTGTCGAAGTTTAAATGAATAACTACGTATTTGTCACCAAACTCGTCCTCAATACATAATGAATTAGCAGCATCTATGTTATATTTTATACTAACATTTTTTAGGGTAACTTTTACGAGAACTAATCACGCTCACATTGTTCGAATTAAGCTATTACATTTGATGTAATTAAACAGGATTAATCGATTACACGTAATCACGCCTCATAATCATTGTTCTCTGTCACGATACAATAATATCGCTCACGATTACATATTTTTCAGATAATGCTAATTACATTAATTGATTTATCTTTGACTAATGCTCTTCATGCGACAAATGGTATGATTTATATTATGCGTATATGTGATACGAATACTCTTTGATACCCAAATAAGTTAGAGATGGATGAAAGTCACATGGACTTATAGTGATTAATAAATATCATTTTGTTTTTTGCCTTTTTTGGGTATGATTTACAGACTGAGTTATAAATGAAATTTACTCAAATCCTCCATTATTAGAAGCTATTATTATATATAGTATTCAGGAATGGACCTCTCGAAATTGGGCCATACTTACAAAATTAAGCCTATTTCGCCTCATGCGCAACAAGGATTCATAAGCCCCTAGTCAGTTTGTGTCTTAAATAAAATAAAATACTCCATCCTTCCTGTTATTCTTTACTCTTACTTTTCTTTGAGACGTGGAAAGTAGTGTTGTATTTTCTATGTAGTGTGATACGAAACTGATATTTTTAATGTAAAATTCTTTTCATTTTGGTACTGCAATATTAGCGGACAATCAAAAAGAACGATCAATATTAACAAACAAGAGAGTAATAAGTTGTGCATGTGCTAGACCAATCTATTAATTTCACGAAATATGGTAGTTGGATCCACCATTTTGCAAATTTTCTATAAAAATAGTAGATATCGCGAAATTAATTAAGTCGTATAATATCATGTGTACAAGTATGATAGATCTTCGATATTGATTAGTGCATAGATTAGCACAAAAGATGTTGGGTTTGGGTTTGGGTTTGGGTTTGGATTTGGTGAGTGATTTAATTGCTCCTCTTGTCCGGATGGACTTGTTTTCCATATTCCAAATTTACTTAACTCTAACCAACCGAATAAACCAAATGATTTGTTTCTCCTTTCTTTACTACAACTGTCTCTTAGTTGGTTTCTTGCTTGGCTTTTGCTTGTCCTACTGTTGGGACTTTATTTGTGTTGACTTGTTGAGACGAGTACAATTTTTTTCTATTGGTGTTTTATCATATGTGATATACAAGGTTTAGTTTTTCAATAAAACTATGAAGTCAATTATGGTTGGTCACATACCATTTTTTCATCTATTCGAAAATATTAAATTATTAAATTTAAAATTTTCATTCTGAAGTACAAAATTGTAATTACATAAGATGATTTTAATATAAACAATTTTTAATAGATCAAAATAAATAAAATTTTTTCATTCAATAAGGTTGATTATGGTACACGTTAGAATAAGATCACCTTAGTTTTTTTTGGTTTTTACTTAATATTATAACACTATTTCAGCAGATTAGGACAAGAGATGTCATCAATTGCTACAGTGATATAACTATTCAACTGCCGAATGTGTGCGTTTTATTGCAAATTATTGCACTATTATAAATTGCATAATTTCTAATTCCCCATTCATGCTAATTATTCGTCTACACAAAAGAGAAAAAGTCATCTTCAACTGGATGTAAGATATCTTGCAAAGAAATGATTGAAATGTTAATTTGTCGAAAGACGCTATAATGATCATTTGATAAAATTTATGATAAAAGTAGTTATTTCCTTATACAAACTAAAACGGATAATCATCTTTTAATTAGTGAGATATAAAATGACGCTGCTTTTGTGTCATATCAGTTAAAATATAGTTATTATAAATACATTGTGATATCCGAAGCCATGTAAATTTCGAATTGGAAAATGAATGACAATGTTTTGATAAAAAAAATGATAATTGATAGTTTAAACAAACATTTTAATACTTCATAATATTTTTAGTGAAATAAAATATTTTAAAAAAATAATATTTACCAAATCATGTCGTAATTAACGAGTATATTGAGTTGTGGCACCGTAATGTGGATAGGTGATAATTTTGTAATAAGACAAAGTGTCATGAAGGACGTCCTCATCAGAGGATGTGTAAGAACCACCTTAACTACGATTTATTAATTTTAATTAGAATTTGTTAATATTCAATTAAGATTTATTAATACTCCTCCATCCCTAGGAATCTTGGGTGCAGTTTTAATGAAAATTATTGGCGTATCTGCGTCTTGGAAAAGGCCTCCTCGACTCGGCTTAGAATACGATTACTGTATTTTATTACTTTTCTAGTTTCAATTCATTGTTAGTTTTGATCTTTCTACCTTCTTTCACGTTGTATGACGCCCGATTCGTCTTGCTTTTGTACACCTTTTTCCAACAATCGTCAAGACGAGATATTCGCACGAAGGAGTTCGACTTCTTAATAAACTTAAAACGTTCAAACTAATACCTTTACTTGGAGATGTCGACCAGACACTCGCCGACTCGCCCGCCTTCTGCGCCGCCGCCTCCCTCTCTGCGCCGCCTCTTGCTGCCTTGATGCGCACAATGGCTTGTCATGTTTGGTTCGATGCCGGGATCAACCATGGGACCCTTGGTCGATCGTTGGTTCCACTTTTAGTGGTTCAACAATTGGTTCCACTTTTGGTTCTTCGTTCGACGATCGCACTTTTCGCTGGGTCGTTGGATCCATGGGATCTAACACCGTGGATCCGCCATGGATCGATCTCGGCGCTTCATACCGCAGGATGATGCCGCCGGAGAAGCCGCCAGTTTGGAGGATCCGACTTGAGATGGCACAAAGATGCTTTCTTCTACCTCGACGTTGGGCCAACTTCTGGTAGAAGATGAGCCCGCCGTTCGGTGAGTGACTTTCACGTCCGAGCGACATATAAAATGGCGACTCACTCCTTTGTAAAAATTTTATACTTGGTAGTTTAGAAGATAGCTTGTATAGTGTTTATCTTGTTGTAACGACATCCAAAAGTATGTGGATGCGTTAGAAAAGAATCGTAGTGATGATGCGAGTGAAAGTTCATTGTAGCCAAATATTTGGACTACAAGATGGTCGATTCCGACCATCAGGACCAAGTGCAAGAGTTTCAACTCATTGTGCACGAGGTTGCCAAGAACCTTTGCGACGGCTTTGTCGTCGCTACGATGATGAAGTTACCGGTGGAGAGACTTCAGGTCTACCTTAAGCACAAGAAAGGATATGACACTGAAGACTTGATCGTCCGGCATCGAGTCCGGCGTGAAGAAGCTAGAACTAAAGGAAAGGCTGATCGATGCTGAGCCAGACTGTTGGAGAGGCGGTCCCCAACAAACGTGTTCGTCCCATGTCAAAGATAAAGCAAAGGAGGTGGTTTCCGTAAGTTTGACGGATGCATACAATTGTGGCAAGCATGGCCACACGAGTGACGCTCGACTAAGAAGAAGAAGCAGTTACCAACGTTGTCGAGAAGGACTTGACAAATGGGACAAGGATGACTTGGCTGCTGGTGGCCGAAGAAGTCAACCACGCCGAGAATCAGGTGGATGGTTCATCGACAGGCGCAAGCTACGCGATGCGCCGAAAGATGCGTTTCTCCATAGCTTGAGGAGGAAGCTCAACATGGGGAACCAAGCGTCCGAGGTTGCGGAGTTGGTGATGTGGTGCTCAAGATGTCGTCCGATTGAGATCACTGAAGGATGTCTGCATGTCCGGACATTCGCAAGAATTTAGTGTCGGCCTCTATTCTAGTTAATAAGGGTTTTAGATTAGTTTTGAGTCGACAGAGTTTACTAAGTTTGGAAAGTTCCTGTAGGGGTTATCTCACGGGGTCTTTTCAAATTGAATGTAATGGCTGTCTGCGTGTACCCAAGATTGCTATGAATAAAATGCATCTACTTACTCCGATTGCTCGATTTATGGCATTGTAGATTAGGACATGTTAATCTAAATGCAATAAAAGATTAGTAAATTTAGATTTACTAAAGTTAAATGAAGTTAATAACAAACGAAATGTGAGGTTTGTGTGGAAGCAAAATGGCTAATTACCGTTTCATTAGAACTGACAGCACTAAGCCTCTAGAACTTATTCACACGATGTGTGTGATTTAAAGTTTGTACAAACTAGAGGTGGTAAAAGTACTTCATCACGTTTATTGATGATTATACAAGATATTGTTATCTTTACCTTCTAAGAAGTAAAGGCGATGAAGCTTTTAAAACTTCAAGAACGGCCAGAATCAATTGGTCGAATTAAGAGCTCGAGGAGTAGGGGAGAATATGTAGCTCTTGAGGCATTATGCAACGAAAGTGGTATAATACATCAAACGACTCCTTATTCACCTCGCCTAATGGCATTCTTGAACGTAAAATCGAACACTTAAGGAGATGATGAATGCTTTGTTGATTAGTTGTTACCCGAACTTGTGGGGAAGTGTTTGACGACCAACTACATACCGAACAAGATTCCACTCAAAGGTAAGGATGTCACTCCTACGAGTTGTGGAAAGGAAGAAAGCCATCGCAAATATCTCAAAGTGTGGGGTGTTTGGCGAAGGTTGAGGTGCCTCTTCCTAAACAAGTTACAATTGGACCTAAAACATCGATTGTATCTTTATTGGTATGCCACAGCAGCTATCGTTTCGATCCACAGTCGAGGTACCGATATGATGTGGGGACGCGATTGAATCGAGAATGCTATATTCTTTGAAAGTGTTTATCCCAGAAACAAGGATAAAATGAAGCCGTTCTAGCAATAGAGCGATGGTGAAGCTTCGAGTTCTAAACCTTTGGAGAAAGAACCGATATCGCATAAGCGATCGAGGTCCGATCGGAGGGTCGAACCGAGCGTGGCGAAAGTCGAACGCAAAGAATTTTGGTCCACTATATTGCGTCATGTTAGACGAAGAACTCGATCAAAGTAGCCTATGCTCGGTCAGACGGGATGCTCGGCGAGAGGCTCAGCGAAATTGATTCCATTCCGAAAACCACAGAGTGTTGGTTGATTTGCGAGAGGTTGTAAGCCAGGATGCAAATGGATCCTTAAAAGAAAGTACAACGAGATGGATCAATTGAAAAGTATAAGGCCCGTTTGGTTGTCAAAGGGTTTAAACAAAGAGAGGATACGATTTCTTGATACCTATTCACCGTGACGAGGATTACGCTATTAGGGTGCTTCCGCAATTCTTGCTTTACATCTTGAGATTCATCAAATGGACGTTAAGACGCATTTTGAATGGTGACCTCGGGATGAGGTATATATAGAGCAACCCGGGGTTTGTAGTACGTCAGAGGTAAGGTATGCAAACTCGTGAAGTCTCTATATGGTTTGAAACAAGCGCCGTTCGGCACTGAAATTTGACAATGTAATGTTGGCAAATGGTTTCAAAATCAACGAGTGTGACAAATGTGTACGTTAAGAACACGATAATGGTTATGTTATAGTGTGTCGTATGTAGATGACATGTTGATCATGGTAGAATACTCAAGTCATTAATGACACAAAGCGCATGTTAAATAGAAATTTTGACATGAAGGACATGGGTTTAGCGATGTGATTCTTGGAATCAAGATTCTAAGAAGATCGACGAATTGTCTTGACACAATCTCACACGCTGAGAAAGTGCTTAAGAAATTCAACGCGTTTGATAGTTTCTGCTAAGACCCATTAGAGCTCAATGTTCACTGAGTAAGAACGAGGGTGAACCCGGTTGGCAAGAAGACTATGCTAAGGTCATCGGTGTTTGATGTATCTTACAAATTGCACCGACCGACATAGCTTGCGCGTGAACAAATTGAGTCGTTACACGAGCAATCAGCAAGGAGCATCGAAGGCTTTAGTGAGAGTTTTGAGGTACTAAGTATACTCAAAATCATGGGCGCATTCACGAGATATCCCCGTCTGAAGATGCTGTGATGTCAATGGATATCGACACGAAAGATTCACTTTCACAAGTGGTGCGTGTTCACGATTGGGAGGTGCTGTTTCTTGAGATCCACGAACAGACGTGTATGCCCGATCCACCATGGAATCGAATTCATAGCTTTGGATAAAGGCGGTGAGGAGCAGTGGCTCGTAATTTTTGAAAGATATTCCATGTTGGTCTAAACCCGTGCCACCAGTGATGATTCACCGTGATAGCCAAGCGCCTATTGGAAGGGCGAAAAGTGGTTTGTATAATGGTAAGTCTCGACATATACGTCGCGACATAATACCGTGAGGCATTTGATCTCGAGTGGGTTATATCATTGACTATGTCAGTCAATAGATAATCTGCGATCCGTTAACCAAAGGGTGAACCGAGATCAAATGATCAAATTGCTAGAGGAATGGGACTAAAATCCACATCTTAAGAACAATCATAGTGGTAACCAACCATGATGATGGAGATCCCAAGAACTTGGTTCATGGGAGAACTAAGCTATATGAGTTCGTGTATAAACACTCAGTTAGTCTTTAGAAAGCAAGCAGTGTTGAAAAACTTGCCTAGTGGTGAGGTTGAGTCGTTGACTCTTAATGATTCCTAAGATACCCGAGGAGGTTGAGTATGGCAAGATACTCGGTAAGAATCACCATGTAAGTGCGGTGGGGCTTAACAAAACACTTATGAATCCAAAGTGGATGTCCATGGCCAAAATGGAATCAAACGTGAGAACGGATGAGGTTGAGGTGTTAAAGTGTTAATACCATTGTTTCGGTCTGTGGGGGAATAGTTCAATCGTGTCCACTAATCGCCCGTGTACTCGATGGTACTAACTATGGAAGGTTCAGCCATAAACCACCGTCCAAATATTTTAACATCTTTTGAGGATCGAATGTCTCGCTCATGCATATGGCTATTTCCACTCATGTGGGGATTGTTGAAAATCGCGTCATATATATATAATATTATATATGTGGTCAAGTTTCGAGCTACTTTGACCAAGATTTTGAGTGACGTAACGTTTAATTTTGTGAAATTAAACGGCATAGGATCGATCTACGTTCGAGTAGATGATCGTGGTGTATTCACATTCTCAAACCGATTTCCGGTGAGTGAGAAATAATGGATCAAAGTTGGTCACTTAAACATGGAGTTATGTGATTAATGGGATAGCTGGATTAATTAATCCTTATCCCACATTGATTAATGTACCTTCATTAATTGTCATATAAGTGGGTCATTAACACTGTATAATTATGTGCTGATGATGGGACGAGCCAGCCTTAATGCCGCCATGCCCTGCGGCGGCCGCCGTCGCCGCCGGCGCCGCGCCACGCCGTGCGGCTCCGGCTCGGTTCGGTTCGGTTCGTTCGGCTCGGTCGTTCCGGTTCGTGTGTGGTCCGGATCGTGGATCGTGGATCGTGGATCTTGGATCTGGATCTTGGATCTTGGATCTGCAATTGTGCTTGGGTGGTCTTTGGGCCCTTCGTGGGCTTGCTTCGTGGGCCCGGTTCGTGGCCCATTGTCCTTATATTTTGGATCAACGTTTGATCGAGCCCAGATGAAGTTGGTCAGGCCCATTCGTGTAGCCATCCGTTGGGCTGCGTGCGATGGAGTTGGTCGGGCCCCTCGTGTGCCCAATCCGTTGGGCTGCGTGCAGAAGAGCGTCCGGATCGCCATGAACCGACGCGCGCGTTATCCGTCGTCGTAACGCTCGTAACGCCCGCATGATGGCTCGGAAGCGTGCCCGCGTTGTCTCCGAAACCGCCCGACTCATAGGGTAATCGTAACACCCGACATCAAGCGGTGTTGACTCAAAGATGCTCCCATGGGGGACGCTATAATAGGACATGTCTCCGTAAAGCCAACCACGTCATCGCATTCCAAGATTCCAAAGCACTGCATACATAGCTTATGCTTTGTCTCGCCTCATTCCGGTCGAGCTCGTTGGTCAGCGGTCTACCCACGAACTGCCGTTTATCTTTGGAGACGATACGCGCGAGAGCACGAAGGCGTATCTCGTCTGCGGAAAGAGGCCTCGACTCGGCTTAGAATACTGTTAACGTATTTTATGCTTTAGTTTCAAATTCATTGTTAGTTTTGATCTTTCTACTTATTTCGTTCAGTTGTATCTGAGTAAATGCTTGTTTTGTACACTTTTTCCAACAAATATATAATTAATTTAAATATGAATGATGTTCAACAAAACACAACCTATTAAACATTCCAACTCAAAATTTTGTGAAAACGATAAAGGAAATTTTACTTGCCATCTCTAGATTAGTCAAGACTAAAACCTAAATTTTATTTATCGATTTTTTTATTATTTCATAATTATGATTTAATTCTTATGGATGTTTGTACATAGGGTGCTAGATAGTGGGTTTCGTGTATACCCGATCTGACGACCGAATAGACAACCTTAATCATATATCCGGATTCCTAAACCCAAATTTTACTTATTAATTTATTGTTTAATTATTCTTTATTAATGTTCAATTAATTTTTTTTTTAATATTATCTGCTTATCGTGTTGCTGCCGACAGAGTGGAGAATTCCAGTTGTTTTGTTATCTCACGTTAACAGGCTGGAAAATTGTTGGTTATTATTCGCCACGTGGCCGTCATCCAACGGCTCAAAATCCTCTTCAGCGAGAGTAAAAAAACACGGCATCTTTTAGGAAAAATCGGCAGCTTTTTCTGGAAAACACGTAATCAACGATCATGACGCTCTTTGCCTATTAATGGTTGATTTGTGGAAGTAAATTTAGGATGGGGTTTGGCTAAGTTTAGAGACTTATAAACTATTGAATTATAAGATATTTCAAGAGTTTATAAAGATAATCACAGTATTTATAAGTTGTTAAAGTATTTGGATAATTGATATTATAATTTAAAGAAAGAATCGTGAATTAAAGAGAAAATCATATTAGAGATAAAATTATTGAAGAGTAAGTTGATAGTATATGTGTAGTAAATAAAGATTTATCATAAGGTTATTTTGATAAATTTATAATTCTTATAAGTTTATGAAAAAATAAGTTAGGATTTATCAACATTTTTTATGGAAGAACATAAATTGTTAAATTTTATAAATAAATTATTTAAGATTATTTTCAAAATGACATGACGTTTATAAACTTACAAAAACATAAATTATTTTTAAAAGAACATAAATTTCATAAACACTTAATATGTGATTTATGAAAGACTTCCTTCAACAATTACTTTTTATCGATAATATACTAATTCAATTATTAATATTCATTAGGACAAAACAGTTTTATGGCGTGTTATCCGCAACAATACTAGGACAATTTATTAAGTCGTAATTGATTAATTGGATAAAGTTTTATTTTTGTTTATTTTTTAGGCGAGGATTGAGTGTTTTTAGTCTTACCTTTTTTATTCAGATCTTCACTTTCACTAGTATTTTCAAAAGGACTGAGATTGTCCATTAATTTCTTTATCCCATACCCGTTCTAATTTGGTCAAATCTTATAGCGACAAACTCCATGTTTATTTCATTACGATTTAGAAGCGAAGAGCCATTTTCAAATAGTGTTCGATCAATTATGTATTAATTCAATTCGATTGATTGGTATGAGGATATGATAAAAGATGTTTTTAAGAGAATATAATAGTTGGATAATGTTATATCACATGTATAGGTGATGTGCCCATTCTCATTTGGCAAAATGAATTTACGTGATTCCCGCGGTTTCAATTTTCATATTGAATAGGGTCATATTTTCATTTACAATCTTGTAACTTTACATATATGGATAATATGAATTTCGTTGTCTTCTTGACAGGCATACCTACGTATACAAAATCCTATGTTTTAAAAAGAATATGAGAGGGAGTTTATTGAGGACCAATGAATGAATAAGTTTATTTTAGAGAGTTAAAGTTCTTATAGTTTAGATGTTTTAAAGTTTATAAATTTATATTTAAGAGTTATAATTCATCAAAATGTTTGAGATAATAGAGCATAAGATAGAAAATAATCTTAAGTCATAAAGAAAATCATAGTTAGAGAAAAAAATGATGAGATGAATTGATACGATGATATATAGAAAATAATGAATTATATAAAGTTATTTTGGTAAATTAATTGTTACTTATAAGTTACTAAAAATAAGTTTGATTGATGTTTTTTTAGTGAGTTATAATCGAGTTTATTTCATAACTTGAATTGTTATAATTTATTTTGTCAATATTTTCATGAGACTATAATCTCATAAACAACTTATAAATTTTTTGAGAAGGTTATTAGCTCAACCAAAACACCCCGAAATTTGAGGATTATTTTGTTAGTAATACAATCCATATTTTTCTAATAGTATGTAACATATTTGTGGAGAAAGTAGAAAACCGCATTTTAAAAAGGATGATTACTTAAAATAGGACATAAAAAATCAAAATGTTTGTGAACTATTAAAATTATGCTTAATAAAAATATTCGAATTTTTTAGGAAACTTATTAGTTAAATGAACCAACTTTAGCTTGATAATATTTTCTCATTAAGTAATTTAACTTGAAATGATAGATTATAACTATATCAATTATATATATATATTATATTATAATTAAATAAATTAAATAAATATTAAGTTTCTAACAAATTTATCATAAAATAATGAATATATTATTATTGTAAATAGAATAATTTATTTTTAAAAGAAAGTAATAATATTTTAAATATAACTTAGAAACTTTTTGGCTCGATTGAACTTATGACCTCAAAATATTCAATAAATGTTCAAGTTATTCGATAATAAACAAAAGTTTAAATATGAGATATTCAATTCGATTATTTTCCTTAAGAAAACGAATACAATCCTTGGTCAACGAGTTCAATACTGTTGACTGCGGGCCGGATACGGGTCTAACTGCCGGGCCGGTTCCATGGGTGCTGATGAATTTCCAAATGAATATCTGCGCCGCCGACTGGTAAGGGCGGAAGGGTTTAAAGCTCAAGGGTTTTACATTCTTCCTCCCTCTCCTCTCTCATTAAACTTCGTCGTCCAAAACAACACGCATCTCAATTCGCGGGCAGAATCATCAGAATCAATTTCTTCAGCAAACGCTTTTATGTGTGAAAAAATTGAAATTGTTCGATGCTGGTTTCTTCAATCAGGTCAGCATCTCGCGTAAATCTCCAATTTATTCGATTACAATCAGTTCCGTCGCTCGCCCATTTCACTCCTTACTTTTCGGATTCGGGTTCCGAGGACCTGAAATCCAATTCTGAAAATGATGTTACGTAACAAATTACGGCGGGAATGAAAATTCTTTGGAATTGAATTCACGTGGGTCGTTCAGATTCTACATAATATGAAATTGGAACCTATTTCTGCATTATCCTTTTAACCAACTCAAGGAAAAGGATTTCAGCATGATACTAGAAGTTACTTGGCTATGATTAAGGTACTCTGCTATTGGCGCATGGACCGAAAACTGGATTCTTTGTTTACAATATTATTAACTTGAAAGGGAGAATTCGTGTTTTGAGGTATCGAGTTGTTGGATGCAATGGCTGAGGACTCAAGGCTGATGGGCCTAGCTCATTGCTTCGGGCTTTCGATGCCCTCATTAAGAGTTATGCTAGTTTAGAAATGTTCGATGAAGCGATTGACACTCTTTTGCAACTAGAAGGCACGGTGTTGGGCCGTGTTTGTTGTCGTGTAACTTTTGATGAACAGGTTAGTTGGGCATGGAAAAGTGGACACAGCTGTTGCTATCTATAAACAGCTGAAGAATATTGGGTTGGAGCCGAATATATATACTTAGGGATTGCAGTTAAGGCGTATTGTCGAATGGGAAGTTTGGAAGAAGCTGCAGAGGTGTTTCTGGAGATGGAGGAAGCTGGGGTGTGCCTAATTCTTTTACCTTACAGCTTATCTTGAAGGACTCTGTGTGCATGGCGTCAGATTTAGCATATGAGGTTTTACGAGCTTGGGATGCCAAGAATTCCCTGTGGATGCTTATGCTTATACTACTGTGATTCAAGGCTTTGCTAGTGAAAAGAAGCTGAAAGCTGCAGAAATGTTATTACTTGACATGGAAGAACATGGAGTGGTTCCCAACGGTTAGCTATCATGCCTTAATTCAGGGTATTGTGATTCTGGGGATATAGTTAGAGCTTTGGCCATCCACGATAGGATGGAGTCAAAGGGTATCAAAACTAATTGTTCGATTCTCTCTTCAATTCTTCAGTGCTTGTGCCTGAAAGGCATGCATTCTGAAGCAATAAACCAGTTCGATAACTTTAAGAAGTCGGCATTTTTCTTGATGAAGTCATACATAATGTTGCGATTGACTCTTTATGCAAAATGGGCAAGTTAGATGAGGCAAAGAGGTTGTTTATTGAGATGAAGCTTAAGAAACTCATACCAGATGTTGTGCATTATACGACTTTGATAAATGGTCACTGTCTCAATGGAAATGTTTTTGACGCTGTGCATTTATTTGAGGAAATGAACAAAAGTGGCCTGAGAGCTGATATTATTACTTATAATGTCCTTGCTGGTGGATTATCTCGACGGGCTTCTGGATGAGGTGTTTTGCCTGCTGGATACAATGAAAGGGCAAGGCTTGACTCTAGCAAAGTCACACACAACATGATCATCGAAGGCCTTTGTTTTGGGGAAGAGTGAAAGAAGCTGAAACATATTTCATTAATCTGGAAGAGAAGAGCATAGAAAATTATTCTTCCATGGTGAATGGTTACTGCGAATCAGGAAAGCAGTTGAGGGCTTTAAACTTTTTGTAGATTGTATAGCCAGGAGTACTTATAGGTAGGAATTCTTGTGCAAAGCTTATTAGCAGCCTCTGTTTGGAAGGGAAAATAATGGAGCTATTAGAGTTCTTGAGATTATGCTTTCTACCGATTATGGCCCTAATAAGACAATGTACATCAAGCTTATTGTTGCTCTTTGCCATGCTGGAGACATGGAAAAGGCCCAATGGGCATTTGACCAAATGGTCGGGAGAGGATTAACTCCTGATGTAGTCATCTACACCATTATGCTGAATGGATATTGTCAAGTGAACCGCCTGCAGGAAGCCTTTGCACTTTTCAATGATATGAAGGCAGGGCATTAGTCCGGACATTATAACTTATACGGTATTAGTTGACGGGCACTGTAAAACAACTCTGAAAACGGCTCGATCTCAAAAGGCTTAGAAGGAACAAGATGGTAAAACAGGTGCTTCAACTTTTACGTGAAATGAAGGAGATGGAATTAAAGCCTGATGTCATTTGCTACACAGCATTGATTGACAGTCAGTGCAAGTCAGCGAATCTTCAAGATGCTGTTTCCTTTTCGATGAATTGATTGAACAAGGTTTCTACCTGATACGTCACATACACGCCTCATTTCTGGCTATTGCAAGCAGGGAAATATGGACAAGGCTTTAACTCTTGTAAATGAGATGTCATCCCAAGGAATACAACCAGATAGCCACACTATGGCAACATTGCATCATGGTATCATGATGGCAAAGAAAGTGCAGTTTCACCGTTAATTTTTACAAATTCCCTTCAGTAAGACATGCTTGTTATATGTTTTTCCTTTTTTATGCAGAACTAGGTTTAAGATTTGCATTTCCTTTGTCTTGCCACTTTAATTTTATGGATAGCATTTTGCTCATATCTGATTTCTTTAGTGGCTGTAATTCAAGATCTCGAGTAATTTATGATGAATCTCATACGAAAAATGTTTTCCATGTAGGATGGGTATGGCTTACTGTGGCTTGAGAAACTCACTTCATTTGGGTAGTGGCAAAGGATCAGTTCTTCTTAAATTTCAGGTCAGACACCAACTTTGCCCTAATGTTTAAGTTTTCTTATGATTATGAGATACCAGTACATCAGTCCTAGCTACATAAGGTGTTCCTGTGAATTATCTTAGCTATTAGTAGCCCATATGGTTCCCGAACACCTAAATTTTGGGAACACATTTTGAGGTTAGCAATCCCTTAATAAATAGAGAAAATAGTTTCTTGTCTGCAAAATCATCTGATATCAGCCAATTACTTGCAGATTGCAGTAACTATGTCTTTTAACTTATGCACAGACCTATTTTAGTTATTAACATGTCCAGGAAAATCAATTTTTAGTTGTTCTCTTCCACCCTGCTGATTAAAACAGCTTCTGTCTTTCGTATCTTATGGCCTATTTTAAATGAGACAGCCAATGCTTAAATTTTGCATTTGTTCAACTGTTTTTCCAATTAGTAAAAGGTGCTACATTTGTTTGAGTTTCATATTGTGTGGTAATCCAGGATTGCTATGCTTTGTAGGTTAAGAAGGAACTATGAGTTTTACTATGGTTGCACCTCAAACGTGGCGATACCGTTGCAACTAGGCTCCTCAAGTACCATTATACTGCTTATTTTGTGTCTTATTCTTTGTTTATATGTTTCTTCTACACCTTTGCCCTCGGGCTAAATGTAGCTGACCAATTACGAACAATATGTTTCCATCTTTCCAATTATATCTCACTGGATGTCGTCTTCATCTATATGTTGCTGTTTCCTATGTCAGTGTCAACTAGTACTTATGCACTCATGTCAGATAGCTATATCCACTAGTTGTTATCCACTTTATTTTTTGAGCACATATTTGGATTGTCCAAATAGAACCTATAGTGTCCCTCAATATTGTACATGAGTTCAACTTGACTCTACAATTTTTGTCCAGGAGACTTATGAAGCTGCTTCTGGTTCTGACTCTTGGCTCTGTGAAGATGGCATATCAAAAGAATTTGTACTCTCTCACTTATTTTCTCTCACCTTTGCCACAGCCATCATACTAAGGAGAATGATTCAATAATATTATTGTTAATCAGTAAAAGGCTTCAGGGACGACTATCTTGTAAGCAAAAGGAATCACAAGCTGGAAGTGTGGTCTAGCTCTGCCACAACTGCATGCACTGGCTTAAAGGTCAGCTGTTTAAATGCTTGGAATTTTTAAAACTAAATCTCATTAAATTTTATCTCCTAGAATTTTGTTTGTTCAAACAAAATATTAAAGTCTTATTAAAGCATCATGATATTGGTATTCTGAAGAAGAGTTTGGATCAGAACTGTTTGAATCCACCTTATTTATTTACCCATCTCTCTCTCTCTCTCCATTGATTAGAAGTATTCCTCAATTGCTTCTAAACTGTGATATATCTGTGTCAGGAAAGTTTGCTATTTGGAATAACTCAGAGATTTAGAAACACCCTTCAAGGCATCTGGCAATATTGATTTTTCGGAATATAATTGCCTCACGCTGTCTCAGGCAATCCTTTTCAAGCAACATATTTAAATTAGCAGCATAAAGCACCTTGCTCTGATGAAATAAGTCCATGAACACTATCTGCTTTTCTTGATGTCTTCCAGGAATTATTATGCAATGGTTTCTGGTTATAAACTTGGTTTTCATTCTTTTGTTTGGTTGGTGGGAGTGGCTGTTTGGCCGCTCTCTCAATTATTTCAAAAGTCCCTTCCAAGTGCCGATTACTGCTGCGAACAGTTCTCATGGTATGCATTTGTCCTAGTGGATATAAACCAGTTTAATGACTACTTTCCAATTTATGGTCATACCACAATTACTAGTACTTTTCTATTTTCAGATCTATCCGAAATACCATACCTACTGGACTCGATCAAAGAAATTGCACCAATTTGAGCTCTGAGCATTAGGTTGCTTCTGATTCTGATATTTCTTCTAACAAGGAGACCACGATTCAAATAAAATGCTGAGCTCAGCTTCGGCATCAAGTATATTATCTATTCTATCCTGGCTATTTTTACCCTTTTTCTGCTTATAAGTGTGAACAATAACTTTTGGACCAGAAGCTTCTAGCAATTTAGTATCTCATATATGATTTTATAGTTCATTAACGTTGTGGAGTTTGCCAATAATATCTCACTTTAGTGTTTTTTACATCTATGCAGGTTGCTGTTGTGACATTGTGCTTGCGTCTGGAATGTGAGCATTTGCAGTTACAGATATTAGCCATGGATGTTCAGTTTCATGTTTTGGCAACTGAAGAAGGGAATTGCTTAACGCGGGTTGTGTTGAATTGAGATCATATTATTTTATAATTAATTTCCCTCCTATTCGTTATTTGGCTTGAAAGTATTTTCTTTACCACATGGATTGAAAATGTGAATGTGGCTTTTCGCCTCTTGAAAACTGAAATATATTTGTTTTATATATAGCTAATTCCAAGTACCTTCCCTTCCTCTCTCCTGTGTTCTATTTTTATTTTTATTTTTTGAACCTGCGTCACCAACGTTTATCTTTTTCTTCGTTCAATCTTGTTTTCCTTACTATTTTCCGATTTTTTTCTTTCCAATTTCTTGGGTTGAAAACAGAACTTTACTGGAAAAAGGATACTTCATGGAACAGATCCCGAGATAGAATTTGAGAAAATAATTATAGATCAAGCAAAATAGCTTTAAAGTACTTGTATGGTGCATTTTCTTAGAGCAATAGCTTTTGTGCATCTAGATAGCTAGATGCATGATAAATTATCCAATTAGGATTTATCAAATCCTTGATACAGATTATTAATCCAAATTAGAATTTATCAGTTGTAATTAGAATTTAGTAAGTGATGTACACGAGTGTGCCTCTTTTTTTACTAAAATATATAGTAAAAATGCATTTTATTAGGATTATGCTTGAAAGAAATGATATCTATGGATTATGTTGTGACATGATTTTTCAAAAGTAGACCATAAAATGACTATACAAGGAAAAATTGGGTCAAACTCATAAGTAAATAACAACCCTTACCCTTCACCCATGTATGTCATGTTACCAAAATTGGGTAATCCGTGCCAACGGTAAGTTCTGCAATGCCATGTAACAAAATGAGGAAGCATTGCATTGTCATTTTCACTTGTAGGGATGTAATCGGATCAACTCGCTCGGTTTGTTAACTCTTCGGGTTGTCGGTATTCATTCATATTCGAGTTGATATTTTTTAGTTAGAAATATTCGACTTTACCATAAACTCTGAGTTCGTCTAACATATCGAGTAATCGGATCGAAAGTTTAAGGAAAAAAAAAACTATATATATTTTCTTGATAATGATATTATTTATAATAAATATTTTATATTAAGTGTTGGAGTAAAAGACAAATAATAAAAAGTAGATAACTTTCAAATATTAAACAAAAATACATTCCACATTTAAAAAATCTTATTATACTAACTCTCAAGAGATATAATGAAGTTTGAAAACCATGTAACGAGAAAAATTTCGTTAATCGAGGATCTACTCGATTTGCCAACCCATTGATTGCTATTGTCAACCCATTCGTTGTTGGAATATTCGATTCAGGTATTCGTTACATTTTTTTGGTTAGAATTATCAACCCTAACCCTATCAATTATCGATCTATTCGGATCAACCCATAAATTTGGACTAAATTGACATCCCTATTCACGGTATTGTTTGCACGAATCCTCAAGAAAATCCCAATCTACATAAAAATAAAATAACGCCAAAATTTTCAAAATATGCTATTCTAGGACAAAATGATTATCGACGCCATTGGAATCAATTGTATATCTGAGAAAATGAAACAAATTTTACGCTTTATGAGTAAAAGAAACCCAGAAAAAAATATATTAAGAAGTATTAAGTGTTTACAAAACTTCGATTAATTGAGTTTACAGTGATTAACCGAGATTAACATAGAGGAACGAGAGACCACGGTGAAATTGCTGAAGATGTCACGCATTTTCTGTAGCAGAAAATTTGCATTATTCTCAAACATATAATAATCACAGTGACATAGTGACGACTTAGCTATAAAAGCATGCTTGTCATGATTTCGTACTATATATCCCAAGGGCCAAGAAATATCATACTCGGCTGATGGTCCTCCATGATAATCTGGGATCTTCACGGCTCGATGATAAATAAAGGCTGCAAACGAGGAAAAATATATTTTAGAGCACAAAGAGATAAGAATGAAATTAAATATGCTGTGAGAATGCTCGTTTCACAGGGTTGAATCACTTGCTATTTTAAGGGAATGATTGCGAATTGCCTGCTGATTTATGACCATATTTGGACCTATGCTCAACTTTTTCATTAGTAAATCACTAACTTAGCTATTCGATAACTGCAAGGTACCCCTAGGTTGTATATTAAGCAAAATATGGAGATCATGATGGATCATTCGAGTTGAATAAAGGATCTTAACGAAATATTTTGCACCACCAAACTGCTATAGTCTGTTTTTTGTGAAATTTGAAAATGAAGGAAGAAAATATGAAATAAGATAGGAAGAGCAAAAAGATACCGTGTCCACACTGACGGGTTTCCCATCATCGCAAGTATCTCAACCACAGTGCCAGACTGGTCAGCCTGAATGATATTAAGAACACAACAAACATTTAAGTCATGCATATACCTCGAGGAGAATTATTTAAGACATCCAAGGAATGTGTACATCAGGATTGCAATGCAGGCATAATTTTCCAAGCAAGCAAATAATTTTTTCCGTGGTACTTTCAAGAAAATATCAAAATAATTGAACTTTTAATAGAAGCTTAATAATTACAAAATCCCACCTGTTCCAAGCACTTACACTAATTTATTCATGATTTTTTATCAACGGTTGAGAGAATGTATAAGACAAAACATCTGATTCAGAGGTCTAGGAGTTTACCTCATGTCATTCATCAGTTTCATGGCTTCAATAATGCATATTACTTGTCCTTTCTGGACCTATCCCCAACCTATAAAACCAACTCTGAGTCAGCATATAGAAAAACTTACTAAATTGAAGAAAGCAAGAGTCCGAAAAGCACATCACATAAAAGCAAATTAATGTTATTAACTACCCAAAACAAGTGATTTTGAACAACAACAATAATAGTAATAATTATTGTTATTAAACTCAGTACATCTGCATCCAGGGACACTGTAGGGGACAAATTCACAACTTCAAAATTTTCAAATGCAACACAAATAAAAGCAAATATATAATATAGGACTAACCTTCACAAAGGAGGAGCACCAGGTGCAGGAGACCGATAGAAGTTTCCAGCCATTGGACATTTGAATGGGGATGTGAAGACTTTGGCTTTGCTGGAGCAGGTAATGCTGGAGCTGAAGGTGTTGATGAAGCGGAGCTGGTACATTTGTTGTAGGAGGAGGTGAAAAGGTAGCCTGTGGGGTAGGAGGTGGGGTAAAATACTGGAGCGAAGTTGAAGGTTGTGGCAATGCTTCCTTTTTCCTTATAACCAGCTCGCAGTCCAATTGCTTAAGCTGCAACTCCACAATATCTCTCGAATCTACAAGTCTGGCCAAGAACAAAATAAAAAATTGAATACTTTCATAAGATTTAGAAGATGGTGGATGATTTATGAAATAAGTGTACATACTTGATAAGATCGGATCTTGGTCCATAAAAGCTGAACAGATTCTGCATCAGGAATTTCATATTGGCTTTTGATTCTTTGAGCCGCTCTGTCACAATGAGTTTTTCAACAGCAACCTTATCAAAGACAAAATGTTAGCTCAAGTTCATGGGGCGTCAAGCATATGACTGGAAAAAGAGTACAATGCCAACTTGCGACATGCATACACAAAATAGCATGCTGTGTTACCTCATTTAGGTGCGCGGACACTTTAAAACATCAGATTGGTTCCGGCTAAACCCTGGAAGAGAAAAAGGACTTTAAGCATATTGCGGTAAAACAGAATCTACAAACAAAGCACCGCTCTATTTATCCTTAGTAAACTCAACCGCCTTGGATAGGAATACTTCTCAAAACATTAAGTTCACATACAACTAAACCGACCCAACAATTTCCCACCCGTCAAAGTCATCTCCTTTTATGTTCTATAGGAGTTTGATCTTTCTTGGGTTCATCACAATTGTTGGCTCGTACATAAGCTAGAATAGCACCAAGATCCACAAACAATGAGCCAACACAAAGTTCTCCAAATCCAGAATCCCAACAAAAACAACAAAGCTAGTACTCATCGAACTATTTTTCTCACAGGAACCGTTTCATCTCGTAAATCCTTCAACAAATCAAGAGAAAGAAATCTTCAGCACTAACTCGATTCCTGACACACTACAGGCAGTGGGAGAAAAGTTGGAGTTCTAACTACAATATTGTTTGCGCCTCCACTTAGTGTTTTATCCAGTATATGCGAGTATCGGTTTTCTACCAATCAACTATCACTACTCATTCTCAGATCTCTCTCCATCATGCAGTCTAACACGATTACTGACGCTAGCAAGTTACAAAGAAAATCGTAAATCCAGCGCAATGTTAATTACAAAGAACAACGTGCACACATCAACACGAGCTCAAATCAAACTAAAACCATAAAATAATCAACCGAAACCTTGATTTTAGCGAGCATGGACGGCGGAACCATTAGGCATTCGGATCGCGGGAACGAAGCAATATGCCGCGATGACGCAGCCAGTGGCGGCGAAACCTTCGGACATGGAACGGTGAAAGAAGCCATTTTACTATGAATGTCTGCAGAATAATGCGTGTTTGGAGAGAGAAGTGGATTTCTGGGAAGAGTTTGGAGGTTTTTGTAGAGAAATGGGCGATAAATTTGAAGAAAAATTAGCACAAGAAACAGAATAACCGTGGAGAGGAAGGACGGGGCGATATGGACGAGGTGGAGAAAACGACAGCGTCCGGAACTCAGTGGTAGCTTTGTTTGGTTTAACCAACACAGTGCATTGCATGTTGGCGTATTAATTTATCGTTTGGTTTCCTCGGTATAATAATAATAATTTGAGTGATTTGTATAATTAATAATGGTGATGTTATTCGATCATGTTATAATCAATTTATAAATGAAAAAATTTTTATTTATTATTTGATCTATTAAAAATTATTTATATTAAAACCATCTTATGAATTACAATTTTCCCTATAGAATGAAAATTTTAAATTTAATAATTTAATACTTTTCAAATAGTTGGAAAAATAATATTATTTATGTAAAAATTAACACATTAATTTAATACTATTATTTTTTAATTAATTATATTAATAATTATTAAAGTATCCTCAATGTCATAATGTGTAGAAACTTTATTGTAATAATTTTCCACAGATTGTAGTTGATGTCTTCCAAGTTAGTAATTTAAAATAAATATAAACTATCGTATATACAGTCGAGTTTCAAGAAATCACTTAACGTTTAATTTATAATTATTTTATAATATTGTATTAAATGAAATGTGAATATTTCTGTATATACTAATATAGTAGTGATTAATCGAAATTTGATGTGAGTTTTTGCAAAAAATGATATTGTTATGTTGAAATATATTATATACACATAAATATATGTAGATAAATCAATTTGTGGCTATTAAATATAAATAGAACTATTCATTAGCAAAAATATAAATGGTGCATTGGTCAACATGCTTAAAATCTAGTTGTTTTAGGTTTGAATTCTACTATCTTCAAATTTCCATTTTTCGGCAATTTTTAAATATATATTGATATGGAGATTACGTAAACCGAGAATCTAATTAATCATCATTAATGAATTATTAATAAAAATAATATATAAGTATATATAATATATATTACATAATATATATGAATAATATTAATAAGGATGACAATAGCAGATACTCATCCATTAAGTATTTCTCAAACTTGAATTCATTTAAAATTTTCTTCTCATTCCACCCAAGACTTGTATAACAAATTACTTTAATATCCATATCTGTAAAATAATATCTTAATTACCCCTAAAATCATTTAAATTTAAAATATTTAAATAATCAAATTTAAGTTGTTATAATTGAATACACATCTCAATAAAATTCAAGGACTATGAAGTAAATAATAATAATAATAATAAAACTAAAAATATAAAAAAATTATACTACTAATTTAATATGACATATCAAAACAATATATTAAATTATCATATATATATATATATATATATTATGATATATAGATATTTCGAATTTTAAATCTTTCATCGATTTTATCATCATACAATCTTTTTTTATTACAAGGAAAATTATAAATGTAAATATAATAGAAAATAATTACTATTTAAAAAGTTACAAATAAATATTTACTGATAAAATCTATATAAAATTATTTATTAATTATAATTAGCTAATTATAAATATTATCTAAATTAATATAATATTTAGTTAATTTTAAAATTATAATATTAATATTATATATAAAAGATTCGAATAACGGTTATTCTTTGTATTAAACCAAACCAAATTCTTACGATTACTAATTATATTATTCATACTCGTCCAAACTCATTTTATACTAAACCAGTGTATATTTTTCCTTGGTATTGAAAATCATTTAAGCAGGCCGACACACCCCAAATTGGGCGCCATTCAATGAGCATTTTGCAATTTATGGAAGCGAAACCGGAAAGTGCTGACACTCTAAATCACTTCGAAATCGTTAGTCTGGCGTCATTTCAGATTGATAATGAAGATTTAACCTAAAATTCTCAAGCAGTCGTGTATTTTCCGGTAAAGTTTTCTCAACTTCTCTCTACTTTCATTTTAATTTTCTATTGTATTTATATGATCGGTTATTTTGTATGCTGATTTGAGTGTTTTCGCATGTTTTAAGTGATTATATATCTGCTTGTTTGAGGTGTAAAACTCAATTTAGAGAAATATAAGAGGAGATGAAAGTACATGCTGGTAATGTGGAATTAGGGATTAGCTATGCGACGGCTTTCTGTTCTTGATGATGCAACTCTCGGAGTTTACATCTCATTGATGGAAGGTGAGAGAATGAGATTCATTATGCTTGCGTTGTATTTTTATCTCGACATTATTTGTTTTGGACTACCTTGGAGAGTGTGTAACAAACACCTATCAAAGCAGGATACGATTATTGAATCTTTGGACAAAAGTAATGGATTCCCAGCTTTATTGTGGATCATCTCTTCCACAGTCTGGTCCTTGAGGTATTAGCATGCTCTAATCATGTAGAGGCATCTCTTTTACTAGGTAAGCATAGTAGTAGCTTTATTTATTATCAAATTTTTAATTGATGGCTTCGTCGAGACACATGATATTTCTGTTTCATGGTCATAGATTTGCTTGAGCAGACACCAAAATAGGAACAATATTGGAAAAATGCAAGGGAATGGGTGTCATGAAAATTTTAGAGAGTTTATTCATTCAAGGAACTCGTGCAAATCCTGTATCTTCTGCCTTGAGGAAAAGGAAAAGGTTAGATTGGATCCATCTGACCATTGGAAGATGTAATTCAACGAATATTGAGCAAGGTACTTCTCAGTTTTAGAGAGCTCACTTTATTAAGCATGTCAATATGCTAGCACAATTGAATCATTTGAGAAGTGCCAGTGATGATAATTAACGTTCATATTTCCAGACATCTCTATCACATCTGAAATCTGCTGGACCAGAGATATCAAGTGGGATCTTGAGCCCTTCATAGAGCATAAAAACTAGCTTGCCTAGATATGCTCTGAAACAGGTGAAGTGAGCTACACGACTGTTGAATAATGCATTTATGTTGCAAGAATACTAAAATCATATTGAGTTGACTTTATTTGGTCTAATTTTCCTATCTTTTGTATAAACAGCTGAAGGATGCAATTCTTACAGGAAGCCCTTCTATTTCGTCATATTTGAAAGAACAAAGTGGTTTGTCAGTTGGGAGTCACGCTGAGCATCATCCCCACAAAAGATGGTAATTGCAATGGAAATATACATAGAGTCGAAGGTCATACTGATGATGGTAACCTCTTGCCGAGGATTTGCCTGATGAAAACTTAGTACCGTTACAGGAAAAGAAGAGCCAGTGAAAGTCAAGATGAAAGTTGTATACAACCTCCATAAACCCCATCAAGAAGAATAACATGATACCATTTTCAATGAAAAGTATGTAGGTGGGCAGGTAATATCTTCAGGAGTCCATATACAATTAACAGATGAATCTACAGTATCTTTGCTCCATATTGAAGGAAAAAGGTTCGGCCTTGAAAGAAGCCTCTTGAATCCTCATAAGCATGATACTAATGATGTACTTCATCAGGGCTTGTTGATCCCAATGGAGTTTTGCCTTGTGAAATGATGGTTCCTCATTGTGACAATGGACAGAATGCAAATATGAGGAGCAACAAGGCAAGAGCAGAACATTGAGGAAGAAGTGGCAAGAAGAGGCTCGTGACCTGAAAGCAACTAAGATGATGTAGATAGATTTGAGCTACATATGAAAAATGATGAAGTGGAAGAAAATTCTCGTGTTTCTAATGATTATGATGGGAATGATGATGGCAAGACTGACATTCCTAGAAAGGAAAATGCTTCATAGTCCTCGTACATATGCAGCCAAGATTCTAGTAGGGATCAAAATCTTTTAGCAGATGCATCTAAAAGATACAGTGAAGAAGGTGCAGCTTAGAAAGATACTTGTGTGGAGGTCATGAGGCAAAATGGGTCTTCCAGGAACAGTAATAACCAGTGTAATTCATTAAAGGAGCTTGTTGGGAATGTTCACGTTTTCCTCATTGTAATACTGAAGTGCTGAATGAAAAATTTGACGTGGTGATGCAAAACAGCGAGGTGAAACCAGAGAAAATGGATGGAAAGATTTCCATGGACTCATATTGACTAACAAGGACAATGATAAGTATGACAAAATGTTCCAGAAACTGTCCCAACTGTCGGTGAAGCTGATGTAGATATTCCAGTGATACTGATGGATATCATGATGAGAGGACAACTATTGATACAAAGAAGAAAATATTTTGAGCTCTCAGTGCACATATGGTCAGATTCGTTAGCAACAAGCGTGGGAGAGAACTACATATTTGTATGAAATGTCGCAAGGGTGGAAATTTATTGTCTTGTACTGCTGATTCATGCCCTATAGTGATTCATGAGAGCTGTTTGGGTACAGAGGTGAGCTTTACACAAGGGAGACATTTTACTGCCCGTTTGTGCATATTCTCGGCAATATCCAAGTATGTTGAAGTTAAGAAATTTGCCTTCTTGGCAAGCCTGGGCCCCAAAATGAACCAAACAAACAGTCTTGTAAATCATTTGGGATGGATGGAAATCATTTGAAAGGGAATGATGGGTTGCCTAAAGTAATGGACCAAACCAGATAAATGTTTTGGAGAAGGTAAGTAATCATCAAGAAAGGAAGAAATTGAATTTGAGCAGGCAGGGCCTACAAAATTACGTTCGGATTTCACCCTCCTTTTGGAAGAAAAGCTGCAGATTCAACTGATAGATTAGTTCATGGTTTAAAAGGAGAGAAACAAGTTGGGAAAGGAATTAGGCAAGAATGTCTGACAGGTTGCAGACGAAAACCGGTTGCTGCAGAGGCAGTTCATAACTCTCAGAGTGAAACTGTGGTCTCAGAGACAACTGGGAGTGAGAATCATGCAGATGAAGATCCAAAAGGAGTGCACGTCCACCGAAACAGATCTACCTTGTGAAGGCAAATACTCACAAAGTTCTCAATCAAATGATGCAGAGGATTATCTGAA